>CM055955.1:46219448-47453898 GCA_029490685.1 Schizonepeta tenuifolia | reverse complement strand
ACTGACATGCTCAGGAATGTTTGAATTTATTTCAAACATTCTCATTTAAGACACAAACACCTTCAGCCATAAATGATACCTGCCAGCTGATGTCGGAATCAGCTGTGTTCCAATGTTGCGGCATACCATCAGCTGACTCGAGTTCGTCTGTTCAGCTGACGTCTGATGTCTTCGGTTAGCGATCCGCATCTGAGATTCCCCCTTCATCTGAGCTTCCCCCTCAGATGAATATCTATCTCTTCACCTCGGCTGATTCCTCATCTGATGGATCCAACAATCCAAGGAGATCACATAACATCTTGAACCGTGGTTCGGCTAGAGGTTTGGTGAAGATATCTGCTCTCTGAATCTCAGTTGGAATCTTCTCCACAGATACATCCTTCTTCTCAATATGATCTCGAATAAAATGATGTCGGATGTCAATGTGCTTCGTCCGAGAATGGTGAACAGGATTCAAAGAGATAGCAATGGCACTTGAGCTATCACAATGGATGGGAACCTGTCTAGTTGCTACTTCATAATCTCTCAGCTGTTGCTTGAGCCACAACATTTGCATGCAACAACTACCGGTAGCCATATACTCTGACTCGGTTGTAGAAGTGGCAACACATGCTTGTTTCTTGGAGAACCATGAAACTAGCTTGCTTTCCATGAACTGACAGTGTCTAGATGTGGACTTCCTGTTCAACCGATCTCCGGCTAGATCCGCATCTGAGTATCCAGACAGTTGGATATTGTCGTCAGTTGGATACCACAACCCAACATTAACAATACCCTTCAGATACTTAATAATGTTCTTTGCTGCCAATATGTATGCTTCCCTTGGCTGAACTTGGAACCGAGCACACACTCCAACCGCGTAAGATATATCTGGCCGACTGGCAGTTAGATATAGCAAAGAACCAATAATCCCTCTATACTTACTGGCATCCACGAGTTTTCCCTCAGATCCGGGTTCAATCTTCTAGTTAGTATTCATCGGCATCCTTATGGTTTTACTTAACTGCAAACCGAACTTTGCGATGAGCTCCTTTGTATATTTGGACTGATTAATAAAAATTCCTTTTGATGACTGCTTCACCTGTAGCCCAAGAAAATAATTCATCTCGCCCATCATCGACATCTCGAATTTCTCCTTCATGAGAGTTGAGAATTTCTTGCACAGTTCCTCCGACTTGGAACCGAATATGATGTCGTCAACATAGATTTGCACAACAAGTATGTCTTCTCTAACTTTTATGGTGAACAGTGTTTTGTCAACTGACCCTCGTTTGAACCCTGAGTTCAGAAGAAAACTACAGAGAGTGTCATACAATGCCCTAGGTGCTTGCTTCAAGCCATAGATAGCTTTCTTTAACTTATACACTCTTCCATCTCCAGTCTCAAAACCGGGAGGCTGTTCAACATAAACGTCTTCCTTAATATCACCGTTGAGGAAGGCACACTTCACATCCATCTGATAAACCTTGAATTTGTGAAATGCGGCATAGGTTAGAAATATTCTGATGGCTTCCAACCTTGCAACTGGCGCGAAGGAATCCTCGAAATCAATTCCTTCTTGTTGGCAATATCCCTGAGCTACCAACCTTGCCTTGTTTCTCACGATGAATCCAATGGCGTCTCTCTTGTTCTTGAAAATCCACTTTAATCCAATAACTTTAACACCATTTGGTCTTTCTACCAACTCCCATACACAGTTGCGTAGAAATTCATTCAACTCTTCTTGCATGGCTGTTGTC
Organism: Schizonepeta tenuifolia; assembly: GCA_029490685.1. NCBI lineage: Eukaryota > Viridiplantae > Streptophyta > Magnoliopsida > Lamiales > Lamiaceae > Schizonepeta > Schizonepeta tenuifolia. Next base: position 47,452,159 of record CM055955.1, on the reverse strand, counting down.
CAATGAACACAGTTGAGAGCTTCCATAATATTCTTTCTGGCACATCAGCTACGAAACATGAAATCATAGCAACATCTCTGGCTTGTTCGAACTCCTCAAGAACTACCAACTCCTCAGCATATTGGGCGTAAGTGTTGGAATCTTTCTCAGCTGAGTCTGGATTTGCAACTCTGCTTCTAGTACTCACACCTTTGGCTGGATCTCCAATGATGTTGTCTTTGGAATGATCTTCATACCATCTCTTGTTGCGTCTTCCTTCTTCTTCCAACAGTGGTTGTTCCGTGATCTGAGCTGTGGGAGATGCTGGGATCTTTAGAACTGGTGATTTATCAGCTGTTGAGTTTGGATCCTCAACATGGACAATATTTTGAACTGAGTTAGGTTGGGCTTCGGATGCTGATGCAGTTGGAGTAACATTAGCTGAGGTTCCCTCTTGAGATGAGCTAGGGTCCTCACATTCATCTTCAGAGGAACAAGGATCATCATCCTCAGTTACCCAAACCAATGGTTCAGCTAGATTCTTCTGCCTTAGAACCTGCGATCTGGTGAGAGCTGGTGGAACATGTGGATCTGCTTGTTGTCCTTTAGCCTGTTCCCTGCACTCAAAGGTAGATTCATCAAAACTAACATGAGGTGTTATCACCACAACACGAGAACTGTTGTTAAAAACTCTATTAGCCTTGATCCGAGCGGCATATCCGAGAAACATGCCCTTCGAAGCCTTGGCGTCAAAAGTTTTCAACTGAGTCTTCCCATTGTTGTGAATATAACACTTAGAACCAAAAACGCGAAAATATGAAATATTAGGCTTCCTGCGTCTCCATAGTTCATATGGAGTCTTTTCCAACCGCTTGGTTAGAAGAGACCGGTTCTGGGTGTAGCATGTTGTGTTTATTGCCTCTTCAGCCCAAAATCTTTTTGGCAGAGCTGAGCTTGTCAACATAGATGTTGCAGCATCCTTCAGCGTTCGGTTTCTTCGCTTGGCTACTCCATTCTGTTGTGGAGTACGTGCAGCCGATGTTTGATGAGTGATTTCGTGCTTCTCACAGTATTCGATGATGGTTTCATTGAGGAACTCGGTTCCACGGTCTGATCGGATAGAAGTAATTTTCATCTCTTGTTGGTTAGATATCCGATCCATCAGCTTGGGTAGCTCATCTCGGGTTTCACTCTTGTGACGCATGAAAATGGTCCATGTGTACCTAGAGAAATCATCAGTAACAACAAGTGTATATTCGTTACCATTCATGCTCTTGGGAGTAACAGGCCCGAAGAGATCCATATGGATCAGCTACAATACTCGGTCGGTTGAGGGAATCGTTTTCAACCGAAAGGAGGATCTAGCGAGCTTTCCCAGCTGACATGCACTGCAGATATGTGTTGGTGAAAACACAAGGTTCGGAATACCCTTTGCATGTTCCTGTCTCGCAAGTCAGTTCATTGTCTTGAAATTCAGATGGTTGAGACTTTTGTGCCACAGTCAACTCACATCTGAACTGCTCTTTGATAAAAGACAGGTGTCAGGAGGACTACTATTCCAATCTGCATAGTAGACATTCCTGGTTGGGGATCGATTTCCCAACAATATGACTTGGTTTGATTTGACATTTTTAACCCTGCAGCCCTGTGCATCAAACTTGACAGAGAAACCATTATCACAGAATTGGCTGATGGAGAGCAAGTTATGCTTCAATCCATCAACATATGAAATATTGGGAATAGACACGAGATTAGTTTCAAGGGTACCGTAGCCTTTGGTGTGACCTTTTGAGTTGTCACCAAAGGTAACTGATGGTCCTTCCTTCTCCACGAAACTTCCAAGTAAATCCCTCAGATTTGTCATGTGTTTCGAGCATCCACTGTCCATCACCCACATGGTAAGTGATGTTTTATTCTTCCTCAGCTGTTTCTCCTGCTCCTCAGCATCATCTTGGTCAGTTCCAAATGCCATGAGACATTTATCCTGTCTGATAGTGTTGTTGGTGGAAGTCAGCTCGTCCTCATCTTCGGTATCGGTGAAGATGTCCATGTCGTCAGCTGCTTCTTCTGCAATCATGGCCTTGTTCTTTGCATTTTGTTTGGCCCTCAACGCTTCTCTATCTTTCTTCGAAAGATCTGGACAATCAGCTTTAAAGTGTCCCTCTTTGCCGCATTCAAAGCAACTGTTGGTCACAGGCTTTGAGTTATCTCGAGTTCGGTTGGATTTATAGAACCGCTTATATTTTCCGAACCGAGTATCCATGTCAACTAGCTTCTTTGACAAGGCGGCTAGACTCTGTTGCAGCTCTTCTCTGCTCGGCTTCTTCGAAGCTGTGTCCGCAGATCTTGTTGCCCTTGATGTTCGAGGCTTGGAATAGTCGGCTCGAAGTGCTACTGTCTTTGTTGCTGAACCAACATCCTCATGTCGACTCGTCTGCACCGAGGACTGAGTTGATCTTCGTCGCTTCACCTTGTACTCGTTTTCTTTCAGAATTGAGAACAGTCTGTCAATTCCCATCTCTCCAAGATCAGCTCGGCTTTCATGAATGTTGGTGAAGGTGTCCCACTCAGCTGGTAAGGCTTGCAATACTTTGAGATTGATCTCTCTCAATGTATATTTTCCTCGTTGGATAGACTGAATCCTTCGGATGATATCCATGAACCGAAGCTCCAACTGATCAATGGTTTCATCCTCTTTTAGACAGAAGTTGTCAAAATCTTGACAAGCATGGGAGAGCTTGTTCTCCTTGGTTTCGTCACTCCCTTCACTAAGAGATGCCAAAATGTCCCACATCTCCTTAGCTGTGTTGCACTCTTATATCCATGGAAGATAGTCTTGTCCAACTGTAGACATGATGGTGCTCTGAGCCCAGATATCCAGCTGGCTCACTTTTGCTTCCTCAGGAGTGAAATCTTCTGGCTTTTTCTCAACCATCACCTCAGTTGCATCCCCATCATTGGAATTTGTAGGAGTGCGAATGACTTTTTCCATGATGGTAATCAGTCCGGATGTAATCACTTGTTGCATTCGATGATGCTTGGACAGTAGAATCTTTTTCATCCGAGTTTTCCAGGATGTATAGTTCACAACCGAGAACATGACAACAATCTTGTCTTTAACATCCATCTGCACACAACAAAAAGACAACAAATGCAAGCAGAAATGCACTAGCGTGAAAAAGATCTATTCAGTTGACCACTGAAGAAAAATACCTCGATTCACACCTCGTGAAACAGAGTCAGCGGTCTTTTGAACCACTGCTCTGATACCACTTAATGGTCCCGATACGAGTTCTGGTGTATGGAGGGGGGGGGGGGGGAGAATACACCAGATAGGAATTTTAAAAACAACCCCCTGAAAATTATCACAACCGAGTAAGAGGACTCAGCTAGAATCACAACTGAATAGGAAAACTCAGCTAGAAGAGTGGTGTTGTGCGGAATGTGGTAGAAACAACAATAACTCGTATAAAATAACTCACGCTCAGATGCAAGGTCGGTCAATAACCAAATCAGTTGAGAATGTAAAGATGCAGTTTTGAGTGCTGGTTAGTTTGTCAGTTGAATATGCAAAAAGTAACTGAACAGAAAACACAAACACACAAAGAATTTACGTGGTTCGGAGAGAACTCCTACGTCCACGGGGAGCTGTGAGTCCACACAACTCAGTCCAAATTCTTTAGAACAGCTACGACAAAGCTTACGCGGGCTTTGCAACCATTCAGATAAGTTTGCGGGTACTTATCAACCTTACAGATAAGTTTGCAGGTACTTATCAACCTTTCTACTCAATTTCGGGAAGAGCAGGATCTTAACAACCTTTTTAGGGGATGTGTATAAGGGTGGGTTTTCCAACTGATAGCTCTAACAAAGAAGTGAGCTAGGATCTAAGCTTGAACAAATGAAGACTCAAACTAAGATCGAAAAATACCAAGACAGATTCTAACACTCTATGAACTCTCAACTGGTGATGTTCTTAGAGAATATTTTCAGTTTAGCTTGTGTGCAGTTTTTCGTCATTCTTTCGCTCTTTAGTCTTTTTTCGCACTTCTTCTATCTTGATGAATGAATGAAGGCCTCTATTTATAGGCGGAGAGAATCAACTAGCCGTTGGAGGAGCCGTTGACCTCTGTTCAGTGAAAGCGATGGCTTGTCTCTCATCTCTGCAGATTTTCCCGATTTGGCAACTGTGAACTTCTGCTTTCCATCTGAGACAACCTTGTGTTGGGCCAAATGAGGTAATGACAGAACGTCAAACCTTCACGTGACTTCCCATTTGAAATTCAAATTTCAACCTTTGTCTTTCAACATTGGTTGGTCGGTTGAGACATTCGATCTTCATCTGAGTGGTCTTCAGCTAATGTTCCATCTGATTGCTACCTTCATCTGACATTCTGTCTGAAGAGAAACAGTTGAACCCTCAGCTGCCTTGAACTTCATGTTGTCGTACTTTCGGATCGAGTCTTGCAACTGATGTTCCATCTGAACAGTTGGCTTGAATGCTCAGTTGTCTTTCTTACATCTGATGTTCTGACTCTTGAACGCTCAGTTGTTTTTCTTACATCTGATGTTCTGACTCTTTAACGCTCAGTTGTCTTTCTTACTTCTGATGTTATTCTTCCGAATTTCCATCTGTACTTCTATCCGAGTAACGCCATGTTGCCATCTTCAGCTGGAGACCTGTAAAGATAAAATCTCAACATTGCTCAAACAGCGAGCCTAAATACTAACATTAGGATCTGGCAACATCTATTCGGTTGGGGTCAGTTGATTTTGGAATCAATCAAAACTTTACTTAGATTTCCCAACAAGTCTCAACTAAGTGTGATCCCTCAGTAGAGTGTGGACCTCAGCTGAGTTCTTCACGAACTTCCTTCTCTAGTCTGGTTGACTTCTTCTGCTTGACTCTTTTAAAAATAAAATCCCTACGCTCAAACAGTGAGCTCTATCTAATAAGGCTAAAGTCAATCATCTACTCGGTCGGAATCAGTTGGGTTTTACGCTTATTTCGAAACCCTTATAATTTTCCCAACAATTTCCTCTTCATCTTCTCCCTCCAAAGACTAGCCGTCATTGTCGTTTCTTTTCCTCTCCTTTTCTCTCTGTAATATTCTCAAAATCAGCCCCTTTTTACCCCACTGTTTTATTGTTTTAGATGATTCAAACTTCAAATTGGCAGGAGTTGTATCTATTTCTCCAGCAGTATACGATGAATACAGTAAGTATTAATTTAAAGAAAAAAATTTGTTGGTAAGGGCGGTAGCCCCCCGCTGCCCCTTCCTCGATCCGCCATATTCGAAGCCATCAGTCGGCGAGTATGACCTTAGAGTTAAAAGTTAAACATTCATTGGTTAAAACTAATAGGTTAAGAAATAAATATAATAATTATATAAGTATATGATTTTTATATTATACTAGTCATTTTATAGGCATCGGTTCGGTTTGGTTAATCGCGGTTTTATATATTTAAAAATCAAAACCGAACACTCTCACCTACTTTTTTTTCAAAATTTGAAATATTATCCAAACCGCCGGTTTTCGTTAACCCTATTTTCGTGGCAATTTCAAGACGGTTTGTTGGACGGCTCGATTTTCTAGTTTTTTTACTCAACCCTATATTTATCTTTGCTCTGGTCATAAGATCATTACTTCCAAAAACAATAAAGAAGATTAATTAGTACTAGTATCTATTCAAGGATAATTTATAGTAGCATTTTTTTGGCAAATAGAATTTTATTTCACCAAAATTGGGTAAAGAAAAACAACTGCTCACAACCACACCAATCTCTCAAACAACGACAACTAGCTTCAACTACTTTTGCAGAAACCTAGCTACCTCAGGTTCCTTTTGACAACAAAGGACAATATGAACTTGACATTGGGAGATCACACTCTCCACATTACAAAAATTTTCTTGAAATTCCTCTTATTGCTCTCTTTCCAGAGGCTATAAATCTCCACAGTAAAAATCAAGCGATAAAATCTTTGTTTTCCAGACTTTGAACCACAGTGCTTTATCAACTCAGCTTTCTTCAACTCCCATCTCTCCGCATGCCACTACAACCCACTCCAGCCTCTTATTTGATGCCATGCTTGGGAAGAGAAGTGACATGAGAAGAATAAGTGTTCCAAATTCCCATCTGCTCTCTCATACAAGCTGTATGTAGGGTTTACAGTGATTCCAGATTTAGTGAGATTATACAGGTAGATAATATTCCTAGCATGGCCAACCAAGCTAACATTCACTTTGGGGGTGAGCTGATTTTGCTTAATGTACTACCCATTCACCTAGCGAACCCAAAGTTTATCTTTCTTGTGAGATAAATTCCAAGCATTTTACACACAACAACCTTATTCCCATACCTGCAAGTTGGTGAGATTCCACCCTCCAACAAATTTAAGTAGACACATAAAATTCCAAGCTACTAGAGCTCTCTTAGAAGTGTTTGATCTTCCAGTCCATAAGAAAGTTCTACACTAAGTCTGGACCACTTTCATAATTTTATAGGGTATAAGAAAGATCTGACTCCAATATGATTGCATCCCAAATAAAACATACTTTATGAGTTGTACTCTTCCTGCATAAGACAAATATTTTGCAGACCAACAATTAACTTTGGCCATGATTTTATAAATTAGAGGCTGACATTGAGCAATAGAGAGCTTCTTTGTTAATAATGGTACCCCTAGATATTTAAAGGGTAGATCTCCTTTCACCATTCCAAACTCACTCAACATAATTTCTTGAATTTGGCAGCACTACCCAAAATATATGCAACTCTTCGATTGGTTGGCTTTCAGTCCAGAGGCCTTAGATAATTGTTCAAAAGCTCTCAAAAGTTGCCTAACAGATTCAACATCTCTTTTAGCAAATAATAATATATCAAATTTGAATCAACCCAAATCTCCTACATCTTGGGTGGAAATGAAAGCGTCTATTTCTTCTAAGCTCCAACAAATATCTATGTAAGTATTCCATACAAATGAGTCAAATGACAAACAAGTAAGGTGAGATTGAATCACCTTGCCTCAACCCTCTCTTTGCTTGGAAAGGCTCAGTTAGCTCCCTATTCACTGTGATGACATAACTGACTGTAGTAAGACATTGCATGATCCAATGTACAAACTGAAATGGAAATCCCATCTCAAGTATCAAAAACTTTATAAAGAGTCACTCGACTGAATCGTAGGCCTTTTGTATGTCAATTTTGATCATACATCTTAAAGATATGCCCTTCCTATCGTATCATATTATCAACTCATGACTTAAAAGGATATTATCAAATATGATCCTCCTCTTGATAAACGCAAACTGACTATCACTTATTATAGACCCTAAAACTTGTTAGTATCTATTTGCTAAAACTTTGGATATAATTTTATATAAAACAGTGCAACATGTTATGGGTAAATAGTCTTTTATAGTACATGCATTCTCTTTCTTAGGTAACAGGGATATCAAAGCACTGTTAATTGTTTTAGGTAAAAACCTGAGGTATGAAATTGTTACACAACTTTGATAACATCCTTCCCTATTACTCCCCAATCAACTTTGAAAAATAAAACATTGAAGCTATTAATCCAAGTGCTTTATTTGAATTCAAACAAAGTTGTCTTTACCTCTTGATCAGTGAAATGAGCACATAAGGTCAGCTGTTTATCTCTATTTAGCATTGGCCCTCTCTCCATTATCGTTTTATCAATCATTGGAAGGCTAGTAGCTGCACTTCCCATTGTCCCATGTAAAATTGCCTCACTTCTGCCTTAATCTGAGTTTGAGTAGTACACCTTATCCCTTCAGCTGTTATCAAAAGTTTAATGGCCTTATGAGATTGCGTGGCTTTAGCATATGCATGGAAGTATCTAGTATTAGAGTCTCTAAGTTATATCCACTCAGCTCTGGATTTCTGTTGCCAAATATTTTCCTAAATCCCACTCCATTTCTCTATTGCTTCCATCACTCGTCTTTCCTTTCGTATAAGCTCACTATTGAGCTTACATGTATTAGTGATTTTTGAGTTTCTTTCATCTGAATCCTTAGAGAATCCAATCTCTCTGAAATATTTCTATGGTGATTAGTATTGATCAGCTTTAAGGGCCCTTTCAATTGTTTCAGTTTATACCAAATGTTCAACAACGTGTTATCATGGCAATGATTCCTCCAGGTATTTGATAATACTGTATGAAATTCAGGGTGTTCAGTAAGAACATTAATGAATCTGAATGAAGAGTTTCATCTTCCTTGCTCATGCTCAAATCTAGGGAATTGAGGGCAGTGGTTAGACATTCTCTTTTCCAAAATCTCTACTCTTATATCAGTGAACTCTTGAAACCAACTTTCGTTTGCTACACATCTGTCAATGAGAGAATATACTCTAGCCTCCCCCTCTTGATTATTGCACCATGTGAAATTATTTCCATACATTAGCAGTTGAGGTAGATCATTAGTTTGTAAACCTTCCCCAAAATCTCTTATATTTGCATCACTCACTTGACTCCCTTGAAATATCTCATTTGCACTAATAATTGTATTAAAATCTCCACCATTAGAAGGGGGCGATTCTGACTTTGGCAAACTCTAGAAATAAAACTCCAAAGATCATTTCTAAGCTCACAAGTATTGTATGCATACACAACAATCATATAGAAAACTTTGCCTGCAATAAATCTGCAATTTCATAGTAGATTCCCTGTGCTTGACTCTAAATCAGTTTACTGACACTTTGTTTGGGTTCCACCCAATCCACACTCTCCCATTAGTTGCTTGAGGATAGTTATGGATAAATTCCTATTGATTATTCAATTTCCCAGAAATTTTGGGAAACTTCTCACTCTTTACCCTTGTTTCCAACGTAGCTACAATATCTAATACTTTGCAAGAAGAGCCTTAGCTTTTTTTGCTTGGAGGGTTTATTACAATCCCTCACATTCCAAATTACCAGGTTCATGTTATCACTAAGGGCATAAGGTCCCGCCCTCTTGTTCTTTAAAGTCATCTTGATCAAGAATCTGGTATAGATTTTCAACAATTAACTTCCATTAGTACTTCACTAAAGGTTTTCTTGGATTAGACCAACCTCATCTATTTAGCCTTTCCTTTATCAACCAATACCATATCTGGTGGTTGAGCTACTGCCTCATTCACTTCTTTTCGTTTCCCTTGCTTAACAATTTGAGCAGGTTTTGGTTTTCCTTTCATCATGCAACCGTGCTCTACATTCTGGCATACTCTACAAAAAGGGGGATCGAGTCGTATATTACTTTTTGTTCTACTCGTTTCCCTTTCTCTCCTTCAATCACAATTTGATGTTTAATCGGCTGAGTTTCATCCATCTCGATTAGCAATCGAGCATATGAAATGCGACTCTGATTAGTTGTGAACATCAACATAGATTGCAGGTATCTAATCGACGGGGTATCACCAATAACATACAAAATCACAGAGGTTTTCCACTTGGCAGCCTCAATAGCAACATGCTCTTTCTCTAGGCATGCAATTGGAATTCCATCCTTAATTACAGGAGCTATGTAGTCGAGATTCATACCTCTTCGCAATTGACGGGCTGGAGCTGGAGCTGCTTCTGCTTGTCTTCCTGCTTCAGCTTTTTTTCCTGCTGCTCCATCTCCAGTTGTCGTTGTGTTGTCGCTTGAGTTCCAGCCACTTTTGAATTCTCTCCTTGCTAAAAAAGAATCAATGTTTCATTGGTTTTAACTGACTCATCAATTCCAATATTCTTCTGTGTAATAGTCCTTGATTTAAGAGCGGGGCTAAGAAAATAAAGGCCTGGTGTGAGTTCATAAATTTGGGCCGCTTTATTCATAACTAAGAATTAAACTAAAAGTACTTTATTGAAGAAAATTCAAAATTGATGCAAACAAAGTGAGGGGAATCGAATTCGTGACCTCCTTATTGATAAAATGGAAGCTTAACCAGCTACGCTAGTAAAAACCTTGGTTAGTAAATGAATTTAGAATTATATACATATACATACTATAAGGGTCAAAAGAATTTGGGGCCCTATGCAGTCGAGCACCCTGCACATGCTATAGAACCGCCCCTGCCTTGAGTTGGTCACACATGAAGTCAATCTCGCCGGTGTAGTCTGTGTCACCTTTCCTACCACCTAGTCCTCTGTTTCCCGTCTCCAATGGGGAACGCATGATAAACGCATCTGTCTATCATAAAGTAACATATTTTAATTATTTTAATTTGTTTTCTATTAGATCATAGATGTTCTTTATAAATTGTACGATAGTTAAGTATGGTAGGAAAAACCATTTTAATCAGTAATACGCTGACGTCTCTACGTAGTTTTGTGCATAATAACCAAACTTCTAAACTTGATTGCCCCTTTTAATATATTTATGAAAAAATCATGTATTCAATTCGCTAACCCAAAAAGACTTGCTTGAGGTAGGATTTGTTTTTTCTTCAGGAGGAAATGGTTGAGGTAGGAATTAAACACATTCAATTTTCAACACCTATATACTACCGATCTAACCTAATGCTCCATCCATCCTGTAACAAATGTCTCGTACATTATGTTGGGTCGTCCCATAAGAATGAGTTCGTTTTTAAATAAGAAATTATCTCTTCAAAAGGTGTAGGTCACACCAATTTAATTGTAATACTCCGATCTTCTAAGTCTTAATTAATCGTCTTAATTATGATTAAATGTGCCTAAGTGCTTATTAAATGTGTTCATATATGATTATGTGCGAAGCTATGTGACAAAGTTTTTGAGAAATAAATTTCCTTGTGAAATTACTAAAATGTCCCTGAAGGGCAAAAATGTAATTTTTTCATTTTGGTGAATCAAAACAAAGATGTGATGAGTTATATGAGCATGAGAATAAGAAATTAAGCATGTGTGCGAATTTCGGGAAATTCTGAGAAAGTTGATTTTTCAGTGAATAGTAACTGCCAACGAGAATTCACTATTCATAGACTATTTCTGAATTTCGTCAAATTAGTGTCTTTTGAATCTAGAATTTATTCTAAGACCATTGGTGCATGTTTGAGAATTTTCTAAAATCGTTTGAGTTGAGTTTGGATTTTATTTCTTTGAGAAACAAATATGAATGGTAAATTTTTACGTTTTCTTCGTTAATAGGAATTTTGATCCGAAAATTGAGTTTCTAGTATCCTTGATTTATTTGGTGAAGAATGTGACGAGTTAGAATGAAATTGGATGTCGAGAAAGTGACGTGTTGAGTTTTGAGTCGTTTGAAAGTTAATTAATTTAAGAGAGATGTTTTGTACCGGAAAATATTTTCTTCCAGGAATTTTTACCCGATGAAAAAATCTGGTACAATCTCTAGATCCTTCTCTCTCACCCTATTTAACTCTCCCTCACCCCACTCTCGGCACACACATCATGCTCTCGCTCTCTCAATTCTCTCTCTCTCTCTCTCTCGCTTTCCCATCTCAATTCTTCCACTCTCTCTCTCTCTCTCTCTCTCTCTCGCTTTTCCATCTTAATTCTTCCACTCTCTCTCTCTCTCTCACACACACATAACCCACCCAAAATAGACACTAAAACCAGCCATTGTTGGCTGGCATTAGAGCTGGTTTTGAGCTTGGAATAGTATGAAAATCGAGTCACCAATCACCTTTCCTTCCCTAAGACAAGTATGACCCTTGTTCTTTGTCTTATGGTGATCAAATTAAGATCAATAAATCCTTCTTTTCCACTCCATATTGTTCGACCTTCATGGTCTCTTGAGCAAGAGTTTGAAGCTTTTTATTCAAGCCTTGATTCTTAAACTCTTGAGTATTTTTATTGCAAGGAAGTAGGAGTAGAAGTCCAAATCCTTCCTCCCTCAAAAACTGCTAAAGATTGAAGCCAAGAAGGAGAAGTTTTGATTTTGATTTCGAAGTATGTTGTTTATAATCCTTGTATATGTATATGTATGAGAAAGATGAAGGAAAAATCATGTGTGTTTAATTCCCATATGTGCCGAAAATTATAGGTATTTTTAGGAATATTTGTGATGATGGATTAAGCATGAAATTGATGATAAAAATGAACTCTAGAAATTAAGTTAAGAAGCATGAGATGAGTAGTTAAAAGAAGAGAAATTTCCCTCTAATTTCTTAATGAAACCCGATGGAGAAGTAGAGAAAAAAGAAGAGTTTTTGATGATTTGTTTGATGAATGAGTCGATGAGTAATATATGATGATTTTGAGTGATATGAATGCTTGAATATGAAGTTAGGAATTTTTGGTCTTTTATTTTGAAGAGGGCCGAAAATTTTTAAGGAAATTTAGTGATTTTATTTCCTAAGTTCTTATTATGGATTTGATGGTGATTTGATGAATTTTGAGTGGTATATTGCTGTAGAGATTGAAATTTTAATGAAATATTTTATTAATTTTAATATCTTATTTTATTATGGAATCTTATCATATCCATATTTAAGTAAGTTATTTAATTGATAAATATGTATTTATATGGTGATAAATATCTATTTCTTTGACAACAAGTAAAAGATATGCATAAATCTTGAAGAGCCAATGAGATTGCATCATCTCATCCATCAAGCCCACGATGGAGTCCAAAGCTCATTCAACTTCTCTCTTCCTACAACTATAAATAGGGGTCTCTACACAACTTCAAATCACACCAAAAAATCATATTGAAGAGCTCAAGAGTTGTAGGAAAATTCTCTACAACATTCAAGGCGTCCTTCGCGGTATTCAAGTCGTTCTTCACGCCATTCAAGGCATTTTTCATGGAGTTCTAGGAGTTCTTCACCAAAAGCATTCCAAATCAGCGTTTGATCCAGAAATAAGGCGTCGGCCCTCCGGATTAACGTTATCAAATCAAGTATCAAAACCGATCAAGATCAAGGAGGCCAAATCTCCAAGGATCCCGAAAGCTGCTTGAAGATCGTTCAAGAACAAGTGGAAGAGACGAATTAGAGGATAAAAGCCAGAGATCGAACCCGCATATATTCGATATTCTTATATTTGTATGCAAACTTATATTTATTTGAATAAATACAATATTTTGTGTTTACAATTGCATAAGAAATTAAGAAGTTGATGAATATGAATTTCTAGCAAAATTTTATAAAAATTTCGATGAGTATATATATATATATATATATATATATATATATATATATATATGTATATATAGAAAATTATGAGTTTTGATGTTCTTGAGTAGATGATGATATAGAGATGAGTTTTATGATGATCTATGCATAAGTATGAGTATAAGATGGAGAAATGAATTATTGGTTATTTTTATGAAAATTTTGAAATATATATACATGCTTGAAGAAGTTGATGAATTTTTAATGTTTTTGATGATTATGTTAAGAATGTGAGTTTATTGATGATTTGAGCATTTTTATTTAAGAAGATGAGAAGTATAAATTTTTATAAATTTTCTTTGAAAAAAAAATTCAAATCATATATGAGTATAAGTTGATGGTTTTCGATGTTTGATGTTATTTGGGGAATTTGATGGAAGGATTGAACAAGTACAATAGAACTTAAAAATTAATGAAAAAGATCAAGTATAGAGATTTTTATGTTGTGCAGAAAATTTTCAAGAAAATCTGGAAAAATTCTAATGAGATATGATATAAACAATGATTCCAAGATAAAATTTAGATTAAAACAAGTATAATAGCCTTTTGAATTTCTGAATTCGGAGTTCGTATGAAAATGTTATGCCAAAACGAAGTTTTCGTGCACTAAGAATCGATAATCTAAAATTGAAATAAAGTTAAGTGAGATTACGAGTTAATAGAGCTTAGATAATTAAATAGAACATGTTAGAATTTGAATCAAGTAGAAACGAACCCTTATGCTTGAGATGAAATAAAAGTTGAAGCTTACGAAGAATTAAATTAGGAGTTATTCGATTTATAAATCGAAAGTTGAAATTTATTGAATAATTGTTCGATTAGATTTATTTCAAGTAAATCGTAAAAGTTTGAGAATTTTTGAAACATGTGCACGTTTTTCGAGAAAATAGTGTCTTACTTTATTCCGAGAATTTCTGAACGAGTACTCGGGTTTCAAATCCGATTTCATATTTGGATTTGTTGAATTTTTATAAGATAAATGAAACTACTTTTATTCAAAACTAAGAACTTTTATTTTTAAGTTGAAAAGTTGAGTAGTTCCGAGTCAACATGAGACAGTATTTTGAGTCTTGAATGAATATATGTGAGTTGCTAGAATTTTTCTAGAATATTTTAAGAAGTTTGGAAATTTTTTCATTTTCCGACTATTTATTGAAGTCTATCGTTTACCTGTTTGTGAATACCTGATTTGAGATGTGACAACTTGAATGTGAATGAATTGTGCTTAAAGTGATCGAGATTTAATCTCGTAATTTTGTGAAGTCGTTTGATGTGTGAAATCGAGAAATTTTGAGTTTATGGAATGAATAGTTGTAGTGGACAAAATCCGTACTAGGCCCAATTGACTTACGTGACAGGCCAGACGACCCAGACGAGCTAGACAAGACAAACGAGCTGGCCCAATAGCCATTTAATCAAATTCAAACTTGTAGTTGGGCCGTGGAAGCTATCTTTAAAAGCCATAATCTGCCATGTCGGTCACAACGGCTGATTTGACTCAACAACCTGATCAGCTACAACAGCTGGGACCAAGTCAAGATAAAGTAGTTCCGTGAGAATAGGAATTGACGTGACAGACGTTAGCTAACAGATAAGGTTGACAGAGAGAAACCCTAAGGGGTATTGACGGCTCTATAAAAATGACTTTACTAGGTCAAGCAGGACCATCTGGATTCTGATACTCTCGTACTCTCATTCTCTCAACTCTCTTCGCTTACTCCGCTTGCTCAGTCTTCTGATAGCCCTCTCTATTGGTCTCAATACCGCCGGAGTTGCCCGTCACGCCTGCTACACTCTCACTACAGTCTCATCTGCCACCGTCATCGTCGTCACCCTCTGACCTATCCCGATCCATCCAGATCACCATCGGCTCTATACACAATCTCTCTATTTATTTTATCTACTTTCCATTTACTTTATCACCGTACTAACTTGAGCGTCGGAGGCTCTTCGGTCGACACCCCCGCCGGTGCTCACCCTTGGGCTCTCACTCCTTGTTCGTGTTGTGTTGACAGGTTGCTAGTGCCCGATCAACCCGACGTGCCCGACGTCACCTTCAATTGTAGATCTAGCCTCTACAATTTGGCGCCCACTGTGGGGCCCTAGTAATCAATCGGATCAACGCACTTTCCGTGGATCTCTTCCACCATCAATCATGTCTGACGAACGTGACGAATCTAAAACTCCCGACGCGCTCAACATGGCTGCTCATGCTGACCTAGCCGCCCAGATCGCCGTCCTCACTGAGCCGATGAATCGGGAGCGGGAGAGATGCAAGAAGTTGAAAATGGAGAATGCCAACTTGTATGACCGTCTCGGGGCTTTGGAGCCTGTCGATGTCGTTGAACCTCCCGGCTTCCGGGTCCAAGTGCCTCCCATGCAGCCTCTGGGAGACACACCGATCACTCGCAATGATGGATCCAACTCTCTCATGACGAACCCGTCACCTTCGGTAAGAAACCGTAATGTCATTGGTAACCCAACTGAGACGGCTCGTGGTATCTTGAATGCAGGTGTCAACATTCCGCCGTCTGCGCTTGAGCAAGCACGTGATCTGGGGCAAATCAACCTGGACACCACTGGAACTGGAGGAATAGCCCGACCAGATGGAACAATCACCACCGGGGGACAACATGCTCGAACTATCTTGACCACCCCCGGCGTAGCAATGAGTAACACTGTTATTGGAGGCACGCAACCACCCATACCGGTACCCAACCATACGATTCCACCGGCTAATATTAACCAACAAACGATCGGAGCCAGTCAAAGAGAAATCACTCAAGATCAGTTGTTTGCCAACGAGTTCGCTCAACGAGCCACGACCGGCCACTATGAAATAAGAGATAAGGACTTAGCACGAATGTTGGCCGAAATGGAAGCCCTGATCCAGCGAATCCCTAGTGTGCCGGCACCAATCCACAAGAGCTCAGAGAACTGCTATGCTGACTCACCGTTCGTGGATGAAATTGCCTTGGTCGAGATGCCCGTCAAATTCAACTCCCCACCATGCAGATGTTCGACGGCACGACTGATCCGACAGATCACATTGTTCAGTACAAGCAAAGGATGTTCACCACCGCAATTCCTCGTGAACTGAGGTAGGCCTGCATGTGTAAAGGGTTCGGTTCTAGTCTGACAGGATCGGCCCTCCAGTGGTACACTAATCTTCCAAATTATTCTATTTCAAGTTTTGCTCAACTAACGGATATCTTCGTATAGCAATATGCCAGTAGCAGGAAACTTGAAAAGATTTCAGAAGATTTGTATGATGTGGTTCAACGGCGTGGAGAGTCTCTCTGAGACTATATCGGCCGCTTCAACAAGGAGAAGGTGTCCATAACCAATTGCAACACCCAGATAGCAGTCACTGCCTTCAGAAAGGGTCTCCTACCCGACTTGGACTTATACAAGGATCTCACCAAGTATCCTTGTAGAACGATGGAAGATGTCCTAGCCAAGGCATGGACACAGATCAAGTGGGAGGAAGATCAATACAACCACCACCGATCTTCACCAAGCAAAAACACTAGAAGAGACTCTAGGACGGACAAGAGGGCAAGTGATAAGCGGTCCGAGCCTTACCTGCCTCCATGGAAAGAATACAGAAGAAGACAATATGACCGCCCTTACGAGACACGACCACGTGAAAGGATAGAGATACCCGAGTACGACTTATCCATCTCGCCAGCTGAGGCGGTCTTAGCTCTCAAGGGACTTGGAAGCAAAGTCAAATGGCCAGAAAAGATGAGCACACCAGCTGATCAAAGAGACAAGTCGAAATGGTGCGATTTCGACATTAATCACAGACACCGAACAGAAGATTGCATCGCTCTGGAGTTAGAATTATCGCACCTATTGAAGCAAGGTCACCTGACTGACCTCCTTACTGACAAAGGACGTCAGACCCTGCAACAAGCCCAAGGTTGTCAGCAAAGCACTGCAGACGTCACCCCGCCTAGACCGCCGACACTTGATCGAACGGTGAATATGATAACCGGCGGGTCAGAAGTCAGTGGCATCACTCACTCAGTAGCCAGGAGACATACCAGACAGGCTGGACATGTCAAACCAGAACATGGCGAAGCTCAAAGAAGCACAACCATCCTGCCGGCACAAACTATTACTTTCACCACATCTGAATCAACCAGGCTACTTAATCCTTATCAAGATGTTTTAATAATTTCAATTTGTATTGCAAATTGTTTAACCAAGCGTGTACTAATAGACAACGGCAGCTCTGCCAATGCCCTCTTTTTGTCTACTCTCAGGGAAATGGGGATCGACGAAATAAAGATCATCAAGAAGTCGACAGTCCTTATCGGCTTCAGCAGAGAACAAAAGAGCACAATTGGTGAAATTGAACTACCCGTCTACGCTGAAGGAGTCAATCTCTGCACTCGCTTTCTAGTGGTGGACTCCCCCTCCGCTTGCAATGTTATCCTAGGCGGACCATGGATACACTAGATGGAGGTTGTACCATCTACTTACCACCAAGTCCTGAGGTTCCCAACCAAATGGGAAGTGAAGGAAATTCGAGGAGATAAAAAAGATTCCAGATTTTGCTACCACACAACCATGAAGACTAAGCAAGCCGTCTTATAACAACTACAGCAAGGAGAATCATCTGACCTCCAGCCGAGTCAGCAAGCTCAACTTGATCAACCTGACGCGGTAGAGCTAGATGAAGTCCCCATTCACCCAGACTTTCCGGACAACAAAGTCCGGATCAGAGCACAACTTGAGCCTGACCTCAGAGAGAAGCTTATTCCATTTCTTTCTGAACACTATGATTGTTTCGCTTGGTCCCATGCGGACATGACCGGAATTGATCCTGATATTATTGTTCACAGGTTGAATGTCGATCCTAACTACGCTCCAAGGAAGCAAAAGCGAAGAAAGTTCGCTCCAGAAAGAAATAGAGTCATCAACGATGAAATCAAACAACTTTTAGACATTGGGCTAGTGAGAGAGGTCCAATATCCCGACTGGCTAGCAAACGTGGTGGTCGTTAAGAAAAAGAATGGCAAATGTTGAGTGTGCATAGACTTTATAGACTTGAACAAGGCGTGCCCTAAGGATTCATTTCCACTACCACACATAGACATGCTCGTCGATGCCACAACCGAACACGAGCTACTCAGCTTCATGGATGCATACTCCGGGTACCACCAGATACTGATGCATCTCGACGATCAGGAGAAGACGGCTTTCATGTCCAACATAGGAATCTATTGCTACAAATATATGCCATTTGGATTGAAGAATACAAGAGCAACCTACCAGCGTTTGGTTAATAGGACGTTTGAAGAATTGTTGGGGAGGACAATGAAGGTTTACATAGACGACATGCTCGTGAAGTCTTTACGAGCAGAAGACCATATCGACCACCTTCGACAATCCATCGGCATACTTCGTGAGTATAATATAAAGCTTAATCCAACTAAATGTTTATTTGGTGTGACTACAGGGAAGTTTCTCGGCTACATGGTGACCCAAAGAGGGATTGAAGCCAACCCGGCTCAAATTGACTCTGTACAAAGAATTACATCCCCAACATGCGTCAAAGATGTATAAAAGGTCACAAGGAGAGTGGCGGCCCTCAGTCGGTTCATCTCGAGATCATCGGAGTGTTGTCATCCATTCTTCAATACATTGAGGAAGTCAAAAACATTCGAGTGGACACCAGAGTGTGAGGAATCACTCAACCAGCTGAAACAGTACCTGACGAGCCCGCCGCTCCTATCGAAACCCAAAGATGGTGAAACATTATACATCTACTTGGCGGTGTCGGAAACAGCAATCAGTGTAGTCCTAGTCCAAGAGGATGAAGGTAGACAATCACCGGTCTACTACGTCAGCAAGTCCTTGTTGGACACAGAGACAAGATACACCTTGCTCGAGAAGCTTGCCCTCGCTCTCATGCATGCAGTAAGAAAGGTTTGCCCCTATTTCCAATGTCATCCAATTGTGGTCCTTATAACATACCCTCTGAAGACCATCCTTCACAAACCGGAGTTGTCTGGCAGACTAGCCAAGTGGGCAGTCGAACTAAGCGAACACAACATATCGTACAGGCCACGTACTTAATTGAAGTCACAAGTATTAGCTGATTTCGTGAATGATTTTACGCCTAACCTTTCAATGCAGGCAGACGAGGAGTTATGCTGCCTCACTAATGACGAATCAGCTGGAACATGGAAACTCTTTGTGGACGGTTCAAGTAACAGACATGGAAGTGGACTTGGACTCGTTCTTTCATCACTTCAAGGTGACAACATTGAGCAAGCACTAAGATACGGATTCAAGGCAACTAACAACGAGGCCGAATATGAAGCTATGCTAGTTGGACTTGGATTGGCTAAAGAACTAGAGGCAAAGAAGATCGATGTCTTCAGCGACTCCCAGCTGATAGGAAATCAGATGCAAAAAACCTACCAGGCTCGAGACAACAAGATGACGGCTTACCTAGACAAGGTGAAGGAGCTGCAGTCTAGCTTTGAAGAATTCACAGTCGGCCAAGTGCCCAGAGAAGAGAATAGTCACGCAGATGCTTTAGCCAATCTCGCCTCCTCTATTCAAACCACTGGTCCGAAGACCATTCCAATTATCTACCTCCAATGGCCGGCCGTGTGGAAGAAAGAAGAGGAACAAGTGCATGACATATCAGATAGTCGGACATGGATGACTCCAATACTAGAATACCTTGAGCAAGACATACTTCCGGATAATAAAAATGAAGCACACCGAATAAAAGCTCAAGCTGCCCGATTCTCCATCATCCGAGGTAAGTTGTACGAACGATCATACTCTGGTCCGTACTTAAAATGTATTAACCATGTAGAAGCAAAGACGCTCTTGGCCGAGCTGCATGATGGAAAATACGGAATCCACTCTGGCGGGAGGAGCTTAGCCCACATAACTCTAACAAACGGATACTATTGGCCTACAATGAAGATAGACGCCGCTGATTATGTCAAGCGATGCGACAAATGCCAGCGGTTTGCCCAAGTATCCCACCTTCCACTTGAACCATTGATCTCAGTCATGTCGCCCTGGCCCTTCATGAAGTGGGGGATGGACATCGTGGGCAAATTACCTAAGGCACCTGGACAATTGGAGTACATGCAGGTTGTAACAGACTATTTCAGCAAGTGGATTGAAGCCGAAGCATTCCACAAAGTTCGGGATACAGAGGTGAAAGGATTCATATGGCAAAATGTGATATGCCGATATGGAGTACCAAAGGAGATAGTGACTAACAACGGCTCTCAGTTCATCAGCTACGACATTCAAGACTTTTGTGAGTCATGAAACATCAATCTTAGCTTCTCAACACCTAGATATCCCCAGGAAAATGGCCAAGCTGAATCATCCAACAAGACAATAGTCAACACCCTGAAGAAGAGGCTCGAAAAAGCCAAGGGCTTATGGGCCGCTGAACTACATGGAGTGCTTTGGTCATATCGAACAACCCCCAGAACCTCGACGGGAGAAACTCCATTCTCCTTAGCGTATGGGATGGAAGCAGTCATTCCAGCCGAAAGCAAAGTACTGACTGCGAGAACCGAGCTCGCCTCAGAAGACCATAACGACCAAAGAATATGTCACGAGCTCGACACACTTGATGAAAATAAAGATATGGCTAGACCATGACTAGCCTCCTACAAGTAAAGTGTCGCCAGACACTACAATAAGCATGTCTGCACCCGAACGTTCAAGCTAGGCGATTGGGTACTCTGACGTGTATTCGAAAACACTAAGGAAGCTGGGACTGACAAGCTATGCCCGACATGGGAAGGTCCATACCTGATCACAAAGGTATATGGGAATGGAGCATACAAGCTTCAAGAGAAAGACAGACGCGACATAGGCAACAGCTGGAATGCCATCCATCTTTGACAGTATCATGCTTAACTCAACTCTTCATTCATTTCAATTGATTTAGTCCCACGGGACCTACCTTTCCAGCCATACCGGTCTAACACTTTCATGCAGGACATAAAAGAACTACATCGTGGCTTGATCCCTCTTCAGGGTATGTAGGCAGCTCCAAGGAGCGCAGCCACCCCTACTTTTCTATTTCGTCAGTTCTGATTGCTCCGTAGAACAGGTCAGAACTACATTCGGCTTGATCCCTTAAAAGGGTATGTAAGCAGCTCTAAGGAGCACAGCCCAACTTGCCGAATAAGAAGAGATGGAAGCACATCCACCAACCACCCGAACTATGCCAACATGAGGCGGTAACTTTACATGCTTTGTCAATAAGTTTAAGTCCCACGGGACTCATATTACCAGCCATACTAGTTCTGACAATTTTATGCAGAAAATTCTCAGAACTACATATGGGCTTGATCTCCAAAAGGATTTTGTAGGCAGCTCTGCGGAGTGCAGCCCACCTTTACTGACAGGTAGAAACGGACCAGACCAAACCACCTGTCCAAGCGCCATAAAATAGCTGGAAGCGAAAATATGGTAACATCTATGACCTTAGTTTCAATTGATTTGGTCCACGAGACCTACTTATCAATCCACACTAGTTCTGACAAGTCAATGCAGGCCAATGTCAGAACTACATTCGGGCTTGATCCCTTCAAGGGTATGTAGGCAGCTCTAAGGAGCACAGCCCAACAAAGAACACTCCAATCTCACTAAGTCAACTGACTTGCCCGACACAACGGACATGATCACTCTCAAGTTATAAAACAAACATTCAACCAATAAAGAGTAACAATATAATAAAAGAAAACAAGTAAAATACCTTGCAAATAACAAAGGAACGCCCCAGACGAGCCAGTCGTCATCTATATCATTTAACAACTAATCCAAGCCATACCATCCGACTATGACTTGGACTATGGGGAAAAATGGGGATACGAACCCTTACAAATGATAAGAAAAATATAAGTCATGAGTTCATAGTACATGCTCAATCATCGGGTACATGCACCCGTCCAAATAAAAATAAAAATCTTCCAAGCAATACATAATAGAAACTAAGTCTTTAACCGAAACAAGAGTGCAAGCTCAACCCTCGAGCTCGTCCTGACCTCCCTACCCGGCTTGACCAGCCTGATCTCCACCTACAAAGTCTAAAGTAACCACATCATCAAAATGATCGTCTGCATCTGTTGCCTCGTCCTCCTCTGCAGCCATCATCTTCCTCAACTTCTCTGCCGCAGCACATATCTTTTCTCCATCCCACTCTTCAGCCTTTCCTGCCTTAAAATCCAGGTACAATTGCTCCCGAAGCGTTACCTCGGTCTGAAGAGCAGCCACCCTACAATTCTTCTCCATGTCAGCTCGGAGGGCATCCACCTCCGCAAGAGCAACCTTCAAATGCTTAGCATCAGCATCTCTTGACTTCAGCAAAGCCTTGTGCTCCACCTCGACCACCTCAAGCTCCTTGATCTTCTCCTTGAGAGCCCGTATTTTCTTATTAAGACCAGTCTTGTCCGATGCCAATTGCTTCACCTGATCCTCCAGCTCTCCAACCTTCTTGGTTAAGTAAATCACCGACTGCAATCCCTGTAAACCAAAGACAAACTTAGCAACCAAACATTGCAAAATGCATAAGTATATAGGTCATCGTGTGTAAAAGTGGAAGATATCTTAAAGATATTGGCGATGCCCGTCTGACCAGTAGTCTTTGAACCAAGCTGTCTGAAAGTGGACTCATCCTCATGCCACAATAGCTTCTGAACCTCGGAAGAGTGGGGAGTAAACTCGGTGTAAGCATGAGCCGTCATGGGGAAGCTGAGATGAACATTCTCCATGGAAAAGAAGGCAGCATCATCGTCGTCGTCGACAACCCTTTTCTTGCTGGCGCCTTGGCATGTGCCTTCCCAGTGGCATAAGTCTTAGTTTTTCCCTTCCTGACTTGGAGCAATTTCTCAATAGCGTTGTCACCAGACAAAGCGTACGTTGGCTGCTTCGACATGGTACTCTCTGCATCAAATTGAACACTCAAGTTAGTATAGCATAAGGAAAAAACTAATAAAGATTGAACCAATACCTTCCCGACGTGATTGCACTGACTCCCAGAAGCCGCTACGACGAAGGTTAGAAGGCGTCAAGACAACCTCCCAATGACTCTCTTCTTCGGGTATGGCAAAAAACTCTTTAAGTCTCCTCTTTGACTGATCACACAATATCGGAGCTGGCAAGTCAGTAGCACTTGGAAGAAGTAAAGAGTATAAAAATCATCACTCAAGCACAAGAGATAAAGAAATATCACAAACAACGAGACAAACACACTCACTAGCGATATTCCACAAGCGAGGGATACCACTATCAGACGGCAACCCCAACGCCTCAAACGAGACAAAGAAATACTTCTGCTTCCATAGTTTATTGTTGTCATCTAGCTTACCAATCATCCTCTTCTTAACGGTCCTACAACCAAGCTGGAACCTACTTCTATAACCACTAACCGACCTCAAGGAATAACAATTCAAAACCTCCGCATAGGTAATTCTAATACTCTTCAATTTTGCTAAAATCTCAATGGCCATCAAAGCACGCCAGGCATTTGGTACCAATTGCCCTGGAGAGATAGCATAAAAACGACAGATCTCCATAACCAGCCAAACTTGAACGGGTGAAGGTAAAGACAAACCATACCCAGAAAATCCTAATCCGCCCTTGCAGCCTTACCCGGAGCATGCATCTTAATGTCTAAAGGAACACCATAACTACTACGAAAATTCATCAAGTCACTTAACGTCAACAAACTTGGGAAGTTATCTTAAGGAAGGTAGTTCGTAGGCCGACTTTCCTCTATAGGGCCGACACTATCTGGATTATACTTGGTGAATACATCATCTATAGGAGACGGCCAAGCAACGACAACACCACTAGGGATATCATCAACATGACTACCATTCCCACTAAAAATCTCAAGATGCCTACTAGTCGAACCTGACGAAACATCCCCGCATTGAGAAGACATGCTGACCAGAACAACAACACATGCTATCATATCGAAAGCAAACAAGGAATATAACATATAAGAAGCATACATGGGCATCCCGACCTCTCCTAACTGGCTAACTAGCCAACCTGACCAGGCCGACCAAGCAGATGCAAACAACAATAGAGCAATGACATGGATAATAACAAAAACACTAACTTACTACTACTCAAAGATCTAGCACAAACGAGTTGAAAACACGAATCAAAATAAATTACCAAGGTAAATACTCATTTCTACATATGAAACATACGAAGAACGATGAAGAACGATGAAGGAGAAAAGAAAACTAACCTTTCAAGATGTGAGAATCCTCTTTCTAGCACTATCTTCTCATCCTTTTCTCTCCAAGAATCCTTTCTCTACAAATTTACCAAATGAGAAGTGAAGTGAAAATAAATCACCACACCTTCTTATAAGCCAAATAGAAGCACTAAATGCACCTATATGTAGAGGTATTGCAAACATTTGTACACATAAAGACGCGACACCGCTACGACAAGGGGTACTACTTGACCGACGGGATCTACCCTTGTTGGCCTACCTTGATCAAATCGCCGAGGCTTGAAACCGACGTAAAGACGGCGAGGTTCAAGAAGATGCAGGAGTCTGTCAGAAAGGACATAGAGCGAGCCTTTGGAGTGCTCCAAGCCCGATGGGGAATAATCCGCGCTCCGGATCGGTGCTGGTACAAGAAGCATCTCCAAGACATCATGTTCGCGTGCATTATTTTGCACAACATGATCATCGAAGACGAGTATATATGAAGTATCTTGAGGAAACGTGTATATAATAGGTATGATATGCCGGCAGCCTCACCAAAAATGAAGTATATCCATCTCCAGCTGGTAAATTCGGAACAACAGTCGAGCTCGAGGTTTGTAGTTGAAATAGAGACCCAACTAACCAAACAAACTTGGTGGTAAGTATAAGAATGTGACATTGATATCTGAACAACACTACACGAAAGATAGACGATTACCTCTACAGATTATGGCTCGACGAAATCAAGCAAGTGTAACTACCGCCGAAGTCGTCATCTCCAAATCACAGAGAACAAGTTGCATGCGACAGGTTCCTCAACTATAGCTATATAGTCCCATCTTTCACCGTCGTCGACAACACCACACGGCGAGATGGAGGAAACGAATCAGTCGACCCCGTTCTTGCTTTCACTACAAATACTTTCACTTGCCGATAATTAAGGTGGGAGAAGGAATAAGAAGAACAAGAGGTCTTCTATCGATACAACCCAACCAACCAGAAGAAGCAGCGGAGCAGTTGAGTATGGCATTATTGCAAAATTCAAAGTAAAGTTGATGCAAGTCTAGCCTAGAACGTTTGATGGAATTGAAAAAAGTTTAACTCTTTTAAACATTACACCTACTCCCGCTACTGCTACTTTATTTTGGAGACAGTTTTCACAATAAAGACTTATCCAAATGGGCCCATTTACAAGGTGGAAAAATAAAAGCAGCATATAGACCGACGAGGTCGCTCGTTTGAGTTCCTCTTTATGGTTTAGGTCAAATACATATACCGCCGTGGCCGACGAAGCCGACAAGGTGGACTAGGCCACCTACTTGATCCCCTAATAATTTCCATGTCAACTATTGGTTGCCCGACGAGGCTAGTGCAAAAAGGAGATCGACAAGGTGGGCGTGCCCTATCAACCCGACTAGACGGATGAAAGCTCCAAAGAGCTTCCATCTACGTGCCCGACCAACCGAACTAGATGGATGGCAGCCCCCAAGAGCTTTCATTCATGTGCCCGACCAACCCGACCAACCCTACTAGGCGGGTGGGGATATTGGTAAAAAGTTGAGTAGAAATATTGAGTGCATGAGTACTACTCTTAAAAAATAATAAAATAAATAAATAAACAAACCCGCTATGGTATCAGACGAAATCAACGTCTACAGGCTACAAGGCTATACCATTGAGATTTTATCTACAAGGCTATACAATGGACTTCTTCCCTATAGAGCCTTTTTCACATGTGAAGTTATTTATTGTTGCCAAATCCAAGAAGCATCCTGCAAAGAAATGTTAGGTATGTTATATACATTGTATGTAAATAGATAATGTATACATATACGTGTATTGTGTGCAGATGAATATGTAGAAAAGCTGCATGTGTTGTTAATTACACTTCATCAACATGTGATGGGTCACGTGCCGTTTTGCTCTAATTTCTAAATGAAACATATTAATATTGCAAATTTGGCAATTCAAACCATGCATAGCTTTTGCCCATAAGAAATCAAAAATTCTCAAATTCTTCGTGTCCTGACACTACGTTCAGTGACCCCGGCTAGCTCGATCCACACGACTTCATAAACTCTCTGCTTAGAAATACTTCTAACTAGAGAGTTGGGGGATAAACTGTAGTGGACAAAATCCGTACTAGGCCCAATTAACTTACATGATAGGCCAGACGATCCAAACGAGCTAGACAAGACAAACGAGTTGGCCCAATAGCCATTTAATCAAATTCAAACTTGTAGTTGGGCCGTGAAAGCTATCTTTAAAAGCCATAATCTGCCATGTCGATCACGACGACTGATTTGACTCAACAACCTAATCAGCTACAACAGCTGGGACCAAGTCAAGATAAAGTAGTTCCGTGAGAATAGGAACTGACGTGACACACGTTTGCTAATGGATAAGGTTGACAGAGAGAAACCCTAAGGGGTATTGGCGGCTCTATGAAAATGACTTTATTAGGTCAAGCAGGACCATCTGGATTCTGATACTCTCGTACTCTCATTCTTTCAACTCTCTTCGCTTATTCCGCTTGCTTAGTCTCCTGATAGCCCTCTCTATCGGTCTCAAGACCGTCGGAGTTGCCCGTCACGCCTGCTACACTCTCACTACAGTCTCATCTGCCACCGTCACCGTCGTCACCCTCCGACCTATCCCGATCCATCCAGATCACCATCGTCTCTCTACACAATCTTTCTATTTATTTTATCTACTTTCCATTTACTTTATCACTGTACTAACTTGGAGCGTCGGAGGCTCTTCAGTCGACACTCTGCTGGTGCTCACCCTAGGGCTCTCACGCCTTGTTCGTGTTGTGTTGACAGGTTGCTAGTGCCCGATCAACCCGACGGTGCCCGGCGTCACCTTCAATCGTAGATCTAACCTCTACAATAGTGATTTCTCGAGTATAAATGTATGAGTCTAAGGAAAGTATGTTGGTATAGTCCTTGAAGAGTCGAGGAGTTTGATTAGTCGAGTCGAAAAAAGTTAGAAAAACCCGAGTCAAGTAGAAATCCGAGTAATCGAGTTTAGATTTCATTTTTATATGAGAAATTGAACTCGTTCTTATAAGAATGTTAACCTTGGAGGAACAAGTGAAGTTCGATAGTAAGAAACGACTGGAGTCCAGAAGTAAGGAGCAAGACGAAACAAGGTATTCCGAGCAAAACCACTGGATGATACGTGGGCTTTATAACTCAAACAAATTAATGAATGTGATTACTATTATCATATTATGTGAGTTTTAAATTAATTGACTTGCCAATTTTTTAGCTTTGATGTATGCTACCATCTACTTGAGGAAGACGAATTTGATCATGTGTGAGATGGGATTTCTGTGTACATGTGTTAGTGATCGTGTGCTTTCTTTATGGTAAGTCGGTCACGGTGTTTGAGAAGGAGGCCTACTTCTTTACACACATATTTGATTGTAGAATTGGTACATACTTGAAATATATAATTGTGTGCACACATTTACAAAAGTAAAACGATTTTCTTGCATTCACAAGTTAAATGTTTTGTAACTCTAACACTTGTGATGCAACAAGAAAGGTAAGTTCAATTATATAGCTCTATCGAGCAAGCTTTCAATTTATTTTGGCATGTGTTCACTGAGTACGAAATACTCAGCCCTGCATGTTATTTCTAAAACGTGTAGGTCAGCTCGGATGATGATGGTGCGGTGTGCTTGGTGGCGTTCGTTGTTTCGAGTCAAGTGCTGTTTAAGCTTGGGTTATATGTCTTCATACATATAACTTTGGGACTTGATGTAATATTCCGCTGCAACACCAATATTTATTCGTGTTTTAAATTTTTCCAACTCTGATATTTATTTGATTAGTTCCATACTCGACACCTTATTTGATTTCCTCTCGACTCTTATATAACAAATTTATTCAATTGAGCTTTTGAGATAGGTAATTGAAAGCAAGTTAATCAATTGTTTTCGCTTTCAATATATAATCCCTTGTACCCGAGCATGTTTCCTTATTTATTTTCCGTTGTTTCACCTTCACTATCCAATGGATTTTAGTCGTTCTTATACACTAAAATTTGGGCTGTGACATAGTGGTATCAGAGCAGCTCGTCTGTTCTAAGCTTAAACTTCTTTGAGAGTCAAAGTTTAGATTAGATTTCCTAGACTTATTTGAGTATACAACGAGCCAAGCACCTTATCTTATCTCATCCGGCAACCAGGTACGAAATTTTTAAGAGCTTTCCAAGTTTTTAATTAATTCCGAGTTATTCATTTATTATTATTTGTGCTTATCTAGAAGTAATGAGATTGATAAGTTGCTTGAATAACTAGGATGCTTTAGAGTTCTCTCCCTTAATCATGCTTCGGCATTCAAATTCGAAAAGATGAAACGATTGTGCAATCAATTACATGACGTGGACTTATCCAGTGCCCTGAGTTTGGAATCACCTCTGGGAGATAAGAGGAAGATAGACGATGAAGGAAGCTGAGCAAGGATGCGAGAGTGCGAGCATGTGAGGAAGAATTATCACGAGACGATAGTAGAATTTGTAGCAGGTTATCGTAAGTTTAAGAGATAGTGAAGTACCTCAATGTCAATACTTTCGATAGGATGGTACATCTCATTTACGTTTATCCCGAAGAGTGGCACGAGTAAGCAACTTCTCCAGTGCCGACTCATATTGGACATCAGTACCTTAGAGTCTACCTCTACAGCAACTGGAACAAGTTTTATCGCCACGATCTCGAGTCAGTTCATCATAGAGAATGCTTTGTCCCCTGGACCATTCAACCCTCTACCCTAGTTCGAGCAGAATGGACTTAGTTCTGAGCCTTAATCTCAGGACAACCCCCAATTCATTCCTTACTTCTCCTTTGCTTCGCCCGTGTTGAGTGCTAGCTTTCAGTTCAACAAATAATCCAGGGTTGTTTTTCTAATTAATTCATTTTCTTCTAGACTTCTCCGCTAGCTCTGTAGCTATGCAGCCCAGATTCGTACGATCCTTACCGATGTTTTGCCTTCTTCGTACGATAAGTTAAAAGTATTTATATCAGCACTTACTCTCCCCTGAGAGTCATAGCTAAGCCTTTAAGGCCAACTCACACCAAGAATAGTGACAATGACGAGCCTTTCGAGTACTCCTCTGCAGAAGCAACCATAGGCACAAGCCACCTCCAACTTATTGCGAGCAGCTGATTTCGTTTCCAGTCTACAGCCTTCGAGACGCTGTTTTAAGGCCGAGTTAGGAGTTAGAGCTAGAACTTATTGAAGACATCGACGTATCTGTGTACCTCCTATGCAATGATAACAGCAACGATGACCCCTCTGTAGGATGACAAAAAGGTGAGGACACCGGAGTAGCTTACGAGGATGAATAGTACGACAGCAAGAGTTCACCATGGACCGTTCTTGTAACTAGTCTTAGACATCTCAAGGAGATACTAGCCGCCATCAAAAGAAAAAAAGATAAGAACTTAGAAGAGTATGAGTATCCAGAAGAGGATCCCGAAGAAGAGCCGAGAGAAGACAATGATGATGAGAACTCGGTCGAAGATAATGTAAGGGATTCAGTTTAGGAAGCTGAGGAAAATTGAGTAATCTTTATTTTACGTATAAGAGTTGATCTCTTCTTATTCGATGTTCGAGACGAATGTTGATGCTGAGTACAGTAGTCGAGTTAGACATGAAGTAGTAGCTCATGTCTCGTGCGTTTTGAGAAATTTAGTACCTCCAGCTGATGATAGGGTTAACCTTGGTGGTTTATATCCCTGTGTTGGTATACATCCTCAAAAGAGGCCATCATTCGATAATAAGAGAAAAGAGATCCTTAGATCGTTAAAGGTCAGCCCGTGTGTTCTATGCCTGAGTTTGTTTAACCAAGTTAATTATTGAGTCCTTGAGAACGATTTGGAGAATAGTGTTGAGATAAGGTTTGAGTTGATAGTCGAGTCTATTAAATCTGGGTTATTGATTGAATTCTTGAGTATGAGGTCCGAGAATAAGTTATGAAAGAATTTGAGTTATTAGTTGAGTCTATCGTTAAATCCATGTTTGAGTTTTGAGCTATGTAAATGGTCGTTCGCGACATTATATGAGTAAATGATTGTGATTTAATGTTTGAGTATGAGTATTTGCATATATCTGAGAATTTCTGTGTATGCCAAGGTTTGAATAAATGCTTGAGTTATGATTGAATACTGACACGCACCCATCGTATGGTACGATCAAAATACTTGTGTATGCCCCAGACGGACAATACACGCTCCTATGTCCACAACCGAACTGGCTAGTCTTAGCGGTAAGCTAGGGTCGATCCCACGAAGAGTGAGGAACAAGTTTACTCTTCAGGTGCACAAATTGAGTTGTCATGGTCTCAACCATTTTATCTGCACAAATTAACTTGAAAACAATCAAATACAAAAGGGGTAACATTTGGGGATAGGTCATGATTGTTGTTGATATGTGTATTCGGTCATAGGCATACTGAAGATCCGTCCATGTTTCGTATAAACTCAAGGCGTGACCCAAAGACATTGGGGTGTTTCAAGAGTCTATACTCCACACTTTGGATGGTTGAATCCCTTGTAGTCACTTGGTCTAAAGGTCACGCTTCACCCTGGTCACAAGGCCGTGCTTCACTCCTCCTTAGATAGTAGTCATACCTGATCACTCCAAGTATGACCCTCACCAACCTTCTCTTCCAAGCTTCCCGGCTCTGCACCTACAGAGTAGACATAACTCGCGGGATATCCATTTCTGGTAACACGTCCAACCGGTCATCGATACATCTACAATGCGTGAGGTGAGTCCCTTGGTCAATAACCATGGCTTTATGCCTCGTCACAGTTGATGGATAGCCATTAGATAAGCCCAAGGCCAAGGAAGAACGCAGTATCCTCTTGCTCGTTCCTCGCCATCCACATCTACAACTCTATTTAAGGCGCTGCTCAGCTACTTGGTCATAGGCATACTGAACATTGTTGTTTGTCATGCCCTGGCCTTTGCTTGGCATGGTTCAGCCCTAACCGAGCAGAGATCACTCGCTAGGTCACAATTGCCCATGAATTCTGCTTAGATCTCTCCGAAACTACTGGACTCAACCGAATGCGCAAATGCCTCACGAATATATCTCACATATCAACAATTAACCATTTTCTCCACCCAAATCTTACCAGGGAAATTACTCACACATATTGAAATGCATAATCACAAAAGTAAATAAACACAAGAATAGAAGAAATTACGAAATACTTGAATAAATAACAAAGGCAAACCGCCTTGGACTTGTTCTTCACAACGGAATTGAAATGAAAGCAAGTAACTTGTTTGGTATGAAAATGTAAAGGAAAATACTAAACCTAAAGTGTATCTTGGACTGAAAACGTAGTAGAATATGATGAGGAGCCAACCTTGTGTCAGCCGCACTTGCCGGACTTATATAGTTGAGAGACGTCAGTCAAGCGCTAACCGCAGCTGTCTAACAGTATCCCTGTGACTGACTTTCCATAAATAGATTGTCATGATTGATTTGATTGATGAGGATGACGAAGTGCTGTCGTTACACTCTTCGCACAAATAAATTTATAAACACCTCTTGCTCAATAAGGTAGTAGTTAATGGCAAGTGGGGTCGTCCCAAGGGATTTGGCGTAGATCTGCTCTTCAAATCGAACTCAACAAAAGGGGTTTTGACTGTAATGTATCCTGTAACTCAACAAGTAAAAATATCAAATAACAAAAGAGTTTGGATTGGGTTTCGAATCCATGATCTTAATTACTCATCACTCGTTCATTGGTGCAAAGATATTCAATTAACTGATCTCATCACTTGGTTTAAGATATTCAATCCATGATCTAAAGGTCACGAAGTCACGATATAAACACACTCAGCCTATGTCTATCCAATTTTATAGATCTTGACCAGAAGGCAAGATCTCCTCTCTTGATCAGCAAAGTCACGAAGACACTTCAGTAACAATGCTGCCCAACAGGTATTAAGAATAAACAGACCCAAAACAGCCAAGAGGTAGGTCACTACCGACTGCTCTGCAACACTCTTTACCTTCTTAGGCACGAAAGACACTCTCGAGTTTAACCCCAATTCCTGTTAATGACTTAATATCAATATCTAGATGGTGATCAATCATACATCAATATCAATTAAGTCTAGAATTAATCCTAAGTGTTTCGGGAACAAAATCAATTAACGAACTAACACAATTTGACCTCACGACTTTTGAACGAGTAATTTACGATCACTTCATCCACATCCAACCCAAACAATAAATTTAGCTATACATAATATTAAACGAAAGCACAAAATATATAAAGGAAATCATAACTGAAATTAAACTGGGAACGGGTTGCTGCCCAAAAGCGTGAATCAGCAACCAGGGTCTTGGCGTCAAGCCAACAACTAAACTACTGCAGAAAATATAAAACGAACGTAAAAGTAAATTGCCCGTAGGACTTGTTTCTTCCTCTCTTCCTCTCAAACTAAGAATGCAGAACTAGCTATAAACTTGAATAAAAACGGCACACATTACATAATGGAGTCGGCCATATATATAGGCGAAGGGATTAGGGTTGAGATAGTTTCTTTGTTGGTGAAGGATTCTTCCCATGCATATCACATCCGCCTCCTCTCTCATCCATACAGCCACGATTCTCTTCCCTTGCTTGGTAGATATCTTCTTTGATTAGGTCCGACTAGGATAAGGAAAGAAATATCCGATCCTTATCCTCTTCCTTGAAGGAAAAGAAATCTGCTACTGGCTCGACTCACTTCTTGCCCTTGATATCTGCATCCTGGATTGCTTCCTGTGTTGACCAAGATCCTGGCTCCTCCGGGTACTCTATCTATTGGCTTCAAAGATATGGGGAGGTACTTCCTGACTTGTAGAGCATGTAAAACGTTGTTGCCCAGCTACAAGCCTCCAGCCCTATGCCCATTTGCATCGTATCGCCATTTCAGCATCTCAACAACAGATTTTCCATCGAATTTGCCCAACATCCCACCTTTTCTTCCCTGCACACCATCACTTGACTTTGTGTCCTCCCAGACACACTTTGACTTGATAAAGACTAAAAACACAAGAAAAACACAAGAAAAGATGGACACAAATATGGGTTCATCAGAGGATGATTGGCTTTAATTGATTGAGTTGACTTTATCTCTCTCTTGCCGTTGATATCCCAGATTCGCTAGAACCTTCCATCCTTAGTCCTTCACATGTTTTTCCATAATTAGCCCATATGTGCTGACTGGGACAGTCTGTCATGGCCTTACCGACATGAGTGATCACCTTCCATATTTAGATTGATCCTTGATTAATCCGATTGGTGATTGGCCGTCAGCTGATGATTGATTGGGTTGACTCCACCTTTTTCCAGATCATTCCATTGCTGGGAATCGCTAGAATCTTTTAAATATTTCCTCCACGCGTCTTTCCATATTTAGCTCTAGCTGCTGATTGCTGCTGTCCGGCATGGTCATACTGACTGCTTCCTTCGGTAAGCCTCATACCAAGTGGTACACTATGGAAATCATCACTGCTTAGCGGTGTTCTGAATGGTACATTGCCTAGCTCTCTTCTTGTGGGTATTGATTTCATACAACTTGGGCTAATTTGTCTCAGTAATGCCCATTTCCGAGCTTTCTTCTCTATAATACCTGTTTTCTTCCCTATATGACTTTTACAGATACAAAAGAAGAAAAAACGGGCCAAAAGACCCAAAAGTCGAAGACGCATCACACCTACACACTTAAACCATACTTGCCCTCAAGTATGCAGGTGGATTCACAAAAGACACCGACGAAAATAGAAGAAAGAAAAGAAATACAAACTCAAAACACGAATTTGCACAATTATCAGATCAGGTCATACATGTATGCATCCGCCGTTATGTCATACCACAAACCATTGAGCAAATAAATCACATGAAGAGATTAGCAGTTTCTCTCACACACTCAAGTATATGGCTAAGTGTATACTCTCATTCTATGCTGCCTTAGCTTTCCCATAGGCTTGTTCATGGATTCATAGCAAATGTTTAATTTGGTGCAATTCATCAAAGGGTTCGTGTTAGGTTGTGGTGGGGTATACGGAGCAGAGGTAAGGATTTCTGGATAAGTAGTTTAAAACTTGGTTCCGGTCATACCAACCTATCTTTTTCAGTACTAGCACTCCCACTTCACCTTTTCTTTCTTTTCGGCAAGGTTTATTTTTTATCCCTTTTTTTTCTTCAATTAAGCAAATTCGTCTTTTCATTTTTGAACCCAGACTCTCCTTTTTCAATTTATGATTTTCCACCTTAAGTAATGAACTACCCTTTATCTTTCATATAGTGTGGGAGTCACACCTTTAATCAATTTTAATGCAAGGGCTTATGAAAGAATTCTTTCAGCTCAAAGTGGTTAGCAAGGATTTATCATTTTCAACTCAAGGAAATAAATCTGGGGCTCGAAATTGAAGGAATTACCTTAATCATATAAACTACACCATCCAGCTAGAATCCACAATCAAGTTCTAAGGTTACGAAGCAGCATAGTCACGCCAGAAAATAAATGCAAATTGGCTCAAATCTCATAGGTATGGATTATTCAGTATACTCTCTACTGCTATCATGTGATAATGCTCATCATACCGACAAACCAGTCAAACCAAATAGCATGCATGAATCACCAATACCAACAACATGTGCAGATTGACTTTAAACTCAAGACTCAAAAGAAAAATAAAGACCTTTACTGGGGAGAGAAAACTTATTCGTGGAGTGTAAGGACTTGGACTCAAGAGATTGACTCTTCACTCGGTGGAATGCATCTCGAATGTCCAACAATTTGTGCTCTGAATTTGGTATGGCCTAGAGATCATGTGTAGCAATTATGGAGTGGTGCAGAGTGGGCGAATGAATTTTCCGTTGCTTCAAAATGCAAAGGTCTCGCCAGTTAGGGCAGACCCTGACCACATGTCATACTGCTGATGCGGTAATCCCTTAACCACCTTGTAGTGTCTCCACTGGCCCCACCTATACACTTTGCTATGCAAAGTGGGTTTTGATCTCTGATGCATAGGATCCAGCTCATCTCATCTACAAAGTTAGTCCTCCTAGAAACACAAAAAATACTAGAAATTAAAAGAAACGTAAATTCAAAGCAGTAATGGTCATACCAGTGACCTTATACTGGGTTGCCTCCCAGTCAGCGTTCTTGTTTATTGTCTTGAGCTCGATGCAGCCTTTTCCTTCATACAAAACAAGGATCTACGGGAAAATATTTATCCATCTTTGATATGCCTGGATCGTAGATCTTCTTGCCCAACTCCATGTACATCCCAGCACTACCGTATGCCTTGACTCTCCATTCGTCTTGCTTATGTAGATTAATTTTCCTTTCAACTTGAGTGCCTAGTCGAGATGGAGAAACCTCATTTACACGACATTTCTGGTATTGTACTTGCCACAAACCAGGCTCCATACTTGCTTTCGTAAGCTCTTCTAACTTTGTAGCTTCTCTTTCCGTAAGCCCTTTCAGATATCCCATCCTCGGTATGCCCTGTGCAGTTATATCTTGATGGAACTTATCAATAAACGGTTCAAACATGTCCACATGAGGTTTAGATCCATGATCTTCAATGTCTTTTTTAAGCTCGTAGATGTCAAAGCTAATGATATCTCCTTCACACTCACAACTTAAGGTTCCTTTGTCCACATCTATTTTGATTCAAGCCGTTTCATGAAAGACCGACCCAATATCACCCTAGAACCTTTTTGAATTTCAAATCCCATATCCAACACATAGAAATCGGCTGGGAATTTAAGTTCATCTACCTTCACAAAAACATCTTCCAATACCCCTTCGGGATAGGCATTCGACTGATCTGCCAACTGTATGATCACTTTCGTTGGCTTGAGGGGACCGAGGTTGAGTTTTCTATAGATCGATAGTGGCATCACATTGATTGTAGACCCTAGATCTAACATAGCACGCTCTATTCTTTTACCACCAACAACGCATGGAATAAAGAACATACCCGGATCTTTGCACTTTTCTGGTACCCTTCTCGGTATGACTGCTACATCGTTATCTCCCATCACCATTCTTTCATATTCTTTGTCACAGCCCTAAATTCCGAGGGACAGCAAAGCTGGGGTGCGACTAGGGGTTGGATTAAAGAAGCGGGGAAGAAGGGGGAATAACTGAATAAAGGCGTTAACAAATACTAATAAACATGATGACATCTATGAACTGATTCCATTAACAAAAGAGAGTCAATCTCGAAGGATTGCTCGACAAAGTAGTTTTCAGAGTAGACTTGGTTTAAAGTACGAAACTTAAACTGAAACGTTACACAACAAAAGTGAAGTAGTTTGCAGCAGAAAAACGTTGAGCTGATTACACTATTCTTCTTTCCTATAACCTCTACTCAACCTCCTCCGCCTTCGTCACTCAACCTGCACATTTATAAATACATACAGGGCTAAGTATAAACATACTTAGTGGGCACATTGCCTAAAACATATCATACTAATAGATTAATCAGGCATTCTCAATAGTAACACAATGGGGTTTTTCTTTCAAAGGCCCGTGCTTACTAAAATCTTTTCTTTTCATAAATAGCTTCGAAGCATTTTCTGACTGTTGTTACGTTCAACTTGCCCAACTTCTGTTTCAACGCCGGGGAAGAGTTAACTTCTTCCGCGCACGTCCTCACTGTGGCTGGCTACCCCTCAATAGAGTACCACACACAATGGCTACCGTGTACACTAACTCTGGATAGCACTCTGTGAGCTAACTCAGAATCCGATCGATTAGTAACTCTGGATAGCACTCTATGGACTAACTTAGAATCTGATTTTCTGGATAGCACTCTGTGGGCTAACTGAGAATCCGATCGTTTAGTTGGCGAACCAACACAGAATGGCACAAAAGAACTCACAAAAACAAAGTATTTTATGCCATGATAATCACTTTAAAACACACTTATAAAGCAATAAGTAAACATTTTGAGCAACGCTAACTTTATTTTGATAGATAGAAAAGCCCACCTTAACAGGTTACAGAACAAACACAAACTTCTGTCTTCGGTCTTCCGTCCTGTCTTCTAATCGCGACTTCCTCCTTTTATCGCAACAAGCATGCTTTAGTAAACCGGTCGAGATGATTAAAGAAAAAGCAAATCGAATTCGGTTAAGTCTTTTAGGCGTTTACACTTTAACTAATCTCTTTTGGTTTTAAAAGAAACGAGATTCGAACACATCTCGTTTAGAACTATATATGTGAATTTCTAGAATTTTTCTAGAATATTTTAAGAAGTTTGGAAATTTTTTCATTTTCCGACTATTTATTGAAGTCTATCGTTTACTTGTTTGTGAATACCTGATTTGAGATGTGACAACTTGAATGTGAATGAATTGTGTTTAAAGTGATCGAGATTTAATCTCGTAATTTTCTGAAGTTGTTTGATGTGTGATATCGAGAAAGTTTGAGTTTATGGAATGAATAGTGATTTCTCGATTTTGATTATTTGAATAAGTTCCAATTTGTTTGATAAACCAAGTTTGTTGAGTATAAATGTACGAGTTTAAGGAAAGTCTATTGGTATAGTCCTTGAAGAGTTGAGGAGTTTGATTAGTCGAGTCAAAAAAAGTTAGAAAAACCCGAGTCAAGTAGAAATTCGAGTAATCGAGTTTAGATTTTGTTTTTATATGAGAAATAGAACTCGTCCTTATAAGAACGTTAACCTTGAAGGAATGAGTGAAGTTCGATAGTAAGAAACGAGTGGAGTCTAAAAGTAAGGAGTGAGACGAAATAAGGTATTCCGAGCAAAACCACTAGATGACATGTGGGCTTTCTAACAAAAACAAATTGATGAATGTGATTACTATTATCATATTATGTGAGTTTTAAATTAATTAACTCGCCAGTTTTTTTTTTTTTTGAGCTTTGATGTATGCTACCATCTACTTGAAGAAGACGAATTCGGTCCTGTGTGAGACGGAATTTCTGTATACACGTGTTAGTGATCGTGTGCTTTCCTTATGGTAAGCCGGTCACGGTGTTTGAGAAGGAGGCCTACTTCTCGACACTCATATTTGATTGTAGAACTGCTACATGCTTGAAATATATAATTGTGTGCACACATTTACAAAAGTAAAACGATTTTCTTGCATGCACAAGTTAACTGTTTTATAACTCTAACACTTGTGATGCAGCAAGAAAGACAAGTTCAATTATATAGCTCTATCGAGCAAGCTTTCAATTTATTTTGGCATGTGTTCAATGAGTACAAAGCTCTCAGCCCTACATGTTATTTCTAAAACTTGCATGTTAGCTCGGATGATGATGGTGCGGTGTGCTTGGTGGCGTTCGTTGTTTCGAGTCAAGTGTTGTTTAAGCTTGGGTTATATGTCTTCATACATATAACTTTGGGACTTGATGTAATATTTTCCGCTGCAACACCAATATTTATTCGTGTTTTAAATTTTTCCAACTCTGATATTTATTTGATGAGTTCCATACCCGACACCTTATTTGATTTCCTCTCGACTCTTACATAACAAATTTATTCAATTTAGCTTTTAAGATAATTGAAAGCAAGTTAATCAATTGTTTTCGCTTTCAATAAATAATCCCTTGTACCCGAGCATGTTTCCTTGTTTATTTTCCGTTGTTTCACCTTCACTATCCAATAGATTTTAGTCATTCTTATACACCAGAATTCAGGCTGTGACATTAATTACTTTTTATCTTTACCTTTATAATTATGTCCGGAGTGAATCACTTGTTATGGGAGTGACGGAGTAGTAAATTAATAATAACATAATAAATTGTGAAGCCAAATACTCTAAAAGCACTCCTAGCAAAATTTCAAAATTTTACTCTTAAATTTGCTTTTAAAGCTTCCCGTATATTGTTTCTAACCCCTATTTTACAAATGCATACATTAGTTCTCGCTCCTATTTTGTATTAATTATTTTATAAAACTTGTGGGTCCAATCAATTTATGAGATAATGGAGGTGTAAATTTGGAGTAATATTTAGGGAGGTGTAAATATTTTTGTGGGTCCACCTAATTTGAGAGATCTGTTCGATACACTTTTTATCTCACTTATTATTATTTTAGTCTAAATTTAGAGTTCAACGCAATTTTAAGAAATCTGTTGGGTGTGGTCTAAGCACCTCAATTTTACCATAAGAATTGAATAAGTAAAATATATCAGTTGTATACTTTTATTAAACGCTCTGTCATTATTAATTTTTCACCATATTCGTTCGTGCCCACCACATTTTGGCATCATCACATTAATCGATAGAAGAGTCCCCCACATTAAAAAACTGTCCTCGTCTCCAGAAGATTTAATTAACATTTGTATATGAATAATTTATTCTAAACTTAGAAATTAAGGAATTGAGTACTTTTCGATTTTGAAATAATTACTTGGTACCTAATAAATATATATAAAATCAAGTCGACTATAAATTGGCAGTTAGAAATCCATATGAACTTTTTTTATTGAGTTATTAAAATAAGTGTCCACTACAACAAAAAATAGATGTTGCGACACTTGTTTAGAGATACTTCTTATTTGGTGCCTCCGAAATTATTTTAGGGCCACTTGATCAGCTATGTTAAATTTTGAAAACCTAACGGGGCATTTACTAAAATCTTGTTCAAAATTTAGTAAGGCGGAATAAGTCACGCCCATTCTCCCCTTTCTTTTTTTATTTTATCGGTGAACACAAAAAACCATTTCTATACCCACCAAGAAGAAATCCTTGATTGCGCCTGCGAAAGAATGGGAGACGCGAGAAGATTCAGAATAACAAAATTCATAGCATTGGTGCTCTCTGTTCTTAATTACCCACTCCTACTTAGTTTCTAACTTTGTTTGTTGCTTTCTTGGTGTATGTAATTGCTGATTTCATATAATATTTTTTGTATTTTGATTTTTTATATAATGCCTTCTTGCTGCTTCTCGATTAAGATATTTATTGATTTTTTTTTGTTCCAAACTTACAAGCATGGTAGTTTTCATAGCTTGATTTTCCATTTGTTTTTGTGCAACGGATACATCTACAGTAGTGAAAAGAAGAAATTGATGTAACCATCGGAGAAAGAAAGGGGAAGGAAACTATGAGTGATGAATTTAAACATCAAAACTAAAAAACTCAAGCAAGAGAGTTTGATTTCACGTCTATTCAAAACTAATTTTAATTTTGAAGTTTGTAATCAAGAGATGAACTTACTTGCACTGATAATTTGCTCTAAATTTTTGTTGTTTTGGCATTTTGCAGGGTCTGCAATATGTGTTGAGGCGTTACTCTCTATACCAAAGAAATTATATAGCAGGGTTTGTGTGACAATGGACAAGGCCAGTTTGATTATGATGTATTTATAATGGATATCCACAAGCATTAAACCCTCAAAAAATTTCACAACATATTCTCTGCATCTTAATTCTATTTTTTGTTTCATGCTAAGTTATTATTAATTATATTATCTATTCTGTCTTGATTCTTGTTTTTTTGGGTTATTTTTTCATTCTTAACAGTTGGAGAAGATTCCCATGAATGACATCAAGAAGGAGATGTGGTGGCTGCCAAGTTAGAGATGGCGGTTGAAGAGCTACTACAAATTCTTACAATGAAATATTTGGAAGAGTTGGAATGTAGTATGAGATTTTGAAGTTTAAACTTCTTTTGAGGTCAGCTTTATCTTATACTCTTTTGCCTGAGAAACATGAAGGATATTTTCTTTTAATCTAGAAGGAAGCGTAATCTTAATCTCTTCACTTATTTATACATCATCATAACAGAGAAACACGGCTATTTAGTCGAGGCCCTTGTTGAGTTAAAACATTTATTCTTACTTGTTGTAGATTGTCAAAATAAAGCACCCGCAACCTAGCAATCTTATTTACACCCATAAATGTTACTATACAAAGTAGAGAGATAATCTAATTAGACAAATTTTGAGTAAAAATCTAGAACAAGTGCACTGCACACTTAAATTATATTTGTAATATCAGTGTAAAATAATATGTTTACATTCTTTCACACGTGGATGTATCATATTAT
This sequence comes from Schizonepeta tenuifolia, assembly GCA_029490685.1. Lineage (NCBI taxonomy): Eukaryota > Viridiplantae > Streptophyta > Magnoliopsida > Lamiales > Lamiaceae > Schizonepeta > Schizonepeta tenuifolia. The sequence continues at coordinate 47,410,779 of CM055955.1, read as the reverse complement.
TCTTGTTTAACTATGTTTCTCTACTTATTAGCATCAAAACTCTATTACCTTTTTAGGAAGTTACTATCTTCAGACACCTATACCTCATACCAGTAGAAAGCATATAATTCTGATGTGATGCCATGATCCGGTTATTCTTCAAGGTATGATTTTATCCTTTCTGTTATTTCTAATGATAAATATAATCAATAATTAAGATATGATAAATATGACAAATTAGATTATTGATGAATTATGGAGAACTTTTAAGTAAATCACTATTTCTATCATAATAATTTACTAATTTCATAGGAGATGAAATACTAGACATGATGATCACATATTTACTTGATACATTCATGGTAACACTTGGCAGGTTGATAGCATATGATTCACCTAGAGGAATTATTCAATCAATTTATGTGGCAAGATTCAAGGTCTATTGAAAGTTTGTGCAAAGATAAAATAAAAAATAGTGACATTTTTATTCCAAGCATCTATGATTGATTCACATAATTATATGTTGAGACTTGAGAATAAGTTTTTCAGTTGGCACTTCACCTTATAATCTCTAGATGTTCAAAATTATGTTAATCACCATTTACATCGTTGTTCAGTAGATGTATATAGCTACACCAATGAATAGATAAGTAGGAGTGATGGAAGAGTAGGACTGCTTATCCAAAAAATTAATGTTCATTTTTTCTAAGCAAAAGTTAGGGAAACGATAAGACTTCCTTAATCATCCAAACGAGCAACAAATTGTATATGCTTTTATTGAAAAATTAAATGACACATCAGTCTGATCATAACTAGAGCTCACTGATTGAGCGTAGGGATTTTATCTTTACAGGTTCAAACTGAAGAAGTCACCTCAAAACTAAAAGGTAGTTCAAGTTTGAGTTGGTCACCACCACTCAGTCGACTCCATGGCTGAACCATGGAGTTCAAACATGTCGATTAGTTCTATCGAAGTCACACGTCCATAACTCAGAAGAAGAATACGTGGAACGAAGGAAGAAGAAAAACTTGGATTCAAATTCAAATATGCTCCTAAGTACAAGACAACCAGTAAATTTTCTTTTATGGACCGACCGCAGAGATAATGCAGAAAGCAAGGCTCGCAGTTACCATTTCAGGAAAGTTTGCAGAAAAGTAGGTAAAGGATCATGCTTTTTGGCAGAGGTCAATGACTCTTTCCAACAGCTCTTTGGACCTCTCTCTCTATAAATAGAAGCCTTCACCGTTCTGAGAAGACTACTAAAAACACTGAAGCAACAAATATTCAAGCAAGAAAAGCATTCATTCTCTATCGCTTATACAAGGAAGTTTTCAGTCGAAGAACTAGTGGTAGTTGAGTGTTCATACCTCCTACTTGTTCTTCATTCCTAGTCTCTCAGAATCTATCTTCTTGATTGAGTCTAGAATTCCTCTTTCCTTAGAAGAAAGCTTTCACTGTAATATGTTGAAGGCTTCATAAGTTAGAAAACCCCCAACCCCCATTTTCTAGGTCCGCTTCGAACCCGCAATCGAAGCCACTAGGTTTCTTAAAACCCGCAATCTAAGAATAGGCTTTACACTTGCCCGTAAAAGTGTTGTAGGTTTTGTTCAAACCCGAAATCGAACTGACTAGACTTTTTGGTGCCTGCAAACCAAAGCTAACGTTTGATAAGTACGCGAAAACTTATCTAGTGGATTACTAGCCCGAAAAGCTAATAATGGACGTAGGAGTTCATCTTTGAACCATATAAAAATACTTGTGTCACTTTTACTTTCAAGTATTTCAGTTTCTGTTAACTGGTTGACTGCATAAACAAGTTTTCGAAAAACTGCACTAAGTATTGCGAACTTGACCTTCGCCTTAAAGATTTTTCAGTAAGTAACGAGAACTAAATTCCACCACATTTCTCACTACAAACTCTTTCAAAACCTTAGTTAGAAAAACACAGTTGACCCTCAGTCAAAGAAGTCAACTGTATGCCGAACTAAGTGACAGCTCTAACCGAGTTTCACAGCTGTAGAGCATCATGAACTGAGAAGTTTATTTACAAAAGAAGTTTTAAAGAACAATCTCTACTGGTGTAATTCCCACCCATACACCAGTTAACTCGTTACCAGGATCATCAAGTGGTATCAGACTAGTGGTTCAAAAGATTGTGGACTCTATTTCACTAGGTGTGGGGTGAGACTTTTCAGTGGTCAACTTAACAGATCTTTGAAAATGTCTTAGTGCTTTCTGCTACATATCTGCTTGTTTTTCTCTATTGTCTGTGTAAGAAAGATGAACCCCACTCTTATTGGAAGCTTTCTAGAGTTCACTGTGGATGACTACTCCACGTGGAAATTCAGACTCAAGATGATCCTGACTGCCAGGCATCATAGGATGTGGTAAACCATCACCAATGGTCCCATCTTGATCACGAAGAAAGTTGCAGTTCCCTCCACGTCTCCTGGAGTTGGAACTGTTGGCATAAAGACCGAGTTAAAGGATCCCCAATCCTTTACCAAGGAAGAAAGGGATATCGCTCAGTTAGATGACATCGTCAAGAGTGTCATCTCCTCCACAGTAGGCAAGGCCTATCTACCAAAGATTATCTCCTATGAAGATTGAATGCGACGTGACAGAGAGTGTGTGCTTTTGTAAATTTCCCAATTTAGCCCTTATGCCTTATTTCTAAGTTCATGTCTATTCTTTTAGATTTAATCCTAACCGCATATAATTTTCAAATGAATGGTATAGATTAGTTCTTATTTCTCATATAAGGAGTGGTTCTCTCCAGATCCATATATATATAGGGATGGGTTATGGTGAGAATGACCCTTAAAGTAAGAAATAGGAATAAATCTAGACCACACATCGCAAAACTAGGGCAGGCGTGTGGCCTTCACGTGCGGCGCGGTGTAGCTCACGCGCCACTTTTTCTTTCTTTTTTTTGGCCAATTTTTTCATAAAACATGGTGCATCTAGTTACATTGTGTGGTGCATCTGGTTACACATTGTGGTGCATGTCCGATATTTTTCAATTTTTTTTTTACAAATTTTTTTTTTCCGGCTCCGCATTCAGTTCCGATTTGATAGCTTCGTCTTTCCTCCAATTATTAATATAAGGATAATCGTCGGGCAACAATTTGGATTTTTCGGCTCACTCTGAGGCCTTCGGCTCCCCACGCTAGAATCTTGACCAAAGAAAAAGCGGCAAAAGGCTAAGCCGTAAAATCGGAGTAAAATGCTGAGCCGTAAAATCAGAAGCGGCAAGTCGGACCCCATGCGACTGTCCGTGAGCCGCACGTGCGGTGCACGTGCCCAGCTCCACGCGCTTGATTTAATTCAATTTTATTTTTCTTTAATTTTCAAATTTTTTTGTTGCCTCTTTTTTTTTCCCTTTCATTTTTTTGTTTGCCGCTTCTTTTTTGGTCATGATTCGAGTGAAGGGAGCCAAAGGTCTCGGAGCGAGCCGAAAAAATCCAAATTGTTGTATGACGGATTAACTCGAATCCATACTTTTTGCATGATGTCAAACAAATTAACAACTTAAATATTCCACGAAAATCGAGAATTCATTATTCACACATAAACTTTGTATTTTTCGATTTTTCACGTCAAACGAACTCAGAAAATTACTAGATTAATTCTCGGTTATTAAAATCACAAATCATTCTCATTCAGAGTTTCACATCAGAAATCAGACATTCATAGATAGGTAAACGACCGACTTCGATAAATAGACGGAAAAAGAAAATTTTTCCTTTTTATCTCGGAATATTCTAGAAAAATTCCAGTTAATCAAATAAATCCACATAAGCACTCATATCAACTCAGAGTATCATTTGATCTTAACACGGTCTTTTACTGACTTCTTATTGTTTGACTTTTAAACTTAAAAATTTAAATCTTTGAATTTTAACGAAATTAGTTTCATTATTCTTAAATTAATTGAAGGAATTCGATTATGAAATCAAATTCAAATTCTGAACTCTTATGCAAAATTTTCTCGGATTAAAGACTACGTCACCTTTTTTCGTAAAACGTGCACAAACTCAGAAAATTATCAAATTTGATTGACTAACTCAAAATAATTATAATTGACTAATTACTCGTTTTTAACTTACAAAGTTTCTCGTTTTTCATTCTTAACTTTATTTCTTTATAATTTTTACATACGAACTCCGATTCACAAATTTCAAAAAGCTAACTTGCTTAGAATAATTTCAATTTCATGAATATAACCTTCAATTACTACAACAAACTCAAGATCAAAATTTCTTAACTTAGAATTTCCATTTTGATTGACTTTTTTGGACTTTAGTGCTAAACTTGTCCAAATTCAATAATTCGATGTTCTAAAGTACTTATAAAAATTCCAATTGACCTATTTCTCAACCAATTTACTCGAACGAGCTCAATTACTAAAAAAAATTTCTTTATGCCCAAATTTCATCGCATAAATTGGGGCTTTCTTTATATTAATCTGATTTCAACGATTTCAAATTCTAAAATACTTCAAATAAATCTAATTTCACTAATCTAATATCAATTTATCAATTAGAACACATGATCAACAAAATCACAAGTACTAAGGCTCCAATAGTTCGAATTTTCTCAATTTTTTTAGCAAACGAGTTTCTTTCCTCGATTCCTTTTAAACTTAAGCTCTTATTATACTCAAATTCATTTATCAATCATCAAATTATCAATCAAGACTTCATAACATCAAAAATCATCAATTTTCTCTTGCATATGGTTCGAAAATTTTGGGGAAAAATGCACAAAAATTCATGCTTCTCAGTTTCTCATCAAAACATGCTCAAATCATCATAAATCACTTCATTCTACTGTTACTCATCTAAATCAATTCAAAATAATCAACTTCTCATGCATATATAATTCGGCATTTCTTTGAAAATTAGCAAGTTTTTCATACTCTTCAATTAACTCATATATTCATGCATAAATCACATAGATCATTCAATCCTATCAATACTCATCTATATCCTCACAAAATCATCAACTTCTTTCTTGCATATGTTTCGAATTTTTATAAGAAAAATAGCAAACAAATTATACTCTTTGTTTTCTTCAATTTAGCATGCATTTCCATACTCAAATTCAACAACTAACATCACAATTCATCAATTAAGAACAACACAACAAAACTCCTAATTTTCCTACCCTAACCCTTCGACTTTTTCATGCAAAAATAGGGTAGAAAATTCTCCTCATGCAATTGATCACATAGGTGATCTTAGATTAATTTCTAGAGTTCAATTCTATCATCAATTTCATGCTAAAGATCAAGGTATGAAAATCCCTAAAATTAATAGAATTTTTGGCACTCAAGTGAGAGAGATCAACAAGAATTTATCTCTATAGAATTCATGCATGAAAAACTTACAAGGGTTCAAGGATCAAAACTAGAACAAGGGCTTCGATTCCTTGCTCAAAGGACCAACTTGTTCGAACAAGAAGAGGGAGGAAAAGGGATTTTCTTGAGCTTGAAACTAACCAAAATCGAACAAGGTTCAAGGAACTTACACAACTTCGAAGACTTGATCGATTGAAGGGCTCGAATCATTGCAACATGAAGCTCCTCTTCAACTCATCAATGGAGGAAAATGGTGTATATATTGTGTGCGTGTGTGCGTCGAAGAGAGAGATGAGAGATGAGAGAGATGAGAGTGGTGATGACGATGAGAGAGAAAAAGATAAAGAGAGGAGAGAGAGCGCGTGGGGAGAGAGTGAGGAGAGGTGAGATTAGGATAGGTTTATTATATTTTAGGTTGCACTCGGTAATCCAAAATGCAATATAAAAATCGCCAGAAGAAAAAGTTTTCCAGTGCAAAACAACCCTACCTTTTTTTTATTAAACTCTCAAATGACTTAAAACTCACCACGACTCTTTCTCGCCGTCGAAAATCACTCCAAAGACACTAATTAGACGAAAATCACCATGACTTAAAACTCACCACGACTCTGAAACATATCTTAAAGCTTTTAAAATAATTTTTATACTCCAAAGACACTAATTAGACAAAATTTAAAAAAGTTTGATGAATAGTGAAAAATCGGGAAAAGTTGCTATTTATCAGAAAACGAAACTTCTCAGAATTTTCCAAAATTCAAACTCATACTCAAACTCATATAATCGTACTCAATCAATTCATCACACATTCGATTCGGATAACCGAAACGAGAAAAATCACATAAGGGTACTTAAGGGTATTTTAGTAATTTCACGAGAAAATTTCTTTTCTCGGAAATTTTTTTCACACACACAAGCACATTATGAAGGCATATAAAATCAATCAAGATGAACTTAAAGACTTATGAAAGATCGGGGTATTACATCCTCACCCCCTTAAAAGAGCTCGGGGAACCTTTCTTTCATCTTATTTTCTAGTTCCCACGTCGCTTCTTCTTGATTTGGATGTCGCCATCTGATCTTAACTAAGGGAATCGATTTCGTTCTAAGTTGATGAATCTTAGGATCCAGTATTTCCTCGCGTCACTCCTCATAACTGAAGTTTGGCTTTAGAGCTACGTCTTCTCGGTGAATCACATGCTTCAGATCGACTACGTACTTATGCAATTGTGATACGTGAAACACGTTATACGAATTCCCAAAACTAGGCGGCAAAGCTAACCTATATGATACGGCTCCAATCCTCTCAAGGATCTCGAACGGTCCTATAAATCTAAGCTTTAGCTTTCCTTTTACACCGAACCGGTGTACTCCTCTCGAAGGGGATACTTTCGGAAAAACTTTATCTCCAATATCGGACTCTAACTCTGAGCGTCGATTGTCGGCATACAACTTCTACCGACTCTGAGCTTCTTTGATCTTCTCGCGAATCTGACGAACAGTATCTATCATCTCCTCGATAGCCTCGGGGCCTATTACCTTTGTCTCACCTACTTCGTCCCAGTAGAGCAGAGATCTACACTTATTTCCGTAGAGGGCTTCGTAAGGGTCCATTCCAATTGTATTCTGATAACTGTTGTTGTAGGCAAACTCGACTAGAGGCAAAATCTTCTCCTATTTTTCTCCTTTATCTAGAAATACTGCTATTAACATATCTTCCAAAACTTGGATAGTCCTCTCTGATTGACCATCCATCTGAGGGTGATAAGCAGTACTAAACTGCAACTGCGTCCCTAGCTCGTTTTGGAAACTTTTTCAAAAATGTGCAGTGAATTTGGAGTCTCGATCTGAAGTGATCGTACTCGGAATTCAATGCAAACGCACAATCTCTTTGACATAAATCTGGGCTAACTTGTCTGATCCATAGGTGATAGGAATAGGTATGAAATGAGCGGACTTTATCAATTGATCCACAATCACCTAAATGGTTGTATTTCCTTTCTTTGTCTTTGGCAAAATCGTCACAAAATCCATATTAATATCATCTCACTTCTACATTGGGATTGGTAACAGTTGGAGAGGTCCATAAGGTCTCTGATGTAAAGACTTCACTTGCTGACAAGATAGACATCGTTCTACATACATGGCCACGTCTTTCTTCATTCCTGCCAACCAGAATTGCTGCTTCAGATACTGGTACATCTTTGTATTGTTGGGATGAGTGGTGTACGGGGTATCATGGGCTTCACTCATGATCTCATTCTTTAACTCTTCGTCATTTGGCACACAAATTCTATTGCGGAACAACAAAGCGTTGTCTTTTGATTCTCGAAAATCTTCAACTCCTTCTTTTTTGACTTCAAGCCTCAAATTCTCTAACTTCTCATCTTTTCTTTGGCCATTTACTATACGGGCTCTCAAATCTGGCATCACTACTAAAGAGGCAATTACTTGCTCCATCGTTGTCGGGGGCTGAATTACTTCGATTCTCAACTCTCCAAACTCTTCAATCAATTTTTCTTCATTGAAGAAGAGAAATCCTAACTCCGAACTTTCCGTTCTGTTCAATGCATTGGCTACGACATTGGCTTTTCCAGGGTGTTGTCATTCATATCCTTGAAGTAGAACTGAGCTTCTATTTTAATTTTATCATTCAGTGTGTTCTTCTTGCAAGCTAAAATAGCTGCACAGTACTTTACCCTCAGCATCTTGATCTGTTTCGTCGATTTCTTGATAAGTCCAGTCCTCCAACTTATGATTGGATCTCCCATGAATGTTTTCATATGCCTCATTGTAAATATTGCAGCATCTTTTTTGTTGTCCTGATCTCCCCATTTCATGTTTATAATGTTGTACTTGGCATTCTTCAATTTCTTTGCTTTTGATTTCAGATTTTGTTCAATCAAGAAGTAATTGAACATCTTCTTCTGCAGTAAGTATGTGCATGTTAATAGAGTATTTTATGTAATAATAATTTAAATAAATTTATAGTATTATTATTTACCATATCACTGAGAATATCATGGTACTTCTCTTCTAGATAGTTTGATTCTGTGTCGTTTTCGTGATCAACCACGTAAATCTTCCTAATCCTTACATCAATGCATATCATGAAGTAGTGCTTTTCTTTGTAAATGGGAAGGTAGAACTGCATAAAACAAATAATTCATTATATAATTTAGCCATCATAATCAATATTATCATTATAGTTGTATTTATATATAATATGCTTCAATACCATATCAATGTCTTCAACTGGATCATTGCATAGCTTTGAAGTTCTTGTGTTAATCTCTCTAGAAACTGACACATAATTGCATTGACTTTCGCCAAAGTTGTACGTGATACTATTAGATCTCTCTGAAAGATAATTGAATCAATAAGTATTTGTGACGCAAAAACATGTTGTAATATATGTTTTACAGATATTTAACTTACACAAACTTTTGTGGTGGCAAAGAATTGTTTTGGTGATTGAGATGATCTTGAATATTCACTATCATTCAGCTTTAAAGACCATACATCTACAACATTACAGTGAACAAATGTTTCATGTGCCATTGAGTTAAGTTTTTGTCTATCCAATGGAATTTCTCCAAAATTGAACATTGGATACTTCCTCTTTCATTAAATACTTGTGAGAATAAATTAACATTCAAATTTATAAACTAGAAATTTAAGCACTAGAAATTCAGTGCATACCTTTTATTTTCGAAATGCCAAGTGTATAGTGTTAATTCCTTTTCAAACTTCTTGAGGCTTGAAATTGTAACTGGCCTTTTATTATAAGGAGAACCCATAATTTCAGTTTTTTTTTATCTTTATTTTGCTCCTGCACTTCATACTCTGTCGTTTCCCTCTTTTCTCTTGCACCTTCTTCTCTAGAGTTCGATCCTACTAATTTTTGCAATTTTTATACCAAACACGTATATTAAAAAAATATAAATAATAATCCATATATATTTTTCAAGTAATACCTTGTGTTAAGTATTATCTCCTTCATCTTCAGCTTTCTCATCTGCATTGCCTTCTTCTTGTTTTTCTGTCTTGTCATCTTCTTCTTGCATATCTTCTTCTTCAATTTCTACTTCTTCTTCAGCTTTAGGTTCCTTCTCTTTTTCATCAGCTCCAACATCTTGTAATTCCAAATTTTCATCTACATCCTGGTAATACATCCATAAACTCAATGTATTATAGATTTAACTAAAGATTATGAACATCTACCTTCTCTTACTCCAATATTCTTCGCTTGAACACCTGAGCTGGGAGATCGATAGACCGCAACTGTTGGAACTGCACAAAGAAAATGAATGCCGGGGATTTTTCCCGGCGAACCACCTCCGACGCCCAAGTTAGTTTTCAAAGGAAGTAGGTTTTTTGTAAATAAAACAGTAGATATGCTTTTTTCTATTGAATGCAATGATAATGAATAATAGAGCCTACTTAGAAGTTTTTTCATCCTATTTATACTTTCCTTTCTTTGTGGGTATGAAGCTATCCCGATTTGAAGGTGTCGTTATCTTTCTTTTACACGTGTTCTTTGCTAATTTGCTGCTATCGAAATGTACTCTCCGACAAGTCTGAGTTTGTGAAGGCAAAAGCAGTCTGTACATGTCAGACTGATTAAATGACGGACGACCTGACCTGATTTCTAGCATTATGTTCTGATGTGGGATCTCATTAAGAAACTTGATGAGGAGACTGATAATGAGACCTGACTTGACTTCTACTTCAATACCTGAGCCCGGGTCTTCTTGTAAGAATTGTCTTGCAGGCTCATCAAACCATCAAATAAATATATTTAAATCTAAATAAAGAGCTCAGGTCTCCTTGAGACCGGAGACCTGGACGATTTTGTAGAGTAACATTACTCTAGATTTGCAGCATTACTCTGCCTAAGTAGAGTAACATTCTTTCTTCTGAAGTTTGGTTTTTGGCCTCTCAAATGGGAGGTTATCTAGAGATCTCTGCCTAAGGTCTCAACGAAGGACCTGCCTTTTTTGAATTTTCCAATCGGGTTATTTTTTACCATTATTTTATTGAATAAGAAAAAGGGGGGACTCTGCAGTTTCCTTTACTTTTACTCAACCGTTCCCTCTATGTACTATATTAGGGATTTTACTCATCTTCCTTCTTCTATTTACCCCATTTTACTTTTGCTGTCATAATTTTCTTACTTCCTCATGGCGCACTCTCCCTCCCCTTCCGAAGAAGATACTATCTCTGAGAATCCCAAGCTTTAGGTTTCCGATGTTCATCAACCCTCCTCTTTTCATGAGGATTCCCAGTCAGACACTTTCTCCCATGCTTCCTAGAAGGGCAAGCAGCGCTCCACTCGTCGCTCCCGCCACCTAGCTTTCAAAGTTCCATCGGGCTCGGCTACTTCCGCAAATCCTAAGGAGGTTATAGATTTGGCTGACGGATCCTTCCATTCCGGTCGGGAGATGAAAGAAGCCAACTCTCCCACCCACTCTATTCGGGTTTCTCCTCCAGCGTAAGATTCTTCCACTCGAGTCTTCTCTCCTAACGCCATAGCAGGTGAATCTACTCTAACCCTTTCAGAGTTAGAAATAGTAAGGTCTTGGCTAAACTGTGATGATCTTTTTGATTTCGGTTGCCCTATCCGTATGAACGTCCTCATCTTCTAACTTATCCCTCTGTAGCTTTTTGGTACAACCAAATAGAATCAGGCATACGGTTCCCCCTTCGTGATTTTGTAGTACAAGTTTGCGATCTTTATAATTTGTGGCCTAATCAATTTCACCCCTCTTCCATCAAAATACACCTTGCATTCTTCATTTTACTTCGTGGCAATGGGGGTTATCCTTCTCCTTCTTTGTTTCAAACTGTATACGATGTAAAGCCCATGGGTGCTTTCTACTATGCTAGTGCCAGAACAAAGGGTCCCGCTCAGAATTTGTGCACCCCTCGTAGCTTTGGTAAAGAATGGCGGGAGAGATATTTTGTGGTTACTCCAAAACAGGATGGTTGGCCTCTTCGTTATCATCCATGGCAAGTGCTTCGATTGAAACAACTTTGTCCTGCCATCATTACCATCCCTGCTATTAATCTAAGGGTGTTGTCCAAGCTTATGGACAAAGCTCAAGTTGCAGCTTTTCAATTTAACTCTTTCTTATCTGACCCTTGTGCGCTTTCTTTTTTTGGATTAGCACCTCGTGGGAATCATTCCTTCTCGCTTGAGGGTGGGTTTTATCTACCTCCATACTCATTATTTGTTCCTACCTTCCAGTTAACTTAACATTTTGCTCTTGTCTTACCTTCTACAGAGATGAGTTGGGTTCAAGACGTGAAACTGCCTAATGATAGCGAGTTTGACTTTGCTATCTTGTTAGAGGAGCAAGCTCGAAGGGAGTCTGAGGATATTACTCCTTCACAAGCCTCTCATCAGGCTTCCCCTGCTATGCCTCCAACTTCACAGTCACAGCAACCTTCACCTCCTTCCACCAATGTTATCATCAAGCCTACAGCTACAAAATCATTGAGTCGAGGTGCTTCATCAAAGACTTTTGGCAAGGATAAAGCAGCCCCTAGCGATCTTCCTTCCTCTCTCCCAAAAGGGAAAACCAAGGAAGACATTTCCACTCATCCGAAAAGGCCTCCTCATTGTCGGCTTTCTTCAGGTATTTCAAAGAAAACCAAGCACACTCCACTCTTAGAGAGCTCTCATCCTTGAGGAGTTGATTCATCAAGATATGCCTTCAGAGGCCAAACTTCCAGCTCCCTTCATCAATTACCTCCTTCTGAGTGTCTCTCTCTGCTGCAAGCTATCCCTCTTTCTGAGGAAGAGACAAAGACAAATTCTCCTTCCTTGAAGCAGCTTCAAGAGATGAGTGCTCACTGTCTAGTACAGGCAGTTTCCATTCGTTCCTGCGTTGTTTGCTTATTTGTCTGAAGTTTATTATGCCTTACTACTTTACTTTGTTTATTTCTCTCCTTTCCAACACTTTTGCAGTTGATCAGTGCGCATGGCCATCTACTACAATTTAAGGACAGCTCTCATGAGAAAGAAGTGGGGAGACTGAGAGATGCTCTGGTGGCCTGCCAAATACAACTACAAGAGCTGACTACGGCCCATGAAGACCTCCAGCATCAGAACCGGGACATTCTTGATACTAGCAGCCAGCTCTCATTGGCCAATGATGACTTGAAGAGGAAGAATCATGAACTTCTCCAATCCCAGGAGAAAATGTCTTCCCTATCAAGATAGAATGCGTCTCTTAGCGTTATCAATGCAGATCTTAGCCAACATCTTACCCAAGTCAGCAGAGAGCTAGAGAATACCAAGAGCCTCCTACAAGCTGCCAACTTTTCCTATCAATCAGGTTATACGGATGGTGTTTACTGGTGTCGCAGCTTCATTCTCCAGACCTCTCTAGGTAGAAAGCGCTGCAAATTCTGCACGAAGGTCTTCTAGAAGCTTTTAAGGCTTCCCAGAGTATCTGATGGCTATTCGCAACGATATTGCCTTCTTGGAAAAGAGGTGTGCTATGATCGTGCTGGCTAAGGCTCGCCAACTAGGTTTCAAAGAGCTTATAGAGGTGGATCACATAGTGAAGTGTTTGCCTCGACCTCCCTCTTTCAAAGGTGATCCCTCTACTCCTCCAGGAAAAGAATGGTGGCTTCCCGTGATGCAACAAGCCTATGAAGCTCTCATTGCTCCATGCAACCTGGAGGCCGCTTTTTCTGATCCTCCAGAGCCGATATACAACTTCTTTCCAGAGGATTTTCTTCATGGTGCCAAACCTCAAGGTAATCCCTTATTATTTATTTACTTTCCCTTTTGCCCTTCCTGCTCTAATCGTCTTTATTTCCTTCTATCAGATGCACCCCCATCTGGGGAAACCTCTCAAGCTACTGCTATCCGGCAAGAAGAACTGGGGGAACTAACCAAGAACGATAACACCAACACTACCACAGCTGCTGAAGATGAAGATGCTACTGCCTACCTGGCTTAGCTTTCATTCATCTTTACCTTTGAACAACTCTTTATGTATTTAAGTATGTGAACAATTTCTTCCTTTTGTTTGTGACGTACTTATGCTGCATCACTTATCTAGCAGCTTGGATAGTTATGATCCTTTTGATATCGTATTCCTGTTTATCTATCCCCCCCTCTTTTCACATATGCTTTTGCATTTTCATGTATGATTTTGCATTTTCCTGACGTATTTTTAGACCTTCTAGGGGCGTAAGGTACACTCCTACTCCCCCTACTCTAGATGGTTTTGGCTTCGATACTAAACAATTTAGAGTAATCATTTTGGTATGCTAGGCCTTAATACAACCTATTCACCACAAACTGTCTATTTCCATTCACAAAATCACATATTGCTATGAAATGGTGCAAATAAATAAAAAGAACTTCTCAGCTTTTGTTTATTTGCAACAAGTTCTCTTCGTGCCATTATAGGAATACTTGTCTTGCTGAGCAAGTACTCTACAAAAAAGAGATAGAAAAGAGACCTGGCACGTAGACCTCTTTTCCATACAGCAAAATTTCTAAGGAACCTCCTCACTAAGTCAAACTCAAACATAATACCTTTTCAAATTGCTTATGTTCCATGGCCTTAGTTCCACATACCCTTCATGACTCATAAGTTCATAAGCTCCTCCGGGAAACACTTTAGTTACCACAAAAGATCCCTTCCAGTTTGGCTCAAATTTTTTCACCGGGTGCATAACGTCAGCTCTCTTGAGCACCAGGTCTCCCTCTTTAAATCTCCTAATTTTCACTTTCATGTCATATGCTACTTTTATACGAGCCTTATACGCCAAAGCTCGCTGATGGGCTTCTTCTCTGACTTCATCGATTAGATCCGGATCCTCCACCCTCAGCTCTCTATTCAGATTTTTGTCATAGGTCAAAATTCTATGCGTCGGGACCTTCACTTCTACTGGCATAACAGCATCAGGACCATACACCAAGCAGAAAGGAGATTGCCCCATAGCTATCCTTTGCCCCGTTCTGTATGCCCACAGCACCGAACTTAATGGTCCTATTGGTGACTTCTACCTGACCGCAGGTTTCAGGATGAGCAACAGCAGCAAACCTCTACTCTATTCCCTTAGCTTTGCACCAAGCTTGTGTTTTCTTACCGAAGAACTGCATTTCATTGTCAGATATTAGCACTCTTGGTAAGCCGTACCTGCAACAGATATTTTTCCATAAAAACTTTATAATGCTCTCTTCTGTTATCGAGGACAAGGGCTCCACTTCTACCCATTTACTAAAGTAGTCTACCACTACTATAATATGACATTTCTTCCCTGCCGCCATAAGGAGCTTTTCCACTAGATCTATGCCCTATTTGTCAAACGGGCATTCTGCATACTGTACCCCCAACTCCTCCGTGGGTCTGTAAATCAGCGGCCCATGCTTTTGACAAATAGGGCACTTTCTCACGAAAGCTTCAGCATCTTTCTTCAAAGAGGGCCAATAATACCTAGCTCTCGGCACTCGCCGTATCAGGTCTCAGAATCCCGTATGGCATCCGGCTTTTCCCTAGTGTACTTCCTTAATCATCTGTAAACCTTCTACCTCAGTAACACACCTGAGCAACGGCTGTAAAACAGCCCTTTTAAACAAACATCCTCCAATTACGCAATACTTAGCATAAATTTTCTTCTTTCTAGGTCTTTCTCCTCCTGATAACTCTCCTGTTCTCAAAAAATGCAGGATGGGTGCTCTCCAATTTTCCTTCTCTCCTATCTCATGGATATTCTTCTCTATCTGCCTGCTTGCCAATCTCAGCAACGTCACCTCTTCTAGCATTGGTCCGGTTAATGAACTAGCCAGCTCAGCAAGGCGATCTATCTGTACATTGAGATCTTTGGGTATCTGTTCTATTTCCAAATGTTGAAAACTTTTTCTCAAACTCTTGACCTGCTCAACATATTTGACCATCATTTCTTCTTTAATCTCATAGTTTCCTGAGACCTGTTGAATTACCAATTGTGAGTTAGAATAAATAGTGACCTTCTAAGCTCCCAACTCAGCTACCATGTCCAGCCCTCTAACGAACGCCTCATACTCGGCTTCATTATTAGATACCTTAAATTCAAATCTCAGCGCAAAATTAAGCTCACTCTGATCTGGTGTTTTTATAACAATTCCTGCACCACATCCCTCAGCTATTACCGAGCCATCCACAAAGACTTTCCACTCAGGCCATTGCGTGGGCTGAGTGGTTTCCTGAATAAAATCTACTAAGGCTTGCACCTTGACTGCTGTACATGGCTCAAACTCCACGTCGTACTCCCCAAGCTCTACACTCCATTTCACCATCCTTCCTGAGAGGTCTGGCTTACTCAGCACCTGCTTAAAGGGGAGATTGGTTCTTACAACCACTTTATGAGCCAAGAAATATAACCTCAGCCTCCTTGTTGTTGTCATCACAGCCAGAGCAGCTCTTTCCACATCTGAATATCTATACTCAACTCCTTGCAGAGCTTTGCTGATATAGTAGATAGGTTTCTGCATGGGGTTCTCCTCCCTTATAAGAACCGCACTCAACGAGTGATCACCAACGGAGATGTACAAGTACAGAGTTTCTCCCGGGATTGGATTAGTTAACACTGGCAAACTTGCCAAATGAATTTTCAGCTCTCTGAATGCTCTCTGGCAGCTCTCATCCCATTCAAACTTGCTAGCCTTCTTTAGTATTTTGAAGAACGGGAAGCTTCTCTCAGCAGAGATTGATATAAATCGACTTAGGGCAGTAATTCTTCCATTCAACCGCTGCACCTCTCTCACATTAGTGGGAGCAGCCATTTCCAGCACAGCTCGCACTTTGTCTTGATTTACCTCAATTCCTCTCGGGGTCACCATGTATCCTAAGAATTTTCCTGACTTAACTCTGAATGTGCACTTCGCTGGATTAAACCTCAGGTTATACTCCCTTACCACTGTCAGGACCTCCTCCAGGTCTCCAGCATGATGTTCTACCTTCATGCTTTTTACAAGGATATCATCCATATACACCTCTAGGATTTTTCCTATCTGATTTTCGAATATCATGTCCATCATCCTTTGGTAAGTAGCTCCCGCATTTTTCAAACCAAAAGGCATTCTTATGTATGCGAACGTACCACACACAGTTACAAAAGTAGTTTTAACCACATCCTCAATAGCTAGTTGTATCTGGTGATACCCCTGGTACGCGTCCAGCATGGACAACAACTCACATCCCGACGTTGAGTCAACCAATTGATCAATACATGGCAATGGATAATAGTCTTTTGGGCAAGCTTTATTTAGGTCTCTGAAGTCTATACACATCCGCCAACTACCATTACTCTTAGCTACCATAACTGCGTTTGATAGTGTAATACCCCGAGCTTTTATAACATTAGAGAGCGTATTAAATAACCTTATAAGTTTAAATGACGAGATTTGAAGAATATTTTTTTTTCTAAATAAGTAGAAATGAGTAAAACAACTGAAATGCCCTTATGTGTTTTTACGTGAGATTATCTGTTTCTATTTCTTGAAATGATAATGTGATGCATATATTGAGCTTGTTTGTATGAGAATGAGTACGGGTATGATTTTCAGAGATTTCCGAGGATTTTGATTTGAAGTGAATAATGTTGATAACCGAGAAATTGCTATTCACCGATGAACTTAGAATAGATTTTAATTAAAATCTTTGAACCTAGAATTAATTCTAAGATCGTTGAGATAAGATAGAAGCTTATCCGAGATAATTTGAGAGAGTTATGAGAATTTAATCTTTAAAGGATTAATAAGCGGATTAATAAGCCGACTAATTTTTAAGTTTTCTTCATTATATGGAATTTAGACCTAAAAATTAGATAATCGGAATCCTTAATTTATTAATGAGATGTGAATTAGGATTGAGATGTTTTTAATGTCGGAAACGAGACGAGGAGAGATTAAACCCGTTTTTAGCATAAATGGAATAATACGGACCTTTTATCCGGAAAAATTTTTACGACCGGGTAAATAATACCCGTAATAAAATATTGAGAAAAATTCCACTCATCTCTCTCCCTCTCCACCGCCATCTCTCCATCTCTTTCCCTAATCTCTCTCTCCAAACCTACTAAGTAGAATTCATCATGAATATTCTTTAACAAAATCTTAGTAAATTGTGTATGAAGATTCCATGCATACATCCATCCCATCAATCCATTATCTCTCTCTCAATCCAAGTTCCAACACCAACATCATCATTTATATTCTATGTGTTGGAAGAATAATTAATCAAGTGCATGCATTCTATAATCCAATCTCTTTCTCTTTCGATCTCTCTCTCTATTCAAGGGAAGGATTTCTTTCATTCTACCTATCTATCTCTCTAAAACTCTTCATCAAACAACAAAGAAGAAAAATCCTCTCTCTCTCTCTCTCTCAATACCGTAAACACACACACACATCACATACTTGAAATTTCTTCCATTAAAGCTTAGCATTCAAGCTCCAATCTCATGAAGATCAAGAGAAGATCATCATCATCATCCTAGTTCATTCAAACCCTAAATTGAAAGGTAATAATTCTCCAAGTTCTTGAGTTTGAAATCCAATAAGTATACCCCATTCTTCATAATTTTCGGCTCTTAAGCCCTAAAAATGGATGATTAATTGTTGTTTCATATTTTCTTGAGGATTCAAGATAAGTTCTTCCAAGAGAAATCCAAGCTAGAAGTTGAGCCCCATTTCCCCCATCATTTCGGTTCTAAGGAGATCAAGAGGAGGAGATCCAATTTATTTCCTAAAAGTATGATATTATTTGATTTCTTGTATATATGTATCGCTATAAGCCCTAAAAGAAAGAAAACATGCATACATGGTATTTATTTTATGTTTAGGCAAACTAGGGTTATCGATGTGAAGATCGAGTGAGAAGAAATCGATAGGAGAATCAAACTCTAGGATTTAATCGATGAATTAAGAGAAAAAAAAAATATAAAAAACCCTAAAAATTGAGTAATACCGAAAATATAGGAGAGAAATGAGAAAATATGAGTTTCTTGAGTTTTTGTTACTTTGATGCTTGATTTATAATTTTTATCATGTTTAGGATGGAATTATATGCTTGAAAAATTGAAAAACCGATTGCCCTAAATTTTGTGAAAATGCCGTGAGTTTTGGAGCAAAAAGGAGAAACTATTTTGTTGATTTTGTTGATAATTTAGTTGATGTTTTGAGCATGAGATTATTATGAGATGTGATGATTTAATCTTTTATGTTGTTAAGTGTGAGAAAAATCGACATATGCATGAGATTTTTGAAGAAAATAATTTTGTGTTGATTTAGAAAATTTGATGATCTTGATGTTATAATGTTGTTGATGTGTATTAAAGTATTAATTTGAATCCTAGATGAAGATAGGATTTAATGTGATGAAAGAATGAAGTTTTAAGCCTAAAATGTTAAAAATTGAAAAATACATAGAAGAGAATATCTAGTAAGTGTTCTTGGTGTTCTTGAAATGAGACTTGAAGATTTGAGTCTTAATAAAATAAAATCAAAAAGAAAATTAGTAATTAAATTAGTAAAATAATCTAGATATTTATTGAAATAAAAATTAATTGAAGAATAAAGGAAAACATGTATTAAGAAATGAGTCTTGATCTAGTAAATAAAAGAAGAAAAGAAATTTCTTAATTAAATAAATAAGTGTCGAGAAAATCGAGTGAAAATAAAGAGAACAAAATGATAAGAAAGTGAAGAGAAGGTTTAATCGAGTCGAGAAAAAGTGTTAGACGAGTTAAGTTTAAATACTAGTATAGTTTAATCAAGAAAATAATGGAATAAAATACGAATAAGATATCGAGTAATGATTTTTAAAAGTAATTAATTAAATTAATTAAGTAAGTTGTTTTTCAAACCGTGTGGATTAAGAATAAACCGAGAAGAATTGTCGAGATAATAATCAGAGAAGTAATAGTTTGAGTTAAGAATAAGAACCGAGTTACAAATAGAAATGAAATTCCTATTTCATAAGAGTTTAATAAAATTAAAAAGAATTTTTATTAATTGAGTAATGATTTATAATATGTTTCATAAGACAACGAGTTTGGAAAAGTGTTGTATAAAAGTCGAGAAAGCTAAATTTTATTATTTGAGTTTTTATAAAAAGGAATTCGTTTTTGAATTAAGTTCTAAAATAAAAATTGAGTAAATGTTAATGTGTCTTGAAATGTGATTGAATTCGAGACAATATGTTTGATTTATTTTGAATTGTTATGCAATTGAATTAACGTGCTTAAGTGAATGATATTATTTGATGATGACGTGAAAGATTATTGAGTTGTTTTGTATGCAAAAGCAATTGAGTTATTAAGTTGATAATTAAATCAAGAATTGATTAAGATTATATAAAAGAAAACTCGAGTAATAGAGTTTAGATAGACGATGTTTCATAATTAAAGCGAGAAGTGCTAAGACATTGGTTAGTAGCATTAACCAATTATTGAGTAGTGTTAATGGCTTAGAAATAAGAATGCGAGATTTATTTAGAAAAGAATAGCTTTGAGAGCAACGAGTCAAGTAGAAGTCCTTCAGTCGAGACCAGCGATTAATATCCATCTTTGCGTAGTATCTTATCTTCTTTATTGATGTCGAACTGTGAAGGATCAAGCCGGACGGAAAAATAAGCGAGGACAGATAGCACGTAAGCCACCTAGCTAGAACGTCAGAAGACAGGTGGGCTTCTCTAAACCAAAACTATCGATGAATGCTATTATACTATTGAGTATTATTATTTGAATTTTTAAAATGAAATTGACTTGCCATTTTATTGAGTTTAGTATGTGTTATCATATGTTTGTTTGAGTTATTATCATCCTGTGAAAGGTAGGAAATCCACGTGTGGTATGTTAAATGTTGAGGTGACTGTGAGCCTTGTTTCGGTTAGGCCGGTCATAGTGTTCGAGAAGGAGGCCTACTTCTCGGCACAGTGAGAGCATTTATGATAGATGATGCATACTGTTGAGTATATATTACGTTTTGACTACGCAGTCTATTTAAAAGAAAATGTTTTTAGCATGCACAAGTGAAATCGTTTTAAGTTGCTTAAGTACTTGTGATGCTTCGGCAAGGCAAGTTCAATTGATATAGCTTTAAGAGCATCTTTTTCCAAATGTTTTCGGCATATGTTCACTGAGTACGAAGTACTCAGCCCTGCGTGTATTTCTAAACGTGCAGGTTAGCAGGATGGCGATGGCAGGAAAGGCTTGGTGGTGTGGTCTGTTTGGTTGAGTTGAGTCGAATGTCAGACTGGCATTTTCACGTCTTCATACGTGTGAGTGTTGGGTTTTGAGTCGAGTTTCTGCTGCAACCCCTTATGAAATGCAAATCTGTTAATATATACTTGACACTTGTTTTTTATTCCGAGCAATGTGCTCGATGGTTTTAATGTCTTGTTGAATCTTAATCTCGTTGACTTGATATACTTATCATACTCTCGTTAATATGTAATTTTAAATGCTCGGTTATTGCTTCAATATGTCTTTGATGGCCTTATTCGAGTGCTGTTGCTTTTAGTTCATATTTCCCCGAGCATGTTCCCCGTATTTGAGTTGATCGTTAGAAGGTTAAGTTGTGTTATTGTTCGTAAGTCGCACCTCGGGAGTCGGGGTGTGACAGGTTGGTATCAGAGCAGGTTTGACTGCTCTGAAGTCTGATATTCTTTGATAAGTCGAGTCTAGATTTAATTCCTAGACTTATTTGAGTGAGTAAACCACACCAAGCTATCCTCCATCTCATCCGGCAATCAGGTACGTCTTATTTTCTAAAAGTTTTCGAGTTAAAGTGATGTTTGAATTATCAAGATTTTGAGAATTTTTAAGTTATTTATGAGTTATGATGTTTAGAGATAAAAGCTATTAAGTTGATTGATAACTAGATTGCTCTAGAATGTCCTCCCTAATGCGTGTTTCGTGTGGAAAAATCGGAAATGATGAAACGCTTGTGCAAACTTTTACGTAATTTGGAATTGCCCGAAACCATGAACGAAAATCCCTCTTTGGAACGCAAAAATGAGTATGTGGTGGAAATTCTAGTATGCTTGATTAATTATTTAAGTGTGCTTATTGTGTTTAAAAATTCGTATAGGATGGACGATAATGACTGGATGCAGGAGTACCTGCATGTAAGAAAAATGAGTACTGAGTCAATAGCTGAATTCCTAGCGCGCTATCATACGATTTAGGGAAAAGTCCAGTTTATGGACATCGGACCACTAGAAGGCATGGCACGTTTGATCCAGGCCCTACCTCAGGAATGGAAAGATTGGGCAGCATCCCTCGTTCCTCGATTCCTAGGCTATCGATACTTCGACCGAACTCTGTATGGAGATGTTAATGCATTTATCTCCACTATCTCAACTTGTTACATGACATATGGCGCCCCTCCACCAGAGCCGTATGATGACGACTCTCCAGACTTGCTAAATGGAATTGTCCGTGCTCCTCCACCGATTCCTCAAGATGATCCTGTTTCCCTTCATATTAATTCGCCGCCACGAACCGAACTTGAACCTCGAGAGTCCCAGTAAGATTATTCAATTGTAAGTGGTGTACTTTCAATCTGATCTTTTGATTCCTTTGCCTTGTCTAACTTGCCAACATTGCAGCCGAGCGGATACAATGACCCTAATGGAATTTCATCACCGACTGAGGATCAATTCGCCGTCTATATTCGTCGTTACCAAGCAACTCTTCCAGTTTATCCCGAAGCGGAGTCCTCCAGACCAGCCCGTTCCAAACAACGGCGATGATAATGAGAATGAAAACGAGTCGGCCGATGCAGCGACAGTGGGAAAAGGATACCTCCAAGCTTTATCCAGCGATATCTTTCCTGTCCCTTACACCTGTGCATCTACCTCTCTAATAAGGCCAGAAGATGAGCACAACTCCCAGTTTGGTGCCTCAGCCGACGTAGCATCCTACCTTCGTCAAGAGAAAAACCCCAACACCCCGCCTTGGGTTAAGTCCGAGCTAGCTGCACTAAACTACACTCTAGAGGATTGCGAGGAAGCGTTAAGGGCAGTCGAACGTGAGTGTTTCACTATTGAAGATGACAACGTTGAGGAAGAAGGGCAGTTTGTAGACAACATAAATGAGGAAGAGGAAGAAGAAGAAGAGGATCCTGAAGAAGAAGAAGACCCTAGAGAGCACATTGAAGTAGACTCCGACGCGGAGCAATACGATGACAGTGGGCCAAGTGAAGATAATTCTTGCATATAGAATTGATTCAAGGAAGCCGTGGAATTCTAAGTAGTTTACCGTGTGTGTTTGAAAAATGAACTCATTTTAATTTCCAGCAGTGATGTTATTATCGTGGTTTAATGTGTAGGTAAGAGTCGAACACAAAGTGAGAACTTGCATAGTTCGAGTAGAAGAAAGGGAAATTTTCAGTGAAATTGTTTAAATCCCTATTGTTTATAAGTCCTCAGAAGAGGCCGTCGTCGAGCGATATAAAAGATGAGCCGTTAGGCTATTAAAATTAATTTTGAGTCTCCTGAGTTATTAATTTGAATTGAGTATGTATTAAGGTGATAATGTTTTATTCGATGATTGTGATTGATTGCTTGAGAACAATAATTGTCTTGAGAATATGTGAATTTATAATAATGATGTAAATGCTTGATGATTATTGAAAATTGAATGAGATGTATGTATATATGAGAATTTGAAATAATGAAGTTATTTGAGAAGATCCTTGATTTTCCTTTTAATTATTTAAGTACCAATCGAGAATTGTATTCCTCCCAAAAGGGAAATGTTTTCAGAATCGAGAAAGGTTCCTAGTGAACTAAAGTATTGAAGTGGCTAAAGTTTTCTTGTTGTATTTTTAGAATGCCGCCAAGACGTAGAAATGTCAGAAACCCTGAAGATAACCCTGAGGGACAGCGTGATCCTACTCCGCCCCCTCCGAATGAGAAACGAGTCTAAGAACTTTTTCTTCGTCAGAATCCCCCAACTTTTGATGGTAAAGGCAGTCCAGCTGATGCTGAGGATTGGATTCGTTCTCTTGAGCGAATTTTCCATTTTCTTCGTTGCACCGATCGTGAACGTCTTGAGTGTATGACGTATCAGTTAAAAGGAACTGCCGAGTACTGGTGGGAGGCAAAAAAAGAATGTATACACCCAAAGAACGCGAGAACCTGACTTGGGATCAGTTTAAAGAAGCCTTGTATGAGAAGTATGTGCCGAGAAGTTATCGTAAGCAGAAAGCAAATGAATTTGCCAATCTGAAGCAAGGAAAGAAGACCGTGGCCCAATACGATCGAGTGTTCTGTGAATTAGCACGATTTGCGCCTGATATGGTAGACACTGATAAGAAAATGTGTGAGTTGTTTCGAGCAGGACTAAGGCAAGATATCCGAGTAGTTCTTGCTAGTCAGAGTGGTCTGACTTATGCTGAAGCCTTGAACCGAGCCCTAGATATGGAGTTGGCCATGCAACCAGAAAAAGGATCGCATCCGTCAGCGAATCCTCAATTTCAAAGCCAGATAATGACGACCATAACTACCCAACAACCCCAATTCGGCCAGCATGGAAAAAGGAAAGGAAAATGGAGTGGTGGAAACCACCCGAACAAGAAATCGTGGCAAGGAAAAAGCCAACAGCAACCCCAGAAGGGAAGAGCTCCTCAGGTCAACCGAAGTAACCTACCTGTAGGACCTTTAGGATTCCCTCCTTGTTCGAAGTGTGGCAAAATGCATCAAGGCATCTGCAAGAGTGGGAGTAATGTTTGCTATACTTGTGGTCAGCCCGGTCATTTCTCGAACCAGTGCCCGAGTAAGCAACAAGGAATGAGAGGCGGAAGACCAAATCAGTTCCAGCCTTCGCAGATGAAAGCCGTTGAGGCAACTCCTCCGCAAAAGTTTATCCAGCATCAACGCAAACCGCCGCAGCCAAAGCAGCAACCTCTTCAGCAAGAGCCCTTGCACTTCCAAAGAGCCTACGCAATTGAACAGAAGCCGCTAGAGAAAGATAAAGGAAATTTGGCAGGTATGGGAAAGCTTAACGGCATACCTGTTATTGTTTTATTCGATACGGGTGCTTCGCATTCATTTATATCTAGCATTTGCGTAGAGAACCTAGATTTGAAGGTAGAAGAATTAAACTAGGTGCTTAGTGTCGCAACCCCTTTAGGAAAATCTGCGTTAGTTTCGCGCGTTTGTTCGAATTTAGAGTTTGAAGTCGGAAATCATAAGTTGATCGCGAAATCCCTGAATTTAATCCATATGTGGGACGTAGATATAATCCTAGGAATGGATTGGTTAACCGAGAACTTTGCGAGGATTCGATGCGACTTGAGACAAATAGTTTCGGCTATGAAAGCACAGAGATTAATGAGGAAGAAAGATACGCAAGCGTATCTAGTTTATCTGAATAAAGACGAGAACCAAGAGTTGAATATCGATAATGTACCAATCGTGAGAGAATTCAAGGACGTGTTTCCAAAAGTATTGCCAGGTTTACCCCCTGATCGACAATTGGAGTTTACGATCGATTTGGAACCCGGATCAGCCCCGATATCCAAGGCCCCATATAGAATGGCTCCAAAAGAACTTCAAGAGTTGAAAATCCAACTGCAAGAATTGTTGGACTTGGGTTATATTCGACCAAGTGTATCGCTATGGGGTGCTCCAATTTTATTTGTGAAGAAGAAGGACGGTAGTTTAAGGATGTGCATAGACTACCGAGAGCTAAACAAGATTACGCTTAAGAACAAGTATCCTTTGCCAAGGATAGATGATTTGTTCGATCAGCTAAGAGGAGCCGGTGTTTTCTCCAAGATTGATTTAAGATCTGGATACCATCAATTGAAGATCAAGCAAGAAGATATTCCAAAGACTGCTTTCAGAACGAGGTATGGACATTACGAATTCATAGTAATGCCATTCGGGTTAACAAATGCTCCAGCAGTATTTATGGATATGATGAACAGAGTTTTTCACGAATATTTGGATAAGTTCGTGATTGTCTTCATAGACGATATTTTGGTGTATTCAAGAGATGAAACCGAACACGAGAAGCATTTGAAGATAGTGTTGGAAAAGCTTAGAAAGTGAAAAGTTGTATGCCAAATTCAGTAAATGTGAATTTTCGTTGAAGGAGGTGAATTTTCTAGGACATGTTGTTTCGTCCGAAGGAATTAAGGTGGATATGGAAAAGGTGAAAGTTGTACAAGAAAGCAGGATACTATTGGAGATTCATAGAAGGATTCTCCAAAATCGCGAAGCCAATGATGAGCCTGTTGAAGAAAGAAACGAAGTTCGAGTGGACGGAAGAATGTGAAAAAAGTTTCCAAGAACTCAAGACGAGATTGACTACAGCTCCAGTATTAGCTCTACCCGAACCAGACAAAGATTACATCATATATACTGACGCATTTGCTCAAGGATTAGGATGTGTCTAATGCAAGATGGAAAAGTGATTGCATATGCTTCAAGACAACTCAAACCCCGAGCTTTTATAACATTAGAGAGCGTATTAAATAACCTTATAAGATTAAATGACGAGATTTGAAGAATAAGTTTTTTTTCTAAATAAGTAGAAATGAGTAAAACAACTGAAATGCCCTTATGTGTTTTTACGTGAGATTATCTGTTTCTATTTCTTGAAATGATAATGTGATGCATATATTGAGCTTGTTTGTATGAGAATGAGCACGAGTATGATTTTCAGAGATTTTCGAGGATTTTGATTTTAAGTGAATAATGTTGATAACCGAGAAATCGCTATTCACCGATGAACTTAGAATAGATTTTAATTAAAATCTTTGAACCTAGAATTAATTCTAAGATCATTGAGATAAGATAGAAGCTTATCCGAGATAATTTGAGAGAGTTATGAGAATTTAATCTTTAAAGGATTAATAAGCGGATTAATAAGCCGACTAATTTTTAAGTTTTCTTCATTATATGGAATTTAGACCTAAAAATTAGATAATCGGAATCCTTAATTTATTTAATGAGATGTGAATTAGGTTTGAGATGTTTTTAATGTTGGAAACGAGACGAGGAGAGATTAAACTTATTTTTAGCATAAATGGAATAATACGGACCTTTTATCCGGAAAACCTTTTACGACCGGGTAAATAATACCCGTAATAAAATATTGAGAAAAATTCCACTCATCTCTCTACCTCTCCACCGCCATCTCTCTCCCTACCCTCTCTCTCCAAACCTACTAAGTAGAATTCATCATAAATATTCTTTAATAAAATCTTAGTAAATTGTGTATGAAGATTCCATGCATACATCCATCCCATCAATCCATTATCTCTCTCTCAATCCAAGTTCCAACACCAACATCATCATTTATATTCTATGTGTTGGAAGAATAATTAATCAAGTGCATGCATTCTATAATCCAATCTCTCTCTCTTTCGATCTCTCTCTCTATTTAAGGGAAGGATTTCTTTCATTCTACCTATCTATCTCTCTAAAACTCTCCATCAAACAACAAAGAAGAAAAATCCTCTCTCCCTCTCTCTCTCAATACCATAAACACACACACACATCACATACTTGAAATTTCTTCCATTAAAGCTTAGCATTTCAAGCTCCAATCTCATGAAGATCAAGAGAAGATCATCATCATCATCCTAGTTCATTCAAACCCTAAATTGAAAGGTAATAATTCTTCAAGTTCATAAGTTTGAAATCCAATAATCACCCCCCATTCTTCATAATTTTCGGCTCTTAAGCCCTAAAAATGGATGATTAATTGTTGTTTCATATTTTCTTGAGAATTCAAGATAAGTTCTTCCAAGAGAAATCCAAGCTAGAAGTTGAGCCCCATTTCCCCCATCATTTCGGTTCTAAGGAGATCAAGAGGAGAATATCCAATTTATTTTCTAAAAGTTTGATATTCATTTGATTTCTTGTATATATGTATCCCTATAAGCCCTAAAAGAAAGAAAACATGCTGTCATAGCCCTAAATCCCGAGGGATGGCAAAAGCCGGGGTGCGACTAGGGTTGGATTAAAGAAGCGGCGAAGAAAGGGGATGAAAGAATAAATATACATAAGAGACGGCATACTTTCTATGAACAAGACTTCATTAACGAAAAAAAGAGTTGATCTCGAAGGATCACTCGAGCAAGATACTTCAAAAGCTTCTAAGTTATATTACAGAACTTAGACTACAGTGATTATTATACATAACATCAAAAAGAGTTTAGAGTCTAGCAGCGGATTTGTGAACTATATACAAAAGTCTTCCTTAACTCTATTCAACTCTAACTCAATCTTCACTGCTTCCGTCGCTTCAACCTGCACATTTAGAAAACATATGCAGGGCTAAGTACAATAGTACTTAGTGGACACGTTGCCGAAAACATAATCATAAATATAGATAATCAGGCATTTCATTACTGTAGCATATCGGGGTTTTTCAACAAATTTCCCGTGTCTACTAAACATTTTCTTTCTCATTTTCATAAATTAGCGTGCAAGCATTTTTCATAGGTGTTACGTTCAAATCTTGACCAGTCATAATTCACCGTGGCTGGCTACCCCTCAACAAGATACCACATACACCACAGGCTACAAAGTGCACTAACTTTGGAAAGCATAAAAGCTAACTCAAAGCCGATCGTTAGTTAACCCCTTTTGATTAACTCATAAGGTACAAGAGAACTCACATAAAACACAAAAACAGTTCATGCCATAATTATCACTTTGAAAACACGATTATCAAAGCGATAAAGAAAAGGTTTTCGAGCATTGCTCGTTTTGTTTCATATATAAAAGCCCACCTTGATTAAATATAGAACTTAAGACACGTGCTTCCGTCTTCTGGTCTGCGTCCTATCCTTGGTGTCGACTTCCTCCTTCATCGTAAAAAATCATACTTTAAAGCTTGGTCACAAACGATAAACGAATACGAAAGGTCGAGTTAAGTTTTAGTTCTTTAGACATTCTAGGCATTTGCACGCTAACTAAACTCTTTTAGTTAAAAAGAAACGAGATACGAATGCATCTCGTTTGACACTCACTCGGTTCTGTACTTGACACTTAGGTCAGTAGAAAGAAGGTAGTCGTTAACTTGAAATGACTTAAAAGATCGGAAGAGTTCAAGTTGAGAAAAATTCAACTTAAGAAAATAGATTTTGGAAATTCACTGCATAAGATCAGATCAGTAAGTTTGCATCGAACAGGGGATTTCGAAATAGGAGCCCTGTACCAAAAGATAGCCTCGGATGTCTAGTTTACTCTCCAATTCGCGGATCTCAATTACGATAAACGAGCTAGGAGATATGACAGTTTCCGTGAAAGGTCGCAAAACTGCCGAGTGAAACCCTAATGCTTGATAAAATCGACGCACGTTTTTCTAGGTTCGTTTAAAGCTTAAACTCTTTTATTTTCATGCAAAAACTGACCCAAGGCAGTCACTACGTTTCACCATACGTGATAAACTCCTTTTCATTTCTCGTCTATAAGCACGACGATCAAAACCTCGTCGCTCAAACTACACAATTACTAAACCAAATTCAAGTTCTCGTTCAATTCCTAACTTCTCGATTTCGATTATAGCCTATCATTCTATAGCTTGGATGAACATGTCGTCAACTACAAACTTGATCACTTATCATTAACGATCATTAATAATCAATTACTTTCCTTATTTGTCTTTTCTATCGTTACTTAGGATCGTTGTTTCGTTTCTTACCAAAATTCCAACGTCATTAGAATTCAATCAAATTCTACAATCTTATTCATCATCTATCAAGAATCATATTTACGTAAATCATATCCTCAAACTATTATCTAATCTCGACTTATCGTCCGTCGTTCGTCTCTTACAAAAAATTTTACGTTCTCCGTTTTCGTTCAAATTTTACGACAACGATTATCATCTAACGAGCATTACTAACATGCAAATCATATTATCAAAACATTATCGAGCTCTAACTTATCAACACGTCTTCGTCTCTTACGTTTTTCGTTTTATTTTTAGAAAAATCTCAATTAAATATATAATCATCCTCATGCATCGTACATCTCATTTCCATTAAACAATCGAGCATATCATAACATTTACTATCCTAAATCGACCTTTCTTCGTCTCTTAGGTTTCAAATTTTATTTTTAGAAAAATCTAAAACAATTCATAGAGTCAATTAACATCATGAGGAACACTAATCTATCATTCAATCGACAAAGAAATCGAGCTACGATCAAAGCCCCAATTTCTCCCAAAAAATCGGTAAACCCTAGAACAAAGGGGTTCTTGATTTCTTTCACTAATTCATCCATAGAATCATCTCCTATACCTCTAATATCATGAATTAAAACTCAAATCATCTACTACATCATCATCATCAAAATCGGTCCAACTAAAAAAAAGAAATGGGATTTTGAATTGGATAGGAATAGAGCTCATGCAATTACCTTGAATATTATGAAAGTAGAAGTGGAATCGGATGGATGATTGATGAACTATGTACTTGGATCCTTGCAAAAGCTTGAGGTTCTTCAATGGAGGAATGAAGAAAATTGAGAGAGCGAGAGAGAGAGGTATAGTGGTGGTAATGAAGGGTGTAATGGGGGAGATGGATGACTAAGTATATAAGCATAAAGTGTAGAAAAATATCTAATAAAGTAGTGGTGAGTCGTTAGGGGTTGTTTGGCGAGGAATTATTTGACGATAATATCTCGTTTTCGGCTCTTAAACGTCGATTTAAAAGTCGAGAAATACTTTCCTAGATGGTTACGGATTTGACGAAATCTAACTTGTCCGTTAGATTGGAAATAATTTACGTACTCGGAAAACCTAATTCGGTTTTCAAAATCCGAGAAAAAGTCGGGACTTCACAGTCCAAAATTCGTCCGGAAAATCATAAAAACTAACTTTCTCCGTGAATTCGTCTCGAAGAAAAAGTGAATGTAAATTCTGACGGAATTTGATTCTGAGTTTTTCGACGAAAAAGTTACCGGACGCAAAAACCCTAATACAGTAGTCGTTCGTCCGATTTCTGGAAATTATTTTCGGAAACAGATTTCACTGTAAATCTTAGAATTTAATTTCATGATCTTAGGCGTGCAAAGCCATAATTATTATTAACTTTTATTTTTAACGACTGTAGAAATAGTCGGGGTATTACATCCTACCCCCCTTACGAAAAATTTCGTCCCGAAATTTGCATACCTTCTTCAAAAAGATAAGGATATCTCTCTTTCATCTTTTCCTCGAGCTCCCACGTGGCTTCTTCTCGCCCGTGGTGATTCCTTAATACTTTTACTATCGGTATCGACTTGGTTCTTAATTCTTGAACTTTTCTATCCAAAATCGATATCGGTTTTTCTTCATAACTTAGGTTAGATTCAAGAACGACGTCTTGCTGACTTATAACGTGCTTAGGGTCATAGACATACTTTCTTAATTGAGAAACGTGAAATACGTTATGGACACTTCCTAGACTTGGCGGTAAGGCCAATCTATAACCAACAGGTCCTATCTTCTCAAGAATTTCGTAAGGTCCTATGAACCTTGGTTTACCCTTAACACCGAATCTAATGATTCCTTTCGATGGTGAAATCTTAAGGAAAACCTTATCACCAACTTCGAAACTAAGATTGGTTCATCGATCATCGGCGTAAGACTTCTGTCGGCTCTGGGCTTCTTTCATTCTATCTCGAATCTGTCGAACGATCTCGATCATTTCATTAATCGAGTCGGGTCCTAAGTTCTTTCTTTCACGCACTTCATCCTAATAAAGTGGTGACTTGCATTTTCTTCCATACAATGCCTCATAAGGCGCCATTCCTATCGTCGCCTCATAGCTGTTGTTATACGCAAATTCGACCAAGTGTAAGATATCCTCCCAATTTGCGCTTCGATCCAATACTACTGTCCTTAGCATATCAACTAGAATCTGAATCGTCCTCTCAGATTGTCCGTCCGTCTGAGGGTGAAAAGCTGTACTGAAATTAAGTTCGGTTCCTAATTCTTTCTGCATCGTGATCCAAAATCTTGAAGTGAACTTGGCATCTCTGTCTGATATGGACTTCGGTACTCCGTGCAGACGTACAATCTCGCGGACGTACAACTGAGCTAGCTTCTCTGATCCGTAGGTAGTCTTAATCGGTATAAAGTGGGCTGATTTCGTGAGTCTATCGATAATCACTCAAATGGCAGTGTTTCCTCTTCTTGAGTTGGGCAATCCTGTCACAAAATCCATAGCTATTCCTTCCCATTTCCATTCTGGGATATCTAATGGTTGCAACAATCCATACGGTCGTCTATGTAAGGCTTTCACTTGCTGACAAACGAGGCAACGTCTCGTTTCAATCCATTTCACCAGAAATTCTTTCTTAAGTCCTCATACATCTTCGTACTC
Source organism: Schizonepeta tenuifolia (assembly GCA_029490685.1). Classification (NCBI taxonomy): domain Eukaryota; kingdom Viridiplantae; phylum Streptophyta; class Magnoliopsida; order Lamiales; family Lamiaceae; genus Schizonepeta; species Schizonepeta tenuifolia. Next base: position 47,379,090 of record CM055955.1, on the reverse strand, counting down.
CCTGGGTGTGCTGTATATGGTGTATCATGAGCCTCACTCATGATATGATTCTTTAATTCTTCGTCACTGTCAGGAATACAAAGCCTGTCTTCAAATAATATCGCATTGTCTGGTGCTTCGGAAAATCCATCTGGTTTATCTGTTCTTATCTTTAGGCGAAGCTTCTCCATTGACTCGTCCTTCTTCTGAGCACTTATGATTCTCTCTCTTAAGTCCGACGTAGCTTCTAGTGCCGCTATTTGACTTGTGATCGTTGCTGGTGTATCGAGTACTTTTATTTCTATCTTTTCAAATTCTCGTACTAGGGTTTCTTCCTCGACAAACTGACATCCTAACTTGGTAGGAGCCTTGCGACTCAGCGCATCTGCTACTATATTTGCCTTTCCTGGATGGTAATTGATTTCGCAATCGTAATCCTTGACCAATTCGAGCCATCTCCTTTGTCGTATATTCATTTCTTTCTGCTCGAAGAAGTACTTCAGACTCTTGTGATCTGTGAAGATCTCAACCCTTACACCATAAAGATGGTGTCTTCAAATCTTTAATGCATGCACTACGGCTGTGAGTTCTAAATCGTGGGTTGGATACTCAACTTAGTGAGGTCGAAGTTGTTGTGAGGCATAAGCTATCACCTTTCCGTCTTGCATTAGAACACAACCTAACCCATTCTTCGAAGCATCGGTATACACCACATATTCCTTGTTTGCGTCGGGAAGAGCTAATATTGGTGTTGTGGTTAACTTTTCTTTGAGCGTTTGGAAACTCTTTTCACACTCGTCCGTCCATTTAAACTTGTTTTCTTTTCGAAGTAACTGCGTCATAGGTCTAGCAATCGTGGAGAATCCTTCGATGAATCTTCTGTAATAGCCTGCTAAACCTAAGAAACTTCTGATCTCGTTCGGACTTGTTGGTGACTTCCAATTATGCACTGCCTCTACCTTGGCAGGATCTACCTTGATTCCTTCCGCTGAAACTATGTGTCTTAGAAACATTACTTCCTTCAACCAAAATTCGCACTTACTGAACTTGGCGTATAGTTTCTCAGTTCTAAGTGTTTCCAACACTATTCGCAGATATTCTTCGTATTCTTTCTCATTCTTCGAGTAAATGAGAATATCGTCTATGAAAACTAAGACAAATTTGTCTAAGTATGGGTGGAAAACTCTATTCATGAGGTCCATGAATACAGCATGGGCGTTGGTCAAACCAAATGGCACAACTAAGAATTCGTAGTGACCATATCTGGTTCGAAAAGTAGTCTTAGGTACGTCTTCGGGTTTAATCTTCAGCTGATGATACCCTGATCTTAAATCTATCTTTGAAAACACTCCTGCACCTTTGAGCTGATCGAAAAGATCCTCTATCCTTGGTAAAGGATATTTGTTCTTGAGGGTGATCTTATTCAACTCTCGATAATCTATACACATCCTCATTGACCCATCCTTCTTTCTGACAAACAACACTGGTGCTCCCCAAAGTGAGACACTCGGTCTGATGAAACCAAGGTCTAGCAATTCTTGCAATTGGATTTTGAGTTCTTCTAACTCCTTCAGTGCCATCCTATATGGGACTTTAGATTTTGGGGCCGATCCTTGTTCTAGGTCAATCGAGAAATCTATGTAACGGTCGGGTGGTAAACCAGGTAAAATTTTTGGAAAGACGTCTTCGTACTCGTTGGCAGCTTTCACGTCTTGAATGGTCTTCTCAGCTCCTGGCTCTCCAACTAGGTACACAAGATAGGATGTGCAATCCTTCTTCTTTATCAACTTCTTGGCTTGTAAGGCGGATATTACCGGTACTCTCTTGCCCATTGCAATCTCATTAAATTCGGTCGGCTCTCTACCCGGGGGTTGAAAAGAGATCTTTCTCTCGTTGCAGAGAATTGTGGCATAATTCTCTGACAACCAGTCCATCCCTAGGATTATGTCTACGTCTCACATTATCATAATGTTCAAATTGTTCGCTTTAACCTTAAGAGTTCCGATTTCTAGTTCTAGGTTAGAGCAAACATGCGTGGAAGTAGTGATCTCTCCTGAAGGTGTAGCTACTCTCATAGGGTGTTCAACTCTTACGGGTCTGATATCTAAGTTATCCGCACAACAACCAGCAATAAAAGAATGTGATGCGCCTGTATCGAACAATATCTTAATAGGGATGTTGTGAAGTTTTCCCATACCTGCGAGGTTTCCTTTTCCCTTTCCCTTATCCTGCCCAGTCTGCCTATTCGCGCATGCCCTTGCATTCTGCTGTTGTTGCGCGTGCTGCTGAAACTGCTGCTGATTCATTTGTTGTTGTGGCTGCGCTTGTATAGCCCTCAGAGGTACTGCTTGCAGTGGATTAGGGCAATCCTTCTTTATGCGTCCCTTTTGTCCGCAGTTAAAACAGTTGGGAGTGCCTGCTTGACAGACACCTAAATATGTTTTGTTGCACTTGGGGCATACAGGAATGGTAACTCTCCCTGGGTTATTTCCTCCCTGATTGAAGTTTCTCTGTTGCCCTTGCGGCTGGTTCTGCTGATTATTCCCTTTCTAGGGTCCGGCTTGGTTGTTCCCCTGTAAATACAACCCAGACAGGTTGTTTCCCTGCCACTGTCTTTTGTTGTTGTTCTGACTAGGCTGCTGGTAGCCTTGCTGGTTTCCCCGTCTCTGATTATCCTGATTGTTGAAATTTTGATTGTAGCCACCGCTACTTCCTCCTTCCCACTTTCTCTTTCCTTAGAAATTGCTATTATTGCTGTTATAATAGCCTCGGTTTTGGTTTTAGGTAGGAGCTGGTGTGGTTGTTATTGTTTTCTTCTCATCTGGCACAACGGCCTCCATTTTCAAAGCTCGTCCTAAGACATCCATATAGCTCAGTCCCCCGTGACTGGCTAAAGCGATCCCCAATTCATGTCTTAGTCCCCCTCGGAACTTCTTAGAAATCTTTTCTTAGATATTGACCTGAGTAGGCGCATACCTTGATAGCTCACAGAACTTGGCATCGTATTCTGTTACAGTCATCCTAACCTGTTTCAAATTGTAGAACTCAGCCTCCTTCTGAGCTCTATACGTCTTCGGCATGTACTTGTCGTACAACGCCTCTTTAAACTCGTCCCACGTAAGTTGAGCCAGATGCTCTGCAGGTATCACTTTCTGTCTTGCCTCCCACCAGTAGTCAACTGGTCCGGAGAGCTGGAATGTTATGCACGATAGTCGCTCCTCATCAGTACATCTGAGGAGCTTGAAAATTCTCTCAATTGATCGCACCCATAGCTCAGCATCGCTAGGGTTGCCCGTTCCATTAAATACGGGTGGGTTTTATTTGAGGAAAATATCCTCAATGTACCTACGGGGTGGTGGTGGAGGTGGTGGTGAAGGGGATGGTGGAGGGGTATTATGGTGTTCTTGTTCTTGTTCTTGCTCTCTTTCATTTTCCGGTTGACGTCTTCCACGTCCTCTGGGCCTACCAGGGCCCCTTCTATTGTTAACATTTCTCGGCGGCATTTTTCTTTAACTATAGGGAACAGGAATTCTCATTAGTCCTTTCTTTTAAACATTCTTTTACTTACTCACCCTCTTTCCAACTTAATTAAGTTCACGGCAAAGAAAAATCGAACATAACTTCGATACTAGCCCTTTTAATCTTTTAACTTTTCAAGTTAGACTCAACTTCTCGTTACACGAGTTCATTTGACATTCTGGTTTACTACATGCTTTATAAGAAAATTTTCTTGTGATCAAAACCCTTTCACGGGCCACATCAAAAAGAATATTGATTCTGCCTCCAACGAGGATTTATACAAAAAGTTAGACTATTACTAGTCTAAACTAAGCTGACTACCTATCTATGAACCGGGTGCACTAATAAGTTGCATCTCCGTATCTACTGGGACTACTAGAACGGAAACGATTCATAAAATTTCGTATCCGCTAGAGTACTACAAAAACTAGTTACTGATCCGACTATGTACAGGACAAAAGAAACTACTACTACTACTAGCATGCGTCTACGACGCTCTACTCAATAGACTGCAGTCGAGTCCGAAATGCCCTCTACGGCCTGTAAACCTTAAGAGTCCTCCTCTGGATCCTCCTCCGGATCCTCGTCTGGGTCCTCCTCAGGATCCTCGTTGGGTCCTCCTCCGGATCCTCGTCCGGATCCTCCTCCTCTGACTCTGAACCAAAGACAAGCTGGAGTGCCTCGTCCTTCCTCAGAGTAGAGCCGTCAGAAAGTGTAAGTAGGGGTGATATGGTGCCTCCGGAACTGTCTCCTCTAAGTCTGAAACAAGATAATCCTCACTGGTCTCTATTGCACTCTTCTTCAGGGGAAGAAGGTGCTCTGGAACGGAACCCGACTCGTACTCCTCCCTAGAACGGACTCTGGATGGTCCCGCCTCTAACTGTCCTCTGACTACCTCCCACTTCGCACAAATCTCCTCAAGCGGTGTCAGTGGAGATGGTAGCTCTAACATGGCGGCAAGCTCCGCGTCTATCCCCCGGTACCCTGACTCTGTCTCAACCAGTCCTGTCTCAAAAGGTCCTCGAACTCTCACACTAGGCTCGGGTAGAAAGGGAGTATCTAACCCTAATAGGGCAGCTGTCTTTGTGTCAATCTCTACGAGTCCTGGTCCTGGGATCAACTCCTCAAGTGGTCCAAGTGGAAGTGGTAGCTTTGGTGTAGCTGTGGGCTCCTCGTCCTCCTCTAACTGCTCTGTCTCCGAGTCCGACTCCTCACTAAGCACAAAGTCTGGTGGTATCTCCAACAACGCGGCCAACTCCGGGTCCAAGTCTAAAGGCTCTGGCTCGGTAACTGCTAGGAAGTGACGGTAAGGAACATGTGGCTCAAAAGGGACTGGAACCATGAGCCTGCTGTCCAAGAAACGCTCGTGTATAAATAGAGCGAATCCCGAGTAGTTGCTTGTCGGCTAGGTGTCGTCGCCGAAAACCCCAAGGAAAAACCATGCCACGCGGTGCGCCCAACCGCGCCACTCATCCGGCAATCGCACAATCAGATCAGATATAGCCTGACTCTCTGAAATGAAGTGTCGTGCTGCATAGTAAACCGACGAGAAGTTACTCACTATCTGTCCTACATCCTCCACACCATAATCTGCCTCATAACCGTGGTTGTCATCCTGTAAAGTGTCTGCTAGGGTACGCTGTGGCAAAGGTGCGCTCTTCCGAGCTGTAACGCGTCTCCTAACCATCCTACAAAAGTATTTAAAGAAACACGGATCAGTAACAGGTAGGGAAATAACTTATCTCAAGTAATGCTTAAATTACAAAATGAACATTCCTTATTCAATTGTAATATCACCACTTAAACAACCACTTATCATAACATCTAGCAATTTAAGAAATTGCACTCAAACAATATATAGAAATAAAATTTCAAGATTTTATTTCCATCCTTTATTTCATTATTCGTTTACATTTCTTACTTTATTTCCTCATAAACTTTCTTTCTTTATTCTTTATTACTTTCTTTCATTATTTCTTCCTTAAGAAAAAATTTCTTAACGGTTCTTACTTCATTAAAATAAAGTACGTTTACTTTGTTCATGTTACTTATTCAAAAGTAACATCTGTTTACAAAAGATTTTGTCCTCCTCGACACTCGAATCTCTTACTCGTCGTATTCTTCGTTCAATTACGAAGTATGAAATAAAATAAATTCCAAAGAAAAGGAATTATAACTGGAAAACGACTTTAGAACCAAAGTTCTAGTCGTCGTCGGATCGAGCGATCGTTGGAAATTAACTAAGATTCGTACTTGATTCGTGGTAATTATAACCAATCTCTTCTTGAAGTTTGAGCGAGGCGAACTCCAACTGAAAATGCCTTCGTTCATGTCACTTTCACGGAAGTAACATTCGTTTCTTTCATTTACTTGGTACAGAATTAACGTACCTTATCATTATTTATCTTAATTTCTCGAAAGAAATTTTTATCGATTTTTTTTTTAAAACAAAAGTTGACTCTGCCGAGTCTTTGTTCATGTCACTTTACGCACGTGACATTCGTCTATAGAAGTTCTTCCCGTTTCACGATCTCCTTTCGAAATCATTTGTAACTAACATTCTTAAAACGTCTAAGTTCTCGAGAAATCGGAAAGATCTTAGGTTTCAAGTCTACGTTCTTAGCGAACCGGGAAAATCCCTAGAATTATTCTAAATTCTCGTACCATCATACTTTCAAATAAAAGAAATCATTGCGCAAATAATTTCATGTAATTCATACAACAGAAAACAAGTATGATTCTCATACTTTCGAAATTTCCTTTTTGGCACCATTGTCATTCTTAACTTATTGAATACTTATTCAAAAATTTTCTTAAAAGAAAACACATTTCTGAAATTCTTTCCTTTCTTTCTTTCTTTCTTTCTTTTTTTCCTTCGTTGAGTCGACGTAGCGGGAGGTTGAGTTGTCGTCTACACTCTTAAACTTAGTGTTACGACCTAACTTTACTTGAAAGAAGACTCAGGTATAGAGTATGAACGAATACTCTATCTGACTACCTTGAAAGAAACTTGTATACAGAGCAGAAACAATTGCTCTGATACCACTCTGTCACAGCCCCAAATCCCGAGGGACGGCAGAAGCCGGGGTGCGACTGGGGTTGGATTAAAGAAGTGGGCAAGAAAGGGGATGAAAGAATAAACATACATAAGAGACGGCATACTTTCTATGAACAAGACTTCATTAACGAAAGAAAGAGTTGATCTCGAAGGATCACTCGAGCAAGATACTTCAAAAGCTTCTAAGTTATATTACAGAACTTAGACTACAGTGATTATTATACATAACATCAAAAAGAGTTTAGAGTCTAGCAGCGGATTTGTGAACTATATACAAAAGTCTTCCTTAACTCTATTCAACTCTAACTCAACCGTCACCGCTTCCGTCGCTTCAACCTGCACATTTAGAAAACATATGCAGGGCTAAGTACAATAGTACTTAGTGGACACGTTGCCGAAAACATATTCATAAGTATAGATAATCAGGCATTTCATTTCTGTAGCACATCGGGGTTTTTCAACAAATTTCCCGTGTCTACTAAACATTTTCTTTCTCATTTTCATAAATTAGCTTGCAAGTATTTTTCATAGATGTTACATTCAAATCTTGACCAGTCATAATTCACCGTGGCTGGCTACCCCTCAACAGGATACCACATACACCACAGGCTACAAAGTGCACTAACTTTGGAAATCATAAAAGCTAACTCAAAGCCGATCGTTAGTTAACCCCTTTTGATTAACTCATAAGGTACAAGAGAACTCACATAAAACACAAAAACAGTTCATGCCATAATTATCACTTTGAAAACACGATTATCAAAGCGATAAAGAAAAGGTTTTCGAGCATTGCTCGTTTTGTTTCATATACAAAAGACCACCTTGATTAAATACAGAACTTAAGACACGTGCTTCCGTCTTCTGGTCTGCGTCCTATCCTTGGTATCGACTTCCTCCTTCATCGTAAAAAATCATACTTTAAAGCTTGGTCGCAAATGATAAACGAATACGAAAAGTCGAGTTAAGTTTTAGTTCTTTAGACATTCTAGGCATTTGCACGCTAACTAAACTCTTTTAGTTAAAAAGAAACGAGATACGAATGCATCTCGTTTGACACCCACTCAGTTCTGTACTTGACACTTAGGTCAGTAGAAAGAAGGTAGTCGTTAACTTGAAACGACTTAAAAGATCGGAAGAGTTCAAGTTGAGAAGAATTCAACTTAAGAAAATAGATTTTGGAAATTCACTGCATAAGATCAGATCAGTAAGTTCGCATGGAACAGGGGATATCGAAACAGGGGACGAGCCCTATACCAAAAGATAGCCTCAGATGTCTAGTTTACTCTCCAATTCACGGATCTCAATTCCGATAAACGAGCTAGGAGATATCACAGTTTCCGTGAAAGGTCGCAAAACTGCCGAGTAAAACCCTAATGCTCAATAAAATCGACGCACGTTTTTCTAGGTTCGTTTAAAGCTTAAACACTTTTATTTTCATGCAAAAACTGACCCAAGGCAGTCACCACATATCACCATACGTGTTAAACTCCTTTTCATTTCTCGTCTATAAGCACGACGATCAAAACCTCGTCGCTCAAACTACACAATTACTAAACCAAATTCAAGTTCTCGTTCAATTCCTAATTTCTCGATTTCTATTATAGCCTATCATTCTATAGCTCGGATGAACATGTCGTCAACTAGAAACTTGATCACTTATCATTAACGATCATTAATAATCAATTACTTTCCTTATTCGTCTTTTCTATCGTTACTTAGGATCATTGTTTAGTTTCTTATCAAAATTCCAACGTCATTAGAATTTAATCAAATTCTACAATCTTATTCATCATCTATCAAGAATCATATTTACGTAAATCATATCCTCAAACTATTATCTAATCTCGACTTATCGTCCGTCGTTCGTCTCTTACAAAAAATTTTACGTTCTCCGTTTTCGTTCAAATTTTACGACAACGATTATCATCTAACAAGCATTACTAACATGCAAATCATATTATCAAAACATTATCGAGCTCTAACTTATCAACACGTCTTCCTCTCTTACGTTTTTCGTTTTATTTTTAGAAAAATCTCAATTAAATATATAATCATCCTCATGCATCGTACATCTCATTTCCATTAAACAATCGAGCATATCATAACATTTACTATCCTAAATCGACCCTTCTTTGTCTCTTAGGTTTCAAATTTTATTTTTAGAAAAATCTAAAACAATTCATAGAGTCAATTAACATCATGAGGAACACTAATCTATCATTCAAACGACAAAGAAATCGAGCTACGATCAAAGCCCCAATTTCTCCCCAAAAATCGGTAAACCCTAGAACAAAGGGGTTCTTGTTGGGAAATTTATTAGTATGAGTTTTGATGAATTCCAAAACCAACTGACCCCAACTGAGTAGATGTTGCCAGTTCCTAATGTTAGCTGTTAGGCTCGCTATTTGAGCAATGTTAAGATTTTATCTTTACAGATCTCCAGCTGAAGACGGCAACATAGCAACACTCGGATACAACCCCGGATGAATGATCGGATAAGGAACATCAGTTACAAGACTCTGCCTGATGAGAGAGCTATGTCAAAAAGGGGAATGCTTTTTGACAGCTGAGAGTTCAAGCCAACTGTTCAGTTGGAACATCAGCTATAAAATGCCATCCGATAAAGAGAATATTTCATGAAGGGGGAAGTTATAAAGAAGTCTCAACATGAAGTTCAAAGTCAGCTGAGAGTTCAACGGTTCAGTCAGAACATCAGCTGAAGACCACTCAGATAAAGATCAAGATTTTCAACCGACTAACCGAGGTTGACTGTCAGAAAGGTTTGAATTTGAATTTCAAAAGGAAGTCACATGAGGGTTTGACCGTTCAGTCATTACCCCATTTGGCCCAACACAAGGCTGTCTCAGATGGAAAGCAGAAGAGCACAGATGCCATATTGGGAAAGTCTGCAGAGATGAGAGACAAGCCATCGCTTTCAACGATCAGAGATCAACAGCTCCTCCAACGGCTAGTTGATACTCTCCGCCTATAAATAGAGGCCCTCATTCATTCGAAGAGGAGATAAGACACACAAGACACACACGCGAGAAGAAATCTGAGAGCAGAAAAAGAAAAGAGCAATATTCTTTCTGAACAGAACTGAATCTCTTAGAACATCACTTGTTGAGAGTTCTAAAGTTAGATAGTTTTGTGTCTTTAGATCGAACCTTGAGAACATCACTTAGTGAGAGTTCGTAGAGAGTTAGATCTTTTAGTTGGAAACAAATTCTTTCACCTGAAAAGGTTTAGGATTCTACTCTTCCTGCAACTGAGTAGTTAGGTCGTTTAGTACCCGTAAACTAAACTGTAAGGTTGATAAGTACCCGCAAACTTATCCATAACGGTTGCTCAGCCCGCGTAAGCTGAGTGGTTTGTCCAGAAGAACTTGGACAGAGTTGTGTGGACTCACAACTCCACGTGGACGTAGGAGGGTTATCTCCGAACCACGTTAAATTCTGTGTGTCTGTGTTTATTTCTGTTCAGTTACTCATTGCACTTCCAACTGACCAAACTAACCAGCATACAAACCTCATTTGCATTTTCAACAGTTTTGGTATTTGACCAACCGAGCATAAAAGCGTGAGTTGTTTTAACGAGTTTAATTTCCACCACATTCCGCACAGCCTCACTCTTCCAGCTGAGGTTGCTTACTCAGCTGTGAGATTCCAACTGAGTCTTTTTACTCGGTTGATGTATTTTTCAGGGTTAAGTTTTAAAATCCTAACTGGTGTATTCCCTCCCCCCCCCATACACCAGTAACTCGTTTCGGGACCATCAAGTGGTATCAGAGCAGTGGTTCAAAAGACTGCTGACTCTGTTTCACAAGGTGTGAATTCGAGAAAGTTTCTTCAGTGGTCAACTGAACAAATCTTTTCACGCTAGTGCATATCTGCTTGCATTTTTGCTTTGTTGTTGTGTGCAGATGGACGTCAAGGACAAGATAGTAGTCATGTTCTCAGTAGTCAATTATACATCATGGAGAACACGGATGAAGAAGATCCTTCTGTCAAAGCATCACAGGATGCAACAAGTTCTCTCTTCCAGACCGATCGTCATTAAAGAAAGAATAGCTCGCACTCCCACAAATCCCAACGATGGGGATACTGTTATAGAATTTGTGGAAAAGCAGCCAGAAGATTATACTCCAGAGGAAGCCAAGGTGAGCCAGTTAGACATCTGGGCTCAGAGCACAATAATGTCCACAGTTGGACAAGATTATATGCCTTGGATAGAGGAGTGTGAGACTGCAAAAGAGATGTGGGACATCCTGGCATCGCTGAGTGAAGGAAGCGACGAGACAAAGGAAAACAAGTTCTCACATGCATGCCAAGATTTCGACAATTTTTGTCTGAGACCTGATGAGACCATCGATTAGCTAGAGCTCCGGTTTATGGACATCCTCAGAAGAATCCAGTCCATCCGAAGAGGAAAATACACACTAAGAGAAATCAATCTCAAAGTGTTGCAAGCTCTACCGGCTGAGTGGGATACTTTCACCAATATCTACGAGAGCCGAGCTGACCTTGGTGAAATGGGAACTGAAAGATTGTTCTCAATCTTAAAGGGAAATGAGTATAAGGTGAACCGAAGAAGATCTCAGTCCTCGGTTCAGACGAGTCGACTTGAGGATGTTGGTTCAGCCTCAAAGTCAGTTGCTCTCCGAGCTGACTACTCAAAATCGAGAACATCGAGGCCAACCAGATCGGCTGACACGACTGCAAAGGAGCCAAGCAGAGAGAAACTGCAACAGAACATTGCAGCCTTGTCAAAGAAACTAGCCGACATGGACACTCGGTTCGGGAAATACAAACGATTCTACAAATCAAACCGAACTCGAGACAGTTCAAAGCCTATTTCCAACGGTTGCTTTGAATGCGGAAAGGAAGGTCATTTCAAGGCTGACTGCCCAGATCTATCGAAGAAAGAGAGAGATGCATTAAGGGCCAAACAAGCTGGAAAGAACAAGGCCATGGTTGCAGAAGAAGCAGTTGACGATATGGATATCTTCACTGACACCGAAGATGAAGATGAGCTGACTTCTACCAACAACGTCATCAGTCAGGATCAATGCCTCATGGCACTTGGAACCAACCAAGATGATATTGAGGTACAATCTAATCCTGCTCAGTTAAATTCTTCCAATACTTCTAACATGCAGGAATCTCTGGACGAAGAGTTGGAACCCTCCTGGAGTGATTTTCAAGAACTCAGTGAGGAACTACATCAGCAATCGGTTGAGTTTAAGAATCTTCAAGCTCAGTTCGCCAAACTTGAAGATTCCTTAACCGAAAAGAATGATCTGATCAAGAGCCAAACTGAGGAGATTGAGAATCTCAAGAGTCAACAGAACGAGGCTAAGGCTCCAACTGATAAAGAGTTGACAAAGCAGATCAAGGAACAACAAGATCAGTTGAAAAATCAAGAGGCTCAGATCGACAAGGGTTCAATCATTTGATCAACAGCGGTTCCATCCCCAATTCAACCAAAGGTTCCAACCGAGTCAACCAATAAGGAACAGGTCGAACAACTGGAGATACTCATGCCATAATATGAATCATCAACAGGGCATGAACAGCTACAGACAACCCTCAGGGAGTTGGAATCAGAATCAGCCACAAAGATTTCAACAAGGCGTCCGACCTCACAGACAAACTCAACAGGATAAGAACCGCCATCAAAACAGGGGGAAAACCTCACCTTCCAAAGCTCAACATGGGAGAAATCCAACTCCTCCCAAGAAACAGAACATCCCTATTAACAATAAGCCTAAGGATAACCGAGGCGTTGTTATAGTTGATGATGAAGGAAAAGTGATCTGGAATGATAAATCCATCCGAGTTTACAGGGAAAAGCGACGCACAGTTCCAGGGGGAACTGGTTCTAACCCTCCAGGACCCAACTGAAATTGGGGACCTAAGCGAGTCTCTCTATGCAGGTACAGGAGAAACAGCTGAGGAAGAAGAAGGCGTCTGCAACAATGTGGGTGATGGATAGTGGATGCTCGAAACACATGACAAATCTGAAGGATTTGCTTGGAAGTTTCGTGGAGAAAGAAGGACCCTCAGTTACTTTTGGTGATAACTCAAAAGGTTACACCAGAGGTTACGGTACCCTTGAAACCAATCATGTTTCAATTTCTAATGTCTCTTATGTTGATGGATTGAAGCATAACTTGCTCTCCATCAGCCAATTCTGTGATAATAGTTTCTCTGTCAATTTTGATGCACAGGGTTGCAGGGTTAAAGATATCGGATCAAAGCAGGTGATATTGTTGGGAAATCGATCACCAACAGGGAATGTCTACTACGCTGACTGGAACAGCAGCCTCCCTGACACTTGCATGTTATCAAAGAGCAGTTCTGATGTGAGCTGGCTGTGGCACAAAATGCTCAACCATCTGAACTTCAAGACGATGAACCGACTCGCCAGACAAGAACATGCAAGAGGCATACCAAACCGAGTGTTTTCAACAACACACATCTACAGTGCATGCCAGCTGGGAAAGCTCGCTAGATCCTCCTTCCGGTTGAAGTCAACTCCCTCAACCGACCGAGTGTTACAGCTGATCCATATGGATCTCTTCGGGCCAGTTACACCAAAGAGCATAAATGGCAACGAATATACACTGGTTGTAACTGATGATTACTCGAGGTACACATGGACCATTTTCATGCGTCACAAGAGTGAAACCCGAGATGAGCTGCCCAAGTTGATGGATCGGATATCGAACCAACAAAAGATGAAGATCATTTCTATCCGATCAGATCGTGGAACCGAGTTTCTCAATGAAACCATCATCGAGTATTGTGAGAAGAATGGAATTACCCATCAGACATCAGCCACACGTACTCCGCAACAGAATGGAGTAGCTGAGCGAAGGAACAGAACGCTTAAGGATGCAGCCACATCCATGTTAGCCAGCTCAGCTCTGCCAAAGAGATTTTGGGCTGAAGTGATCAACACTGCATGCTACACTCAGAACCGGTCTCTTCTAACCAAGCGGTTGGGAAAGACACCATATGAGCTATGGAGACGCAGGAAGCCAGATATTTCTTATTTTCGTGTTTTTGGTTCTAAGTGTTATATTCACAACAATGGGAAGACTCAGTTGAGAACTTTTGATGCCAAAGCTTCGAAGGGCATATTTCTTGGATATGCTGCTCGGATCAAGGCATACAGAGTTTTCAACAACAGCTCTCGTGTTGTGGAAATAACACCTCATGTTAGTTTTGATGAATCTACCTTTGAGTGCAGGGAACAGGCTAAAGGACAACAAGCAGATCCAGCTGCTCCACCTGTTCTCACCAGATCGCAAGCTCTAAGGGAAAAGAACCTAGCTGAACCACTGGTTTGGGCAACTGAGGATGCGGATCCATACTTCTCTGAAGATGAATGCGAAGACCCCAGCTTAACCCAAGGGGGAACTTCAGCTGATGCTCCTCCAACTGCATCAGCATCCGAAGCCCAACCGAGTTCAGTTCAAACTAATGTCAATGTTGAGGTTCCAGACTCAAGAGCTGATCAATCACCAGCTCTGAAGACTCCAACTCAGTTTTCAGAACAGCCACAGTTGGAAGAAGAAGGAAGACGCAACCGAAGATGGTATGAAGTTCATTCTACTGACAACATCATCGGAGATCCAACCGAGGGTGTGCGTACAAGGAGCTGAGTTGCAATTCTAGAATCAACCGAGGAAGATTCCAACACTTATGCCCAATATGCTGAGGAGTTGGCAGTTCTAGAGGAGTTCGAGCAAGCTGGAGATGTTGCCATGATTTCTTGCTTTGTAGCTGATGTGCCAGAACCGAAGAATGTTAGGGAAGCTCTCAACTGTGTCCACTGGACAACAGCCATGCAGGAAGAACTGAATGAGTTTCTACGCAACTGTGTATGGGAGTTGGTAGAAAGACCAAATGGTGTCAAGGTGATTGGATTGAAGTGGATTTTCAAAAACAAGAGAGACGCCATTAGATTCATTGTGAGAAATAAAGCAAGGTTGGTAGCTCAAGGATACTGCCAACAAGAAGGAATCGACTTTGAAGACTCTTTCGCGCCAGTTGCAAGGCTGGAAGCCATCCGAATCTTTCTAGCTTATGCCGCACATCACAAGTTCAAAGTGTATCAAATGGATGTGAAGTGTGCATTCCTCAACGGAGATATCAAGGAAGATGTATATGTTGAACAACCTCCTGGTTTTGAAACTAGAGATGGAAGAGTGTACAAGCTGAAGAAAGCCATCTATGGCTTGAAGCAAGCACCTAGAGCCTGGTATGACACTCTTTGTGGTTTTCTTCTGAACTCGGGATTCAAACGAGGATCAGTTGACAAAACCTTGTTCACCATCTAAGTTGGAGATGATATACTTGTAGTGCAAATCTACGTGGATGACATCATATTCAGTTCCAAGTCAGAGGAGCTGTGCAAAAAGTTTTTAGATCTCATGAAGGAGAAGTTCGAGATGTCAATGATGGGCGAGATAAATTATTTCCTTGGATTACAAGTGAAGCAGTCACCAGAAGGGATTTTCATCAACCAGTCCAAGTATACAAAGGAGCTCATCACCAAGTTCGGATTGCAGACAAGTAAGACAACAAGGATCCCAATGAATACTAACTAGAAGATCGAACCTGGAGCTGAGGGAAAGCTTGTGGATGCCAGTAAGTATAGAGGGATCATCGGTTGTTTGCTATACCTAACTGCCAGCCGGCCCGACATATCATACGCAGTTGGAGTGTGTGCTCGATTCCAAGTTCAACCAAGAGAAGCACACATGTTGGCAGCAAAGAACATCATCAAGTATCTGAAGGGAACTGTTAATGTTGGATTGTGGTATCCAACTGACGACAATATCCAGCTGACCGGATACTCAGATGCGGATCTAGCAGGAGATCGATTGGACAGGAAGTCTACTTCTGGACACTGTCAGTTCATGGAAAGCAAGCTAGTTTCATGGTTCTCCAAGAAACAAGCATGTGTTGCTACTTCTACAACCGAGTCAGAATATATGGCTGTCGGAAGCTGTTGCATGCAAGTGTTGTGGCTGAAGCAACAGCTGAGAGATTATGAAGTTGCAACTGGACAGGTTCCCATTCATTATGATAGCTCGAGTGCCATAGCTATCTCTCTGAATCCTGTTCACCATTCTCGGACAAAGCATATCGACATTCGTCATCATTTCATCCGAGATCATATTGAGAAGAAGGATGTGTCCATGGAGAAGATTCCAACTGAGATTCAGAGAGCTGATATCTTCACCAAACCTCTACCTGAAGCCCGGTTCAAGATGTTATGTGATCTTCTTGGACTATTGGATCCATCAGATGAAGAGTCATCCGAGCTGAAGAGGATCCATCCGAGCTGAAGAGTCAACCGAGCTGATGAGGATCCATCCGAGCTGAAGAGTCAGATATCCATCTGAGAGGGAAGCTCAGATGAAGGGGGAATTTCAGATGCGGATTGCAAACTGAAGACATCAAACATCAGCTGAACAGACAAACTCGAGTCAGCTGATGGTATGCGGCAACTGAGGAACTCAACTGAGGTATACAGCTGATCTCGACATCAGCTGGCAGGTAACATTTATGACTGAAGGTGTTATGATATTAAATGAGAATGTTTGAAATAAATTCAAACATTCCTGAGCTAGTCAGTTACATTAAAACAGCCATCATGTCGCATTAAATGTAAAGTACGACTGAACATCCATAGTCTACTTTATAGTGCGACTGGGCTGACATGAAACTGTACACCTTCTCACGCGCTAGTTGGAACTCGGGTCAAACGTCAAGTCAAAGATGGTCAACAGTCACGTGATCTCAGCCGTTGATGGATTCGCGCCATTTAACCTCAGCCGTTGATCTCATCCGAGTCAAAGATCTATATAAGGCGGCAAATCAGGAAGTGATCCTTACCTTCTCTATTCGTGCATATCATTATTTACTGTTCATCATCCCTTCCGAAATTGTCTCACCATTTTCAGTAACACATTTCTTCCTTCTTTGCATATACATTCCTCTGAGATGGCACCTAAATCAAAAGCCTCGAAGAAGATGGTCTCCGCAGAACCAGCTACATTCCAGGAATCCTTCGACATGATGATGTCGAAGATTTACTTCGAACAAATTCATTCCAGAGCAGCTCTGACCTCGCCGGAACTCGCTCCTGTCGCCACCATTCTTTCCGACCACGGCCTGCTAAACTGGGCAACCCTCTCTCCTTCCAAGCTGCTCAGAAAGCAGGTCACCCACTTCTACAGGAATCTGCAACGCGATGCAGACCTGGGCCTTGTCACGACCATCCCGTGCAAGCAACAAAACAACACTTCCCGTTCGATGGAAGACACCGCCGTCGAAATCAAGGTGTCCAAAGAACTGGAGAAGATCATCCCCATAACTCGGGAGGCAATAGACGTGATGGGGAACTTCACAGACAAGGAAGCTGATACATTCCTGCAAACGATCCTTCTTGTCCCCGAACCTTTGAAGGGGAGTATGCAGAGGAAAAAGCTGAAGCCGGAGCACCGACTTCTTTTTGACGTAATATCAAAGTGCACCTTTGTGTACTGAGGAGCTTTCGGTGATATTAGCAGACCGAAGCTCAAGCAGCAGAAGGCCCTGGAAGAACAGCACAAAATTGACTGGCTGGGCTACCTTGAAAGCCAGCTGTGGGCTGAGAAGCTGAAGATCTCCGAATCAGTAGCTGAGTCCGGAGAGTAGCAGCCCTGATCCTCCAGGCTACCAAGGGTCAGAAGCTGACCTGGGAAGGGAGTGAGGACCCTCCATTCAGCAAGTTGATGCTGTTCCCTACAGCCAAAAAGGCCAGGGACGTTGTGGAGGCGGTATACACTCCCAAGGGAGCCAAACACCAGCTGGAGGAAGTGGCTGAAGAAGAAGAAGAGGTGGAACCCCTCCAGAAAAGGCCCAGAATCAGAATCATCCAGCCAGCAGCTCAACCTGCGGCAACGGGCCCCGTGGTGGAGACACCAGCTGAGAAATCAACCGAATCTAGTCAATCGGTTGATGCAGCTGCGTTCTTGATTCAACCCCGCCAGCAAGAAGAGAAGACTAAAGGAGTGGAGATTAACGTGGAGGAATTCAGCTCCTCCTCAGATGACTCTTCTTCATCTGAGGAGTCCCACGACAGTCCAACTGGAGCTGATGCCAGCCAGGTAATCCCACCTGCGTCTGAAGACACTATTAAGCCAGCCCAGTCTCCACTCAAAGAGGATTTAGTTCTTTCAACTGATCCTCAGTTAGACATTCCGAGTCTCTCGCTCGATGCCAACGTTAAGACCGTTCCTTTGGCCAACGTTGATGACACCCTTGAACCCATATCCTTTGAAATCGACCCACCCCCAATTGATGAAGAAGCCAACCGCCAGGCGATCTTGGCTGAGTATGAAGGCCGGCTGGACTACTGCTTCCGCAAACTGATCGGCATGTTCCCCGAGGCAAGCTCAATGCCCATCTTTGCCATGTTCGGGACGGAACTGCTCTATCAGTTTAGCGTCATTTTCAGCTATTGGTACGTCAAGGAGGAAACCCTCAGGATCCATGGTTGGGACAGGTTGAAGGTTGAAGAATCCAACCTGAGGGTGTACTTCAACTACCAGAACCTGGAGGTTGCCTACAACCAGAAGGTGGCTGTGCTCCGTCGACGCTTGGATAAGAGTCAACAAGAAGGGACAGACACCAGGGAGCTGTGCGACAATCCTAGAGCTGTACAATTTCTGGATCATATGTTGGCCAAGAATGCCAACCATACGGAGGATGTCGACACAGCTGAAGAGGCGGCCAAGAGGGAAGAAGATAAGCTGAAACATTACCTGGCCAGCCAAACAGCCCTGGTTGTCGTGGACCCAACAGCTCAGACACAACAACAACAACTGCCTGTACCCTCTGATCAGCTAGCTCACTCCACCGATGCTATCTATGAGCTGATCACTGAGAGGGTCAACCAGCTGAGGCAGGAGCTGTTGTCCAAAATCAACCACAGCAAGAAAAAGGAAGCTGACAAGATGAATCAGCTGATGGAAGAAAACACTTCCTTGAAGAATCAGCTGGAACAACTCTCCTCCTCCCTTCAGCAAAAGCTCGAAGACCTCTCCTCTTCTACCAGCTCGGAGGTCAAGGATCTGAAAAAGGTGGTTCAAGGACTCAGCTCGGACTTCAACGTCTTCAAGTCCGTTGCTGAATCTGATCTGGCAAAGTCCCAGCAGACACAGGACCAGGAGTGGATGTCTCAGTTCGCCAATTTTCGAGCTGAGTTCGTCACCCTTCACAAAGATGTCTCTGCGACCTTTGCAGCCTTGAAGAGAGCCGAGCAGGAACGCCAGGACCTGGAGCTGGCAAAGAAGGTGGAAGAGAAGGATGCTGTGGACGAACTCTTCTCCCGAGTTCAACAAGCTGAGGCCAAGCTGACCTCCCTGGATGGCACTGTTGCCACCCTTTTGGATGATGCCAAAAAGGGAGAAGAAAAGGAGCCAGCAGCTGTTGCTGGACAGGGGAAAGTGTTCTTCAGCAGGGGGAAGAAGGAGTTCAGCAAGGGGAAGAAGGAGTGCCAGCTGAAACTGAAGAAGAAAGAGCTGAAGGGTCGCAGCTGAAGGAGTCTGAGCAGGAACTTGAAATCTCCCACGACCTCGTAGCCGAGCTTACAGCCGAGCTCGATGCCGATCTTGACGGGATCTCTGTTGAAGATTGCATCGAAGCTGCAAAAGCTATGGGGGAGTCCAAGGAGAAGTACTTGAATCCCTCTTGGATCAAGAAGTTCGCTGCTGATCAGGCCAAGAAGGTGGCCAAGTTCGAGAAGGAACTGGCCAAGATTGAGAAGAATGTAGACAGAAATAAAGCCAGCCGGAGCGTGCGAAGAATAAACAAGCACCAGATGAAGGCTGAGGCTAGGAAGAAGACGCAGCAGCTGCAGAGGAACGCCCTGCTCCCGTCTCAGTTCCCACACATTGACAAGTGGATGAACACTGAGTGGAACGATGACTGGGAGCAGTTCAAGCATGAATTTATCAATGACTTTTACTATAGGAAGGTCTACTCAACTGAAGACCCAAGGCAAGCCTTCAAGGAAGCCCTGTGGGAACTCAGATCTGGAGACCCTGGAATGTTCGGTCAATTCCAGCGAGCTATGGTGAAAGCTCAGCTCGATCCCAACACTGTTCCGGTTCCACAAAAGCTCAGATATCGCCCTCAGATGATCAAAGGCACAAGCACTCCGAACAGAAATGCGATCATGGCTGAGGCGAGACAAGTATGCAAGGAACATGGTGTCAATACTGGGATCGAGTCAGCTGCGAAGAAAGAGATCTTTGACCGTATCTTCAGCAAGTACGGTCAACAGTATTTTTGAGCTGATGAAGTTTTTGAGATGTTGTAGTTTTTGGAGCAACTGATGTAATCTTTAACTGTTTTGTACTTATTCCTTGTAATCATCAGTAGTAATGAAAACTTCAAAGTATATATACGATTCAACTTAACGTACAATATCTCATTGTCCAAGCTATGAATCGCAGTCTTTTAAATACCATGTTATAACTGTGCTAACCCTTTGATGTTTTATCTTATAGACTGTCTAGAATTTCAGCTGAGATTTTAGATAAGTTAGTGAGGTTTAGATCATTAGTGGTTTAAAGTTGTAAGTGGTTTTGGCATCATCAAAAAGGGGGAAATTGTTGGAAAATTTATTAGTATGAGTTTTGATGAATTCCAAAACCAACTGATCCCAACTGAGTAGATGTTGCCAGTTCCTAATGTTAGCTGTTAGGCTCGCTGTTTGAGCAATGTTAAGATTTTATCTTTACAGATCTCAAGCTGAAGACGGCAACATAGCAACACTCGGATACAACCCCGGATGAAAGATCGGATAAGGAACATCAGTTACAAGACTCTGCCTGATGAGAGAGCTATGTCAAAAAGGGGAATGCTTTTTGACAGCTGAGAGTTCAAGCCAACTGTTCAGTTGGAACATCAGCTATAAAATGCCATCCGATAAAGAGAATATTTCAAGAAGGGGGAAGTTATAAAGAAGTCTCAACATGAAGTTCAAAGTCAGCTGGGAGTTCAATGGTTCAGTCAGAACATCAGCTGAAGACCACTCAGATAAAGATCAAGATTTTCAACCGATTAACCGAGGTTAACTGTCAGAAAGGTTTGAATTTGAATTTCAAAAGGAAGTCACATGAGGGTTTGACCGTTCAGTCATTACCCCATTTGGCCCAACACAAGACTGTCTCAGATGAAAAGCAGAAGAGCACAGATGCCATATCGGGAAAGTCTGCAGAGATGAGAGACAAGCCATCGCTTTCAACGATCAGAGATCAACAGCTCCTCCAACGGCTAGTTGATACTCTCCGCCTATAAATAGAGGCCCTCATTCATTCGAAGAGGAGATAAGACACACAAGACACACACGCGAGAAGAAATCTAAGAGCGGAAAAAGAAAAGAGCAATATTCTTTCTGAACTGAACTGAATCTCTTAGAACATCACTTGTTGAGCGTTCTAGAGTTAGATAGTTTTGTGTCTTTAGATCGAACCTTGAGAACATCACTTAGTGAGAGTTCGTAGAGAGTTAGATCTTTTAGTTGGAAACAAATTCTTTCACCTGAAAAGGTTTAGGATTCTACTCTTCCTGCAACTGAGTAGTTAGGTCGTTTAGTACCCGTAAACTAAACTGTAAGGTTGATAAGTACCTGCAAACTTATCCATAACGGTTGCTCAGCCCGCGTAAGCTGAGTGGTTTGTCCAGAAGAACTTGGACAGAGTTGTGTGGACTCACAACTCCCCGTGGACGTAGAAGGGTTATCTCCGAACCACGTTAAATTCTGTGTGTCTGTGTTTATTTCTGTTCAGTTACTTATTGCACTTCCAACTGACCAAACTAACAAGCATACAAACCTCATTTGCATTTTCAACAGTTTTGGTATTTGACCAACCGAGCATAAAAGCGCGAGTTGTTTTAACGAGTTTAATTTCCACCACATTCCGCACAGCCTCACTCTTTCAGCTGAGGTTGCTTACTCAGCTGTGAGATTCCAACTGAGTCTTTTTACTCGGTTGAAGTATTTTTCAGGATTAAGTTTTAAAATCCTAACTGGTGTATTCCCCCCCCCCCATACACCAGTAACTCGTTTCGGGACCATCAGTTCTTGATTTCTTTCTCTAATTCATCCATAGAATCATCTCCTATACCTCTAATATCATGAATTAAAACTCAAATCATCTACTACATCATCATCATCAAAATCGGTCCAACTAAAAAAAAAAGAAATGGGATTTTGAATTGGATAGAAATAGAGCTCATGCAATTACCTTGAATATTATGAAAGTAGAAGTGGAATCGGATGGATGATTGATGAACTATGTACTTGGATCCTTACAAAAGCTTGAGGTTCTTCAATGGAGGAATGAAGAAAATTGAGAGAGACGGAGAGAGAGAGGTATAGTGGCGGTAATGAAGGCTGGAATGGGGGAGATGGATGACTAAGTATATAAGCATAAAGTGTAGAAAAATATCTAATAAAGTAGTGGTGAGTCGTTAGGGGTTGTTTGGCGAGGAATTATTTGACGATAATATCTCGTTTCCTGCTCTTAAACGTTAATTTAAAAGTCGAGAAATACTTTCCTAGATGGTTACGGATTTGACGAAATCTAACTTGTCCGTTAGATTAGAAATAAATTACGTACTCGGAAAACCTAATTCATTTTTCAAAATCCGAGAAAAAGTCGGGACTTCACAGTCCAAAATTCGTCCGGAAAATCATAAAAACTAACTTTCTCCGGTGAACTCGTCTCGAAGAAAAAGTGAATGTAAATTCTGACGGAATTTGATTCTGAGTTTTCGGACGAAAAAGTTACCGGACGCGAAAACCCTAATACAGTAGTCGTTCGTCCGATTTCTGGAAATTATTTTCGGAAACGGATTTCACCGTAAATCTTAGAATTTCATTTCATGATCTTAGGCGTGCAAAGCCATAATTATTATTAACTTTTATTTTTAACGACTGTAGAAATAGTTGAGATATTACACATGCATGCATGATATTTATTTTATATTTAGGCAAACTAGGGTTATCGATGTGAAGATCGAGTGAGAATAAATCGATAGGAGAATCGAACTCTAGGATTTAATCGATGAATTAAGAGAATTTTTTTTTTTAAAAAACCCTAAAAATTGAGTAATATCGAAAATATAGGAGAAAAATGAGAAAATATGAGTTTCTTGAGTTTTTGTTACTTTGATGCTTGATTTATGATTTTTATCATGTTTAGGATGGAATTATATGCTTGAAAAATTGAAAAACCGATTGCCCTAAATTTTGTGAAAATGCCGTGAGTTTTGGAGCAAAAAGGAGAAACTATTTTGTTGATTTTGTTGATGATTTAGTTGATATTTTGAGCATGAGATTATTATGAGATGTGATGATTTAATCTTTTATGTTGTTAAGTGTGAGAAAAATCGACATATGCATGAGATTTTTGAAGAAAATAATTTTGTGTTGATTTAGAAAATTTGATGATCTTGATGTTATAATGTTGTTGATGTGTATTAAAGTATTAATTTGAATCCTAGATGAAGATAGGATTTAATGTGATGAAAGAATGAAGTTTTAACCCTAAAATGTTAAAAATTGAAAAATACATAGAAGAGAATATCTAGTAAGTGTTCTTGGTGTTCTTGAAATGAGACTTGAAGATTTGAGTCTTAATAAAATTAAATAAAAAAAAATTAGTAATTAAATTAGTAAAATAATCTAGATATTTATTGAAATAAAAATTAATTGAAGAATAAAGGAAAACATGTATTAAGAAATGAGTCTTGATCTAGTTAATAAAAGAAGAAAAGAAATTTCTTAATTAAATAAATAAGAGTCGAGAAAATCGAGTTAAAATAAAGAGAGCAAAATGATAAGAAAGTGAAGAGAAGGTTTAATCAAGTCGAGAAAAAGTGTTAGACGAGTTAAGTTTAAATACTCGTATAGTTTAATCAAGAAAATAATGGAATAAAATACGAATAAGATATCGAGTAATGATTTTTAAAAGTAATTAATTAAATTAATTAAGTAAGTTGTTTTTCAAACCGTGTGGATTAAGAATAAAATGAGAAGAATTGTCGAGATAATAATCAGAGAAGTAATAGTTTGAGTTAAGAATAAGAATCGAGTTAGAAATAGAAATGAAATTCCTATTTCATAAGAGTTTAATAAAATTAAAAAAAGAATTTTTATTAATTAAGTAAAGATTTATAATATGTTTCATAAGACAACGAGTTTGGAAAAGTGTTGTATAAAAGTCGAGAAAGCTAAATTTTATTATTTGAGTTTTTATAAAAAGGAATTCGTTTTTGAATTAAGTTCTAAAATAAAAATTGAGTAAATGTTAATGTGTCTTGAAATGTGATTGAATTCGAGACAATATGTTTGATTTATTTTGAATTGTTATGCAATTGAATTAACGTGCTTAAGTTAATGATATTATTTGATGATGACGTGAAAGATTATTGAGTTGTTTTGTATGCAAAAGCAATTGAGTTATTAAGTTGATAATTAAATCAAGAATTGATTAAGATTATATAAAAGAAAACTCGAGTAATAGAGTTTAGATAGACGATGTTTTATAATTAAAGCGAGAAGTACTAAGACATTGGTTAGTAGCATTAACCAATTATTGAGTAGTGTTAATGGCTTAGAAATGAGAATGCGAGATTTATTTAGAAAAGAATAGCTTTGAGAGCAACGAGTCAAGTAGAAGTCCTTCAGTCGAGACCATCGATTAATATCCGTCTTTGCGTAGTATCTTATCTTCTTTATCGATGTCGAACTGTGAAGGATCAAGCCGGACGGAAAAATAAGCGAGGACAGATAGCACGTAAGCCACCTAGCTAGAACGTCGGAAGACAGGTGGGCTTCTCTAAACCAAAACTATCGATGAATGCTATTATACTATTAAGTATTATTATGTGAATTTTTAAAATGAAATTGACTTGCCATTTTATTGAGTTTAGTATGTGTTATCATCTGTTTGTTTGAGTTATTATCATCCTGTGAAAGGCAGGAAATCCACGTGTGGTATGTTAAATGTTGAGGTGACTGTGAGCCTTGTTTCGGTTAGGCCGGTCATAGTGTTCGAGAAGGAGGCCTACTTCTCAGCACAGTGAGAGAATTTATGACAGATGATGCATACTGTTGAGTATATATTACGTTTTGACTGCGCAGTCTATTTAAAAGAAAATGTTTTTAGCATGCACAAGTGAAATCGTTTTAAGTTGCTTAAGTACTTGTGATGCTTCGGCAAGGTAAGTTCAATTGATATAGCTTTAAGAGCATCTTTTTTCAAATGTTTTCGGCATATGTTCACTGAGTACGAAGTACTCAGCGTGTATTTCTAAACGTGCAGGTTAGCAGGATGGCGATGGCAGGAAAGGCTTGGTGGTGTGGTCTGTTTGGTTGAGTTGAGTCAAATGTTAGACTGGCATTTGCACGTCTTCATACGTGTGAGTGTTGGGTTTTGAGTCGAGTTTCCGCTGCAACCCCTTTTGAAATGGAAATCTGTTAATATATAGTTGACACTTGTTTTTTATTCCGAGCAATGTGCTCGATGGTTTTAATGTCTTGTTGAATCTTAATCTCGTTGACTTGATATACTTATCATACTCTCGTTAATATGTAATTTTAAATGCTTGGTTATTGCTTCAATATGTCTTTGATGGCCTTATTCGAGTTTTGTTGCTTTTAGTTGATATTTTCCCGAGCATGTTCCCCATATTTGAGTTGATCGTTAGAAGGTTAAGTTGTGTTATTATTCGTAAGTTGCACCTCGGGAGTCGGGGTGTGACAGATAGCCATTCAGAGTATTGGATTCTAACGATATGGCCAGCATCCAGCAATCATTTAATTTCTTCTCTTATCACTTTTTCCTTCTCCGGACCAAAAGACCTCTTCTTCTGTCTCACCGGCTTTGCTTTAGGATCCACATTCAGATGATATAAGGCTACAGAGGGGTCTATCCCCACCATGTCCTCTGGACAGAACGCAAATAAATCTGCATTTCTCCTTAAGCACTGAATTATAGCTTCCATCTATTATTCAGTCATCAGATTCCCCATCTTCATAATAAAACCTATCTTTTTTGGGAACAACTCCACCATCATTAATTCTTCCTCAGCTGGCTGTATACGAGGTTCCAGATCCTCTTTCACACCTCTCATCTTCACATCTTTGCTCTGCGATGGGCGCTCTGCTGTTAGAGCTCCCTTCGCTTTCTGCTTGGCGTGCTTAATAGACTTTACATAGGATTCCTTTGACATCTCCTAGTCTCCAACGACCTCTCCCACCAGACCCTCCTTTTGAGCTGGAAATTTCATTTTCATGTGGTATGTTGAGACCACCACTTGAAAGTCATTCAGCGCAGGTTTTCCCAATATTATGTTATAAGCGGCAGGTGTGTCTACCACCAAAAACTTCACCATTCGAGTGTTTGATGTCTCACCACTCCCAAAAGTTACTTGAAGGGTTACCTCTCCTTTAGGTTGTATTTCGCCTCTAGCAAAACCATACAGCGCAGTGTTTACTGATGCCAACTCAGCATTAATTTTCATTTTCTGGAAGCAGTCCTAGAAGAGCACATTCACAGCACTTCCCGTATCTACAAATATTCGCGCTACTCTCCAATTGGCTACTTCAGCGCTAATCACCAAAGCATTTTTATGAGGTTCTGTACTTACTAGATCCCCTGGGCCAAAGCTCACACATGCTTTTGGACTTGTCTCCTCTCTAGGAAATGAGCCCACTACATCAATCTCCATCCCAATTGCTTCTGCTAGCTCTTGTACATCCTTGCTTACATGAGCTTTGGCAGCTCTCACATGAGTTTTACGAGCCTAACCTGAATCTCCATTGACATTTTTCCCATAATCATACTAATGTTTTCCCTTTTAGGAGGAGGATTTTCCCGTCGTGGAGGGGTTCTCTCCCTTTGATCTGGCTTCCTCTGCTCTGGTTCCTTTCTCTTGTACCCTTTCTCCCTTTCCTTTTTAACAAACTGAAGCAGGGTATCATCTTTCTTCAACAATCTTTCAATAGCATCCTTGAGGTGTCTACAGGAGTTTGTGTCATGTCCATAATCGTTTTGATATTTGTAGTACAACTCAGATCTGGGGTTGCGGGGAGCTTTCTTATAAGTGCTCGGAAATTTGAAGTGAGGAGATCTGGCTGCAGCTTCCATGACTTTCCACCAAAGATGCGTTGAGGGGCGTATACTGGTCGAATCTCTCTGGAGCTCTCTTGAGCTTCTGCCCTCATTTGTCCCTTTCAGCTCTCGGTGCTGCGGACGACCTTTTCTCTGAGGTCTCCATTTTGGGAACGGGAGATTGTTCTTTCACCCTTCGAGCTTCCTGAGCTTCCTCGAGATTAACATATTTCTCAGCTCTTTGCAGCAACTCCTCGAAGTACAGGGGAGCTCTTTTGTTCTGCGAATTAAAGAATAACCTAGGTGCCAACCCTTGTATGAGTGCCTGCACTTTCACATTATCTGAAGCCAGAGGAACTTGCAATGCTTCAGCGTTGAAGCGTCTCACATATTGACGTAAACTCTCTGAAGGTCCTTGCCTTAATGCCATGAGTGAGAAACATAGACCTGAATTCATATTGACGTAAACTCTCTGAAGGTCCTTGCGTCTTTATATGCTTCCTTGCACTAGCAAATTGGTGGAGAAACATAGACCTGAATTCATTGAACGAGCTTATACTATTGGGAGGCAACTGGGAAAACCACTGTTGAGCCACTTTCGACAGAGTCATAAGAAAAACTCTACACTTAACCCCCTCTGTGTATTGGTGTAGCATCGCACCATTTTCAAATCTCATCATAGGCTCATGTGGATCCGTAGAACCGTCATACTCCAGTGCCAATGTTTTGAAGTTGGCGGGTAGCTGATCTTCTCGAATATCTCTAGAGAAAGGAGACTAATTATCACTTATTCTGACAGATTTCTTGGGAGTCTTCTTTGGTGAAGAGACCTTTTTCTGAAGGTCTTTGAGCTGCTGCTTGAGAGCTGCAATTTCGGCTGCTGCAGCTTTATCTCGGGGTTTTACTATCCTCTCTCCATCCTCTGCACGTTTTCAAGACAGAATTGGGAAAGAACAAGTTAAAAATCATCAACTCAATCATCATTAGTACTGCTCATACATTTTATTGACACCACTGACCATTTTCATATTCGGTTCGAGGACTTTCATATCCTTCACTTTCATAGTGATTTTCATCTTCAGGTTCTTCCTGCAATCAATTACATAACATTTGGGTTATGGATCATTATTTATTGTTTAAGCAAGGCTTAGCTTGCCTCATGATTGACTCATCATTATTACAGTCAGACTAGATATATCTATACCTCTCTTGGTTTTTCTTCAGCTGTACTGCTAGTTTTCTTGTTCTGACTTTCAGGTGAAACCATAGCTTTAGATACTGCTTGGTTCACCATGGCACTGATTTGATCCATCGAGATCACATAGGTGACATTCTGTTGTGAGGGAGTTTGAAACTCATCCCTTTGATCTTCTGCTCCTTTGCGAGCTCTTTCTTTGTGAGGGCTCATTGATTTAGCTGACCCTTCTTTCTGAGGCATAGTGGGTTTCTGCACAACCACCTTCGAGGCATCATGATTTCTTTCATCACTTTGTCCTTCGGGAGAGCTGTCATCGCGAACAGCTCCATCAAAGGGAGGTCCCAGGTCTCGGACCACCGTATCATCCATGACTACAACACAGAGTTATCAACGGTTAGTTAACCAGCAGATGGAATTGTCAAAATAATCATCATAAGTGTTCAACACTATGCTTCTTTCAGAAAAGTTATGACTAAGATTTCCTTAAGACCAGGAGTACTAGAGAGCATGATTCACCACGCTCCCCTTCCCGGAATTACTTCCTCAACTTCTCCTGAGGTTATGCGAAACCCACTTCAGGAGCTTCACACTTTTCTACGTTTTCTTTTGTCATATCATGAGATTCCTCAAAGTCCCTGCCTCAGGACCATCGAGTTCCTTCTAACATCAGTATGGAGCAGATTCAGAATCGGAATCCGTACCCCTCTTCCCAAAATATTCTAGGGAACACCAAAAAGCAAAAATCAAAGAAAACCAAAGAACTACATCCAGTATGAAACTCAGATATTTTGAACCAAGCAGAGAAAAACTTTGGAAAACTAAAAATGGATGTCAAAGAGCTTTCGTGTTTCTTATTTTTCTACTTCAAAATACACTAAATATGAAACTGCATACGGAGAAACCAGAAACTTTTTCTTCCACTAGATTCAACTAATTTCCAGAGACAAATGGTAGAACGAAATTTTCCGATAACGTTTTAAGGAAAGAGATTTTTAAAGGAAACGTCATTCCCATAGACGGCGCTAGATAATACATCCATAAACTTAATGTATTATAGATTCAATAAAGATTATGAACATCTACCTTCTATTCCTCTACTATTCTTTGCTTGAACACCTGAGCTGGGAGATCGATAGACCGCAACTGCCAAAACTGCACAAAGAAAATGAATGTCGGGGAATTTTCCCCGGCGAACCACCTTCGACGCCCAAGTTAGTTTTCAGAAGAAGTAGGTTTTTTGTAAATAAAACAGTAGATATGCATTTTTCTGTTGAATGCGATGATAATGAATAATAGAGCCTACTTAGAAGTTTTTTCATCCTCTTGAACGGGTGCTTCTTGAATCATGCTGTACAACTCAACCATATCTTTTGCAAGGTTATGCTCTTTTTCAACCATATTGTGTGCATACTTATACACACTGACTTATGTATCTGCCTTCTTGCCAACTTTAAGGTCCTTTAGTTCTTGTTTCTTTTCCCTCACCTTTTATCCTTCTTTGAATCTGTGATGAAGTTTCACATTTGATTTCAATTCTTTCTAATGGATCTCCTTTTCCAAATCCTCCATACAACACCTCATCGGCCTCATGTCCTCTCAATGATTCAAAATCTCTATTGCCAATTGTTGGGAAGTCTCTATTGTACCTTATGTTGAATACGGATACTCTATAGACATACACCAACTGCACAACAATTACAATTGCTAGCAATTAATAAAAACAAAAAAATCAGTAATTGTGTATAATTTAATATAAAAACTCATCATCAAGAATAATGTCGGACCAGTAAACGGTTGTGTTTTATCTACTTTCTATTCAAGTGTATTCATTACCAAACTCTTCATAACATAACCACACTAATTCCATCTTTGTATCTTCTCCATATTATTCAAACAATTCATTATGAAAGGAAAGATGTATCTAGTTGGGAGTCCCTCAATCAATGTTGATGCCATCAGGATCAAGAAGTTCCTGTTTAACCAAATTCCTCCATCTTTGAGTTTTGTGATCGTGTTTACAACATCTTTTCCATTAACCATCCATTTTTTCCCTCTAGGCAACATAGCTTTCCATTCTTTATCTATTTCTGTATTGTTGTTTCTTTCAATTGGGATGATATTTCTTTTTTCTCTTGGGAATCCAAATACTCTGTACACAACCTCCTCATCTATGTGCAATCTTCTGCCATCACTGAGCTTTAGGTCACAACTTGCTGCATCGAAGTTGTCAACTAGCCAGTACGCTAGTTTAGAAAAAATCTTTTCTACACTTAGCTCTAACACTGACCCAAATCCATGTCTTTTACAACTTGTCTCTGTACTTCTTCAAGGTCTTTTATAGCTTCAAATAAGCACTTAACTGTTGTCCTTATTGTTAAAGTAGGAAGTTCTTGTTCAATTCTTGTTGCTTAGTTGCCAGAGTTTTCTGCTTCTTGATTACCCGTTTCTTGCATGTTCTCTCAACAACTTTGCCCTCTTCTTCATCATTCTGAGCATATTTGCTCGTTTCCCCTGTTTTCTGAGTATCTTTGCTCCCTTCTTCTTCAATAGCCAATAATTTCTTTTGTTTGTGATCCATCATCGGCATTTCCTCAAAATCACTATTATCATCTTCAATTTCAACTTGCTTCCTCTTTTTTTCATGCATCCTTTTGTTCTCATTGATGCAACAAAGACTCAAAATTGTTAATAGTTAATAGATTTATTATTAAGATGCACCAAATTTATTATTAGGATGCACAAAAAAAATCACATACACCATTTTAAGCATTCAGATAATCTGCATATATCAATATTCTAATTTATATGTTCTTTTTCCATCCCACTTTTTATATCACATCTAGAAGCATGTATTTAAAATGCACAAAACCAAATATTGATATACCTAGATGCACCACAAATTAAAATCACCCACATTCACCAGATTCACAAATAAGATGCAGAACACCTACATTCATGTTATAGATTTTAAAAAATTAAAAACATATAAGTTTAGATCCACCAAACTCACTAATTGGATGCACCACACTACCTAATTGGATGCACCACAGGTGCACACTCACTAATTTGATGCACTATATTAATTTTAAAACCAAAACAGGTGTTGCAAGAGCAGAAACAGAGTAAATCAACTTAAGAAGCACCAGTTGTATTGTCTAAACTACGCCCTTAAAACCATAAAGTCTATAACGAATTTAACCACACGAATTAGACATGGACAATGGCATTATAATTGTTGGCGTCCAAAATGTGACCCAACATTTCTTCTCTGCAAACGACACACCCGAGACATCATTCTTCTTTGCTCACCTATCAAGACCACGTTAAAGGGAGAGACAAAGACTTCAGCTCAGCAGATGTACTTCCCTAAATTCTGCAAAAAGAAAGGGACCGGAGGTTTTCCGGTGAACCCCCTCCGACGATCAAGTCAGCTTTGAGAAAAAAAGAAGTGAAGATAAGAGTGCGTGAGTATGGAATGTGTGTGTCGAATGTAATGTGTCATGCAATATGAAGTGTAATGATATTTATACCTCCTATTTTCACCTTCAAGGACATATTTGTAAACTAACTAGAGATACGTTGCTTACTTTACGCATGTATTCATTTTATTGGTTGATGCAACCGAGTATTACCTACCAAATCCGTATTGCCGCAGATAAAGTATCTTTATGTCACCTGACATTGTTTGGACATATGAGACCTTCACTGATTCTATCATGGTTGCTGGCTCAGATGCTTGCTTGCCAGCTCTCTTCTACGTTAGCTCTTTACTCTTCGACTGCTTACCTGACGAACTACCCATCATCTTATGTTAATTAGCTGAAGGGTTCAGGTCTCTTCAAGACCTGAACCTTTTAGGCCACAACATCTACTCCCCCTACTCTCGGTTAAAAAAAGAGGGTATTTTCTTTTTAAGCGTAGAGTAGCTATGATTACACTTTTGAATATACTTGGGTAGACAATCACTGCCAAAGACACGCGTCTACCTTGCCTGAGACCTGATTATTTTGAAAAAATTTCATCCTTATCTATGATGATGTCACCGCTTACATGTTTTTCCAAAAAAAAAGGAGGTGGACGACTCTTCGGTTCCTTCCCCTTTTTTCTCAATCGGCCTTACCCTATTTAACTATTTCTTCCTTATTATCTTAACTTTTTACTTTTATCTTTCAATTTTACTCTCGTTTTCCTTCTTCGAATCCTTTATCGAAATTCTGAAAATGATGAACTCGGGCTCCCTCTCCGAAGAAATTACCTCTTCCGACCACCAGCAACACCCTTCTGCAGGCGCCCCTCGCGATTCTCCTCCTCATGATGACTCTTTCTCTAAGACATCATCTCGTACCCAGACTCAAAGAAAACATCCAACCACCCGTCGCTCGCACCGTATTTTCTCCCGGCAAACCGTTTCCTCTGACCATGATTCTAGCATGAAGGACATAGTGGACTTGGTGGATGACTCAGCCTCCTCTCGTCAAGATCTAAAGAAATCTACATCGTTTGCTACTGCCATGGGTGACACTTCCCACAATACCGGAACTACTGCTCTTCTCCCTACCTCTGATACCTCGCAGGTGAATCCCTCTTAACTTTAGAGGAATTAGAATTAGTGAAAGCACGGTTAAACTGTTGTGACGCCTTTGATATTCGCCTTTATCCCATGAATGCCCTCATCTAGTAAATTTTCTTTCGGTAGTCTTTTGGTACCATCAGATTGAAGCAGGGCTGAGTTTTTCACTCCCTGATTTTGTTGTAAAAGTATGCAATCTGCACAACTTATGGCCCAATCAACTTCTTCCCTCTTCAACTAAGGCCCTGCTTACCTTTTTCATCTTGTTGCGTGGGAATAGAGGTCATCCCACTCCTACTTTTTTTCAAACAGTATATGATATTAAACATATGGATGTCTTTTATTATATTAGTGCTTGGCCTAAAGGTCCAGCACAAAACCTGTGCAATGCTCGTAGTATTGGAAAAGAATGGAAAGATAAATATTTCATCATCACTCCCAAGCATGGGGACTGGCCCTTTTCCTACCTTCCTTGGCAAGATTTTTGTCTAAAGCAGCCCCGTCCCAGCGTTCAGATCATTCTGCCTATTGAACGCAAAGTATTGGACAAGCTTACGGCTAGAGCTCGGCTCAACGCCTTCAAATTCAATGATTTAACGTCTAATTCCTCCGTTCTTTCATTTTTTGAGTTGGCTCCCCCTGGCAGGTGTTCTTTTTCCACTAAGGGTGGGTCTCGTGCATCATCACTCTTCTCTCATTATATATCTACATATAAATATACACTCTCAGTTAGTTTCTTAACATCGACTTTTACTTCGTTGTCACCTCTGCAGAGATGAACTGGATTAAGGATGTCAAGCTTCCAGACGACAAAGAATTTGACTTCGATATCCTTCTTCAAGAGCAAGCCAGTAAAGATATGCACCGGATCAGCGATGCAAGTACGTTCCCTATTCCTCCAATCTCTCCCACTGCTATTCCCTCTGACATGGCTTTAGACCCTCGAGAGGTTTCAGCACCTACTGGGTCCAGCCGCATACCCGTGAAAGTGACCTCCATTGGAGACCTGACTAGGAAACACTCCTCTTCTATGAGTTCTCTACCCCCTGTCGGGAAAGGAAAGAAGACTACCTCTCTTTCAACAAGTATCAAAAGATCTCCTTCCATCCGTCCTTCTACAGCAGCTTCTAAGAAGAGTAAACATGTTCCCTGTCTCGAGATGTCTCCCTCAAAAACTACTGATTCAGCTGGTTATGTCTTCCATGGGCAAACATCTAGCTCACTCCGTCAGCTACCCCCGTCTGAGTGTCTTGCTTTACTACAAGCCCTACCTTTCTCTGATGAAGAAACACCTCCACATTCCCCTTTTTTGCTTCAGCTGCAAGAGGAAAGTGCACAACGCCTCATCCGAGTAATGAGCTAGCTACTTCTCTTTGTGTATATTTATTACTATTTCGAACTTTCTATCACAGGGCCATCATGTTAACCACTCATCTCTTTTTATCAGCTCATCAGCGCTCATGGAAAGCTACTTCAATTCAGGGATGATTCCTGAGAGAAGGAGGTGGAAAAGCTAAAAGAGACCATGGTAAGCTACCAAATGCAACTCAGAGAGCTTACTCAGGTGACAGAACAGCTTCAGACACGGAACCGAGATATTCTAGACACCAGAAACCAACTTTCTTTAGCTAATGATGACTTGAAGAAACAGAATCACGATCTATCTAAATCGGTGGAGAAGCTATCAAGCCTATCAGCTGAAAACGCCTCTTTAAGTGTTGTTAATGCTGACCTCAGCCATCGCCTAACTCAGGTCACTAGGGAGCTCGCTGAAGCTAAAGGCCTTGTTCAAGACGTCAACAGTGCTTACCAATCAGGCTACATAGAAGGAGTTCAGGGATGCCGCAACTTTATTCTACGCACCTCCATGGGCCAGCGAGCTCTGCGAATTCTTCATAAAGGTCTCTTGGACTCTTTTAAAGCTTCGCCAGAGTACCTTGCCACCATCCGTAATGACATCGCTTACCTAGCGAAGAGGTGTGGAATGACTGTTCTAGCTACTGCTCGCATCATGGGATTTGAGAAACCCCATGAAGTGGATCCCATTGTCAAGCGTTTACCTCTGCTTCCCTCTTTCAAAGGTGATCCCACGATACAGCCTGGCGCCCCCTGGTGGCTTTCTGTGATGAGAGATGTTTTTGAAGCTTTAACTGCTCCTTGCGATCTTCAGACCGCCTTTGCCAACCCCCCAGATCCCATTTACGACTTCTTTCCAGAAGATTTTCTTCAGGTGGTGGGGCAATGTGGGAGCTATCTCTCAAAACTCCCCCTGGTCCAGCTCTCTCTTCAGGTTTGCTTCTACCTTGTACCTCCAACATTGTTTCTTATTTCTTTTTTAGTTTTGAAGTAATTTCTTAATACCTATACGTATGTGTTTTTCTTCTAGATGCATCTCCTGGTAAAGGCGCTCTTCCCTCCACCTCTCAGGTTGAAGATAGCAATCCCTTAGGCAGAACCTCTTTAGCTGCATCTCCATCTTTTGTCATGCCTGCTGACGACAAGGAAACTACTATGGAAGAAGATACCACCAACTTCTTAGCATAGTATTTTATTGACTCAATGCTTTCTTAAAACAATATTTGTTTTGTGTGGCCTTCTGAGCTTGACTCTTTTACTTCTTTTTGCCTTTAATTTCTGTCTATCGTACACTCTAAGTTCCATCGTATTCGTATGTTTTGCTGTCTGACCTTAAGCTCATTGGGAAGAAATTCTACACTTAGTCGAATTCGCCTACAACAACAGCTATCAGGCCACAATAGGAATGGCGCCGTTTGAGGCTTTGTATGGGAGAAAGTGTAGATCACCGCTTTATTGGGACGAAGTAGGTGAGAGAAAGAACCTAGGCCCAGATGCGATCAATGAGATGATCAAGATAGTTCGACAGATTCGAGATAGAATGAAGGAGGCCCAGAGCCGACAGAAGTCGTATGCCGACGATCATCGAACCAACCTTGAGTTTGAAATAGGAGATAAAGTCTTTCTTAAGATATCCCCGACCAAAGGAATCCTTAGGTTCAGAGTTAAGGGTAAGTTAAGACCCAGGTTTATCGGACCTTATGAAATCCTCGAGAAAATAGGATCAGTCGCGTATAGATTGGCCTTACCGCCAAGTCTAGGAAGCGTTCACAACGTTTTTCACGTTTCTCAGTTGAGAAAATATGTTTACGATCCTAAGCACGTTATTAGTCAGCAAGACATAGTTCTTGAATCTGACCTAAGTTATGAAGAAAAGCCGATATCGATCTTGGATAGAAAAATTCAAGAATTAAGAACCAAATCGATACCAATAGTTAAAGTGCTATGGAACCATCACGGGCAAGAAGAAGCCACGTGGGAACTCGAGGAGAAGATGAATGAGCAATATCCTCATCTTTTTGCAGAAGGTAAGCAAATTTCGGGACGAAATTTTTCGTAAGGAGGGTAGGATGTAATGCCCCGTAAATTCCTTACGTTCTAAAAGTTTTAAAGTTAATTAAATAAATGACTTTGCACGCCTAAGTTTACAATTTTTCTTTCTAAGGCTATTAAAAATAAATTACAGAAGTCAGCTAGACGGCTACTGTATTTAGGGTTAGAGCGTACAAAAAGTTCTTAATTTGTCATCTTAGAACGGAAAACCGTCTAATTTTTACGTTTACAAAATCGCGATACGAACACGCCCGAGAAAGTTTGTTTTTATGTTTTTCCGGACGAAACTCGGACTATGTCGTCCCGAGTTTTTGTCAAAATAAATTTTGTAAATTTATTTTCCAATTAAGTTCATATGTTAGAATTTTTAAGTCAAATCGAATCGTGACGATTTTGTACCGAACAACGTTTTTTTCGTCGTTCGTTTTTCCGTAACGTCGGATCACGCCGGAAAAACCCGTAACCCTCTAAAATCCTTCCATGCAGCCGACACCTCATCATTTTAGTGGCAAACATGCATGTTAATGTTGTTTAATTAAGTGACACATAAACCACACTTTTCATTCTTTCAAACCTTTCATCATTTCAAACAATTACACAAAACCATTTTTTCATCTCTCTCTCTCACTCTCTCGGCTACACACACACATTTTCTCTCAATTTTCATCTTCTCCACTTCTCCATTCTCCATTGAAGACACCTTGAAGTTCTTGAAGGAGAAACCACACAAGTCCTCAATCATCCAACAAAACCTTCTACATCCTTTGTTAAATCTTAAGGTATTTCTATCCTCCACAATTCTATCCAATTAGTTTTCTTTTCTTTTTATTTTTCCTTTTGATCGAAAAATTTGAGCTATGATTTAGATGTTTTAATCTTAGAATAATGAATTTGGATGTGTTAGATAGATTAATTAGGGATTAAAATGGAACAAAAATAAGAACCCTAACATTTATGTAAATGCCGAAATTTATGCATGTTTGTAGGATTTTTAATTTTTCTTCATTTGATGATTGATTCATGCTTAGTAGATGTTTAATTAATAATTAGGATGAAGAGGATTTGAAAGCCCTATGTTTTTGTAAAAATTAATTAGGGTTTGAATTATGAATTTAGGGATTTTTGTATGTTAGTTGATAATGGAATTGCAATTGATTAAGGGTTGTTATAATAAGTTGATTAGTGAATAAATGTTGTTAATTGGAGAAGAAAATCATTCCCTTAACATATGTATAAAACCAGAAATTTATTAAGTGATTAGGGGTTTTCATGTATTGATGTTAAGTGATGAATTGTTAATGGAATATAGTTGCAAATCATGTTAGTTAATTATAGAATTTAAATGAGAAATTTCTAAAAATGTCTAATGAAACATAAGAGGTAAAGATCACCATATAAACTGAGTTATAATGATGTTATGATATATTTGCATGCATGAAAATGTTTCACGTTAGACGTAGTTTAACGTCGTAAAATTTGAATGAAATCTGACAACGTTGAGAAATCGCGTAAGAGACGAACATTTAGTTGTAGCTAATAATCGAGAAGTCGGATGAAAATTCTAATTTGATATTATTGTTTATAATGAATTTAGAACAACTTTCTAGTTGACGTCATAAGCTTTCGAGTTGATATAATATGGGTTATAGTTATAGTCGAGAACTAGAACGCGTTTGGTTTTTCTTTGTTGGTTTAGTACTTGTTAGTTGGAATCTGACGTTTAGAACGTCGTGCTTTTGAGCGGGTTTTGAGAAGGAGTTTGTCACGTACGGAGGTACGTGATGACTGCCTTGAGAGTCCAGTTTCTAAAGAAATTGAATACGGGAGCTTAGAACGAACCTAAAACGTTATACGTCGAACCTATCAAGCAATTAGGGTTTTCGCGGCAGTTTTGCGACCCTCGCGGAAAGTGTAATATCTTCCAGCTCGTTTATCGGATTTGTGATCCGTAAAGTGGAGCGCGAACTAGATTTCCTAAGCTTTCTAATGGTATAGGGCTCACCCCCTGTTTCCAAATCCTCTGTTCTGGACAGCCTCCAGAGTTACTGGACTGTGCAGTGAAATTTCAGTTTCTTGTTTTCTAAGTTGTTTAGTTCACAACTTAGTTTCTTTCGATCGTTTAAGCCGTTTTATCTAACGAACATCTCTCTTCTAACCCTAGAGTCAAGTACAGGACCTTGAGTGATGAAAACCAGTCGAGATCTTATATCTTATCCTTTCATTAAAGAAGTAATAGACGAGAAATTTCATAAAGCGTTTAATGAACTAAAACGTAAATCGCCTAAGTTGAATCTTTCCAACTTAGTTTCTTTTAATCTTTAAAGTCGTTTTAAGACATCGAATACCTTCTCTACTGACCCGAGAGTCGAGTATGAGATCTTCCAAGTTCTAAACGAGATTGGTACGAGTCTCGTTTTCCGTTTAAATAAAATGAATGTAGTAAGCGTGCAAATGCCTAAAAGAATGAAACAACTAAAAACCTTCTTCGATTCTCTTTAATCGATCATCCTTTACGATCCGTTTTTAAGTATGTTTATTTTTACGATGAAGGAGGAAGCCAACTGTAGAGAAAGGACAAGATCCGAAGTTGGAAGTTTTGCTTTAAGTTCTGTAAATCA
Organism: Schizonepeta tenuifolia; assembly: GCA_029490685.1. Taxonomy (NCBI): domain Eukaryota; kingdom Viridiplantae; phylum Streptophyta; class Magnoliopsida; order Lamiales; family Lamiaceae; genus Schizonepeta; species Schizonepeta tenuifolia. The sequence goes on along the minus strand of CM055955.1, from coordinate 47,340,549 downwards.
AGGTGGGCTTTTATATACAAATAAAACGAGCAATGCTCGGAAAATCTTTCTTTATCGCTTTGATATCTGTGTTTTCAAAGTGATATTATGGCATGAACTGTTTTATATTTTTATGTGAGTTCTCTTGTACCTATCTGTGTCAACATTCGTGTTTTCCAGATTTAGAGTTAGTCTAGTTAGATTAACTAACGATCGGCTCTGAGTTAGCTGCTAAGTGCTTTCCAGAGTTAGTGCACTTTGTAACCTGTGGTGTATGTGATATCCTGTTGAGGGGTACCAGCCACGGTGAATTAGATTTGGTCAAGATTGAATGTAACATTAGTCAGAAAATGCTTGCGTGAGTGATTTATGAGAAAAAGTCAGAAAATGTTTATTAGACACGGATTCTTTCAATAAAACTCCGATGTGCTACGCTTATGAAATGCCATTTTATTTATATTTATGATTATGATTTCGGCATCGTGCCCACTAAGTACGTTTGTACTTAGCCCTGCATTGTTTTCTAAATGTGCAGGTTGAAGCGACGGTGAGCGGCGACGGTTGATGTTGAGATTAAAAGATAGGATGCTTAGTTAGAACCCTTCCGCTGCCAAGCTTTGAATTTCTTTTTGAGATGTACTTTTGAACAATACTCAGTAGTCTAAGTCTGTAAATATGAACTTAGCTTCTTTTTGTACTTTTGTCGAGTAATCCTTAGGGATTAACTCTTTCTTATTTATGTTAAAGTCTTGTTCATGGTTTATCGATGTTTATCAAGTATGTTTAGTCAATTAGCCCCCTTCTTCCCCGCTTCTTTAATCCAACCCCAGTCGCACCCCGGCTTCTGCCGTCCCTCGGGATTTGGGGCTGTGACAAATTATTCAGAGTATGCGATGTCTTACCCATTTATCTTAATTATATGTTAGTCAGTATATCAAAACAGCACATAAAGTGATCAAACTTTTTCAGCTTTTATTTATTTTCAGCAAGCTCTCAGCGTGCCATTACAGGAATACTTGCCTAGCTGAACAAGTATTCTATTAAAAAATGAGTTAAGAGACCTGGCACGTAGGCCCCTTTCTCCGAACAAAACAAACTCCTACGCTTAATCATCCCATTTTCCTCAAAAAAGAAAAATGCTCAAACATAGTATTTTTTCAAATTACTTATGTTCCAGGGCCTTGGGGCCAACTTTCCCTCTTTATCCATAAGCTCGTATGTTCCTCATAATAGGACTTTAGCTACCACAAAGGATCCTTCCCAATTTGCTTTGAATTTCTTCATTGGATGCATTGCATCAGCTCTTTTCAGCACCAAATCTCCTTCCTCGAGCTTTCTAACTCTAACTTTCTGATCAAACGCTGCTTTGATTCTAGCCTTGTAGGCCAAGGTTCACTGGTGAGCTCTTCCTCTGATTTCTTCAATCAGGTCTAAACTCTTCTTCTTAAGTTCTCGATTTAAGTTCTCATCATAAATCAGCATCCTATGGGTTGAGTTCTCAGCCTCCACTGGCATGACAGCTTCTGATCCATACACTAAGCACAAAGGCGACTCTCCCGTAGCAGTCTTCTGACAAGTTCTATAAGCCCAAAGAATAGAATCTAGTTCTTTCAGCCACTGAGACCTCTCCTTTTCCAGCCTGGTCTTAATGCAATTCACTATGGTCCTGTTAGTCACCTCTACCTGACCACATGTCTCTGGCCAAGCTACAGAAGCAAACCTCTGCTCAATTTTCCTTGCTTTACACCATTCTTGGGTTTTCCTACCAAAGAACTGTGTGCCATTGTCTGATACTAAAACCTTGGGCACTCCATATCTATAACAAATATTTTTCCAGAGAAATTTTACTATGTTGTCTTCAAATATTGACGAGAGTGGTTCCGCCTCCACCCACTTAGTAAAATAATCCACTGCCACTATCAAGTGACAATTCTTTCCCTTAGCTATGGGCAATCTTCCCACCAGATCTATACCCCACTTATCGAAAGGATATTCAGCATATTGCACTCCCAGCTCCTCTGTAGGCATGTGAATTAACGGCCCATGCTTCTGGCACTTAGGACATTTTCTCACGAAATCTTCTGCATCTTTTCTCAAAGTGGGCCAGTAATATCCTGCTCTCAGTACTTGCCTCGCTAGGTCTCTGAACCCAGAATGGCACCCAACTCTCCCCTGATGTACCTCCTTCAGCACTTCTAGGCTTTCTGCTTCTGTTAGACACCTGAGTAGCGGTTGCGATATAGCCCTCCTGAATAAGCAACCCCCCTATCATGCAATATTTAGAATAGATCCACTTCTTATGAGCTCTCACCCCTTCTAACAATTCACTTATCTTCAAGAAGTGCAATATGGGAGCTCTCCAGTCATCCCTTTCTTCTATTGCGCTAATCTCTTTTCCAGCACCTCCTGCTAATATCCTCAGCAATACTACCTTTGTAGGTATCACTTCTTCCGTGGAGCTTGCCACCCTGGCCAAGTGATCCGCCTTGCTATTGAGATCTCTTGGAATTTGCTCTATGACTACGTCTGCGAACTCTTTCTCCAAGTTCCTTGCTCTTTCCAAGTAACATGCCATTCTTTCATCTTTCACCTCGTAGTGTCCCACTAGTTGTTGTACTACCAATTGAGAGTCAGAGTGTATGACAACCTTTTGTGCTCCCAGTTTAGCTAACATCTCCAAACCCTTAATGAATGCCTCATACTCAGCTTCATTATTTGACACCTTGTATTCAAATTTTAAAGCGAAACACAATTCTTCTTCATCAGATGTTATTATGACAACACCTGCTCCATATCCATTGACCGTAACTGATCCATCCACATAAGCCTTCCATTCCGGCTATTGCACTGGTTTCGTGGTCTCCTGAATAAAGTCCACTAAAGCCTGAGCTTTGACAGCTGTCCTTAGCTCAAAATCAACATCATACTCTCCCAGCTCTACACTCCACTTGATTGTTCTCCCTGCGAGGTCTGGCTTACTCAAGATCTGTTTGAAGGGTAAATTAGTTCTGACTACTACTTTATGAGACAAGAAATATAGCCTCAACCTCATGTCCGCTGTCATGACAGCAAGGGCTGCCTTCTCCACATCAGAGTACTTGTATTCTACTCCTTGTAAAGCTTTACTAACGTAATACATGGGCCTTTGACGAGACCTCTCTTCTCGTATAAGAACTGCACTCAGCGAGTGCTCTCCTATAGATATGTATAAATACAGAATTTTTCCTGGTGATGGTTTAGTTAGTATTGGCAAGCTAGCTAGATGACTTTTCAATTCTTCAAAAGCTCTCTGACAGCTTTCGTCCCACTCAAATTTGCTCGCTTTTCTTAATACCTTAAAGAATGGGAAACTTCTTTCAGCAGAGGTGGAAATAAATCTACTGAGAGCTGTGATTCTCCCATTTAGTCGCTGTACCTCCTTAATGTTAACAGGGGCTGCCATTTCAAGCACTGCCTCTACCTTGGCTTGATTTACCTCTATGCCTCTTGGAGTTACCATGTATCCTAAAAATTTTCCGGATCTCATCCTAATGTAACCAGAACAAATACATCATATGAAATCAGAGTGAGAAAATGAGTAAATGACAATATCTACCTAGACTGCACTTCTCTTCCTTCTTGTACCGCATGAATCACGTTCAACAAGGATAATCCCGCGAAATTCTGCAGGAAAAGGAGGGGCAGAGAGCGTTTCCCTGCAAACCACCTCCGAAGCTTAAGTTAGTTTTCTGGGTTTTTCTTAGAGAGATGAATGTAACAGGAAGTGAATAATAAATTGTGTGTCTATGTCGGATCTTTTTGATATATATACCCGTGTGTTTTCTTGAGAGTGAAGTTGTTTTGCTGTGATATTCCCTACCTTGGTGTTTACACGCATTTCCATTCCATTGGCTACGCGAGTTGTACCTTCTGACAGTACTATACGTGCATTAATTAAAGCATCCTTGTTCGCTAGGTGTGCCAGTGGAGAAGAGATCTCAATGAGAGACCTCAGAGCAGGTCTCTGACGAGAGTCCTGATGAGCTCTCTGGAGTCCTCACATGAGACCTCAATACTCAAATGCTAAACTATACGTTTTGTACTTATTATCAGCTCGAACATTGTGCCAGTTCTCGAATTGGGTATTGTTGCGGTCAAGTAAAGGATTCAGGTCTCTCGGAGACCTGAGCACTTTTTGGACTACATTATCTACTCCCCTCTACTCTGAATTTCGAAAGATCTTTCTTTCAAAAGTACAGAGTAGTCTAACCGTCCAGATACGAGTTTTCTTTCAACAGTCCGTATTTTTCTTGACAGAGACCTGCCTATTTTAAATTTTTAAACTGGTTTTTACCATTACTTTATCGAGGAGTGAGGGGAGGACTTTGCAACTTCCCCCTACTTTTACTTAACCGCCCCCCTTTCGTTTATATTGGGGTTTTTACTTTAACCTTTCTTCACTCTTATATTTTTCCTAATTTTACTGTAATTCCCCCATGGCTCAATCTTCCTCTCACTCTGAAGAAGACACCGTTTCCGACCAGCTTGCATTTCAAACATCCGACATCCATCCCCACCCATCCTCGCATGAAGATTCTCAGTCGGACACATCTTCTGATACCCAGGTTAAAAGGAAACAACATTCTATCCGTCGTTCTCGGTGGGTAGCATTCAAAAATCTCTCAAGTTCGACGCTTCCTTCCAATCCTGAAGAGATTATAAGTTTAACTGAAGGTTCTTCCCCATCCGGTCAGGAGGTCAAAGAAGCAGGTTCCCCATTACCCCCTGCTGAAACTTCTCCTTCAACGAAGATTTCCGCCCTCCCCGCTATGGCTCCGAATACCATTGCAGGTGAATCCTCCCTGACTCTTGTAGAATTAGAATCAGTAAGATCACTATTGAACTGTGATGAATTTTTTGATATTAGCATGCCTGAACCATATGACCGCCCTCATGTGCTAGATTATCCCTCGGTAGCTTTCTGGTACAATCAAATAGAAGCAGGCTTAAGATTCCCTCTTCCCGACTTTGTAACTCAAACCTGTGATCTTTACAATCTATGGCCCAACCAATTTCACCCTTCTTCTCTCAAAGTCCTTCTTACCTTTTTTATCCTGCTTCGTGGTAACGGGGGCTTCCCTACCCCTTCTCTATTCCAAACTGTATACGATGTGAAACCCACTGGTGCTTTCTACTATATCAGTGCTAGACCCAAGGGCCCCGCTCAACACCTATGTCAACCTCGAAGCCCGGGTAAAGAATGGAGGGATAAGTACTTTGTTGTCACTCCAAAATAGGGTCATTGGCCTTTTGCTTACCCCAAATGGCAGGCACTTCGCCTGAAGCAACCTCGCCTTGACATTAAGGATATTTCTCTTATTGATCTCAAGGTGCTAACCAAGCTAACTCAAAGGGCACAGCTCGTCGCTTTTCTATTCAATTCCTTGCTATCCGACTCTAGCGTGCTTTCTTTCTTCGGGTTAGCGCCTCGATGAGATCATTCTTTTTCAATCGAGGGTGGGTTTTATTTACCTTTACCCCCCCCCCCCCATCCTTCTCCCCTTTTTTTTTGCTTTTTGAGCTCGTCTAATGTTTTTTCCACACTCTATTTCGTGCAGAAACAAGCTGGATTCAGGATGTAAAGCTACCTGATGATAAAGAATTTGATTTTGCCATCTGCTAGAGGAACAAGCTCGCCATGAATCTCAAGCTCATGATCCTTCACACTCGACAAGTCAAATTTCTCCAGCCATCCCGACGTCTTTGCAATCTTAGTCAGCTCCTCTTGCATCTTCTAGTGCCATTATCAAGCCCACAGTCACTAAATCACTGAGTCGTGATGTTCCCTCGCAAAGCCTTGGCAGAGGTAAGGCTACTTCTGGTGGGCTTTCTTCTTCCTCCTCAAAGGACAAGACCAAAATGGATGCCTCCGCCAGCCTCAAGAGGCCTCTTCTTCCTCGACCCCTCAGCGGCACCTCCAAGAAGTCTAAGCACACTCCACTTCACAGCAGCTCTCCTCCTAAAAGTGCTGACTCATCGGGTTATACCTTTAGAGGTCAGACCTCTAGCTCCCTTCGCCAGTTGCCTCCCTCTGAGTGCCTTTCCTTACTACAGGCCATCTCTCTCTCCGAGGAGGAAGCAAAAGCTGGGTCTCCCTCTCTGAATCATCTTTAGGAGAAAAGCGCTCACTGCTTGGTGCAAGTGTCGTCATTATTATGCTCTTTTTTTAAGGAATCATTCACCCTAAATATTATCAGCTCCTTGCTTGAAACGCCTAATATCTTCTCTTCTTTGTTCGATATTGTTGTAGCTAATCAGTGCTCATGGTCGACTGTTACAATTCAAAGATAATTCTCAAGAGAAGGAGACGGGGAAACTGAGGGAGGCACTAGTGGCCAGCCAAGTACAGCTGCTGGAATTGACCAAGGCGAATGAGGACCTGCAATACCAGAACCAAGATATCCTGGACATCAGTAGCAGACTTTCCCTGGCCAATGACGATCTAAAGAGGAAGAACCATAAGCTACTCATGTCTCAGGAAAAGATGTCCACTTTATCTGAAGAGAATACATCCCTCAGCACTATCAATGCAGAACTTAGCCATCATCTGTCCCAAGTTAGCAAAGAACTTGAGGGAACCAAGAGCCTTCTTCAAGCTACTAACCTTTCCTATCAATCAGGTTACACTGAAGGTGTTCACTGGTGTCGTAGCTATATCTTCCGAACTTCTCTGGGTCAGAAGGCTCTTCAAATCCTCTACGAAGGTCTCTTAGAATCTTTCAAGGCTTCTCCTGAGTACTTGTTGTCCATTCGTCAGGATATTGCCTCTCTAGCGAAGAGATGTGGCACGACCGTGCTGGCCAAAGCTTGCAGCCTTGGTTTCAAAGAGCCTCTCTAGGTATACCCTATAGTGAAGTGCCTGCCTACCCCTCCTTCATTCAAAGGTGATCCCTCCATCCCTCTAGGGACGGCTTGGTGGCTTCCAGTCATGCAAAGGGCCTTTAAAGCTTTCACTACTCCCTGCGACTTGCAAGCAACCTTCTCTGACCCACCCGAGTCCATTTATGACTTCTTCCCGAAGGACTTCTCTCAGACTACCAAACCACCAGGTATCCTTTATCCTATCCTGTTTTTATGCACTGAGTTTCGTATTCACTATTACCACCCTTCACCTATTTTAGCCATCCATTTCTCCCTTTTCTCTTTTTTTAGATGCATCTTTGGCTGATGGGACCTCACATGTCACTGGTGACGGGCTAAGAGGGCTGGAAGATGCTCCTGGGGATGAGTCTGCTGATGCTGCGAAGGCTAATCCCGCTGATGACACTGCAAGCTATTTAGCTTAGTTTTTGTGTGTCTTGAACTTTTGAACAATATTTTACTTGTTTCAATACTGGAAAACTTTCTCTTTTTATGCCGTGTTTCCTCTTTAGCGGCTTAAACAATTATCCACTGTTTTGCTATCACTTCTTATATATGCATGTTGCGTTCCTTATTCCCCAGCTTAAACTGCCATGGTTGTTTTGTTATTATGTACGCAATTTTGCATTTTCATGAGGTACTTCTAGACCCCCTAGGGGTGTAAGGTACACCCCTACTCCCCCCTACTCTAGATAGTTTTATCCCATTGTCAAACCATTTAGAGTAAACATTTTGCTCCGTTTTACCAGATGTTATACTTATTGCCTTATCTCAACCTCACAATATCGTTTATTATCACATAATGAAATGCAAATAGAAATAAAAATAAAGAAATGACTTCTCAGCTTTTATTTATTTGCAACAAGTTCTCTTTATGTCATTAAAGGAATACTTGTCTAGCTGAGCAAGTATCCTACCAAGAAAGGAGAGAAATGAGATTTGGCACGTAGACCTCCTCCCGTCAAGACAAAATTTCCAAGTTTTCATTAAAGCCTCTAAACATAATATTTCTTTAGATTGTTTATGTTCCACGGCCTCGGCTCCACATATTCTTCAGACTTGTGAGCTCATATGCCCCACCGGGGAGCACTTTTGTTACCACAAAAGGTCCTTCTAAGTTTGGCTCGAATTTTCTCACTGGATGCATCGCATCAGCTCTCTTGAGCACGAGGTCTCCTTCCTCCAACTTCCTGATCTTCACTTTCGCATCATATGGTGCATTTATGCGATCCTTGTAGACCAAAGCTCGCTGGTGAGCTTCCTCTCGTACCTCATCAATCAGGTCTAAGCTATTAGCTCTCAAATCCTTGTTCTGATCCTCATCATAGGTCAAAATTTTATGCGTTGAAACCCTTACCTCCATCGGCATGACGACATCAGTGCCATATACCAGACAGAAAGAAGATTGTCCCGTAGCCGTCTTTTGCCCAGTTCTGTATGCCCACAGTACTGAGCTTAACTCTTCCATCCACTGAGACCTTTCCTTTTCCAGCCTTGCTTTGATACCGTTAACTATAGTTCGGTTGGTGACCTCTACCTGTCCGCAGGTCTCAGGGTGAGCCACAGTAGCAAACCTCTGCTCTGTCCCTCTAGCTTTACACCAAGCTTGCATTTTCTTTCTAAAGAACTGCGTTCCATTATCAGATATCAGCACTCTGGGCAAGCCGTATCTGCAACAAATATTCTTCCATATGAACTTTATAATGCTTTCCTCTGTTATCGAAGATAATGGCTCTTCTTCTACCCACTTACTAAAGTAGTCCACTGCTACTATAATATGGCATTTTTTTCCCCATTGCTATAGGGAGCTTGCCTACCAAATCTATACCCTACTTGTCAAAGGGACATTCTGCGTATTGAACCCCCAGCACTTCTGCAGGTCTATGAATCAATGGGCCATGCCTTTGACAGCTAGGACACCTTCTTACGAAAGCTTCAGCATCTCTTTTCAAAGAAGGCCAGTAATACCCAGCTCTCAGCACTCGCCGGATCATGTCTCGAATCCCCGTATGGCATCCGGCTATCCCCTGATGCACTTTCTTAATCATTTGCAAACCCTCTGCTTCCATCACACATCTAAGTAACGGTTGCGAGTAAGCTCTTCTGAAAAAGATGTCCCCCAATCACACAATACTTAGCATAAATTTTCTTCTTTCCAGATCTTTCTCCTTCTACAAGTTCTCCCGTTCCTAAGAAATGTAGAATGGGTGCTCTCCAATCATTTTTTTCTTCTATCTCGTGGATGCCCTTCTCTATTCGACACCTCGCCATTCTCAGCAACGTTACCTTTTTCAGTAACGAACTACTTAATGAACTAGCCAATTTAGTGAGGCAATCTGCCTGTGCATTGTGGTCTCTATCTATTCCATCTTCAAGTGCTCAAAGTTCTTACTTAAGTTTCTGACCTATTCTACATATTTTGCCATTCTTTCTTCCTTGATCTCGTAATTTCCTGATACCTGCTGAATTACCAACTGGGAGTCAGAGTGAATGACGACCCTCTGAGCTCCCAGCTCAGGTGCCATCTCTAGTCCTCTAACAAACACCTCGTATTCAGCTTCGTTGTTGGAAACTCTGAATTCAAACCTCAGTGCAAAGCTAAGCTCATCCTGGTCTGGTGTTATTATGACAACTCCAGCGCCACACCCTTCAACTATCACCAAGCCATCCACAAAGACTTTCCACTCAGGCCATTGTATGGGTTGAGTAGTTTCTTAAATAAAGTCTGCAAGGGCTTGCGCCTTGATAGCTGTGCGTGGCTCAAATTCTACATCATATTCCCCCAGCTCCACACTCCACTTTACCATCCTCCCTGAGAGGTCTGGCTTACTCAACACTTGTTTAAAGGGGAAATTGGTTCTTACCACTACCTTGTGAGCTAAGAAATACAATCTTAACCTCCTCGTTGCTGTCATCACAGCCAGAGCAGCTCTCTCCACGTCCGAGTATCTGTGCTCAACTCCCTGTAAAGCTTTACTGATATAGTAGATGGGCTTCTGTTGGGAGCCCTCCTCCCTTATGAGGACCGCACTTAGTGAATGGTCACCAACAGATATGTACAGGTATAGGGTTTCTCTTGAGATCGGTTTAGTTAGCACTTGCAAGCTTGCTAGATGGGCCTTCAAATCCTCAAATGCTTTCTGACATCTCTCATCCCATTCAAATTTGCTGGCCTTTTTCAGTACCCTAAAAAATGGAAAACTTCTTTCATCCGAAGTTGATATGAACCGACTAAGCGTCGTGATTCTTCCATTTAGTCGCTGTACCTCCCTTACATTAGTAGGAGCGATCATTTTCAGTACGGCTCGAACTTTATCTTGATTTACTTCGATTTCTCTTGGGGTCACCATATATCCCAGGAACTTTCCCGATTTGACTCCGAACGTGCATTTTGCTGGATTCAATCGCAGATTATACTTTCTTACTAAAGTCATGACCTCCTCCAGGTCTCTAGCATGGTGCTCTACCCTCACGCTTTTCACGAGGATATCATCTACATATACTTCCAGGATCTTTCCTATCTGATTTTCAAATATTGCATCCATAATTCTTTGATAAGTAGCTCCCGCATTCTTTAGACCAAAAGGCATTCTTATGTACGCAAACGTTCCACATACGATTACAAAGGCTGTTTTGACCACGTCTTCAAGGGCTAACAGTATCTGGTGATACCCCTAATACGCATCAAGCATGGACAACAACTCACATTCCGAAGTTGAATCGACCACTTGATCAATATATGGCAACGGATAATGGTCTTTTGGACATGCCTTGTTCAGGTCTCTGAAGTCATGCACATTCGCCAGCTGCCATTGCTCTTGGCTACCATTACTGCATTCGACAACCACTCAGAGTATTGGATTCTAACAATATGGCTAGCATCCAACAACCGTTTAATCTTTTCCCTGATCACTTTTTCCTTCTCAGGCCCAAAGGATCTCTTCTTCTGCTTCACTGGCTTTGCTTTGGGGTCTACATTTAAATGATGTAGAGCTATGGATGGGTCTACTCCTATCATATCTTCTGGGCTAAACGCAAATAAATCTGCATTTCTCCGCAAACACTGGATTACAGCCTCCTTCTATTCCTCAGTCATTTGTTTCCCCATCTTCGTAGTGAAACCTATTTTTCCTGAAAACAGCTCTACCACCATCAACTCTTCCTCTGCTGGATGCATTCTAGGTTCCAAGTCTGCCTCTACACTTTTTATCTCTGCAATCTTATCCTGCGGGAGGCGCTCTACCGCTAAAGCCCCTTTTCGCCCTTTGCTTGGCATGCTTAATGGATTTTATGTAGGATTCTTTCGATATTTCTTGGTCCCCTGAGACCTCACCTACCAACCTCTCCTTGTGAGTTGGGAATTTCATCTTCATGTGGTAGGTAGAGACCACCACCTGAAAGTCGTTTAATGCGGGCCTTCCCAATATTATGTTATACGCTGAAGGTGTATCCACTACTAGGAATTTCACCATCCGAGTGTTCGACGCCTCGCCGCTTCCTAATGTTACCTGAAGGGTTACTTCCCCTTTAGGCTGTATCTCACCTCCAGCAAAGCCGTATAACGCTGTGTTTACCAGCATTAGATCGGCATTGATCTTCATCTACTGGAAGCAGTCCTAGAAGAGCACATTCACCGCACTCCCAGTGTCTATAAAGATTCGTGCTACCCTCCAATTAACCACCTCAGCACTAATCACCAGTGCATGGGGTGCCGCACCAACCAGATCTTTAGGACCAAAACTCACACATGCCCTCGGATTCGTCTCCTCTCTTAGGAATGAATATACCACGTTAATCTCCATGCCAACCGCCTCCGCCAGTTCTTGGACTTCCTTGCTCACCTGAGCTTTAGCAGCTCGCACATGGGCTTTGCGAGCTCGGCCTGAGTCTCCATTAGCATTTCCTCCCATGAGGAGGGGTCCTTTCTTTCTGATTGGCTTTCCTCGGTTCTGGTTCTTTTCTTTTGTACCCTTTTCTTTTTCTTTTTTGATGAATTGGAGTAATGTATCATCTTTCTTTAACAGACGCTCAATAGCATCCTTAAGATGCCTGCATGAGTTCGTATCATGACCATAATCGTTGTGATACTTGCAATATAGCTCTGATCGCGGATTGCGAGGAGCTTCCTTATAAGTGCTTGGAAATTTGAAGTGAGGAGATCTAGCTGCAGCTTTCATGACCTCCACCAAAGATGCGTTAAAGGAAGTATACTGGTCGAATCTCTCTAGAGCTCTCTTCAGCTTCTGCCCTCCTTTATCCTTTTCAGCTCTCAGTGTTGTGGACGATCTTTTTTCTGATGTCTCTTTTTGGGAACGGGAGACTGTTCTTTCACCTTTCGAGCTTCCTGAGCTTCCTTGAGATTAACATATTTCTTAGCTCCTTCCAGCAACTCCTCGAAGAACAGGGGGGGCTCTTTTGTTCAGCGAATTAAAGAATAATCCAGGTGCCAACCCTTGTATGTGTGCTTGCACTTTCACATCATCTGAAGCCAGAGGAACTTGCAACGCCTCAGCGTTAAAGCGTCTCACATATTCTCGTAAGCTCTCTGAGGGTCCTTGCCTCAACGCCATGAGTGAGGAGGACTTCTTTATATGCCTCCTCGCACTAGCAAATTGGTGGAGAAACATAGACTTAAACTCGATGAATGAGCTTATACTGTTGGAAGGCAGCTGAGAAAACCACTGCTGAGCCACTTTCGATAGAGTCGTAAGGGAAACTCTACATTTAACCCATTCTGTGTATTGGTGCAGCATTGCACCATTTTCAAATCTCATCATATGCTCATATGGATTCGTGGAACCGTTATACTCCAATGTCAGTGTCTTGAAATTCGGAGGTAATTGATCCTCTCTGATGTCTCTTGAGAAAAGAGATTGGCTGTTACTGGTTTAAACAGGTTTCTTAGGAGATTTCTTAGGCGAGGAGGCCTTCTTCTGAAGGTCTTTTAATTGCTTCTTGAGAGCTGCGATCTCCACAGCCGCCTCCTCATCTCGAGATTTTATAATCCTCGCTTCACCTTCTGCACATTTTCAACATAAAAAAGGAGACCCACACAGATGAGCAATCATTGTTTCATTAACGAGCAAGTTATTTGGAAACAATATCTATTTTCTCTATTCGTTCACTAACCATTTTCTGATCCAGATTGAGGGCTTTCATACCTGTCACTTTCATATTGGTTTTTCTCTACAGGTTCTGCCTGTCGAGGAAAATAAGAATATTCAGATCATAAATAGCTATTCTCATGTTAATAAGGCTTGAATCACCCTATTAACTTTTCATGCTAGTCGAGGTCTCACAGGAACCAATTATACCTGTTTAGATTTTCCTTTTGTTGTGTTACTATATTTCTTATTTTGGCTCTCGAGCGGGATTAGAGCCTTGGACATAGCCTGATTCACAATAGCACTGAGTTGATCCATAGAGAGTGCGTAAGTAACATTCTGCTGTGCAGGTGTCTGAGGCTCCTCACTTGACCCTCCTGAACTTTTGCGACCTCCCTTTTTCTGAGGACTCGCCGATTTAGAGGCCCCCTCTTTCTGGGGCGTTGTGAGCTTTGGTAGGGCTGCTTTCACTACATTCTGATTCTCCTCCTTGTTGTGATCCTCCGAGGAGCTGTCATCGCGTACTACTTCTTCCGGTGGGGACTCCAGGTCTCGGACCGATATACTCTCCATGACTAAACTACACTTGAAAGCTTTCAGCTATCAGCCAACAGTCAAGGAGGAAAATTAAGGGTGTAGCAAGTGTTCAACACTACCCTTTCCACAGGATCATTATCAGGTCTCACCGGACCTTTAGAGAATTCAGGGAACACGATTCAACATCTTCCCCTTCTCTATACTTTTATCTCAGCTAAAACTGAGGCCAAGTGAGACCTGCTCTGAGGATCTCACATCCCTCTAAGTTTCATTCCCCCCCTGCTAGGAGGGTTTCTAGGGTTTCTTTCTTGAAATCACCCAACTTCTTGCCATTTCTTAATAACAACAGCTTCATCTATCAAGTCACACCACTAACAGTTTTTCGCGAGATTACGAAATAAAGGTTTTAAGAAAAAGATAAAAGAACTCGCACAGAAAAAAGAGAGGGATTACAACATAAAGGTTTTCAGGTCAGAAATTCGTCCTTTTTAAAAACAACATAACTCCCACTAGGAAAACTGGGAATTGACTATTTTATTAAACATTTCAACTTCGTTATTTCTACGTTTTCATAATGTTTTTTCCTGCTCGTAAAATCATTTACCACCACTGGGGGATTCCCTTAGAAGGGGGGAATTTCCCCTTCTTTTGGGTTCAAGCTCAAACCCGACCTTACTGAAAAAGGAGTATAAAAGAATTAACTGCGTAAATATTTTTAAGAAAAAATTTCGAAAAAAAAACTCCGTTTCCCACAGACGGTAACCAGAAAAAATACATCATATGAAATCAGAGTGAGAAAATGAGTAAATGACAATATCTACCTAGAATGCACTTCTCTTCCTTCTTGTACCATATGAATCACGTCCAACCAGGATAATCTCGTGAAATTCTGCAGGAAAATGACGGCTGGGAACGTTTCCTGGCGAACTACCTCCGAAGCTTAAGTTAGTTTTCTTGGTTTTTTTTAGAGAGATGAATATAACAGTAAGTGAATAATAAATTGTGTGTGTGTGTCGGATCTTTTTGATACATATACCCGTGTGTTTTCTTGAGAGTGAAGTTATTTTGTTGTGATATTCCCTACCTTGGTGTTTACACGCGTTTCCATTCCATTGGCTACGCGAGATGTACCTTCTGACAGTACTATACGCGCATTAATTAAAGCATCCTTGTTTGCTAGGTGTGCCAGCGTAGAAGAGATCTCAACGAGAGACCTCAGGGCAGGTCTCTGACAAGAGTCATGATGAGCTCTCTGGAGGCCTCACATGAGATCTCAATACTCAAATGCTAAACTATACTTTTTGTACTTATTATCAGCTCCAACATTGTGCCAGTTCTTGAAATTGGGTATTGCTGCGGTCAAGTAAAGGATTCTGGTCTCTCGGAGACCTGAGCACTTTTTGGACTACATTACACCCCAAATGTGCATTTATTCAGATTTAAGCAAAGATTGTGCTTCCTGATGACTGCCATCACTTCCGCCAGGTCTCTAACATGATGTTCGGCTTTTAATCTTTTAACCAAAATATCGTCCACATAGACTTCCGAAATTCGCCCTATTTGGTTTTCAAATATCAAATCCATCATTCTCTGATGTGTGGCACCTGCATTCTTCAGACTAAAAGGCATTCTTACGTACGTAAATGTCCCGCATAGAGTCACGAAGGCCATTTTCACCACATCTTCCAGCAAGAGTTGTATCTGATGATACCCTTGATACGCATCTAGCATAGATAACAGTTCACACCCTGAAGTAGAGTCGACCAACTGGTCAATACATGGCAAAGGGTAATGGTCCTTCGGGCACGCTTTATTAAGGTCCCTAAAATCAATACACATCCTCCAGCTGCCATTACTTTTTGCTACCATTACTGGATTCGCAACCACTCAGAATATTGTATCCTTACAATATGTCCCGCATCTAGAAGTCGTCTAATTTCTTCTCTTATAATTCTCTCTTTTTCAGGCCCAAATGATCTCTTCTTTTGCTTCACCGGCCTTGCCTTAGGGTCCACATTCAGATGATGTATGGCTACAGACGGGTTTATTCCCACCATATGTTCAGGACCAAATGCGAACAAGTCAACATTTTTCCTTAAGCATTCTATTATAGCCTTCTGCTACTCACGAGTCATCGACTTGCCCATCTTTATGGACAACCCCGTCTTTCCCGGGTAGAGTTCAACCATCATCAACTCCTCCTCCACGGGTTGCATGCGAGGTCTCATGTCCTCTCTCATGCCTTCCACATTTTCTGCTTTGCTTTGAGAAGGGTGATCCGCCACCTGAATCCTCTTAGCACTCTGTTTGGCTTGCTTAATAGATTTTACATTTGACTCCTTTGATATCTCCTGGTCCCCTGCGACCTCTCCTATCAGCCCTTCCCGCTGTGCTGGAAACTTCATTTTCATGTGGTAGGTGGACACCACTACCTGGAAATCATTTAAGGCTGGCCGCCCTAAAATGATGTTATACGCCGACGGTGTATCCGCCACTAAAAACTTCACCATTCTTGTATTTGACGTTTCTCCACTACCCAAGGTAACCTGGAGAGTTACCTCTCCTTTCGGCTAGATTTCCCCTCCAGCGAAACCATACAGGGTTGTGTTCACCGGAGTCAATTCCGCATTAATTTGCATCTTCTTAAAACAGTCCCAAAAGAGCACCTTAGCCATACTGCCCGTGTCTATAAAGATTCGAGCCACCCTCCAATTAGCTACCTCTGCACTAATGACCAATGCATCACTATGAGGTTCCATTCTGACCACATCATTAGGCCTAAAAGTAACGCACGCCTTCTTACTCATTTCTTCTCCTGGGAAGGAGTCAACAATGTTAATTTCCATACCTATGGCCCCCGCCAAATTTTGCACCTCCTTCTTCACGCAGGCTTTGGAAGCTCTCACATGAGCCTTACGGGCTCTCCTGAATCTCCCATGGTGTTACCTCCCATAATCATGTTGATATTCTCTCTCTTCTGTTGAGGATCTTCCCTTCTAGGGGAGGTTCTCTCCCTTTGCTCCAGCTTTTTCGGTTCCGGCTCTTTTCTTTTATAATTTTTCTCCCTTTCTTTCTTGACAACCTGGAGTAACGAATCATCCTTCTTCAACAACCGGTCAATGGCATCCTTCAAATGCCTACACGAATTAGTATCATGGCCATAGTCATTGTGATATTTGCAGTACAGGTCAGATCTTAGGTTACGAGGGACTTCCTTGTACGTGCTTGGGAACCTGAAATGAGGAAACTTGGCAGCCGCTTCCATGACCTCGACCAACGATGCATTAAGAGGTGTATATCTATCAAACCTCTCAGAAGTTCTTTTAGGCTTGAATCCTCCTTTATCTCGGTCATCTTTCGTTACTGGGACCGATCTCCTTTCTGAGGTCTTTTTCTTGAGCCTAAGAGACTCCTCTTTAGCTCTCCTGATGATGCGGCTACAAAAGCACACCATGTAAAATCAGAACAAATGAATGACCAAAAACCAGTACTCACCTATACTGCAGTTCTTCTCCGCTACAAATGGTGAGAGTCGTCCTCCGTAGAAGAATCCAAGCGCGGCTCTGCAAGAAATGGAGGGCCGGGAAGGTTTCCCGGTGAACCACCTCCGAAGATTAAGTTAGCGTTCTGGGTTTTTCTCTCTGAGCAAGTTTAATGGAACAGAGAGTAAGATTTAGAGTAATGTGTGTTTGTGTGTGTCGGATTTGTAATATATACTCGTGTGTTTTCTCGAGAGTGAAGTTGTACGACTGCTAACTCCCTTTGTCTTGGTCTTTACACGTTCCACTACTCTATTGTCTATGGTGTGATTGTACTTCCTGACGGTACCAGACGAGTATTAATTAAAGTGTCTTTCGTTTGTCAGGTATTCAGTTAGGAGAGAGCTCGACATCAGGGATCTCAAAGCAGATCTCTGACTGGATCTGGAACGGGATACCTCCAGGCAGGTCTCTGAGAAGAGATCCCCACGAGAGATCTCAGCTTCTTTATTAGGTCAGCTCCTCGATAAGGTATTCGTAGCGACTACGTAGAATGCTCAGGTCTTCTCGAGACATGGGTATTTTTTGTCCCTATCATCTACTCCCCCCTTACTCTGGATTTTGGGAGGTCTACTCTTAAGAAATACAGAGTAGCTTAACTCGCACGGCCATTGTGATGTGCAATCATTTTCAACAGTTCAATTTTCTCTCACGAAGACCTGCCCATTTCAAATTTTTAAATCAGGTCTCCTTTGACCATTATTTTATTCGAACAAAAAAGTGGGGGAGACTCTGCAACTTCCCTTACTTTATTCAACCGTTCCATTCTCTTTCTTGTCATTGGGGTTTTCACTCTTATCTTCTTTCATCTTAACCATTTCTTTTGAATTTTTACTGTAATTCCCCATGGCGCACACTCCTTCCCACTCAGAGAAATACACCACCTCCGATCAACGCAAACCCCCAGCGTCCGATACTCAACTACAACCTCCCTTGCATGAGGATTCTCAATCAAACGCATCCACCCATACTCAAGTAAAAAGGAAACAACCTTCTACTCGTCGCTCCCGTCGAATAGCTGTCCGGATTTCTTCTAATCCGGCGTTTTTTTCTAATCCGAACGAAGTCATCAATCTAACTGAAGGTTCCCCTCCCCCAGATCAGGGAGCCAAAGGGATGGATTCATCGGTCCCATCTGCTGAGACTTCTCCTTCTTTGAAGATTTCTGCTCTTCCCGCTGTGACCGCGAACACTATAGCAGGTGAATCCTCCCTAACTCCTGTAGAATTAGCGTTGGTAAAGTCGATGTTAAACTGTGATGAGTTGTTCGATGTTAGCATGCCTGAATCACATAAACCGCCCCCATCTGATAAATTATCCTTCAGTAGCATTTTGGTACCACCAAGTAGAGTCAGGTCTAAGATTTCCTCTCTCTGATTTTGTAACCCAAGTTTGTGACTTGTATAATCTGTGGCCCAACCAATTTCATCCTTCCTTTGTCAAAATTTTGTTGACTTTCTTTATCCTTCTTTGTGGTAATGGGGGTTGTCCCTACCCCCTCTCTTTTTCAAATTGTATACGATGTTAAAGCCAATGGAGTCTTTTACTACGCCAGTAGTAGGCCCAGAGGTCCTGCTCAATATATATGTGTGCCCCGTTCAGTGGGAAAAGAGTGGAGAGACAAGTATTTCATTGTTACTCCCAAGCAGGGTCGTTGGCCCTTTGCTTATCCTTTATGGCAAACAGTTCGTCTGAAGTATCCCCTTCCTGCTATTACGAGTATCGCACCCATTACTCTTCAGGTGTTATCAAAGCTATCTCAGAGGGCACGGCTCGCCCCCTTCCCATTCAATTCTCTGCTATCTGACCCTAGTGTGCTTTCTTTCTTTGGGCTAGCACCTCGAGGAGATTATTCCTTTTCTATGGATGGTGGGTTCCAACTGTCCTTTCATCTTTTCCTTTTTTGCTTCTCAAGCCTCCCTAACATACATTTCATTCTTCGCACCCTACTTGGTGTAGGGACAAGCTGGATTCAGGACGTGAAGCTTCCTGATGATGAAGACTTTGACTTTGCCATTTTACTGGAGGAGCAAGCTCGTCTGGAATCTCAGGCCCATGATGTCTCACACTCCACCAATCAGGCTTCCTCATCTGCTGCAGTACTTGCACCACCACAGTCAGCTCCTCTCACTGCCTCGGGGGCCATTATCAAGCCTACAGCCACCAAGTCATTCAATGCAGGTATCCTTCCTCAGACCTTTGGCAAGGACAAGGCTGTTTCCAATGTACCTCCTTCAACTTCTCTCAAGGAAAAGACCAAAGTGGACACATCCGCTAACCTCAAGAGGCCTCTTTTCTCTCGACCTCCCGCTGGTGCTACCAAGAAATCTAAGCATACTCCCCTTCTCAGCGGTTCTCCTCCTAAGGGCACTGACTCGACAGGTTATGCTTTTAAGGGCCAGACTTCCAGCTCTCTTCGCAAGCTGCCTCCTTCCGAGTGCCTCTCCTTGCTGAAGGCCATTCCTCTCTCGGAGGAGGAGGCAGAAGATACTCCTCCCACTTTGTGCCAACTTTAGGATGAGAGTGCTCATAATCTGGTGCAGGTATTACTATTACTGTGTTCTCATGTTTAGAGAATACTTGTCTTTAAATATTACCACATCCTTGCTTTTGGACATCTAATGTCTTTATTTCCTCTCTTTGACATTTCCGCAGTTGATTAGTACTCACGGTCGACTGTTGCAATTTCAAGAAGCTACTCAAGAGCAGGAGATGGTGAAACTGAGGGAAGCACTAGTGGCTAGCCAGGTGCAGGTGCAGGAGTTAACCCAGGCAAACGAGGACCTGCAGCATCAAAATCAAGACATCTTGGATATCAGTAGCAGGCTTTCCCTGGCCAATGATGATCTGAAGAGGGAGAATCATAAACTACTTATGTCTCAGGAGAAAATGTCTGCCCTATCTACAGAGAATACATCCATCAGCAATGTCAATGCTGAGCTCAGCCATCACCTATCTCAAGTTAGCAAAGAACTTGAGGGGACCAAGAGCCTTCTCCATGCCGCCAACCTCTCCTACCAGTCATACTGAAGGGGTTCACCATTGCCGCAGCTACATCCTCCGAACTTCTCTGGGCCAGCAAGCACTGCAAATCCTTCATCAAGGCCTCATAGAATCCTTCTAAGCTTCTCCTGAATATATGTTCTCCATCTGCCAAGATATTGTTGTTCTAGCAAAGAGGTGTGGCATGACAGTGCTAGCCAAGGCCCGCAATCTAGGTTTTAACGAGCCCATAGAGGTAGACCAGATCGTGAAGTACCTTCCTCCACCTCCCTCGTTCAAGGGCGATTCCTCTGCTTCCCTGGGAGCAGCTTGGTGGCTTCCTGTTATGCGGAAGGCGTTTGAGGCTCTCATTGCGCCATGCGACTTACAAGCGATCTTTTCTGATCCACCTGAGCCTATCTATGATTTCTTCCCAAAAGATTTCTTTCCGACTGCCAGGGTATCAGGTATCTCGTGCTCTATTCTACTTTCATGCATTTATCTTCATGCCCGTCATTACCACATTTCACCTCTTCTTTTAATCCATTTTCATCTCTTTTTCCTTTTTAGATACACCTCTAAGCAATGGAGCTCCACGGGCCCTTGGCGATGGACCAGGAGAGCTGGAGAATGCCCCCGAGGATGAGCCTGCTGATGCTGCAAGAGCTGACCCTGACGACGATTCTACCAATTTCCTAGCTTAGTTGTTATGTAGTTTATGTTTCAAACAATATTTTCATCTGCTTCCGTACTTGAACAATTTCTTTTGTACTTCAGTGTTCAACAACTTCAGACTTTTGTTTACTCTACTAATGCTGCATTTCTTGCTTAGCAGCTTAATCTACTATGTTCATTTTGTTATTGTTTGCCCACGTGTTTTTTCCGTTTCTCGTTTGGCATTTTCATTTGCATTTTCATGAGGTATTGTAGGACCCCCTTGGGGGTGTAAGGTACACCCCTACTCCCCCGTACTCTAGATGGTTTCATTCTATTGTCAAACCATTTAGAGTAGTACTTCGCTTTATTCTCACTATGTGTCATGTTTACTGCCTTACCTCAGCTTCATAAACAAAAAAAAATTATAACACAACGAGATGCAATCAAAGACAGAAATAAAGAAACAACTTCTCAGCCTTTATTTACTTACGACAAGTTCTCTTCGTGCCATTACAGGAATATTTGTCTAGGTAAGCAAGTATCCTATCAAAAAAGGTTAGGATGAGACCTGGCACGTAGACCTCCTCCCCTTCAAAACAAAGATTTTTCATAACACATTTCTAAACATAGTATTTCTACAGGTTGCCAATGTTCCACGATCTTGGCTCCACATATCCTTCATGGCTTGTGAGCTCATATGCTCCACCAGGGAGCACATTGGTTACCACAAACGGTCCTTCCCAATTCGGTTCAAACTTTCTCACCGGATGCATCGTATCAGCTCTCTTGAGCAACAGGTCTCCCTCTTGAAACCTTCTGGTCTTTACCTTCACATCATATGCAGCCTTCACGTGAGCCTTGTAGGCCAGAGCTCTCTGATGTGCCTCTTCACGTACCTCATCGATCAGATCTAAACTATCAGCTCTCAGCTCTTTGTTCAGGTCCTCATTATAGGACAGGATTCTATGCGTCGGAATATTTACTTCCATTGGCATGACGGCGTCAGTGCCATATACCAAACAGAAAGGAGACTGCCCTGTAGCTGTTTTCTGTCCAGTTCTATACGCCCACAACACTGAGCTCAGCTCTTCCACCCATTGAGACCTCTCTTTTTCTAGCCTCGCCTTAATACCATTCACTATGGTCCTATTAGTGACTTCCACTTGCCCACAAGTTTCTGGATGAGAAACAGCAGCGAACCTCTGCTCGATTCCTCTAGCTTTACACCAGGCTTGAGTTCTCTTTCCAAAGAATTGCATTCTATTGTCAGAGACCAGCACTCTGGGCAAGCCATACCTGCAGCAGATATTCTTCCATATGAACTTTATGATACTTTCCTCTGTTACTGAAGATAAAGGCTCTGCCTCTACCCATTTGCTAAAATAATCCACCGCTACAATGATGTGGCATTTCTTTCCCGCTGCCATGGGAAGCTTGCCAACCAGATCTATGCCCCATTTGTCGAATGGACATTCTGCATACTGGACTCCCATTTCCTCAGCAGGCCTGTGAATTAGCGGCCCATGCTTCTGGCATCTGGCACACCTTCTTACGAAGATCTCAGCATCTTTCTTTAGAGAAGGCCAATAGTATCCAGCTCTCAGCACTCGCCGGATCAAGTCTCGGAACCCCGTGTGACACCCTGCTATTCCTTGATGCGCCTCCTTAATTATCCGTAGACCTTCTCCCTCAGCTACACATCTCAGTAGTGGCTGTGAATAGGCCCTTCTGAACAATTGCCCTCCCATCAGACAGTACTTAGCATAAATTTTCCTTTTTCCAGCTCTCTTCCCATCTAGCAATTCCCATGTTTTCAAGAAATGTAAAACAAGTGCTCTCCAATTGCTTTTCTCTTCTATCTCATGAACGCTTCTTTCTACCCGACTGCTGGCCGTTCTTAACAACGTCACTTTTTCAGGAACCAATCCGTTCAGAGAGCTGGCCAGCTTAGCGAGCCAATCTGCCTGCGCATTGAGGTCTTGAGGTATCTGTTCTACCTTCAAGTGCTGAAACTGTTTACTCAGGTCTCTGACCTACTTCACATATCTTATCATCTTATCTTCCTTGATCTCATAATTTCCTGAGACCTATTGGACCACCAACTGTGAGTCAGAGTGAATGACGACCCTCTGAGCTCCCAACTCAGCTACCATCTCCAGCCCTCTGACAAACGCTTCATACTCAGCCTCATTATTGGAAACTCTAAACTCACATTTTAACGCAAAACTAAGTTCACTCTGATTTGGCGTTACTATGACAATTCCGGCACCGCATCCTTCAACCGTCACCGATCCATCGACGAAGACTTTCCACTCTAGCCATTGCATGGGCTGAGTGGTTTCTTGGATAAAATCCGTCACGGCTTGCACTTTGACTGCCACACGTGGCTCAAACTCCACATCATACTCCCCCAGCTCCACACTCCATTTCACCATTCTTCCCGAGAGATCTGGCTTGCTCAATACCTGTTTAAAGGGGAAATTAGTCCTCACTACCACCTTATGAGCTAAAAAATACAATCTCAGACGCCTCGCTGCTGTCATCACAACCAAAGCAGCTCTCTCAACATCCGAATACCTATATTCAACCCCCTGCAAGGCCTTACTGATATAATAAATGGGCTTCTGAATAGAGCCCTCTTCCTTTATGAGGACTGCACTTAAGGAGTGATCCCCAACAGATATGTAAAGGTACAAAGTTTCATCTGGTGTAGGCTTGGTTAACACTGGCAGACTTGCCAGATGAGCTTTCAATTCCTCAAATGCTTTCTGACAGCTCTCATCCCATTCGAATTTACTGGCTTTCTTCAACACCTTGAAAAACGGAAAACTTCTCTCCGCCGAAGTAGATATAAACCGACTAAGCGCAGTGATTCTTCCATTCAGTCGTTGTACCTCTCTTACATTGGTAGGAGCAGTCATTTCTAGTACAGCTCGTACTTTCTCCTGATTCACTTCAATTCCTCTTGGAGTCACCATATATCCCAGGAACTTTCCTAACCTAACTCCGAATGTGCACTTTGCTGGATTCAACCGTAAATCATACTTTCTCACAACTGTCAAGACTTCCTTTAGGTCTCTGGCATGGTGCTCTGCTCTCACGCTTTTTACGAGAATGTCATCTACATACATCTCCAGGATTTTTCCTATCTGGTCTTCAAATATTGCATCCATCATTCTCTGATAGGTAGCTCCGGCATTTTTCAAGCCAAAAGGCATTCTCACATACGCAAACGTACCACACACAGTTACAAAGGCCGTTTTGATCACATCCTCAGGGGCTAGCTGTATCTGATGATAGCCTGGTAAGCATCCAGCATAGACAGCAGCTCACATCCTGACGTTGAATCAACTAGCTGATCAATGCAAGGCAGCGGGTAATGATCTTTCGAGCAGGCCTTATTCAGGTCTCTGAAATCTATACACATCCGCCAGCTGCCATTGCTCTTGGCTACCATCACTGCATTTGACAGCCACTCAGAGTATTGAATTTTAACGATATGACCAGCGTCTAATAGACGCTTGATCTCTTCTCTGATCACTTTTTCCTTTTCTGGTCCGAAGGACCTCTTCTTCTGCCTTACTGGCTTTACTCTAGGATCTACATTCAGATGATTCAGGGCAACCAATGGGTCTACCCCTTTCATGTCCTCCGGGCTAAATGAGAATAGATCTGCATTCTTCCACAAGCATCGGATTATCGTCTCTCTTTGTTCTTCGGTCATTTGCCTCCCCATCTTCGTGGTAAATCCCGTTTTTCCCGGGAACAGTTCTACCATCATCAAATCCTCTTCCACCGGCTGCATTCTTGGCTCTAGGTCTTCGTCTACATCTTTTACCTTCGCGTTTTTATCTTGCAGTGGACGTTCGGCCGTTGAGGCTCCTTTCACCTTTTGTTTAGCATGCTTTATGGACTTTACATAAGACTCTTTTGATACTTCTTGGTCACCCGAGACCTCACCTACCAACCCTTCCTTAAAAGCTGGGAACTTCATTTTCATGTGGTAGGTGGAGACCACCACCTGGAAATTGTTTAGAGCAGGTCTTCCCAATATTATGTTGTATGCCGAAGGTGTATCTACTACTAGAAACTTCACCATCCGAGTTTTCGAGGTATCACCACTACCCAGTGTTACCTGAAGAGTCACCTCCCCTTTAGGCTGTATTTCACCTCCAGCAAAACCGTACAACGCTGTGTTTACTGGCATTAAATCAGCATTAATTTTCATCCTCTGGAAGCAATCCCAGAAAAGCACATTCACCGCGCTTCTTGTATCTACAAAGATCCGGGCTACCCTCCAGTTAGCAACTTCAGCACTAATCACCAATGCATCATTATGGGGTGCCATGCTGACCAGGTCCTTGGGGCCAAAACTCACACTCACCTTTGGGCTCGTTTCTTCTCCTGGGAATGAATCTACTACATCAATCTCCATGCCCATTGTTCCAGCTAACTCCTGGACCTCTTTGCTCACTTAAGCTTTCGCAGCCCTTACATGAGCTTTGCGAGCTCGACCTGAATCCCCATTAATATTCCCCCCCCATAATCATATTAATATTTCCTTTATGAGGGGGGGGAGGATCCTCTCGCCTCGGAGGAGTTCTCTTCCTCTGATCAGGCTTCTTCTGCTCCGGCTCTTTCCTCTTGTAGCCTTTCTCTCTTTCTTTCTTAACAAACTGGAGTAAGGTGTCGTCCTTCTTCAGCAGCCGCTCAATAGCATCTTTCAAGTGCCTACAAGAGTTCGTGTCATGCCCATAATCATTATGGTACTTGCAATATAATTCAGATCGCGGGTTACGTGGAGTTTCTTTATAAGTGTTGGGGTACTTGAAATGAGGAGACCTGGAGGCTGCTTCCATGACTTCTACCAAAGATGCGTTAAGGGGCGTATATTGATCAAACCTCTCAGGAGCTCTTTTGGGCCTTTGCCCCCCTCTATCCTTCTCAGCTCTCGCTGCTGAGGATGACCTCCTTTCTGAGGTCTCTTGTTTGGGCTTAAGCGACTCCTCTTTAGCTCTCCTAGCTTCTTGGGCCTCTACCAAATTAACATACTTGTCAGCTCTCTGTTGTAACTCCTCAAAATACAACGGAGGTTTTTTGTTCAATGAATCAAAGAACGGCCCTGGGGCTAAGCCCTGTATCAACGCTTGTACCTTCACATCATCAGAAGCCAGGGGCACTTGCAATGCTTCAGCATTAAAGCGTCCAACATATTGATGCAAACTCAAAGCCATGAGCGAGGATGAGGTCTTAACATGCCTTTGTGCATTAGCAAACTGATGCAAGAACATGGACTTGAACTCATTAAATGAACTTATGTTGTTGGGGGGTAGCTGGGAAAACCACTGCTGAGCTATCTTCGACAAGGTTGTAAGGAAGACCCTGCACTTCACCCCCTCCGTATACTGATGGAGCATTGCCCCATTCTCAAACCTCATAATGTGTTCATATAGGTCTGTGGAACCATCATATTCCAACGTTAATATCTTGAAATTTGGAGGTAACTGATCCTCTCTAATGTCCCTCGAGAAAGGAGACTGGCCGTTACTAGCTTTAACAGGCTTCTTAGGAGATTTCTTAGGCGAGGGAACCTTGCGCTGGAGGTCTTTCAGCTGCTGTTTGAGGGAGGCAATCTCAGTGGCAGCTCCCTCATCTTGGGGTTTTATGATCCGTGCTTTGTCCTCATTTTCTGATTCAGTTTGAGGGCTCTCATACCCGTCACTTTCATATTGACCTTCCTCCACAGGTTCTCCCTGTCAAGGAAAATAGGTGTATTTAGATCACAAACACTTATTCTTATATTCATGAGGTTCCAACCACTTCATTGGTGTCTCATTACAATCGAGATCTTACAAGATCCATTCATACCTTCTTGGCTTTACCCCTTGCTGTGCTGCCAAACTTCTTAGTTTGATTCTCCAGCGGAGCTAGGGCCTGGGATACAACTTGCTTTACCATAGCATTGAGCTGATCCATGGATACTGCATAGGTAACACCCTGCTGTGCGGGCATCTGAGGTTCATCTCTCGTAACCTCCGAACCTTTGCGACCTCCTGCTTTCTGAGGGCTAGTCGACTTGGAGGCCCTTTCCTTCTGAGGCGTAGTAATCTTTGGTGGAGCTTCCTTCAGCACGTTTTGATTTTCCTCCTCAGTACGTTCCTCCGAAGAGCTGTCATCACGCACCACTCTTTCAGGTGGGGACTCTCGGTCTCGGACCGACATATCTTCCATGACTGAATCTGTATTTCAAAATTTTCAACTTATCAGCCAAAAGACAGCATTAGGACCATCATCAGGTCTCAGAAGGACCATTATCAGGTATACACTACCCTTTTCAAAGGACTATCATCAGGTCTACGCTACCCTTTTCAAAGGACCATCATTAGGTCTCAAAAGGTAAATTTCAAGGAATTCAAGGAATATGATGCATCATATCCCCCTTCCCTACGCACTCGTTCCCCATCTCCGTGGGGACTACGTAAGACTTACTCTGAATTCTTTATGTTTTTGCCAATTCTGGCTCCTCGGTTCATGAGGATTTCCGAATTTTACTTCTAGGAATCATCTATCTTTAACCACTCTTCCGCCCAACAGGGGATTCTATTTATCTTTTACTCCACCAACGGCTCTATACCATACCATGAAATGTAGAATTTCACGAAAATACCAGAAATAAGCAAGTTTAAGAGACTACACCAAGATTCGCAAAGAGGTTTGAAATACGGGAATGCCCGAAATCGCTCAAACCGTTTCTTGATAAATATCAGAAGTTTTTTAAAATAGAAGCGTAAATCGACTAAAATGCTCAGACCCAATTTCTTAATACTTTTCTTTTCCTCTCAAGCTTAAGCTCAAAACTCGACGTCGTTGAAAAAAGGGCACAGAAAAAAGGAGTTTGGAATGAAATTCTAAAGCAAAATTCCGTTCCCACGGACGGCGCCAGATGATGCGGCTAGAAAAGCACACCATGTAAAATCAGAACAAATGAATGACCAAAAACCAGTACTCACCTATACCGCAGTTCTTCTCCGCTACAAGTGGTGAGAGTCGTCCTCCGTAGAAGAATCCAAGCGCGACTCTGCAAGAAAAGGAGGGTCGGGAAGGTTTCCCGGCGAACCACCTCCGAAGATTAAGTTAGCGTTCTCGGTTTTTCTCTCTGAGCAAGTTTAATGGAACAGAGAGTAAGATTTAGAGTAATGTGTGTTTGTGTGTGTCGGATTTGTAATATATACTCGTGTGTTTTCTCGAGAGTGAAGTTGTACGACTGCTAACTCCCTTTTTCTTGGTCTTTACACGTTCCACTACTCTATTGGCTGTGGTGTGATTGTACTTCCTGACGGTACCGGACGAGTATTAATTAAAGTGTCTTTCGTCTGTCAGGTATTCAGTTAGGAGAGAGCTCGACATCAGGGACCTCAAAGCAGATCTCTGACTTGATCTGGAACGGGAGACCTCCAGGCAGGTCTCTGAGAAGAGATCCCCACGAGAGATCTCAGCTTCTTTATTAGGTCAGCTCCTCGATAAAGTATTCGTAGCGACTACGTAGAATGCTCAGGGCTTCTCGAGACCTGGGTATTTTTTGTCCCTATCACCTGGCTTCTTGGGCTTCCTCCAGATTGACATATTTGTCAGCTCTCTGTAATAGCTCCACAAAGCAAACGGAAGATCTCTTGTTCAACGAGTCAAAGAATGGCCCTGGAACTAATCCTTGTATCAACGCCTGCACCTTCACATCATCAGAAGCCAGAGGCACTTGCAGTGCTTCTGCATTAAAACATCCCACATATTGCCGTAAGCTTTCATTAGATTTTTGCCTCAACGCCATAAGTGCAGAGGATGTTTTGACGTGTCTCATTGCACTAGCAAATTGGTGTAGGAACATGGATTTGAACTCACTGAACGACTTTATGCTATTAGGAGGTAACTGGGCAAACCACTGCTGAGCTATCTTTGATAGAGTTGTAAGAAAAACTCTACATTTTACCCCTTCTAAATATTGATGAAGCATCGCTCCGTTCTCAAATCTCGTTATATGCTCGTGCAGGTCTGTGGAGCCATCATATTCCAATGTCAACGTTTTGAAGTTTGGAAGCAACTGATCATCTCTGATATCTTTGGAAAAAGGAGAATGATTATTGTCGACTCTAGTAGGCTTCTTGGGTGACTTCTTGGGTGAAGAGACCTTCTTATAGAGGTCCTTTATCAGCTGCTTAAGAGCTGAGATCTCCGCGGCAGCCGCTTCATCCCGAAATTTCACAATTCTCCCTTCATCCTCTACACATTGTCATAACATAAGAAAACAACGAACAAATGAATAATCGTCACTTTGCTAATAAATCAAGTCATCTAAGACCGTTATCGAGGTCTATTTACATCATTCGCTTGCTACTAACCATTCTCAAATTCGGTTTGAGGACTTTCGTAGCCTTCACTTTCGTATTGATTTTCTTCTTGTAATACCCCGAACTTTTACAAGTCTTTGAGAGCGTTTTAAATACGTTAATATATTTTAAATAACGTGCCTTGAGTGATAAAATTTTTCAAGAAAAAAAATTTTTTTTGAAAAATGATGAAAATGCCCTTATGTGCTTTGATGTGATTTTTCTCGTTTCGATTATTCGGAATGAGTATGTGATGCATTGATTGAGCTTATTTACATGAGATTGAGTATGAATATGAATTTCGGAGAATTCTGAGAACTTTTACTTTTGACGAATAGTGCCGATAAGCCGAGAAAATACTATTCATCGATGGACTCCAAATTTAGTTTAATTAGTGTCTTTTAAACCTAGAATTAATTCTAAGACCTTTGAGATATATTAGAAGTTCATCCGAGATCATATGAGAGAGTTCTAAGAATTTATTTCTTATGGATTAATTAGCCGAATAATTTTAGGGTTTTCTTCGTTACTTGGAATTTCGACCCAAAAATTTGATATTCTAATTCCTTGATTTATTTAGTGAGACATGAGATAGAGTTGAGGTGTTTTCGATGTCAGAAACGAGTCGAGGAGAGTTTTTAGCCTTTTTCAGTGTTAACAAAATAATACGGGTATATTCTACCGGAAAACTTTTTCTTCCGGGGAAAATTATACCAGTTAAAGTAAGATAATTATTTTTATCTCTCTCCCACTCTCTCTCTGCCGATATGCTTCAATCTCTCTCCCTTAATTATAATCCCTAACCTAGCTAAACCTATTTTCAAAACCTAAGGGAATATCATCATTCCTACTTCCTTAATTTCAAACTCTCATTCTCTCTCTTAAGAAAATATCAAGCCAATTCTCTCTCTCATCTCTCTCAATACCGTGAGCAACAAGAAGGAGAAACAACATTCTCTCCTTCTCCCTCTCTTCACCGCCACACATACATACACACATGGAAATACATAAACTCCATGGAAGTCTAAAATTCAAGTTTTCAAGCTTCAAGATCATCATCGTCTTCAACCTTCAACCCCAATCCAAGAAGGTAATTTAATTCTTCAAGCTTGGTGATTATTTCAAGATCAAAATCATCTCTCTCTTTTCTTTAATTATTTTCGGCATTATGCCCTGAAAAGAGATGATTAATTTTTGTTATTTTTCTTGAGGTCTAGAGATGGATTCATCCTTGAAAATCCAAGCAAATTCTTGAGCTCATCATTTTCCCATCACCATCGGCCCAAGCATCAAGAGGAGGAGTTTGATTTATTTCATTTTAAAAAGTATGATTTTCATTCAAGTTATATATATTGTAATTGTATAAAGCTAAAAGAAAAGGGAAGAAAGAATGCATGTTTAAATTTATGCTTAGGCAAACCTAGGATATGGTGATGATGATCGATGATGATGAATGATGATTTAATGAGGAGAATAAACCATAAGAAATTTATCTAGGAATTAAGAGAAAAGAAAAGAAAAATAATCCTACAAAATTTATTAGGACCGAAAATTAGGAAAGAAAAAGAAAGAAAATAATTTCTATGAGTTTTGATGATTTTTTGATTATATGTGTTGTGATGATAGATTGAATGATTTGTATGCATGAGAAAATAAGATGAAATATTTGCCCTAATTTTTCTTGATGAAACCGAAAATTTGGGGTTAAATTGAGGAGTAATTGATTTATTTGTTGTTTGATGATTTGAGTATGTTATGAACATGAAAGTATGATTGAGATCAAAGATTGAATTATTTGTTATTTTTCTTGTGAAAATCGATGAGTATATGCATGAGGAAGAAATATGATTTTTGATGATTTTGATTATATAGATGATATAGATGAGTTTGTGATGATATTGGAGTATTAGATGTTTAAGGAGAAATTAAGAGATGAAGAAAATGGAATTTTAGCTATAAAAGTGTGTAAAAATCGATGGAAATGAGTTTGAAGAATTAGTGTGTGTTCTAGGTGTTCTTGGTGAAAATATGAATTTTTGAGTGTGTTCTTGGTGTTCTTGGTGAAGAACATGAAGATTTGAAGATGAATAAAATTAATTATAAAATAAATTAATTATAATATTAATTAATTTTCAAAAATTTTAAAAATAAAATAAAAATAAAAATAAAGAGAAAAATAAATAATTTATTTATGAAGATAAGAATTGAGTAAAATAAAGAAAAACATTTCTTTGTCCAAATTGGACAATCTCTCTTCCAATGACCAGGCTTCTTGCAGTGATAGCAGTTCTTAGAATCATCTTCCAATGACTCCTTTTTTTTTTTCTTCTGTTTTCCTTTCTTGAAGTCTTTCTTGAATTTCTTGAATTTTCCTTTCTCCTTTTTCTTATTTACCGACAAGCCTTCACCAACATTCTCTTGTTTCTGTGAGGATGAAGATTTCTGAAGCTCATTCGTCTTAAGTGCAGATTGCACTTCTTCAACAGAGATGTCACTTTCCCTTCCATACAACATAGCATCCTTCAAGTGATCATATGATGTAGGGAGAGCATTGAGTAATATGATGGCTTGATCCTCATCTTCAACTTTAACATCAACGTTTTCAAGATCATCAATGATCTTGTTGAACGCTTCCAACTGATCTTCCAGTGGTTTACTATCCACCAGCTTGAAGGAGTATAAGCGCTGTTTCAAGTACATCATGTTCGCTAGTGACTTGGTCATGTAGATTGACTCAAGCTTTGCCCAAACTGCAGCTGCAGACTTCTCCTTGGCCACTTCCCTCAATACCTTGTCTCCCAGGCACAGAATTATGAAACTGTGCGCTTTCTCACGCATTTCTTGTTTCTTGAGATTGGCCTCTACAACTGCTACCGATGCCTTGGCATCAGACTCCTTCTCCTTGATCGATGAGGATGAGCCTTCATCCTCCTTTAATGCCGCTGCTAATCCTTGTTGAGTGAGTAGCGCGCGCATTTTAATTCTCCACAAGATGAAATCATTCTTGCCTGTGAACTTCTCCGTTTCCACCTTCGGTTCTGCCATCAAATCGTCGATCTACTACCTCCGATTTCCGATCTTTTTTTCCGTGATAACCTTCACGAACTTGAAAGCACTACCGATCCCCTTCCCACAGACGGCGCCACTTGTTAAGAAAATCGACGAGAAAACAAAACCAAACGCAGAACACGAAATTTTACGTGGTTCGATCTCGAAAGATCTACGTCCACGGGTCAAGGAGCTGTCTCTGTTTCATTACGATCCAAACTTCGATTACAATGAGAGTACAGAAACTGAAGCGAAATCCTAAATCCTAGCTTTGAATGATTACAGAATTCTCTCAGATTTCTATTCTCCAAACTCTGCGAAATAGCTTTAGTAGTGAAGATGATGAACACTAATTGGTAGTTATAACCAATTCCAAACAAACTACTCAATCTCAACCTTTCGTCCCAATCAACGGTCTAGATCTGAGCAGCTATTGATTCCTTTTGCAACTAAAACCTCCAACTCTGATTAATTGCAAAATAACCCGTCTTCAATACTTAGTATTTCTTCCAAATGAGAATCGATGCAGATTACATGCAACATAATCAATTGTATAATATATCCTACACCGATTTGACGTCGGAATTTCCAATCTAAGGCCGCCGCCGCAGCACCTTTCACACTTCATTGACGGTCGTTAATTGGTTGCCGACGCGCACATGTACAGAACCTCGATCGAATGCGTCATGCGTTAATTTTTGTTCTCTAGCGCTCTCAATTTCAATAACCCATATTCTACAGAGACAGTAACAGTATATGTGTTGGCAACTTGGCCGTACTTAAATTCTTATTAAATTCAATTCAAATTAATTACTAATAAATAAAATAGGATGGACCGCACAACTATTCGCCACCGACCAGAGACAAGTCAAAGTGATCATTTATTGCATAACCGCAACTATATACACCCTAACTTGCTTTGGCGGATATTTAGAAGCTTAGCTTTCAATTTATAATAATTAGCACTTCTTAGATCTTTTGACGACTCAAACTATTTTCAAACCATTACTAATTCATTTTCCATTTCGAAGATGTGTGATTGGTTTAAAAATGGTTTAGCCTTCGTAATGTTAAGAAAGTGATCAGTATCATGCATTGGAAACTTATAAGCAAGTAGTTTCAGTTTTCAAACATCTAAGAATTATGTATAAATTATTTATGGAAAAGGTTCAAAAATTGTCTTAATGTTTACCAACTATATTAGTTGCGTTATTATTACTGTATGTCGTTTTTTTATATATAGGAATGTAGTTAAAAATTAAGTTTTCATTTGTTCAAAAAAAAAAATCATTTAAAATCTTTTGTTCCATTATTGAATAACGTAAACGAATCAAAATTTATAAATGGAATATTCTTACATATTTCCTCATAAATGTATAATAATAATATAAATTGTTGAAGTCAGATTTTGACTTCGATAATTATTATTGTATTATTTTGTCTTTCTTGTGTTGGTTGGCAGGAGAGTAAGAAAAGGAAGGGGGGCAGCTTACGTGGAGAAGGCTAAGTCAGAGACTAAGTCAAAGAAAGTGGGAGCTGCGCATAAAGGGAGTAGTCAGCTGTTGGAGTAAAATAAGGAACTATGCGTGAGAGGTGGAGCAGTTATTCAACACTTATTCTACTGCTATAAATCAACAAAAGTAGTGGAGATAAGGGTGCAGTACGTGTGCATGTGGTGGAGTGCAAATCAAGTTTTCCAGTACAGTATAAATAGTGATAATCATTGTATAGATTGGTACGCTTTCCAGAGATAGATATATAGAGCAGTTAGAATTCTTTAACTCTTTGATTTTACCTTCGAGGATAGTAGTAGAAGCTTTAATCTTGCAATAAAGCTTCACTCGTTTTAGTGACCCTTTTTACTCGAAGATTGTTTTTGTAATTCACGTTTTCATAGTGAAGTTTTTGCCCTGAGGCACCTCACGAGATTATACATTTATAATCTCGTGAAAAGTTTATTTCCATTGTGTTCATTAATTTCCGCTGCATTTTAGTTTCAAGGTTGTGTGCTCTTTGAACACAACTTTGTCCACAACTCTGTCTGTTCGAGTGAATCTGGTACCTACAATTGGTATCAGAGCCACCACTTGATACACTAAGTGTTGATCCTATTCTCGTGACACAATGGATCAGACAAACTCGTTGTTCAACAAGCCTCCCATCCTTGATGGAATGAACTACTCCTTTTGGAAGGTTCGAATGAGATCATGCATCAAATCCATTGAAGCTAGAGCATGGAGAGCTGTCCAGAAACTGTGGTCTCATCCTAAAATCGTGGATGATGATGGTGACCTAGTTCGAGTTCATGAAGACAACTGGACAAGAACTCAGATTGAAGAAGCAACTTACAACGACAAAGCACTCAATGCCATTCAATCCTCCCTTGATGTTCAGATGTTCAAACTCATAAGAAATTGTGAGGCTGCCAAGGAAGCATGGGATATCCTACAACAGCATTGTGAAGGAGATACCAGCATTAAAGAGTCAAGACATCGCATTCTCATCTCCAAATTTGAAAGCATGAAGATGGAGGAAGATGAAAGTGTTGGAGACTACTGTAACAAGCTACTCGAGATTGCTAACGAATGCCAAGACCTTGGTGATCCCATTAGCAACAAAAGGTTAGTCTCAAAAGTTTTGAGAACCTTGACATCCCGTTTTGATATGAAGGTTGTGGCCATTGACACGTCAACCACTGTGAGTACCTTGGAGTTCACCAAGTTGATGAATGATCTCAAGACCTATGAAATCGAACTCAACGAAAGGACAAGCCCAAAGAAAAAGGGTTTTGCCATGAAAGCTGGGACAACTTCAGGCAGCTCTTCACAAATCGAAGAGGAGGATGAGGATCTTGAGGAGATCACTGGAAATGCAGATTTTGCACTTATCACCAGGAAGCTGAACTCGTTGTTGCGAAATGCTGCAAATAAATCAAAATTCCAACAAAAAGGAAAGGCCATTGTTGATCAACGACCACCCCGACAAGATGCATCAGGTCCCTTGGTCATCTACGATCAAGTACGCTCACCGGGAAAAGATCCAAGGATTATCAAACACTCTGCATCCGATCACTTCACGGCAAAGGATGTAAAAGATTTCTCCAGCATTCAATGTTTCGAGTGCAAAGGTTATGGACACTTTGCAAATGAGTGTGCTAACACCTTTCGCAAGCTCGGAAAACCTGTCACCTTCTTCTCATTAGGAGACACAGAGATCGACACTTCTGGAGTCATCATTGAGGAACCGCCAGAAGTCACTTCTCAAGCTGAAGAGCATGCTGCATTGATAGCTCATATACCTGAAGATGACCTGACAGACTTCAGTGATGATGAGATAACTTCGAACAGGTATGATGAGTCTTACTACGAAACTCTCTTCTGTTTTAATACTGTTATTAACGATACAGAAGAAGAGGAGGAAGTTACTGAGGACGAAACATTAGATATGCTGGTGAAAATGCAAGAACTTTATAAGGAATTGTATGTGAAGTGGTCCAAACAGTGCAAGGTGGTCGAGGTGCTGAATGAAGAGAATTCTGCTCAGAAAACATCACTGGTTAAGCTGGAGGTGATGTTAACTCAGAAAGATGCTGAGATTGGGAAGCTGAAAGTTCAACTTGATCTTGCAAATGAAACATTCAAAAAGTTGAACACAGGTACGTCCAAACTTGATGAAGTGTTAGCACAAACTCATGTAACATCTCATGGACTTGGCTTTGATAAAGCCATTCAAACAGTTTTTCCTCAAATCTTGTCAACTCATAGTTTACCTTTTGTAAAGGCTAGGGAAAATCCGCCACCCAAGCCCACTTCTAGAAGACGTAGAAAATTCATATGTCACTATTGCCACTCACCAGGTCATATTAGACCTTTTTGCTACAAGTTGTTGCAGGAATACATGAAAGAATCTTACTTGAGAAATCATGCTAAGAGATCTGCTTTTGGCACCAAGAATGGTAAAATTTTGGTGTGGAGACCCAAAGTTGCCTGCACTGAGACCTGCAGAGTTGTCTTCACTGCAGCCATTTCAAATGATGATGGGTCTTGGTACTTTGATAGTGGCTGTTCACGACATATGACTGGATCTAGAAGATATCTTGCTAATTACAAAAAGATCAATGGAAGTGAAGTAACCTTTGGAGGTGGATCAAATGGCAAGATAATTGGGTGAGGTGTACTCAACATGCCCGAACTTCCCAAGCTCACTGATGTTTCACACGTGGATGGACTTGCTGCAAATCTCATCAGCATAAGTCAACTGTGTGACGATGACTGCAAAGTCATCTTCGACAAGCATAGTTGCCTTGTAGTAAATGATGATGATGAAGTTGTCATCTCTGGGGTAAGGTCTCCTAAAAACATCTATGAAATAAAAAATAATAAGTGTTTTAATGCGCTGGTCAATGATCTACAATTGTGGCATCAAAAGTTGGGTCACACAAATTATCGCAACATGGAGAACCTCCAAAGATTCAATGCAGTCCAAGGTATACCAAAGCTGAATATCTCCAATCCAGGAGTGTGTGGGGACTGCCAAATAGGAAAGCAAGTGAAAGTTTCTCACCCTGTTGTCACAACTTCGGAGAGACCCTTCAGCACGCAAAATTGCTTTGAACTACTGCACATGGACCTAATGGGTCCAGCAGAGGTTGATAGTCTGGGAGGTAAAAAGTACTCATTTGTGATAGTCGATGATCTTTCCAGATATGCGTGGGTAAAATTCCTTAGTGATAAAACTGAAACGTATGATACCTTTATGGAATTGTATGCTAAAATTAGGAATTTTTATCAATCCCGTATTAAGAGGGTAAGATCTGATCACGGTAAGGAGTTTGAAAATACTAAACTTATAGATTTCTGTGTGAAAGAAGGAATTCATCACGAGTATTCCGCACCAAAAATGCCTCAACAAAACGGGGTAGCCGAAAGAAAAAATAGAACTCTGCAAGAAATGGCTAGAGTAATGTTGCACTCTAAACACCTCTCTAAACGGTTTTGGGCTGAAGCCATGAACACTGCATGCCATGTTAGTAATCGTGTAAATTTGAGAACCGGTACTACCATGACTTCCTATGAAATTCTAAATAGCAAGATACCCAACTTAAAATACTTGCATGTTTTTGGTTGTGTTTGTTATGTGTTAAATGATAGGGATTATCGCCTAAAGTTTGACACAAAAAGCGATAAGGAAGTTTTCTTAGGTTACTCACTCAATAGTCATGCATATAGGGTTTACAACCTTAGAACCAAAACTGTCATGAAGAGTGTTAATGTAACATTTGATGATCTTGCAAGTTTATATACTCCGGAGGAAAGTACTAATGGTTTGATTGAGATGCAGGGTAGAACAGAAAAGCCCACGGTGGATGAACAAAAAGTGGCCAGTGAAGTCCGCACAACTGTTGGGGAAACTTCTAACGATTCTGCAGGACAATCTGGAACTGACTCCAGCACTAATGAAGCAGAAAATGTTGATGAAGTTCTTGAGGTTGTGAGGAGGGATCCACCCAGTAAAGTCAGAAAAGATCACCCTCTTGATCTTGTCATCGGAGATGTTCGTGAAGGGATCAGAACTAGGGACAAGACTCCTGTCAATTACCGGGAGATGGTAATGCTGGTGTGTTTTTCATGTATAATCACCAAGGTAGGTGTGATTGCCTTCTTATCAACTCTCGAACCTAAAACTGTAGGTGAAGCCTTGAAGGATGAATTTTGGATAAGTGCCATGCAAGCTGAACTTCTTGAATTTATTAGGAATAAAGTTTGGACACTTGTACCTCGACCTATAGGAGTTAACATCATAGGAACTAAGTGGATCTTTAGGAATAAAACTGATGAGTACAAAAATATCATTAGGAATAAAACCCGCTTAGTTGCTCAAGGTTATACTCAAGTTGAGGGTATTGACTATGATGAGACCTTTGCTCCCGTAGCTAGGATTGAGTCCATTAGGTTGTTGTTGCAATTGCATGTTATCTTAACATAACTCTTCATCAAATGGATGTCAAAGCCGCCTTTTTAAATGGTGTTCTAGAAGAAAAAGCATATGTAGAACAACCAAAGGGATTTGAAGACCCAACCAAACCTAACCATGTCTATAAATTACATAAGGCTCTGTATGGACTAAAGCAAGCTCCAAGAGCTTGGTATAGTTGCCTAACTGATTTTTTGCTTGAGTTTGGTTTCTTCAGGGGCCATGCGGATAAGACTCTTTTTCTCAAGAAAGAAAAAGGTGTGCTCACAATTGCTCAAATCTATGTTGATGACATAGTGTTTGGATCCACCAATGAAGCAGCCTTGAAAGAATTTGTGGAGGCAATGTCAGCCACATTTGAAATGAGCATGGTTGGAGAGCTGAGCAACTTTCTTGGGTTGCAAGTTAAGCAAAAGGAGGATGGGATTTTCATCTCACAGTCAAAGTATGCAAGGAATCTGGTCAAAAAGTTTGGACTAGAGAATGCAAAGCACATGAGAACGCCGATGAGCACCACAGAGAAACTGTCGAAAGATGCAGTTGGCCCCGACGTTGAGCCAACTCTGTACAGGTCTATGATCGAAAGTCTTCTATATTTAACAGCTAGCAGGCCTGATATCATGTACAGTGTATGTGCATGTGCTCGCTTTCAGTCATGTCCAAAAGAAGAACATCTCAAAGCTGTAAAGAGGATTATCCGCTACGTTGCCGGAACTTGTGAACTCGGTTTGTGGTTCACAAAAGATACCTCCACGAACTTAGTGGGGTATAGTGATGCTGACTGGGCCGGAGAAATTGATGATAGACGAAGCACAATTGAGGGTTGTTGCTATCTTGGAAACAACCTCATCTCATGGCATAGTAAGAAGCAAAATTGCATCTCTTTGTCAACCGCCGAGTCCGAATATGTAGCTGCCGGGAGCTGTTCAACTCAATTTGTGTGGCTTCAATCGATGCTTGATGACTACGGGCTAGAGAGCAACCCTCTAGTTATGTTGTGCGATAATACAAGTGCCATCAACCTTGCCAAGAACCCTGTTCATCACTCAAAGTCCAAGCACATCCACTTGAGGTACCATTTTATTAGAGATTTAGTAGAAAAGAAAATATTAAAATTAGAGTATATCAGTACAGAAAATCAACTGGCTGACATTTTTACTAAAGCTCTAAGTTATGAGAGATTCTCAAATTTAAGAAAATCTCTCGGTTTGTGTTCTATTTAAGGAGAAGTTGTCATGACAGTTGTCACATTTCTGGCATATCATGGGTAATGATCTTTATAGAAGTTAGGCAGATTTGAGGATGTAAAAACCTTACTCTGTAAGGTGAAACCGAGACCGTTCTTAGAAAACCATATAACTAGATCAAAGATCTTAGATAAGTGGTGATTACAAGATTCTCTTAGTTATACATCTATTCGCCATCTGCCTACTTCATTTATCTTTATAAAATTACCTATGATGTTTCAGAAATGGTATTCTGATCAAAGTTATCATTGAAGTTTGGACGACTGTCAAACCAATTTCTGCCAAAAAAAAAAATCACAGCTGTTTCTATCAGATAAAAATGTCAGATTAAGTTGCGATTTTCCTGGAACGTATCTATCTCGAATTTTTAATATTTGATTTTTAACTTATCTCTAATGATTTGATCTCTTACTTTTGGATTTGTTTGGTATCTGCCTCCCCCGTAAAAATAGCAGACGGTTCATATTCAAAATCCATAGGATCTGAAAAGTCTCTTCATATCTGCTATTTATCATCCCTACCTTTCTCTCTCTTAACTCACGCCGCTCCATCTCTTCTCTTCTTCATTCACAAAAATTCCATCTCTCCAGAAAATTTCCGCCATGGATGAAGAGAAGCTCAAGCAACTGCAAGAACTTCTCCAAACTCCAGGAGCACTTGATCTTCTTCGTCGCATCTCATCTCTTCCCCCTCAAAACCCAATTCCCCGATTTCTGCCATCAAAACCCCTAAATCCATCCCCTCTCCATTTCATATCTCCCGAGCACAACCCAATGTTCAATCCATCGTTGCTCTCGCCTCTACGTGGTCAAGCTCCGATGGAAATCTCGCCGGAGCTCGGAAGTTTCTCCGAATCATCGCTCCAAGGGTTTGCCCCTTTTGCTCGGTTCGGTTCATCTGCTGTAGGTCACACTGCCGTCGATCCAGCTGCCTCAAAATCTGCCGCCGATCCAAAGCTCCAGCAGAATCCCTCTGTTCCTCCAGCCGGTGCATCGAGCAACCCAACGTCGGCCGCCGGTCCAGATTTTTCTGCTCCGACATATGAGGAAGAAAATCTTGACCATCTCTTTCACTACAGTGATGGGTCTCCAAAATCGATGAATATCGATGGCACTAATGCTCCGCCGAATCTCAATGCCAAAGATACGGCTACAAAGTCCTCCCCAAAGCGCAAAAGGTATACTAAAACATGTGTGAGGAAGAACAAAAGTCCGCCCAAGCCACCTGCCCGTCGCTCGAACAGGCTACGGTCGTCCTTCAAGCAAGCGCCGTCTAAACCTTTTCATCCCTCTGATGTCATCGATGTCGAAGAAGATGAAGAGTCTCACACCCAAGGTTCTGGAGAAAATTCTGATGATGGTGAGTTTGCGGATGAAGAACCGCCTGTCACGACCTCACGAAAGGGAAAAGAGAAGATAGTTGATGAAGCTGGTGTGAAGCAGAAACGAGGAGGCAGGAAGATAGCTTCGATGGATCTTGATGCCGAAGCAGATTATGCTAGTGACTCCGATTATGAGGTAATGAAAGCTGATTCCCTGCACTTTTATTCAGAGTCGTTGAAAAAGAGTTGGGGAAATTTTAAGAAAAGAGAGATTCTAAGTGATAGGGCAGTAGATGAGAAGGATTTTAATTCCTATAATGTGGCTGCATATCTTAAGAAGAAGAATCTGTGGGGAAGTGTGCGCTATGCTAAGAAATATGCTCCTGAGATAGTCAGGTTATTCTATGCTAACCTAACTCATGAGTTTAGCGACTTGACATCGAAGAAATATGGGAAAGTTTATGTGTGTGGAAAGGTTTTTTCGATTACTCCTTCAGGTATCAATGTCGAAGCAGTCGATGAAACTGTTGATGAGGTTGTGATGGCTAATGTGCTCACTGGAGGTCATGCTGAGAGTTGGTTTGCAAATGGACAGACTAATAGAAATGCCTCCAGCCTTACTTCTTTATTCTCTACGCTTCATAGGATCTCAACTCGAAATTGGATTCCCACATCCAATACAACTTCAGTTCCACTTGCACATGTTGTCCTTCTCTA
Organism: Schizonepeta tenuifolia; assembly: GCA_029490685.1. Taxonomy (NCBI): domain Eukaryota; kingdom Viridiplantae; phylum Streptophyta; class Magnoliopsida; order Lamiales; family Lamiaceae; genus Schizonepeta; species Schizonepeta tenuifolia. The sequence goes on along the minus strand of CM055955.1, from coordinate 47,299,164 downwards.
CAAGATTCATGTTAGTGCAGCCTTCAACATTGGGCATCTAGTTTTCAACTCAATTGCTGAAGTGGCAATGACTACATCCAACAAGAAGCTAGTGGTTCCCTCTCTCATCTACAACATGCTTGTTGCTCAAGGTCTGACCCCTTTGGCTAAGGAAGCTACTGCCAAAGCTTCTCTTCAGACTGTACAGAAAGCCTTTCTCTCGGGCAGGGTCAATGATTTACCATGGTTTGATGTGGATCATCCTGTTCCTATTCCTCCTGCTATTCACTGTTCTGTTCCAGTTTCTCTTTTACAGGATCACATCAAGTTTTGCACTGGTCAAATTCAAATGTTCGAGCAGCAGCGTCGCCTATATCAACAACTCCTTTCTTCCCAAAAAGGGGGAGATAAAGAAGATGGTGTTGATGACAGTAGGGAAGGCGAAGATGGAGGGAGCAGTAAGGCGAACATGGAGGATGCTCGCACCACGGCAGGATCTGATGAAGAACTGGAGTAGATGGCAGCACTTTTGGAGTTTTTGGAGTGATATGCTAAATTCAATTACTGACTGTTTTTATGGAGCATATGAACACTTTCTTTCTTTTGGTTATTTTGGTGTGTGGATATTTTGTGGATGTTTGTGATCAGACCAGTTTTAGATTCTGTTGAAACTCATGTTCTGATCGGTTTTTATCCATTTTCCTACTTATGATCTATTCTTATTTGTTACTTCTTTGCTAATTGTTGTTGTGATTTGTGATAGGGGGAGTTATGTTTTAGGAGGAGTAAATATGACAGGGGGAGTATTCCTTTGTTGTTTTTGGATATCTGTTTTTCCTTGAAGCTTGTGTACATGTGTCTCAGGGGGAGCATATAAACTTGCTCTATATTTTTTGTTTACACAGGTTTTTGGAAGAAAGACAAAAATGGGGAGATTGTTGAAGTCAGATTTTGACTTCGATAATTATTATTGTATTATTTTGTCTTTCTTGTGTTGGTTGGCAGGAGAGTAAGAAAAGGAAGGGGGAGCAGCTTACGTGGAGAAGGCTAAGTCAGAGACTAATTCAAAGAAAGTGGGAGCTGCGCATAAAGGGAGTAGTTAGCTGTTGGAGTAAAATAAGGAACTATGCGTGAGAGGTGGAGCAGTTATTCAACACTTATTCTGCTGCTATAAATCAGCAAAAGTAGTGGAGATAAGGGTGCAGTACATGTGCATGTGGTGGAGTGCAAATCAAGTTTTCCAGTACAGTATAAATAGTGATAATCATTGTATAGATTGGTACGCTTTCCAGAGATAGATATATAGAGCAGTTAGAATTCTTTAGCTCTTTGATTTTACCTTCGAGGATAGTAGTAGAAGCTTTAATCTTGCAATAAAGCTTCACTCGTTTTAGTGACTCTCTTTACTCGAAGATTGTTTTTGTAATTCACGTTTTCATAGTGAAGTTTTTGCCCTGAGGCACCTCACGAGATTATACATTTATAATCTCGTGAAAAGTTTATTTCCACTGTGTTCATTAATTTCCGCTGCATTTTAGTTTCAAGGTTGTGTGCTCTTTGAACACAACTTTGTCCACAACTCTGTCTGTTCGAGTGAATCTGGTACCTACATAAATAATAAATAAATATTCTGCTACCCACCATTATTCAACGTAATTATCGATTAAACATTCTACTACCCAAATGTAGGAACCTTTATTCACTCACGATACATTTTACAAGAATTTCTTAAAATTCGTATCACTCTAGGTTTAGCATATATTTATGGGGGACGACTAAGGGAGAAACGAACTTTTGTGAAATCTTTCATATAAGACAAATAAAGTGAAATTTATATAATTGGATGAAAAGTTTATAAGTTAATTAGGAGTAGTGGTGTTTAGTAGGGAGTGGTTGAAGATTAAGAATACAACATTAATTGTATTTGTAATTAAAAATACTTTAAGAACTTATTTAATTTGAGGATAAACATGCATTAAAGGTATATTTGACATTTTTTTCTCAATATTATTTATTGGAAGCTAAGCACCTAATAGATGCCAAAAGCAAGTTAAGGTCCTAGAGAAGACCAATACAACTTCAAATAGTATAACAAGTAATAAACTTGCATTTTACTAGATATCGTATCTCTTCCGTTGAAAGTTGAAATGAATGATTTATGATGGAATATAAAGAAAAAAGAAAGAGAAAAAACCAAAAAGAAAAGATCGAAAATTGGGTGAAAAGAAGAAGAAATTAAGATATGAAAGAAGGAAGGTAGCAAAGAAAAAAGAGATGTGGATGAGAAACGTGAAGGAGGTAGGAGAATGGACAAAATTAAGAGTATTTATTCCTTGCACATCATTATTTTTCAAAATTACTGTACTTAAGTGAATTTAGAGGATCCACCAAAAAGTAGAACTACTAGCAAGAAATTGGGGGGCATCGTATTTCCCAACAGCATGCACAGTATATATATGTATGAACTAATTAAGTAGCATTTCCTTATAACACACACACATTTTACACAGAGGGGGAGAGAGAGAGGCGATGGAATCAAAGATGAGAAAGCTAGGCAGGTCGCTGAAGGTGCCGATTGTACAAGAAATTGCAAAGGAGAAGCCCCGCAGTGTTCCATCGAGATACGTTCGTCCCGATCACGATCATCTCACCGCCTCCGACATCTCCTCCTTACCTCAAATCCCCATAATCGATATGCAAAAGCTGCTGCTTTCAGTGGATTCCGAGCTTCACAGACTGCACGAAGCTTGCCGGGACTGGGGTTTCTTTCAGTTAATCAACCATGGGGTGGAGGCGGCGGCCATAGAGAAAATGAAGGTAGAAATGGGCAAGTTCTTCAATCTCCGATTAGAAGAAAAGGAAAAATTCTGCCAGCTGGAAGATGACGTGGAAGGTTACGGTCAAGCCTTCGTCGTATCGGAAGAGCAGAAGCTCGATTGGGCCGACTTGTTTTTCGTAACTACTTTACCCATTTATCTCAGAAAGCCTCACTTGATTCCCAATCTTCCTCCTGCATTCAGGTATATAGTATCTTAATGAATAATTACTAACAATTTTTTTCACTCGGTTTAATTTTTTTATTTTTATGTTATTTGTTATTGGTTCATATATATATATATATATATATATATATATATATATGTACTGCAGGGATGCCATAGATGCATATGCAGCAGTAGTGAAAGATCTTGCGATGAAGATTCTAGGGCAGATGACGAAAGCTTTAGGCATGAAGGAGGAAGAGATGAGGGCATTGTTCGAGGAAGGGATGCAGTCGATGAGGATGAATTACTATCCTCCATGCCCCCAGCCGGAGCTCGTCACCGGCCTTTGCCCCCACTCCGACGCCGTCGCCCTAACTATTCTGCTGCAGGTCAATGAAATGGAAGGCCTTCAGATCAAGAAAGCTGACAAATGGATTCCTGTTTCTCCTCTTCCTACTGCTTTTGTTATTAATGTTGGTGACATCTTGGAGGTAGCTACTATATACTCCCTCCGTCCAAATGTAAATGTCCCATTTGGTGTGGGCACCGAGATTAATAAAACTGAAAAAGGTATTTTGAGTGGCGTAAAAGTTAAGGAGTAGGGTTAGTAGTATTACAATAATTAGTGAAGTTAAATGAAAATAATTAATACTCTCACTCTCTCTCTCTTCTCTCTCTCCCCCCACATCCTCGCCCGCATCTTCAACCGAAGGTACTGCAGTGCTAACTCAGCCATGGGCACCCCTAGCTTCCGAGGAAGTTCAATTCATGATTCTGATTTCAGTTCGTTGAAAAGCTTTAAACTTGGCGGTGAGAATTCTGATTTTAATAAAATTATGGGAGCGGAGAGGGTGTTATTAGGTATCGCGAATCGGAGTGGGGGAGTGGGGGAAATGAATTGTGTAGTGATGAGAAGGGTGATGGCACGTTGAATTTGAAGGGGGGAATCGAGGGTTTTGTAGTTGGTGGTGGTGATGCTTGGTTTGTGATTGGGGAAATGGTGTTGTGACTGAGAGTGAGATGAATGGGATTGGTGATGGAAATGCGCGAATTGCCGGCGGAGCCGCAGAAGACGCGGCCTTCTAGCCGAAGAGGTGGGTGCGGAAGACGGAGGAGGAGTATGTGGCGATGCGATCGAAGATGAACTTCTTCGGGTACCCTTTCCAGCCGGCAGAGAGGAACTCCGCCGACGACGGGCCAGCCGGTGCGGCCGGGGGGAGGCCGCCGGCGGAGGAGGAGGGTTTGTTCTTGAAGAAGAGGAAGTGGAGAGAGAGAGAGACGAGGATGACGAAGAGGGAGAGGAGAGAGACGTAGAAGAGCTCCATCTCTATGTTGAAGACGAGATCGTCGGAGAAAAATAGAGGAAATGTTGTTTGTGTAATTAGTGATTTAATTAGGGATGTTAATTAGGTTGGGTAACTTGTGTTAATTGTTAGGTGTAAGTCCAAAATGGCAAAGGGTAATAATTATAAGAAAGAGGGAAGTTGTTTTTTTTCCAAAAAGTGAAATAGGACATTTACATTTGGACAAGCAAAAAGGGTAAGTGGTGCATGGAGGGAGTATAATACTCTCACTACTCACTCCTATATATATAGTATATAATAATGCTTCTTTTGATGACAATATATATATCGTGAGTCATGCCAATCCTGATTCATTGCTACTTAACTTGTGCTTAAAATAGTAGTTTTCCCCTATTCCAGAGTTATTGCATTTATTAGTTCCAAACTTGCATGCTTAATTGGTTGGCGCGCAGATTGTGAGCAACGGCACTTACCGTAGCGTTGAGCATCGAGCAACTGTCAACGGTGAGAAAGAGAGGCTGTCCATCGCCACCTTCCTCAGCCCCGTGCTGGATGGCCATATAGGTCCGGCGCCCAGCCTCGTCACCCCCGAAACACCGGCCAAATTCAAGAGGATCGCTGTGCTTGACTATCTCAATGGATTGTTCTCCAAGGAGCTCAAGGGCAAGTCGTATGTGGACCTCATGAGGATTCAGAATTAGACTATATGTATGTACTGTGTATATATATAACTCATTAATAATAATAATAATAATAATAATAATAATAATAATAATAATAATAATAATAATAATAATGTGATTATCTCAAAATAAACAAGCATCACTTTGTTGTTTCTTCTCGTGTTTATTATTAATACAATTCTTATTCTGTTTGTTATATTATATGTATCCGAAATCAGTTATTATTATTATTATTATTATTATTATTATTATTATTATCATTATTATTATTATTATGGTTGTTGTTGTCGTTTGTTTGTTAAATTTTTTGGGGCCTGTAATTGCCTCTAGACATGGTTTCTTGACAAATCTTACTAGCCTGAATTAATTCCGTCCCTGCATAAGTATTGTTATCTGCTATCAAGATTTATATAGCAAATAAGTTGGTGAATTCCAAATAAACACTTCTTGAAACCCTTTAATTTCTTAGTTGAATACATCTAGGAACAAAATTAGTGTACTGCTCATTTTTTTGTTGAACACTTATTTGAAAACGGGAATGAATATACTACTTCAAATGTTATACTCCCTACGTCCCACCGAATACGGTCTGTATCCATTTTGGAACGTCCCACTATTCTTGGCAAAGGAAATAATTAGTTTATATACGTGGCACATCATCCCATCTAAACCCCACTAACCTACTCCCATTACACACTCAACCATCTCATCTATAACTTTATTAGCATTATAAAATATTGCATTCATACCACACTAAATACTTTCTTTATACCTAATACCCTTTTTTTAGTCTCCGTGCCGAAATAGAGCGTATTCGGCGGGACGGAGGAAGTAGGAGCTATTTGTAATAGTAGTGGACCCACCTATAGCAAGAGGATTATGACTCCCCTAATCTTTTGTTAAATTTAAAATACTTTTAAAAGAAATTGACAACATTGTTTCTTAAAAAAATAATAAACAAAAAATCGAATGTGATATAACACATCTATAAACATTATTCCGTGATACAAATCATAATAGTAAAGGTGCAATCAGATTTTAGGTGGTAGCGTTATTTGGTACGTGATCCATCTCCATCTGCCAAATAAAATTTGGATCCATCTCCATCTCCATCAAGGCCCACTTGTTTGCGGCGGCCCTACTAAAAATCAATCACAATTTAATTAAACTTTAATTACAAATTATTAAAGAGGAGTAAAGTTTATTATAGAATAAAGAGATGTAAAGTGAGGTACCCTATACCTTTTTTGTAGGAGAGTAATTTCCTTTTCTGGAAGTGGGACGGTCTAATAAGGAATACGTGCCACTTGGAAGTGGACGGGGGAAGAGTATAAATTACTAAAACTCTAATTAATCTTAAATAAGGATTCTGCGGTGGCCACACCATTCTTGCCAAGGAGAAGATTTAACTACTTTTCTGATATGACTTGATTTCAGAAATGGGATCTTCCATTTCTGATAGCAGCCCCTTTTCCCCCCTTTCTTTCTAATATTTGGAGAGAGAAAACGGAGAGCATGATACGTCAAAACAAAACAATAATGTCGTCGTTGCATTAGCTCTTATGATCAACTCGATTAACAGTTAATAAAAAGAATGACATACATTTTTGGCGCCAAAAAGTTGGTCCAAGTCCAATCACACCTTATTACTTGTTCTGTGTAAGAGAAACTAAAGAATACACAAATTTCATGTCTCTGATTTCTTATGCCCATCTTCAAATCAATGTGAAGATGCATGAAGAGCAACTAACGATGCATATACTCCATCTTTGATCTTCATCAGCATCTCATGCTTCCCCTTCTCACAAATTGCTCCATTCTTCACTACAGCAATGATATCCGCCCCCATTATCGTCGTTAATCGATGAGCTACAACGACCGTGGTTCTGTTCACCATCACCCGATCCAACGCATCTTGAACTATTCGTTCCGACTCTGCATCTAGTGCGCTTGTTGCTTCATCAAGAAGAAGGATCCTAGGATCTTTCAATATTGCTCGAGATATGGCAATCCGTTGCTTCTGTCCGCCCGATAACTGGACGCCTCTCTCCCCAACGTTAGTATCGTAGCCCTGAGGCAATCCGGAGATGAAGTTATGAGCATTGGCAGCTGTCGTTGCTTTAATCATCTCTTCTTCCGTTACTTGGCCTTTTTTCCCGTAGGCTATATTGGAACGAATCGTCTCGTTGAAGAGAACAGGCTCCTGGCTCACCAATCCCATCTGCTGCCTCAGCCAGTTCAGCTTGAATTTCTTGATCTCTACTCCGTCCAACAAAACATGACCCGAGTCCGGATTGTAGAACCTCTCTATTAGACTGATGACGGTCGACTTTCCACTGCCGCTCTCTCCAACCAGAGCAACTGTCTGGTAAAAGTAAGAGAAAACTTAAAAGTTATCAACAATTTATTCAAAATTAAGAAGTATCAAGAGAAAAGCACATTGAGTGGAAATGTACCTTCCCAGAAGGTATGGTTAGACATAAATCTCTGAAGATTTGAATATCCGGACGCGTTGGATACTTGAAACTCACGTGCTGGAACTCAATCTCACCGCGAACGCTAGCTAACGTCGTACCTTCCTCAACACTGGAATCAATCTTAGGCTTGCTGTCGAGTATCTCAAATATCGAGGCAGCAGAATCTTTAACTTTGTTCACATCCGGAGCTGTTGCACTAGCTTGGGAAATTCCGGTGGCTGACATTGTGAGAGCGAAGAAAACCTGTACACACATGAATTGAATTGAATTGAATAAAATTACCATACTTAATTACAAAGTAAAACAGAAAACAAAGTAGTAGTAGTAGTAGTAGTAGTAGAATATGATTATCATTACCTTAAATACTTCCCCAAATGATGCTTTACCATTTTCAATAAGAACAGCTCCTATGTAGAAACAGAATGCCTGCGTGCAATAAAGCGCCAACGAGCCAACACCGAAGCCCGCTCCACTTACAACTCCGAGCCTGACTCCTTGCTTCAACGGTCCCTCACATTTCTTCTCGTACATTTTCATCACCTTATCCTCAGCGCTGAACGATGCCACTGTCCTAATGCTGCTAACGGCATCATTGGCTATCTGACTAGCCTCTTCGTACATCGCCTGCACAAACTTTTCCATCAGAAAAATACAGAAAGCATTGATCTAGTAGGATAACACAGAGTAGTTAAGAAGAAACCTTGGCATCAGCAGAGAAGCCTTTGTAGAATTTCATCTGCAAGAATCCTTGTAAGCCAACGAGCGGTAGGACTACTAAGATTATGATGGCCAGCAACCAGTTAGCAGTGAAGGCTATGACAAGGCCAGCTATAACAGTTGATATATTTTGGACTATTAATCCCAAAGCATCTCCCACCAGGCTTCTAACAGTCGAGGCATCACTCGATAATCTCGCCCCAACTGCTCCACTGCACAAATCAAACACAGATTTTCAAATAGATAAATAAAGGATGTAAGGTAATGTAGATATCAAGTGCCTTCATTACGGACCTTGAGTTTGCAGGATCATCGAACCAACTGATCTCCTGGTGCACGACCTTCTTGAACGACATGGAACGAATCCTTTCGATTAATTTTCCACCTGCAATCCCGAAAAAGCCATTCTGTATAGGAAGGGCTACCAGAGTGCTGAGGCCTAGCACAACCATCATAAATCCCCAGAATTTGGAATGTTTCCTGAGCTCATTTGGAGGTTCAAAGAAAATTCTGATAGCCGTCGATAGCAGGAGCCCGAACATTGGGAAGATCAAGCCTTGCACTCCTGCACCTATACATCCGCATATCAAATACCGCACTTCAGGTTTGTTGAGGTACGCTAGCCGTCTGATGGAAACTCTTTTACGTCTCCTCAACACGTTCTCGTCACTTTCATCTACTACTGCTTCCTCATTATCTGGAATTTGAACTCCGCGGAGGTCAAATGGAACTCCGTAGAGTGAAAAGGACGGCCTTGATGAGTCGCTTGTAGATTTGCGCATGGAAAGTCTCTGGCTATCCGATCTGCTCAAGCTTCTCTCGGATCTGCTCAAGCTTCTCTCTAACTCGTGCGAGTGAGAGTGGGAGCCCTCCGACCTCTCAGCAAGCTGACTCGCTTCAGCCTGTTTCGTCCCTTCTTGCATCCGAACAAGCTGCGTATAACCTCCATCGGGATCTTTTATCAACTCATCATGTGATCCTGTGATCCAAATTTTTACAAAAGATTTAATTATGTGTCATTTGCAATAAAAATGTCAAAAAAAAAAAAAAAAAAAAAAAAAAAATGTAAGCACCTTGCTCGACTAATTTCCCTTGATGCACAACAGCGATAATATCAGCGTTCCTAATAGTTGTCAAACGATGTGCAACGACCACCGTTGTACGGTTGGTCATGACATTGTCGAGTGCTTCCTGAACTACTCGTTCTGATTCAGCATCCAGAGCACTTGTGGCTTCATCGAGTAGAAGAATCTTCGGATTCTTGAGAATGGCACGAGCAATTGCAATCCGTTGCTTCTGACCTCCGGAGAGCTGAGTGCCGTGTTCTCCCACCATCGTATCGAGGCCCTGCATGTATACAAAACGATTGGTGTCAGTCATTACCAAAACTCATACTAAAAGGCGAAAATAGGCAACTACAGAATTTTATCTTTCCTGTGGTAGCTTGTCAATGAACTTAGCAGCATTAGCAAGCTGAATGGCTCGTCGTATCTCTTCATCCGTTGCATCCTCCTTCCCGTAAAGGATATTCTCCTTCATTGATGTAGCAAACAAGATAGGCTCCTGACTAACTAGTCCGATTTTTCCTCTAAGCCATTTCAGTCTCAATTTTTTTATATTAACACCATCAATTAGTACTTCTCCAGCTTCAGGATCATAAAATCTTTCCACCAAGCTAATCACAGTTGATTTTCCACTTCCACTTTGCCCAACCAAAGCAGCAGTTTTTCCACTAGGTATGGATATAGAGAATCCTGCAAATATCTGGACCTCTGGCCTTGCTGGATATCTGAAATAAACATCTTTAAGGTCGATTTCACCTCTGAAGTCTTGCAATTCAGTCCCACAGGATTCAGCATCGATTTTTGGTTTACGCTTGATAGTCTCAAACATCTTGTATGCAGCAGCTTGACCTGCTGCAAATGCATTCATACACGGTAGACACTGGCCGAGAGCTCTGGTGATGAAGCATAAATTCTGGTTAGCCGAATAGAAATATATATATAGCCATTGTTAATGTGAAAACAAGAAAGTTAGTTAGTTAATATTATGACTTACATTCCTCCTGTCATAATAGCCATGATAACATTGATAACTGCTCCTCCGCTATAACCTTTGTCAATTATGAGTCTAGCTCCGTACCAAACTGCAAGTCCATAAGTACTAAAGATAATACATAACATGATGCCAAATCCGACCCCTGAAGCAAACCCTTGTTTCACAGCAGACTTATAAGCAATTTTCAGCTTGCTGTCATATTTCTCCGCTGCTAGTTTTTCACCGGTGTAGGATTGTACCTGCAAGAGTAAATTAAATAGGGATAATGCATGTGAGAACCTTTTTGATTTAATTAATGAAAATGCTAAACTATACAAAAATTTCCCACCGTCCTAATTGCTCCAACAGTTTGTTCAACTACATTTCCAGCCTCAGCATAAGCAGCTTGTCCGCGGGTTGCCATCTTCGACATAAGTACAGCTGAGAAAGCTCCTGCTGCCACAAGAAAGGGAATGCATGCACATAACACCAACGATAAGAGCCATCCTCTAAAGAAAGCTATCACAAATCCTCCAACAAATGTCGAACCAAATTGAATGAACTTCCCCACCTGCAATGATTAACTTATAATTAGCTATGAATGAATCTATACCAACAACTTATAAAATAAAAACTAGCAGTTTTTTTTTTTTCATTAGGAGCTCACTTTTTCACCCATGGCTTCTTGGATGAGAATAGTATCACCGGACATTCGCCCAATGACCTCTCCCGTTGTTGTTTGAGTATCAAAGAACTCGATATCTTGCCTTAATATTGTTTTCAAGTATAGCCCTCGTATTCGAGCAGCCTGTCTCTCTCCAGTTACCATCCAACACAACATCTCTGTTTCATGGTTTCAAAGTTATGTCCATAAGCATAATAGTACTATATAAACTTTGATCAAGGCTAGCTTCTACTAATCTTCAATTGCAACACGAGTATCACACTACTTTTTTTACATAAATTAGGTTATTGAATTGGACTGGAAATAAATAAAGAATTAATCTACTTACGTAGAAGTGAAGCAGCACCAGCACCAATACCCAAGTATACCAGTTTCAAGGATACCTGAAATTTTTGCACAAAATATGAGCATGTCATCTGAAAATTCAACCAACTGTACCTTCAAATTTGAATCTAAATTTTTTTAGGAACAGTATCATGAATAATCACTTGTTTTCTGGATCAGGTGGACTTCACATATTCTTGAATTACGCATGCATAAATCAACAGATATGAATATGAATTTCAATCAAGCCAAAAGCGGGGACCCATCTTCCAAATTGGTTTACTATTTTTTATTTTAATTGCTTTCTTAAACTCTGAATTTCAGCATTCAAATTTAAAAATCGGCTGCATGGGACGAGAAAAAGGAAACCGAAATCAAGAGGTTATTCAACACAACAACCAAAAATAAAAAGAATATAAAAAGTAAATCGCGCAGGCGCAGAAATAGAAAAAACGATCACCTTTGAAACTACATGCACAACATTGGATTGACCACTTCCGCCGAAAGAATTCACCAACTCGCCGAAGATAAGGGTCATGATCGGCTGCGACACCCCATTTCCGATGGCGGCGATTGTGCCGACCGCCATTAATAGGTAATCAAGCTTATCTGCGAAAGAAAAAAGTTTATAAAACGGCACCGTCTCAGCTTTCTTCTTCTTCTCATCAGATGGCCTCGCCGGCGTTGGCTCGTCGTTGGCCATTCTTAATTTTATTCAAGAACCCTTTTTCTTCTTTGGCGAATGTGATCTCACAGAAGAATTGCGGTGCAACACAGAATCAGAATCGTAAAGATTGGGATTATATTGTTGCTGTCATTATTATAGATTTATTTTTTAAATATTGTTTTCTAGAAGTTTATCTCGTGTGAGTAAATTTATATCGGGATGCATCTCACTTGTAATTAGTTAAAAAAGCGACAAAATCTGTCCACGAAATCGTTTAAGAAAAAGAAGAAAAAAGATCCGAATTTTATTGTGTGGAAAACAATCAAGGATCATTCAATTTCTAACCCTTCTTCACTCCTAATTATGGTGTTTCTAGAATGCATATTCAAAAGTAGAAACTTTTTCATCAAGATATTAATAAACAGATCTACTTGTATTTTTGTCACCAAACTTTTTTGTAATTATTTTTCAAAATATATACATATAAAGATAGCATGGAATGGATATTTAGTATAGATATACAACATGCAGTACAAGTATATATAGTTGGGATATATGCCTGTCACTTGCCACACGTATGACTTTAAATTAATTTGGTTGTGGCACGAGTTATTTTCGCGATTAGTTTGGATATTTTAATAAATCTAACAGTTTTCGATGAAAAGTACATTGTGACATGATATACTTTCTGTTATCAAAGTACGTATTTTTTTCTATCATAAATAGAGTTATGAGAATATCATGTGATATAGCTAATATTAGCATTGAAATATAAATTATAACTCACCATCTTCATAAATATAAATTATGACTATTTTTTTGAATTTATGACCTAAATACCCTTTTCTCTCTTCTATTTGTGATCCATCACTTCTTGACCTATTTTATTGACACTTAATTTCTTTTTCAAAATTTTTCTTTCTTTTTTTTTGTTTTTTTTTAATTTTCCAGTTTTTTTCTGTTTTTCTGTTTTTTTTCTTATTTTCCAGATTTCTTTTTCTTTTTTTTATTTTTTTTCGTATTTTCCAGATTTCTTTTTCTTTTTTATCTGTTTTATTTTTTATTTTTCAGATTTCTTTTTTATCTTATTTTCCAGATTTTTTTTCTTTTTTTTCTGTTTTTTTTTTCAGATTTTTTTTTTTCTGTTTTTTTTTATTTTTCAGATTTTTTTTTTAATTTCCAATTTTTTGTTTGTCTCTTCGTTTTTTTGTTTGCCGCTTCTTCTTCGGTCAAGATTCGAGCGAGGGGAGCCGAAGGCCTCGGAGCGAGCCGAAGAAATCTAAATTGTTGCCCGACGATTATCTTTATATTAGTAATCGGACCGAAAGCGGAGCCGTACAATCGGAGCCGAAGGCGGAGCCGCAAAATCGGCGCAATATAACATGGAATAATTGGAATGTTTGTCCCAAGAGTACCATGTCATAACTTGGAACATCTGGAACTAATTCGACAATTCGTCCCAGTTGTACCAAATCTGGAACAATTGGCACTAATAAGGCTAAATTTGTACCAGAAGTACTAGAACAGTTGGTACTAATATGACTAAATTTGTACCAGAAGTACCAACTGCCTCATACCCGGCCCGACCCGACCCGCGCCTGCCCGCGTCCGACCCGACCCGTTCCGCGTTTCATTAAGGGTATTTTCGACCCAAATTGAAAAAAATGGTCAAAATTTATATTTTTGAAAGAGGTGGGCCAAAATTTATATTTTAATGGTCATTATGACTATTTCAAAATATGTCTCTAGAGTTATTGTAGGATTCTAACAGGTTTAAAGATAAAAATATTAATTTTAGCAATAATTTTTAAAAATTATTAATTATAGTTATTTATGACTTTTTTACCCTTATTTGAATTCTCATTATTTTTCATGTGAATCTCCAGTTTTCTTATGTAAATTTTCGTTATTTTTCATGTGAATTCCCATTTTTCATGTGAATTTCCATTTTTTTTAATGTGAATTTGAATTAGATATAAAATCAAATAAATTGTAATGTGATTTCACATTATTTTTCATGTGAATTTCTATTTTTATGTGAATTTCCATTTTTCTGCTTGTGAAACCATTATAATGTGATTTCATATTATTTTTCATATGAAACCACACTAATTATAATGTGATTTCACATATTTATTCACGTGATTTCGCACAGATATATTTGGGATCACGACTTTTAGTTAAAAAAAATGAAAATTGAAATAGAAGAAGGAAAAAAGGGTAAATAAGTCTATAATTGCTATCATTATAATACTAAAAGGAAAACGATTCTTACTTTGAAAAAATTCTACGTGGCACCTCTTATATTCCTCCATTCATATTTATCTTAATTTTCAAAATTTTGAATTTTTAAATGTAAAATAATAGATTTTAAATATCTATACTAAAATCTTGTGTCCCACATCGGTTTCTCAATGAAACTTCACCTATTGAAAAGCCTATAAATACCTAGAATTAATGTGTATTTTTTCATCTTTTATTCCACCAGTTTTATTTGGCCAATTTATTTATTAATCGGCCGAATAAATAACTATTATTTTATAATTTAATTTAATTTAATTTGGTCAATTTATTAATTGCTCAAATAGATAATTATTTTTTTAGGAGTTTTATTTCACCAATTTATTTATTAATTGGCCGAATAAATAATTGCTATATTTTTATAGTTTAATTTAATATAATTTGGTCAATTTATTAATTGGCTAAATAGATAATTATTTTTTGTAGGAATTTTATTTGGCCAATTTATTTATTAATCGACCGAATAAATAACTGCTATATTTTTATAATTTAATTTAATATAATTTGGTCAATTTATTAATTGACCGAATAGATAATTATTTTTATTAGGGAACCAATTTATTAGTTGACAGAATAAATGGTTCCAAAATAGTTTGGATAATTTATTGGTTGACCAAATTAAATTACTCATTCGTGTTCCTTTCTGAAAAAAATCTGTATATTAGTCTACCGTCACAGTTCTGCGTCGGAACTGGCCCGTTGACCACAACTCTAATTTATAAGTGCGTAATTTATAAAATTCATTTAGAATTTATATAGATCCAAAAATTTAACAAAAATTATGATTGTACTATTCGTTATCGTCCTTAATCGTATTGTAATATTCGTTAATTAAAATTATAAATTATGCAAAGCTGGAAACCCAAATATAAATAACGTAAAAATTATTTCATGGATGACGATTATAGATTTTAGAAAATACATGGGAAAAAAACATAAAATAAAAAATTTCTCGAGTGTCGGTGGGGAATTGGCTCGTCTACCGCCACGGTTCCGGGTTAGAATTGACCCGTTGACCACGATTTTGATTTATAAATGCATAATTTATGACGATTCTAGATTTTAGAAAATACATGAAAAAAATGAATAAAATGAAAATTTTAAAATTAATAAGAATAAAGAATGAAAATTTTATAAATAGTACAATCATATTTTTATTAAATTTTTGGATCTATATAAATTCTAAATAAATTTTATAAATTACGCAATTATAAATCACAGTCGTGGTCAACGGGCCAGTTCCGATGCAGAATTGTGGCGGTAGACTAATATAAGAATTTTTTTCAAAAAGGAACACAAATGACTAAATTTTAATCGGATTTTAAACAAGTACGAGTGTAAAAATTTCAAACAAGTTTGAATAATCCTAAACACATCATCTCAAATTGTTTTATTAATAGTCTCCGTTGGAAAACGTATAATATGTAGGAAAATTCGCAGAAAAATTACTAACGATTTATCAACGAGTCAAATCCGATCAAGAATCAAGAATCGTGCGCGTAGATGGGCCAATTCAGTACTTGAGGGACAACTTTTTTTTTAATATATATAAGTTTGAACTCATAAAAATAAGGATATTCGTGGTCAAATTTTATCCTATATCATTGACTAAATAATTTTATGAATCACAATCATTCCATATAAGATTTGTAAAAAGGAAAAACTACCAATTACATAGCGAAACAATTCTTGAAGTTCTATTCTCAGTTAAAAAAGTTATTCTCGAAGCTGGTAAAAAAGAAAACGAATGTCATCATTTATTTTTCTATGAATATATTTGGAAGATGATTATTTATATAATACTACAATTTATAATTAAATTTTTATTTATTAAATATTGTGTGAATATTTTTGGAATATAGTTATGTATATAATTAAATATTAATTTCAGGTAAAAAGAAAACAAATGTCATCATTAATTGTTTTTGTGAATATATTTGGAAGATAATTATTTATATAATTTAAAATCAGTATTGTAGTCAATAGGTCGGTTTCAGGTCGGAACTGTCGGGGTAGACGTGATGATTGTAAAGCGGTGGTTTAACTTATTTTTTATCTTAATCTTGTGTTGAATTCATAATGTGGGGTATTTAGGGTTACTTTCATCTTATAGACAATCTTAACATCTATAGTATTATTCGCTATCTATATATCTCTTCTCTCTCTCTCACTACCCGCTCTTTCTCTTGCCTCTTTTTCTTAATAAAAAGCTAAAAAATTCAGCTTAAGAGTCGCTTTCCTTTGAGAGAGAAATATATGTTTGCCCACATCGGTTTTGTAGAAGAATAGAGCTTTAACAAGTATCGAAAGTAATGAGAATATATTAGTTATAATTTTTAACAAACATAACTATATGGGTTTGAGATGTAAACATGTGGTAAAATTACTTTTTAATTGAATTTGAGATGTGTTCAAGGGATATAAATTATAAGCGAGTTTAGTAGATTGCATAATCGAATTATTTAACGCTAAAATAATTAACAAATAATATTTATTTTAATCTATCACATATTAGTACTATTTAATAATTTTATTAATTTTTATAATTTCCCATCGATTTTCGACGGGTTATATGCTAGTTATTTAATAGTTTTAAAAAGGATTGCTATAATTAATATTTTAAGTCTTAAAATTGCTATTTCTGCATTTACCCTTATAAATATGGGTAGTGCTATTTGGACACAGTGTAGTGATGTTGTCTGCCACAGTAGCTAAAAAAATAATACTCACTACATATAAATTTTGAAAAAAGAAAATATAACAGTGTGCACGAATAGAATTATTGTTTACATAATTACATTTGATAGATTCAATATAATTGCCACTTTGACGGCAAAAATTACCCCAGATTACCACTATTTCGTACTTTCTCCGTCCACGAAATGGCTGCCACTTTTGCCTTTTAAGTTCATCCACGAAATGCTTGTCACTTCCATTTATAGTAGTAGGACTCACATAATATATTATATTTAATCTTTGATGGTCCCGATACGAGTTACTGGTGTATGGGGGGGAAATACACCAGTTACGATTTTCAAACTTAACCCCCAAAAATAACTTCAACTGAGTAGAGCAGCTCAGTTGGAATCGCAACTGAGTAAAGAACACTCAGTTGGAAGTGTAGTGTTGTGCGGAATGTGGTGGAAATTAAACTTGTAAAACAACTCACGCTTTTATGCACGGTTGGTCGAAAACCAAAACAGTTGAGAATGCACATATGCGATTTGTATGCTGGTTAGTCAGTCAATTGAGAATGCAAGAAATAACTGAATAAAGAAAAACACAAGCACACAGAGAATTAACGTGGTTCGGAGATAACACTCCTACGTCCACGGGGAGTTGTGAGTCCACACAACTCTGTCCAAGTTCTTCTGGACAAACTACTCAGCTTACGCGGGCTGAGCAACCGTTAAGGATAAGTTTGCAGGTACTTATCAACCTTATAGTTTAGTTTCCAGGTACTAAACAACCTATCTACTCAGTTGCGGGAAGAGTAGGATCCTAAACCTTTTCAGGTGAAAGTAAATGGGGTTCCAACAAAAAGCTCGAACGAGAAGTGAGCTATGATCTAACTCTCTACGAACTCTCACTAAGTGATGTTCTCAAGGTTCGATCTAAAGACACAAAAACTAACTAACTCTAGAACTCTCAACAAGTGATGTTCTAGGAGATTAAATTCAGTTCAGCTTGTGAAGAATATTGCTCTTTCTTTCGCTCTCTGGTTTCTTCTCGCGTATCTCTTCTCTATATTTTGAATGAATGAATGCCTCTATTTATAGGCGGAGAGTATCAACTAGCCGTTGGAGGAGCTGTTGATCTCTGATCTTTAAAAGTGATGGCTTGTCTCTCATTTCTGCAGACTTTCCCAATATGGCATTTGTGCTCATCTGCTTTCCATCTGAGATAGCCTTGTGTTGGGCCAAATGGGGTAATGATTGAACGGTCAAACCCTCACGTGACTTCCAACAAGGAGTGGTCAGTTAAGACTTTCGATCTTCAACTAACTTGTTCTTCAGCCGATGTTCTTATCTGACAACTAACAGTTGAACTCTCAACTGACTTCATCTTCAAAGCTGTTGATCTTCTCGGTTGAGTTCTACAATTGATGTTCTGAAACTGAACACTCAGTTGTCTTCCTTGTATCTGATCAGTTGGGTTCGAATGCTCAGATGGCTTTCTTTCATCTGATGTTCTCTTCCCCTTTACTGCTTCTCATCTGATGAACGCTCAGTTGTTTTCCTAACAACTGATGTTCTGTCCGAGTGATGCCATGTTGCCATCTTCAGCTGGAGACCTGTAAAGATAAAATCTTAACAATGCTCAAACAGCGAGCCTACCTACTAACATTAGGTTCTGGCAATATCTACTCGGTTGGGGTCAGTTGGTTTTGGAATTCATTAAAACTCTTACTAATAAATTTCCCAACAATCTTTTATTTCTCACCACTTCACTCACATTTATTGTGTGACTCTTACTCTACTCACAACAATACTCATTATTATACACTACTACCTACCATTTTCTTAAAACTCGTGTTGTCCACAATTTGACAATTATTTTGTGGATGGAGGGAGTACTAAAATAGTCTTACCAAAATCTAGACAAATTAGTAATAGAACTAAGCACCAAAACATAAGAACTTTGGAGAGCAATTTCTTATAGTCGGTCATATCATACAGTCCATCCATTTATTTATTTTTTAATCAATTGATTAATATTTAATAAATTATAATGCGAATTTTGTGGAACGGGTTGGAACAAATTCGGAAGATTCTTTCCATATTTATGCGAATTTTGCGGAGATTTTTTCCTTATCCATTCATGACACGGAGAAGACCTAATATGACGAATATATTTGTTTGTTCCACAAGATAAGCCTCCAAAGGAAGTTTCTATCTACAAGGAAATTAGGGCAAATCGGTGAAGATCATATATAGAATTTCTCAAGACCTATATATATCGACATCAACATTATTTGGAGGTTGCCGCTGCATTAGCTATATTTCTTGTATTCATAGCTAGTATACTTGCGTGAGTGAGTATTTTTCCTATTGTTCTTGAGAGTGTTTGTTTCATATAAAAACACTTGGGAGAGAGGTGAGCGTTGGGTTGCGACTCAAGCTTAGATTATTCAAGTGCATCGTGAACATTCGTTGGTTCACGCTGGGTTGGGAAGTGTGTGAGTTAGGAGACTTCATATGGTTGACGAACTATATGTGTAACAGTCTGTAACTACAACTTATAATAGTGGATTGATTCTCTCTTGGGCAAGAAGGCCCCCCAGACGTAGGCTAACTAACCGAACTGGGTCACCATTTCTGTGTGTTCTTTACTTAGCATATTCATTACATTCTGTGCTAATCTCTGTGCTAAATTTTACAATAACGGATACAATTTATATGCATAAATTGTTAGATTAATTATTTTAATTGGTACCAGAGCCGTACACCGACTTCACAGGTGTTGATCCCGGGATAACCACAAATCTTTGTTGCTGCATCTGATCCACAATGACCACTAATGGTCATGCTATGATGAAACCCTCATTGCTGGATGGGAAGAACTATGGCTATTGGAAAATAAGAATCATGTCTTACATCAGATCTATTGATGAAACTGCATGGAATGCGATAGAGGAAGAATGGACGCCTCCAGTCAAAGAAAATTCTTTGGATCTCAAAATAAGGAACGAATGGAGTGAAAAAGAAATCAAATGGTCAGGGATGAATCAAAAGGCCCTGAATGCAATTCAATCGGCTGTGAGCGTAGAGATATTTCCTCTAATCTCCACTTACACCTCCGCCAAGAAAGCTTGGAACATTCTTGAAACAGCTTTCGAATGAAACAAGAAGGTGAAAGGTCAGAGGCTCCAACAACTGACTTCACAGTTTGAAAATCTAAGAATGGAGGAGACTGAAAACATTGATGAATTTATGTTAAGACTGTTAGCTCTTACCAACAAAAGTTTTCATCTTGGAAAATTTCCAATGAGAAGCTTGTTAGGAAGGTTCTTCGATCTCTTCCAAATAGATTGGAATACAAGGTGACTGCTATAGAGGAAGTTAAAGATGTCTCTGAACTCAAACTGGATAAGTTGATCAACTCTCTAAGAACCTTTGAAATGGGAAAACAGAATGAGAGTTTTGAGAAAAGGAAGGGAGTTTTCTTTGCAGCTCACAACTGAAATTCTGATCCAGCATCTGAGCCTACCAGCAAAACCAGTAGAGATGAAGTTTTAGCTCTTCTTATCAAAAACTATGACAAGCTATTCAAGAGACCTATGAAAAAGGGCTCCAATAATAGCTCATCCAGAAAAGAATCTGCTAAAACCTCCTCAAGAAACAAAGGGGTGAAATCTCGCACTGAAAGATCTGATCCAAAGTGCTTCGAATGTGATGGGTATGGATATTTTCAAAATGAATGTCCGTGTTTCCTCAAATGTGAGAACAAATCATATGTTGCCACACATAGCGATGAAGAAAATGATGACAGTGGTTGCGAGAAAAAGTCCAATGTTGTGGCTCACGTAGAAATCTTATCAGAAGCCTCCGAACAATCTCCACCCAAGTCAGAAGAGGTGGATGAAGAAAGTAATGAAAAAGAAGTGGACAAGGAAACTTTAGTAAAGGTCTATGAAGATCTCAAAACCAAATGTAAGGAGGTTGGAGGTGCCAACAAATAACTCAATTTCAAGATCAAGGAATTGGAAGAGGAAACTAAGATTGTAAATCTCAGTTGGTTGATGTTTGTCAAGAAAGGGATAATTTAAAGGTTCTAAACAATGCATTGCTGCTGGAGAATTCAAATCTCAGAGAAGACAATGTGTTCAAAGCAAATGAAATCATTCATATCAACAATGTTGTGAGGATGATGACAAACAGTACTGCACATCTTGATCAGATCCTTGAGGCTGGTCAACCAAAACAAGCAAAGCTGGCTTGGGTTTTTAAAGGAGTAAGGAGTGGAGACCAGTGAATATAAAAACCAAGACGTCTTTCGTTCTGAAAAGGAAAAGCTACCTGAAGGAACCCATGACACCAAGAAGTAGGAGGAGGAGATTCCAAAACAAGCTGTAAAAAAAAATCATCGTGGAAAGCAACAACATCAGAGACAAGCTCGAAAATCCCACTCTGCTCCACAGAGACAGAATCAGGTGTTCAATAATCAAGGATATAATGACTACTATACTCCATTGTGTCATTATTGTGAGAGACCAGGTCATATCAGACCTAATTGCAGGTTCTACATGGCAGATCGAAGAAGAACCATGAATCATAGCACATGAAGGCCAGGAAAAGGAAGAAACTATGGTTTATGTATCTCTAATTGCTTTATGGGCAAGAGCTGATAATAGATGGTACTTGGATAGTGCATGTTCGTAGCAAATGACTGGAAATTCAAAGTTCTTGAAAGATGTTAAGAAGAGCTTTAATGACACTATGACTTTTGGTGATGGATCACAACTAAATATCATTGGCAGAGGAACACTAGATGTTCCAAGTTTTCCTCCATTGAAGGACGTATTCTGATAGACAGAATGAAGGCCAATTTGATAATCATTGGGCAGCTATGTGATCAAGACCTGGATGTGAGATTCACCTTCTCTCACTGTATTGTCACATCGAATGGCAAGGAGTTTGAAAAGGGACCTTTCGAGAAGTTCTGCAATGAGAAGGGGATAGCTCATGAATTCTGCCCCATAACTCCACAACAAAATGGAGTTGTTGTAGAAAGGAAGAATCGCACACTTCAAGAGATGATGCGAACTATGATGAATGCTTAAGATATTGCTGAGTGGTTTGGGGCTGAAGCAATGAATACTGCTTGCTACATCATCAATCGAGTCTACTTGCGACCTAAAACAGACAAGACTGCCTATGAATTGTGGAAAGGCAGAAAACCTAGCTTCAAGCACTTTCACGTATTTGGAACGGTTTGCTACGTTCTAAATGATAGAATTCAAAGAAAGAAGTTTGATGATAAAGGAGTTGAGGCAATCTTCTTGGGGTATTCCAGAATAGCAGGGCTTTTAGAGTTTTTAACAAGACCACAAAGATTGTAATGGAATCCATTAATGTAGTGTTCACTGATGATAATGTCATCTCTAAAGAAGAAGAAGAAGAAGATCAGCTAGAGTCATCTGATCCAACAACTGAGCCAGATACAAGTAACGCTTCGGAGCAAACTGATCCACATGTAGCAGCATCTGAGAAGGGAAATTCAAATCCACAAACTGCCTCAGATACCTTCCACTCAGAATGTTATTGTCCCTCTTACTCTGTCCAGAAAAGTCTCAAAGGATCATCCCATCTTCAATATCCTTGGTGATCCTAGAGGTGGAAGAACGACTTGCAATGTCAAACGAAATTATGCTAAGATTGTGACAAATCTAGCATATGTTGTTATGTCTCTACTATTCTTCCAAACAATGTCAAAGAAGCCTTATATATTGAAGAATGGATCGCATCTATGCAAGAGGAGCCCATTCAATTTGTTCGATGCAATGTATAGGAATTGGTTCCCCGCCCTATCGATGTGCTGGTTATTGGGACCATGTGGATTTTTCGCAACAAGGCCAATGAAGAAGATGTTATCACTCAGAACAAGTCACGCCTTGTGGCTCAGGGATACTCACAGGAAGAAGGCATTGATTTTGAGGACTCATTCGCACATGTGTCAAGGTTGGAAGCTATCAAATTGTTGCTAGGTATGGCATGCTGCTTGAACTTCAAACTGTATCAAATGGACGTCAAGAGTGCCTTTCTCAATGGTATTCTTTATGAGGACGTTTATGTGGAGCAACTTCCAGGGTTCGTGGATCCAGACTATCCACACCATGTGTACAAGCTCAACAAAGCTTTATATGGTCTTGAGCAAGCACCAAGGGTGTGGTATGAGACTGTCAAAATACTTCATAGCCAAAGAATACACACGAGGCGGATCAGACAAGACTCTGTTCTACAAAAGAGACAGCAAAGGTATAATTCTCATCCAAATTTATGTTGATGATATCATATTTGGGTTTGTGTCGCAGGAACTAATCCAGGAATTTGTGGATCACATGACTAATAAGTTCGATATGAGCTTGTTTGCCGAATTGCATTATTTTCTGGGACTTCAAATTAAGCAATCCGATGAGGGGATATTTATATCTCAATCGAAGTATGCCAAAGGCTTGGTCAAGAAATTTGGCCTTGAGAATGCGAAGATTCGAAGGACACCAATGGGAACTTCAGTCAAACTGAGCAAAGATAAGGATGGAACTTCAGTAGATCAATCCTTATATAGAAGCATGATTGGTAGTCTATTGTACTTGACTGCAAGTAGACCTGACATCAGTTACAATGTTGGTGTCTGTACCAGATTTCCAGCAAAAGAAAGTCACTTGGCTACAGTGAAAAGTATTATCAAATACGTGAAGGGCACCAGTGATTATGGTATTTGGTATGCAAAAGAAAGCACTACATCTCTTGTTGGATTTAGTGATGCAGATTGGGCAGGAAATGCTGATGATAGAAAGAGTACATCGGGAGGATGTTTCTTTCTAGGCAACAACCTTGTTAGGTGGCACAGCAAGAAGTAAGTGAGCATCTCACTGTCCTCAGAGTATATTGCAGTTGGATCAGCATGTACTAAACTCATGTGGATGGCTCAAATGCTAGAGGATTACGGAATTGAAGCAAAGGGATTCACTCTCTATTGTGACAACATGAGTGCCATTGACATTTCCAAGAACCCAGTCCACCACTCTCAGACTAAACATATTGACATTCGTCATCATTTCATAAGAGAGTTGGTTGAAGACAAAGTTCTTAATTTGGAGTTTGTTACTACGGAAAAACAGTTGGCTGACGTGTTCACTAAGGCACTAGATGGTTCGAAGTTTGAATCATTAAGAATGGCCTTGGGAATTTATTCCCTTTGATTTATTTTCAGAGGGAGACCCTCCGCTTGGGGTTTGGATGTCAAGCATGGTGTGTTGTGGATTTCTTTGGTTTTCCGGTATTTTCTATATGTTTCGAATTTCTGTTATTGAATCTGTACCAGATGGTGTAGCTCAGTGTGTGGAACAGAAATTTAAAACTGGGCAATAGCATGATGACGTCATAGAGCTGCAACAGTCACTTCATGCAAAGTCCCTACATATTCCGGCTCCTTTTTCAGTAGAATTGAATATTCCAGCCGTTATGGATATATTTGAATTCAATATTGTGATTTATCTTATTCCTATTTTCAAGGGATTTGATTTTATCCCTTAAGAGAGAGGTTTTGTTCGTGCCATATCTATGTATATATACCAGCTTATTTGAGGGTTTATTCTATACTCAAAACCCTAGCTGCTGCAACTGCTCCATATTCTTTCCACTCTTTCTCTAGATAGTCTATCCATGGCTTCCCAAAGATCATCGCAATCACCACCCTCCCAAGAATTCTCCGATGATTCCCATGGCAGAGACACCTACGTGCTTGATCTTGGAGCACAAGATCCTCCTTCTAATCCAAAGTCGAGAAGAAGGCTAGTTATGTACGATTCCTCACCAGAACCCTCTCCACAACCTTCTCCAGTGAAATCCTTGTTGATTTAGAGGAAGAACCAGAGACAGTGGGAGAAGAGACCATAAACTCTCTACTCATCAAGTTCAAGGAGAGAACCATTGAAAAGGTGAAGCTAAAGAGAACTCGATGTAGTGACACCCCATATCCCACGCCTCAGAAGAAGGGTTCACTATTCCAAAGACCAGCCGCATTCACTGGCGGATCACGAAGGGAAACCTCCTCTGCCCATTAGGAAGGTAGAGATCAAGAGGAGAAGCTACAGAAGGAAGATACTTTGGTTTATGATGTTGAGCAACAGAGGGAGATTTGTGTTTCTGCTGCTCATGCTGCAAAGAAAAAGATAGCTAAAACTGCTGAGGCAAAGAAGAGGGCAGCTGTTGTTGATGCCTCCAAGAAGAAGTCTGCCAAGGAGTGTGAGAAGAAAAAGCCTACCAAGAAGGCAGAGAAGAAGAAGATGGCTGAAAAGCCAAAGCAGAAGGAGATGGTCAAGAAGACCACTCAAAGGAAGAAGGGAGCTACTCTGCCACCCCTACTCATCAATAAGGCCAACCCTGTCATGCATACATGGGCTCAGTTAAGGAAATAGGCAGAAAAAGCTGCTGCAGCCATGGGGAAAGGAAAGGAAAAGATGCATGAGGCCCCATCCAAAAGAAAGAGAGGGAAGGAACAAGGATACAAAGAGCCTATTGACATTGATTCAGGCTCTGATAATGCATTTGATAGTGATGAGGGGAACTAAAGGCAAGATTTTCCTAAGTCTGCAGGGGAGGCTTCAAAGGCACCAAGAATTTGCAATCATATCGTTGTGGATGCTCTGAAATTCAAATCTGATGAGCACCAAGAAAGATGGCGCACGGTGCTGCAAAAGAAGTATGTGTGGAAAAGTTTGTGAAGCCTCAATCGCTGGAAGCTACCGGGCTGTTGAAGCTATTGAAGGATGCAAAATGGGATCAGACCATCCTTCATGTTCGAAGGTTCATGCCATCAATCGTCTTGGAGTTCTAATGCAATCTCTCCAAGAGCATCAAGAATCCCACTTCAAGTAAGTGCTTCAAGACCTATGTGAGGGGTCAATACATTGATTTTTCTCCTAGAATTATCAATGTGTTTGTGAATCGTGATGACTATGATGATGAGGATGAGGAGATATCTATTGATGAGGTGGCTAAGAAACTGACTGGTAGGTTTTATCGTCGTTGGCCTACCAACAGTGATAGCATTAGTGGGATTCATCTCACTATGAAGTTTTCAGTGCTGCACAAGATCACGGTATTCAATTGGCTTCCCTCCGACCATACCTCTATGGTGGGTAAGCATCTTGCTACTATTCTGTACAAGATTGGTCAGTTTAAGAACTTCAACTTTGGAAATATTGTTTTTGACCATGTGACTAATCATGCTGAGGAATTAGAGAATGAGAGATGCTTGGGATATCCGGGTTTGATCTTTGGGATAATTCAATCCCAAATGCATGAGGTGGTTCGTGATGGTGATATCTGGGCTAAGAATCCAAGTCCCTTCATCTTCAACAACAAGTTGTTCAATGAGGTGCATCACTTTCGTGATATTGAAGGTCCTGTTCAAAAATTGAAAACACTATACAAGGCTTATGTGCCAATTACTGAGCTTCTCCCTGCTCGGGCACATGCTTTGACTGCAAGGATGCATGGCAAGCTAACCAGAGAATACAATTCTTTGGATAAGATCATCAAGTCCCTTCAGATGAGGCAAGCCTCCATAGCATCACTGTTGTATGATGCTTCTGCTCCAGCTACTGAGGTTGGTGAACCTTCTGGAACAAAGACTGTCGATGCTGAGCAAGAACCTGATCCTCATGATGAGTTTGACAAAGAACTCGAACGAATGCAAAAAGAAGTGGAGGACTATGGTGATAGTGCTGAGGAAGAAGAGGCTGAAGATGAGGACAAAGAGGAAGAAAATGAAGAAGAAGACTCAGCAACTAACAGTATGGAGCATAGTGCAAAGCGCCACAAGAAGGATGGATCCAAATCTCTTTCTATTTAGCTGCTCATGTTGGTCTTAAGTCCCTCTTTTTGTCATTTTGTCATTCATGTGAGACAAAAAGGGGGAGTAGTAGCTGTTTTTGGTCTTCTTGGTTTTCTGGTTTTCTATTATGATGTTTATATTTTGTTGTTTCCGCTGCTGCAAGGAGTTTCTATCTCCTTAAATGAAATGAAGTTATTTTTGAAGATTCCCTATTGATTGAGTTAAGGGAGTTTAATTCCAAGAGTAATCCTCCATGTTCAGTTTGAGAAGGAGTCATGATTCTGAAAGCTATTTCGGAGTCTGAAGGTCAGTTTGAGGGGGAGCTTCCACACTATCTTCATTTGTGCTTAATTGTTCAGTGATTTGCTTGAAGATGGTTTTTTACTTTGATTTTAATGAATGTTTGAATTATGGTTTTGTGTACATAAATGCCAAAGGCGGAGATTGTTAGATTCAAACATGCAACTCAATCAAGTTAGCAAGTTTATGTAGAAGATGATCAGACTGAAGTGTTTCAAGTTGTGCTGACACGGAATGAAGATTTTGTTCTTCAGTCTGAGCTAGAATATTATGGAACAGGTTGGAACAGATTTAGAAGATTCTTTCCATATTTATGCGGATTTTGCGGAGATCTTTTCCTTATCCATTCATGACACGGAGAAGACCTAATATGGCGAATATATTTGTTTGTTCCACAAGATAAGCCTCCAAAGGAAGTTTCTATCTACAAGGAAATTAGGGCAAATCGGTGAAGATCATATATAGGATTTCTCAAGACCTATATATATCGACATCAACATTATTTGGAGGCTGCCGCTGCATTAGCTATATTTCTTGTATTCATAGCTAGGATACTTGCGTGAGTGAGTATTTTTCCTATTGTTCTTGAGAGTGTTTGTTTCATATAAAAACACTTGGGAGAGAGGTGAGCGTTGGGTTGCGACTCAAGCTTAGATTGTTTGAGTGCGTCTTGAACATTCGTTGGTTCACGCTGGGTTGGGAAGTGTGTGAGTAAGGAGACTTCATATGGTTGACGAACTATATGTGTAAGAGTCTGTAACTACAACTTACAATAGTGGATTGATTCTCTCTAGGGCAAGTGATACGATCCTCGCCGGAGTTGCAGATGCTGACGTGAATATTATACACCCAAGACCAAATCTGAACCTAACCGGATAAAGATGGAGTATCCCAAAACCTCTGTATCTGTTTCTCACAAGTGAATTAGGCGAATAAATCCCTAAAATCCAACGATAGGACGACACAGCAACTCGGGGACGATGAATGATGGATAAGATGAAATATCTCAAAACCTCTGTATCTGTTTCTCACAAGTGAATTAGGCGAATAAATCCCTAAAACCCAATGATAGGACGACACAGCAACTCGGGGACGATGAATGACACACGAACGAGGGATGGTTGACTCGCCGATACGTCGATAAGAACATCACGGTGGCATGCCGCCAATCCGCTAGTTCGATGAACGAACTGAAGGAGATAAACTCACAAAATATTATTCATCAAATCGTTATTTAATCCATGCCCTACTAGACCTATTTATAAGGGTGGAATACAATAGAGTCCTATTCTAATAAGGAAAATAATTCCTTGAATAAAAGGAAACATAATCCTAATCTAATAAGGAAACAAATCCTTGAACAATAAGAAAAGAAATTCTAAAGTAATAAGGAAATAAATCCTTAACCTAATAAAATATAAAACTACCAAAATAACTAAAATAAACCTTATTTTTTGCCAACAATAAATAACAATGAAAATTAAAATAAAATAAATAAAATCTTCAGATGTTCAATCTTGGATTGCATCATTCCCCTCCTCTTGAAAGGGATTTGTCCTCAAATCCAAAGCTTCAAACCTGCATCAAAAGAACAATATTTTTTGTTCTTTCTTTTCCTTTTTTTCTCTTTATTTTTCTAAGACAAAAACAAATAAAAGATAGAGGTTCAGATCAGGCTCTGATACCAAATAATACGATCCTCGCCGGAGTTGCAGATACCGACGTGAATAGTATACACTCAAAACCAAATCTGAACCGAACCGGATAAAGATGGAGTATCCTAAAACCTCTGTATTTGTTTCTCACAAGTGAATTAGGCGAATAAATCCCTAAAACCCAACGATAAGACAACACAGCAACTCGGGGACGATTAATGACACACGAACGAGGGATGGTTGACTCGTCGATACGTCGATAAGAACATCACGGTGGCATGCCGCCAATCCGCTAGTTCAGTGAACGAACTGAAGGAGATAAACTCACAAAATATTATTCATCAAATCGTTATTTAATCCATGCCCTACTAGACCTATATATAGGGGTGGAATACACTAGAGTCCTATTTTAATAAGGAAAATAATTCCTTGAATAAAAGGAAACATAATCATAATCTAATAGGGAAACAAATCCTTGAACAATAAGGAAACAAATTCTAAACTAATAAGGAAATAAATCCTTAACCTAATAAAATATAAAACTACAAAATAACTAAAATAAAGCCTTATTTTTTGTCAACAATAAATAAAAATGAAAATTAAAATAAAATAAATAAAATCTTCAAATCTTCAATCTTGGATTGCATCAGCAAGAACGCCCCCCAGACGTAGGTTGACTAACCGAACTGGATCACCATTTCTATGTATTCTTTACTTAGCATATTCGTTACATTCTGTGCTAATTTCTGTGCTAAGTTTTACAATAACAGATACAATTTATATGTATAGAAATAGCAAAAAATATCATAACATTAGTTTGAAGACTTTGCGCAATGCGACAAATACTGAATAGAAAAGGAAAAGTCTTGCTCTCTTAACCCCGAATTAGCAACATGAGATTAGTCCGTATGTTTGGAATATTTATAAATGCAATTGACCTTCCATCCAGACCACATATTTTAATTGGAACTTTTAAATTTAGGAAGAAAAGGTTCAGGTTTAAATAGGAAAACTCTTCTGGGGATATTCAAGCCGGCATTCACAACAGTGGGCTTTGAAGCTCTAAGGTTATGAGTATTTTAGTAGGATCCCAATGATTGATAGCCTTAGGGTGAAATTTTTACTATGGTAAAGCTCTACCCTTAGGGCTATCCAATGATTGATTTTTTATATTTTTTTTAATTTTACTTTTCTATTTTAAAATAGTAATAAAAATAATAAAATACGAAATTGTATTGAAACATTGGAAAATTACAAAACAATTGATACAAATTAAAAACTAGTCGTTTGTATTATTAGACTCAGCGTAGCGGCGCGCGCGCGAGCGTGCTCACACCGCGCACGCACCACTACCGAGCGCATGCTCGCTCTGCCGATCGCCAAACAACGCGCTCGCTGGCAGTCTTGGTGACACGTGGCGATCGCATAATGATCGTCAGGCGACCGTTGGCGATCTCAACGGTTACATTTTAAATTTTTTATTTTTATTTATATTTTTTTAATTCTCCATTTTACACTATAAATACCCCCTTCCACTCCCTCAAACATCACACCTCTCATTCTCCTCTCTTTCAATTTTTCTCATTGGGCGATTTCCGGCGATCTTCCCGACGATGGTTCGTCATCCCTACACCGATGGCAAAACCCTTGAATTGGCACAGGCGTTGTTGTACGTCCGTAATGGCGGCGGCGGCAACGCTGCCATGTGGACGAGAGTGGCGACTCGCTACAACGCGAATCGTCCACAGTACTCGGCGGAGCGCAACTCGACGCAGTTACACTACCACTGATCCTGAGTCAAGACCACTTGCGGACTCTTCAACTCGATGCACCGACAAACCTGCGCTCAAGCTCCGGCCGGCATCACTGAAGAGATGGTGTTAAACTCGACGCTCAATGAATGGGCGGCCATGCACGCTAATGCGTTTAGGCATTTGGCGGTTTGGCACCTCGTGAAAGATGTGCCCGATTTTTTTATTGAGTATGGTTTTTTTTAATTATTTTAATGTATTTCGTATTAGCGGTTTTTTTTTAATTATTTCATTGTATTTTAGGATTTTTTTATAATTAATTATGTTTGTTTTAATTTATTTATGTAAGTTATAATTTATTGTGCAAAAATAAAATAAATCTAGAAATTAAAAAAAAAAATTACAGAAATGGGAGGAGGAGACGCATGTCCCTCCTCCCCTCTACCACAGCCGCCTCGCCCCCGGGCTTCACAGCGCCAGGGTGCCATCCGCCGCGCCCGCCCGCCGCTGCTCCAACGGCGATAGCCCTCCTCGCGGGCGGGCGCTCATTCCTTCGCCCTTCCTTCGCCAATGCCGTTGGAGGTGGCCTAATAAATCTTGTCGGTGAATAAAGAGATTTTCAAGCTCTGCCGTTTCCCCCTTCCCTATATTAAAAATAAAAATTAATAAATAAATCAATATATACTTCCATTAACCAGATTATCTGAATCCTACAAAGAGGCACATAGTTTTTTTCTTTTTTCTTTTTTGAACAAAGAGGCCACATAGTTATTAATAGGGAATATAACATTTATTATATTGACTAGGTTTCTCAGTACGTAACATAAGTATCAGAGTTTTGTTTTCATTACAAAAATTGACACGTAAATAACCATCTTTGACCGAATTGTATTTTCCACAATACTAGTAAAACATTTTCAATACACTAGTGACTAGTATCACTTGTTTATTTACATGAAATTCAACATTTCTTATCTTTCGAAAAAGTGTACCGTTAAGGTGACATTGTTTCAAGTTTCAATAATGAAATAGTGAAATGATATAGTTTTAACGTTAAACGTTGATTTTGCTATGAATGAAAAGACGATAGTGATATTATTCATACATTTTATATAGTTTGGCAGAAATGTTTGTGCAACTTCATTTGGATATTGCAAACTCAAAATATCGTTGAGCGACCACTTCTCTTTCATTCAACAACTTCTTTCTAATTAAATTTCACAGTTAAGTCTCCCCTTGCAATATATTTAGGGGAAAGAATCCCGTGCGGTGGCACCGCATGTTGCTGTGTTTATTTTAGTTATTATTTAATAATTAATTAATTAATTAATTAATATTAAATTAATAATAATTGGAACTTTATTGATTCTAAATAGTGATTGATACATTCTAATTGACATCAACAAATCTAAATTAATAAAGAGAATATCATGTGATATAGCCAATATGAGTATTGAAATACAAATTATGGCCCACCCTCTTCATAAATATAAATTATAGCCATTTTTTTGAACTTAGGACCTAAATACTCATTTCTCTTTTTTATTTGTGATCCATCACTCTTTAATCCATTTTATTGACACTTAATTCCTTTTCAATTTTTTTTCTTTTTTTACTGTTTTTTTTTTATTTTCCATTTTTTTTTCCTTTTCTTTTTCTGCTTTTTTTCTTATTTTCCAGAATTTTTTTCTTTTTTATTTTTTATTTTTCAGATTTTTTTTTTCTTATTTTCCAGATTTCTTTTTCTTTTTTTCTGTTTTTTTTTATTTTCCAGATTTTTTTCCTTTTTTCTGTTTTTTTTTTTATTTTTCAATTTTTTTTAAATTTCCAAATTTTTGTTTGCCTCTTCGTTTTTTTGTTTGCCGCTTCTTCTTTGGTCAAGATTCGAGCGAGGGGAGACGAAGGCCTCGGAGCGAGCCGAAAAAATCTAAATTGTTGTCCGACGATTATCCTTATATTAGTAATCGGAGCGAAGGCGGAGCCGTATAATCGGAGCCGAAGGCGGAGCCGTAAAATCGGAGTAGTATAACTTGAAATAATTGGAATTTTCGTCCCAAGAGTACCATATCATAACTTGGAACATCTGGAACTAATTTGACAATTCGTCCCAGTTGTACCAAATCTGGAACAATTGGTACTAATAAGGCTAAATTCGTACCAAATGTACTAGAACAATTGGTACTAATAAGACTAAATTTGTACCAAAAGTACCAAATGCCTCATACCCGCCTGACCCGACCCGCGCCCGCCCGCGTCAAACCCGACCCGCTCCGCATTTCATTAAGGGTATTTTCGTCCCAAATTGAAAAAAATTGCCAAAATTTATATTTTTGAAGAAGTGGGCCAAAATTTATATTTTAATGATCATTATGACTATTTCAAAATATGTCTCATTAATAAAACCTAAATAGAATTAATGAATCATAATCACTCTTTAATTATTCTTAATCCCTGAACTATTCCATATTTTTTCTTAATTATCCCTAATTACAACGAGTCATAATTGTACCCAATTTTTTTCCTCTATATTTAG
Organism: Schizonepeta tenuifolia; assembly: GCA_029490685.1. Classification (NCBI taxonomy): domain Eukaryota; kingdom Viridiplantae; phylum Streptophyta; class Magnoliopsida; order Lamiales; family Lamiaceae; genus Schizonepeta; species Schizonepeta tenuifolia. The sequence continues at coordinate 47,266,203 of CM055955.1, read as the reverse complement.
TTATGATCAATTCGTAACACTTCTTTTCAATTTAACTAACGTACAATCCGTCGAAAATCGACGGAAAATTATATTTAAAAAATTAATAAAATTATTAAATAAATATGTGATAGATTAAAAAAAATACTACTTATTAATTATTTTTGCGTTCAATCACTTGATTGTTTAATATACTAAATTCATTTAGAATTTATATGTACTTAAAAACACAAGAACACACATGGAAGCAATAACAAAAAAGTAATTAGATTAACATAAATTTAAAAACAGAAATCAAATATAATAAAATATAGTAGAATTTATTAATGATAAGTTGGCATATTATGTTATTTTCGTTTTTATTAATAATAATAATATTTTTATTTTTGATTAAAATAATAATTTTATTAAATTTATGAGTTTATTAATGTTTGTAGACCCCGTTTAGATAAAAACAATAAAATTGTACTCCAACTTAATTTACAATAAAAAAGGCTAAGTTTGAGTTGATGAGACCAAAATACCCTTACTTTTCACCAACCACCCACTTTTCTCTCTCCTACTTTATTTTCTCTCTCTTATGTTTTTTCTCTCTCATAAACTCACACCTCTTTCTTTTCTCTCTCTTCTTCTCTCTCTCTTCTTCTCTCGTTTTTTCTCTCTCTTTTTGCAGCTACTCTATTGTTCTTGCTGGTTTTTTTAATTCGTTTTAATACTTGCTGCGTTTTATTCTGCATTTTATTCGTCTTCTTAGTTTGGATTGATAAACGGTGCTTCTTCTCTCTCCTTTCTCTCTCTTTCTCTCTCGTTTTTTTCTCTTCGTCGTCTTCTTTTTCTCTCTTTTCATTTTTCTCCGTCGCCGGCGGTATCATGTTTTTTGCCCGGCAGAGACGACGATGGAGGTACTGAATACTATTCCCGTTGTTTGTTTTTTTTATTTGATGATGGATTTTGTTTAGATTTGATGTTTTAGATTGTTAAAATTGTTGTTCGTTACGGTTGATGATTTACAGTCATGGCTGATTTTTGTTTAAGTCGTACAGTCGTAGCAAATAACTGTTGTGCTCATGCAGGAGTTTATGTATGATACGATATATATATATATATATATGTATATATATATATATATCGTAACATGATCGCACCATTTTCTTTTGCGAGATTAGTACATTTTTTTATCGCATGCTACGATATATAGGAATCTCCTATGAATAGCGTGGCTACAATGATTTCATAAGTGATTATGTATGTACGATATATGTATATCGTAACATGTTATCACCATTTTCTTTACTAGGTTAGCACGTTTTTCGTTTGATGTTACGATATATTGGAATGTATTAGGAATAGCGTGGCTACAATTATTTCATAAGTGATAACGTTTGATACGATATATATATATATATATATATATATATATATATATATATATATATCGTATCATGTTATCACCATTTTCTTTACGAGATTAACAAGTTTTATCGTAGGATGTTACGATATATGAATATCGTAATACCGTGGCTACAATTATTTCATAAGTGATTATGTATTTTATGTTTCATTGTACGAGTTTGGTATGTCGTAACTAATTTGTGTAACGATATATATATATATATATATATATATATATATATATATATATATATACATACATACATATATCGTAACTTATATTTCATGCAGAAGAGGCATTCTTGTTTAATTGTTGCTCATGGTGGCGTATGGAATGACAATATCTATAAGGGTGGAAGGAAAGAGTATATACCTATACCTCCTTATGGTATAACGTATCAAGATTTATTGAGCAAGCTTGAGAATCGATTGAAGAAGGACAAGACCATGTTTATTTATGATGTTGATGCTCTAGTAAAATCTCCTACTGGTGAATTAATGAGGATGAAAGTAACAGATGATTTTGAGTTGAATATTTTAATGGAAATGTTGGAGGTTCCTACAATTCATGTAAGTGTTTGCCCTAGAGATATCGAAGCCTTACCGAAGGTGTCTCATGGGAATCATCTTAAAGCGCTTGTGGATATGCCGTCTTTTGATCGCATTGTTTGTAATGAAGATTCTTCAGTTTTGGGGTTAGGATTCGGTGATGATGTTGCTATTTGTGATACCAACATGAGCTTGGATAATGATGTGGATGAATGTGCTTACTCGTTGGGGGATGATTTTGAAGTTTGTGAAGACCCTGATTTGATGCAACCATTAGATGTTTCGAATGAATCTAATGAAGGAAATTCTAATCCAAGCCGGATGTGGGTCATTCCTGGTACGTGTTTCAATAATAACAAAGTACGAGATTCATATTATCATATGATAGTGTGCTTATGCCTATTTTTATGATAAAGTACGATATTCATAATATCGTAGTATCATAATTACATGTTAACCCAAGAACATCAAGTAATCGTATTATGATTTCAATGTCTAGTACGAGTTTATCGTATTCATTAATAACAAGTACGATATTCCTAACAATCGTATCACAGAGGATATTATGAACTTTTATGTGCCTAAGCGTAGTTTTATAATCAAGTACGATATGTGGAATATCGTAGCATTGTACGTATATGCTAGACTCTAAAAATAAGTTATCGTACTATGTTTTGAGTCTCGACTAGGACTTTATAATATTCAACAACAATGAAGTACGATATGAGGAATATCGTACAAAGTGACAATATTAATTGTTTTCTTGCTATACGTGTTCTTATATTATAGTGTGTTAATGCAGGTGCTTTAGAGCATGCGACGCTCCCAACATCAGATTTGGTTGTAGTAAATCATTTAGCTCGTGAAGAATTTGTTGTGGGTGGCTTCTTTTTGAATAAGCGGCGTATGAAGGAAGTTATTGGCATATTTCACTTGAAAAATAATTTGGAGTATGTTACAAAGAAGTCAAATAAGTGGAAGTATCATCTTCGATGTAAATATGAAGACAGATGTAATTTTATTATGCGAGCAAAAGCAATTGGGCAAGCATGGAGAATCTATAAATGGTCACTTCATACATGTGAGACTGATTTGAGGTATCACCCTCCACCAAGAGTGTCTGCTAAAGTCATAGCTTCATACTTTAGTCCTAAGTTGGATGATCTAGTTGAGCTTAGACCTAGAGAAATTCAAGGACAGCTGCTGAGGAAACATGGTGTTCATGTGAAGTATCATGCAGCCTTGTCTGGGAGGAACCAAGCAATTAGCTCGACATATGGTGATGCAGACGAGTCGTTTCAGGTATTTTTTTTTAATTGCTTGATAGCTTTTTTGGCCCTATTTTTCCTTACATGTTGTTATGAGTTATAAATCTTGTAACATCGTGCAAAGACGGATAGGATCTAATTGTTTCTCTTATGTACGAGTTTAATTAACTCGTATGTATTGTAGTACGAATTTCTGTAAATCGTAACATTATACAGTCATAATCAAAATAAAAACAAGTTGTATTATTTTATGAAGTACGAATACAATTTTTATAAAACTTTATCCACATTCACAATATGGAATGTCGTACTATGAATTTGCGTATTATATGTTACGATTTATATAAATCGTAACATCATGTAAAGATGTTACTTATCTCATGGAGTAGTACTTAATTAGCTCTTATATATCTTAGTACGATATTGCGTATATCGTAACATCGTCTGTTTCAATGTTACTTATCTCATGGAGTAGTGCTTAATTAGCTCATATATAACGCAGTACGATATAACGTATATCGTACCATCGTCTATGTCAATGTTACTTATCTCATGGAGTAGTGCTTAATTAGCTCGTATATATTTTAGTACGATATTTCATATATCGTAACATCATTTGTGTCAATGCAGATGCTGGGGAAGTATTTTAATATGCTAGAGCGTGCAAATCCTGGCTCTGTGGTCGAGTTACAGACGTGTGTGGATGGTTGCTTTGAATATTATTTTTTTGCTCTATCCGCATGTATAAGAGCATTTCGTTCATGTCGTCCTGTAATTGTCATTGATGCGACTCATTTGAAGGGGAAATACAAAGGCGTGTTGTTTGTTGCAGCGATAAAAGACGGTAATGAACAGATAGTTCCTTTAGCTTTTGGAATCGAGGACAAAGAGAACGATTCCTCATGGACTTGGTTCCTTAGGCGTGTTAAACTATCATTTGCATCTCCGAAGAACTTATTGATTGTGTCCGATCAGCACCTTAGTATCAAGAATGTTGTGTCTTCCGTCTTTCTAGGGGCACATCATGGTCTTTGTACGTTTCATATTCAGCAAAATTTGAGAATTTGGGGTACTGACGTTACTGACTTGTTCAGGCTCGCTGCTAGTAGCTACAAGATTGTTGATTTTGAGGAGCATATGAAGAATTTGAAGGTCATGGAACCTGCTTATCAAAAACTATTGAACTTGGATCCTTGTAGATGGGCTCGTTCGAAATGTCCGGTGCGACGATATGAATACGGAACTTCCAATGAATGCGAGGTGTTGAATGCTCGATTGCGATTGGCTAGAAAATTGCATGTTTGTCCTCTTATGGAGAGTGTTCGTACGTTGCTCCAAAAATGGTTTTACGAGCGTCGCACTATAGCTAGAGATGCAACCACGGAGTTGACTCCGTGGGCTGCTACGAGATTGAGTAAGGCAATTGAAGCTGGCCAATCAATGAAGGTTGAACTAATTACTTTTGTGTTGTTTAAGGTTTTTTGTGGACAGAAGAGTTACGTTGTTGATGTTATTGCCAAGGAATGCTCTTGTCTCGTGTTTCAGTTCGACTTAATCACATGCTCACATGCGTCAGCAGCTATAAGGTGAATTTTTTTACGATAATAATTAAACTCGTTGTTGAAGTGATTATGTATGTTACGATATATAGGTATCTCGTAGCAATGTGATTGTTACTGATGCGAGTAACATGCAACTCTTTTATATATCGTAACATGATGGTACTATTTTGCTTTACGAGATTAGCACGTTTAGCATCGAATGTTACGATATATAAAATCTCGTATCAATTGCGTGGCTACAATTTTTTCATAAGTGATTATGTATTATACGATATATATATCTCGTAACATGTTGGCAGAATTTTGTTTTACGTGATTTGCATGTCTTGCCATCGCATGTTACGCGATATGTGAATATTGTAACATGTTTGCATTGTTGTGTTTGCTTATTTTGATCATTTTGTAGTTATAAGAGGCAATCATCTTTGTCTTACGTGGACCACATGTATACCACTCAGACGTGGCGAGATGTGTATACGGGTGAGGTGATACTTGTTCCTGATAAAGAAGATTGGCAAGTCCCGTCTGAGGTCGAAGAAAGGGTAATCTTAACTCCGGAAAATCCATGGCAAGCTAGACGTCCACGTACTAGAAGAATACCGTTCGGAACTAGCAAAATAGGGAAAAGGGTGTGTTCGAGATGTCATCAGAAGGGTCACTACATGAATACGTGCAAAACTGTTTTGGAAAGCTATGTAGAAGAAGAAGTGAATAGCAGCAAAACAAGTGCGAAGAAACCTCAGAAAGAGAAGAAATGCGGCATTTTTGGTGTACCTAGCCACACTCGTGCAACATGCAAGGATCCAAATAGATTTGAATGATGACGTTCGCACTTATTATTTTATGTAGTTTGTTACGATATTCGTAAACTCGTACAAACAATTATATTTTGTGTGTGCTTAGGTTGATACGATATTCATAACATTGTACTTGATGTGTTTTGATTTTGGTTAAATCGTACATGATTGCTGAATCGTACTCATTTTGATTGAATTCTACATATGTATCTTGTTACGATATTCTTAAAAGCGTACATGATTCGTTACGATATTATCTAATAATGACCAACTGTATACGAGATTATGTAATATCGTACAAATCGTAGCAAAAATTACTGATAATTTAAAGAAAAGTCGTAGCAATCATACTTACAAAATGCAGGATATTTCATACTGCCAGGTATTTTTTACAAAATGTAAGGATCCAAATAGGTTTGAATGATCATGTTCATACTTATTTTTTTAGGATCGTTGTATGTAGTTTGTTACGATATTAGAAAAATCGTACAAACAATTATATTTTGTATGTGTTTAAGTTGATACGATATTCATAACATCGTACTTGATGTGTTATGATTTTGATTAAATGGTACATGATTGCAGAATCGTACGCATTTTGATTGAATTATACAAGTGTATCTTCTTGCGATATTCCTAAAATCGTACATGATTTGTTACGATATTATCAACTCATACATGATTTGCTACGATATTCCTAAAATCGTACAAGTCGTAGCAAAAATAAGTGATATGATTTGAAGAAAAGTTATAGCAATCATACTTACAAAACCCAGGATCTACATACTACCAGGTAGTTTTTACAAAATGCGTACATAATAGAGTATTCCTGGTTAAAGTAGTAGCAAAATATACAAAATAAAACAAGTGTTCAATATGGCAATATAGACAAAATAACACAACAACTGTTCACGCCAAGTCGATATCTATCGGGAGTGTGTCTTCATTGGTGTTGTTTGCATAGATGGTCCTTGCAATGTGGTGGCGATATGATTTATGTTCGGCTAAATTCCTCAGACACTTTGGTTGCTTCTTCTTTGATATAAAGCACTCCACATACTTCAATGAATATAGATCACAACCGACGCCATCGTCTTGCTCTTGCTTGAAGAGACCCTTTGCATTTGCTCTTGGAAAGCACAGCGGCCACTGCATGTAGTTTGGATTAGTTATTCCATATTTTTCACAATAGCCAATTTTCTTCATTAGTTGTGGCAGCAACCTGGCCATTGGCAGGAAGTGTTGCAATCTATTGTCCTTGTGGTGCTTCTCAAATTCCTACGACTTAGGGTCGTAAAGCCACAACTGTTGTGCTGCGAGATCCATGACAATCGTTACCCAGTACTCGCTTAAATAAGCAACCATGATAACCTAGAAGTGGATGCGATATAGAGATTCAGAAATAACATAAGTATTCGAGAAAATGATAGTACGATATTTGACAAATCGTACCACCCATTATATTATGATTGTACGAGATTAAGTAAATCGTAACAACATCATGCAAAATTAGTTTTTGTTACCTTCTCGCAGTTGATCCATGCCTTCATGTTCGGCCCCTAACGTGGGATTCTTCCCTCTGCAAAGTAGACCAACCTTTTCATTTCGTCTTCCAGAACAGTCTCTTCTCTATCAACATTAAATAGAGAAGGCTCGTATGGGTCCAATCCTACCTTCTTTGCCTTATGTATTGAATCAAATACGTCCTCCAGAGCATCCTACGAATACAGATGAAAGTCAAGATGATACGATTTAAAAATTAAACGTCAAGATGATACTGTTTAGAGGATGTACGATATTGCGAATATCTTAATATAGTACATTGATAACAGACACGATGTTGCAAATTTCATAGTACGATGTTACGATTTATTAAAATCTTGTAACATCATACTCACCCATAAAAGTTTAAATCATGTACGATATTAGTATAATCGTAACATACCATGAAATCAGTGGACGTAATGGTAACGTTGTCGTGAAGTTCTCCCAAGCTGGTGAAGGTTGGATTGGCGACCATAATAGATGTGAAGCAGTTTATGTGGTCGTTATACAGCATTTTTGATAGATTTATTAAGCTCTCGAAGAATTCAGTGTCGACTGCCCATAGCAATCTGACATTCCTCCTGTTTTTAGTTATATTTAGCAATGCATAAGAATCGTAGCAATGGACAAACAAACTTGTTACGATTTATATGAATATCGATACGAAAATCGTACCAAGATTGGTTGTCCACCACGACATGATGACTTTTGTTACGAAATTCAGGAAAATCGTAGCAAGATCGCTCTTCTTGTTAAGATTTTATATGAATATCTTAACAAAAGTTGCCATTCTTGCTACGAGTTATATGAATCTCGTTGCAAGAATGACGACGCAAATCAATGATCATGTTACGAAATTTCATAAAACATGTAAATTTAAACTTATTTTTCAGTCTTAGCTTTCAAGAATGCTTCGAACCCATCACGCTTTGGGCGTACATCATCGACTAGGAATGGACTCCGACAAGCTGCTGATGGGTATCTCTGGCGAATGGGTCTCTCATTCAAATTTGGTGCCTGCACTTGTGGAGCTTGAACCGAGGCCCCAGATGTGGTCGCCGACCCCCTTGGCGGAAGAATTCAAGCCGTTGTTATTGTTGGCGTCACATTATGCGGCGAAGGTGCAGATGTGTTCGCCAACAAACAGTCATATGCAGCATTCATTTATGTGTCACTGACATCTTGTTGGGTAGCAGGCTGTGTAGGGTCCTGCTTATAAAACGTACCCTAATACGTTATAAATCTATAATTTTATGCAGCTCGTATGCTACGATTTTATGTAAGTCGTACCAAGTGTAGATCAAAGCTCGGACCATCGTCCGGAATATCCATTGTTGCGGCTTCCGATGCTGCTGCTATGTGTAGTATGTTCTCATCTTCTGTCTGAGGAAGTTGTTCTTGGCAGGTAGATCTCTGGGAAAGATGTAGCAATGCAAATCAATGCCATTAGTAGTTGATTCACATGATACGATTTATGTGAATATCGTAACATGAGACAAGCAAACTTGTTACGATTTATGATAATATCGTAACAAGATACGAATATCGTAGCAAGACTGTTTGTCCGCTTTCCGCCATGCCATGATGACTGATTTGTGCTACGATATTCATCGAAGTTGTAACAATATTAGATGACTTTTGTTACGAGATTCATGAAAATCGTAGCATGATCGCTTGTCTTGTAAAGAAATGATTGCGCGTGTTACGATTTTATATGAATATCATTACAAAAGTTGTCATTCTTGCAATGAATTTTATGAATCTTGTTGCAAGAATGACAACGGATATCAATGATCAGGTTACGAAATACATAAAAGTTGTACTAACAGTTGTACGAAGTAGCATATTCGAACCGTAAATTAAACAAATTTTAAACCGAATGTCGATTATCCATTGTTTAAGTGAGAAAAAAAAACAAAAATAATTAAATTTATTTTTCACCATCACACACGCAGAAGATACATGTTTATACATTGTCTATGTGTCGACATGCATTTCCTTTACCTGTTCACTGTTTGGCTCAGCTCCATTCTCGGCATCCAAGGCATCCTCGGCATCCTCAGCTTGCTCGGCATCCCCCTGTGCATCCTCAGCATGCTCGACATCGTCCAGTGTTATGTCTGCGGCTGGATCCGGCGGTGGTTCATCCTGCGCTGCTGCTGCATCCTTCGTGGCCTCATCCATTGGTGCACCATCGATAATAGGTTCTTCAACTTGCACTGGTGCTTCATTCTCCACTACTTAGGGGGATGTCTGCTGCTGATTTCTTTGTTCAGAGCGTGGGGATGGCTGCTTCTGATCATGCTCGTGTGGTGCGCGGGTTCTGTGCTGGAATGTCTGGCTCATCCTCACCACGTATTCTTGTTCCGTTGGAGGACCACATGCTTCAACCATCTTCTGAAAAACATACTCTCCAATACCAACAATCATCTCGTCCTGTACGGCCGTGAAGAATGCCTCTGCTTCTAGCCTAGCCCGCTTCATTGCAACCCCACCCGCATATTTACCGATCTCTTTGATCAATGAAGCTCTGTCATCATCGTTGAGTGGGGCTTGACGTCTGGAGCTCGTTGCAGCAGAATTGGGAGCTGCAGGCCTAACAGCATCACTCGGACCTTCCTCATCATCACCACCATCTTCGCGAGGCCTCTTCTTCTTCTTCGTGTCATTGGCATCGTACGTGAAGGCAAATCGCTTTCCTTCAGGATCTTGCTGAAGCGATATCCAGTAGGGAGACCTGGACTAGGTCCTACCTGGTTCCAGCACGGCTTTAAGGTCCTACATGAGAAATTAGATAAGTTAGTTGTGCATAAAACTGATACGAATTAAATAAATCGTACTATACCAGCACTTATTCAATGTACGATATGACCAATATCGTACATTGAGGCAAGCATAAAACTAAATTATATGGTGTATTATGTACAATATTTCAAATATCGTAACTTCGTACACACTTCCAGAGAAGCATAACAATTTTGCTTCAAATAAAGTACGATATTCCTAATCTCGTAGCATGACTTACAATATCATAGCATGAATTAGAATCTCGTAGCAAATAAAGTACGATGTCAATATCGTAGCATGAATTACAATATCATAGCATCAATTAGAATCTCGTAGCATGAATTAGAATCTCATAGCATAAATAAGAATCTTGTAGCAAATAAAGTAGAATATTACCAATATCGTAACATGCAAGCGGCTAACAAATTGAATATCGTAGCATGCAAGCAAAAAAATTCATTAAACTGTTTAGGAAATTGAATCAAATAGAGTACGATATTATGAATATCGTACACACAAAAAGTCAAAAACTCACTCAAAATTTAATATCGTACAACTTAGTAAATTTTTACCTTGGCTTGAAGATTTTTTGGCATGTCGTTGTTCTTGATATAAGTGTACCTCAGAAATCGAGGTATCTTCTTCTTATTCTGTTCATTCTTCATGCCGATAGTTTTCCCGACAGCTGGAAGTGAGCAAAAAATCCATGCCTGTATACAATTTTTGGTCACACGAGTGTACAATTTTCATGTAAATCGTAGTATGAGTAGCAGTAAACTTACCAAGAAAGCGAATGTGTTGCCTTTGAGATGATATCCAGGCGATGATCTGGCGGGTCTCTTTTTTGTCACCTTGTTTATGCTGTCCATCAGAGCTTGATATGATATACTTCCCCATGAAAATTCCTCCCAAGCTTGCTTGTCCTCCACGAGCACCCACATCCACAATGGGATCTTGTTGCGTGCTTGTTCAAAGCCCATCATGTAGTGGGTGGCTAATAGCATCTTTGCCAGTTTGATGGCATCTTCAGCACCTCCATAGTTTTTGGCATTAAAAACAGTATGGACATCGGTTCCACTAATTACCTTGGTGGTGTCGAATAGCCTCTCGTAGATCGAATCATTGGGGAGAGCAAGCCTGCCATATGGATTAAAAGAAGCTGGTCCGAATTTGAGTCCGCTCAGCAAAGCATACTCCACTCGGGAGAAGCGTAATATCTTGCCCTCCACCTTGAACCATAGGACTGTGGTGTCAACATTTTGGGCCGTTTTCTCGCTTGGCCTCACCTGACGAGACAGCATGTAATTGAGTGCGAGGCCTGATCGGGAGTTGGAGTCATCCAATCGCATAAAGACTCCTAGAGCGGAATGCTTGACTTCAGATTTTACTTCTTCTCCAAAGGACTCGAGCACCTTCCGTATTTCTCCAATCAGACCCTCATAGCCATAGCATTGCACCCTGTGGTGAGGTGGTTTCATCAATTCTGGTCGGACATATTTCCACGAAACCTGAAAACATGTAGATGGAAAGTGGTCAAACGTGAATTCATGTACGAGATTGGACAATATCGTAACAAACAAAGTACGATATTGGATAATCTCGTAACAAATTTCTCACATCCAATCATCTTCTCAAATAAATCGTAACATATTACTAACATGCATCGGTTGCGCACATGTACGAGTTTATAAAATCGTAACACACTAAGTACGATATAGGTAATATCGTAACACACAAAGCACGATATTGGGTATATCGTAACAAATTTGGCAGATGCAATCATCTTCTCACATAAATCGTAACATATTGCTCACATGCATTCTTATTTCGTGCCATAAATCGGTTGCGCTCATGTACGAGATTATAAATCGTAATATACTAAGTGTAGAGGCTAAATTTATAATTGATGATGACGTCAGGCACGTCCGGATCAATCGGGCACTGGCAACCTGTCAACATAAGAACACGTAAGAGCCCTAGGTTGAGCACCGGTGGGGGTGTCGACCGTAGAGCCTCCAACGTTCAAGTTAGTAAACGAATAACGAGTAGAAATGATAAATAAGACAATTGAGAGAGAAAGACAGGTTGGAAGAAATGTCTATTCCAAGTTGCTGGTTGCGTTCGGAGGGTGAAAACGGTGATAATGAGCAAGTAATAATGGCAAGCTGGTGGTAGAGTAACCCAAGTTAGCTAGATCCGGTGTGGGAGAGCGAGTTAGAAAGGTAGCGGAACTTGAGAAAATATGAAAGATTTACGAGTCGGATTGATCGTAGGCCGTATAACAACATGTGTGGTGTATGGATAGATAAAGATTGATCGTAGACGGATGATGGAGACAAACCAGATGGCAGCCAGCTACAAGTGGGAGAGATGAAATGTGTGCAAGTCGTATCAACCTAGGCCGATGAAGGCGGCCGTATCCGGCTAGGTCAATGTTGATGTATAAGTAAACGTAGCCAGATGTAAGCCGACGTGGTTAGACGGAGATCAGATGATTGATGAAAGATGTATTATAAGTGTAAGCGGATGTAAGTCGACGTAGTCGGATTAAGGCCGTAGCCAAATAGCAACTATGGTTGGATAAGCCGTTGTCGGATTGATGTCGTAGTCGGATGGATCGTAGTCAGATCGGCTGTAGCTAGATGGGCCGTAGCCGGATGGTAGCCGTAGCTGAGTGGCGGATGTAGCCGGATGGGCCGAAGCCGGATGGTAGCCGTAGCTGAGTGACGGATGTAACCGGATGGGCCGAAGCCAGATGTCAAATGTAACCGAAAAGGTTGTAGCCGGATATAGAACTGGGCTAAGGTAAATGGATGTGGGCGGAGGAATTATCTAAGTAAGTGTAGGTGAAGAAAGAGTACAAGAAAGTGGTAGTCGATGAAAGCGGAGTAGCCGAATAGGCCGCTGTCGATATGTAAGTAAGCGTAGTCGGAAGTAAGCCGACGTAGCCGGATGTAAGCGGAGTTGAGAAAAAGAATGAGCAATAGATAGTTGAATGTCCGTCCCCCCAGAATAAAGTCTAGACGTTTGCTATATAAGGGCGGATAGTAGCCGCTTAAGATTTAGGGTTTCCGTCTTATTCCTTCTTAGTCGGTTGCAAAGCACGTGGGTTGTTGACGGCTGATATGATCCTTCTGTTACGGCTAAGATACATCCATTTGACTAGGTTAAGTCGTTCGACTAGCCGTTGACACCCTTGAGCTTGAGCGCGGAGTCGGGCTAGGTTATCGAATAGCTTATCGGGCTAGAATGTGAATAGTTATTGGGCCGAGTAGGCTATCGGACTAGACTTTTGGATCCACCTAGTCAATTGAGCCAACTTATGAGGCTTGTTGGGCTTGGGCCAAGTAAATAGATTCCGCTTAGTCGTTTAATGTCAATTTATGATTTATCGGACTAGACGAATGATACTGCTTAGTTAATTGGGTCGAGTAAAGATGTTTGTCTGATTAGTCCGGCTAGACATTTGAATTCGCCTAGCTATCCAATATCAATATATGACTTATCGGACTAGACGGTTGATTCCGTCTAGCTAATTGGCCGATTAGAGATGCTTATCGGGCTCAGACTAGATAGACGGATTTCGTCTACTATACTAAGTACGATATTGGGAATATCGTACGATATATATGGCACCAATTATTCATCCTCAAGTACGATATTACCAATATCGTATCTACAGAAACATTATTTTTCAAACAAGGCATCCCTCAAATATCAAATAAATCATCCTTAATGGTGCAAGAAACAAATCTCAAACAATAAAAATAAGTACGATATTCGCAATATCGTAACAATAAAAATGGATATCGTACTATGCCAATGAATATCGTACCAAAAGCGAGTTATTATACAAGAAATCGTTTCAAATTTTGTAGATCAACTACAATACAAGCCCGCGAAACAAACCGTACCAAGCCCGAAATTCAAAATTCAAAAATTTTGAGCAAAAAATTAAAAAATTCACAGATTCTGCAAATTTTGTGTGAATGGATGTGAAATTACCAGCATATCACCGAAAGGGTCGTCGCCCATCTCCTGTTGAGCATCTTCGACCGGTTGTTCGTCGACGGCGGTGGCGGGTTCTCTTTGTTTGCTGCCGGAGCCGATTTTTGGTCGCTTCGCCGGCTTCTTCAGTCGTGGCATCGTTTTCCGGCGTGGGGTGTTCTTCTTTTGCAACTTGGAGTTGGCGGCGGCGGTGTTCTTCAACTCGCACGGCGGTTGGTGACGGTTGGTGGCGGTGGTTGCAAGAGAGAGAGAGACGGTGGTGGTGGAGGGTGTGGAGGCGGAGAAGACGGTGGTGGCGTTGTGGTTGGCGGCGGCGAGTCGGTGGTGGCAGAGCGGTGGTTGGTGGCGGAGGAAACTAGGGCAGACGAGAGAGAGAGAGGGCGTCGAGTGGTGGAGAAAGGGGAGGCGGCGGATGGTGGTGGCGTTGTGGGTGGTGGCAGAGGCGGAGGAAGGGGTGGTGGCGGAGGAAGATGAAAAGGTGCAGACGAGAGAGAGAGGATTTTAGAGAGAGAAATGTAGAGAGATAAAGTAGTGGGGGAAAAGTGGTAAATCTTATATATATATATATATATATATATATATATATATATAGATATATATGGATGTAAAAATTCAAAATAATCATATTTTACCCTACTAAGGGTATTTTCGTCTCATTACATCAAAATTGGTCTCTTGTATTGAAAATTAAGTTGGGGTACAAAATTATACCCCTTAACTCTAAAGGAGCCTCTCTACTACTTGACTCTAAATTTATTGTATATAACCCGTTGAAAATCGACGGGAAATCACTATTCCATAAATTCTTCTCAAACTTGATGTAGGATAAAGAGGTGGATCGTTCTGATTGAAAATATCCTCTATCTCACACTGACTTAGAGTAGAAAAATAATTTTGAAGAATGTCAAGCTGACCTAATCCTACATTATGAATTCAATATAAAATTAAAAAAAAAATCACTTGAACTATCGATTAGGAATTGACCCGTCTAACCCCACAGTTTTGTGTCGGAACTGACCCGTTCACCACGGTTTTCATCAGAATCGGCCCGTTTACCCCACGATTTTGATCGGAGTCGGGTCGTCTACCCGACGGTTCTAAGTCAGAACCACCCCTCTCAAATTGAATTTAAAAAATAATTTTATCACATGTTTACATCTCAAACTCATATAGTAATATCGGTTAAAAATTCTTATATAATCTACCCTCATTTCTTTGATAATTTTCAAAACTTTATTCTTCTTCAAAATCGAAGCAAGAATCGTTTGAGGGTGCCACATAGGGTTGTATATAAATCAAATAATTTTGGCTCGCTTCAGTATTCAATTCAAATTTTTTATATCCTTCGAAAATTTATGATTTAAATACACATACGAAAACCTTTTTCTGATTTGATTAGTTAATGAATACAAATTCAAAATCTGATATTCGATTCGATATTCAAAAATATTCGATTTCATATATAATACATATATATTATACAAATATATGTATATTTAAAAATTAAACTAAAGGCCAAACTTAAAGAAAAATAATATTACTTATTTCTCAAAAATGTCAAATCCTATCTTTTCTTTCTTCAATATCTATCTTTTTAGTATCTAAGACAAATATATAGTTTCTTTTGACTTAAGAAATCCATAGAATAAAACACTCAATTCATATAGTAAATGTTATTTCTTCAAATATATAGTTTCTTTTGAAGAAATCCATAGAATAAAAATTCATATAGTTTCTTTTGAAGGCATACAAATTAATATAGTCAATCCTATATTTTGCAATCACGCTTAATGAACTCTCTTATTCGACTTGACTTATCTTTCAACTATTTCCTCAATCATGCTAAAAAAAAAAAAAAAACTACCTCAATCACCATCCAATAACTTCGCGCAACGGAATGGGCCATTAAGGAGTCTCTGTTTCAAATTTCGGAAAACATACATGCAATAAACAAAATTTACTGCATTTCGAAATCGTGGTAGCAGCCGTTATTTCATGTCAAGTGAACCCTATATCGAATAATAAAATATTCTTTTTTTTTAACTTGGGGAAGGGAGGCACGAGGTTTGAACCCTAAATCTTACCTTACTGTTTATATAGACTAAAACTTACACCGTTTGGATGTCCCTTGAGGATAAAAGATAAAATGTTCAACATTTTATTTATTTAGTTATGGAAATAACTAATTATTGATTTTTCTTGTCAAATATACGAATACTATATCATCAACCAGATAAAATCTACCCCCCGATCCAATAGCAAGGTCTTATTTGTTTTGAGCACGGTTATTAATAAACAAGAGTACAAAGATAAAAAGTAATTGGTCCCACAATTTTTGAAACATTGATTGTTTCTATTTTTGAAATGAGACTATACTAACGAAAATGACAAAAAATAAAAAATGAACCTTGCTATTGGAACATGGGAGGAATAAAAATAATACACAACTTGTAATGTACACAAGACTATTCCTAGTTAACTGAATACAATAATTACGAAAATCTCAAGATCCATCAAGTCAGTTTTCAACGTAGAATCGTCGAATGATGGAGATGTAAGCTTTAGGCCATGATTTGCCTTGACGTGACACTATAGATGCGTCTCCATTTTTGGCATATTACATGTGACATGTCACATGTGGAGTAAAGTCGTGCATGAATCTTGTAAATAATTCTTTTATAAAAATTGAATAATTCAAGCATCACCAAGCTCATCTACAATACATAAACTACACGTGCAATGTCTAGTAAGAAAAAACTCAAGTATGTGAAATGTAATAAGACCTCATAATCAAATATTTATCATATATTTTTCTCGTCTCTTCCAGGTTGACGCATAACTTCAAACTTGCAATAGCAAATCTAAAGTATTGAATAATACGAGTGAAATTAATCAGTACAGGCTCCCATAGAAAACAAAGTACTATTAGTCGAATTTTACAAATTGAATGCAAATACTCATTGGGTAAAACTAATTGGTCGTTCATTTTTATTGTCATTTTCACCAATATCTTAAATATATTTTCACAATATCATTACATGGAAGAAAAGATGCCTGATTGACCACCAAAAAAAAAAAAATCCAGATAATTTATTTATACTTTAATTTATAGAAAAATACTTTTAAAATAAAAGATTGTTTATAGAAGCAACATGGGGGTGTGAATTCACATGATTCAACATGAAGATAGGTGTAACGCGTAAAATAGCTTGAAAAAGAATCCAGCCTCTACTGTAAATATTTTTACTCAGAAAACTGGATAACCTCGTAAATTATGCAAAGAGCGGAGTAAGAAATAGCTCAACAGTACACCAAAGCCAAATAATAACATTACAACACAGACAATATTACACAGCAGAACAGTGTCTACTCGAAGTGATTAAACACACCCAATTAAAAGAAATTTTCTCAACCTGATGTTCAAAAGCATGTACAGATTAATAAACTTCAGCTGCAGTATAATTTGTGGGAATTCTTTGGCGCTTTTCCACGTATTTAGACGGGAACCATCCTGCTCTGCCTTTACATTCTCCTTCTGACCATCCAGAGGGATTCACCTAAAAGTATCAGCAATTATTTCAAACCACTTAACTACTATGATAGAAACAAGGCACAATAGGCACCATTGTCATCAAACACGAGCATCTTTGCAGCCAAACACACACACACTAGGGCAATGTTCAATGAGAAAGAACAAAGAAAAGAACAGACCTTACGAACAACAACAAAATCTCCCACTGATAAGCTTAGTTCCTTATCTGTTTCAGCATCAAAAGCATGGATTGCCTTCAAAAATAATAGCAAGTGTCAGCCAATAAGGTTGTAGGTCCGGAGCTGAAAAATCTACCGTTTAGTAAAGGAGAAATAGACTAGTATACATATAACACTTTGTTAACTGCCTTGCTCAATCAGACTAAAAACAGAGAAGGAAGAATATAAGCAGCATCGCTTTCGAGTCTACACAACACATGCCAAATATTGCTCTAAAATTATTGACTTCCTTCGAAATACCATATACTCCTTATTTCCTTAAAGCTCTTGCAAATTAGTTCTACATTCTGATGTTCAGCTTTCACATACCTCAGCCAGATAATACTTTGTTTTATCTGAAGTGTGATTGAGAGGAATCACAGGAGGAGCCGCCTCTTTCCTCTGTTTCTCAGAAACCACCTGCATCAAATAACAAACGCTCATGTAGGTAGTACTCTAAAAATCAAACTTTGTAGGAGTCTAGAAGTGCAGGTACAGACCTCAGTTTCAATATTTCCAAGAATTGTAGCAACACGTTCATGATATGTCCTTTCACCTTCAACCTTAAAATATTGAAGAGGAAAAAAAAAAAAAAAAACTCGTTTATAGCATATGGACCTTTCCCGTATTATTCAAGAATATCTAATTGCTTCTAAAACACCACATAATAATATACCATTGCTACAAGTCTCTGAAATGTAAGCCTCTGTTGTTGTGCTTCTACAGCAGATAATGCTGCTGCTGCTTCTTTACCGAGTACTGCCATACTTGCTTTGAGTTCATGCATTCTAGTTTCTGCAGCATGCAACTTAGCCACATTCTCAGGAATAGGTGATTCCCTTACACGTGCTTGACGTCTAGAAACCTCAGCTGCCTGTATATATCACTTAGCTAAAGTACTATATGCAATAGAACTGATGATGTTAAAAGAACTAAGCCTGCATATCTGATGAATAAATGCAAGTGCTTACCTGTGCCTCAGCTTCTTGTCTCATTTTACTATATCGTTGAGCGAGGTGCCGAGCATCTTCCAGAGGAGTACCAGAAATCATTGCTCTCAAGGGTTCTAACACCTAAACATACAAATTACAAAATATTGTAATCCAAGATATGGGTTCATTGGTCAAACAAACATAAATTCGGGAAATTTAGCATGATTAAAGAAAGGTACAACCTTCATTTGAGGAATATGGATGTACAAATTATAATTTTACTCTCCACAGTATGTGGCTGCAAAGTGTTTGATACTCAGAATTCTCAAGGAAATTACAATAAACCCGCATCATGGAACCCTTGTTGACTCGGTAATGGGATTTCTTTTCAACAACAAACAGCTTCCTCCCCCCACCCCCAACCAAAAAAATACTCACTTAAAAAGAAAAGGAGGCAAAAGATGTTTGCATGGCATATCCTACTACCTAGCCTAATCATAAAACAGATAGTTGTCTGCTATCTGTTCCAATTTTCTACTGTGAACTTCTTGCCCTGACAGGTTAACTGCATGGATAAGCTTACACAAACCCATCAATTTGGGATCCATCCAGTTCGATATTATATTGTCCTTGGGAGTATCGGGAAGGAATTGGAATGGAAAGATCAATTCATACAGAAGAAAAGGTTCTCTCTTGATTCTGTACCTATGGGATAGGGATAGGGATAGGGATAGAGGATGAGGAAAAACCGAAGATTTCAGTCCTTTCGATCGAAAAATCAATCAGATTTATTCCGTACCCTTCATTCAGTGGTCAAATTCTAAAGGATCAACCCTATGGGACATAAATAATGATAAATGATATTAAAAAGAGAGGGAAAAATAAATTAATACTAAATAAGTAGAGAAAAGCATGCACAAAAAGCTTCCCAGTTCGGCAGTTCCCAAGCAAGATTGTCATATTAATCATAGAGAGCTACAATAATGATTAGAAAAAACGTACTAAAGCAATTCTGAAAAGTGCGAATTATGCATCTGGGGTTTTCTCTCCCGATGATCTGCAGCTCCATTCATACAATAGGGAACACAAAACTTGACACACGACTATAACAAATTTGAGCGTATCTAAGATGAATAACTTTAAATGCTCAAGACTCGAGCAATCAGATTGTAATAAACTAGCTGACTTGTTTGAAATCAATCTGCCATTGGATACCTTCAACGGGGTTTACAGATATCGAAACATGATAAACTAATAATGTTATTGATGATATTTCTAACCAACCTGAGTAAACAACAATCGAGTGAAATCGTCCTGCTCCTTCTCCACATGTTTCCGGGCTTCCCCATATACGGATGCAGCCTTTGCAAGAACCTCATCATTAGCATTTTCTGCACCGTATCTGGAACAATCTTCTGACAACTTGGTGCCTGACTAGCATAATGCATGCAGGATAGCAAGGCAAAAGTTAACATGGCAAAATTTTAGAGGGGCCGTACAGCATATAGCAGAATTTGTATACACTCACCAGCTTCTATATGTTTATACCCTACAGCAGTGAAAGCCTCAGCTGCTTTGACAACTTCTTTCTGAAACTCCTGAAGCAAAAAATAAAAATAAAAAAATTATGTCCAGTAAGTGATAACCATGGCAAGAAATAACTATTTTAATTAGCTATCGAGGGTCCAGATCCAAATTAAATTCCATACTAAATCTCATACAAGTCTTCAGTTGCATTAGGCAACATACTTAAAAATAACTTGAAGAAACTGAACTAATGTCCCTTAACTCGACAAAGAAGAACATAATAAACACACAGGGGAAAGAAATACCAATCAGACTTGACTTAGATAAGTAAGGAAAGTTCAAAGCTAGAATAGATGACAAATAATGTAACGACCCTTGAATGTTTTAGATTAAAAACCCCTCCGTTTGTATCCATATTCCCGAAAGCAAGATTA
This sequence comes from Schizonepeta tenuifolia, assembly GCA_029490685.1. Lineage (NCBI taxonomy): Eukaryota > Viridiplantae > Streptophyta > Magnoliopsida > Lamiales > Lamiaceae > Schizonepeta > Schizonepeta tenuifolia. The sequence continues at coordinate 47,245,673 of CM055955.1, read as the reverse complement.
AAACTCTAGAATAGATTTCTGAGGATTGTAAAGTTAAAACCTTCTTTCCAGTACTTGAAGATCTGTTTTTTTCAAACAAGTTTTCCAAATCAGAACTTCTGAAACAGATGTGTGAGAACTGAGAAGCCCAAGGAGTAAGCTCAATCAATTTGATTAAAAAAGATTGAAGTAAATGAAGATTTACACCACACTCTTATGCATATAACATTTACTTCAACAATCAAGGTATTTCCTCCATATCTGATGCGTAAGACAGCACTATCAAAATTTCCTCAAATTATTCACGAAATTCTCACTAGTAAAAAAATTAATTAGTCCTTCTAGAAAATCCAGCATTGACAACACAATTACCCTTCCGGATCGAGTGGATCTGTACAATTTCTCGAGAAGATGATGCATCTGCAACTCAACCTCATCAATAACCATAGTCTCCGAACTCTCATAGCCGCTCCCACCAAACTGCTTTATCACAGCCTACAATTCGAAAGAAAAAAGTCACAAATAAGATAATTGATTATCTATGATTATTTTCAAAATGAAAACGCGAAAAATCAAACCTGTTGCTGCTTGGCGACTTGTTCTCTGAGTTTACTGGCTTGCTTCCTAAAAGCATCCATGGCCGCCGCTTCTCCACTGTGTGTCGTGCGCGTAAATTTCTCGGAGCCGCAATGCACGGTGATATTGTGTGTTCGGACAAAACACCTACGTGCGTTTCGAACTCACCGCTCGTCGGTATTCAGATCTTCTCCGCCCTTATTTGCAACCACACTGGATTCTACTGTACGTTTATCCGCTATACGAGGTTAGGACGAATTGTAAAGAACTGTAGGAAAATAAGGGGTATCTATTTTAATCCTTCCCGTCCTTTTTTTTTTTTTTTAATGTCGTGGATCTCTCAGCCGCTACTTTAGTTTATGATTAGTATGGAACCCGTTAAAAATCGACCGGATCAGATATTATTAGACGTAATTTTGTTAGTAGATATATAAATTTATTTTGAACGTGAAAATCTTTTTTTTCCATCTAAACTCAAGAAATTTATTCTCAATTTTCTGTCTTCATTTACTATTTTTGATCCTTTAATTTAATCAACATGCTTCACTAAGATTATTATTATGAAAATTAATTTTGTAGTTACCTCGTTGTTTGTCAAAAATTTCATCGTATACGATATTAATTAGAAGAGATTAAATAGTACCCTTAAGGATTGGAGAAAAGAGTACAGTGCAATCAATCTACTCAATAAGTTCACAATAGCCTCCGACAGCATCTAGGGTTCCTCGAACAATGTGATATCTTACACCGGGTAAATCCTTAACCCCCCCCCCCCCCTCTTACTAAGACTGAAGAATGGCAAGCCCCTCCTCGGGCGGATTCCTCCTTTTGCTCCTCAGCCTACGGGGTATTAGCTTCTTAATCCTTGGCAAGTGTTAGATTCCTTCGTTTGGATAGAAAGATTGGATCCTTTTAGAAAAGACCTTTGGCAGTAGTATTGGCATTGACCCTGGTAGCCTGTAATGTCCCGTAAATTCCTTACGTTCTTAATATTTAAAGTTAATTAAATAAATGGCTTTGCACGCCTAAGTTTATAATTTTTGAATTCTAAGGCTAACGGTCGAATCCGTTATTAAAAAAAATAAATTACAGAAGTCGGCTAGACGACTACCGTATTTAGGGGTTAGCGCGTACGAAAAGTTTTAGTTGGTAAACTAAGAAAGGAAAACCGTTTAATTTTACGTTTACAAAATCGCAATACGAACACGCCGAGAAAGTTTGTTTTTACGTTTTTCCGGACGAAACTCGAACTTGTCGTCCCGAGTTTTTGTCAAAATAAATTTTATAAATTTATTTTCTAATTAAGTTCATACGTTAGAATCTTTAAGTCAAATCGAATCGCGACGATTTTTGTACAAAACAACGTTTTTCGTCGTTCGTTTTCCCGTAGCGTCGGATCGCGCCGGAAAAACGTAACCCTTCAAATTTCTGCATGGACAGCCGCCACCTCACCTTAATTAGGTGTCAACATGCATGTGTTGACTTAATTAAACTAATGACACCTACAATCACCTTTACACCATGCCAAATTTTTCATCATTTCATCATTTACAACAAAACAATTTCCATCTCTCTCTCTCCACTCTCTCTCTCGGCCACACACTCTCTCTCTCCCTCAAACTTCATCTTCTTCATCTCCTCCATCCACCATTGAAGAACACTTTCAAGAGCTTGAAGAACTCACACAAATCATCAATCTATCCATTCAATCTCTTAAGTTCTTCATTAAATCTTAAGGTATTTGCATTCTCCACAATCCTATCCATTTAGTTTTCTTTTCTTCTTTTTTTCCATTTTGTTCGAAATTTTTAAGGTTATGAGATAGATGATTTGATCTTGAAATAGTGTAATTAGATATGTTAGATATGATAATTATGGATTAAAAATGATCAAAACCAAGAATCCTAAAACTTTTGTCAATGCAGAATTTTTTTGAAAAATTGTAGGATTTTTTTTTTTCTTCTTTTGATCATGAATTCATGTTTAGTAGATGCTTAATTAGTGTTTGGAATGAAAAGGGATTGAAAGCCCTATGTTATTATGAAATTAATTTAGGGTTTGAACTATAAATTAGGGGTTTTTGCATGTTAATTGATAATAGAATTGCAATTGATTAATTGGTGATATAAGAGTATGTTTAGTAAATAAATGTTGTTAATTTGAGAAGAAAATCATCCCCTTAAAGTATGTATGAAATCAGAAAATTTATAAGATAATTAGGAGTTTATACATGTTAGATATAAGTGATGAATTGTTAATGGAATTATGATGCAAATCATGTTAGTTGATAAAAGGAATTAAATGAGAATTTTCTAAAAAAAGTTTAATGAAGTATAAGAGGCATAGATCACTATATAAACTGAGTTATAAAGATGTTAAGATGTGTTTGCACGCATGAAAACGGTTCACAATAGACGTAGTTTAACGTCGTAAAATTTGAACAAAAACCGACAACTTTTGGAAATCGCGTAAGAGACGAATATCTAGTTATAACTAATAATCAGGAAGTCGGATGAAAATTCTAACTTGATATTATTGTTTATAAGGAAATTTAGAACAACTTTCTAGTTGACATCATAAGCATCCGAGTTGATATAATATGAGTTATGGTTATAATCGAGAACTAGAAGACGTTTGGAATTTCTTTGTTGGTTTAGTACTTGATAGTTGAAATCCGACGTTAGAACGTCGTGCCTTTAAGTAAGTTGAGAAGGAGTTTGTCACGTACGGAGGTACGTGATGACTGCCTTAAGAGTTTAGTTTCTAAAAAAGTTGAATACGAGAATTTAAAACGAACCTAAGACGTTATACGTCGAACCTACCAAGCAACTAGGGTTTCACGGCAGTTTTGCGATCCTTGCCGGAAATTGTAATAACTTCCAGCTCGTTTATCGAATTTGTGATCCGTAAATTGGAGCAGAAACTAGACTTCCTAAGCTTTCTAGTGGTACAGGGCTCACCCCCTGTTTCCAAGTCCTCTTTTCTGGACAGCCTCCAGAGTTACTGGACTGTGCAATGAAATTTCAGTTTCTTGTTTTCTAAGTTGTTTAATTCACAACTTAGTTTCTTTCAAACGTTTAAGCCGTTTATAGCTAACGAACATCTCCCTACTGACCCTAGAGTCAAGGACAAGACCTTAATGACGAAAACCAGTCGAGATCGTATTTCTTATCCTTTCATTAAAGAAGTAATAAACGAGAAATTCCTTAAATCGTTCAACAATCTAAAATGTAAATCGCCTAAATTGATTCTTTCCAAGTTAGTTTCTTTTAATCTTTAAAGTCGTATTAAGGTACCGACTACCTTCTCTACTGATCCGAGAGTCGAGTATGAGATCTTCCAAGTTCAAAACGAGATTAATACGAGTCTCGTTTCCCGTTTAAGTAAAACGAATCTAGTAAGCGTGCAAATGCCAAAAGAATAAAATAACTAAATCTTTCTTCGATTCTCTTTCTTCGAGTATCTTTTACGAACCGCTTTTAAGTATGTTCTTTTTACGATGAAGGAGGAAGCCAACTGTAGAAAAAGGACGAAAGATCCGAAGTTGAAAGCTGTTGCGTATAAGTTATGTATTAACAAAGGTGGGCTTTTATATACAAATAAAACGAGCAATGCTCGGAAAATCTTTCTTTATCGCTTTGATATCTGTGTTTTCAAAGTGATAATATGGCATGAACTGTTTTATGTTTTTATGTGAGTTCTCTTGTACCTATCTGAGTCAACATACGTGTTTTCCAGATTTAGAGTTAGTCTATTTTAGATTAACTAACGATCGGCTCTGAGTTAGCTGTTAAGTGCTTTCCAGAGTTAGTGCACTTTGTAACCTGTGGTGTATGTGATATCCTGTTGAGGGGTACCAGCCACGGTGAATTAGTTTGGGTCAAGATTGAACATAGCATACCTAAAAATACTTGGCCAAGTGATTTATGAGAAAAAGTTAGAAAATGTTTAGTAGACACGGATTCTTTCAATAAAACTCCGATGTGCTATGATTATAAAATGCCATATTTATCTATATTTATGATTATGTTTTCGGCATCGTGCCCACTAAGTACGTTTGTACTTAGCCCTGCATTGCTTTCTAAATGTGCAGGTTGAAGCGACGGTGAGCGGCGACGGTTGATGTTGAGTTTAAGGATAAGATGCTTAGTAGAACCCTTCCGCTGTCAAGCTCTGTATTTCTTTTGAGATGTATTTTGAAACAATTTCTCAGTAGCCTAAGTCTGTTTTTTTTTAACTTAGTTTTCATCTTTTGTACGCTTGTCGAGTAATCCTTAGGGATTAACTCTTTCTTATTAATATCCAAGTCTTATTTATGTTTAATGATGTCTTATTCATATATGTTTAGTCAGTTAGCCCCCTTCTTCCCCGCTTCTTTAATCCAACCCCAGTCGCACCCCGGCTTCTGCCGTCCCTCGGGATTTGGGGCTGTGACATAGCCGCTCTGCTAATCGCTTTAAAAGGCCAAGATTGGTGATATTTGTTTTCTATTTCTACTTAGCAATCCAGGAGCTCAGCAAGCCATGGACATTCCGCTCATATTGCCTCCTTCTCTTTCTCTTCTGACGAAGACAGGGCAGGCAGGAGAGTTTAACAATAGGGCTAAACCATAACCAAAGCTTGCTCTGGTAGCATAGTGAATTGATGAAAGACATAGGTGAGGAGAGCTTTACAGCAACGTATGCACCCGTTTAAAAAAATCTTTCTCGTGGTACCGTTTAAGGGTTAAGGGCCATACCACCTAAAGCCTTCAAACAAGAAGGCGCTTTTCGCTGTATATATGATATGGCGCAGATGGCAATTCGAGTTTCTTGCTAGCTAGTTTGAGGGTAACAACTCATACAATTCTAAAGTAACATGAGGTTTATCAACTATAAACAAGGTTCCCTTGATACTGTGCCTTGTTCCTTTCTTCGAAACTGGACCCGGATAACTGGTATTTACATCTCTTGGTGAGTCTCTCATAAGACTTGGAATTGATCCCTCTTTGACCATGTCTCCCGTTTGAACTCGGTTGTTTGGTTGTTTACCCTTCTCCCCTCGGTAGGGGCTTTCCAGTGGAGGGTTAGGAGTGTGGAAGTTTCTTTGGCGGCTCACAAATAGACTTTGATAATGGTTGGGACATGAGGATGTGCTAATAGATCGAGCTATTAGGATTGGCTAAATAGATTAGGCTAGAAAGATTGGGCTGGGAAAGATTGGATACCTTGTCTTTTGATTTCTAGATTCTTAGGAGATTGTATAAATGTCTTCCTACGGGGTATTAGCAATTCCTTGTTACCTCTGTCGAACAAAAGCGGATATAACCAAATAACTAGAATTAGAACGGTAGGTTTAGCAGCAGTCGAATAACTACAATTCGACATCTAAGGCTTAGACGGGAGCTGCAATCGAGGAGATACAAAGAATGATAGCACAGAATCATTTAGTTTCACCTATCCTAGTAGTAAGCGAAACTACGGAACTCAAACCAAGAGAATATAGCTCATTGTTCTGTCTATTCCTTAGATCTATAAATCCAATCTGTCTAGCTCTATCCTGTCTAGAAATATCATGTGTTAAGCATATGACTAGCTATATCCAAATCAAAGGTTAGCGGCATTCCCTTGCCGTTGGATTCCTGCCTCAATACTCTGTCACTGGGCCGGTCGTCTCCCGGGTTCACCCACACCCACTGCTTGAATAGATGTCGTGTAAGGAGAAGAAAGGGTGAAATGCCAACAGGCGTCTATTATTGAATTGACCCGACCCGAAAGTACCCGTTTTGGGAACGTCCAGTGCCAAACCTCCATTAGTTGGATTAATGGGTCATCTGATTGAAAATGATAGTGTGTACATGTGATCATATCATCACAAATTAAAATTGTTGATAGATGTATACGTCCATTTGTCAAAGATTTCATCGTATACTATGTTGTTATGTACGTCTGATTATCTTGTCACAAATTAAAATTGTTAATTGTTATATGTCTCATCATCTCTTCACAAATTAAAATTTTGAGATTACCTTACGCTACACATTGATTTAGAGTGTATTTATATAAGTTCTCTAAGAGTTGAGTCTCATTGAAAATTAATATAAGATAAAAAATTAGATAAACATTGAAAAATTTAATTTTTACTATATTAATTTTTTAAAGTTCTCTAAGTTACAATGTTATCTTCATTTAGGGAGACTTTGAATCCACAGTTAGCTAAAATAAATTGGTTGTCCAAAATAATTGTAAGAATGAAAAAATACAGTTAATCTTGAGTATTTATACAGTTTAAATACTTTCCTTAAGCTGGAGTATTTATATATTAAAAAAAAAAGCAATGTGGGATAAAAATTTTATATTAAATAATACTCTCTCCGTCCACGATGTATTGATCCATTTGGGGTCTGGCACGGAAGCTAAGAAAGCTGAAAAAGTAGTAGTGGGTGGAATAAAGGTGTAATTGAAGGGTAGTTTTAAACAAGGCTTTTACGTTTGTTAATTTTTTATTAGCAAAAGCTGCAACATTTAATCTTATTCATTAAAGGGTAGTAGTAGCTGTGTTGGCTTATTCATTTTCGTTGCAATTAAACTGTTGTTTTTTCCCCTTTGTGTGTGCTTTTTTTTTCGTTATTTTTGTTAATGCAATGTAAATGTATAACAGTGAATTAAAAAAAAAAGGTAAACTCACACGTTTACTGTAGGCAAGATAAATGAATAAAGAGAAGGCAAATTCAGATTTTGAAGTAAGATAAATGGATAAAAATAAAATGGAGGCAAACTTGAAAAAAGAGAGGGAAACAGAAAGTTTCATTCAATAAACAAAGAGTTAAAGTACAATTGATGTGATCAAATATTGTGGTGGAAAATTCAAACACCACCTAACCCACTAAAAACATCAATAAAAGGCAGAGTTAAAGGCAAATTATGTTCATTACAACCACCATCATTAACTATACTAAGAGAAAGCAGTAATGGCAATAGGAAAACCAGATCTAACTACTGCTTAGCAAAATACAGTAGCACAGTTTCTCCTCCAACGCAGCAGTAATGGAAAGCTGGAATGGGGAGCAAAAAAGGAGGCTGCAGAATTCTTTGAGGTCAGTTTAAGTACCATTTGGAGGATCTGGAAGAAAGCAGCAGGTCAGCAACGACAAGGAATTCTTGTGCATGTAACATCAAAGAAATGGGGGTTAGTGCACAAAGATAAAAAACATATTGATGTAGAGAAAGTGAAGAACCTCTCGGTTCTACAAAGATCATCATTGAGGATCATGGCAGGTAACCTTGGTGTTAGTAAGAGTTTAGTTCATCAGTGGGTGAAACAGAAGAAGCTAAATCCACATACCAATGCTGTTAAATCATTTCTTACCCCTGAAAATAAGTTGTGCCGACTGAGTTGGAGCCTCAGTCAACTTGGTTCAATAATAGAGAGTGGCAAAATTAAATTTCAGACCATGTACAATACCGTTCATGTAGATGAAAAATGGTTTTATCTTACCAAAACAAAGGGTAGATACTACCTTCTGCCTGAAGAGAGTGTGCCATATAGAACATGTAAATCAAAGAGGTTCATCCCCAAAATCATGTTCAACTGTGCAGTTTCAAGACCAATTATTGATAAGGAGGGCAAAGTCATCTTTGATGGAAAGTTTGGTATCTTTTCCTTAATTCAAGAAGAGCCAGCTCAAAGAAATTCCAAAAACAGAATCAATGGCACAATGGAAATTCATCCAATTCCAGCAATCACAAAAGAAGTGCATAAAAGTTGTTTAATCAACCAAGTCAGTTTGCATTCATTACCACAAAGTCATCAGAATTTACATGGTAAATTCATCATTTTAAGCATTTTATAGCCATTAACATGCAGATGATATCAGTCATCAAAGCCAAGTGGCCAGAATTTCTGCAAAAGCATATAGTCATACAGCAAGATAATGCAAAACCTCATATCCAAGACAGTGACCCTGACTTTCAAGCAGTTGCAAGATCAGATGGATTCCACATCCAACTGATATGCCAACCTGCTAATTCACCAGATACCAATGTTAATGATCTTGGCTTTTTCAGAGCCATTCAATCACTCAAAGATCAGAAACCAGCTAATGGCGTGAAGGAGCTATTACACAATGTCAAAGAGGCATTTGAAGAATACTCACTAATTAAACTTAACAATGTTTTTCTAACTTTGCAAGGCTGCTATGAGAAAATTATGAAAGTGAGAGGGGACAACAAGTACAAGATTCCTCATATGGGAAAGGAGAGGCTGGTTAGGCTAGGACAACTTCCAGAGTGCCTTGAAGTTGATGAACAGCTTGTGAGAGACAGCTTTGAGTTCCTGAATTTGCATGGAAGTGAAGAAGATAGATTCTGTAATCTAGACAATCTAGTGAGTTAAGTAGGTTGGGTAATTTGTTTTTGGTGGTCCATATTGGTAAGGGTAGTAAATAAGGAATGGGTATGAGGGTATAAGTGTAAAAAAAATTAAAGTAAGTCCATTCATTGTGGACAATTTTTTTGTGGTAAGTGGGTCAATACATCGTGGACGGAGGGAGTAGAATATATGTAATAAAAAAATATTTAAAATAAAAATTTTAGATAAATAGAATGGGAGGATGAAGATAGCACCACGTAGGACTCCGAGTTAAGATGAGGTCTCGAATCTATAATTATACTAATAATCTTATTAATATATTACCTCCGTCCATTTCAATTTGTCCCATTTTTCCATTTCGGGTGTCCGTTTCAACTTGTGCCATTTCCTTTTAAGGAAATAATTAAGAAATCACTTTATTCACTTTATATCACTTCAACACCACTTTATATCACTTTATGTCACTTCAACACCACTTTATATCACTTTATCAATTAAAAAATACTTTATATCACTTTATTCATTACACTAATCACACCATTAACCCATTAACATTCTTTTTCTTAATCTCTGTGCTGATCCCAAATAAGACAAGTTGAAACGGACAGAGGTAGTATATCATTTTCCTTTTGAATTGTCCCCTTATCTTCTCTATGATTTCCGTATAGTGTATGTAATCTTTAATTTTTTTCTCTAAAATAATATATAATGAACCACTTTGATCTCTAAATTTGTGACTTGTTTATCTGAAATTTAAATATTAAGTATTTGATCAATTATATATTGAGTCATATGTATAATCCTTTAAAATATTTAATGATTTTCATTAAATAAAAATTTTAATAAACATAAAATTATTATTTATTTGGCCAATTGATTAATTGGTCAAATTAATTTGATGTTGTAAAATAATTGTGAGATGTAAAATGCATATTGGTTTTGAATATTTATATAAATTGTTCAAGACCTGAATCTTATTGAAAAAATCGATGTGGGATAGAAAATTTTTTAATGAGTAATAGAGAAAATTAAATATTACTTATTTAAATTTCTTTAATATTTATAAAAATAAAATCACTATACACATATATGATATATCATGAATGCATAGATATACATAAGTAAACAATATAAAATCATCGTTTTGAAAGAAAGATATATTTATTCAAGTAGTGTATATTGAGTAATATTTTTTTATTCCATCAATACAATCCTAGATCCATTCTAAAGTCATTTATTTATTGAGAAAGTTTTTTATATTTTGACTATATTCTCATTTCATATTTAATTATGAAAGTTTTTGAAAATATTAAATATTAAATAAGAGAATATATGAATAAAAAGATATTTAAAATGATGATTTAAGATAAATAGGAATACCGAATTTTAACTGCACCACGTAGGATCTAAATTAAAGGAGAGGTCTCGAATCTGCATCGGTATCAATAATATATATAGATTAAGTTGTAAACATATACTCCCTCCATATCTTTTAATTAAGATCATTTGGTCGGGCACTCATGTTAAGAAAATGAATTGTTTATAATAAAGTCGAAAGGATAAAGTAACTTTTTGGGGGTATTTTTATCTCATCAAGTAGGAGAGAGAATGAAGTTAGTTTACCTTTTAGTGGCATATATGGTGATTTATGAATTATAGTGGGGTATTGATATATGATGCATTTTCATTTTAGGAAATGGACTTAATGAAATGATACGTCCAGATAAGATAAAATGGGATTAATGAAAAGATACAAAAGGAGTACTAATTTTTAGGTATATTTTTGTCAAATAAACTAATATAGAAAAGAGAGAATAGCCTTTTGTGGCATGATAATTTATAGAATTACAGTATGATAATTATTAGAGTTGAGTAGTATAAAGGCCACACTAGATAGTAAAACATTAATTTTGTAACGGAACTTAATTCACCACCATCTGCCAATGCCACCACTACCATGCCACCAATTATGTCACTGTCACCACCATCACTGCAGCTGTGAGGTACGATTTATCGAAATTTCGTAGCATCGTACAATTGTCCGCCGTCGCCACCGTGGCAGCGAGTTACGAGTTTCGGAATTTCGTAGTATCGTACCATCGTCTACCACTCATTCCGCTATCACCGCCACCACCATCGCGATGGGTAAGTACGATTTTTGGAATTTCGTAGTAGCGTACCACCGTCTGCCACTCATTCCGCCACCGCCGCCACTGCCACCGCGGTGGCGAGATTCGATGTATTGAATTTCGTAGCATTGTACCATCGTCAGCCACCGCCACCACCACCGCGGTGGTGAGGTACGACTTTTCAAATTTCGTACGTAGCATCGTACTGCCGTCCCCCACCCATTCTGCCACCGCCCCACTACCACTGTTGTAGCGTGGTATGATTTTTAGAATTTCGTAGCATCGTACCACCGTTTGCCACCAATTCTGTTACTGCCACTACCACCAATTCTCAAGTATTCTACCATTTGAAATAATAAAGCACAAAACGCTCAGTGCTATTTTACAAATTCACACCAATTGTAGCAATTTTAGCAAGGTACCGTGTATGAATTGATGAAATCATAATGACATTTGCAATTTCAGCAATGCACGGCGTACCAATAAAGCGTGGCTACGTGAGCACGAATTTATGAAATTGCTCCAGCGTACAAGCACACAAAATACATAATTGTATCAGAGTACAAGGAATGAAAACAAAAAATACAATCAAATGGAGAAAATAAATCAAATTGAACTGAAACATATATAGGAAATATTCTCAACCATATATTTAATTATAAGATGTTGAGTACAATACTACCAATTCATAACAATTGCTCATGTAACTTCAATTTACAAGCAATAATTTTTTCATTCACTAATCCATAAACCTTAATCCAACTCAATCTCTACTAAGCGTACGACATCATGGCCGAATTAACTCAAAATCTTACACATAATCACCTATGATGTCCATTGTACCTTAAAAAAAAGCAAAAGAATTAGAATATGGTACTAATATAAATCATTCGTATCAACATACCCGATATGACTAATAACACGAATTCGTATAAAACCATGCCAATATGTGAGAGTACCAACAAATGACAATATCATATCAATCTCGAGTACAAGTTTAACAAAATCGTAGCTACAGAAGTACGATATTCGGAATATATTAATATCGTAGACATATGAAATCCTAAAAATACAAACAAATCTTAATATCGTATCAATTTTAAGTAAAAACACATGTACGAATTTATCAAATCGTACCAAATATCTAACGATATTCCCCAAAATAGGTACAAAACATGCATGATTTGATCAGTCTTGAGTATGAGCAAGCAAACTCAATATATGGCTCACCTTTTTAGGAAACACAAATTATAGTAATTCTTTTGAATTTGTGACCAAATTACCTCTTAACCCTCTTCTATTCGGATCCATCATTGCTTAACTCTTTTTTTCTTCTTTTATTATTTTTTTATTTTTTTTTATTTTCAGGTTTTCTTTCTTTTTTTTCTATTTTTCTATTATTTTTCAGTTTTTTTTTCTTTTCTAAATTTCTTTTTTTCTATTTTTTTTTATTTTTCAGATTTCTTATCTTTTCCAATTTTTCTTTTTGTTCTCTATTTTTTTAAATTTTCTATATTTTTTATTTTTTTCTAATTTTTTATTTTCTAGATTTTTTTATTTTCAAATTTTTTCGCTTCTTTTTTTGTTTGCCTCTTCATTTTTTGTTTGCCTCTTCGTTTTTTTGTTTGCCACTTCTTCTTTGGTCAAGATTCTAGCGAGGGGAGCCGAAGGCCTCGGAGCGAGCTGAAGAAATCCAAATTGTTGTCCGACGATTATCCTTATATTACTAATCGGAGCGAAGGCGAAGCCGTAAAATCGGAACGGAAGGCGGACCGCAAAATTGGGGCAGTATAACTTGTCATTTTCAAAAAATAGACATTGTCGTGACGAAATGTAATGATAGTAAAAATTCGGTACTTTGGCACTAATGACCATATTAGTGTCAAAAGTACCAACAGTAAGTACAAAAAAAACTATGTAACTTGGTACTTTGGCACTAATGACCATATTAGTGCCAAAAGTACCAACAGAAAGCACAAAAAAAAACTACGTAACTTGGTACTTTGGCACTAATGAGCATATTAGTGTCAAAAGTACCAACAGAAAGCACAAAAAAATACTAAGTAATTTGGTACTTTGACACTGTGGCACTAATGACCATATTAGTGTCAAAGTACCAACTGGAAGCACAAAAAAAAACCTAAGTAATTTGGTACTTTGGTACTTTGGCACTAATTAGTATCAAAAGTACCCAACTTTTTCTACCCGAATCCGACCCGACCCGCACCCTAACCCTACCCACGCGCCCTTCAATAAGAGTATTTTTGTTCCAAATTCAAAAAAAATGGCTAAAATTAGTGTATTTTAAAAATGTGGGCTATATATTGGATTTTAATCCCCATTATGAGTATTTGATAAGTTGGCTCATTATTATAAGATGTGAAAATTTGGTTTTATAAAATGGGATGGAGGGGTGATGAGGCTTAAATCAAGTGGATGGTTGAGGTACCACAAGTTTCTCTCCTTAGTGAGAAGTATTTAGTACAATCTTGCTTGCGAGCGGTATAGTATATTCTCATCTTATATGGTGTTATTGTGGTTTCACCTACATTTGTAGTAGTAATCTCACATTTGTGTGGTGTAGGCGATTTATTTGATAATATATATATATATATATCGTTGTAATTCTCTAAAACAAAATGAGATGGAGGAGTACAGTACTATCTACTTATTAGTTAACAGGTTAAAAAATATATGTATATCTTATTAATTTACATATAGTATAATTTTTCTTTTTTTCCAAGTTGATAAGCCTAATTTAACAATTAAATGATAAAGAAAAAAAAAAGCAAAGAGCAAATCTTTTATTAGTGTAAATAGGAAAATTTATCAAGGCACATGTAACACAAACACCTTTTTATATATATTATTTTGTTAGTAATTTATATTATTATAATATTATGAGACAACTCACCATATGTTATTAAGTTACATAAAATCATCAATTTTAAAAATTGAGATATTTTGTGTATTTTTTGACAATATTACCCTAAATTGGACGAAACTTACTTATTTTTCTCTCTCCTTCTTTTTCTCTTTCTTGCTTTTTTTTTATCTCTCTTCTCTCTCTTCTTCTTCTCTACGTATTATGTCCTCTCATTTTCTCTCTCTTTGCCACTACCGTCATCACTCCATTTTGCCGCTGTTGCCGCCGTCGTCTTCTCTATTCTCGTCATTCATCTACCGCGATTTCACCATATTATAAATTTTCATATACAATTTTCTCTCTCTTCTTCTCTCTTATCTTCTCCTCCGTTCTTCGGCCGTCTCCATTCTTCCCCGCTCATTTCCGCCGCCATCAGCAACATCCAGAACCACTGCACCAACTATTGGCGCTGGAAATCTCTAGATCTAAAATTGAGGGTAAATGAAGTTATTTGAAATTTTTTCAATTTATGATTTTTTTTTCAGACTTGTTTTAAGTGATTTATAGGTTTTTCGTATATTTTGTAATAATTTCTAGTGTGTTTGGATTGAATTCTGGGCGATTTCGATGTATTTGTGTAGATTCTTGGTTTGTTTGTGTTGTTGCAGGAGGCTGTTGTTTGCTGTAAAAAATCCGTCGATACGAAATGAGTGTATTCTTATCAGTAGTAACTCGTACCAGTACGAAATCACCATACCACGCAGTAACCTGGATTTGGTACAAAAATAGACATTTCGTACCGACGCAGTAACCTGGATTTTGGTAACGCACCAAGTTCTGTAGTGGTAACACGATACGAAATTCAAATTCTATACCGCGTTATCACTCACGTAACTGGTAAGCTGGTATGCAATTTTTCCAATTCAAAATCTGAGTTTGTGCATACTTAATTCCTGCGTATGGTTGGCATAAAATCCTTATATGCTCCATTTCTGAAATTGTGCATGTTGCATTTCTAGTTTGCTTTTCATTACTGTGTTTCATGCTTCAATTGGTAACGAGGTATGCATTTACAATTTCGCACCACGATACCAAGCACATTAGTGATACACTTAGTACGAAATTGTAATTTTGTACCTCGTTACCAAGCGCTTCAGTGGCAACGAGGTACAAATTTGTAATTTCGTACCAACTGTCCCAAGCACATAAGTGGAAATGAGTAACGGATCTGTAAATTCATACTTCGTTACCAAGCACATAAGTGGTACAATTGTACGCAATTGTAATTTCGTACCTCATTACGAAGCGCATAAGCTGCAGCGAGGTACGAATTTGTAATTCCGTACCAAGCACGTAAGTGGAAACGAGTTACGCAATATCAATTTTGTACCTCATTACCAAACACATCAGTGGTAAAATTGGTACGAAATTGCAGTTTTTGGGTTGATTTCTGATTTCTTTCTGTTTTATATAGGAGATTATTGCTTGTTGTCAAAACGTTAATAAGAAATGAGTATATTTGTACCAATTGTAGCTCGTTCCAGTAGGTGATATCTTACAAAAACTCAAGAAACTAATGTTATGGGTGAAAGCATCTATTTTTACAGCATGAATGAACGTACAATTATTATTTGTAAATAATTGCTATAATTTCTGGTTTGTATACAATTTGTTACAATATTAGTATTATTAGTACATATGCATTTATCGTTTTTGCCCAAATTGCATATAGTTTGCTATTTGTCTAGTAGTGATACATTTGTACATGACAACTCAAAATCATCTGCAATCTTCATTCTCATAATTTCACCAGTAGGTGATTGTTGTCCTTTCAATATCCTCCATAGGTTGGCCTTGTCTGCATCAAATACATACACAACACACAGTTAAGCAAGTAAGCGTAAACGCAGTACATAATTACAAATTCGTAGTACATACCAACTGAATATTACATGAACAATTTAAGGTATGCGGTACGAAATTACAAATTCGTACTGCGTACCAACTGAATATTACATGAACACCTTAAGGTACACGGTACGAAATTACAAATTCGTATTGTGTACCAACTGAATATTACATGTGTTGGGAAAATTAGTAAAGATTTTAATTTATCCTAAAACCCAACTAACCCCAACCGAGTAGATGAAGCCATTAGTCTGAACGTAGCTAGAGCTCACTGTTTGAGCGTAGGGATTTTATCTTTACATGATTCAAGCAGAAGAAGTCAACCAGACTGAAGAAGGCAATTCATGATCAAGACGATCAATTGAACCAGAACTCAACTGACTCCATAACTGATCCATGTTGTTCATGTATGTCGAGAAGTTATGTAGAAGTCAGACGTCCCAAAAGTCAGAAGAGAAGACTTAAAAGACGTTGAAGGAGGAAGAGTTCACATTTAAATTCAAATCTACTCAGAAGTACAAGGCAACCAGTAACTTTGCATAAATGGACCGACCACGAGGACTTGCATAAAGAAAGGGTTGCAGTTACCATTTTAGGAAAGATTACTATCAAGTAGGTGGAGTGTCATGCTTTATGGTAGAGGTCAAAAGGCTCTTTGCGAGAAAGAAAAATGAGAGAGCACACACGCGCAAAGAAGTAGAAAAGAATTCAAGCAAAATTTCTCTCGCCAAGCAAGAACACGTGAGTTGAAGAACCAATAGAAGTTGAGAGTCCATTCCTTCTCCTGTTCTTCCTTCTAGCCTCTCAGAATCCCTGTTCTTTGATCGAGTCTAGATTGTTAAGTTCTTGCATAGCTTCTAAGCAAACTCTCTCTTGAAGATTTGAGTCTCTAAGCCTTAGGAAGAAGTCTCCACTCTACTAAGTGTAGAAGGCTTCATAGTTGGAAAAGTCCCCAACCCCCAAACCCCAGGTCTTTCTTTGAACCCATAATAAAAAAAACTAGATCCCTTAGAACCCACAATCTAAGATAGGTTGTACACTTACCCGCAAAAGTGGTGTAAGATTTTGTTCGAACCCGTAATTAAATAGGTTAGGCTGTTTGGTATATACACGTGCAAGCTTATTTAGTGGATTACTTCCCCAAAAAGAAAGTCATGTACGTAGGAGGTCAATCTCCAAATCACGTAAAAATATTGTGTTCTTTATTTCCAGTATTTACATTCAGTTTACTAACCAACTGACCCTGCATACAAAATTGTGTATGCGAAATTTGCACTAAGTATTTGGGAACTTAACCTTCCCCTTTCAAAGATTTCAATATAAGTAACGAGCTTTAATTCCATCAACTTTCGCATTACTTAACTCTTTGAAACATCAGTCGGGATTACACAGTTGACCCTCACTCAAAGAAGTTGTTAGTCAGCTCCGACTGGCCTTTTCAGTCGTTGAGCAAACCGAACTTAACAGTTTAGGTTATAGAAAAAGTTTTGAAGTTCGAAAATTGCTACTGGTTTATTTCCCCCCCCCCCCCCCCTCCCCCTTCCTCCATACACCAGTTACTTGTTACCGGGACCATCAACATGAACAGTAATTGCAATCGAAAAATGTGAATCATATCTAAGATTTTACACGAAATCATTCATCAATTAACGTCAATACCTCTATCGGTTTCTCATTGCCGACAAACATAGCTAGAGAAAACCCTTAAAATCACAATTCACAATTCACAAATTCACAAATTCACAATCACAATTCACAACTGTAATCTAAAACATTGTTGCCGATTTTTGTTGCGGTGGGATTCTTTCATTTTTCTGCTTCTCCATCTTTGTTTGTCCTGAATTTCACCTACTTTTCAATCTTTTCACCTGCTTCTTCATCTTCTGGCGTGAATTTTGGAATATTATAATGCCTTCTTCGATCTATTAATAAAACTTTCGGATGAACTCTTTGATTTTTGGTTGGGATCGTCTGGTTGGTCGATTTTTCTGTCAATAAAACTTTTTGATAAATTCGTCGATTTTATGATGAATTGCAGAGGTGAGGGAGAACAAAAAACGAAGAAGAAGCGCAGAGGTGAGGGAGAAAAAAAACGAAGAAAAAGCGCAAAGGTGAGGGAGAGAGATGAGCTGAGGGAAAATAAGAGTGAGATTAGAGATAACACGTGAGAAAGAGTGAGGAAAGTCATAAAGTAGAAGAGTATTAAAGTTTGATAGATAAAAAGGACAAAAATAAGGGTAAAGATACCCATTTTTGACAAAAATTGATCAAATTTGAATTGGTAGACATATTTGGATATTTTAAAAGTGCTAATGCTATATGACTGTATTTCCTCTAATATTATTATATGAGTAAAGTACTATATAGATAAATTAATTTTGTGTTAGAGGGATGTACTACATGTCAACTAATAGAATTTGTGAGTATAAACAATTGAGAGGAGCCATGGTGGTCTCTCCAGACCGCCTGGATACCACAAGTGAATCGAAAGTCGGATCTACAGTAGATCTCACCCGAATTGCCCCATCTATCCTCCTGAGGATGGGTTTGGTTTTAAACCCATGAAAAGTACGCCATGCTAATGTGCCTTGAACGATTCATATCTCAGGGTCAGAGGATGAGCACATTGAACTCTCCATGTGTTTTGCTATAAAGTATTTGAGAGCCCATAAAAGTAATAATACTGATAAGCCTTATCCTGTGGGCTGAAATGCATTGAATTTCAATATTCTCAGTCCAACTGTAGGAGTAGGATGACAAACAAGGCCAGCGTGGATTGTGTTTTTCTATTTTGGTTGTAAATTTATCATTAGAAAATTGAGCAAAAAGAAAAAGTATGAATATATTATAATTTTCATCCCTTTTTTCATCACATATTTACTAAGATGAAAAATAACATATGTCCATCTACTCCCTCTCCATTTTTATGTCTTTCGTGCATTGAAAAATATTATCATATCTACCTCCTATATTAATATTTTCTATAATTTGAGTGAAAATGATGGAAAAAGGGGCTGATGGGAAGATTATCCATCTTGCTTGGAAAAAATTAACAACCGCAGTAAACATATGAAAGTGATGGAAAAAAAAGTGAAAATATTTATATTCACCATTATCCATTAAAGCAAACACACCCTAACAAGTTAATTAAACTATCAAGTTCTAGCTAGAAACATAAAATACTGTAAAAAAATATAGATAAAGAGAACGAGCAATGAAATTGGATGAGTTTCTTCAAAGCTCTGTATTATAGTGTCCAACGCTTGTTTGGGATGTGATGAATTTTATTTAATTGAATCTTATATAACAGCTGATGGTTGGAGACGATAAAGATATATGTAAAATCTAGACCATCATTTTATGATAAAATTTGCCGTAAAGTAAAGTAGATCTAGCATTGGAGATGGTCTAACATCACACTTGTTAACATAAGTTACCTTTTACTAATTTAGAGATTAGAGATGAATTAGACTGCCCGCAGCGGGCTGTCTCGACGGCGGCTCGAGACACCTGCTGCGACGAGACACGGCGATACAGGGCGGGGAGGCTCGAGACCGTCTCGCCGCGACGAAACAGTCTCGATATGGCGTGTGGCCGCCACGCGATGCAGATTTTTTTTTTAAAAGGCGCGTGCATTGCACGCGCCATAAATAAAAAAAGAAAAAAGAAAATTTGAGACAATGGCTATGGGATCCAACGGCTAAAAAATTTCAACGGCTATATAGCCGATTTTCTTTTATTTTATTTTATTTTTGTAATTCATCCCTATAAATACCAACCTCTATACCACAATTTATTCCACACCAAATTCATCTTCCTCTTATTTTCTCTCTAGTTTTCTCTCAAATATTTTGCAAAAAAAAAATGTCTTCGTCGTTCGACTCTTCAACCGGCTACTCTTCCCATTGCACAACATGATAATTGAAGACGAGAGGGAGGACGTCGAGAACTGGAGAGAGGACACAGAAACAACGTCGGGTAGTAATGTCACTCATGTCCCTGTTCCGCAATCATGGAAGAATTTTTTCAAACGGGACGCCGCATTGAGAGATGTGAGGAAGCACCATCGGCTCACAAATGATTTGATCGAGCATCTTTGGAGCCGATTTGGGCCGGTTGACGAGTATGATGTTTTTTTATTTGTTTAATTTCAATTAATGTAATGTTTTTATTTATTTTATTTCAATTAATGTATTGTACTAGTTATTTGTTTAAATTAATGAAATTAGAATTTTCTTATTAAAATTAATGCAAAATAGAAATTCGGAAATTCTTTAGAGACACCCCTTAGACACAGTTCAACTGCAGCTCCCTGTCTCTATCTCCAAAAAATTCTTAGAGACACCCCTAAGAAACACTACCACTGCAGGTAGTCTTACATTCAAGGTTGATTTGAAGGGTTGAAGCACAGGAGGACACATGGTGCGGGCGGTTGATAGTTTGTTTCATTAATGTCAAAACGGATTACATTACATTGCATGGCATTATCCACACCACTTACTCCACCAACAGCGCTTCTTCCTTTTCTTCAACAGACGTTGTCCATTCGTTGCCCCTCTCTCTACTTCATAATAAATCTATCTCATATACATTCATTTATGGCCAATATTATAGAGTATAACTTTTATCATAATTTTACATTACAACACGAACTTTTTAAAAATAGTTTCACTTTCACAATTATTTGTAATTTCAATAATTTGAAACGTCAAACTCTCAAGTAAAAAGAGAGAGGTTTAGGGTTCGATTTTCACTGGGGCTCTCAACCCAAGAGATGTTCTCTCAATCATGTGCTGTTCTTTTTTCTTTTCTTTTTTTTCTTTCTTTTTCTTTTTCTTTTTCCTTTGTGAGGGTGGAGAGAACTCCACAGCCATTGATTAGACAAATTTTACTTCTACGTGATAGCTCATAACTCAATGTGTAATAATAGTCAAGGGTGTAAGTACATGTCTACTTGTTTCATTTATGACATGTACATTTCCTCAATGCGCTTTTTTAATTTGATTCATGACATGTAGAAAATATTTTTTTTTATTAATAAAAAAACACGTTAATCTACATACAGTCGGTCACCAGCCCAATTCCATACTCGTTCGCCCCTACCAACCTGTAAGGTCTTTCTCAATCTTGTCTTATTTACTGTCATTTTGAAATTAAAATGCATTTTCCTTCCCAAAACCAGTACCAACACACTCAGCCAGCAAAGCTAGAGTAAGAAAGTACAGTTTTTAGAGTGACAAGAAATTCGGCAGAAAAAAGCTCACACTCGCCTGTATATTTCAACTAATCTTGCACTCGACCCCCACATCATGCCGTCAGGTGCGAAGAAGCGAAAAGCTGCCAAGAAAAAGAAAGAAAATCAAAATCAAAATCAATCCAACAATTCTGCTTCTCTTCATTCTCATGGTACGGGCTTTTAGTGTGGAAAAATTATTTAAAAAATGCTTCTTTCTTTATTCATATTTTTTGAAATTATTACAGTTAATTTTCTATTAATTTCGCATTGTGGGCGTATCTTGTTTCTGTAATTCTTTGCAATTTTTGCAATAATGATATACTTCTTCTTGAGTTTGATTTGGCATCATATTTTCAGTTGCCCATCTGTCTCTGCGCTGTGGTTGTATCGTCTATTTGTTTAATTGTTTCCTTATTATTATTGTCTAATGATTCTTAGCGTAATTTCTAAGCTACAGCTTTGTAGTTTGTGATTCTTTATTTTATTTCCATTTTACTGAAATTATAAGTGTCTGAGGTTTCTGATGATTGGTGAAGTGCCGAAGTTCGTGGATCAATTTTAATGAAGAGATTGTGTGTTTTCTTTTCTTTTCCTTTCCTTTCCCCCTTCAGATTTTAAATTTTCTATGGATCTCAGAATCAGTAGATTAGTTTATTGAATGAATGTGTGTTATGCTGTTATATAGTACTTCATTTTGAGTTGAACTGTTTTTCAAAAGGCGATAAGGATTCGAAGCAACAAACGGAAGGTTCTAGAAGTTACAGTGGCGAAGAGCAAGTGAGGGTGGAGGAGGAGAGTGTAGTTCGGGTTGAGAAGGAAATCAAGATTGAGGATGAATCGTGTGTAAAAGATGGAATCATCGACCGCGATGAGGCTAACAGGAAGTATTACGATGGAGGTTCATCTCGGAGCTCTGGTGGCAGCAGCAGTTCAGAGGATGAAAGCCATGGAATCAAGAAAGAGCAAGCTGCAACGAGCATTGGTTCCGAGGGATCAGTTGAAGTGGCTGATTCTTTGTCGGGGAAGTCAGTTGTGCCCGTTTGTGATCCATTAGCTGCTGAGGCCGGCGATTCAATTGTGGCTCCTTGTGTTGTTGAATCTACACTCGAGGAAAACGGGGAGAAGAAGTTTGGTTCTGTCGAAGAAAGAAATTGCACTTCATATGGGAAAGAAGAAGAAAATGTTGGATCTGCTGAGAGCACTACCAAAACCTTAGATCCAAAGGAATGTGTTACACAAGAAACTGATGATAGATCGACATCTTCATGCATTGCTCCTGGCGCTGCTGCAGATAATGGAGCACGGCTCGTTAAAGATCCTGTAGCAACTCAGGTGTGTGTGTTGCCTGCAGTGAACCCGTTGAACACACTTATATTATCTGTCTCGTTATCATGTCAGTAATAATCTTTTCTGTTCTAATAATTATCTGCAGCCTGTGGTGGATCCTTCTCCATATCCAGTTCAAAAAGCGTCGTGGAAGAGTTGCTGTGGATTGTTCGAAGTGTTTGCAGGGCCTGGCGCGTAACTAAAGGTTAATTCCCCTCTCAATATCTTTATGTTTTCTTATTCACAGTCTGTTACATAAAACAATTTCCACCATTTGTGCATTATTACAAGGCTCCATAGACAGTTCACTTTTTGTTCTATGGTTGAGGTAAAGGGCATAAAAACTAGCAAAATTTTCCTTTCCTAGTAGATTCTGATACAAAATGCATGATTTAAGGAGACAAGGAGTTATTGGTGCATCAATATTTAGCTGTTGTTGCTCGTCTCGTTCCTTCTAATACTATACTATACTATACTAGGGAAAATACATTTGAATGTATTGCTAAAGCCTATAAATCTTATTGGAGTAGAAGCAGACATGAAGTACATCATCTAAGGCAGAAGCTGTGGCAGATACTAATGAAGATTTCACATCATTTTTCTTCAAGAACCGCAGCTAAGAAGTCAGCTCGTCTCGACAGAAATCAGAACTGTGGCCAAAGCAGCCTAAAGTTAGTTCTGTATTCTAGTTTCTTGTTGATTTTGCAGTGGATATAGACATAGAGGTTCTTGCGACATTGTTATGCAGTTGTCCATTTACATTCATATTGCTTAATAAAATTGTGAAGTTACAAAATTATTAGTTCATCTGCTGTTTTTATTGTTGCTATGGATTCGAACAAATACCAAAATGATTGGTTTTTATTTTATTTTATTTGCTCCACTTAATTCATCTATCTCCAGATTTCACAAATTCTTGTCTTGATGCAGTTTTGCTATTTGTACAACACAAACGAATAGAAAAAACTGCTATAAATAAAAATCGAAAGCATGAATGTGGTAAGGCAAACTCGATTTCTGAAGCTCAGCTCCTCGCTGTGCCTCCATGGATGGCAGCTGCACCTCCATGGATGGCGGCAATGTAGAAGAGCTGAGTAGCTGATAGGATTATGACGAATGTTTCCATTGTTATCTGCAACCAAGCAAAACACAATATCATTATCATTAATTTCAAACATGTTGCCATCATCTAACTGCTTAACCAATACTATTTGTTCATCTCACCAAATGGCCATTTCTGCCGCTCAAACCAATCTCTTTCCCTGCAAATCTGTAAGAAAAGGAAAAGAAGTCAATAACACTATTGCAGAGAGAGAGAGAGAGAGAGAGAGAGAGAGAGAGAGAGCAAAAGTTACCCCATGGCCAGAAGAGTAAGAACCCATGTGATGGTGGCAGCGGCGGAGGCAGCAGGCAAACTATCAATGCTGTGGCCCCAGTAACGGATATGGTTGAGTCCAGAGATAGCAGAAGCAACTCCGGCGGCGCCAGCAATCAAGGCGAAAACTACAAAGAATCCGGTGGCAGCGTTCCCCATTGGGAAGTATATGGGCGAGAAGTGTGGGGGCAAATCAAACCCTTTCCCTGTAGATAACAAGATCCGACATGATGAGAAAATGAGGTCAGAAATCATAGGAGTAAGTATATAAAAAGCAAACAATTTGAATTGATGACCAGAGGAAAATGAGACAGAATTCATTTCAAAATGAGATACAGATACTAGTTAGCAAAATTAGAATTCGTAAGTTGTTACCGATGACAAAGCTGTGATCAATAGCTCGGTTGATTGCCCATCCGCCCATGCCTAAAACAATTGTGTACATGCAAAAGTTGAGGAATAGAAGCACTTGAGCTACAGTTTTCAGCGGCGATGTCGCCATTTTAGACCTGTAAAATTGCTGTTGCTTCTCCAAACAGAGAGCTTATAAGTATCGCCGAGAGTTTTGGGTTCTTTTCTTGCAACGTTGTATGTTGTAAAGGATTTTTGTAAAGACAATAATGCTTTGTACTCACGGTAACAAAAGGAAAATACTGCTTATTCATTCTCTCTTGCGTGCTATCCTTCTTTCCTCTCAGAGTCGCAATTGTATTAAATTCTTTTCTTTTATTATAATAAAACGACATTACCAAACTGCAAAAATGTTATCTTGATACTACTGCTATATGGTTGGAAATGCAATGATAGAAAACACCAAATTGGACAAATTTAGAGTAATACCAAATTAAATATCAGGCATCTTTGCATACGTGATCAAATATGTTACCAAACTACGAACAGTTTTTTAATTGCATTTGTTTTTAACATGCATAGATTATAAAAATTTAGTCAAACTGTCTATATCTTAGAAAATGCATTTTACACAGCATATAAAGATGCCAAGATTATATATTTTCGTTCACTGTACATTCTGAGAAAGAAATTTGAGAGCAAAAGCACTTCGTAGAAGAGAAATAAAACATCGTCTTTCCTAAAAAAAATATTACTAACATATTTGAGAAAAGTGTTTGATACAAATTAAATGAAAATATAAATTTCACAAGTTCTATAAACATAATTAGACAACTGCTCGTAACTCGCTAAAACAAGTTGATTTTAAACAAACTCTAAAATGAATAGAGAACGGTCATAAATTAACTACATCAGAGAATAAATACCTCCAAAATGAATGGAAAACGATCAAAACTTATTATATCTGGGAAAACTAAAGGGATCTGAAGTGATCACTTTTGAAATGCTTCCAGACTAAAATACTCTCCCAAGTAGTAATATACCATATCCTCTACAAACGATATCTTCCTTAAAACCTAAATCAAAATCAATCAAAAATATAACAAAGCTTAGTAAATACTACTCTGGAAGCAAGGATAACACGACAATACATGAACCAGTGAACACCCTTGTTTTAGAAAGCTCATTCGTCCTCCTGGCTTTGCAGGCGAGCAAGCTTGTTAGTGACGACGACATCAAGCTGAGAAGCACGTTCTACAATATCTTTCCTTTTCCTCGTGGAAATGTTGTGAGCAATTTCTGCACAGTATTTCCTAATATAGGCAGAAAAATTCAGAATTATCAGGCAAAACTTTTTAAAACGAGATGGACCTGAACTATGTAATTGAATATACAATATGGAGCTGAATACACAATATTTTTACCTGTTGTGCATCATGAGAACCTCTAGCTCCTTAACATTATGCACAAGGAACTTTCTGAAACCGTTGGGAAGACAGTGTCGAGTCTTCTTGTCTGATCCATACCCAATGTTGGGCATCAACACAGACCCTTTGAACTTTCTCCTCACCCGAGAATCAATACCCTTAGGTCTACGCCAGTTTACCTGCCATGGTTACAATAACCAAAGCAAAATCAGTACTGTTATTCAAATTCAAATATTGTGCATAGAACATTATATAATTCCCCTTAAATTAAAATGAATTTGTTATCTACTAACCAAAAATAAAGAATATCTAGGAACGAGGTAAGATAAATTTGGAAAAGCAAATATGTAATCAGGATTATAGTAACCGAAAGCTTATAATACAGAAGCTATCAGTGTCGCAAGGCCTGTTCCCAAGTTAATTTCTGCCCTCAAAACGAGATGTCCAGAAACAAACATAATTCAGGACATTAGATACCACAGGCAGAAACTATATTCTTACATTAATAAAATACTAAAGAAAGTATAAGTGTAATCGTGGAAGCAATCTCAGCCGAAAGATGGTGAATTTATTTGTGATAATCACAGAAAATCAGCAAATATTGAGCTTCATCATGGATTGGTGCAACCGGGTAGTATAGATTTCAGAATAGCAATACAACAACAGTAATAAATACTCGTATATAGTGAGCAAGAGAGATCAGATGGTAGTGCATGATTGAAGAATCATCATTCAGTTACAGAATAGGTGTATGGGTAAGTATCATCATGTCTCTTCTCACAAATCAATTCTAAAAAAAGTGAAAATTGAGATGTTAGTAGAGGAATGAGATAAAGAGTGTCAATCACCACGTTACATCTGAGAACAGATGCAAATTAAGACTAGGGCTACATATACTATCATCATAGTCCTTAAAACCTTATATGAAATATAATGAATGATACAAATACAAAGAAAATGAAACTCGGAACTTAATAAGAATCAGATAAAGTGTCAATCACCACGCTACATCTCAATTCATTCTAAGAGAAGTTGCAAATTAAGACTGGGACACCATATTTAGTATCATCATATCCACTAGACCTCTAAATCCGAAATTAGAATGAAACAGAAATTCAAAACGAAATGAAAAGGGATATACATACCTTGACAGAAACAAACCGATCGCTCTGCGTCCTCTTGAACTTGTTGATCCTCTTCTTGATAATTCGTTTATCAAGAAGTGGCACCGCCATTCCTGTAACCAAGAAATTCGGACAAAATACAGAGCATCAGTGTCTTTCATATCGAACAGTAGAGTCAACACATGGAAATGGAAAATCGCAAGGAATTCAATAGAAATGAATACAATTAACGAAGCACACAAGTTTAGATGCAGAAATTCCTTACCGGTTTGGATGTAGGGTATTGTGTTCTGCTCGGCCGCCCCTGCGATATCGTGCTAGTTGGTCGGAGCCGGAGGTTTTCATACAGAAAGAAACAAGTAGCCACTCCGTTTTATTAGGGTTTTACTTCGTGGGCCGGCTATCAATTTTTAATGGGCTTCTCTTTTTTACTCGGTTCCGTCCTTCTTATCCGAACAAAAAGTCAAAATAGCACTTCCTAAAAACAAAAGATGAATTCTAACCATTAAAAACAAAAAGTGTTCAAATAGCTATTTGTTTTATTTTGGGACTTTTATACCCTTATAGAAGGATTTATACCCTTTGATATCCTTATAGGTATACAAGAAGGATTTATACCCTTTTATACTCTCTACTCTTGTATGAGATATGTATTCGTGTATGTTTTTTCCGGCCAAAATTTTTCGGCCAAAATTTTCCGGCCAAGAATTTCCAGCAAAAAATTTTCCGGCGAAAAATTTTCGGCGACGGAGGTCTTCTTCTCCGGCAACGATGATCTTCTTGTATGAGATTGTTCTTGTATGTGTTTATGCATTCGTGTATGCGTGAATGCATTCATGTATAAGATCGTTCTTCTATTGCTTTTTTCTTGTATGAGATATGCATTCGTGTATGTTTTTTTCTTCGTGTATGATGCATACACGAAAGCTAATCTTCATGTATGATTTAAATTTGAAATTTTTGGCGGCGAAAATTTTCGTGTATGATGCATACATGAATGTTAGTCTTCGTGTACGATGCATACACGAAGATTAGTTTTCATGTATGATGCATACATGAAGTTATGCTTCGTGTAAGATTCAAATTTTCGCCGGAATTTTTTGCCGGAAAACTTTTGCCGGAAATTTTTCGTGTATGTAAATATGCTACATTTTCTTGTATGAAGCCATTTCTTGTGTGTAGGTTATTCTTGTATGTGTGTATTCTTGTATGCATCAATTCATGTATGTAACTCTTACTGGAGATACCACTTCCTGTATGCTAAGTTTCGTGTATGTAAATATTCTTGTTTGTAAATATGTTAGGTTTTTCCTGTATGCCAGACTTTTCTTGTATGGCCAACCTTTCTTGTATGCTACATATTCTTGTATGTAGCCATTTCTTGTATGTGAATATGTGCATGTCAGGGTACGCATATCTTATTGTATGTGAAATATTGTTGTGTGTAGGTTCTTCTTGTATGTTTGGTTTCTTGTATGCATCAACTCATGTATGCTACACCTTTTCTTGTATGTTACTTTACGTGTATGTGACTCTTGTACATGTATGTTACTTTTCATGTATGCTACTAAGTACTCTTGTACATGTATGTTACTTTTCATGTATGTATACCACTTCCTGTATGCTAAGTTTCTTGTATGTAAGTAATCTTGGCTGTAAATATGTTTGTTTTTTACTGTATGTAAGATTTTTCTTGTATGGCAAACTATTCTTGTATACTCATTAAGGGTATTTATGTCATTTCAAAAACTAAAAGGCTATTCTACACTTTTTAAAATGTGAGTGACATTTTAACTTTTTTTGCTAGAAAAAGGACTATTTTACACTATTATCTCTTCTTATATTGTCCAATTTCTTTATTTATAACTGTTTCACTTATATTGTAAAATCCATCAAAAGGTAAGCTCCTCACTCTCTGTTTTTTTACTCTTTTTCTTAATTTTATTTTCATATTGACAATAATATAGTAACATATGACAACGAGGGAGTACAATATTTTAGTTTTCTGTCTGTATAATCATAGCAATTACAAAGAGAAAAAATATATATGCATAAGGAACCTGGACCTTGCTATAACACAAGGTGCTTCCTTTATTTGGCATCATTTGACACGTGTACCTATTTAAGAAATTAGTAAAATTAAATCTAAATTTTAATTCTCTTACTTTGGTTTGGTTTGTTATTTTCTCTCTCCCTAAAATAGTCCGTTCCCCTCTCTTTCTCTCTTAAGAATCTCCTCTCTTTCTTTTCGCAAAAAAAAAAAGGAATCCCTTCTCTTTCTATGTCGAAGAATTTGTAAACTGTGGCTATTCTCTCTTTCTATGTCGAAGAATTCGTCAGCCAATCCGCATCTCAGCCGGTGGTCCGGCAGCCTCTGCTCCGCCGCTCTCTGCACCATGCCACGGTGGAACACTCCGGAATTATACTGCCATTATTATGATATTGCTTGAAAAGGATGTCGGCGGCGTGAGTGATGGAATAAACTCGGTTAGTTTAGTTCGCGATAGTTTGATTTTTTTTTGCAGAGTTCTTATTGTATTTCTTGATTCAATAGGTTTTGGTTAATGCTTTCTGCAAGAATTTTCTGATGAAGAAACAACGTGGATGTATGTTTTTACCACAGGGGTTCATTCCCTTTCATATCTTTTTTTCCGATTGGCGTTGTTCTTGGTTGTTTGACTACGAAAAATGGATGATATATTTGGTTTAAAAGATAATTATATTTGGGAGGACTGCAATTCAGTTGAGCATCAACATAAACGAAAAAGAATACACAATTACTCAATTTATTAACAAAAAGTTCCATAAAACTCAATTTAGAAAAGGATTGACAAAATTCCAAGGATAAGAAAGCAATGGAAATAATTGGGGAAATGAGCGATGGAAGAAACGGAGAACAGTGAAATAAATTGGGGGAAGAAGGAAGTGGGCCTCCAATTAGGGAATAACTGAACCCATGTAGTAATTAACAATAAAGGGAAATTTAATCCATTTTCCAAATGGATGGTTGTGATGAAAGGGAAGCACACCATGTTGAAGCAACTTCCAATTTGCCGTATATTATATTCTTCAATTTAGGGGAGAATTAAGTAGTTGGCCGATTGTTTTGTGACGTTTAATGTTTAAATGTTCATTTTAACTGGAAAAACGTATAACTCTAGAAAAATGAATAGTATTTGTTTTTTTATGTTAAAAGACAATTTGACTTCCCGTACATTAGTTCAATTTGGTCATCTAAGTTCAAACCCACACACGACACGACTAGCTTATGATTTTTACTATATTATTTTATGAGTTTATTAATGTTTATGGACCCCATAGAGATAAAAATAATAAATTTGTACCACAACTTTATTTACAATGAAAGAGACCAACTTTCATATGATGAGACAAAAATACCCTTAATTATCACCAACTACCCATTTTCTCTCTCCTACTTTATTTCTCTCTCATAAACCCACAACTCTTTTTCTCTCTCTTCTTCTTTGCTGTTTTTCTCTTTCTTCTCCATTTGTTGCTGCTGCGTTTTTTTTCCAGCTTCCTCCATTGTTGTTGCTGCGTTTTTTTTTTTAATCTCGTTTAAATTCTTGCTGCGTTTTTCCTTTTCATTTCATTCGTCGTTCGTTCTTCTGAACCTTAAACGGTGCTTCTTCTCTCTCTTTTCTCTCTCTTGTTTTCTGGTTTTTTTTTTCCTTCGCCGTTGATTTTTCTCTCTTTTATTCGATTTTCACCATCGCCGGCTGTATCACTTTTTTGTCCGGTGGAGACGACGATGGAGGTACTGAATACTCTTCCCTTTTTTTGTTATTTGATGATGGATTTCGCGAAGATATGATGTTTTAGATTGTTCGTTCGTTCTTCTGAACCTTAAAAATTGTTGTTCGTCGCAGTTGTACTATTTACAATCATGTTTGATTTGATTTTTATTTAAGTCGTACAGTCGTAGCAGGAGTCTATGCATGATACGATATATATATATCGTAAAGATGATAGCACTATTTCCTTTTGCTAGATTAACACGTTTTTGGATCGCATGTTACGATATATAGGAATCTCCTATGAATAGCGTGGCTACAATGATTTCATAAGTGATTATGTATGTACGATACATGTATATCGTAACATGCTATCACTATTTTCTTTACTAAGTTAGCACGTTTTAGCATCTGATGTTACGATATATAGGAATCTCCTAGGAATAGCGTGCCTACAATGATTTGATAAGTAATTACGTTTGATACGATATATATATATATATATATATATATATATATATATATATCGTAACATGTTATCACCAATTTCTTTACGAGATTAGCAAGTTTTATCGAAGTATGTTACGATATATGAATATCGTAGCAATAACGTGGCTACAATTAGTTCATAAGTGATTATGTATTTTATGTTTCATTGTACGAGTTTTGTATGTCGTAACTGATTTGTGTTACGATATATATATATATATATATATATATATATATATATCGTAACTTATATTTCATGCAGAAGAGACATTCTTGTTTAATTGTTGCTCATGGTGGCGTATGGAATGACAATATCTATGAGGGTGGAAGGAAAGAGTATATACCTATACCACCTTGTGGTATAACGTATCAAGATTTATTGATCAAGCTTGAGAATCGATTGAAGAAGGACAAGGCCATGTTTATTTATGATGTTGATGCTCTAGTAAAATCTCCTACTGGTGAATTAATGAGAATGAAAGTAACAGATGATTTTGAGTTGAATATTTTAATGGAAATGTTGGAGCTTCCTAAATCCATGTAAGTGTTTGTCCTAGGGATATTGAAGCCTTACCGAAGGTGTCTCATTGGAATCGTCTTAAAGCACGTGTGGATATGCCGTCTTTTGATCGCATTGTTTGTAATGAAGATTCTTCAGTTTTGGGGTTAGGATTCGGTGATGATGTTGCTATTTATGATACCAACATGAACTTGGATAATGATGTGGATGAAGGTGCTTACTCGTTGGGGGATGATTTTGAAGTTTTTGAAGATCGTGATTTGATGCCACCATTAGATATTTCGAATGAATGTAATGAAGGAAATGCTAATCCAAGTCGGTTGTGGGTCATCCCTGATACATGTTTCAATAATAACAAAGTGCGATATTCACAATATCGTATCATAGTGTGGTTATGCGTATGTTTATGATAAAGTACGATATTTATAATATCGTAGTATCATAATTAAATGCTAACCCAAGAATATCAAGTATTCATATTATGGTTTCAATGTCTAGTACGAGTTTATGGTATTCATTAATAACAAATACAATATACCTAATAATCGCATAACGGAGGATACTATGAACTTTTATGTGCCTATGGGTGTTTTTATAATCAAGTACGATATTCGACATATCGTAGCATCCTGCGTATATGTTAGACTCTCAAAACAAGTTATCGTACTATGTTTTAAGTGTCGACTAGGACTTTATAATATTCAACAACAATGAAGTACGATATTATGAATATCGTACAAAGTGGCAATATTAATTTTTATCTATCTATACGTAACCTTATATTATAGTGTGTTAATGCAGGTGCTTTAGAGCATGCGACGCTCCCAACATCAGATTTGGTTGTAGTAGATCATTTGGCTCGTGAAGAACTTGTTGTGGGTGGCTTCTTTTTGAATAAGCGGCGTATGAAAGAAGTTATTGGCATCTATTATTTGAAAAATAATTTGGAGTATGTTAAAAAGAAGTCAAATAAGCGGAAGTATCATGTTTGATGTAAATATGAAGACAGATGTGATTTTATTATGCGAGCAAAAGCAATTGGGCAAGCATGGAGAATCTACAAATGGTCACTTCATACATGTGAGACTAATTTGAGGTATCACCCTCCACCAAGAGTGTCTGCTAAAGTCATAGCTTCATACTTTAGTCCTAAGTTGGATGATCTAGTTGAGCTTAGACCTAGAGAAATTCAAGGACAGCTGCTGAGGAAACATGGTGTTCATGTGAAGTATCATGCAGCCTTGTCTGGGAGGAACCAAGCAATTAGCTCGACATATGGTGATGCAGACGAGTCGTTTCAGGTATTTTTTTTTAATTGCTTGATAGCTTTTTTGGCCCTATTTTTCCTTACATGTTGTTATGAGTTATAAATCTTGTAACATCGTGCAAAGACGGATAGGATCTAATTGTTTCTCTTATGTACGAGTTTAATTAACTCGTATGTATTGTAGTACGAATTTCTGTAAATCGTAACATTATACAGTCATAATCAAAATAAAAACAAATTGTATTATCTTATGAAGTTGTATTATCTTATGAAATTGGGTATTATATGTTACGATTCATATATATCGTAACATCATGTAAAGATGGATATGATCTAATGTAGTAGTGCTTATCTCATGGAGTAGTGCTTAATTAGCTTGTATATAACGTAGTACGATATTACGTATATCGTAACATCGTCTGTGCCAATGTTACTTATCGCATGGAGTAGTGCTTAATTAGCTCGTATATATGTTAGTACGATATTCTTTATATTGTAACATCGGCTGTGTCAATGTTACATATCTCATGGTGTAGTGCTTAATTAGCTCGTATATAACTTAGTACGATATTACGTATATCGTAACATCGTCTGTGTCAACGCAGATGCTGGGGAAGTATTTTAATATGGTGGAGCGTGCAAATCCTGGCTCTGTGGTCGAGTTACAGACGTGTGCGGATGGTTGCTTTGAATATTATTTTTTTGCTCTATCCGCATGTATCAGAGCATTTCGTTCATGTCGGCCTGTAATTGTCATTGATGCGACTCATTTAAAGGGGAAATACAAAGGCGTGTTGTTTGTTGCAGCGATAAAGGACGGTAATGAACAGATAGTTCCTTTAGCTTTTGGAATCGGGGCAAAGAGAACGATTCCTCATGGGCTTTGCATGTTTCATATTCAGCAAAATTTAAGGATTTGGGGTACTGACGTTACTGACTTGTTCAAGCTCACTGCTAGTAACTATAAGATTGTTGATTTTGAGGAGCATATGAAGAATTTGAAGGTCATGGAACCTCGTGCTTATCAAAAACTATTGAACTTAGATCCATGTAGATGGGCTCGTTCGAAATGTCCAGTGCGACGATATAAATATGGAACTTCCAATGGATGCGAGGTGTTGAATGCTCGATTGCGGTGGGCTAGAAAATTGCCTGTTTGTCCTCTTATGTAGAGTGTTCGTACGTTGCTCCAGAAGTGGTTTTACGAGCGCCGCACTTTAGCTGGAGAGTCAACCAAGGAGTTGACTTCGTGGGATGCTACAATATTGAGTAAGACAATTGAAGCTGGCCAATCAATGAGGGTTGAACCAATTTCTTCTGTGTTGTTTAAAGTTTTTTCTGGACAGAAGAGTTACGTTGTTGATGTTGCTGCCAAGGAATGCTCATGTCTCGTGTTTCAGTTCGACTTAATTCCATGTTCACATGCTTCAGCAACTATAAGGTGAATTTTGATACGATAATACTTAAAATCGTACTTGAAGTGATTATGTATGTTACGATGTATATATCGTAACATGATGACACTGATGAGGTAGGTATCTCGTGCAACGATATAAAGGTATCTCGTAGTATCTGTTGTTACGGTATATAGGTATCTCGTTGCAATGTGATTGTTACTGATGTGAGTAACATGCAACTCGTATATATATCGTAACATGATAGCACTATTTTCCTTGACGAGTTTAGCACGTTTTAGCATCTCATGTTACGAGATATGGAAATCTCGTAGCAATGACCTAGCTTTAACTATTTCATAAGTGATTATGTATGATACGAGATAAATATCTCGTAACATGCTGGCAGAATTTTCTTTTACGAGAATTGCACGTCTTTCCATCGCATATTACAAGATATATTAATATCGTAGCACGTTAACATTGATGCGTTTGCTGATTTTGATAATTTTGTAGTTATAATAAGACTTGTATTACAAATTATTTTATTTTATTGATAAAATAAAAAGTAAAATTTTATTTCTCACATCTGCCAAATGTTAGTATTATATACGTAGGAGTCATTCACCAACATTTATAATATTCTATGGCCAAAAATTTTATTCACCATATAATAAATTTTTAAAGAAACGAAATTGAATTGAAAAAATAATAAATGAATTAAAGTTATAATATAGATGTGATCAAATGTTTTTCTCCAACGAGACCCTCATAGCCATAGCATTGCACCCTATGGTGAGGTGGTTTCATTAATTCCGAGCGGACATATTTCCAAGAAACTTGAAAACATGTAGACAGAAAGTGGTTAAACACGAATTTGTGTACGAGATTGGACAATATCGTAACAAACAAAGTTCGCTATTGGGTAATATCGTCACAAATTTCTCACATCCAATCATCTTCTCAAATAAATCGTAACATATTACTCACATGCATCGATTGCGCACATGTACGAGTTTATAAAATCGTAACACACTAAGTACAATATAGGTAATATCTTAACACGCAAAGTACGATATTTGATATATCGTAACAAATTTGGCAGATAAAATCATCTTCTCACAAAAATCGTAACATGATGCTCGCATGCATTCTTATTTCGTGCCATAAATCGGTTGTGCTCATTGGGAATATTATACTATATAGATGTTGTTGGGAAATTTAAATAAAAGTTTTGATTGATTCCAAAACCAACTGACCCCAACCGAGTAGATGTTGTCAAATCCTAATGTTAGTAGTTAGGCTCGTTGTTTGAGCATTGTTAAGATTTTATCTTTACAGAACTCCAGCTGAAGACGGCAACAAGGCTTCACTCAGATAGAACATCAGTTGTAAAGAAGACAACTGAGCGTTCATCATATGAAGCATTGAGAAAGGGGGAAGTTACACTCAAGAGATAGAACATCAGTTGTGAGGAAAACAACTGAGCGTTCATTCCATGTGAGTTCAAAAAGGGAGAAAATACAAGGAAGACAACTGAGCGTTCAATTTCAGAACATCAGTTGTAGAACTCAACCCAGAAGATCAACAGTATGAAGTTGAAGTCAGCTGAGAGTTCAACTGTCAGCAGTCAGATAGAATATCAGCTGAAGAACAAGCTACTTGAAGATCGAAAGTCTTAACCGACCACTCTTTGTTGGAAGTCTGTTGTTAAGATTTGAATTTCAAATAAGGAAGTCACGTGAAGGTTTGACTCTCTGTCATTACCTCATTTGGCCCAATACAAGGCTGTCTCAGATGGAAAGCAGAAGCACGCAGTTGCCAAATCCGGAAAGTCTGCAGAGATGAGAGACAAGCCATCACTTTCAAAGAACAGAGATCAATAGCTCCTTCAACGGCTAGTTGATACTCTCCGCCTATAAATAGAGGCCTTCATTCACAGAGAAATATATAAGACACACACGCGAGAAGAAACCAGAGAGCGAAAAAAAGAGCAAAATTCTTCACGAGCTAAACTGCATTCATTCCTTTAGAACATCACTTGTTGAGAGTTCTAGAGTTAGTTTCTGTGTCTTTAGATCGAACCTTGAGAACATCACTTAGTGAGAGTTCGTAGAGTGTTAGATCATAGCTCACTTCGTGTTCGAGCTTTTAGTTGGAACCCATATTTTTCACACTTCCTCTCAAAAGGAGTGGTAGGACCCTACTCTTCCCGGAATTGAGTAGATAGGTTGTTTAGTACCCGAAAACTAAACTGTAAGGTTGATAAGTACTCGTAAACTTATCCATAACGGTTGCTCAGCCCGCATAAGCTGAGTGGTTTGTCCAGAAGAACTTGGACAGAGTTGTATGGACTCACAACTCTCCGTGGACGTAGGAGGTTTCTCCGAACCACGTAAATTTCTGTGTGCTTGAGTTTATTTTTCAGTTATTTCCTGCATATTCAACTGACAATCTAACCAGCATACAAACTGCATCTTGGCATCAACTGTTTTGGTTCTTGACCAACCGTGCATAAAAGCGTGAGTTGTTTTACGAGTTGTTAATTTCCACCACATTCCGCACAGCACCACTCTCCCAGTTGAGGTTGGTTACTCAGCTGTGAGATTCCAACTGAGTCCTTTTACTCGGTTGAAGTTATTTTCAGGAGTTTAATTTTAAAATCCTAACTGGTGTATTCCCCCCCCCATACACCAGTAACTCGTATCGGGACCATCAAGTGGTATCAGAGCAGTGGTTCAAAAGACTACTGACTCTGTTTCACAAGGTGTGAATTCGAGATATTTTATTCAGTGGTCAACCGAACAGATATCTTTATCACGCTAGTGCATATTTGCTTGCATATTTCTGTTGCTATTGTGTGCAGATGGACGTCAAAGATAAGATCGTGGTCATGTTCTCGGTAGTAAATTATACATCCTAGAGGACACGGATGAAGAAGATCTTACTGTCGAAGCATCATAGGATGCAACAAGTACTCTCGTCCGGACCGATCATCATCAAAGAGAGAATCACTCGCACTCCTACAAATCCCAACGATGGGGATACAGTTGTGGAGTTTGTGGAGAAGCAGCCGGAAGACTACACTCCAAAGGAAGCCAAGGTGAGCCAGTTAGACATCTGGGCTCAGAGCACGATCATGTCAACTGTTGGACAAGATTACCTCCCTTGGATAGAAGAGTGCGAGACTGCCAAAGAGATGTGGGACATCTTGGCATCGCTGAGTGAAGGAAGCAACGAGACGAAGGAGAACAAATTCTCACATGCATGCCAAGACTTCGACAACTTTTGTCTGAGAACTGATGAAACCATTGATCAGCTAGAGCTCCGGTTTATGGACATCCTCAGAAGAATCCAATCCATCCGAAGAGGAAAATACACACTAAGCGAAATCAATCTCAAAGTGTTGCAAGCTCTACCGGCTGAGTGGGATACCTTCACCAATATCCACGAGAGCCGAGCTGACCTTGGTGAAATGAGAACTGAAAGATTGTTCTCAATTTTAAAGGAAAATGAGTATAAGGTGAACCGAAGAAGATCTCAGTCCTCGGTTCAGACGAGTCGACTTGAAGATGTTGGTTCAGCCTCAAAGTCAGTTGCATTTCGAGCTGACTACTCCAAATCGAGAACATCGAGGCCAACAAGATCTGCAGACACAGCTGCAAAGGAGCCAAGCAGAGAGGAACTGCAACAGAACATTGCCGCCCTGTCAAAGAAACTAGCCGACATGGACACTCGGTTCGGGAAATACAAATGATTCTACAAATCAAACCGAACTCGAGACAGTTCAAAGCCTGTCACCAACGGTTGCTTTGAATGCGGCAAGGAAGGACATTTCAAAGCTGACTGTCCAGATCTCTCGAAGAAAGAGAGAGAAGCATTGAGGGCTAAACAAGCTGGAAAGAACAAGGCCATGGTTGCTGAAGAAGCAGCTGACGACATGGACATCTTCACTGACACTGAAGATGAGGATGAGCTGACTTCCACCAACAACGCTACCGGTTAGGATCAATGCCTCATGGCACTTGGAACCGACCAGAATGATACTGAGGTACACTCTAATCCTGCTAAGTTAAATTCTTCCAATATTTCTAACATGCAGGAATCACTGGATGAAGAGTTGGAACCCTCCTGGAGTGACTTTCAAGAACTCAGTGAGGAACTTCATCATCGGTTGAGTTTAAGAGTCTTCAAGAACAGTTCTCAAAACTTGAAGAATCCTTAACCGTGAAGGACGATCTGATCAAAAGTCAAACAGAGGAGATTGAGAATCTCAAGAGTCAACTGAATGCAGTCAACCGAATTAATGCTCCAACTGATGAGGAGTTGACAAAGCAGATCAAGAAGCAGCAAGATCAGTTGAAAAATCAAGAGACTCAGATCGACCAGCTGATAAAGAAGTCAGATGGACAAACCGAGCAGATAACTGTCCTCCTCAAGGAATTGCAAACTGAGAAGGACAATCTAATCAAGCTGTATCAGTCATCCAAGATCATCGAGAATCTTATCAGTTACAGTAGACATGTGGATGACGTGTCAGGACTCGGTTATGATGTGATTAAAGATAGTGGAATTCTTCCAGCAACCTTCATCAAAGCTGTTGAGGTCAAGGGTGTCGAACCTAACACAGTGGAACCTGAGTCACCACAAAGTAATTCAACCTCCACCTCTCAGCAAGCTCAACCGACTAAGGGAATTACAACTGAGAAGGGAAAATGATTAGTAGATGGAGGACAGAATGTTCCATCGGTTGGGACATCAACCGAGGGGGAATGTTCCAAAAGTCAGAAGAGGAATCAGAGGCGTCGAAGACATAATCGCAACCGAACTCAGAATCAGAACCGACCTCTGCATCAACCTCAGAGTCAACGTTAGAAAGAATGGAACCGATCGCAGAACCAACAAGGATCCAACCATCTGAATCAACAGCGGTTCCATCATCAGTTCAACCAAAGGTTCCAACCGAATCAACCGATAAGGAACAGGCCGAACAGCTGGAGATATTCTTGCCACAACATGAACCACCAACAGGGCATAAACAGCTACAGACAACATTCAGGGAGTTGGAATCAGAATCAGCCACAAAGATTCCAACATGGCGTCCAACCTCACAGACAAATTCAACAGGATAAGAATCGCCATCAAAACAGGGGGAAAGCCTCTCCTCCGAAAGCTCAGAATGGGAAAAATTCAACTCCTTCCAAGAAACAGAACATCACTACTAACAACAAGCCTAAGGATAACCAAGGTGTTGTTATAGTTGATGATGAAGAAAAAGTGATCTGGAATGATAAATCCATCCGAGTATACAGGGAAAAGCGACACACAGTTCCAGGGGGAACTGGTTCTAACCCTCCAGGACCCAACTGAAATTGGGGACCTAAGCGAGTTTCTCTTTGCAGGTACAGGAGAAACAGCTGAGGAAAAATAAAGCGTCTGCAACAATGTGGGTGATGGACAGTGGATGCTCGAAACACATGACAAATCTGAAGGATTTGCTTGGAAGTTTCGTGGAGAAAGAAGGTCCATCAGTTACCTTTGGTGACAACTCTAAAGGTTACACCAGAGGTTACGGTACACTTGAAACCAATCACGTTTCTATTTCTAATGTTTCATATGTTGATGGATTGAAGCATAACCTGCTCTCCATCAGCCAATTCTGTGATAATGGTTTCTCTGTCAAGTTTGATGCACAGGGTTGCAGGGTTAAAAATGTCGGATCAAAGCAGGTGATATTGTTGGAAAATCGATCGCCAACCGGGAATGTCTACTACGCTGATTGGAACAACAGTCTTCCTGATACCTGCCTGTTATCAAAGAGCAGTTCAGATGTGAGCTAGCTGTGGCACAAAAGGCTCAACCATCTGAACTTCAAGACAATGAACCGACTTGCCAGACAAGAACATGCAAGAGGCATACCAAACCGAGTGTTTTCAACAACACATATTTGCAGTGCATGCCAGTTGGGAAAGCTCGCTAGATCCTCCTTCCGATTGAAGACAACTCCCTCAACCGACCGAGTGTTACAGCTGATCCACATGGATCTCTTCGGGCCAGTTACACCAAAGAGCATGAATGGTAACGAGTACACCCTGGTTGTAACTGATGACTACTCAAGATATACGTGGACCATCTTCATGCGCCACAAGAGTGAAACCCGAGATGAGCTACCCAAGTTGATGAATCGGATATCGAACCAACAAGAGATGAAGATCATTTCTATCCGATCAGATCGTGGAACTGAGTTTCTAAATGAGACCATCATCGAGTACTGCGAGAAACATGGAATTACACATCAAACATCAACTACGCGTACTCCACAACAGAAAGGAGTAGCTGAGCGAAGGAACTGAACATTGAAGGATGCAGCTACATCCATGTTAACAAGCTTAGCTCTGCCAAAGAGATTTTGGGCTGAGGCCATCAACACAGCATGCTACACCCAGATTCGGTCTCTTCTGACCAAGCGGTTGGGAAAGACACCATACGAGCTATGGAGACGCAGGAAGCCAGATATTTCTTATTTTCGCGTTTTTGGTTCTAAGTGTTATATTCATAACAATGGGAAGACTCAGTTGAAAACTTTTGATGCCAAGGCTTCGAAAGGCATATTCCTTGGATATGCTGCTCGGATCAAGGCCTATAGAGTTTTCAACAATAGCTCTCGTGTTGTGGAGATAACACCTTATGTTAGTTTTGATGAATCTACTTTTGAGTGCAGGGAACAGGCTAAAGGACAACAGGCTGATCCACAAGTTCCACCAGCCCTCACAAGATCTCAGATTCTAAGGCAAAAGAATCTAGCTGAACCACTGGTTTGGGCAACTGAGGATGAGGATCCATACTCCTTTGAAGATGAATGCGAGGACCCCAGCTCATCTCAAAGGGGAACTTCAGCTGATGCCTCTTCAACTGCATCAGCATTCGAAGCCCAACCGAGTCCGGTTCAACATAATGTTATCAATGTTGAGAATCCAGACTCAACAGCTGATCATTCACCAGTTCAGAAGACTCCAGCCCAGATCACAGAACAACCACAGTTGGAAGATGAAGGAAGACGCAACCGAAGATGGTATGAAGATCATTCCACTGACAACATCATCGGTGATCCAACCGAGGATATGCGTACAAGGAGCCGAGTTGCAAATCCAGATCCAACCGAGGAAGATTCCAACACTTACGCTCAATATGCTGAGGAGTTGGCAGTTCTAGAAGAGTTCGAGCAAGCTGGAGATGTTGCCATGATTTCTTGCTTTGTAGCTGATGTGCCAGAACCGAAGAACGTTGTGGAAGCTCTCAACTGTGTTCACTGGACAACAGCCATGCAAGAAGAATTGAATGAGTTTCTACACAACTGTGTATGGGAGTTGGTAGAAAGACCAAATGGTGTCAAGGTTATTGGATTGAAGTGAATTTTCAAAAACAAGAGAGACGCCATTGGGTTCATAGTGAGAAATAAGGCAAGGTTGGTAGCTCAGGATATTGCCAACAAGAAGGAATTGATTTCGAGGACTCCTTCGCGCCGGTTGCAAGGCTGGAAGCCATCCGAATCTTTCTAGCCTATGCCGCACATCACAGGTTCAAGGTATATCAGATGG
This sequence comes from Schizonepeta tenuifolia, assembly GCA_029490685.1. Lineage (NCBI taxonomy): Eukaryota > Viridiplantae > Streptophyta > Magnoliopsida > Lamiales > Lamiaceae > Schizonepeta > Schizonepeta tenuifolia. The sequence continues at coordinate 47,204,004 of CM055955.1, read as the reverse complement.
ATGTGAAGTGTGCCTTCCTCAACGGTGATATCAAGGAAGATGTTTATGTTGAACAGCCTCCCGGTTTTGAGACTAGAGATGGAAGAGTGTACAAGTTGAAGAAAGCAATCTATGGACTGAAACAAGCACCCAGGGCTTGGTATGACACTCTTTATGGTTTTCTTCTGAACTCGGGATTCAAACGAGGGTCAGTTGACAAAACCCTGTTCACCATCAAAGTTGGAGAAGATATACTTGTTGTGCAAATCTACGTCGACGACATCATATTCGGTTCTAAGTCAGAGGAACTGTGTGAAAAATTTTCAAATCTCATGAAGGAGAAGTTCGAGATGTCGATGATGGGCGAGATGAACTATTTTCTTGGACTTCAAGTGAAGCAGTCACCAGAAGGGATTTTCATCAATCAGTCCAAATATACTAAGGAGCTCATCACCAAGTTCGGATTGCAAACAAGTAAGACAACAAGGATCCCAATGAATACTAACTGGAAGATTGAACCTGGAACTGAAGGAAAGCTTGTAGATGCCAGTAAGTATAGAGGGATTATCGGTTCTTTGCTATATCTAACTGCCAGCCGGCCAGACATATCATACGCAGTTGGAGTGTGTGCTCGGTTCCAAGTTCAACCCAGGGAAGCACACATGTTGGCAGCAAAGAACATCATCAAGTATCTGAAGGGAACTGTTAATGTTGGGTTGTGGTATCCAACCGACGACAACATCCAACTGACCGGATACTCAGATGCAGATCTAGCAGGAGATCGGTTGGATAGGAAGTCCACATCTGGACATTGTCAGTTCATGGGAAGCAAGCTAGTTTCGTGGTTCTCCAAGAAACAAGCATGTGTTGTCACTTCTACAACCGAGTCAGAATATATGGCTGCCGGAAGCTGTTGCATGCAAGTGTTATGGCTCAAGCAACACCTGAGAGATTATGAAGTCTCAATTGGACAGGTTTTCATTCATTGCGATAGCTCAAGTGCCATTGCTATCTCTTTAAATCTTGTTCATCACTCTCGGACAAAGCATATAGACATCCGACATCATTTTATCCGAGATCATATTGAGAAGAAGGATGTATCCATGGAGAAGATTCCAACTGAGATTCAGAGAGCTGATATCTTCACCAAACCTTTAGCTGAAGCACGGTTCAAGATGCTATGTGACCTCCTTGGATTGTTGGATCCATCAGATGAGGAGTCAACTGAGGTGAAGAGATAGATATCCATCTAAGGGGGAAGCTCAGATGAAGGGGGAATCTCAGATGCGGATCGCCAACTGAAGACGTCAGACGTCAGCTGAACACACGAACTTGAGTTAGCTGATGGTATGCCGATCAGATGCAGATTGCCAACCGAAAGAATCAGACGTCAGCTGAACAGACGAACTCGAGTCAGCTGATATTATGCCGCAACATGGGAACACAGCTGATTCTGACATTAGCTGGCAGGCAACATTTATGGCTGAAGGTGTTATGTTCTTAAATGAGAATGTTTGAAATAAATTCAAACATTCCTGAGCTAGTCAGTTACATTAAAATAGCCATCATGTCGCATTAAATGTAAAGTACGGCTGAACATCCATAGCCTACTTTATAGTACGACTGGGCTGACAAGATAAACTGTACATCTTCTCACGCGCGGGTTGGAACTCGGTGCATGACGTCAAGTCAAAGATAGTCAACAGTCGCGTGATCTCAGCTGTTGATGGATTCACGCCATTTAACCCCAGTCGTTGATCTCAATCAAGTAAAAAACCTATATATAGCGGAAAATCAGGAAGTGATCTCTTACCTTCCTCATTCGTATCTATCTGCAATAACTGTTCATCGTCTTCCCAGTTTTTGTCTAACTATTTTCTGCAAAAGATTTTCCTTACTTCTTCCTATAAATACCTTTGCAGTAATCATAAATGGCCCCCAAAAGCAAGAAAATGGCTTCTTCCGGATCTTCCCTTGTCCCTACCTCTTACTAAGAATCGTTCGACATGCTGGTGTCGAAGATCCATTTCGAACAGATCCTCTCCGACGAGGATTTGGAGTCGCCGGTGTTGGCCCCCCTCGCCAATACTCTCAGAGAGAATGGCCTCCTCGAATGGGCCAAGCTTTGCCCCTCCCACTTGCTCAGGCGACAAGTTGGGGAATTCTACGTCAACCTGCAAGCATCCATTGACAGCGGGGAAGGAGTGACTACAGAGGTCTCCTGCCGCCAACGCGACGTTCCGGTAAGGACCATTCGCCATGTCACCTTCCCCATCAATGTTTCTGATGCCCTCCGCCACATCATTCCCGTCAACCACACCGCCACGGAATTTCTGGAGAACATAACCGATGAGCAGGCGGATGAGTTTCTGCAGAATGCTCTGATCGAGCCGGAGAGGTTGAGGAGCAACATGCAGAGGACGAAGCTAAAGCCAGAACATCGCCTGATGTTCGATGTAGTTTCTAAGGTGGTGTTCGGTTATAGTGGTGCTTTCGGCGACATCAGCCAACCCAAGTTGAAGCAGTTGGTGGCCTTGGAGCACCAACACCAGATCAACTGGTTCCAATACTTCCTGAACCAGTTGATGGTGGAGAAGTCAAAGATCTCCGAGACAACAACTGAGTCTGGAGAGAAGCTGTTGAGTGTGAAAGGGACGCTCAACTTTGGCTGCAAGATCTCAGCCCTGATCCTGCTTGCGACCAAGGATCGCAACATGGTCTGGGAGGACTGTGAAGAGACGCCGTTCAAGAAGTTATTGTTGTTCCCGACAGCTAAGAAGGCACAAGAGGTGCTCAGGAGCGTGTATACTCCGAAGGAGAAGAAGGAGGTTGGAAAAACTGCTGAGTCTACAGCTGAGGGGGAATCAGCTGCTGCTCGCCCCGCCAAATCCAAAGTTGCACGCCGACGAGCTGAGTCGGAGAAGGAGTCAGCTGAGGAGCCCTCCAAGAAAAAGTTGAGGGTGAAAATCAAGAAGAAGGTTGTGGTTGAAGAGCCAGCTGTTGAGCCAGCTGAGGAGCAAGCTCCAGCTGAGGAGGAGGCACCGGTCGAGTCTACGCCAGCTGAGGAGGGAATGCCAGCTGAGGAGCAAGATCCAGTTGAGGAAGAGGCACCAGTTGAGTCGGCACATGCTGAAGAGCCATCTGAGTCGAGCCGCTCAGCTGAGGCTGCCACTTTTGAGATCGCCCCTCGTGCAACCGGAGCTGACGAGGCTGAGGGAATGGAGACGGATGTGACGTCAGACGCTTCTTCCTCATCTGAGGACCTTGACGACGCCCCAACCTCCCCCACGGCAAGAGTTCATGCCATACCGCCCCCAGAGCCTCTTGCTCTTTCAACCCTTCCACAACCAAATGTTCCGAGCACCCTGCTCGATGCCAACATTGTGACCGCTCCTTCGGCAAATGTTGAGGAAACAATTGAAACCCCCCTCCCAACCGAATCCAATATTCCGAGCTCCCAGCTCGATGCCGATGTTGCGACCGACTCTTTGGCCAACATCGATGAACCTTTTGAACCTCTGCCATATGATATTTCTCCTTCCCCAATAAATGAAGCAGAGGTCCTTCAGGCAGTTGCTCTGGAGCACGAGAGCAGGGTGGCCTACTGCTTCCAGAAGCTGCTAGGCATGTTCCCTGAAGCTCGCAACATGCCAGTCTTCGCCACTCTGGGAACCGAGCTCTTGTACCAGTTCCACCTGATCTTCAGCCATTGGTACGTCAAAGAAGATACGATCAAGGTGCAGAGCTGGGACAGGCTGAAGTCAGATGAGTCCCGCATCCGAGCCTACTTCAACTACTCCAACCTTGAAGTGGCTTACAATAACCGGATTGCAATGCTCACTCGTCGGCTGGACCAGAGCCGAGCTGAAGGGACAGACACCAGGGAAGCAGCTGGACAGGAGTGCATAGACTTTCTCGACAGCATGTTGGTCAAGTCAGCTGACTTCCTTGAGGATGTGGATGCAGCCGCCGTAGCAGCGAAGGAAGAAGAAGAAGAACTGAAGCTGTACCTGGCCAACCGACAAGCCATGGTCACAGTTGAGCCTCTAGCTCTGATGCACAAGCCCCTCCAGCTGATCAGCATGCTCCCACAACTGAAGAAATATGTGAGCTGGTAGCTGAGAGGATCAACCAGCTGAGGACTGAACTGCTTGCCAACCTCCAGCAACAAAAAGATGACCAGCTGAGGGTGTTGGAAGCGCAAGAAGTAAAGAATCAGCAACTGGTGGAGGAGAATGTTGCAATGAAGACCAAGCCAAGTCCCAGCAAACCCAAGATGCTGAATGAGAGTCTCACTTCAAGTCGCGATGGGCTGAGTTCGTGGCTTTTCAAACTGAGGTCATCGAGAACCTCTCTGCCTTAAAGAAAGCCGAACAAGAGCGCCAGGACTCGGATATGGCGAAGAAGGTGGAGCTTGAATGCGCGGTCGATGAACTCTTCAACCGCCATCAACTAGCCGAGGATCAACTCACCTCTCTGGATGGTTCAGTAGCAAGCCTTGTTGCTGATGCCAAAAAAGGGGAAGAGAAGGAGGCGAATGTTGGGGTGCAGGGCGAAGAAGAGACCCAAGCTGAAGAAGAAGTGCCAGCTGCAGCAAAATCTCAGCTGAGGAAGAAGACAAAGAAGGCCGCTCCCAAGTCAACCGAAGTCGGTGGAGCTGAAATGTCAAAAGACTTGGAGCTGGCAGAGAAGTTTGGAGTTTCCTACAACTCCATAGCCGAGATCGCAGCCGAGCTAGATTCAGAACTCGACGGTATCACAACCGAAGAGTGCATCGCAACTGCTAAGGCTATGGATGTAGAGGAGAAGGATTATATGAACCCGAGCTGGATAAGGAAGTTCGCCGCCAGCCAGGCAAGGAGGATGAACCAGTTCTAAGAAGAGCTGAAGAAAATGTCCCAGAACTTGGACCGCAACGTTGCCTCCCGCAGCCGACGCCGAATCAACAAACATCAATCAAAGGCGGAAGCTCGGTTGAAGCAACAAAGGTTGCCAGCAAAGTCCAAGGTCGAGAGTCGGTTTAGGCATGTTGACAAATGGATGCCGACTGAGTGGAATGAATAGTGGGAGTTGTTCAAGCAGGAGTTCGTGAACGACTTCTACTATAGGAAGGTTTACGCAACTGATGACCCGAGGAAAGCGTTCAAGGAAGCGCTGACTGAGTTGCACTCAGGGGATCCGGGCATGTTCAGCCAGTTCAGGCGGGCTATGATTGAAGCCAAGCTGGACTTGAACACAGTTCCAGTTCCTAAGAGGGTTACTTATCGGCCTCCTCTTCTCCCAGACTCTCACAACCCGAACCGCACGAAGATTGCAGCTGAGGCGAGACAGGTTTGCAAGGAGCATGGAGTGGACATTTCCAAGGAGTCACCTGCCAAGAGAGAAATTTTTGTTAGGATTTTTAGTAAGTATGGGCTAGAATTTTAGCTCAGATAGTTTTTGAAGCAACTGTTATAACTTTTGGTTTTTTTGTACTTATCCTTGTAACAATCAATTGTAATGAAAACTATCCAGTTATAAGATTCACCTTGATGAACAATCTCTCATTGTCCAAGCTCTGAATCAAAAAGTTATTTCAATACCATGTTATAACTGTGCTAACCCTTTGATGTTTTCATCTTATAGACAGTCTAGAATTACAACTGAGATTTTAGATAAATCAGTTAGTTTTAGATCAGTTGTAATCTGTAAGGGTTTTAGAATTCTTATAAGGGGTTTTGGAATCATCAAAAAGGGGGAAATTGTTGGGAAATTTAAGTAAAAGTTTTGATTGATTCCAAAACCAACTGACCCCAACCGAGTAGATGTTGCCAGATCCTAATGTTAGTAGTTAGGCTCGCTGTTTGAGCATTGTTAAGATTTTATCTTTACAGAACTCCAGCTGAAGACGGCAACAAGGCTTCACTCAGATAGAACATCAGTTGTAAAGAAGACAACTGAGCGTTCATCATATGAAGCATTGAGAAAGGGGGAAGTTACACTCAAGAGATAGAACATCAGTTGTGAGGAAAACAACTGAGTGTTCATTCCATGTGAGTTCAAAAAGGGAGAAAATACAAGGAAGACAACTGAGCGTTCAGTTTCAGAACATCAGTTGTAGAACTCAACCCAGAAGATCAACAGTATGAAGTTGAAGTCAGCTGAGAGTTCAACTGTCAGCAGTCACATAGAATATCAGCTGAAGAACAAGCTACTTGAAGATCGAAAGTCTTAACCAACCACTCCTTGTTGGAAGTCTGTTGTTAAGATTTGAATTTCAAATAAGGAAGTCACGTGAAGGTTTGACTCTCTGTCATTACCTCATTTGGCCCAATACAAGGCTGTCTCAGATGGAAAGTAGAAGCACGCAGTTGCCAAATCCGGAAAGTCTGCAGAGATGAGAGACAAGCCATCACTTTCAAAGAACAGAGATCAATAGCTCCTCCAACGGCTAGTTGATACTCTCCGCCTATAAATAGAGGCCTTCATTCACAGAGAAGTATATAAGACACACACACGAGAAGAAACCAGAGAGCGAAAAAAAGAGCAAAATTCTTCACGAGCTGAACTGCATTCATTCCTTTAGAACATCACTTGTTGAGAGTTCTAGAGTTAGTTATTGTGTCTTTAGATCGAACCTTGAGAACATCACTTAGTGAGAGTTCGTAGAGTGTTAGATCATAGCTCACTTCGTGTTCGAGCTTTTAGTTAGAACCCATATTTTTCACACTTCCTCTCAAAAGGAGTGGTAGGACCCTACTCTTCCCGGAATTGAGTAGATAGGTTGTTTAGTACCCGAAAACTAAACTGTAAGGTTGATAAGTACCCGTAAACTTATCCATAACGGTTGCTCAGCCCGTGTAAGCTGAGTGGTTTGTCCAGAAGAACTTGGACAGAGTTGTATGGACTCACAACTCCCCGTGGACGTAGGAGGTTTCTCCGAACCACGTAAATTTCTGTGTGCTTGAGTTTATTTTTCAGTTATTTCCTGCATATTCAACTGACAATCTCACCAACATACAAACTGCATCTTGGCATTCTCAACTGTTTTGGTTCTTGACCAATCGTGGATAAAAGCGTGAGTTGTTTTACGAGTTGTTAATTTCCACCACATTCCGCACAGCACCACTCTCCCAGCTGAGGTTGGTTACTCAGCTGTGAGATTCCAACTGAGTCCTTTTACTCGGTTGAAGTTATTTTCAGGAGTTTAATTTTAAAATCCTAACTGGTGTATTCCCCCCCCCCTCCATACACCAGTAACTCGTATCGGGACCATCAGATGCAATATCGTACGATATATATGACACCAATTATTCATCCTCAAGTACGATATTATCAATATCGTATGTACAAAAATATTGTTTTTCAAACAAGACATCCCTTAAATATCAAATAAATCATCCTCAATGGTGCAAGAAACAAATCTCAAACAATAAAAATGAGTACGATATTCGCAATATCGTAACAATAAAAATGGATATTGTACTATGCCGATGAATATCGTACCAAAAACGAGTTATTATACAAGAAATCGTTTCAAATTTTGCAGATCAACTACAATACAAGCACCAAACGAGATTTCATGTACGATTTATCGAGAAACAAACAGTACCAAGCCCGCGAAATTCAAAATTCCAAAAATTTGAGCAAAAAATTAAAAAATTCACAGATTTTGCAAATTTTGTGTGAATGGATTTGAAATTACCAGCCTATCGCCGAATGGGCCGTCTCCCATCTCCTATTGAGCATCTTCGACCGGTTGTTCGTCGACGGCGGCGGCGGGTTCTCTTTGTTTGCTGCCGGAGCCGGTTTTTGGACGCTTCGCCGGCTTCTTTAGTCGTGGCATCGTTTTCCGGCGTGGGGTGTTCTTCTTCTGCAACTTGGAGTTGGTGGAGGCGGTGTTCTTCAACTCGCACGGCGGTTGGTGGCGGTGGTTGCGCGAGAGAGAGAAACTAGGGCAGAGCGGCGAAGAAAGGGGAGGCGGCGGAGAAAGCGGACGCGGCGGAGAAAGGGGAGGCGGCGGATGGTGGTTGCGTTTTGGGTGGCGGCGTCGAGTAGGAGGTGGCGGAGGAGGAGGAAGGGATGGTGGCGGAGGCGGAGGAAGGGGTGCAGACGAGAGAGAGAGGATTTTAGAGAGAGAAATGTAGAGAGATAAAGTTGTGGGGGAAGTGGTAAATATTATATATATATGGATGTAAAAATTCAAAATAACCACTATTTACTCTACTAAGAGTATTTTCGTCTCATTACACTAAAATTGGCCTCTTTTATTGAAAACTAAGTTGGGGTACAAAATTATACCCCTTAACTTAAAAGAAACCTCTCTACTACTTAAACTCTTATTTTATTGTAATGACAGAGAACTCAGCGGTTGCTACTCAAAATCGTTCACTGGGCAAACATGAGGAAGAAAAGAACTAACTTCTCTTGTGAGCAAAAACGGGAAGAACAACTTTCATATAGCGGAAATGAAAGTTAAAAGTAATATGCTTTCTCTTACATTCAAAATACTAGTAATATTTATTTGTAGGTTACAAAACACAAATCTTGTCTGAAGGCGTAGCATCCAAGCAGCAATATATTGAAGAACGAAACTCATAAGAATTAGGAGCCGTGGGAGTAACATCAATCCAATCTTTCTCAACCTTCTCCACGTATGGATTACATCCTTCAACAGCTTTAAACTCCATTTTGTTCATCTGTTTTACCACCTTCCTCAAGAAACTCATGGAGAATATCACATCTAACTTTTCTTCAGATGTGATATCTTCGAAGAGCCGAACTCCGACATTTGCTTTGCATGAATCAACGAGACCAACGAGCACGCCGTCGTTCTCGTGTTCACCGTTGATTTTGCAGACCTGCAAGGCATGCATGCACGGATGGTTCACAAAGAAAAGACTGGCATATTCTTGAATTATTTTTCCAAGTCGTAACCTAACAATGACAATGTGTTCGCTACAGGTATCTTACCTGCACGTACTCAACACCCAGTTCCCCTAGCTCATCTAACAATGAATCCTGAGATGAGAGCATGCTGATCACGCCTCCCGATCCAATTGGTCTCTGAAGGATTTCCCATGGTGACTTCATCAGGATCTTATGCTTGCCACCTTCTTCAACTGAGTTACTAACAAGAGGAAGCTTTTCTTCTTCCAAAAACCACACCTGTTGAGAGATCCATGCATCAGCCAACACGCATGCTCATAAGTAAATGTGCATCGCTTCTCTTTAGATACATATGCTTGTATTCAAGTATTGACAAAACAGATGCAGGATTAAACACAAGTTTCGAGTTGTTTTGCAGAGCACTGTCAAAGTTTAATCATGCACCATATGATTTTCTTCAAAGAATATCATACTTCTGACTAAATCAGGTACTATGGCGGGATTTGAAAATTATTTTAATCTTCACATTATTTCAGGGACCTGAGTGAGCCAACTGCAATTAAATGTGAGGTAAGGTCACTCTGCTTATTATCTCAACTTCGATTTCAAAAGACAACAACTACTATGTTCTCCAGGTTTCTATCTAACATATTCAGACCACAGAAAGATAGCATCAATGTGCAGCCAGGCATATAATTGCATGCATGGTGCATCCATTAGGACACCAAACAGCTAAAACAGAAAATGACGCCAAATACCAAAAATTTCATCCTACTGTTTCGCATATATAAGAGCACAAAAGGCTGTTTTTGTCAACTGATGGCAGTATAGAAGTAAAACACATCCTTAAGTTAATTAAGCTTCTGGTTTATTATCAGATTAGCATATCGATAGATCGCCATTAGATTTCTAAATTTACAAAGGAAGATCTGACAAACCTTCTGTGGGTCAAATGCAAAGTAGTCATGGTCTGAGAAAAACTCTTGCAAGGAACTGACTGAACCAGTTGAACCCACCACTAGCAGAGGCACGGTTGAGCGATCTTTCATCTGCAAGAAAGCCAATAATTTAGATGATATAACATTATAGGAATCAGTTGCATGAAAATGGCAACTATTTAGGGGCGCTTTCAGCAGAACACATTCATCACGGTGGCAATACACTCCTTGAATGACGCGTGCATAGTGACACATCAACTCAGGCGATACAGAGTTTGTATCAAATTTCTTCAGATTCCAATACATATGCTATAAAACTATGATGTGCCAGAAACACCGCACAACTGATATAAACAAAATCAAAGGACAACGAAAAATAGAGGAAGTAATTACCATCAGAAAGTGTTCTTATACCCTTAATAGAGTCATGATGTCTCAACATTACCTTAACAATTTGTGAGTGATCATCTAGTGATGCTTTTAAAAGCAAATGTGCATTTTCATTTCCCTCTGAGTTGACAAAATTGGTATCAGAAGTCTCAATTTTCTCAATTTCCTCCAATACCAAAACTATTGCAACTTTGCCATTGGAATTCAAAACACAGCCTGCTCTTTGGAGATTGCAAAATGGATCGGGCAGCATCTCCGTTCCACTTGAACTAGGATTATCAGGTACCTTAAGTCTGTTTGATCTTGGCACCACACCCAAAATTTGGAGTAAATCCGGCCTGATCCAAGATAAAGGGATGCAAGGATATCAATGATAAGCAGAAGCTTGATTCACAAATACAAGTTAACCAAGGCAATAAGTCTGTGCAATCAAAAGCAATACGTCTCAGCATGACAAAAGTCAGACATAATTATTTCTTTATTTTATTTTACATTATAGCCGCAATCAGGCGAAGTATTGATAAAAATCTTGAACAAGGAAGAGTACATGAATGAGAGGGTAACAATATTCCGTTGCATTGCTGGACAAATAAAATTCCTGTGCCTTTCCACATAAAATGTTTAAAGTGCTCTTCAATAAGAGAAGACTCATCATATAAAGCTACATACTGAGAAGAGTTGCACCTTGTGGTTGTGGATACGATTCCAATATTTTGCATAGCCTGTTGGAGCAATTTTGAATTTACAGTTACTATTTGATTTGCAAGCAAGTTCCTTTGGTCTTTTCCCCCATATCTAAAACCATGAAACACGTGTTGTTGTTCCATTTCACATAGTTTCTTTTTGGCTGCTATCAATCGTCTTTGGAATCTTTTTCTTTCTTTCCATTCCTGATGCAGGACATATGATCAGGAGATTCAAGACATAGAAAGATGAATAGCAAGCAAAATCAGAAGACTTTAGGAACTGAGACCGGAAAAAGCTGAAAAAGGTGTATGCATATCTCACCAGCTCACGTCTTTCTTTCTTGCTCCTCATATCAGATCGAATATTTAATTCCAGTAGCCCCTTTGGAGGAGTAATCAACATTTCTCTTTTTTCCAGATCAACAGTTGGAACTATTGCTTCAACAAATGGAATCCACACTAATGGGCCAGAATCATCTTCCCCAGTTTTTCCTATCTGGCCTGGAACCTTTCTAGATGAACTGAGCTTGACATGCAAAAGATCACTTGCTCCACTGTTGAAAATATTAACAACAGTTCCTACCGTTTCCCCTGATTCCTGTAGCATTCAATCCGACAAATAATGTGACCGTGAAAAAAGTAAGAAAGGGTAATGAACCCACATATTTCCAGCCATCTCTAAAGATTTTAGTACAGAGGGTATAATAAAACCACAAACCTCAAGAATAACATTCATGCCAATAAGGTCATAAGTGTAGAACTCTCCTTCCTCCAGAACCGGTCTATCTTCGTCTCTCACCAATATAGTTGACCCAACAAGTTTTCGTGCCTAAGCAAATACAGCCAAAGGTGAAGCACTTCCATCCTTTTGTCTCATACTCACAAAGTATAAATAAATAAATAATTGGACTTTGAACACACCTCTTCCACTGAATTGATGTTATTAAATTTTACAATCCACTGTGCGGGGTTACCTCGGCCCTCAACCAGTTCAATTTCTTGAATAGTCTCACTTCCCGATAGTTGCTGTCTCAACCATCTAGTTCCTGGCTAGAGAGAATAGTGATTCACATTTAGACACTGCACTTTGGTCAAAAAATATATAATTACATTCCTCCCCTTGTTTCTCATTTATTCTTATTGTTATTATTCACTGCAGATATATTGCCGATATTATGTAGAGGGATATAGTCATTTGTTTTTCACGCTTCTACCTTAGAAAATCGCAGGTCCGGAAAATCTGTGGTTGGTTTAACCCGAACATCTCCTTGGAAACCATGGACGCCAAAGATATAGCCAGTTTCAATAAAGGCTGAAGCAGATGAAGTAGTCTGGACGAGCTCAAGAGCATCTGAACGTGAAATCAGAGGATGCACTTAAGTTGAAACTCAACGGTTTATTAAATAAAATTCATAAAGAGAAATATACAGCACTATGAGAAACTTTTTTCTACTGCATCATCTCTTTTCTCTGTCACTTGTACTGCAACCAAAGATTAAATCTTATATATAAAAAATGGAGCTTCGGATGGCAAAGCTAACATCTAAAACTCTTCCGAAATTTCAACTCCGCACAGCATTAACACAGTAGGATATTACACGCCTCTATTTTTAGATAAAACATGAAAATCGATAATCACAGCGCTCAATTATATGCCTTTACTAAGGTAGCTTGAATTAACCACAGAAACATATACTGAAAATTTCAGCAATATTATCAGCAATCCCCATTAAAACAAGTCGTCAAATGTAAAGAAAAATGACCGTTCAGCAAAACCCATTAAAATACACATATAGTGGAAGAGGTAAGTAGTGACCACTTACGTATATCCAAAGAAGCCGATGGTAGTTTAGTGGAAAATGGAAATTTAGGGCTGGAATTAATCTGTTTTCTTGGAGGAGTAAGTGTTGATGGGTGAGCATGGAAGGAATCTAATGAGCGAGATAATGAATTTGAAGAACAGCAGATGATAGAAGTGGACTGCATATCGTAATACGAATCTTTGAAAGATGATAAGAGGGGTTTGCAGCAGATGAAAGGAATGAAAATAAAGAAAGAGTTGATTTAACCAGAATCGATATTGCGTGCTAGTGTTTGATTACTGTGAACTAAGACTGTAACTTTTGCGTTAATTGAAATTTTTACGGTCCACTTAAGCTATCCACACTCTCTCCACCATTTGTGGTAGGGATGATCGTCTCACAATACCAACAAAGTTGTGATCTCTTAATATTTTTTTATTATTTTTATTTTTACTTATTTTTAATTTGAAAATATAAATAAATAATTATTTTTAAATACCAATTTTATTGTAGATAATAAAAAAAATTAATAATTAAAAATAATTGAAAAAGACGATTACAAAGAAATTAAACGAGCATTTTGAAGCTAGCGACAAATTTCGATATATCGTTCGTTATGTTCCATGTCTCCGAGTGCTTGAATGGACAACCATAAATCGTTTGTCACTCTCGGCTAAAGCCCTCCTAAGAATGTCTTCGGCGCCTTCGCCATTACAAGGTCGCTCGGCGTATTCCCAATGCATTTGTTGGAATATGACGCACAAATCCTTACTTCGCTTCCAATGGTGGCGCAACATCTTCGGGGTTCTCGTCACAATGCCATCGGGGCAAATAGAATTGTAACGATTGGTGATTCGCTACCACAACACTTCATTCCTTTGACGGTCGACGACCTTGGTTCGTGACTGATGTCGTCCCACACTCGAGCCATCAGCCAAGGCTTCCGTCTCAGACTCAGCTTACCAATATGGACCGTTGAAAGCCATTTTTTTTTCACAAAAATTGAAGACAACAAAGAGAGAATTGAAAGAGAATGATGAGAATGGTGTAAAAAATGTGTTGTAGGTGCATATATTTATAGAAGAAATTAAGGAATACAAAAAAAAAAAAATGGTTATAACAGTCGTTTGCGGAGATCGGCAACGAGGTAGCGATTCCCACCCCACAATCGCAAATGCTGCGATGGTCGTCTTGGATAGTCTTAATTTACGAGCAAAAACTTTAACATAAAACACTTTTGGAGTGACAAATTATTGTCCACTAACAAAGTTACTCTTTTATTTCTCGTTTGTCTAATTAACAAGATTTCCTGGCAAAAATGGAAATAATTCACTTTTCTAAAACTCTAAAAACACAAATTTTTTTACCTTTTTACTCTTGCTCCCTTATTCACTACTTTCTCCCTACCATTAAAAAAACTATTTTTCGTAATAGTGTGTCGGCTGTGCTACAATTACTTGAATAGTAGTCTATAGTCAAAATAGTGTTGGAAAATATAGGAGCGTGTATGATGTGTGTACGGAAAAGAAAGACAGGAAAGAAAGGAACCGAGGCTAGAGTTAGACTCTATCTCCGTAAGACAAGATTGCCCCGCTCTCGTGCACGCGGTCTGCGGCAATTGCCTCCAAGATACAACGGTTCGGGTGAACTTTGAGACGTTGCACGACGTGTCGTAGTTCCGGCGAACACCTTGATACTCGGGACGAGTACTTCCTAGACTCGTCTATCTATATGAGATGTATGTATGCAAACTCGTTGTTGTGAGTTTGAATTGTGTTTTTTTCGTGTCAGATTCGGTGGAGTGCAAAGTGCGCCTCAAAGCGCCCATTGCGACAAGTGCGACGTGCACGTGCTCGTCGGTGTCGGCGTCGGACTCGGACGGTGCTTCGCACCGTCCTCGTAGGAATTATGGTCAAGCACAAAAGGTGCCAACACTTGAGCCACTAAGGTGCACCATAGGTAGCACACTTGGATATACTCCCTTATAGTGTTGCTCCTTATATATAGCACAAAACATCCTTGAATTTTCGATGTGGGACAAATAAGGTAGAATATACACAATTTCTAGTTCCAAGTAGCCATATTTATGTATTAATTGCTCATTCATTCCTTAATGGAATTGAACAAATAAATACATTAAATCATAGTGCTCGAAACGTAGATTTCGTTTCTACCATTAGTTTCCACATACATCTCATGGATTTAATGCTATAAAGAACCAAAATTCCAACAATCCCCCACATGAATGACAATTAATGCAAGTGCTTGCAAATGCATGAATACTTGTCCCGACGATCTATTATTGCATCGGGATAGATAGCTTTTGGCTTTGAATCTTCCTTAGTGTAATGCTATCGGATTTACTCGCTGCTCGGTGAACGCGATGTCTTGAACCGGTCAGCTTTTGTGTAAACCAAGACAATAACACACACAATAATAGATCTAATATCTATTGTTCTCACGTTGTGTCCATTTCGGCCTTGGACCATATCTCGGATTCATAAGTGTTATAATTTGAAGCGGCCACACTTCTCACTTATATAGGTGATCTCCTTTAAGTATCATGCCATACTTTGTCTTTCTTTCAAGATCTTAGGAATCATTAAAAGCTTATATAGCTTACCCTGTACCACATTCAGCATGTTTTTGCACTTGGGCAGTTTCGAGAATGGATATTAAGTTGTAATTCCAAGTGCACAACTGAACATTCATAGCTTAGTTGTCTCATTGAACCAAGTTCTTGGGATCTCCAGTCATCATGGTTGAGTTACCACTATGAACATTCTTTAATTGTGGATTTCATCACATTCCCCTTACTGCACAATTGATCACTTCACATGAACGGCCGTTTTTAATGAGTTTTGACTTTGGCAAAGTCAATGTACATCACTACTAGTGATCAATTGTTTATTCAAGGAAGAATATCACAAATACTGTGTCGATTCATAAAATGCTTTTATGACTTTTCATTTAGCATTTTACGACATTTTATCTTCCTTGGATAATATCATACTAGACGACGTTTACTTATCATAAGAACACTTTTCGATGATTACATTACTAGATGACATGTCTCATCTTAGTAACATTCTTCACCGAACAAGTTTATTAGACATTGCTAGACGATATCTTACTTATCGTTCCAGTTCGACCATCTAGTCAAGATTTTCATCTAATAAAGTTTTTCCTTGTTTACTAGAATTCATCTTAGCTTTCCTTGAAGGAAATTACTATTTTGATATCTTATTTGTCTTTTAACAACCTTCCAATTGACCAAGTTTACTTAGACGACTCAATCATCTTAGTAACACTTTCAACTTGGAATTTTTAACAAGACAATATATCATAGTAATCTTTTCCAACGAAGATTTTACTCAAGATATTTTATTCTAGTAACCAAACTTTATTTCCTTAAATTTTGACTTTCTAGTCAAAATTCCTCAAGTGAAGTACTATTTACTTCATGATTTTGTATCATTTGATACCCCCACATTTCATACGTTTCATTGTGAAAAGTATACTTAGTATCATTTTTGATACTCAACGTAGTTATCTTTCTAATGTTTCAGTTCATCTTCATGAACTTACATTAGTGATACATCTTTCTATAAGTAATCATCTCCCCCACATTTGAAGATATATTTTGATTTATATCATCAAAGAGTGATTACATAAATACAAGAATTATAAAACATATTATAATGTTTTATACGAGATAGAATTTCCTCTTTTATAAAGACCATGTTAACTTTATAAAATTTCTCCGAAATTCTACATATCAAGTAGACTTTTTCTACTTGTCTTTTACTTTAGTGTTTTAACAAACATTAGTTTATATACTTGTAGAAATTTTGACATTTTCTTATATCTTTATCTCGATTTTCCCTACTAAGAAGTAGACTTGAATCAAGTTGTTGCATTTACCAAAAAATGAACAAGCAAAGATATAAAAACATGTACACTTTATTTATTCACAAGTACACGTTTCAATACATCATATATACATAATCTATATATATATATATATATATATATGCTTAGCATTCAATTGAAGGCTTTAATCTATACAACAAGCCTTCCATCACATATCTACAATATGTACACACCAAAGAAGCCTCATATAGGCCTTCTTTGTCTACACGAACTAATCATAGAGATCATCCTTAAGCCTGAAGCCGTTTGCAAGTAAACGTGCTTTGTACTTGTGAATCGAACCATCGGCATTGTACTTCCTTGTGAAGCACCACACATACCTCAAAGGAAATGATTGATCTGAGTCAAATGAGGACTCCCATGTGCAATTTTTCACAATTGCATCCATGTAGTGAATGATATGCCTCATTTCTTCATAGACTGCTTCTCTCCAAAATGGAGCATCGGGCCTCGACAGAGCTATCGTGAGCGTTTTAGGCTCTTCGCTCATATCGAACCCTTCGTCACTTTGGCCTATAATGACCCTTCTCCTTTTCGGACTGAAATGCTTGGAAGTATACATATCTTCCAAAGCATTCCAAATATCTCGAGCATTTTGAAATTGAGAGACCAAAGCATAAATCGAAGGAGAAAGACAGTCAAGAATAATGTACCGACAAGTGTAGTCATTGTCGATCCATGTGTGAATTTGCTTCCTCCTTGTTTCCTCCGACGCATCTTCGTCCAACGTTGGAGTGGATTGGAACAGGAAGATCGCCAAATTGTTGGCAACTAAAAATGCCATCATCTCCTTCTTCCATTCTTTGAAGAAATTTCCATCAAACATAAAAACAGGAATACCAAACGTCGACCTACGGGTTAGCATTTTTCCGAACAACACACACAGAATCTTGTCTTACGATTGTTGGAAAATATAGGAGCGTGTATGATGTGTGTACGGAAAAGAAAGACGGGAAAGAAATGAACCTAGGCTAGAGTTAGACTCTATCTCCGTAAGACAAGATTGCCCCGCTCTCGTGCACGCGGTCTGCGGCAATTGCCTCCAAGATACAACGGTTCGGGTGAACTTTGAGACGTTGCACGACGTGTCGTAGTTCCGGCGAATAACTTGATACTCGGGACGAGTACTTCCTAGACTCGACTATCTATATGAGATGTATGTATGCAAATCCGATCGCGACTGAGCGAAGTGCAAAGTGCGCCTCAAAGCGCCCATTGCGACAAGTGCGACGTGCACGTGCTCATCGGCGTCGGACTCGGACGGTGCTTCGCACCGTCCTCGTAGGAATCATGGTCAAGCACAAAAGGTGCCAACACTTGAGCCACTAAGGTGCACCATAGGTAGCACACTTGGATATACTCCCTTATAGTGTTGCTCCTTATATATAGCATAAAACATCCTTGAATTTTCGATGTGGGACAAATAAGGTAGAATACACACAATTTCTAGTTCCAAGTAGCCTTGTTTATGTATTAATTGCTCATTCATTCCTTAATGGAATTGAACAAATAAATACATTAAATCATAGTGCTCGAAACGTAGATTTCGTTTCTACCATTAGTTTCCACATACATCTCACGGATTTAATGCTATAAAGAACCAAAATTCCAACAAATAGATGAGAATAGTGTGATAGAGATGATTTGTTATTTCATTTCATAGTGTGCAAGGGATGGTTGGATTATAAATAAATTGGAAAAATATGAATTGTATATAATGAAGATGATTTGTCATTTCACTGCATGTGTATTAAAATATAGGATTGTAAAGATTGTCGTAGCGAAAGTTGAGATAGGTGTATTAGAATTATGAGACAGTAATGTTGTTTTGTATGCAAACAAATCTGTTGTTTTTGGTCATATATATGATGATTAGAACACAGAGCCACTATTTCTAATTAAGGGTATGACATGTCGTAAAATTGAGAGTAATCTTTTTTATTTTCAATTCAACTGCTCGCGTGATGGTGATCGAAGGAATACCTTGTCATTTTAACAAGGATATCTTGATTGAAGGTACCGAATTTACACCCAGAGTGGTGACCAAAGTGATGACCAAAGTGTTCACCACTTTGAACTGAAAAGCAGCGGAATTGAAAGAACACAATGGATAAAATTTTCACGAGATTATAAATTAATAATCTCGCGAAGTGCCTCAGGGCAAAATATTCACTATAGGAAATGTGAACAACGAAAATACTTCGAGTAAATGAGATCACTAAAAGGAAGACTGATCAACACTCCTTTCACAGAAAGTGGTGACTGATGCAGTCTCAACTACTACTCGAAGAAACAATGAATGAAAAGACTAAAGCATAACTACGAGATATATCTCTGCAAATTCGATACATAACAAATGAAATCAGCTATCTATTTATAGGAGAACTCTAACTTGAGCTGCACTCCACACAAGGCCCATGATCCATGCATTTAGCCCATTAACTTCAACAGCAGTGGTCACTGCGTTGTGGACCACTCTTCTGGTTTTTTTCAACAAACTCCAACAACCTTATTAGCAGCCATGCACGTTGTAAACTAACCACTTCCCCATGTTTAGCTTCTGCAAACAGATCCAACAAGCTCTTGGACCAAGTCTCCATCAAACGTGGCACTCCATTCCAATATCTACAAGAATAAACCAAGAAAGACAAACAAAACAATGCAATATAATTATAAAGCAAAGTTAGTAAAAATAATACATTAACAATCTCCCCCTTTGTTTGTCTTTCTTCCCAAAACCTGTACACACACACAACCTGCTCCCCCTAAGACACACATATGAAAAATTAGCTCAATTTCACAAATAAAACCAATAACTCCCCCTAACTGAGTTTCTCCCCCTGTCTCAAACACCAAATCACAAAATCACAAAAATCAGAATAAATCACCAAAGTTATCACCAACGTGGGCACTGCTGTGATCCCCACTTCCTGCACATATGATCAATGTCTTGTCGACAGTTCAGCAAAAACTTCAAGACCAACAACCAGTAGAACTTTAAGAATCTTAGGATATAAACCAACCAAATCAACTTCATCTCAAAATCTATCTCCCCCTTTTTGGGAAGAAAGTGGATACTCAATCTCAAAATTTGTGACAAAGTCATTAATATTGTTGTCCTAATTGTGCAAAGCCTTGAAGGGAAATATATTTACAGAGGTTTAGATACTTGAAAGAGAAACTAGAAAACCAAGGAGTTTTTGTATGGGGAATGCAGAGAGTGAATTTAAATTGGTGAAAAGATAAAAACCTTGAAGTATGGAAGGTAAGAAGATTAGAGATAGAATTGAAAAATAATAGATCACTTAGAGTATATTCATAAGATATTCCTACCAACTGACATCCTTAAAAGTAACAACAACCAAATTAACAGATATTTATTAATTTCGAATTTGGTACAAAAGGTCTCACAATAGTGGTCATCACTTCGCTTGTGACTTTAAAGCAATTCAGATCATCACTTCTAAAACATCATATGCAACTTTCTCTTTTTTTTCTTTTAATTTGAAGAAGGCAGATGGCGAATAGATGCATAACCAAGAGAATCTTGTATTCACCACTTATCATAGATCTTTGATCTAATTATATGGCTTTCTAAGAACAGTCTCGGTTTCACCTTAAAAGAATAAGGCTTTTACATCCTCAAATCTGCTTATCTTCATAAACACTAAGGGCATCGCACATGATAGATTAGAAATGTGGCTATTGTTCTGACAACTGTTGTAATAACTTTCATCTAAATAGAACATAACACGAGAGATTTTTTCATATTTAAGAATCTCTCTAAAATAAGTGCTTTAATAAAGATGTCAGCTCGGAGTTTATCCATGCAAATATGCTCTAAATTCAATATCTTTTTCTCAACTAAATCTCTAATGCAATGATGTCTAAGATGGACGTGTTTGGACTTAAAGTGATGGATGGAATTTTGAGATAGGTTAACGGCATTAGTATCATCACATACAGAATACATAGAAACAAGATTTACCATTTCACGATGACCAACTTATTCCTTTTTTTCTTGTTCTAACACCCCCATACACATCTCCTATTACTTGAGTGATAGGATGATTTCTCATCCATTTAGGTGGTTCTCCACTTATAGCAGGTTGAACTTCTTGACGGCCAAAATTTGAGTCTTCAGTCTCATGAGTTTCAAAGCCACTAGTCTGGTAGTTGAAGTTCCTGGATTTTCATGTTCCCTAGTTCTGGACACTGTAGACACGACTGTTGGCTCCACTGTTGGGACGATTGTTGGCTTAACTGCGGTGCTACCCTTGTCGGTCAAGTCACTTCTGAAGAGTTCAAGATCTGTACTTCTCCGTATCTGGAACAAATTATCAATATCTTCTTCGAGTGATCTTCCTATAATGTCAGTGTGATCATCGAAAATAACATGTACAGATTCTTGGATGCACCTAGTTCTCAAGTTATAAACTCTATATCCATGACTATTTAGAGCATAACCAACAAACACTCCTCTATCACTCTTTGAAAAACATCTTGCTAGATGATCATCATCAAGTAGAATAAAACACACACATCCAAATACATGAAAATAATTAAGATCGGGTTTCTTACCATTCAATATCTCATATGAAGTCATAGAAGTACCTGGTCTTAAGTAAACACGATTCAAAATATGGCATGCGGTATTAAATGTTCAGCCCAAAAACACTTATGGAGCCTTTTAGAACTTAACATTACTCGAGCCATTTCATAAAGGTTCCAATGTTTTCTTTAGGCCACCCCACTTTCTTGAGGAGTTTTGGGGACAATAAGCTCATACATGATTCCATTCTTTGCACAAAAATAAGAAAATGAACTATGTTCAAATTCTTCATCAAGATATATCCTAACACGACTTACATAAACACCATACGAGGCAATTATCATATCATAAATTTCCTTAAAACAAGTAAGAGTTTCAGATTTTTTACTTAAAAATTTGATCCAAGTATATCTAGAAAAATCATCAACAATTACTAAAGAAAACTTATTGCCTCCTAAACTTACAGTCTTCATGGGACCCATAAGATTCATGTGGAGCAACTCGAAACAGTTTTCTGTACCGAAGGGTCTCTCTGACGTGGTGACCACTGGATGGGACACTTTCACCTGCTTGCCAATCTGGCAGTCTTCACAGATTCCAGGCTTGGAGATATTCAATTTCGGAACTCCTAGAACAACATTATATCTCTGGAGTTTTTCGATGTTGCGATAGTTGGTATGTCCCAACTTTTGATGCCACAGTTGCAAGTCATTTACCTACGCATTAAAACACTTGTTAGTCTTCATTTCATAAATATTATGTGAAGATATTACTCCAGAAATAACCACTTCATTATCATCATTTACTACTAGACAACTGTTACTATCAAAAATGACTTTTCAGTCATCATCACACAGTTGGCTAATGCTGATGAGTTTCGCAGCCAAGCCGTCCACATGCGACACCTCGCTGAGTTTGGGGAGCTCTGGCACGTTGAGAGCACCTTTTCCCACAATCTTTCCGTTTGTTCCTCCACCAAATGTGACTTCACATCCGTTGATCTTCTTGTAGTCGGTGAGATATCTTTTGGACCCTGTCATGTGTCTAGAACACCCACTGTCAAAGTACCACGATCCATCATCATTGGGGGTGGCTGCAGTAAAGACCACTCTGCAGGTTTCTGTGTAGGCACTTTTGGGTCTCCATACCCATTTTTGGATTCTGCCCTTGTTGATTGCAACGGATGGTTTCTTAGCTTGATTCCTCATATGAGACACTTTCTTGTGTTCCTGCAAAAGCTTGTAGCAAAAAGGTCTAATATGGCCAGGTAAGTAGCAGTAGTGACATGCGTATTTCCTACGTTTTCTAGAAGTATACTTGGGAGGAGTTTCTTTAGCCTTGACAAATGGTAACCCATGCGTGGACATAATTTGAGGAAAAACAGTCTTAAGAGTTTTACCAAAACCAAGACCATGAGAAGTTATATGAGATTGTGACAGAACTTCATCAAGTTTAGAAGTACCTGTGTTCAACTTCTTGAAGGTTTCGTTTGCAAGATCAAGTTGAACTTTTAGCTTCCCAATTTCAGCATCCTTTTGGGTCAGCATAACTTCTAATTTTGCAAGAGATGACTTCTGGGCAGCATTCTCCACGTTGAGAGCTTCATTTTCCTTGCATTGTTTTGCCCATTTAACATACAATTCCTTGTACATCACTTGCATTTTCACCAACATGTCCAAGGTCTCCTCCTCGGTAACCTCCTCTTCTTCTTCTTCCTCTGAGGTATTAATGACAGTATTAAAACAAAAAAGAGTTTCATAATATGTTTCATCATACCTGTCTGAAGTGACTTCAACGTCACTGAGCACTGTAGACTCCACTTCATATGCCATCATGCATGCTCTTGAGATGAGACTTCTGGTGGTTCTTCAACGATTATTCCATACGTATCGAGCTCAGTGTCGCTGAGGGACAGAAAAGTGACAGGTTTTCCAAGCTTGCGAAAGGTGTTGGCACATTCATTTGCGAAATGACCATAACCTTTGCATTCGAAGCATTGAATGCCAGCAAAATCTTTGACCTTCTTTGGCTTGAAGTGTTCTGATGCGGAGCGCTTCATTATCTCGGATCTCTTCCCGGTGAGCGAACTTGT
The DNA here is from genome assembly GCA_029490685.1 of Schizonepeta tenuifolia. Classification (NCBI taxonomy): domain Eukaryota; kingdom Viridiplantae; phylum Streptophyta; class Magnoliopsida; order Lamiales; family Lamiaceae; genus Schizonepeta; species Schizonepeta tenuifolia. Next base: position 47,180,764 of record CM055955.1, on the reverse strand, counting down.
TCGTACAAGACCAAGGGACCGGATGTTTCTTGACGAGGTTGTCGTTGATCAACAAATCCCTTTCCTTTTTGCTGGAATTTTGGCTTGTTTAACGCTTTTCGCAGCAATGAATTCAGTTTACGTGTGAGAAGTGCGAAATCTGCATTGCCGGTGATCTCCTCAAGGTCATCGTCTTCCTCATTGATTTGTTCGGTACTTTCTAAAGATGACCCGACTTTCATCGCAAAGCCCTTCTTCTTAGGACTATGCCTATGATTCAGCTCAATCTCAAAGGTTTTGAGATCATTCATGAGTTTGGTGAACTCCAAGGTGCTCACAGTTGTAGACGTATCAATGGCCACTACTTTCATGTCAAATCGAGAGGTTAAGGTTCTCAAGGCTTTTGAGACTAACCTTTTGTTACTAATGGGATCACCAAGATCTTGACACTCGTTGGCGATCTCGAGCAGCTTGTTACAATAGTCACCAACACTTTCATCTTCCTCCATCTTCATACTTTCGAACTTTGAGATGAGAATACGATGCCTTGACTCCTTGATGATGTTGTCTCCTTCACAATGTTGTTAAAGGATGTCCCAAGCTTCTTTGGCTGACTCACAATTTCTTATGAGTTTGAACATTTGAACGTCGAGGGATGATTGAATGGCATTGAGAGCTTTGTCGTTGTAAGTTGCTTCATCGATCTGTTCTCTTGTCCAGTTATCTTCATGAACTCGAACCCAGTCACCATCTGCATCTGAGACTTTTGGATGGGACCACAACTTCTGGATAGCTTTAAATGCTCTCGCATCAATTGCTTTGATGCACGATCTCATTCGAACCTTCCAAAAGGAATAGTTCATGCCATCAAGGATGGGAGACTTGTTGAACAACGGGTTTGCCTGGTCCATTTTGTCTCGAAAAACAGGATCAACACTTAGTGTATCAAGTGGTTGCTCTGATACCAATTGAAGGTACCAGATTTACACCCAGAGTGGTGACCAAAGTGATGTCCAAAGTGTTCACCACTTTGAACTGAAAAGCAGCGGAATTGAAAGAACACAATGGATAAAATTTTCACGAGATTATAAATTAATAATCTCGTGAAGTGCCTCAGGGCAAAATATTCACTATAGGAAATATGAACAACGAAAATACTTCGAGTAAACGAGGTCACTAAAAGGAAGACTGATCAACACTCCTTTCACAGAAAGTGGTGACTGATGCAGTCTCAACTACTACTCGAAGAAACAATAAATGAAAAGACTAAAGCTTAACTACGAGATATATCTCTGCAAAATCGATACATAACAAATGAAATCAGCTATCTATTTATAGGAGAACTCTAACTTGAGCTGCACTCCACACAAGGCCCATGATCCACGCATTTAGCCCATTAACTTCAACAGCAGTGGTCACTGCGTGGTGGACCACTCTTCTGGTTTTTCTCAACAAACTCCAACAACCTTATCAGTAGCCATGCACGTTGTAAACTAACCACTTCCCCACGTTTAGCTTCTGCAAACAGATCCAACAAGCTCTTGGACCAAGTCTCCATCAAACGTGGCACTCCATTCCAATATCTACAAGAATAAACCAAGAAAGACAAACAAAACAATGCAATATAATTATAAAGCAAAGTTAGTAAAAATTATACATTAACATTGATCTTGAAAGTCGTTCAACCTCAAATACAGCCATATGCTGTGCAGTTTCATGAAACTCCACTCTGGATCTGAATCTACGACTTGTCTTTGTTGGCACGCACACTTGAAGTCTTGCAACATCTAGGAGCCAAAGTCGGTAAATTCTTGGATATTGAGTCGGAGCGTCCGGCTCCGCGTAGAAATAAATCTGCACAAGGCTTTGAGAAAGGGACTAAAAGTCACTATTGAAGGCCAAGAATTATGGTTACCTGTCAAGTACGAACGTCTCCCATCTTTCTGTTATGAGTGTGAACGGTGTAGACATATCGATAGGGATAGTGCAGAAGTCGAATCCCATGGAAAACAGAAAGAAGACAACCAGAAGAAGTATGGAGAATGGCTTCGAGCATCTCCCATGAAGAAGAGCATGAAATGATGGACAAAGGCAGAGTCACAACGAGAATCAACCGATCGAGAAGGAGTTGTCCACAATCAAACTAGGATGAACAAGAACGAGGACGAAAGGGAGCATGTGGAGAAACATGTTATCCCACTGAGGTTGTAAAAATGAAATACTTGAGCTCACTTCAGCAGGTAGGAGTGAGTGCGGGACTCATGGATCATCATAATCAATTAGTCACCCAAATCCAAGAGCCCTAACCTTTACTACTCAAACTAACCTCAATAGTTCCCCTGGTGTTGACACTGCAAACCCATCAAACCTCACACAAAACCATTTCCTAATTACTCAAAATCAAAACCCAACCAATATTTTACCATCTTTTCATTTTGATGATATTCACAGCTACCCCAAGCAAACTATCCAAGGCATGAATTTCAGACTCAAACCAAGGCAACACATAACCTTTCTGGATCCACTATCAATTCGCTGACAAATGGAAATGAGAATGTTGAACAAGCTCCGCTTCCCTCGGTCAATATGCGAAGAGTTCGTATTATGAGAGACCGGCTAGCCTTGCAAGGGTTTCTACAAAAACTCAACAAAAGATTGGAGAAAAACGAGGAAGTATAGAAATAGAAAGTGAAGAATGTACCACATTTAAATGCATTAAGATCGTTGAGGAAGTTGAAGATGACACCAATGTAACAGCGGCGGGTGTTGCTCAGCAACCCCGCCGACACCAATGAAAAACATTCAGCTGGAACTGTCGCGGGCTTGAGCACCAAGTGACAGTTCGGGCACTCCAGAAGTTCCTACGAACCCACCAACCCGAAATAGTTTTCTTGATGGAAACTCATCGAACTTCTCATGAGGTTTCATTTCTCAATCAAAAGCTATTTTAGTTTGGGGGAGGTTTTGCAATTGAATGCATAGGAAATGAGAGATCGCGTAGAGGTGGACTAGCAATGCTTTGGAGGGCGCCGATGGACTTAACACTTATAAATTATTCCCACAACCATCTATTATTCTCTGTAAAGGACAATGCTAATGAGAATAATTGGTTTCTAACGGGTGTTTATGGGTGGTCGGAGAAAGAAAATAGATGGAAAACTTGGGATTTGATTTTGAAACCAAGAATCGATTCGCATAATCCTTGGTGTTGTATGGGAGATTTTAATGAGATAATGTGGTCGATGGAGAAACAAGGGGGCAGACTAAGAAGTTTTTCAACTATGCATAAGTTTAAGCACACAATGGATGTTGGGAAAACTAATAAAGATTTTGATATACTAAAACCCAATTGACCCCAACCGAGTAGATATGCCTTAGTGTCTTTATAGTTAGAGCTCACTGTTTGTCATAGACCGAATTCTAGTGTGTAAGAACGACTAAAATTCATTGGACAATGAAGGCGAAAATAATAGATTAACTTGCTTTCAATTACCCATCTCAAAAGTTCATTTGAATAAATTTGTTATGTAAGAGTCGAGAGGAAATCAAATAAGTTGTCGAGCATGAAACTCATCAAATAAATATCAGAGTTGAAAGAATTTAAAACACGAATAAATATCGGTGTTGTAGTAGAATGTTACATCAAGTCCCAAAGTTATATGTATGAAGACATATAATCCAAGCTTAAACAAATCTTGCCTCGAAACAACGAACGCCACTAAGCACGCCACACCATCATCATCCGAGCTAACTTGCACATTTTAGAAATAACATGCAGGGCTGAGTACTTTGTACTCAGTGAACACATGCCAAAATAAATTGAAAACTTGCTCGATAGCGCTATATAATTGAACTTGTCTTTCTTACTGCATCACAAGTATTAGAGTTATAAAACAGTTAACTTGTGCATGCAATAAAATCATTTCACTTTTTAAAATGCTTGCGCAAGCAGTAACATATTTTAAGTATGTACCATATCTACAAACAAATATTAGTGTCGAGAAGTGAGCCTCTTTCTCAGTCACCGTAATCGGCTTACCCAATGGAAAGCACACATAATATAATACTCCCTCTGTCCCGTTCAACATGTCTTACTTTCATTTTTTGGGTGTCCCATTCAACATGTCTCATTTCCTTTTTGGGTGTCCCATTCAACATGTCTCATTTCCTTTTTTGGCAAAAATTAGGGCCACTAATCCATACACTTAAGCCCAAATTCTGAGCCCACTTTAACACTAACCCTAATTGCTGGCATAAGTTTCTCTCACTCCGCCTCCTTACTCTGTACTTCTCTGACACTTCCGCTTCTCACCATCTCAGTTTCCTCCCACTCTTTTACTTGTCTCTCTCCGTCGTGCCTCTTCTCTGGCTACCCTCCAATTAATCGCCCTGTCTTCGCCGTGATGAACCCATTCTTTGAAGACCCCATTTGCCCTTGCCCTCAGTTTTGGAATGATTCTCAATTCACCGATACACCAGAACTGACTTCTACTCCGACTGACTTTGGCCAAGATTTGAGCGTGAGAGTGGTTTGGGACACCCCGGCCTCATCTCCACTCTCATTGACTGCCACTCCGGCTGATTTCGTGGTGGATCTTAGCAAAACAGTTGTTCCGGACACCCCACCCGCATCTCCACCCCCAACTCTGGTCGATTTTGTAGTGGATCTGAGCGGGACAGTGGTTCCCGACACTGAAGATCAACTCGAAGCTGCGAATGCTTGGATTGGCGCGATGGAGATCGAAGATAGGTATAGAGTGAAGCGAGGATGTGTCTCGCCGCCGTTGATCATTTGCCGTCCCTTTGCCGCCATGATGAAGTGCAAACACCGACGAAAAACAGCAGATCTGAGCTGGAGGTTGGTGGTAGATCCCTTAGACGACGGCGCTGATGGTGGGATGATGGGAATTTTCCTACCAAACTTGTTTAGGTGAGTTTTATTTCATTTCTATTATCTGGAATTTTCCTTATTAGTTGAACGAAAACATTTTACTGATCACTTGTTATTTTTTTGCCCCTTCAACAAGGTCCAAATCTCCAGATACAGCTCAAAACTCCCTCTTGCCTAAATCTCCTAAAACCTGTACACACTTGTTCAGGTGAGTTCATTTTGTAATTGTGTGTAATTGTGTGTCTTCGTGATTAATACTGGTTGATTGCATGAAAGAGTACAGTTGAACAGAAATGGATTAATTTTTGGCACAGAGATGATATGCTAATGCTCACTGTGTGTTTAATTTTGGTGATGGATTTATGTGCAACATCTATGATTCAATTATTGTATGAGATGTGAACAAAAACGGCTTCAAATAAGTTGCATATGCATATATTACTAGACAGAATCACATTGTCACAGGGTTAGTTTACATATAAAACATTATAAAAAACACTACAAATGTTTTCAAGGCATAATCCAAAAAACAAAATACCCTATGCATTTCTCCAACTGATTTTCTCTTTACTCCGCATTCTGGTTAATTCCCAATCTGTCAATCAGTTCTTCAATTCCTTGAGATGCCCCTTGCTCTATGAGATGATCTATGCATTCTTGTACTAGAGCATCTGGAGCTTCCATAGTTATTGGAAGCATGTTTTGTCTAGCTGCAACATCCTTCTTTGTGTGAGGAATCTTGTATGCATTCTGCCCCTTCAACCTCATAACTTCAAGCATACAGCTTTGCAATGTTAAGAACACTTTATTGAGCTTGGTAACCTCCAGTTTCTGAAATGAATTTGTGACTGCAGTGACTAGCTCTGAAGTGTTCAAACAAATTGATTGTTGTTGCAAGCTTTGTATTGCTCTGAACCACCCTAGATCATTTATATTCATGTCTGGGGAGTTGGGAGGTTGATTAACAATTCTAATGTCAAAACCATCTGAGCTGTCAGCAGCTCTAAAATCAGGATCTGAATCTTTTATATGAGGTCTTGCATTGTCTTGTTGAATGTAGATGAGTTTGCTAGCACCTTCAGGCCATGTTTTTTTTATGACTGGTACTATTTGTTGGACAGAAAGGATTGACTTAAATTCTGACAGTAATGTAAATTTAAATGCATGTACTCATAAATGCTATGAACCTGGTTGATGAAATTATTTCTGATTACTGGCATGTTGATGCTTGGAATTGCCTTTTCCTCCACTGTACCTGCATCTCTGTTCTTGGATTTTCTTTTGGCTGGTACCATTTCAGTGAATGCAAAGATACCAACCTTACCATCAAATAAGACAATACCATCTGCATTGAATAGAGGTCTAGCTACTGCACTCATAAATATTACCTTGCCTATGCATTTTTTTGATTGACATGTTCTATGTAGCTCAGTCTCCCCAGGTGTTAAGTAGAATTTGCGATTGGCTTTAGTGATGTAGAACCATTTCTCATCTACATGGACAGAGTTGTGCATGGTCTTGAACATCAACTTGTTAGTATTTCTTTCCCTCTCTAATGCATCAAGTGAAAACATCAACCTTTGCATCTTATTTGAAGTTGTAAGAGAGGGTTTGATAGCATTTGAGTGAGCTTTGATCTTTTCTTCAGATATCCATCTTCTGCTCTTTTTGCATTAATGTCGTCGGCCAAACTTCTAATTGTTGATCTTTGTGCTAGTGGCAGAGCTTTCATCCTCTCTACATCTAGCTCACGTAATATTCTGATTGCTTTGCTCTTTCTGTTGCTGATGGAATTAATGCACTGCTTTGTCTCTTGTTGTTTTTTTGCATCAGTCCAGAAACGAGTGAGTGTTCTGGTTGAGACTTCAAATCTGGTGGCTGCTTCTTGCATTATCCCCCTTGGAAGCTTCCCATCTCTGTTGCCTTCAAGAAGAAACTGGATAATAGAGTTTCTTTTTCCAGTGCTGTTGTCTTTTCCTCTCATTTTTCTATAGAAGCTGTTGTGGATAAAATGAGTGGAAGGGTTTATTAGTGATATGAGTATTAATAGGCAGACTTGTGTATCTATTTAGAGGAAAACCTGTCCTATTTTTGAATGAGGTTGATTTTAAAAAATTTGCCAATGTAATCCTTATTTAGGCGCCAACCAAAAACTTCATTATGTATTTAGGCGCTAGATTTGAAGAGTGATTGTCTATGCAGATTGTGATTTGGTTTATATGAATATTTTATTGAAATAGTACATCATGAATAGTTATCTACTTTATGGAATAGTAACTATCCACTCAAAACAACTTTATCATTACCAATTAAATACTCTTTACAAAATACACTAAACACAACCTTTATCATCTAATCCCCTTCTTCTTAATCCCCGTGCCGAAAAGAAACCAAACATCTTGAATGGGACGAAGGGAGTAATAATAATCACATTCATCGATTTATTTCGGTTAGAAAGCCCACCTGTCACCCAGTGATTTTGCTCTAAATACCTCGTTTCGTCTCGCTCCTTACTTCTGGACTCCACTCGTTTCTTACTATCAAACTTCACTCGTTCCTTTAAGAATAAATTCTTATAAAAACGAGTTCTAATTTCTCAAATGAAAACGGAATCTAAACTCGATTATTCAGATTTCTACTTGATTCGGGCTTTTCTAACTTTTCTCGGCTTGACTAATTAAACTTCACGACTCTTAACTCTTCTCGAGTACTATACCAACAAACTTTCCTCAGACTCGAACATTTATACTCAACAAACTTGGTTCATCAAACAAATTGAGACTTATTCAAATAATCAAAATCGAGAAAATCACTATTTATTCCATAAACTCAGAATTTCTCGATTTCACACATCAAATGACTTCAGAAAATTACGAGATTAAATCTTGATCACTTTAAACATAATTCATTCACATTCAAGTCATCACATCACAAATCAAGTACTCACAGATAGGTAAACGATCGACTTAAATAATTAGTTGGAAAATGAAAAACTTTCAAAACTTTTCAAAATATTCTAGAAAAATTCTAGCAATTCATATATATTCATTCATACTAAATTTCATACTCAGAAATTCATTCACAACTCAATTCACTGCCTCATGCTGACTCGGTACTACTCGACTTTTTAATTTAAAAATAAAAGTTATCGGTTTTGATTGACAACAGTTTTATTTATTCTATAAAAATTCAACAAATCCGAATATGGAATCGGATTTGAAATCTGAGACATCGTTCAAAAATTCTCGGAATAATGTAAGACACTATTTTTCTCGTAAATCGTGCACATGTTCCAAAAATTTCCAAACTTTCACGATTAGCTTAAAATAAATCTAATAGAATAATTATTCAATCAATTTCAACTCTAGATTTATAAATCGAATAACCCTTAATTTAATTCCTCTTAAGCTTTGACTTTTATTCCTTTTCAAGCATAAGGGTTCGTTTTTACTCGATTCAAGTTTCAACACACTCGATTTAATTATGTAAACTCATTTGTCTCATAATCTCACTTAACTTTATTTTAATTTTAGAAAATCGACTCTTAGTGCATGAAAACTTCGTTTTGGCATAACTTTTTCATACGATCCCCGAATTCAGAAATTCAAAAAGCTAATATACTTGTTTTAATCTCAATTTCATCTTAGAATCATCATTTACAATATATTTCTTCAGAAATTTTCCAGATTTCCTGTAAATTTTTCTGCACGATTCAAATTCTCGTATACTCGATCTTTTTCATTAATTTCAAGTTCTCTCTTACTTAGTAAAATTCTAATTTCACTAATATGTACTCATCTGATTACTTAGAACACATGATCATGAAAAATCACAAGTTCTTATGCCCATTTAGTTCGAATTTTTCACATTTTTAGGCAAACGAGTTTCTTTCTTCGATTTTTCTCATACTTAAGCTCAAAACATACTCAAATTCATTTATCAAGCATCAAACTAACAATCAAGACTTAACAACATGAAAAACCATCAAATTTTTCACTCATATGGTTCGAAAATTTCAAAGAAAAATTCATAAAAATTCATGCTTCTTATTTTCTATTTAAAACATGCTCAAACAATCATATATTACTTTATCCTACCAATACTCATCTAAATCAACTTAAAATCATCAACTTCTCATGCATATATGCATTTTTCAAGAAAAACAACAAGAAATTCATACTCATCAATTTATCATTTTTCTCATGCATAAATCATCCCAACTCTCATCATTCAATCATCATTTTCTCAAGATTATCACAAAATCATCAAGTCTATATATATATATATATATATATATATATATATATATATATATATATATTCGGTTTCTTCAAAAAATGAAGGAAATAATTCACACTCTCTAAATCTTCATGCCTCATACTACACATATCATATTCAAACATCATAGCTTCATTCATCAAGAACATCACAACAAAACTCTTAATTTTTCCTACCCTACTCCATCAGTTTTCAAGAGAGAAAAATGGAAGAAAATTCATCTCATTCAATCAATTATATAGAAGTTCTTAGATTAATTTATAGAACACAAATTCATTCTCAATTTCATGTTAAAATCATCAACACAAAATCCCTAAAAATCACAAAACTTTCGGCACACATGTATATATATATGTATAATTTTCTTCTTTAATCTTCATGCATATAATCACACAAGGATCATCTCAAAATTTAAGAATCAAAACTTCTTCTCCATGACTACACTTTCGGTAGTTTTGGAAGGGAGGGGGAATGAAGTTTTAAACTTCTATCTTCATGAACAAACCTTGTAAAGCTTCGACTTCTAGACCTCAAAACAAGCTAGGATCGAGCTCCTCCTTGACATGAAAGCTTCCGAAAAAATGAAGAAAGAAAGGAGGGTGAATCCTAGTCTCAAAACGATCACCAAGACGAGAGGATTACGATTACCTTATCGGTTTATTCGTTGGATGATTGGAGGTGATCTTCTTGGAGATTTTGGAGCTTGAAGCTTAAGCTTTCATTGAGGAAATAATGTGTAAGTATGGTGTGTGTGTGGCTGCCGATTTGGGAGAAAGAGAAGGGAGATAACATGGAGAGGGAGAGAGTGAGGGAGAGTGAGAGATATGAGAGTGGGGGTGAGGGGAGAGTGGAATACACTCTCTTGAGAGTGAGAGTGGGCAATCAATTTAAAGGGAGAGGGAATGAGCCAAGTCGGCTGAATAAGGGAGGAAAATCTGATTTTTATCAGATATAAATCCCCGGAAGATAATATTTTCCGGTATAAAACATCCATCTTTAATCGATTAACTCTCAAACGACTCAAAACTCAACAGGTCACTTTCTCGACATCCAAATTCACTCTAACTCATCACGTTCTTCACCAAATAAATCAAGGATACTAGAAACCCAATTTTTGGATCAAAATTCCGAATAACGAAGAAAACGTAAAAATTTACTATTCATATTCGTTCCTCAAGGAAATAAAATTCAAATTCGGCTCAAATGTACTCGGAAAATTCTCAAACATGCACCAATGGTCTTAAAATAAATTCTAGACTCAAATGACACTAATTTGACGAGATTCGGAAATAGTTGATGAATAGTGAATTCTCGTCGGTAGTTACTATTCATAATAAAATCAACTTTCTCAGAATTTTTTGAAATCCGCACATATACTTGATTTCATATTATGATGCTCATATAACTCTTCACATCTTCGTCTCGATTCACCGAAACAAAAAAATTACATTTTTGCCCTTTAGGGGCATTTTGGTAATTTCACAAAAAAATTATTACATAATTTCGCACATAATCACATATAAACACACTTAATAAACACTTAAGCACATTTAATCATAATTAGGACGATTAAATAAGATTTAGGAAATCGGGGTATTACAATGTTTGAGCGTAAGGATTTTATCGTTACTAGTTTCGAACTAAAGAGCAGACTGAAGACAAAGTCACACTGATCAAGTCAGAAGACTACACAGTCGACTCCGGAACTTGAGCTACACAATCAACTACTTTGTTGTGCTCAGAACCATGGTAGTCATAAGTGAGAATATATTTAAAGAAGAAGACTTGAACTTGAGTTCAAATTTAAAATGCACAAGATCACGTGAAAACAAGACAAACTGTAAATTTCCTTATTTGGGCCGATAGTGAAGACATGCTCAAAAGCAAGGTTCACAGTTACCATTTTAGGAATGTCTACAAGAGTAGTTGAGGAGCCCATCACTTTTATGGCAGAGGTCAAACTACTCTTTTCAACGGCTAGTTCGACATCTCTACCTATAAATAGAGGCCCTCATTCAATGTGAAGATGACTGAAACAATTACGAGCAAACTCCCAACAAGATCGCAACATTCAAGCAAGAAGAAACTATACAAAAAATAAAGATTTTACCCACACATGTAAATGTGGGTAAAAATATGGTTATGTGTGACTATATCTATATACCCACACATAAACTAAATGTCAACATGTGTCCCTATAATTTTGTAGAGAAAAAGTTTTACCCACATGTAAATAAATGTGTGGCTAAATCGTCAATTATTACTGTTGCGAAAATTAGTAAAGGTTTCGAAAAATACCAAAACCCCAACTGACCCCAACCGAGTAGATGAATGCATTTAGTCTGATCTTAGTTAGAGCTCACTGTTTGAGCATAAGAATTTTATCTTTACAGGATTCAAGCAGAAGAAGTCAGTCGGACTAAAGATGGGAGTTCGTGAAGAACTCAGCTGAGGTCCAAACTCAGTTGAGACCCAAAATCAGTTGAGGTCCATATTCAGTTGGGACTCAAGTGAAGTTGAGACATCAACCTCAACTGAAGCATGAGACTCAGTTGAACAGCAGCTCAGTTGACTCCTCAACTGACCCACGCAGCTGAAGGCATACAGTTCAAGCGTGAAGAGAAGTTATGTAGAAGTCAGACGTCGCGAAGTAGAGAAGAGAAGACTTTGAAGACGCTGAAGACGGAGGAGTTGCAGTCCATATTTGAATCTACTCGGGAGTACAAATCAGCTGAAAAACTTACCATAAATATAGGCCGACAACAGCGACATGCAAAAAGCAAAGGTCGCAGTTTCCATTTTAGGAAAGTTTCGAGAAAAACAGGTGGAGTGCCATACTTTTGGCAGAGTTCAAACGGCTCTTTCCAACGGCTAGTTTGATCTCCCTCTATAAATAGAGGTCTCCACATCAAAGCTCATAAGGAGATACAAGCAGAGAAAAAGCACGTAGAAGTGCCGAGAGACAACATCGAGAGTGAAACAACAACAACTCATCACCTCTCTCTCTCTCCAAGCAAGAAGACCTCTGGCGGAGTCCAGTCGAAGTAGAGTGTTCACTCCTCCCCCTGTTCTTCCCTCTAGCCTCTCAGAAATTCCCCCTTCCTGATTGAGTCTAGAGAATAGGTCCTTGCTTGTATTGTGTCTCTTCGGACTCTCTATCAAACGATTAAGTCCTACGCCTTTGGTCGAAGCCTCCACTTTCCTCAGTGTCGAAGGCTTCCTTGTTGGAAATTCTTCCAAATCCAAACCTTAGGTCTGACTTTGAACCCGAAATCAAAGTCATCAGGTCCCTTGGAACCCGTAATCCAATACCACGTCCCGTGGAACCCGGAATCCAAGAACAGGTCCCTTAGAACCCGGAATCTAAGACCAGACTGTGCATTTGCCCAAAAAAGTGTTGTAAGGTCTTGTTCGAATCCGTAATCAAACTGGTTAGGTTTGCTTGGAATCCGTAATCCAAGTGGGGCGTTTGGTAAGCACGCTTAAGCTTATCTAGTGGATTGCTTCCCCAAAAAGGAAGTCATGGACGTAGGAGGTTGATTTTCGAACCACGTTAAAATACCGTATACTTTACTTTCTGCATTTTACATTCAGTATTTTAAATTTAGTTTACCTAACCAACTGACCTAGCATATGCATACATATTGCATCTTTATCAAACTGCACTAATTTGGGAATTTGACCTTCCCCCTTTCACATAATTTCCACCATCTTCCGCAATGCAAAACTGATTAAAACCTCAGTTGGTGCATTTAGCTGATCTTTAGGTATAGGAGCCAGCTGAGCTGCCAACTGTGTGATTAGCTCCAACTGAGCAACTCCGTTGTAGAGCTACTCCAACTGACTTTTCCAGTTGTCGAGTGAACTAACTTGAGCAGTATACCTCAATGAAAAGACGTTAAGCAAAACGAAAAATACTACTGGTGTATTTCCCCATATACACCAGTTACTCGTTACCGGGACCATTAATTACCTACACATATGTATGTCACTGAAAGTGTCTTTTATGTGTGGATTAATATATTTTTTCCATAATATAATGTTGACATGGAAATTACGATGATGCTAACATGGCATTTAATATTCACACGTGACAATGTATAAGTGTAAGTAAATGTATAATTTATGTGTAGGGAATAATAATTTTATGTATTCATTATAATTCGAAATATAGCTAATATTATATTTATATGTGGCTTAAAAAATATATATAATATTTTATCAGTCAAAAATTAATATAAGCAGAATACTTTACAAAACCATAAATTAAATATAGCACATACATAGACATTAAAATATAAGATCTCAATACAGAATTTCATGAAATATTCACTTTAAATAAAATGTATACAATGTGTGTATTCTAATTACATATAACTTTAAATATCTATGATTACATAATAAATCTGACACTTCCCATTGCCTTTTTGGACGACTTGACCATAAGTAATTCCTCTTGTACAAAGTCTCTTTTTCATTACAAATTGGGACTGCATCGTCATTTCTCCCTGTCAATGTTTTTCAAAATAATTACTAGCAACAACACAAGTTATATGTCAATATAAGTTATAACTATCCAATTACATGAATTATGTCCAAGTATCAATCAACTTCACCCACACGTAAACATACATAGTTTTAGACATAACTAGATATTATACATATACTGAAAATGCAATTCGATTAATTTTACAAAATTTTGTCACTAGCATATTATTTGTCATTTCATATAATTTGGCACCATTTAAAGAGAGGAACATTTCCAGGCCCAAGTTTATAGACTAGCTTCTATAAAATATATTGAAATTTATGCTAAAATAATACTCACCTGGCCATTAGCCACTTCATATGATGCTCTATGATAAATCAATCTATAAAAGACAATAAATCAAAGCAACAAAACAACCTACAGTATCAAGAGACCTCCATGATTATCAGAGAATATAGTACAAAGAATTTTAAACTACGTAAAGAAAGGATTAAGGATCACATTAAAATCCAATCTCATCGAGGTGAATGAGGAAGGCACCAAAGTTGTTGTAATGCTGGTGTTTCTATTTTTATTCTTTCAATCTCACAGGCAGTCTTGAAATCAATAAGCCATTTCATGTTAGTAATCTAAATTATTCCCTCCGTCCCATTCATAATGCAACGTTTCTTTTCGGTACGGGTATTAAGAAAAAGAGTATTAAGAGTAAAGATGGTGATTAGTGTATTAATAAAGTAATATAAAATATTTTTAAAATAAATAAAGTGTTGGTGATGTGATATAAAGTAATTTTAAAGTGAATAAAGTAGATAAAGTGATTTTCTAATTACTCCCTCCGTTCCACTCATTTTGTCTCCTTAATATTGGGTACAAAGATTAAGAAAAATTGTTTGTTTAATAAACTAGTGGATGAGATTGAAAGGAGATGAGAGAGAAACTCTTACAACCACTTATTATGTCTATATTTGGATGTAGACAAAATGAATGGGACGTTCATTTAAGGAAAGAGAGACAAAATGAGCGGGACAGAGGGAATATTTCTATAAAAGGAAACATTACAAGATGAATGAGACACCCAAAAAGAAATATGTTGCATTATGAACGAGTCGGAGGGAATAATTCAGAAACAAAAAATAAAATTATACCTAATAATGATGATTTGAGATAAGCAATTCATTCTTTCTCTGATTTCAGGACTTGAGTTTCCCCGTTCTTCCTAGGACATTTTAAAAGAAAGTAACACAAAATATCAACAAATTCATTGAATTGTTTTCGAAATTCTTTCAGTTCAGAACGATTTATGCTTTCAATTTATGTGGTCCATTGAGAAATAAAAGATTTCAATTTCAGATAATCACTAACGTCTGGTGTCAGAATATATATGCATTCTGATTCAAATCAGTTTATACCATCAACAACATACCTCACAACTATCAATGCAATCAAATGCTCACCACAATTGACGAACACAGTGCAGTCGAATTTGCAGTATTAATTTGTTGATGTATCCGCCTTCTTGTTCCTGCACACGAAAGGAGAGAATTCCTCCCCAAGAATGAATCTATCCATCCGCCTATAAATATAAACAAAATCATAATCCATATTGAAGAGGAAGAACATAAACAGATCAAAAAGATGACAACAAATAACATTCCCTTAAATGCGTCATCTCTGTTTCCGATATCTAGAAGTTTTGGGCTTGAAAGCTGCCGAAGTCTAATGTGAAATTATCAATTTTTGGAAGTGGGTGTTGTTTGAGATGAAGGGGGAATAGAAAACTGTCCCCCCGCGGATTGTTTAAATTTTTGGAGGATTTATTTTTTTAGTAGGGCGGGCAAACTGAAAACTTTTTGTTTTCACTTCCCTTTCTTAAAACAAGTTTACTCGCTTTTAATATTTAAATTTAATATTTTAAAACGTGAGTTCTGACTATCCGGAAAGAGTTAACATATTTTATCACTAATCTACCAAATATGTAATTATTTTTTCCTTTTCTCTATCTTTGTTTTTTTTTAAATTGACTTTTCTTTTGTAATTCTACTAGATATAGCCTATTAGAATCAATAGATTTTATCACTACATAATTCTAATGCGTAATTTTTTTTAAAGGTTATGTGAATTAATTTTTATTTAAATTTTGAAGTATGACATGATTTTTTTTATATAATAAGACTTGTATTACAAATTATTTTATTTTATTCATAAAATAAAAAGTAAAATTTTATTTCTCACATCTGTCAAATGTTAGTATTATATACGTACGAGTCATTCACCAACATTTATAATATTCTATGGCCAAAAATTTTATTCACCATATAATAAATTTTTAAAGAAACGAAATTGAATTGAAAAAATAATAAATGAATTAAAGTTATAATATAGATGAGATCAAATGTTTTTCCCCACACTTATTCAAGATAAAACTTATTAATTATAAAAGTTTATTAACCGCACATATATAGTTGAAAACTAAGTGTGGCTAATAAGTTTAATTAATTCGAAACGTAATCACAAAAATTTAACCAGAAATTTAATTAAATAAAAAATAAAAAACAAAATTTAAGAGAAAAATATAAATGTAACTAATAAGATTTTTCCAAACATGCTAAATGTCAATTACTAATGAAAATCGTCAAATACATTTAGCCACACATTTTCTTATTATGTGTGGCTAAACTGCCACACATTTGTGGCTAAATATGTATGGGTAAAAAGTTAATTTCTTGTACTCAAGCTTACTGCTCTCTTTGCTATACTAGCTCTCTTAGAAACATATTTCTTTGACCGAGTCTCTTAGTTTCAGCCTTGTTTTCTAAGTCATCTCACTAGAAAGAGTTAGAGATTTCAGTCTTAGAAGAGTAAACCTCCACTTCCAGTGTTGAAGGTTTCTTAGTTAGAAATACTCACACCAACCCACTTTGATAGGTCTTGTTTGAACCCGCAATCAAACAATATGACTTGTTTGAACTCGCAATCAAATTATAGGTCTTCTTTGAACCCGCAATCAAATTGTAGGTCGTGTTTGTACTCGAAAATAGATTGTATAGACTGCTTGGTGCCCGTAAATTGAACGTTTGAGTAGTATGCGTAAACTATTCAGTGGATTACCAACACCTCAACTGGTCGTGAATGTAGGAGTTTGATGGTCCCAGTAACGAGTATCTGATGTATAGGGGAGAGGGAGTAAACCAGTAGCAATTTTTGTTTGCTAAAAGTCTTTTCACTGAGTTAGACTGCTCAGGTCAGTTGGCTCAACAACTGGAAAAGTCAGTTGGAGCTGCCCTACAACTGAGTTGCTCAGTTGGAGTGAATCACACAGTTGGGGGCACAACTGGCTCCTATGCCTGAAGGTCAGCTGTATGCACCAATTGAGGTTTTAAACAATTTTGCAATGCGGAAGTTGGTGAAGTTTGGACTCATTACAAAAATTGAAACGTTTGTGAAAACGGGGAAGGTCAATTTCCCAAATTAGTGCAGTTGTGTGCTTGTGCTGTTTGTATGCAAGTCAGTTGGTTAGGAAACCGAATCTAAAATACTGAACATAAATCGAAAAGTAAAGTATACAGTATTTTAACATGGTTCAGAGATTGACCTCCTACATCCACGACTTTCTTTTTCGGGAAGTAATCCACTAGATAAGCTTAAGGTGCTTACCAAAAGCCCCACTTGGTTTCCGAGTACCAAAGAAACCTAACAAGTTCAATTACAAGTTCGAACAAGACCTTACAACACTTTTTCGGGCAAGTGCACAACCTGGGTCTTAGATTCTGGGTTCTAAGGAACCTAGTCTTGGATTTCAGGTTCCAAGGGACCTGATCTTTGATTACGGGTTCAAAGGGACCTAGTGACTTTGATTACGGGTTTAAAGTCGGACCTAAGGGTTGGGAGTTGGGGATTTTCCAACAGAGAAGCCTTCAACACTGAGGGAAGTGGAGTCTTCTACCTAAGGCTACAGACTCGATCTCTTGGGAGAGAGTCTGTTGGGACACAAATTAAGCAAGAACCTAAACTCTAGACTCAATCAAAGAAAGGGCTTTTTGAGAGGCTAAAAGGAAAGACAGGAGGAGGTATGAACCCTCTACTTCTACTGGACTCCAGCTGAGGTCTTCTTGCTGAGGAGAGAGGTGATCTATTACTACCGCTACTTCACCTTTTTCTTTTCTCTTGACTCTTACACTTGTGTGTGTATCTTCAATTTGCGTCTATTTATGTCACTGAGCTTGGATATGGAGACCTCTATTTATAGAGGGAGATCTAACTAGCCGTTGGAAAGAGCCATTTTATCTCTGCTAAAGGCATGGCACTCCACCTACTTTTCTGGAAACTTTCCTAAAATGGAAACTACGAGCATTACTTTTTGCACGTCACTGTTGTCGATCCATTTATAGTAAGTTCTCCAGCTGACTTGTGATTCCGTTTATATTTAAATCTGGATTGCAACTCTTCTGCCTTCAATGTCTTCAAATTCTTCTCTTTTCCGCTTTGCGACGTCTGACTTCGACACAACTTCTCTTCACGCTTGAACTTTTTGCCTTCAGCTGCGTGGGTCAGTTGAGGAGCCAACTGAGCTGCAATCCAACTGAGTCTGTGCTTCAGCTGAGGTTGAGGTCTCAACTGAGTTTGGGTGTCAGTTGAGTTTTGGGTCTCAGCTGAGTTTGGATGTCAGCTGAGTTTGGGCCTCAGTTGAGTTCTTCACGAACTTCTTTCTTCAGTCCGTCTGACTTCTTCTCCTTGAAACCTGTAAAGATAAAATCCGTTCGCTCAAACAGTGAGCTCTAGCTAGATCAGACTAAAGACATTCATCTACTCGGTTGGGGTCAGTTGGGGTTTTGGAATTGTTCGAAACCTTTTACTAATTTTCCCAACAATTTCCCCTTGTTTGATGATGCCAAAACCCTAAACTGACATCACCTATCTATCCTAACTGATACCATAAACTGATACCATGATGACTAAAAGATAAACTCAATTCGAGTCTATTAGAGGAAAGAGGTTAACACAATATCAAAATAAAAAGATAGACCTCAAACTTGGACAACGACATGGTTGTCATCAAGTGAGATCAATAACTAAAGACCTTTAATAACCAGCAACTTGTTATTATAGATAACAAACTGGGGAGTGATTACGGTCTTTGTCTCTTGCACCTTCTTCTTTCTTAGAAGAAGGGTCTTCATCTTCATCTACCAAGGCTGGAGGCTGAGGACATCCCTTCTTAAACAGCCTTTCCTTCAACAGCCTGGTAAAATTTTTTCTGCCGCCATAGAGCTGATATGGCTGATATCAATTGGTGGTGAACGTCCACCTGAATACCCACCTCAAATAAGAGGAGGCAACTGATCCCTTGTCAGCCTTGTTCTTGTCAGCATGTTTTCTCTTTGATCCTACGCATCCACCTAAAGAAGGTGATACATGCACTTCTTCCCATTTTTTGGCATCAGCAAATGGAAGATCAAGTACAAGCTTGCGCTGGAGACATTACCTTATAGACTCGCTGGAGAGTGGTAGTCTATGTCTTCTTCAGTTCCTAGAAAAAGACTACTCGACTGAAACGAGCTTGTGAACAAGGAAAGTCCTTGCACTAAGCTGTTGCAGGAGGTAATGCCAAGGGCCGAGCGCGACTTCTGATGGACAGGTAACTAATGACCTGTTCAGGTGACGTGGGGTTGCAGATCTTCAACCTGACATGCAATTGGAAGAACAACTTAAGGAGTTGCATTAGCTGGTTGACACCACGAAGCACTCACATCATCAGTCATTCTTTGAGGCGTTTGCGTCTCATGTAGCCACAAACATAGCATTTTTACTGAACCGATTGTTTCACAGATTTAGGGTTGGCGGAAGGAAAGAACAATTATGCAAAGTGGGAAGGCATATTCTCGATCTGGTAGGTTTTTCTGAAGAGGAAGATAAACCCAAGCAAGAGAGAAAACCACAAAGCAAAATTTCATGAGAAAAAGGCAGAAAATCTTGGAGTTGTTGAGATATGAAAATCTGGTTGATATGCAAACTGAATTGCAAAGGCCCCCTATTTATAGGAGGGATGAGATTTGAATCAACGGTTCAAAATGAATCATGCAATTTCTTCGGGAAAAACAGAAGTCTTCAATGTGCTGTTTCAGAAAAAACTGCTCCCAGGAATGATGGTGATGGAACGTGTCATAGGCGGTGTGCAACACTCGCGCGCGTGAAGAGAGTAGGTAAGTTTATGTCAACCCACTCACGATCGCTTAGTCGGCGTGGATCTCGACTGTCTCCTTTACTCAGCTTACACTAGACTGACTCAAGTCGTCAGTTCAGTCGAGGTTTGACTCCATTGATTAGTTGGACTGAATGAGGAGGCATACTCACTCAGTTCCCCCTTAAGTTGATATTCCTCCTCAACTTGTGATCTCCATCTTCATGGCTTCTTCTTCGGCTGGGTTGAGCAATCCAAGGAGTTGACACATCATCTTGAATCGAGCTTCCACCAAAGGCTTTGTGAAAATATCAGCTCTCTGAATGTCAGTGTGAATTTTCTCAATAATGATGTCTTTCTTTTCGATATGATCATGGATGAAGTGATGTTGAATGTCGATGTGCTTAGTCCTGGAATGGTAAACTGGATGCCCCGTGATGGGTGTAGCACTTAAGTTGTCACAGAAGATGGGTACTTGGCCTGTCTCCACTTCATAATCTCTCAGCTGTTACTTCACCTAGAGAACTTGCATGCAGCAACTTCCAGCTGCCATGTACTCCGATTCAGTTGTGGAGGTGGCAACGCATACTTGCTTCCTCGAAAACTATGAAACTAATTTGCTGATAATATCCTAAGGTTGATTTCCTATCAACCCTATCTCCAGCTAGATCTGCATCTGAATAGTCGGCCAGTTCAATATTATCATCAGTTGGGTACCACAGTCCCATATGAACTGTTCATTTGAGGTACTTGATGATATTCTTTGTTACTTGCAAGTGAGCTTTCCTAGGCTTAACTTGAAATCTTGCACGGACTCCAACTACATAGGAGATATCCTGTCAACTAGAAGTTAGATACAGCAGTGAGTCAATAATCCCTCTGTACATCTTTGCATCGACGATCTTCCCTTCTTGGCCAGCATCGATCTTTCAGTTGGTGTTTATCGGGATCTTTGTCGTTCGGCTTGAGGTCAGTCCAAACTTGGAGATTAGCTCCTTTGTGTACTTGGATTGATTGATGAAGATTCCTTCTGGCGACTGCTTCACCTGTAGCCCAAGGAAATAATTTATCTCTCCCATCATGGACATCTCAAACTTTTTCTTCATGAGTTGGGAGAACTTCTTGCACAGATCTTCGGATTTGGATCCAAAAATGATGTCGTCGACATATATTTGCACCACCAGGATATCTTCTCCAACTTTGATGGTGAAGAGAGTTTTGTCGACTGAGCCTCAGATGAATCCTGACTCCAGTAGAAAGCCACACAAAGTTTTGTACCATGTGCGAGGAGCCTATTTCAGTCCATAAATGGCTTTCTTCAGTTTGTAGACTTTGCTGTCACTAGTTTCGAAACCGGGAGGCTGTTCTACATATACATCTTCTTTAATGTCGCCATTGAGAAACACGCACTTCACATCCATTTGACAGACCTTGAACTTGTGGTAAGTAGCGTAGGCTAGAAAAATCCGAATTGCTTCCAGGCGAGCAACTAGAGTGAAGGAGTGTTAGAAATTTATTCCTTCTTGCTGGCAGTATCCTTTTGCTACCAATCTAGCCTTGTTTCTCGCTACACATCCAATGGCGTCATGCTTATTCTTGAATATCCACTTCAAGCCAATCACCTTGACTCCTTCAGGTTTCTCAATAAGTTCCTAAACACAGTTTCTGAGGAACTCGTTTAACTCTTCCTACATGGCTTGAGTCCAGTGGATGCATCTTAAAGCTTCCAAGCTGGTCTTGGGTTCAGACACGTCTGCTACAAAACATGCAATCATGCTTACATCTCCTGCTTGCTCCAATTTTCCTAGTATCCTGAGCTCGTCAGCATACTGTGCTTCCAAAGTTGGTTCATCATCAGCTGGGGTTCCTGACTGAGTTGGCTGAGTTGGAACATATGGGATCTACAACTTAAGCTGATCTTCTGGTTCAGATGCTAACTTCTGGATTTCCTATCACAAAGTCTTTAACGTGGCTTTCATACCATCGTTTATGCTTCCGTGCTCGCTTTGCTGATTCGAGCATTGTGATGGAATAATTCGGTCTTGGAGATGTTGGAGGTGCCGAGCTGGGAGTTCGGACTTCTGATGCAGTTCGATCCTCAGTTGGAGATGAAGGATGAACTGGGGAGCTGGCTGGTCTTAGACTGGAAGGTCCTGGACTAGAAGGTTGCTAAGTTCCTAATCTTGGCTGAGCGTCAGCTGCCGTTGGCACTTGGTCAGTTGACTCTGGAGTTCCCCTTGAACTGTGACGAGATCTTCAGTATCATCTTTAGAAGAATATAATTCTTCTTTTTCAATTAACCAGATAAAGCGACTCTGCAAGATTCTTCAATCTTTGAGCTTAAGATCTTGTATCAGCTGGCTGGGCGGGTGCACTTCCTTCAGCTGCTTGCAATTTAGCCTATTCTCTGCACTCAAAAGTAGATTCATCAAACATAACATGTGGTGTTACCTCCATGATTTTGGTGATGATGTTGAAAACTATATAAGCTTGTATCTTCGTAGCATATCCTAAGAATATGCCTTTGACAACTTTTGGCTCAAAAGTTTTCAACTGAGCTTTCCCATTGTTGTGGATGTAACACTTAGAACCGAATACACGAAAGTAAGAGATGTTTGGCTTCCTGTTTCTCCATAGTTCGTATGGAGTTTTTCCTTGTTTCTTCGTGAGGAGGGACCACATCTGTGTGTAGCAAGCTGTGTTGACTGCTTCAGCCCAAAATCTTTTTGACAGGGCTGAGCTGGTTAGCATGCAAGTCGCTACATCTTTCAGCGTTCTGTTTCTCCTCTCAGCTACTCCGTTCTGCTGTGGAGTTCTTGCAGCTGAGGTTTGATGAGTGATGCATTTCTTCTCGTAATACTCAATGATGGTTTCATTGAGGAACTCAGTTCCGCGATCAGACCTGATGGAGACAATGGATTTCCCTTGTTGATTCACAAGTCTATCCATCAGCTTAGGCAATTCTTTCCTCATCTCATTCTTGTGCGCTATGAAGATCACCAGGTGTATCTCGAATAGTCATCAGTGACTACGAAAATGTACTAATTTCTACTCACTCTTTGGGGTGACCGGACCGAAAAGATCCATATAGATCAATTGCAGAACATAATCCGTTGATGGTGCCATCTTAAGACAAAATGATGCTCTAGCCAACTTTCCAAGCTGACAGGCACTGCAGTGATGCGTGGGACTATACTTCAAGTCCAGTATTCCAACTGCGTGCTGTTGGCGAGCTAACTTGTTCATGGTTTTGAAGTTGAGGTGGTTGAGTCTCTTGTGCTACAACCAGCTTGTTCTGAGCTGCTCTTGAATACGAGGCATGTTTCTGGTGAGCTACTCGACCAGTCTTAGTAGTAGATTCCACCTAATGAAAATCGTCTACCAAGTAGGAGAATTTGTTTGGTCTTTACATCTTTCACCCTGCATCCCTGTGCATCAAACTTCAAAGAAAAACCATTATCGCACAGTTGGCCTTTGAAGAGCAAATTATGCTTCAATCTATCGACCAAGGAAACATTTCTGATGGTCACTAGATCAGTTTCAAATGTACCAGATCCTTTGGTTTTACCCTGAGAGTCATCATCAAAGGTAACGATACCTCCTTCTCGAAACTGGATGTTGGTGAGAAGATTCTTCTGGTTTGTCATGTGCCTGGAGCATCCGCTGTCCAACACCCAGACTGACTTTGGAGCAAAATACAAGATGAACTTTAGGTACCCACACTTAGTTAGGTCCTACACAGTTAATGACTTGAGTTTCCTTGAAGATTCGAAGTAAGGAATCTGTTCGAATAACTCTTCCTTCTCTATCCACATAGACTACTAACTGAGTTGGTTTTAAAGCACGAGCAGTCCAATTTCTCGGTGGATAATTCTGTCTTTGTGGAGCACGGTATCGACTTTACTGTGATGGTCGATTCCATCATGGTTGGTACTGTCTGGGAAGGTGCCCAAACTGTCTAGCTCCACGAGCATACCCGAACTGTGGATAACTAGGACCATTGAACTAATCACTATAATTTTCATGTCATGGATATGCTTGCTGGTAGTGGTGAGGCACTGGGAACGTCTGTGTGTAGAAATACGAATTGTTCGAGTTCTGATGCCTTTGCTGATGATGTTGAGCTGAGTGATTTGGCGTACGCCTAGGCTGATTCTGCCTTGGCTGTGAAGGTTCACTTCGTCTATTCCCCCTCGCTTTGTGACCTCGGGGTCTTAACTTCTTTGAGTATCTCTCAATATCCTTTAATGTACCAACTTTATGCTCCTGAAGTTCTTCAGCTAGAACCTTCTTTCCTTTGTCCTTCACAGGAGTCTCGACAGTCTGAGGGATGACTGGAGTCTCTTGAACTGTGACTTCGACTGAGTTCAGTTGAACTTGAGGTGCCTCAGTTGGTGATCCAGTTGCCTTGACAAACTGAGCTGGCTGAGCTTCAATGTCGGTTGCTGGATTGTATCCAAGACTTTTAATGCATTTGGGAGGTCTTTGATGGCTGATCATGCTCTCCAGAGCTAAGCTCGAGGCATGAAGGGATACTATCTTCTCATTTGCAAACTTCAGCTCATTTGCAACTAAGAGATGTATTCAGCCTGGGTCTTGGTCATGTTGATCAAGTGTATGACCTGACTGTTGGTTGACTGAGAAACTTCTTCATGGAGTCTGCAGTTTTCCTCCACGAGCTTCTTTATGTCATGATCCTTCATGATCAGCTCGTTGCTCATGATGTTACACTCAGCTTGCAGTTCCTTGCACTGTACAACTTGCTGGGTGCACAAACTGCTCAGGTGTTCGACCTCATCCCATGATGGCACCATGTCTTCGTCAAGTTCTTCTGTACTTTGGTTAATAGAAGAAATAATATGAGAGGGATGGAAAGAAGAGTTTACCTCATCAGTTGACTCTTCCAGCAATGCCATGAAGCACTGGTCTTTTCCTGCTGAGCTTGATGGCGAGTCAGTTTCTTCTCCTTCTGACTCAATGGATACGTCAGTGTCATCGAAATCTTCCTCAACGATTATGGCCTTGGATTTCTCATTAGCGTTTCTTCGGAAGGCTTCCTTCTCCTTCATGGAGAGATCAGGATAGTTGGCTTTGAAGTGTCCTAGCTTCCCCCATTCAAAGCATCATTCGCTTTGATTCTTTGAGGAGGGTTCAGTTAAGCCGCATCGCTCCTGTTGATCCTCCTATACTTCTTGATCCTGGAGTTCATCTCCTTGAGTTTTTTGGTCATCTCATCGACCTTCTTCTGAAGTTCGGACCTGCTTGGTCGTTCCCTATCTGAGGAGTCAGCGGACCGTGAGGGTCTGGCGAACTTGGATCTTTCCGATTCAGCTCGAAGCGCCACTGGCTTGGCAGCTCAACTCTGCTCGGTCTGTTCTGGCTTATGAAGCTTGCTTTGATTTAGTAGGAGGATGTCATACTCATTCATCTTAAGCATGGAGAACAACTCCTCAGTCGTGATCGAACTAAGATCACTCTGATTCTGGTGGATGACTCTGTAGACCGCCTAGTCTTCGCCTAATGCGGAGAGAACTTTCAAGTTCATCTCATGCTGAGAGTATTTTCCCTTCTTAATACTCTCAATGTCCATAAGAACCTCTGTGAATCTCAGCTCTATCTTATCGAGGGACTCCACGGTTAACTGAGAGAAATTCTCAAACTTCTGAAAAGCTAAGGTGAACTTGTTCTCTTCAATCTCAGCAGGACCTTCACAGAGTGCGACTAAGGCTTCCCACATATCTTTTGCTGTGGAGCAATTGATAATCTTCGGTAGGTAGGCTTTGCCGACTGTGGAAGAGATGACACTCTTTGCGATGTCATCTAGCTGCGAATGTCTCTTTCTTCCTTGGTGTACTGATGGGCACCTTTGGGTTCATCCTTCATCATCATCTCTCATTTCCCTGGAGTGGTTGAAGGGACCAACACTGACTGAGTCACTTGGATGGGACCATTCTCTTTGGTCTCCCATATCCTGTGGTGCCTGACAGTCAGTGCCATCTTTAGGCGAAACTTCTATGTAGAATAATCATATATAGAGAACTTCGATAAGCTTCCTAGTAACGTCAAGTTCATTTTTCCTGCACATCACAAAAGACAAACAAGAAAATATGCAGCAAAGTGCACAAAAGGTTTTCAGTTTAGATCTGTTCACTTGACCACTAAAAAAATCTACTAGACTCACACCTAGTGAATCAGGAACAACAGTCTTTTGAACCACTGCTCTGATACCACTTGATGGTCCCGGTAACGAGTATCTGGTGCATGGGAGAGATACACCAGTAGCAATTTTTGTTTTGCTAAAAGTCTTTTCACTGAGTTAGACTACTCAGGTCAATTGGCTCGACAACTGGAAAAGTCAGTTGGAGCTGCTCTACAACTGAGTTGCTCCGTCTGAGAAAATTACACAGTTGGGAACGCAGCTGCCTCTTATGCCTGAAGATCAGCTGTATGCACCAAGTGAGGTTTTAAACAGTTTTGCAATGCAGAAGTTGTTGGAGTTTAGACTCGTTACTAAAACTAAAACCTTTGTGAAAACGGGAAAGGTCAAGTTCCTAAATTAGTGCAGTTGTGTGCTTTGTGATGTTTGTATGTAGATCAGTTGGTTAGGAACCTGAATCTAAACTACTGAAAGTAAATATGGAAGTAAAGTACACAGTATTTTAACGTTGTCCAGAGATTGACCTCTTATGTCCATGACTTTCTTTTCGGGGAAGTAATCTACTAGATAAGCTTAACTAATTCGATTATAGGTTCGAACAAGACGTTACAATACCTTTTTGGGCAAGTGTACAGCCTAGGTCTTAGATTCCGAGTTTTAAGGGACCTAGTCTTGGATTCCGAGTTTTAAGAGACCTAATCTTTGATTACGGGTTCAAAAAAACCTAGCGACTTTGATTACGGGTTCAAAGTCGGACCAAAGGGTTAGGGGTTAGGGATTTTCCAATAGGGAAGCCTTCAACGTTGAGGGAAGTAGAGGCTTCTACCCAAGGCTACAAAATCGATCTCTTGAGAGAGAGTCTATTGGGACACAAATTAAGCATGAACCTAAACTCTAGACTCGATCAAAGAAGGGGCTTTTTGAGAGGCTAGAAGGAAGAACAAGAGGAGTTATGAGCACTCTACCTCTGGCTAAGGTCTTCTTGCTGAGGAGAGATGTGGTATGTTGCTTTTGCTACTTCACCTTTTTCTTTTCTCTCGACTCTTACGCATGTGTGCGTATCTTCAATTTGCACCTATTTGTGTCACTGAGCTTGGATGTAGAGACCTCTCCTTATAGAGATAGATGTAATTAGCCGTTGGAAAGAGCCGTTTGATCTCTGCCAAAAGCATGGCACTCCACCTGCTTTTCTGGAAACTTTCCTAAAATGAAAACTGCGAGCGTTGCTTTTTTGCACGTCGCTGTTGTCTGGACTGCAACTCTTCTACCTTCAACGTCTTCAAAGTCTTCTCTTCTCCGCTTTGCAATGTCTGACTTCGACACAACTTCTCTTCACGCTTGAACTGTATGCCTTCAGCTGCGTGGGTCAGTTGAGGAGTCAACTAAGCTGCTGTCTAACTGAGTCTGTGCTTCAGCTGAGGTTGAGGTCTCCACTGAGTTTGGGTGTCAGTTGAGTTTTGGTTCTCAGCTGAGTTTGGATCTCAGCTGAGTTTGGGCCTCAGCTGAGTTCTTCACGAACTTCCTTCTTCAGTCCGGCTGACTTCTTCTGCTTGAAACCTGTAAAGATAAAATCCATATGCTCAAACAGTGAGCTCTAGCTAAGATCAGACTAAAGGCATTCATCTACTTGGTTGAGGTCAGTTGGGGTTTTGGAATCGTTCAAAATCTTTTACTAATTTTTCCAACAGAGTTAATCTCTGAACTACATAAAAAGAACTATGTTCTTTACTTTCTGCATTTAAGCTTCTGTTATTTTATCTAACCAAACTAACTGCATAAACAAATAATTTTATAAAACTACACTAAGTGTTTTGAACTTGACCATAGCCCAAAAGGTTTTCAGTATAACGAGTATAAACAAATTTCTACCACATTCCACACGGCACTTAAAACCTCAGTTTGAGTACACAGTTGACCCTTAATCTAAGAAGTCAACTGTGCCACGAACTGTGTGACCAGTCCAACTGAGTTTACAATTGTTAAGTAAAACAAGTTGAAAAAGGTTTTAAGTTTAAAAAATCTGTACTCGTGTACCCCCCAAACATCAGTTAACTCGTTACTAGGACCATCAAGTGAACAATGTGATCTCCAAGTAGTGGAATTCAAAGGGCATGATTTTACGTGGTCTAATGGTCGGGCTAGAGAACATAATATCCAAGCTCAACTTGATAGAGTACTAGTGAACTCAAGATGGTAGACTATGTATCTTGCTTATATTGTGAAGCATCTTGGAAGATACAAGTCAGATCATGAACTAGTACTAATGGATTGATAATGGAGACCATTCTTGTCGAAAGAAAAATAAAAAATTCAGATTTGAACGCATGTGGTTACAACATCCAAATTTTGCCTCACCGTTAGAAATATATGGGAAGCGGCTGGGGTTGATTGTACTTTCCAAAAGAAGGCGAAATTGTGTGGAGAAACTCTAATGGGATGGGATGCAACGGTGTTTGAAAGTGTAAAAAAACAAATTTGATTGTTAAATGAAAAGTTGGAGAAACTTCAAGCTAGGCATCAAAATAAGCTTATTATTCAAGAAATTTAACATACAAAGAAAGAGCTTGATGAAATTCTAAAACGGAAAGAGATGATGTGGCAACAAAGATCAAGATCTATTTGGCTAAACGAGAGAGATAAGCATACAAGATTTTTCCATCAAAAAGCAAGTCAACGACAGAAAAAAGAATTCTATTACTCGTCTGAATAATGAACAAGGAGTGAAGATGACAAAATGGGACGATTTGAATAATCTAATCAAGAATTATTTTGTTAATCTCTTTTGGTCTGAGGGAAATGAGGGTCTTGATGAGGTCTTGAACTGCGTGATGTGTAAAGTAACTGATTCTATGAATGCAGAATTAACCAAGGCGTGCACAATAGAAGAAGTCTGACAGGCAATTAAACAGATGTACCCAACAAAAGCTCCTGGTCCTGACTGTATGACCCCTTTCCTTTTTCAATTTTTTTTGCATATTGTTGAAAATGATGTTTCTCGTACTGTTTTGGATATTTTAATGAATGGGGAGACCTGAGTCTTTTGATTCATACCAATATTGCTTTGATCCCAAAGAAAAATAATCCCGACAATCCGAAAGACTTTAGACCTCTTAGTTTGTGCAATGTTATTCTTCGCATAATTACCAAGTGCATTGCTAATAGACTGAAGGTCTACTTCATATTGTTATCTCCCCCAATCAAAGTGAGTTTATTCCTGGCCGATACATAACTAATAACGTGATGACAACCTTTGAGATCTTTCATTCAATGAAAAAAAAAAAGACAACGTGGTGCATGGTGTGAGTGGCCATAAAATTAGATATGTCAAAAGCTTATGATAGAGTTGAGTGGAAATTTCTTGATAGTGTTATGCTCAAAATGGGCTTTCATGAGTAGTGGGTCGGTCTTGTGATGCATTGTGTAAGATCAATCTCTTATTCAGTTATTGTCAATGGTTGTCCCTCTGAGACTTTTATTCCTGAGAAAGGATTACGTCAAGGTGATCCTCTCTCACCTTATTTATTTCTTTTATGTGCAGATGTGTTTTCGTCACTCTTGCAAAAGGCGGAAAGGGATCAAAAAATTCATGTATTCAAAGTTGCAACGAACGTGCCGACGGTTTCACACATATTTTTTTGCTGATGTTAGTTTGTTGTTTTTTCGTGCAAACAAGCAAGAGCTATCAACGAAAATATTATCAACCAATATGAGGTAACTTTAGGCCAATGGATACATATGGAAAAAACTGAGTTGACAACTAGTCGTAATGTACAACAACATGTTATTGAGTATCTGTGCTCAAGTTGGGGTTCAAAGAGTTGAGCAGAATCAAAAGTATTTAGGTCTACCTACTATCATTGTTAGATAAAAAAAATAGGTGTTCTCAGCCCTCTTAGACGAAGTTCAGAAGAAATGAAAGGGATAGAAAGATCATATGTTTTCTAGGCCGACAAAGAAGTATTGATCAAAGCAGTTATTCAAGTGATCCCTGTGACGAAGCTGTCGTGTGCACTTCGTGCAAATAAATTTGTAATCTCCTATGCCCACAGTAGGCAATAGCCAGCGGTAAGCAGGGTCGTACTCAAGGGAATTGGTGTAGTCTCTCTTCCACAAACTGTTGTCACAAAAGGATTTTGGTCTAAATTTCACTTGTCTTGGTCAACAAGCACTGAAAACTATAGCTGAACTAAAAGTACATTTGATCAATAATAAAAGAGACTTGAACTGGATTTTGAATCTATGAACCTTAATACTTTTTACTCGATCATGGGCATAATGATATTCAATCGCTTTCTTTTACGATTCAATTTAAAGGATAAATTAATTCATGCCCTATGGTACGAAGTTACGGCTAAAAATAATTTATCCTTACATATATCCCTTTAAATTTGAGTATGTCAGAGACACTCTAGACAAGACTCCTCTCTTGATCAACACACCCACGAAGACCCTTCAGCAGGTGTATTGCCCAAGAGGCTTTAATATCTTTTAGACCCAAATCAACCAAGAGATGCCAAAGATATCGATTGCTCTTCAATACTTAATATCTATTCGAGCATAAGAGACACTCTCGTGTTGACCTCGACTCTATTGATGATCTAGATGACTTAACTTATTGGTGATCAATCAATTAGTTCTCTTGACTAAATCTAGTATTAAGCCCTAAGTATTTTGGGAATAAAAGAACACGATTTAATTAAAACGCTTAGGCCTCACGAGTAATCGAAGTACTAATAATTCACATCATCTAATCCAATCTAAGTAAAAAGAATTAGCTAAACATGAATTCAAATGTAAACAAAATAAAAGAAATAAAGATAAACATAATTGAAACTAAAATAAGAACTATATTCCTATGTAGCAAAATAAATCGTCTTGGCTAGAATGCCAGCAGAAAACTATAGTAAATAAATTAAAACAGAATTTAAGCTTTGCCCGTAGGACTTGTTCTTCTCCTCTTCAAACTCTCAAAGACAGAATTAAAATTATACTAGGGTTACACGATGATTTTGCAGAGAACAAGCAGCCATATATAAAGGCATCAAAGAGATGTAGAGGCGGTTCCCTTTATGGGTTGGACTCCTTCCTTCTTTGCCTTGTTTCTTTCTTTGGCTCACATCGGATTTCCTTCCATGTTGAGTTCAGCTTTGACCGGTGTCTTCTTGATAAGGATGGAAGTTTCCTTCCTTATCCTCTTCCTTGTCGCTCAAGAATTATCCGTTGCCCTTTGCTTCATCCTACTGTCTTGGTCACGTCAGCTTCAGTCTTGCCCTCAACGCGTACTAGTCTGGGTACTCTGCTGCTTTAGCCATAAGATTATGGGGAGGTACTCCTTCACCTGTAGCTTTGCTCAAAATGTATCTCTTCATTCCTAGCTACAAACTTCAACCCTATGCCCATATTGCATTGTGTCGTTGTCCAACGCCAGAAAAGCAGTTTTCCACCAGATTATGCCCACAATCGCACCTGTTCTACCCTGCACCCACTTCCTCCTACTTGTGTCCTCCCAGGCACAAAAAGACTCGAAAAAGACACAAAAGACACAACAAAAAGACACAAAAAATGAACACAAATATAGGTTCATCACACTCACACACTTTAATCACGTTTGTCCTCAAGTGTGTAGTTGCAACTTGCCCAAGACTCAAAACATGGAAAAAACAAAACTAAAACACAGACTCAACGCAAGTTTAACACATTATGGTCATTAGTCAAAGCAAGCAATCATAAATACAGATCAAGTTAAGCCATCAAATAGGTTAAGATAGAATCAATGAGCATAAGGATATTCCTCACAGTACTGTTCTATCAAGTGTATTGGGCTAAGTGTTTATGCTCGTGACCAATATTAACTTGACTTTCCATAGGCTTGCCTGCCTTCTACATTTTCATGATCTAAACACTTATCAATATGACTTTTGTTGGGTTATAATGAGGCTTAAGGCATAAGGTAGAAAATATTTAGGAACTGGCTATGGTGAATACGAACTCAGTTCTGGGCAAAGTCTGCTCCAGATTCTTCGTTCCTTTCCAATAGCTCTCTTAGCACACACTTATTTTTTCTATAACTCTTTTTTTATATATTTTTTCTCTTATTTTATTTTATTTATTTATTTATTTAATTTTCTTTTACAACACCTTAAATAGGTGTCTAGCCCATGGTAATGTACCCTTTGCCCTCCTTTCATCCCTCATCTTCTCTAAACATGAGTTCTCATGACCGGGACGGCTAAACTTTTAGGTTTATTTAAGTGTATCGAAAGAATTCATTTCAAGCTCGAGGGGGCTAGTCAAAGGATAAACATAAAGATAAGACTTTTTAGGCTTTGGACTAAATGAACAAAAAAACTATGCCTAAATCATCCAAGTGCGTTGATAAAGCTAATTAAGCTCAACAGGAATACAGGCAAGTTCTAGATCATTAAATCTCATGGTCATATCTCACACAAGAAAAGAAATCATACTACATAAAATATGTACAACAATTAAAAGCTCAAATCCTCTCAAGGTAGCTCACAGATTCATTCCATCCTACCTATCCACATACGTCATACTCAATCATAGCATAAAATCATACTTGACCTTGACATAAACCCTAAACATGTTGATCAACACACTCAAATAAACAAAACATTTAACACAACGATGACCCCCACCCACACACTTTGCATTGGGAAAAGTGGGTTAGGTAATGGTCAAGACACTAACACAAAATAGACTCAAACAAATTAAAACGACCCCACCCACACACTTTGCTTTGGGCAAAGTGAGTAAAGTCATGACCAACAAACTAACAAACTTGAGAAGGAAATTCGAATGCCTTCACCACACAATTTGCATAGCAAATTGTGGGTGAAGGTAATACCCTAACCTCCTCGACCAATAGACACACACAAAATTTAAAAAAAAAAACAACAAACAACTTAAACAAAAAATAAAAACCTAAACTACAACACAAACTGGGAGGAAACAAATTTATGAAGAAGATTAAGGTGTGTACCTGAAATTTTGGTGGGCAAAGTAGGCACGTTTTCCGTCGAGTAACTCCTTCAGCATCTTCTCCATACACTCTATCCTAGGCACATCCTTCTCAACTTCGGGCACGGCAACAACACCTTTTCCTCGGGTAATGGCAGGCTTCAACTCCTTGGCAGCTTTGACCTCAACCTCCTTTCCCTTGGGTAGATAGTCAATGAATACTATCTTGCCCATGGGGACTTCTCTGATGTCTTTCATCTGCTTCAAGACCTCAAAGTAGAGGTGCTCCTCCTTCATCGACTTGAGGTGAGAGATCTTCTCCATTAAGTCCATCTTCTGGGCATAGACTGTGATCCAGTGCCCACAGGAGTAGCGCTGCCCAAGCTTGGTGATAACTGCCTTGATGTGCTCCACCAAGAATGACCTAAAATTGAGTCTGAACTTTATCTTCATTGCCCAGAGGATGTAGAGCTCCTTGTGGCCACAGAGTTGCCACTATCTGACTTGGTATAAAGATTGTAGGCAAGTATGTAATGATAGATCCTGAGGGCATGACTCTTAAGCCCGTGCCCTTTGTTCGTCTGCGACTTGTATGAATCTCCATTCCCTACCTCCATCCAGGTTGCCTTCCATTCATCCTTCTCATAACTCGGAACCCCATGCTCCGCATTCTTGTACTCCGACTTCTGAGTATCTTTCATACCTATCATGCCCAACAACTGATTCATTTTGTTGATGGATTGCTCATACTCATTGCCCAACAACTTGAACTGGATGGCCATAGGCCCACTTTTTAGATGGATTATCACCTTGACATCTTTGTACATCTCCCGAACCAACTCCTCACAGACCACCACTGGCCACTCCAAAAACCTACCCCATCCTATGCCCTCAAATAGCTCCTTGACCTCATCCCAAACCCCCAATTCCTGGTACAGGGTCACATCCAACACCTTGGGGTTCGCCATTCCTCTTGCGATGCTAGGGTTTGTGGGTAGGATGGGCTTCTTCGTCCTTGCTATGCCCACACCGGCCTGTTTCTTGCCCTTAAAAACACTGATCGGAGCCATATCAAAAACCGTTATGGCCCATTTTCCTTCCTCATAGCCCATGGACTGGGATTTGGTTGTGGAATCGGTAAGGGTGGACTTGTCCATAGACTCCCCTAGCTGAGTCGATCCGACATCGGAGGCCACCGTCTTGGCCTTCTTTGATGGGTAGCAGCAACGACTTCCTCCTTCTTCGCCGCTCTCTTCTTCCTCGTCAATTGCTCAATAGGTTGCTCCTCCTCTTCCACTTCTTTGTCCTTATCTCCCTTTTCCTGTACCTCCTCCGTCACAACACTCAACCCCCTTCCGACTCATTCTGCCCAGACTCTTCAACCCCTCCCGCTGCTACTTCTTCCTGCTCAATGAGAGAAGGATTCTCCCTTTCGCTCAGCATCAACTCCACATCCACCGGTGGTGAGCTATCAGCAGGCATGGAGGACCTTGATGGGGTTGTTGGTACTTGCTCCATAGGCGTGCGTTTTTTGGTCGTTGGTTTTGGCGGCGACTGCTCAAGGTCGATATGGGTGCCGACGGGAATTTTGTTTAATTTGTTCTTGTTTCTAGTGGCTACCATATTGAAAAATAAGGGTTTTAATGGTGAAGGGAAGATGAGGGAGAGAGAAGAATGGAAGTTGCAGAGTTACGATTGAAGATTGCGGGAGAGTGAGGGGAAAATGTCAGTTATGGGTGTAATGGGTGTTGCTTTTTAGGTTATGACACAAACGGACAATTGATTTGACAGCTTGATCCGGTCTATTGCCCAGCACCCCGCATCATGCCCAATATCACTCGTACGACTCTCCTCCTTTTACAGCAACTCCTTCTCTATCGCCCATGACATCCTGCACTATGCTCAACAAACAAACATGCGAAGAACAAACTCTATCCTATGGTCAACTATAAACTACTACACATAATTTAAAATACTTTAAAATAAATAAGTATTTTTGTATTTTATATTTTTCAATTTTTTATATTTTCTTAATAAAATAAAAATAAAAAAATTGAAAACGAAAAGAAAACATACCAGGTTACCTCCTAGTCAGCGCCCCATTTAATTGGCTTGGGCACGGCGTCAAGCATTCTGGTCATTATTCTTCCTCATTAGGGAATCCAGATGACTCCCCAAGCCTCTGCTTCTCATGCCCATAATAGGCCTTAATCCTCTGCCTATTTACCTTAAAAATTTTCCCACTTTTGGAATCCTTGATCTTGACTACTCCATTTGGGTATTGGGCTTGAACTTCGTATTGACCTATCCACTTAATAGATAGCTTCCCCAATTTGAGTCTAAACCTCGTTTGATAAAGCAACACCTGTTGCCCAAAGTCAAATTCCTTTTCCTTGATCAATAGGTCATTGGTTTTCTTTGTACGCTCCTTGTACAAGCTGGAATTGTCATAGGCCTGAAGCCTTATCTCTTCCAACTCTTGAATCTCTAGCTTCTTTGCCTCACCTGCTTCATTCCAATCAAAATTCAACTGAGCTATTGCCCAATAAGCACGATGCTAGTTCAACAGGCAACTGACATCTCTTTCCATAAACCATGCGATAAGGAGACAACCCAAATGGTGTCTTGTATGCAGTCCGATATGCCCATAGCGCGTCATCAAGGCGCATACTCTAGTCCTTCCTCGTGGTGCCCACAAACTTCCTCAAGATGGTCTTGATGATAGGGTTGGACAAGTCAGCTTTCCCATTAGCTTGAGGATGGTAAGCAGTAGATACACGGTGGTGAACTCCACACTTCTTGAACAAGGCAGTGATTGTAGCATTGCAAAAGTGTGAGCCTTTTGACATCGATCACAATTTTTCACCCATTCATAGCTATCTTTGAACAACGTTGGCCAATAGAAACTACACTCCAAAATCTTTCTCACTGTTCGCTGGTGCCCAAAGTGGCCTCCACATTCCTTGTTATGGCAGTGCTTCAATATGCACTTCTGCTCATGGTCTTCAACACACTTCCTTATGATCTTATCAGAACACTCTCTCCATAATTAAGGTTCATCCCACACATAATATCGACTTTCTGCCTTGAGCTTGTTCTTTTGATATCTCCCATACTCCGCAGGTACTGCCCCAGTCACCAAATAATTTACCATATCTGCATACCATGGCTCGTCCTGGGCATAACTCAGATGCTCATCGGGAAACATCTCCTTGATCGGATTCCCATCCTCTTCTTGGAGTATTCTGCTCAAGTGGTCAACCACTTGGTTTTGGGCACCACTCTTATCCTTGATTTCCACATCAAATTTCTGTAGAAGAAGGATCCACCGCATTAGTCTTGGCTTGGTCTCCTTCTTAGTCATAAGGTATTTTAGTGTGGCATGGTCAGTATAGACTGTAGTCTTGCCCCCAAGAAGGTAGGAACGAAACTTCTCAAAAGCAAAGACCACAACCAACCTTCTTCTTCTTAGTTGTATAGTTACATTGGGCAGCATTCAAAGTCTTCGAGGCATAGTAGATAACATATCTCTCATTTCTCCTCTTTTGCCCAAGAACGGCTCCCACAACATATCCACTAGCGTCACACATAATCTCAAATGGCATACCCCAGTCGGGGGGTTGTGATCAAGTTTTTCTTCAAAATGTCGAATGCCTTCTTGCACTCCTCATCAAACTCCCAAGGTACATCATTCTGCAGCAACTTGGTCATGGGCTGAGCTATCTTGG
Source organism: Schizonepeta tenuifolia (assembly GCA_029490685.1). Classification (NCBI taxonomy): domain Eukaryota; kingdom Viridiplantae; phylum Streptophyta; class Magnoliopsida; order Lamiales; family Lamiaceae; genus Schizonepeta; species Schizonepeta tenuifolia. The sequence continues at coordinate 47,144,086 of CM055955.1, read as the reverse complement.
CAAAGTCCTTCACAAATCTTCAATAGAATCCAACATGCCCAATAAATCCTCTAAGTTGCTTGACATTGGTGGGATATGGCAGCTTCCCTATGATATCAATCTTGGCCTTATCCACTTCAATTCCTCTTTCTGAAATAACATGCCCAAGGACTATCCTTTCCTTGACCATGAAATTACACTTTTCATAATTCAACACAAGACTCTTCTCAACACATCTTCTCATAACTCTCCCAAGATTTTTAAGACACGAATCTAAATCCTTCCCATTGACGGTAAAATCGTCCATGAATACTTCAATACATTCGTCAAGAAGGTCAGAAAAATGTCCATCATACATCGCTGCAACATGACCAGGGCATTGCATAATCCGAATGGCATCTTTCTATAGGCAAAAGTACCAAACGGGCATATGAAAGTCGTCTTGCCTTGGTCTTCATCAGCCACCCATATTTGCATATACCCAGAATATCCATCAAGGAAACAATAATATTGGTTACCTGTTAACCTTTCAAGCATCTCATCGATAAAGAGTAATGTGAAGTGATCCTTCCTTGTCTTTTGGTTGAGCTTGCGGTTATCAATACACACCCTCCATCCAGTCTGAAGTCTCATGGCCACCATCTTCTTTTTATCATTCTCGACCACCTGAATCCCTAACTTCTTGGGCACAACAGGAATTGGACTCATCCATCGACTGTCTGAAATTGGATACATTATGCCCAAATCAAGAGTTTCAGGATCTCCTTCATGACCACTTCCTTCATGGCAGGGTTCAACCTTCTTTGGATCTCTGACCGAGACTGCATCCTCCTCGAGCAAGATGTGATGCATGCAATCCATTAGGCTTATGCCCTTGATGTCAGCCAACATTCACCCAATTGCTTCTGTGTATCTGCCCAAAAGTTCACATACTTTCTCCTCCTCATTGCTCGTAAGTGCTGATTTGATGATTAAGGGCAAGGTCTCGTTATCTCCAAGGTAAGTGCACTTCAGGTGCTTGGGCGAGATCTTCAACTCAATCTTAGGTGCCCGTTGGAGCGAAGGCACCAATCTATCTTTAGGCTTTAATCTTGAAATGCTGAGTTGCTCAAAACCCGGATGTACATTGCCTTCGTTCATCACATAACTTAATTCCTCCATCTCTTTTTGGTCATGATCTTCATCGTCTTGACCAAGGTCTTCTTCAATTTGCTGCTCAAGAGCCTCAACCACCCAATATTCTTCAATTACCTCATCGAACCAATCTTATGGGAAGTCTTCATCAAACTCATCATGGTCATAATCCTCTTGAATTGGGTCTTCTTCATCCATTTCTTCAATTTCCTCTAGAGTACCTCTTCCATATCCTCCTCGAGCAAGCAGAGACTATTCACAGTTTCTACCTCTTCAAATCTGTTCTGCCTATAGGCATCAAACTCCACCACTTCGCCCCTTACTTCGACAGTTAGCTTTCCAAACTCATAATCTATCTTAGTTCTCGTTGTTTTCAAGAATGGTCTCCCGAGCAAAATTACAGGGTACTTGGCCATCTGCTTTCCCATATCCAGCATATAGAAATCAATGGGAAATATAAGATCTCCCACCTTAACCAAGACATCTTTTAAAATTCCATCAGGGTAGACCATTGATAGGTCTGCTAATTGAATAACAACACGTGTTGGAGCTAAAGGTCCAAACCTCATCTCATCGAATATGGCTTTGGGCATGACGTTGATCAATGCTCCAAGATCGAGCATTTCCCTTGGTATCATGGTCGTGTCTATCATGCATGGTATAGCAAACATCCATGGGTCTCTTTGCTTTATGGGTAAGTGTGGATTCATGATTGCTGAAACGTTAGACACATGGAACTTGGCATCATCAGGGTATTTTATCTTCTTTGTACACATCTCCCATAAGAACTTGGCACACTTGGGCATTGAGCGTAATGCCACCTACAAGGGAAGATTAATCTCCACTTTTCGAAAAACTTGGAGCATTTCGTTCATCTCTTGTTGCTCTCTATCTCGGGAAAATCTCCTTGAATATGGTGGAGGTAGACCATTGGGCTTAGTGCTGGTCCTCTTGGCCAATAACATTACTTCTCTTTCAGCTTTAAGGGACTCGAGCAATGCCTCCTCCTCCTTTGAGCTAAAAATGGGATGCTCATTGGCCAAGCTGGCCGTCTTTTGCTTTGCTTCCAACTCGTGATATATCTCATCTAAATCTCCTGAACCCATCTTGGTCTCCTCCATCTTCTCGGGTTCCTCTGTTGGTACCTTGGGCACCACCTCAGGCAATCCTCTTCCACTTCTTAAGGCCACAGCATTGACCTGCTCCATGTTGATCTCCACTTGGGCAGGAAGTCGCCCACTATTCTCCTTTACAAGCTTTGACAATGTTTGTGTGATGTGAGTCAATTGAGCTTGCAGGTTGTTAGACGTCCCCCTACTTTCTATCTGAAAAATTTCAAAATCCTTTCGAAAGCGATCAAGGGTGTCCTTCATAAATTCCTCCCTGTTCTGGTCACGATGGGAGAGGAACATATGGTTGTTGTTGTTGTTGGGCAGGTTGCTGAGTTGGGCAGGATCTAAGCTCAAAATTGCCATACCTAAAATTCTCATTTTGGCGATACCCAAAGTTGTTGTTTTGCCCATAGCCGAATCTTTGTTGCCCAGGGGCTCCTTGCTGATTCTGCCCTATGGTCTTGACTTCTTCTTCATCAATGAACCAATTAGGGCAATCTGAGGTGATGTGGGTCGAAGCTTGACACACTTCACACTTTTTAATAGCCTTCCTTATGGTAACTTCATTCTCATCCACTTTTTTACTCAAAGCTTCCATCTTATCATCCTTTTTGGCCATAAACTCCTTCATTGTATTGACCAGAGAATCCTTGTTTCCACTGTGATCATGAGATTCCCCTCTAGGGATATCATCGTCATCTTTTGATTGCTCGGCCATAGTAGCTATCTTCTTGAACACTTCAGCTGGTGATTGATCTAGAATTCCTCATCCACAAGCGGCTATAATCTACTTCCTCTCTGAAGCTCGCAATCTACGCATGAAATACTCAACAAGGTCGATCTCCTCAATTCGGTGTTGTGGACAATGCGACAACATCTTCTTGAATCTTTCATAATACTCATATAGTATCTCATACGCTCCTATCTTGATTGAGGAAATTGTATTCCTCACGCTTTGGATGCGACCAACAGGAAAATACTTGTCTAGGAATGTGATGAGTCCATATTTTGTGATTATTTTGTGTGTATTTAAGGTGCCTAGATCTATTCTTTGTCTAGTCTTTTGTGCTTTTTCATGTCTAGGAGGGCACAATTTGGACAACAGGTGCGTTTTGGGCAGAGCAGGTGCATTTTGGCAACACAGTGATATATTCCGTGAAAAAGGCGAATGTTGCAGATTCAAGGCACTGAGCAGCTGAAGAAACTCTAGCTTGAACAACATAGTTAGCATCAAATGTGTCGCTACTCAATGGGGTCGCTTTGCCTAATACAAGGACTTTGCCCAGAGGAAGTCCGTTGACCGTCCAGAGCTTGCATCTGGGCAATAGACGAATGCATCTTATCCAAAGAAGCAGATAAGGACGGAAATCAACCAAGTCAATCTTTCCTTATCCATATAGATTCAGATCGCATCAAATCTCTTGAAGATAAGGATGGACGAATCTGGGCAGTATTTAACAAGGAAAGAAGAATCTGGACAATTGCCCAAGAAGGAAAGTATATCTAGGCAGCAGCTAAAGAAGGAAAGTCTTGCAGAAGAAGGCAACCCTTGGCCAAGCCCACAACTCTGGGCTAGGCCCATCAGAAACCCTACACATGCCTCTATAAATACTACTTTAAATCATGCACAAACGGATTTTTTACTTTTTACTACTCCCGATAGATTAGATTTTACTCATTCTTAGTTAGGAGCTTCGACTCACTTTTAGTTTAGTATATTTATATTTTCATTTATGTTCTTTCCGGCAATGTCGGAGTCCGCCGTTGCCCAAGACGTTCAGATTATGTTTTATTTCAATTCAAGTATATTTTCTTTTATCTCTTTTGCTTTTGCTTATTTAATTATGTCTAGCTAAGTTTCTCTAACCCAGTCTGGACAATGATGAATTAAACATGAACCTATAAACTCGAGAGGTCTAAGTTGAGCTTGATAATTGCATGCATGTGTTCCCGATATGTTAATGAGCTTATTCCAATATGGTTTAATACAATTGAGAGATTAATAAGCCGTTAATCACTTAAGAGATATTAGATCACTAATCAATTGGGAAGTAGGAGTGTTTTCCATAACTTATCTCCATTAAGATCGATTAATATTAGAGTAAGTTGTCTACCCTGCTGGGCTAAACGTGACGATTCCTTGTTGGGCCTTTCTAGTAGCTAATGCTCTTTGGGCAAGAAACTGAACGATGACTCCGACAGAGGTATTGCCCAAGGTAGGTAATCGGTGGTGCATCACCAACTAAGTAAGGATAGGTCAGGGAAGGGTTTGTTGAGAGCGTGACGAGTAAAAAGAGATCTCAGCATTCAAGTCCTATAACCAACGATGCATGCATGTGATAAATATATTTGCACCAATGACCGAGTAAGCATTCACATTTCATGAGTCAAGTCCAGACCAGGTTACTTTTGTTTATTGATCAATTCTTCTTTTAGTTTCAGTTATTTAGTTTTACAGCGTTTTGCCCAATAAGGGTACTGTGACCAAAACCAAAACCTTTTTGCAACACCGGTGGAAGGAGGCAAGAGAAAGATACTATCAACTCCTCGTGGATCGACCCTGTTCTTACCACTATCTATATAGTTGTGGGCATAGGCTACAAATTTATTTTGCGAGTGCTAACGACGGCCTCATCAAAATTAACGTTGTTGCCTGGGAGTTGATTTCAATAACTTTCTCTTGGGACGAGAAGCACGTGCAATAAAGAGGAGAAAACTTTGCGGGCCATGTTGTTCTCGAGCAATATGAGTTTGGAGCCCATCGGCATTATATTGCCCAAAATCACTGGAGATTGGGAGTTCAAGCACACTTTGATTCAATTATTGCCCAAGTTCAATGATATGCCCGGAGAAGATCCCATACGTCATATTTGAGATTTCGAGATGGTGTGTTGGATAATATGAGATGTGACACCCAACAATCCCCACTTTGCGGATTATGTGAGGTTGTTGACATTCCCATTCTCTCTTCAAGATGAAGCACGTGAATGGCTTTACACGTTGCCCGCTGGGAGTGTCACTACATGGAAACAACTGCAACAACAATTTCTTGAGAGGTACTACCCTATTGCCCGAATTCAGAAAGAAAGAAAGAACATCACTACAATTAAGATGGGCATAGAGGAGTCACTTTATGAATATCACCGGAGATTCAAGCAGATGTTGGTCAGATGCCCACAACACGGGATTCCTGACCAAGACCTTATTCAAGCTTTCATGGATGGATTAAGGCTATGAGATAAGGATTGGATTGATGCTGCGTGTGGAGGATCTATTTTGAATAAGTGCCCTAGTGAAGCTTTCAAGTTGTTCGCCATAATGGTAGAAAACTGAAGGGATCAAGAGAAGATGCAAAGATCGGTTGCAATTGACCAAAAAGACGATAAGATTGAGAGATTGTGCAGTATGATGGAGAAGTTTATGGCCAACATGAGCACTCCTATATGCCCAACTCTTAAGAAGACAATTAAAAAGTGTGAAGTGTCTTCAACCACTACACACGCTACTGACCAATATCTGTCTTGGTTCGAGGATGAAGAAGTAACTGTTATTGGGCAACAACCTGGGCAGAATTGGAACATTGGGCAGAATGCACCTCAACAATAACAATACCAACAACAATATGTTTTGCCCCACCACCATGATCAGAACAGAGGCGACTCGTTGATGACTGGCATGAATAGTCAACTTTCTCAAGTTGCGCACATGTTGGCCATAATGGAAAAGAAGCAAGGGGAACAACCTGTCCAAGAAGAGGTTAACATACGATCAACAGATGAAGAACTTGCCCATGAAATAGAAGCTAAAAAGAAGGATGCTGCTATGCTTAAGAAGGTAGAGGTACCTGCCTATGTGCCCAGAATACCATTTCCAGGCAGATTGAGAGAAGAGAAGGAGCTTGGGCAACATATTGGTATTGATAATCATGTTAAAGAGGGCATAACTGATGACAACGCCCAAGATGGTGATTTGAAGGTTGTCCAAGAGGTTAACTATTTAAGTACTGAGGTTGACGGACAACACAGAACTGAGGCACTCAACATACCCTTATTGTGCCCAGAAGACGGATTGGTGCCATCTATTGAGCAAGCACCGAAGTTGGATAGGCCATTGCCCAGACATCTGAGATACATGTACCCAGGGCAAGATGAGACTCTACCCATGATCATAAGTGATGAGTTAACCATTGAAGAAGAAAAGGTGCAAAGCGTCTTGGACATGAACATAGAGGCAATTGATTGGACTTTGACCGATATCCAGGGCATGAGTCCAACCATTTGTATGCATCATCCTTTGATGAAAGAAGACATTGTGTCCAGAATGGAACATCAAGCAGAGCTGAACCAAGTAATGAAGGAGATCCTAAAACTCCTGGGTCTGGGCAGAATTTATCCAGAATTTGAAGATAGTTCGTTACCCAAAGCGCATACTATGCCCAAGGCGTATGACAGTCAAGTTGTTAAAGATAATATCAAAAGATGGTGGCCGTGAGATTCCGAAGTGATCGGAGGGAACATATTGATTATCGGAAGTTTAATGTATGGAGAAGGAAAGTTCAAGACGTAATCACTTGGGAAAAGAAATTTTGCTATGGGCACTACTATGGTCAGAAGGAGGCTCTAGATCTCCTTGACCTTGGAAAGCACTGAATGAGTCCCACGTCATGCCTAGGATGCAAAATAGGGCGCTGACCAGGAGGCATCCTGGTATGTTATTTGATTTTCGTAATTTGCTTTTAATAAATTTAGCTTTAATAATAACCTTAGGATAGGTAGTTGTTTTTCCTTGCATGGTGTTTTTGTTTTTGGTGTGCAGAAGTAGAGGGGTAAGAAAAATGAAGGAAATAAGTTCTCTCGTAGGTACTTTTGGAGCGTCTGGGCAATGTCGAAAAAATAGTTGCTGACACCAAGGTTAATCAACAAGCTTATTTTGCCCGCATCAGATTTAGGAGTTTGAGCAAAACAGCAAGGTTGGCATGACGTTCAAAAGTGAAGGCATAACCACCAGCATGGCTTTCTTGCCCAGAACCATTCATAAATGGGCAAGAGGAAATCTGCTATCTCTGTGTTGAAAGACATCGAGGTTAGCGGTCTGGGCTAGCTGAAGGAGAATCTTGTCGCACATTATGGCACAATTTGCTTGCTCAACGTGCCATTTTAGAATCATCAGCGGTGGGCAAGATGTACACCTGCCTAACCAAGAAGCAAGGAATTGCAAACTTTGAGAGCGTTGACCAGTTTGGAAGAAGTTTTTGTTGCATGTATGGAGATACTCCATGCCACTCACTTTGCCCTCAATGCGTACTCTGCCCACAACACATCCAGGTGTTTTGCTATACCTTCATCATAATTATTTCGTCCCAAGTGTTTTGTGGTTTAGTTTGTTTGAGTCTATTATTTTCTGTCTTTTTTTTGTTTTTATTTTCGTCGAGTTTGTCGAGTCTTAACCTTTACTTTACCCTTTTTTTGCTCAACGCAAAGTATGTGTGTGGGGGTCGATCTTGAGTCAGTTTTATTTTAGTAGTGTCTTGACCACCATTTCACCCACTTTGCCAAAGATAAAGTGTGTGGGTGGGGTTGTTATGGTTTTTATGTGTTTATATTTGTAAGTTAGTTGGTCAACATGATAGGAGTATTGGTCAAGATAGTGTGATAAATTCTTTGTGCTTAATTGATGCTTGTTGAATAGTGTTGAGTTTATGCATGCTAGAAGATGACTTGTATGATGGACTGAATTGTGAGCATACCCTGTGAGGATTTGAGATTAATTAATGTATTGACCAATACATGATTTCTTTTCTTGTGTGAATAATGACATCTCAATTAGGAAGAACTAGAACTTGCTTGTACTTTTGTTGATGATTTCTAAACTGGGCTTAGGAGCTTGACATGATTTAGGCAGTTTCTTTCACTTGCCCAAGGAGCCTTAAAAGCCTACCTTAATCATTTATCCTTTGACTAGCTCTCTTGAGCTAATTTAATTCTTTCTATTCACTTAAATATTGCCTTGATAAAATTTCCTACCTGGTCATGAGAACTCAGGGAATGTAGAAGAAAAGGGAAGGAAGGAGACGATGGGGTACATTCTGGGAAGGCATTTTGTGTTGATAGTAAGGTACCTTATTGACCAAATTAGTAAATATTGTGAAAGAAGTAGGGAGGGAACAGAAAAAGAAAAGAATATATTAAAATATTAAAAAAAAAGAAAGAGTAAGTTCCTCCTACTAAGTTGTTATGCTTAGGCCTGGAAAATGAGGCAAGGAATCAGGAAGAAGCTGGGAAACCCTGTTGCCCAGTACGAGTTCAAATGACCTTAGCCCATATCTAAATACATCCTACCTATTGCCCTAAGCCAAGTTACAGGCCAATAAAAGACCTAATGATGAGTTTTAAGGTTTAGTTCATGAGATTATGTCACACCCCATTCTCGAGGTGCGACGAACACTAAACTCCATTGGACTGTGAGGGTAACACCATCAAATAAAATTTGACTCAACAAGGAATCATGCTCGGGAACAAGGGAATATTGACTGAAAGCGATAACAATTATCAACATACTTTCAAGAAACAACTCAACAATAAACGAGCATAGATAATTTACATTGATCCAACAATATATAATAAGTGTATCGAATTCATCATGCGGATAATAAAGAAAATAGGAAATTGTTTCGAGCACGATGCTCATTGTATCATCACACCATCAGAGTATTGAAATCAAAAGATAAATTATATAGTTGTTTTGCAGCGGAGACACAACTCAAATCCCACAACTACATATATGAAGATATGTACTTGCAAGCTTAACCAAACGACTCGACTCAAAACACACCACCAAGCCATCCTCACCATCCTCATCTATGCTAACCTGCACATTTAGAAATACATGCAAGGTTGAGTACTTCGTATTCAGTGAACACATGCCAAAATAATTTGAAAACTTGCTCATTAAAGCTATATAATTTAACTTGCCTTGCCACTGCATCACAAGTATTAGTACAATTTAAAACATTTTACTTGTGAATGCAAAAACATTTTATTTTCTAAATGGACTGCGCAGTCAAGATATAATATTTAATATAGGTATGAATCATCTACCACATCATCTTTGTGTCGAAAAGTAGGTATCATTCTCAAACACTGTGACCGGCTAAACCGAAGTAAAGCATCACAGTCACCTCAAACAATTCAAATACCACATGTGGGTTCCTGCCTCTCACAGGATAATAATAACAACTCAAGCAAATGATAAAGCATACCAAACTCTGATAAATGACAAGTCAATTAACTTTAAAAACTCACGTAATAATACTCAATAAATAATAGCATTCATCAGATTTTCAGTTTTAGAAAAGTCCACCTGATTGCTGGAAACTTAGTCGAGGTAGCTTACTCTTTTCGTCTCCTCTTTACTTTTCAGTCCCGCTTGGCCCTTCAAGAATAACATCGATTAAGGACGAGATTACTATCTCACAAAATGTAAAACGTAAAATAGACTGTGGGCTCGGCTGAAGGACTTCTACTTGACTCGGGTCTTTCTTATCTTAACTTATCTAAATCGATTTCTTCTTCGATTTTTCGTCTATATTTGGTTACTAAATTAATTTCTCGAACTCGAACTCTCGACTCTATAAAATAATAATATTTAAATATTTCACGCAAAAGGAGAATTCACTATTCATCTCGTCTCGTTCTTCTCGATTTTCCGAGTTATACGAACTCAAAAAATTATAGAATTAATTCTCGACTATTAATATTACAAATCATTCACATCAAAACTTTCACATCAATAATCGGACATTCACACACAGGAAAACGACTGACTTCATAAATAGGCGGAAAAAGAGAAATTTCACTTAATCACATAAATTCAATCAAACATAAAAATGAACTCAGAATTTAATTCACATCTCAAATGCAGTCTCATGCCCACTTATTACTACTCGACTTTCAACTTTAGAAAATTATAACTTCGGATTTCAACGAAAATAATTACTTGAATTAAATTAAAGAATTTAAACATGATTTTGGATTTTGAAATCCAAAACTTTTACTAAAATTTTCTTGATTTTAAACTACGTTGTTATTTCTCAAAATACGAGCTTAAACTCGGATAATTTCTCAACTTGATATCTCAACTCCAAATAGTATTAATTAATCTTTTTCTCAATTAAAATTTCTTTAATTTTCGTTTTTATTAAAGAAAAACTCTGTTTTTTGTTTTTAAATTTCAACGCTCGATAACTTCTACGTTTTAACTCCGATTTAAATGATTCTAAAATCAAACTTGATTATTTTTACTCAACATCGTCATCAAATCACTCAATATTCCATATAACATCAAGAACTCAATTTCCAACTATTAAAGCTCATCAAACTAACTTTTCTCATATTAAAAGCAATCTTGTTCGTTTTTCAAACTTTAAAACTCTAATTTATGCACATAACACTTCATCTCATAAAATCATCATCCAAACATTTAAACATACTCAAGAATGTACACATCCAATTTATAACTCATATAATTTAAAAGTTTTAGTTTTTAGGGAAATATTCCACTTAAATTGAAAAATCAAGTTATTATTATTTTTCTAAAAATTTCCTTTGATCGATTTGTCAATCAAAATAAATAAACGAACTCAAATATGTAAAACTCATCTCTTAATTCATATACTTCGATTCTTAGGATATTTTCCCATAGAAAATTCAGTTTCCTTCATTTTAATTTCTATTACTCCTCAAATAATTTTAATATTAATATTCTATTTTTCTTTTATCTCTTAACATACTCAAACATCACAACTTATGAATTCAACTAATTAACCATCAAAATCTTTACATTTCTAACAAAGAAATTTCTTTCTTGATTTATTCAATATTTAAACTCATAAATCAAAAATTATCATTTTCTTCTTCTTTAATGGATCGAATTTTTCCTTAGAAAAATTATTAAATTTTATACTTTTCTTCATTAATTCTAAACATGCTTAAAATTCCATTTAATCTTTAATTTCATCATTATATCAAAGAAATCCATCAACTATATAAATATGCATATTTCGAATTTTTCATATAAATTAATAATTAATTTATTCCTTCATTAAATCTTCAAGAATTCATCAAGAACACCATATACTCATCTTCATATCTTCATGTTCTTCAAGAACATCAAAAACTCATTATATATATATATATATATATATATATATATATATATATATATTCCTTCGAATTTTCTTATAAAAATTATAAGAAATTACTATCTCTTAATTTCTTAATTCTTATGCATCATACTTCATTTAAAATTTACTAAGATCATCATAGATCATTCAAAATCATTAACATCATCATATATCACTTAAAATCATCTATATCATCACATAATCATCATCTTCATACTTGCATATATATCAAGATTTTCATAAAAATAAGAAATAAATCAAACTCTTTCATTTAATCATATTTTCATGCTTATATGTACTTATATTCATCAAGAACATCATCAAATCCATAAATAAGGATCTAAGCTCAAAATTCTCATTTTTCTTCATAATTTTCGGAACACATATGAAATAAATCAACAAAAATTTCTATCTTCATGCTTATACATACAAACTACTCAAATCATCATAAACATATATCATCAAACATTTCATCAAGAAAATCATCAACTTATCAAGAAAAATCATCAAAAGTTCTCCTCTTTTCTTCTTCCTCTTCTTCGATTTTTAGGTAGAAAAATTAGAGAAAATTTCTTCTCTTTTACTTCTCATCTTTTAACTTCAATTTTAAATTTTTAAAACTTATCTCACCATCTTAATCACCATTATCGATCATCATCAATTAAATCCCTAAGGTTTGCCTAAGCATAAGGTAAACATGCATGGTTTCCTTTATCTTTTCCACATACATATACATATACAAGAATCAAGAAATATCATACTTAAAATAAATTCAAAACTTCTCCTTCTTGGCTTGAAGAAAATTGGCAGATTTGAGGGTGGAGAGAGTTTGGATTTCTACTTCTCTTCCTTGCATGAAACATAATACAAGGAGTTAAGAATCAATGCTTGGATTAAGAAGATCAAATTCTTTGCTTATAAGACCATGTTGGTCGAACAAAACAAGGAAGAAAAATGAGTGATTCTCATGGCTAGAATCAAACTTGAATCGAAGAGATGAATTATTACTTACTTCTTGATGATTTTAGTAGATAAAAGTGAAGAATTCTTCAAGAAATCTTCATAGCTTCAAACTCCTTCCATGGAGATATTTAGTATGTGTGTATCGGCTAGAGAGAGATGAGAGGGAGAGATGATGACTAGAGAGAATATGAGAGAAGGGAGATGTACTTGATGTGTTGAATGAAAATAATCGAGAGAGAGAGAGAGAGAGAGTGTAGGAATGTCGACTACAATAAGAGGGAGGGAGAGTGATCCTCACACGCTATGGGTGAGAGTGGGGGAGAGATTTGGGTAGAAATTAGGATAAACATGCAGATTTTTATCTGCTAAATATCCCCGGAATAAAAGTTTTCTGGTAGAAAATATCCTTATTATTTCGTTTATCTCACAAACGACGTAAAACACTCCTCGACTCTTTCTCGATGTCGAAAACCTCTCTACTTTGTCTTATATCACACCAAATAAATCAAGAAATCCAAATATAAAATTTTTAAATCAAAATTTCGACTAACGAAGAAAAACTTTAAAATTGCTCGGTCAATTAAACCGTTAAGAAATAATTTTTAAAACTCTCTCATATGATCTCAGAAAACTCTCCAGTATATCTCAAAAGTCTTAAAATAATTTCTAGACTCAAAAGACACTAATTAGATGAAATTCGGAATTAGTCGATGAATAGTGAAATCTCGGTTATCATTACTATTCATCAAAAAGTAAAAATTCTCAGAGCTTTCCGAAATTCAAACTCAAGCTCAAACACATATAAAAATGCTCAAACAATACATCACATACTCGATTCGAATAATCGAAATGAGAAAAAACACATAAGAGCACATAGGGGCATTTTAGTCATTTCACAAGAAAATTTCTTTTCTTGGAAATTTTTTTATCACTCAAAGCACATCATATAAGCATATAAACTCATTTAGAACGCATTCAAAAACTTAGAAAAGTTCGGGGTATTACATCTTCACCCCCTTAAAAAAAAAATTGTCCCGAAATTTGCTAACGTTGAGGAAATAGCTCAGGATACTTCGCTCTCATGTTTTCTTCAAGTTCCCACGTAGCTTCTTCAAGATCGTGGTGACACCACTTAATCTTAGGGGAATCATTTCATTCTAAGTGTAATACCTTGAACTTTTATAAGTCTTTGAGTGTGTTTTAATGCGTTTATATTTTTTTAAATAACATGTGTTGAGTGTTAAAATTTTTCAAGAAAAGAGATTTTCTTGAAAATAAAAATAAAAATAAATGACGAAAATGTCCTTATATGCTTTGATGTAATTTTCCTCGTTTCGACTATTCGAATTGCGCATATGATGCATTGATTGAGCTTTATCATATGAGACTGAGCATGAGTATGAATTTCGAAGAATTCTGAAAACTCCCTTTTTGATGAATAGTGTCGATAAACTGAGAAATCACTATTCACCGACGGACTCTGAATTTAGTTTAATTAGTGTCTTTTGAATTTAGAATTAATTCTAAGACTTTTGAGATATATTAGAAATTTTTCTGAGATCATATGAGAGGAGTTTAATAATTTATTTCCTAACGGTTAAATTAACCGAGCAATTTTTAAATTTTTCTTCGTTAGATGGAATTTTGATTTAAAAATTAGATATTTGGATTCCTTGAATTATTTCGTGAGATATGAGACAAAGTAGAGGTGCTTCCAATGTCGGGAACGAGTCGAGGAGAGTTTTTAGACGTTTCGAGAGTTAACGGAAAAATAGGGATGTTTTCTACCGAAAAACTTTTTCTTCCGGGGAAATTTTTACCAGTTAAAGTAAGATATTTTTCCTCTCTCCCTCTCTCTCTCTCTACAGACATCAACTCCCTCTCTCTCCCTAATTATATTCTTCTCTTTGTTTAATCCATTTTCATCATTCATTTCATCTCTCATTTCTCTCTCTCACTAACAAAGAACAAAGCAACATACTCTCTCTCTCTAATCTCCCTCTTTGCCGAGAAAGAAGAAGAAGGAGCAGCCCTCCCTCTCTTCTTCCCCTTCTCTCCCTCACCGTAACATACATACATATATATATAGATATATGAAACTTCCATGGAAGCTTGAAGCTTGAAGCTCCAAGATCATCATCATCTTCAACCTTCAATTCAAATCAAAAAAGGTAATATTTATCCTCTAAGTTTGGTGATCATCTTGAGATCAAAATCACTTCCCTCTCTTTCTTCTCATTTCCGGCATCTTTGCCAAAGAGAGATGATTGATTTTTGTTCATTTTCTTTGAGGTCTAGAGAATGAATACAACAAGGTTTCTTCCATGACAATCCAAGCCAAACATTGAGCTCTTTTCCCTTCATCACCATCGATCAAAACTTTGAAGGAGAAGGAGTTTGATTCATTTTCTTTAAAGTATGATATTTCTTCAAGACATGTATATGTAAATGTATAGTGATAAAGAGAAAGAAAAATGCATGTTTAATTTATGCTTAGGCAAACATAGGATGATGATAATGATGATATAATGAAGAAAACAAACCCTAGAAATTCATGTAGGACTTAAGAGCTAAGAAAGAAAAGAAAAGAAAATATTTCTACAATTTTTTTTAAGAAAATAGAAGAAAAGAGGAAGAAGAAGAAAAATGATTTTGATGAGTTTTTGATGATTTCTTGATCATATATGTGTTGATGATAATTTGAGTGATTTCCATGCTTGTGTGAAGATGAGAAATTTTGTTATATTATTTTTCTATGGTGCCGAAAAATATGAAGATTAAATGAGGAATATTTGTTTTAATTTTTGCTTTATGATTTGATTATGTTTATGAAGGATACGAGTATATATGAGCATGAAAATATGATTAAGTTAAGGATTTGAATTATTTTGCTATTTTCTTGAAGAAAAATCGAAGCATATATGTGTGGAAGAATCATGATTTTTGATGGTTTATGATGATATTGATGATGTTAATGATATAGTTATGATATTGATGATATTTGAGTGTTAAATGTTTAATGAAAATTTAAGAGATGAAGAAAAATGAATTTTAGATATATATATGTGTAAAAATCGAAGAAATGAGTATAAGTGTGTGTTCTTGGTATTCTTGGTGAAAGTATGAAGATTTGAGTATGTGTTCTTGATGTTCTTGGTGAAAATATGAAGATTTGAAGATGTAATAAATTAATTATAAAATTAATTAAATAATTTCTTTTAAATTAAAAAATAAAAATAATAAATAAATAATAGAAAATAAAAAGAGAATAAATAATTTATTAAGGAGATATGAATTGAGTAAAATAAAGAAAGGCATTTGTTTGTTAAGGATAAAAAGACCTAAATAACTAGAGAAGAAAAATGTTTAAGCTTACTATTGGTTATTAAAAAGAAAGATAATAATAATAGTTGAGAAATAAAAGGAATTAGAACAAAGAAGATGAATTTGAAACATGAGTATAAAAGCGTAAGAGACGGATTAGTTGAGTTTGAGATCGTTTATTCATTTTGAATAAGAAATAAATCAAAGGATTAATTTTTATGAAATATTTTTTTTAGAAGTTGTTTGATGTAAATTTGAGACTTATGTTGATATTTCTAAGAATACTTGAATAATTAAAAGATGCTATGAAGTGGTAAGTTGAGTAAAAGAGAGTTATAAGTTGAAATCAAATAAATGTTGTTTATTAAAATGTGAGAAACGAGTTTAGTGAGTTTTGAATGCTTGAATGTTCATTTCTTGATGGTATGTTGAGTATTGAATGATTAAATAATGATGTTTGAGTAAAAATAAACGAGTTCGCTTTTCAAATCTTTTAAATCGGAAATAAGACAACTATTGACTGTGTTTGAAATATAAATCATGTCTGAGTTCATTAAGCTTGATTGAACTTATGTGCTTAAGTGAAATGTTTCTATTTCGTTATTAGTGGGATAATTTGTTCATCTGTTGTAAATGCTCGTTATGACATGAATGAATTGTGATGACGATAGTTAAGAATTAATGATTCGAGAACTCGAGTAGCATAAACAAGATGAGTAGTATTCTCTCGTTTAGTGAGAAGTACTAAAGTAATATTATTTCTAGAAATGAAAATGTGAGTCGAAGTTTTATCTAGTAACCGAGTAAAGTCGATAACCCGAGAATGAGAAAATCGAGAAAAGATGTCGACGTAGAAAAGTTAAAATAACATAGGAAAGACCCGAGTCAAGTAGAAGTCCTTCAGAGGAGCCCAAAATCTACTTTACATTTTACTAGATAATAGTCTCGTTCTTATTCGATGTTATTTGTGAAGGACCAAGCGGGACGGAAAAGTAGCGAGGACAAAAGAGTAAGTCGCCTTGACTAGATCTTCGGAAGCCAGGTGGGCTTTTTTAAAACCAAAAAACTGATGAATGCTTTTATTTATTGAGTATTATTATGTGAGTTTTTAAAATCAATTGACTTGCCGTATTATTTGAGTTGGTATGCTTTATCATCTGCTCGAGTTATTATTATCCTGTGAAAGACAGGAACCCACGTGTGGTATTTGAGTTGTTTGAGGTGACTGTGAGCTTTACTTTGGTTTAGCCGGTCACAGTGTCTGAGAACGAGGCCTACTTCTCGACACAGAGATGATGTGGTAGATGATTCGTACCTGTATTGAATATTATGTTTTGACTGCGTAGTCCATTTAGAAAATAAAATGATTTTGCATTCACAAGTATAATGTTTTAAAATTCATTAATACATGTGATGCTATGACAAGGCAAATTCAATTATATAGCTCTAAGAGCAAGTTTTTAAAATGTTTTTGGCAATGTGTTCACTGAGTACGAAGTACTCAGCCCTGCATGTATTTCTAAACGTGCAGGTTAGCAGGATGTGGATGGCGAGGATGGCTTGGTGGTGTGTTTCTTTTGAGTTGAAAGTCTAAGCTGGCAATTACATGTCTTCATACATGTAGTTGTTGGGATCGAGTCGATGTCTCCGCTGCATGATACTTTCTTTTGATATGTTTATGATAATACTGTGATATTCTGTTGGATTCAAGAGTACTGTGCTCGAAACAATTTACTGTTTTTCCTTAATTCCCGAATGATGTGAACTTGACAAACTTGTTCCTTTTTGGATATACTTATGTAAATTATCTATGTCCGTTTGTTGTTATAATGTGACTTGAAAACATGTTTATATTTGTTATCGCTTTCAGTCAATATTCCCTTGTATCCCGAGAATGAACCCCTATGTGAGTTGAGTCTGTTTGTTGGTTTCTTATCGTTTCTAGCACCTCCGGAAACGGGGTGTGACACTAAGCTGCTGAATCTTATGATCCAGAATTCGCTCGGGTCTCTCCTTGTAACTTAAATCTGGCTTCAAAGCTACGTCTTCCCGTCGAATCATGTGTTTCGGATAAAAAATGTACTTATGCAATTGCGATACATGAAACACATTATGAGAATTCCCAAAACTGGGAGGCAAAGCTAATCTATACAAGAAGTGTCACAGCCCCAAATCCCGAGGGACGGCAAAGCCGGGGTGCGACTAGAGGTTGGATTAAAGAAGCGGGGAAGAAGGGGGATAAATGAATAAAAAGACAATGATTGAACAACAACCGATATCTATGAACAGATTTTATATTAAAAAGAAAGAGAGAGTCAACCTTGAAGGGTCGCTCGACAAGTTGTTCAAAAAGGAACTAAGTTCATTGTACGGGACTTAGACAAAAAGATAGGTTTATGTTGGGAAATTTATTAGTATAAGTTTTGATGGATTCCAAAACCGGCTGACCCCAACCGAGTAGATGTTGCCAGTACCTAATGT
Organism: Schizonepeta tenuifolia; assembly: GCA_029490685.1. NCBI lineage: Eukaryota > Viridiplantae > Streptophyta > Magnoliopsida > Lamiales > Lamiaceae > Schizonepeta > Schizonepeta tenuifolia. The sequence goes on along the minus strand of CM055955.1, from coordinate 47,125,912 downwards.
TAGAATTTAGGCTCGCTGTTTGAGCAAAGTTAAGTTTTTATCTTTACAGGTCTCCAGCTGAAGATGGCAACAAGGCGTCACTCAGACAGAACATCAGTTGTGAAGAAAGACAACTGAGAGTTCATTTGTTCAGATGTAAACAAGGGGAAGTCTTCAGAACATCAGTTGAAGGAAACCAACTGAGCGTTCATCAAACGAGAAACAGTTGAAAGGAAGAGAACATCAGATGAAAAAGAAATCATCTGAGGGTTCAAACCCAACTGAGTAAAGAAGTGGAAGACAACTGAGGGTTCAGTTTCAGAACCTCAGTTATAGAATCTGAACAAGGAGTTCAACTGTTTTGAAGTTCAAAGTCAGCTGAGAACTCGACAGATCGGAACATCAGCTGAAGATCACTCAGATGAAGGTCAAGACTTTCAACCGACAAACCGAAGTTGAATTTCAAAGATTTGAATTTCAAAAGGAAGTCACATGAGGGTTTGACCGTTCAGTCATTACCCCATCTGGCCCAACACAAGGCTGTCTCAGATGGAAAGCAAAGGAGCACAGATGCCATATCGGGAAAGTCTGCAGAGATGAGAGACAAGCCATCGCTTTCAACCGATCAGAGATCAACTGCTCCTCCAACGGCTAGTTGATTCTCTCCGCCTATAAATAGAGGCATCATCTCATTCGAGATGTAAGAGATGCAGATAGACACATAGACGACTAAAAATTCAAAAGCTTTCTCGAGAGAAATCAAAGCAAATCTGCAAAATCATCATCTAAGAGCATCAGCAGCTGAGAGTTCCAATTTGAGAGAACATTAGTAGCTGAGGGTTCAAAAGACTGCTGACTCTGTTTCACGAGGTGTGAATTCGAGAATTTTCTTCAGTGGTCCACTGAACAGATCTTTTCACGCTAGTGCATTCTTGCTCGCATTTTTTTGTTGTCCCGTTTTTGTTTGTGCAGATGGACGTCAAGGACAAGATCACAGTCATGTTCTCTGTTGTCAACTATACATCATGGAGAACTCGAATGAAGAAGATCCTTTTGTTCAAGCATCATAGGATGCAACAAGTTCTCACATCTGGACCAATCGTCATACGAGACAGAATACTTCGCACTCCCACAAATCCTAACGATGGAGATGCAGTGGTGGAGTATGTGGAGAAACAGCCAGAGGACTACACTCCGGAGGAGGCCAAGGTGAGCCAGCTGGATATCTGGGCTCAGAGCACAATAATGTCCACGGTTGGACAAGATTATCTGCCCTGGATAGAGGAATGTGAGACCGCAAAAGAGATGTGGAACATCCTGGCCTCGCTAAGTGAAGGAAGCGACGAGACAAAGGAAAACAAGTTCTCGCATGCATGTCAAGATTTTGACAATTTCAGTCTGCGACCTGATGAGACTATAGATCAGCTAGAGCTCCGGTTTATGGACACTATCAGAAGAATCCAATCCATCCGGAAAGGAAAATACACTCTAAGAGAGATAAACCTCAAAGTGTTGCAAGCTCTACCGGCTGAGTGGGATACTTTCACAAATATCCACGAGAGCCGAGCTGACCTAGGTGAAATGGGAACTGAAAGATTGTTCTCAATCTTGAAAGGAAATGAGTATAAGGTCAACAGAAGGAGGTCGCAGTCCTCAAGTCAGACAAATAGAATTGAGGACATCGGCTCAGCATCAAAGTCAGTTGCCCTCCGAGCTGACTACTCAAAGTCGAGATCGTCAAGGCCAACCAGGTCGGCTGACACGACTGCAAAGGAGCCGAGCAGAGAAGAACTGCAACAGAACATTGCAGCGTTGTCAAAGAAGTTAGCCGATATGGATACTCGGTTCGGCAAATATAAACGTTTCTATAAATCAAACCGAACTCGAGACAATTCAAAGTCAGTTACCAATGGTTGCTTCGAATGCGGCAAGGAAGGACACTTCAAAGCTGATTGCCCAGACCTCTCAAAGAAGGAAAGAGAAGCACTGAGGGCGAAGCAAACTGCAAAGAATAAGGCCATGGTAGCTGAAGAGGCAGCTGACGATATGGACATCTTCACAGACACTGAAGATGAGGATGATCTGACCTCTACCAACAAAGTCATCAGTCCGGATCAATGCCTCATGGCACTTGGAACCGACCAAGATGATATTGAGGTACAATCTAATCCTGCTCGCTTAAATTCTTCCAATACTTCTAACATGCAGGAATCTATGAACGATGAGTTGGAACCCTCATGGAATGATTTTCAAGAACTCAGTGAGGAACTGCATCAGCAGTCGGTTGAGTTTAAGAGTCTTCAAGCCCAACTCGCCAAGCTTGAAGATTCCTTAACCGAAAAGGACGATCTGATCAAGAGACAAGCTGAAGAAATTGACCAGCTGAAAAGTCAACTGAGTACAGCCAACCAAACTGAGGCTTCAACCGATGAACAGTTGAAGGAACAGATCAAGGTACAGAACGAACAGTTGAACAAGCAAGAGGCTCAGATCGACCAGCTGATGAAGACATCAGATGCCCAGACCGAACATATAGTTGTTCTTCTCAAGGATCTTCAAACTGAGAAGGACAACCTGACAAAACTATATCAGTCATCCGAGATCATCGAGAATCTCATCAAATACAGACGGCAAACGGATGATGTGTCTGGACTCGGATACGACGTGGCAAAGGACATTGGAATTCCACCAGCTACCTTCACCAAGGCTGAGGAAGTCATGGTTGCCAAACCTAACACAGTTGAGTATGCAACTGAACAAACACCCTCACAACCGATAAAGGCAACTACGGCTGAGAAAGGCAAAGGAGCTGCAGATGGAGCGCCAACAAAATAGTCCCTGGAGTCTACAACCGAGGGGGAATGTTCCAAGACTCAACGGAGGAACCGGAGACGTCGGAGTCACAATCAAGCTCAAAATCGACAACATATCCAAGCTCAGAACCGACGTGATAACCGACCAACAAACCAATCACAACAGAGATGGAACCAACAGAACCGACCAAGCTTCAACCGATATAATCAACAACGGTTCCATCACCACAACAATCAGAGGTTCCAACAGAGTCAACCTATGTGGAAAAGTTACGACAGCTATGGTTACTCATGCCACAACATGAATCAACATCCGGGCATGAACAACCATCGTCAACAGCCAAGGCAATGGAATCAGAATCAGCCAAGAAGATTCCACAAAGCCGTCCGACCTCACAGACAAACTCAACAGGATAAGAATCGCCATCAAAACAGGGGGGAAGCCTCACTTCCTAAAGCCCAACATGGGAGAAATCCAACTCCTCCCAAGAAACAGAGCATCATGTCAAACAACAAGCCTAAGGATAACCGGGGTGTTGTTATAATTGATGAAAATGGGCAGATCATTTGGAATGACAAGGCTATTCGAGTGTACAGAGAAAAGCGACGCACGGTTCCAGCGGGAATTGGTTCTAACCCTCCAGGACCCAACTGAAATTGGGGACCTAAGCAAGTTTCTCCTTGCAGGTACAGGAGAAACAGCTGAGGAAGAAGAAGGCGTCTACAACAATGTGGGTGATGGATAGTGGATGCTCGAAACACATGACAAATCTGAAGGATTTGCTTGGAAGTTTCGTGGAGAAAGAAGGTCCATCAGTTACTTTTGGTGATAACTCAAAAGGTTATACCAGAGGTTACGGAACCCTTGAAACCAATCATGTTTCAATTTCTAATGTTTCTTTTGTTGATGGATTGAAGCATAACCTGCTCTCCATCAGTCAATTCTGTGATAATGGGTTCTCTGTCAAGTTTGATGCACAGGGTTGCAGAGTTAAAGATGTCGGATCAAAGCAGGTGATATTGTTGGGAAATCGATCTCCAACAGGGAATGTATACTACGGTGACTGGAACAGCAGCCTCCCTGACACTTGCTTGTTGTCAAAGAGTAGTTCGGATGTGAGCTGGCTGTGGCACAAAAGGCTCAACCATCTGAATTTCAAGACGATGAACCGACTTGCCAGACAAGAACATGCAAGAGGCATACCTAACCGAGTGTTTTCAACAACACACATGTGCAGTGCATGCCAGCTGGGAAAGCTCGCTAGAACCTCCTTCCGGTTGAAGTCAACTCCTTCAACCGACCGAGTGTTGCAGCTGATCCATATGGATCTCTTCGGGCCAGTTACACCAAAAAGCATTAATGGAAACGAATATACTTTGGTTGTAACTGATGACTACTCAAGATATACGTGGACCATCTTCATGCGCCACAAGAGTGAAACCCGAGATGAGCTGCCCAAGCTAATGGATCGGATATCGAACCAACAAGAGATGAAGATCATATCTATCAGATCAGATCGTGGAATGGAGTTTCTAAATGAAACCATCATTGAGTATTGCGAAAAGAATGACATAACCCATCAAACATCAGCCGCGCGTACTCCACAACAGAATGGCGTAGCTGAGTGAAGAAATAGAACTCTGAAGGATGCAGCCACATCGAGCTCAGCACTACCTAAGAGATTTTGGGCTGAAGCGATCAACACAGCATGCTACACACAGAATCGATCTCTTCTCACCAAGCGGTTGGGAAAGACGCCCTACGAGCTGTGGAGACGCAGAAAGCCAGATATTTCTTATTTTCGTGTTTTTGGATCTAAGTGTTATATTCACAACAATGGGAAGATTCAGTTGAAAACTTTTGATGCCAAAGCTTCAAAGGGCATATTTCTTGGATATGCAGCTCGGATCAAGGCATATAGAGTTTTCAACAACAGCTCTCGTGTTGTGGAAATAACACCTCATGTTAGTTTTGATGAATCTACCTTTGAGTGCAGGGAACAGGTAAAGGAACAACATGCGGATCCAGCTGTTCTACCAGTTCTCACCAGATCGCAAGCTCTTCGGGAAAAGAACCAAGCTGAACCACTGGTATGGGCAACTGAGGATGAGGACCCATACTCCTCTGAAGATGAATGCGAAGACCTCAGCTCGTCCCTAGGGGGAACTTCAGCTGATGTCCATCCAACTGCATCAGCATCCGATGCCCAACCGAACTCAGTTCAATCTATTGTAAATGTTGAGGATCCAGACTCAACAGCTGATCATTCACCAGCTCTGAAGACTCCAACTCAGATGTCTGAACAGCCACTGTTGGAAGAAGAAGGAAGACGCAACCGAAGATGGTATGAAGTTCATTCCACCAACGACATCATCGGAGATCCAACCGAGGGTGTGCGCATACGGAGCAGAGTTGCAAATCCAGAATCAACCGAGGAAGAATCCAACACTTATGCCCATTATGCTGAGGAATTGGCAGTTCTAGAGGAGTTCGAGCAAGCTGGAGATATTGCCATGATTTCTTGCTATGTAGCTGATGTTCCAGAACCGAAGAATGTTGGGGAAGCTCTCAATTGTGTCCACTGGACAACAGCCATGCAAGAAGAATTGAATGAGTTTCTACGCAACTGTGTATGGGAGTTGGTAGAAAGACCAAATGGTGTCAAGGTGATTGGACTAAAGTGGATTTTCAAAAACAAGAGAGACGCCATTGGATTCATTGTGAGGAATAAAGCAAGGTTGGTAGCTCAAGGATACTGCCAACAAGAAGGAATTGACTTCGAAGATTCCTTTGCACCAGTTGCAAGGCTTGAAGCCATCCGGATCTTTCTAGCTTATGCCGCACATCACAAGTTCAAAGTATATCAGATGGATGTGAAGTGTGCATTCCTCAATGGAGATATAAAAGAAGATGTATATGTTGAACAGCCTCCTGGTTTTGAGACTGGAGATGGAAGAGTGTACAAGCTGAAGAAAGCTATCTATGGTCTAAAGCAAGCACCAAGAGCATGGTATGACACTCTTTGTGGATTTCTTCTGGACTCGGGGTTCAAACGAGGTTCAGTTGATAAAACTCTGTTCACCATCAAAGTTGGAGAAGATATACTTGTCGTGCAAATTTATATCGATGACATCATTTTCGGGTCCAAGTCGGAGGAGCTGTGCAAGAAATTCTCCGATCTTATGAAGGAAAAGTTCGAGATGTCAATGATGGGCGAGATGAATTATTTCCTTGGATTACAAGTGAAGCAGTCACCTGAAGGGATCTTCATCAACCAGTCCAAATATACAAGGGAGCTCATCACCAAGTTCGGATTGCAGACAAGTAAGACAACCAAGATCCCTATGAACACGAACTGGAAGATCGAACCAGGAGCTGAGGGAAAGCTCATTGATGCCAGCCAGTATAGAGGAATCATCAGTTCGCTGCTCTACCTAACTGCCAGCCGACCAGACATTTCATAAGCAGTTGGAGTGTGTGCTCGTTTTCAAGTCCAACCAAAAGAAGCACATATGTTGGCAGCAAAGAACATCATTAAGTATCTGAAGGGAACTGTCAATGTTGGATTGTGGTACCCAACTGATGACAATATCCAGCTGACTGGATACTCAGATGCCGACCTAGCAGGAGATTGGTTGGACAGAAAGTCTACTTCTGGACACTGTCAGTTCATGGGAAGCAAGCTGGTTTCATGGTTCTCCAAGAAACAAGCGTGTGTTGCTACTTCGACAACCGAGTCAGAGTACATGGCTGCCGGAAGCTGTTGCATGCAAGTATTGTGGCTGAAGCAGCAGCTGAGTGATTATGAAGTCTCAACTGGACAGGTTCCCATACATTGTGATAGCTCGAGTGCCATAGCTATCTCTCTAAACCCTGTTCATCACTCTCGGACTAAGCATATCGATATTCGTCATCACTTCATCCGAGATCATATTGAGAAGAAGGATGTGTCCATGGAGAAGATCCCAACTGAGATTCAGAGAGCTGACATCCTCACCAAACCTCTTCCTGAAGCCCGGTTCAAGATGCTGTGTGATCTTCTAGGACTTTTGGATCCGAGCTAAAAACTCATCCGAGCAGAAGAATCATCCGAGCTGACAAGGATTCATCCGAGCTGAAGAATCGGATATCGACTTAAGGGGGAAGCTCAGATGAAGGGGGAAGCTCAGATACGAATTGCCAATTGAGGACATCAAACTTCAGCTGAGGAGATGAACTTGAGTCAGCTAATGGTATGCTGCAATAATGGAACAGACGTCAGCTGAACAGACGAACTCGAGTCAGCTGATGGTATGCGGCAACTGAGGAATTCAACAAATGAACACAGCTGATTCAGACATCAGCTGGCAGGTATCATTTATGACTGAAGGTGTTATGATATTAAATGAGAATGTTTGAAATAAATTCAAACATTCCTGAACATGTTAGCTAGACTAAACAAGCCATCATATCGCATTTAATGTAAAGTCTGGCTGAACACCTATAGCCTTACTTTATAGTGCGACTGGGCTGACACCTCAAACTATTCACCTTCTCACTCGCGCTCGTGGTATATCAGTCAAAATTACTCAACAGTCGTGAAATCACAGCCGTTAATAGATTCGCGCGATTTAACCCCAGCCGTTGATTTTATCCGAGTCAAAGATTATATAATACGGCAAATCAGGAAGTGATCCTTACTTTCTCTCTTCGTGCAAATCTTTACTCACTATTCATCATCTTCTCAAATCTTGTTTCGCCATTTCCAGTAAAGTCTTTCACTATTTCTTTGCATATATATCTCCTCGAGATGGCGCCCAAGTCAAAAGCTTCTAAAAAGATGGTTTCCTCAGAGCCTGCAACGTTCCAGGAATCGTTCGACATGGTGATGTCAAAGATTCATTTCGAACAGATATTATCCAGAGCGGCTCTCTCCTCGCCTGAGCTTGCTCCAATCGCCGCCATCCTCTCCGACCACCATCTGCTTGATTGGGCCACCCTCTCTCCGGCCATGTTGCTCAAGAAGCAGATCGTACATTTCTACCGTAATCTGCAACAAGTCGCAAATGACGGGCTTGTCACGATCATCCCGTGCAAGCAACGCCACAGAACCTCCCGAACAGTAGAAGACTCCGTTGTGGAGATAAAGGTGTCGAAGGAGCTAGAGAAGCTCATCCCCAGAAACCGTGAAGCCACAGACGTGGTGGGGAACTTTTCTGACAAGGAAGCTGATGCCTTCCTTCAAACCATTCTTCTTGTTCCCGAACCATTGAAGGGGAGCATGCAAAGGACAAAGCTGAAGCCGGAGCACCGACTTCTTTTCGATGTAATCTCCAAATGCATCTTCGCATATGGTGGAGCCTTCGGGGACATCAGCCGTCCTAAGCTCAAGCAGCAGAAGGCCCTGGAAGAGATGCACCAGGTCGACTGGTTGGGATATATAGAGAGCCAGCTGGTGTCGGAGAAGCAGAAGATATCCGAGACGACAGCTGAGTCCGGGGATGTTCTGTTGAGTGTCAAGGGGACTCTCAATTTCGGGACAAAGATATCAGCCCTCATCCTCCAAGCCACAAAGGGTCTGCCGCTGACATGGGAAGGGAGTGAGGACACTCCAGTCAGCAAGCTGTCACTGTTCCCCTCAGCCAAGAAGGCCAGGGATGTTGTAGAAGCTGTCTACACCCCCAAGGGTGTCCCCAAGCCAGCTGTGGAGGCAGCTGCTCGTCGCCCTTCGAGGACCAAGCCGGCGAAGCGCCAGCTGGAAGATGTAGCTGAAGAGGAAGAAGACGAAGAGGAGGAAGAGGAGGAACCTCTGCAGAAGAGGCCAAGGATAAGAATCATCCAGCCAGCGGCTAAACCATCCACAACAAGTCCAGTGGTGGTCAAGCCGGCTGAGGAGAAGGAGTCAACCGAATCCAGTCAATCGGTTGACCCAGCTGGGTTTATTCTTCAACCTCGCCAGGAGGACGTGGCTGAGAAGGCAGGTGGAGACGTGGAGATCCAAGTGGTGGATGCCAGCTCCTCCTCAGATGACTCTTCTTCATCTGAGGAGTCCCACGACAGTCGGTCTAGAGCTGATGCCAGCCAGGTTAACCCACCTGTGACTGAAGAAATCCTCCAGCCAGCCAACTCTCCATCCAAAGAGGATCAGGTTCTCTCAACTGGTCCCCAGTCAGATATTCCGAGCCTCTCGCTCGATGCCAACGTTGTGACCACTTCTTCGGCCAACGTTGATGAAACCATCGAACCCTTAACCTTCGATATCGACCCCCCTCAGATCGATGAAGAAGCCAACCGTCAGGCGATCCTGGCTGAATATGAAGGAAGACTCAGCTACTGCTTCCGCAAGCTGATTGGTATGTTCCCCGAGGCAACATCGATGCCTATTTTCTCTGTTCTCGGGACGGAGCTTCTATACCAATTCAGTGTCATATTCAGCTACTGGTACGTGAAGGAGGAGACCCTCAGGATCCATGGCTGGGACAAGTTAAAGGTCGAAGAGTCCAACCTGAGGGAGTACTTCGACTACCAGAGCCTGGAGGTGGCCTACAACCAAAAGGTGGCTGTGCTCCGACGACGTCTGGACAAAAGCATCCAAGAAGGGACAGACACCAGGGAGCTGTGCAACAACCCTGAAGCTGTTCACTTTCTTGATGACATGCTCGCCAAAAATGCCTCCTGCATGGACGACGTCGACGCAGCTGATGAGGCGGCCAAGAGAGAAGAAGACAAGCTCAAGGCCTACCCCGCTAGCCGATCTGCCATGGTTGTCCTGGAGTCTGCTGCCCAGCCACAACCACCGCTCCTGCCCGGACCCTCCGATCAGCCAGCTCTCTCAACCGACGTCATCTGCGAGCTGATCTCAGAGAGGGTCAACCAGCTCAGGACGGAGATGCTGTCCAAAATCCAGCTGGGCAAGGAGAAAGAAGCTGATAGGATGCAGCAGCTGATGGCAGAAAATGTCAGCCTGAAGAATCAGCTAGATCACCTCTCCTCTTCTCTGCAGCACAAGCTCGAAGATCTCTCCACTTCTTCCAGCTCGGAGGTCTCGGCTCTAAGGAAGGCCGTTCAGAGCCTCAGCTCGGATTTCAACGTGTTCAAGACCGTTGCTGAATCTGACCTCGCAAAGTCCCAGCAGACTCAGGACCAGGAGTGGATGGCTCAGTTCGCCTCTTTCCGAGCTGAGTTCGTCTCCCTTCACAAAGAGGTCTCTGCGACCTTTGCAGCTGTGCAGCGAGCTGAGCAGGAGCGCCAAGACTTGGAGTTGGCAAAGAAGGTGGAAGAGAAGGACGCTGTTGAAGAGCTGTTTTCCCGCATTCAACAAGCTGAAGCCAAGTTGACCTCTCTGGATGGCACTGTTGCCACCCTTTTGGATGATGCCAAAAAGGGGGAAGACAAGGAGCCGGCAGCTGGGGATGGACAAGGGAAAGCTGTTCTCCAACAAGGAGAAGGAGTGCCAGCTGAAGCTGAAGGGTCGCAGCCCGAACTGGAAGTCTCCCACGACCTTGTAGCCGAGCTCACAGCCGAGCTCGATGCAGAACTTGACGGGATATCCGTTGAAGACTGTATCGAAGCTGCCAAAGCTATGGAGGTGCCTAAGGAGAAGTACTTGAATCCCTCTTGGATCAAGAAGTTCGCTGCCGATCAGGCCAAGAAGGTGGCCAAGTTCGAGAAGGAGCTCGCCAAGGTGGAGAAGAACGTCGACAGAAACAAAGCCAGCCGGAGTGTGCGAAGAATCAACAAGCACCAGATGAAGGCTGAGGCTAGAAAGTCGACGCATCAGCTGCAGAAGAACGCTCCGCTCCCATCTCGATACCCACATGTTGACAAGTGGATGAATGCGGAGTGGAACGATGACTGGGAACAGTTCAAACATGAGTTCGTCAATGACTTCTATTACAGGAAAGTCTACTCGACTGAAGACCCAAGGCTAGCCTTCAAGGAAGCCCTATGGGAACTCAGCTCTGGAGACCCTGGAATGTTTAGTCAGTTCAAGCGAGCTATGCTGAATGCTCAGCTTGATCCCAACACTATTCTAGTTCCAAAGAAGTGCATATACCGCCCTCCGATGATCAAAGGCACAAGCACGCCAAATAGAAATACGATCTTAGCTGAGGCGAGGCAAGTATGCAAGGAACACGGCGTCAACACTGGGATTGAGTCGGAAGCGAAGAAGGAAATCTTCAACCGTATCTTCAACAAGTACGGTCAACAGTATTTCTGAGCTGTCAAAGTTTTTGAGCTGATAATATTTTTGGATGTTGTAGTTTTTGAAGCAACTGTTGTATCTTTCTATGTTTTGCGCTTAACTTTGTAACCTTCAGATGTAACAAAAACTTGAAAGTATATAATACGATTCACCTTGATGAACAATTCCTCATTGTCCAAGCTCTGAATCACAAAGTCTTTCAATTTCATGTTATAACTGTGCTAACCCTTTGATGTTTTATCTTATAGACTGTCTAGAATTTCAACTGAAATTTTAGATAAGTTAGTGAGGTTTAGATCAGTAGTGCTTTCAAGCTGTAAGTGGTTTTGGCATCATCAAAAAGGGGGAAATTGTTGGGAAATTTATTAGTATAAGTTTTGATGGATTCCAAAACCGGCTGACCCCAACCGAGTAGATGTTGTCAGTACCTAATGTTAGAATTTAGGCTCGCTGTTTGAGCAAAGTTAAGTTTTTATCTTTACAGGTCTCCAGCTGAAGATGGCAACAAGGCGTCACTCAGACAGAACATCAGTTGTGAAGAAAGACAACTGAGAGTTCATTTGTTCAGATGTAAACAAGGGGAAGTCTTCAGAACATCAGTTGAAGGAAACCAACTGAGCGTTCATCAAACGAGAAACAGTTGAAAGGAAGAGAACTTAGATGAAAAAGAAATCATCTGAGGGTTCAAACCCAACTGAGTAAAGAAGTGGAAGACAACTGAGGGTTCAGTTTTAGAACCTCAGTTATAGAATCTGAACAAGGAGTTCAACTGTTTTGAAGTTCAAAGTCAGCTGAGAACTCGACAGATCGGAACATCAGCTGAAGATCACTCAGATGAAGGTCAAGACTTTCAACCGACAAACCGAAGTTGAATGTCAAAGATTTGAATTTCAAAAGGAAGTCACATGAGGGTTTGACCGTTCAGTCATTACCCCATCTGGCCCAACACAAGGCTGTCTCAGATGGAAAGCAAAGGAGCACAGATGCCATATCGGGAAAGTCTGCAGAGATGAGAGACAAGCCATCGCTTTCAACCGATCAGAGATCAACTGCTCCTCCAATGGCTAGTTGATTCTCTCCGCCTATAAATAGAGGCATCATCTCATTCGAGATGTAAGAGATGCAGATAGACACATAGACGACTAAAAATTCAAAAGCTTTCTCGAGAGAAATCAAAGCAAATCTGCAAAATCATCATCTAAGAGCATCAGCAGCTGAGAGTTCCAATTTGAGAGAACATTAGTAGCTGAGGGTTCCTAGAATTCGAAACTGTTTTTGATCTTAGGTTGAGTGTTTATTCGTTCAAGCCTTAGATCCAGCTCTCATTCTTGATCGAGCTGTAGTTGGATATCCTACCCTTTCTCACACCCTAAAAAGTGTGCTAGGACCTTACTCTTCCTGTAATTGAGTAGTCAGGTCATCAAGTACCCGTAAACTTGACTTAGGTTGTTTAGTGCCCGGAAACTAAACTGTAACGGTTACTCAGCCCGCGTAAGCTGAGTGGTTCTGTCCAGAAGAACTTGGACTGAGGTGTGTGGACTCACATCTCCCAGTGGACGCAGGAGTTATCTCCGAACCACGTAAATCTTGTGTGTCGTGTTTATTTTTTTAGTCCATATTGCATTTCTAACTGACCGAACTAACCAGCATTCAAACCTCTTTTGCACTTTTTCAACCGAGCTGTTTTGGTTCTTGACCAACCGAGCTGGTTTGCGTGAGTTGTTTTTAACGAGTTTATTTTCCACCACATTCCGCACAGCACCGCTATTCCAGCTGAGTTTGCTTACTCAGCTGTGAGATCCCACCTGAGTCCTTTTACTCAGTTGAAGTTGTTTTCAAGTGTTAAGTTTTTCGAAAACTGAAAAATCCTAACTGGTGTATTCCCCCCCCCCCCCATACACCAGTAACTCGTTTCGGGACCATCAGTTTACATTAACTCAAAAAGATTGGCAGCGGAAAGCGTAAAGCTTGACATACAGTTCTTCATACTATTTCAACTCTATACTCAATCCTTACTCAACCTTCACCGCTCCCGTCACTCAACCTGCACATTTTATAAAAACATATGCAGGGCTAAGTATAAACATACTTAGTGGGCATGTTGCCGAAAACATATCATAAGTATAGATTAATCAGGCATCTCATTTCTGTAGCACATCGGGGTTTTTCAATAAATACCCGTGTCTACTAAACATTTTCTTTCTCATTAACATAGCTTACGTAAGCATTTTTCTGACTATTGTTACTTTCATATTAACACAAATCTGTTTCAACGTCGGGGAAGAGTTAACTTCTTCCGCGCACGTTCCTCACCGTGGCTGGCTACCCCTCAATAGAGCACCACACACACCGGCTACCGTGTACACTAATTCTGGGTAACACACTGTGGGTTAACTCAGAATCCGATCGTTAACTGGTTGGCGAACCAACATCAGATAGGCATAAATAGAATTCACATAAAACAAAATCATTTAGGCCCTGATAATCACTTTGAAAACACAGTTATCAAAGCTGTAAATAAACATTTTCGAGCATTGCTCATTTGATTGATATATAGAAAAGCCTACCTCAATCGTTTACATAACAAACTTTAACCTTCGGTCTTCTGTCCTGTCTTCAACTCCGACTTCCTTCTTTTATCGCAAATATTCAAACTTTAGTAATCGATCAAGATGATTTAAAGAAAAGAAATTGAATTCGTTTTAGACTTTTAGGCCTTTGCACTTTACTACTTTCTTTTGATTAACGAATAAACGAGACTTCGATCAATTCTCGTCTACAAACTGACTCGGCTCATTACTCGGCACTTAGTTCAGTAGATAATAGATGTCGATAACTCATAACGACTTAAGAGTTCACAAGGAACGAAGTTGAAAAGGATTCAACTTAAGAAATTAAGTTTTTGGAAACTTTCTGTACAAGGCAGGGGTTCTGGAGTTTGCACAGAACAGGTCACTTTAAAACAGGGGATGAAATTTATACCAAAAGAAAGCCATGGGTGTCTAGTTTACTCTTCAATTTACGGATCTCGATTTCGTTAAGCGAGCTAGAAGTTATGACAGTTTCCATGAAACGTCGCAAAATAGTCGTGCGAAACCCTAATGCTCGACAAAACTCGACGCACGATTCCCTAGGTTCGATTAATGCTATTCCACTTTTATTTTCACGAAATTTTCATCTCAATGCAGCCTACATGTAATATCCCATAATCGGGTTCACAATTACGTCTTTTGACTAAACAAACGACAAGCATTTCCTCGTCATTTTCAACTAACCATTTACTAAACCAATTCAAATTTCAAATTCTATTTCATTCAACAACTTCTCGTTTCTTAACTATGACTCATAACATCATGTATCTCGGATGGAAATGTCATCAACTACAATATCGTTCGTCACATGACAACAATTATTAATATCAAATTGGTTTTCCTTATTCGATTTCTCTATCGGCTTTTAATCTCGATTCTCCGTCTCTTATCAAAAATCAAATCTTCTTAGAATTCGTTCAAACTTTACGGTTACGATCATTATCTATCAAGCATCACTAATATGTAAACCATTATCTAAAAACATTAACGAGCTTCAACTTATCGACGGATTTTCGTCTCTTACGTTTTTCAGTTTATTTTTAGAAAAATTCCAATTAATTATATATTCATCCTCAATCATCCTACGTACCATTTCTATCATCCATTCATGCATTCTTCATCTCTTATATTTCTACTTTTATTTTTAGAAAATTCTAATTTAATTCATGTAGTCATCTAACATTACATAGAACACTAATCCATCAATCAAACATTAAGAAAATCGAACTACATAAAACCCCTAAATCTTATTAAAATTTTGGTACTAACATTAGGTTAGGAGGGGATGATTTTTACACGATTCAATCCATAAACTCTAATTCTAAGCATACTATATCATGAATTAAACAAGGTTCGTCATGCTTCTTTACCTTATAAATTTCGAAAAAAATAAAGATGATGGAATCAAGATTTTGTTCGGTTCATAACATAGACGAAGTTCCTACCTTGCGGAATATGAACTCGGAAATGAAATTAATCGGTAGACGGGAGACTTGTGTTCTTGAGAAAGCTTGAAGAAGATGA
This sequence comes from Schizonepeta tenuifolia, assembly GCA_029490685.1. Lineage (NCBI taxonomy): Eukaryota > Viridiplantae > Streptophyta > Magnoliopsida > Lamiales > Lamiaceae > Schizonepeta > Schizonepeta tenuifolia. The sequence goes on along the minus strand of CM055955.1, from coordinate 47,110,819 downwards.
TTTTAATGGAGGAATTTGAGAGAGAATGGGAGAGAAAGAGAGAGGGAATGGCTGCATTTGATGGAGAAGAAAGAAGGATGACAAGGCTTATACTATTGCATAAAGGTGATAAAAATATCCAACAAAGGGTGATGACACACTAAGGTGCGTTTGGTTGCGAATCATTTGACAGAAATATCTCGTTTCTGGATCTCAAACGACGTTTTAAAAAGTCGAGAAATAAATTCTTAGTTGGTTACGTATTCGGCGAAATCTAATTCGTCCGTTAGATTAGAAATAAATCACATACTCGAAAAACCTAATTCGTTTTTAAAAATCCGAGAAAAAGTAGGGATTAGACAGTCTAAATTTCGTCCGGAAAAATCATAAAAACTGACTTTCTTCAGTGAACTCGTATCGAAGAAAAAGTGAATGTAAATTCTTACGGTTTTTCGTTCAGAGTAGTCGTTCGACCGACTTCTGGAATTTATTTTCAGAAATGGATTTCACTGTAAATCTTAGAATCGAAAATCCTTAACTTAGGCGTGCAAAGCCTTAATTATTAATTTAATTTTTATTTTTCGTCGAAAGAAAATATTCGGGGTATTACATCCTACCCCTCTAACAAGAAATTTCGTCCCGAAATTTGCATATCTTCTTCAAACTGTTAGGGGTACTTCCTCCCCATCTTTTCTTCGAGTTCTCACGTGGCTTTTTCTTGCCCGTGGTGATTCTATAATACTTTTACTAACTGTACTGACTTGCTTCTTAACTCTCGCACTTTTCGATTCAAGATCGATTGCGGCCTTTCTTCATAACTTATCTTGCTCAAGAACAACGTCTTGCTGGAGGATTATGTGTTTAAGATCGAACACGTACTTTCTCAAACGAGATACGCAAATATAATAAACATTCTATAGACTTGGTAACACGGCCAATCTATACACATTAGAACTATCTTTTTCAAGATATCAAATAATCACATAAATCTTTGTCTAAGCTTATACTTGACATAAAATTAATGATTCTCTTTTAACGGAGAAATCTTAAGAAAACTTTATCTCCCTTTTCGAATTTAAGTTCTGATCGGCGTATCTCACATACGACTTTCGTCTTCTCTAAACTTCTTTTATTCAGACTCGAGTCTATCGAATGATCTCGATCATTTCACTGATCGTATCTGGTCCTAGGTTCTTTTCTTTCACCTACCTTATTATAATAAGGCAGTTATCTAAACTTCTTCCTATACAAAACCTCGTAAGGTGCAATACTTATCGTAGCCTGATAACCATTATTATGAGCGAAATCGACCAACGGCAAAATATTCTTCCATTTTGCACTTCAATCTAATACTATCGTTCTCAACACATCTATGAGTACTCGTATCGTCCTCTCGGATTGTCCATCCGTTTAGGGGGGGTGAAAGGCGGTACTAAAATTAAGGTTGGTACTTAGCTTCTTCTACATAGTAGTCCAAAACCTTGAAGTAAATTTGGCATCTCTATCAAACTTCATCGACTTTTGTATTCCGTGCAGACGTACAGTCTCACGAACATACAACTGAGCTAACTTTCTGATCCAAAGGTAATTAGAATTGGTAGGAAGTGAATTGATTTTGTGAACCTCGCCATAACCACCCAGATGGCAGTATTTCCTTTTCTAGGCTTTGGGCAAACCCATCACAAGATCCATGGCTATATCTTCCCATTTCTACGTTGGAATACTTAATGGTTGTAACAATCCGTATGGTCTTTGGTGTAAAGCTTTCACTTTTTGATAAGCCAAACATTGTTCTATAAACGAGGTAACATCTTGTTTCAATCTGTTTTACCGAAAATTCTTTCTTAAATCTTAATATATCTTCGTATTCTCTAGGTACGCTGTATATGGTCTATCGTAAGCCTCACTCATGATATCGTTTTCATTTCGTCGTTGTCAAGGTTACAAAGTCTATCTTCAAATATGATCGCTCCATCTGGTGCTTCGGAATAACCGTCCAGGTTATCCGTTCTTATTCTTAGACGTAGCTTCTCAATTGACTCGTCTTTTCTTTGCGCACTTATGATTTTTTCTCGTAGGTTCGGTGAAGCTACGAGTACTGCTATATGGTTTATTATTGTTTCAGGTGCGTCAAGCACTTCTAAGTCCATTTCCTCAAATTCTCTTACAAGAGCTTCTTCCTCAACAAAGAGACATCCTAACTTGGTTGGAGTCTTGCGACTCAGTGCGTCGGCTACAACGTTTGCTTTTTCTGGATGATAGTTGATTCCGCAATCATAATCCCTGACTAATTCGAGCCATCATCTTTGCCTTATGTTCTATTCCTTTTTCTCGAAGAAGTACTTCAAACTCTTATGGTCCGTAAAAATCTCAACCCTAACACCATAGAGATGGTGTCTCCAAATCTTCAGCGCATGCACAACGGCTGCTAGTTCTAAGTCATGAGTTGGATACTCAACTTCATGAGGTCGAAGTTGTCGTGAAGCATAAGCTATTACCTTTCCGTCTTGCATGAATACACAACCTAATCCGTTCTTCGAAGCATCTGTATAGACCACGTATTCCTTATTTGCTTCTGGCAGAGCTAACACAGGTGCTGATGTTCACTTCTCCTTGAGTGTCTGTAAACTTTTCTCGTATTCGTCCGTCCATCTAAACTTATTTTCCTTCCGAAGTAGTTGCGTCATAGGTCTAGCAATCGTTGAAAATCCTTCGATGAATCTTCTGTAATAACCGGCTAAACCTAAGAAACTCCTAATTTCGTTTCGGACTTGTCGGCGATCTCCAGTCGCGTACTGCCTCTACCTTGGCAGGATCTACCTTGATACCTTTTGCTGATACTATGTGTCCAAGGAACATTACTTCCTTCAGCCAAAACTTGCACTTACTGAATTTGGCGTAAGGCTTCTCGGCTCTAAGCATTTCTAAACTATTCTCAAGTGTTCCTTGTGTTCTTCCTCACTCTTGGAGTAAATGAGAATGTCGTTGATAAAACTAAGACGAATTTGTCTAAGTGCGAGTGAAATTTTTTTTTATTCATGAGATCCATGAATATTGCGGGGCGTTAGTCAAACTAAATGGCATAACTTAGGAATTAGTAATGGCCATATCTGGTTCGAAAATATCCTCGGGTTTGATTTTCAATTGATGATACCCAGATCTTAAGTCTATTTTCGAAAAGATACTTATAACTTTAAGTTGATCAACGAGGTCTTCTATCCTTGGCAAAGGATACTTATTCTTAAGGGTGATCTTATTTAGCTCTCGATAGTCTATGCACATTCTCATAGAACCATCCTTCTTTCTTACGAATAAAACAGGTGCTCCCCACGGTGAAACACTCGGTCTAATGAATCCAAGGTCTAATAATTCTTGCAGCTAGATCTTAAGCTCTTCTAATTCTTTCGGCGCATGCTCCATATAGAATGGCGCAGTTAATAGATAATCAATCCATCCCATGGATTTTATCTATGTCGAACATTTTTATTACGTCCCAATTGCTTGCTATGATCTTAAAAAGACCCTAAGTTAAATTCTCTGTTTGAGCAAAACTAAGGAGGTGACAATAATTTCTTCTAAGGCGTGGTTATTCTTATTTTATGATTGGCGCGCTCTAGTTTTACTTCTATAGTGTTAACAGGCACTAGAAACAAACGAATATAAAACTCTGGTATGAGGCAGAATAATGACAAGGTAATCAAGAAGTTCATCCTATACCTGCCTAATTTTCTTTGCCCTTATTGCGCTTCTCTCGCCTAATCATGAATGCCCTTGCACTCTGTTGCTGTTGATACTGCTGCTGCGTCATCTGCTGCAGCGGCTGTGCCTGAATTGCCCTCAAAGGTTGGGGCTGACCATACTGATTTGATCCTACTGGTTGCATCGGTTTTTGGCAATTTCTTTTCACGTGTCCTTTCTGTCCACATTTAAAGCAAACACCAGAGTTTGTTTGACAGACACCGTAGTGCATTTTATTACACTTAGAACAGACAAGAACGGTAACCTTTCCTTGGTTATTGTTTGTCTGTTGCCCCTGCTTTGATTGATTATTCTGATTTGGCTGCTAAAAGCCATGCTGATTTCTTCCCTGGTTTTCTCCTTCCCATTTCCTTTTTCCTTTAAAGTTGTTGTTATTGTTGTTGGAATGGTCTCGATTCTGAGTCTGGGTTGGGGCCAGTGTGGATGTTACGACTTTCTTTTCATCGGGCTCTACTGCCTCCATCTCTAGGGCTCGCCCTAGTATCTCTGTGTAGCTCAGTCTTCCATGACTGGCTAGTGCTATACCTAGCTCATGCTTAAGTCCCCCACGGAACTTCTTCGCTATCTTTTCCTCGGTATCCACCTGAGTAGGTGCATACCTTGATAATTCACAGAACTTGGCGTCGTACTCGGTTACTGTCATCTTTCCTTGTTTTAAATTATAGAACTTGGCCTCCTTCTGAGCTCTATAGGTCTTAGGTACGTACTTATCGTACAATGCTTCCTTAAATTCTTCCCATGTAAAACGAGCCAGATGCTCCGCATGTATAACTTTCTGCCTAGCCTCTTACCAGTAGTCAGCTGGTCCGGAAAGCTGGAATGCGACACACGACAAACGCTCCTCATCTGTACATCTGAGGAGTTTAAAGATTTTCTCTATAGTTCGCACCCAAAGCTCAGCATCGCTTGGGTTACCGGTTCCTTTAAACACAGGTGGGTTTCGTTTGAGGAATAAGTCCTCAATATCGCGACGGGGTGGTGGTAGAGATGGTGATGGTGGTGGATGGGTTCCATGATATTCCTATTCCTCTTCCCTATCATTCTGAGCTGGACGTCTATCATGTCCCCTGGGCCTATCAGGTCCTCTTTGATTGTTAACTACTCTCGGCGGCATATTTTCTTTTGAAACTATAAGAACAAAACTCTCATTAGCACCTTTCTTTTAAGCCTTCTTTTACTTACTAACCCTTTTCTCAACTTAAACAAGTTCATGGAAAAGAAAACTGATAATAGCTTCGATACTTAGCTCTTTAAACTTTTAACTTCTCGGTTAAACCGGAATATTCATCTAATACTTTTCTTCTAATCGCGCTTAGAAGAAACTTTTCATAAGATTAAGCCCACTCTCAGGTCATCATATATATAATATATACACGTCAAAAAGAATATTAGTTTTGCCTCCAACGAGGACTTATACAAAAAGGTTTAGACTATGACTAGTCTAAACTAGGCTAACTGCCTATCTACATACCGGGTGCACTAACAAGTTGCATCACCGTATTTGCTGGAAGTACTAGAACGGAAATGATCCCAAAATTTCGTATCTGCTTAGAGTACTACAAAAGGATGGTTACTGATCCGACTATTTACAAGACAAAAAGAAACTTCTACTGCTACTACGCGTCTAAGACGCTCTGCTCAACAAGATGCAGTCGAGTCATTACTGCCCTCTACGGCCTGAAACTCCTCGGGGTCCTCCTCCAGATCCTCATCCGGATCCTCCTCAGAATTTGTACCAAAGACGAGCTGAAGTGCCTCGTCAACCCTTAAAGTAGTGCCGTCCAAAAGTGTAAGTGGTGGTGGTGAAGGCACGTCTGAAACTGTCTTCCCCGAGTCTGAAACCAAGTAGTCCAAATAGGTCTCTACTGTCCTCTTCTTTGGAGGCAGCAGGTGCTCGGGAGGTGAACTAGACTCGTATTCCTCTGTAGAACGGACCCTGGATGGTCCTGCCTCAAACTCTCCTCGGACCCTCGCCAACTCTGCACAGATCTCCTCAAGTGGTCTAAATGGGAATGGAAATTCTATCATAGTAGCAAGCTCTGTGCCGATCTCCAGGTATCCTGTCTCTGGGTGAAAGGACTAGCGGTAACTCTAACGGTGTGGCCATCTCCGGATCCATGTTCAAAGACTCTAGCTCTGGCTCTGAAAAATAACGGTAGGGCTGGTGCTCCTAAATGGGAACTGACACTATGAATCTGTTCTGAAAGAAACTTTTGTGTACGGCGAGAACGAATCCTGAGAAATCTCCTATCGGCTCAGTGTCATCGCCGAACAGTGCAAGGAAGTACCAAGACACATCATGTGCCTATCCGTGCCACTCATCTAGTAGTCGAACAATTAAGTCTGCTATAGCCTGATGCTCTGTAATACTGTGTCGGGCTGCATGGTAAAGCGTGGAAAAGTTACAAACTATCTGTCCTACGTCGTTGTTCGGGTCTGCCTCGTAATCTCGATACTCATCCAGTATCTCATCTGCCCAAGTACGTTGTGGCGGGGATTGATTCTCCTGAGTCATGTCACTACTAGAAGCCATCCTATAAGGTTTTAAGAAACACAGATCAGTAACTGGTAGGATAATAACTTATCTTAAGAAAATTCTCAAATTTACAATTAGAATACTCCATTATTCAATTGTAATACTTAACCACTTAATCACAACTTATCTTAATCATCTAGCAATTTCAAGAAATTGCCCTCAAACAATATATAAAAATAAAATTTCAAGATTTTATTTTCATCTTTTCACTTATTATTCTTTTACTTTCTTACTTTATTTCTTCCTTGAAGAAAATTTCTTAACGATTTCTTTCCTTTCTTTTAACTTATCAACTTATTTGTTCTTATTCTTCTTTTTATTCTTTATTTTATTTCCTCAAAAGGGAATTCTTACGGCTTTCATTTAAAAAGAACAAGTCAACTCCAACGAGTCTGTTGTTCATGTCACTTTACGCATGTGACATTCGTTTATTTGCTTTGGTTCCCTTCATTCTGTCCTTTCCGATCCGATTGCCTCTTTCGAAATCATTTGAAACCAACGCTTCTAAAAAATGTCTATGTTTTTAGGGAATCGGAAGAATCCTTAGAGCAACAGTCTAAGTTCTCAGAGAATCGGGAGAAATCTTAGAACAACGGTCTAAGTTCTCTTATCAACATACTTTTCAATAATAAAGAATTTTAACTCAAATAATTTCACGTATTTTCACATAGTACAACATTCATGCTTTCACATAGTTCACGTAATATCACAAAGTATAACTCTTATACTTTAATCAAATCATACTTGGCATACTTAATCTCATCATACTTTCATACTTAATCAAAATTTCTTGCATACTTTAATCAAAAATTTCTTCTTAAAAGAAATCATACTTCTGAAGTTCTTTCCTTACTTTTCTTTCTTTCTTTCTTTCTGTTGAGTCGACGTAGCGGGAGGTTGAGTTGTCGTCTACACTCTTGAACTTAGTGTTACGACTTAACTTTACTTGAAAGAAGACTCAGGTATAGAGTATATACAAATACTCTATCTTACTACTTGAAAGAAATTTGTATGCAGAGTAGAAACGATTGCTCTGATACCACTCTGTCACAGCCCCAAATCCTGAGGGACGGCAAAGCCGGGGTGCGACTAGAGGTTGGATTAAAAAAGCGGGGAAGAAGGGGGATAAATGAATAAACAAACAATGATTGAACAACAGCCGATATCTATGAAAAGATTTTATATTAAAAAGAAAGAGAGAGTCAACCTTGAAGGGTCGCTCGACAAGTTTTTCAAAAAGGAACTAAGTTCATTGTACGGGACTTAGACAAAAAGATAGGTTTACATTAACTCAAAAAGATTGGCAGCGGAAAGCGTAAAGCTTGACATACAGTTCTTCATACTATTTCAACTCTATACTCAATCCTTACTCAACCTTCACCGCTCCCGTCACTCAACCTACACATTTTATAAAAACATATGCAGGGCTAAGTATAAACATACTTAGTGGGCACGTTGCCGAAAACATATCATAAGTATAGATTAATCAGGCATCTCATTTCTGTAGCACATCGGGGTTTTTCAATAAATACCCGTGTCTACTAAACATTTTCTTTCTCATTAACATAGCTTACGTAAGCATTTTTCTGACAGTTGTTACTTTCATATTAACACAAATCTGTTTCAATGTTGGGGAAGAGTTAACTTCTTCCGCGCACGTTCTTCACCGTGGCTGGCTACCCCTCAATAGAGCACCACACACACCGGCTACCATGTACACTAATTCTGGGTAACACACTGTGGGTTAACTCAGAATCCGATCGTTAACTGGTTGGCGAACCAACAGTTGGTGAACCAACATCAGATAGGCATAAATAGAATTCACATAAAACAAAATCATTTATGCCCTGATAATCACTTTGAAAACACAGTTATCAAAGCTGTAAATAAACATTTTCGACAAAACTCGGCGCACGATTCCCTAGGTTCGATTAATGCTATTCCACTTTTATTTTCACGAAATTTTCATCTCAATGCAGTCTACATGTAATATCCCTTAATCGGGTTCACAATTACGTCTTTTGACTAAACAAACGACGAGCATTTCCTCGTCATTTTCAACTAACCATTTACTAAACCTATTCAAATTTCAAATTCTATTTCATTCAACAACTTCTCGTTTCTTAACTATGACTCATAACATCATGTATCTCGGATGGAAATGTCGTCAACTACAATATCATTCGTCACATGACAACAATTATTAATATCAAATTGGTTTTCCTTATTCGATTTCTCTATCGGCTTTTAATCTCGATTCTCCGTCTCTTATCAAAAATCAAATCTTCTTAGAATTCGTTCAAACTTTACGGTTACGATCATTATCTATCAAGCATCACTAATATGTAAACCATTTTCTAAAAACATTAACGAGCTTCAACTTATCGACGGATTTCCGTCTCTTACGTTTTTCAGTTTATTTTTAGAAAAATTCCAATTAATTATATATTCATCCTCAATCATCCTACGTACCATTTCTATCATCCATTCATGCATATCATATCATATACTATACCAAATCATGCATTCTTCATCTCTTATATTTCTACTTTTATTTTTAGAAAATTCTAATTTAATTCATGTAGTCATCTAACATTACATCGAACACTAATCCATCAATCAAACATTAAGAAAATCGAACTACATAAAACCCCTAAATCTTATTAAAATTTCGGTACTAACATTAGGTTAGGAGGGGATGATTTTTACATGATTCAATTTATAAACTCTAATTCTAAGCATACTATATCATGAATTAAACAAGGTTCGTCATGCTTCTTTACCTTATAAATTTCGAAAAAAATAAAGATGATGGAATCAAGATTTTGTTCGGTTCATAACATAGACGAAGTTCCTACCTTGCGGAATATGAACTCGGAAATGAAATTAATCGGTAGACGGGAGACTTGTGTTCTTGAGAAAGCTTGAAGAAGATGATTTTAATGGAGGAATTTGAGAGAGAATGGGAGAGAAAGAGAGAGGGAATGGCGGCATTTGATGGAGAAGAAAGAAGGATGACAAGGCTTATACTATTGCATAAAGGTGATAAAAATATCCAACAAAGGGTGATGACACACTAAGGTGCGTTTGGTTGCGAATCATTTGACGGAAATATATCGTTTCCGGATCTCAAACGACGTTTTAAAAAGTCGAGAAATAAATTCTTAGTTGGTTACGTATTCGACGAAATCTAATTCGTCCGTTAGATTAGAAATAAATCACATACTCGGAAAACCTAATTCGTTTTTAAAAATCCGAGAAAAAGTCGGGATTAGACAGTCTAAATTTCGCCCGGAAAAATCATAAAAACTGACTTTCTCCGGTGAACTCGTATCGAAGAAAAAGTGAATGTAAATTCTTACGGTTTTTCGTTCAGAGTGTTCGGACGAAAAATCTACCGGATGCAAAAACCCTAATACAGTAGTCGTTCGATCGACTTCTGGAATTTCTTTTCAGTAACGGATTTCACTGTAAATCTTAGAATCGAAAATCCTTAACTTAGGCGTGCAAAGCCTTAATTATAAATTTAATTTTTATTTTTCGTCGGAAGAAAATATTCGGGGTATTACATCCTACCCCTCTAACAAGAAATTTCGTCCCAAAATTTGCATATCTTCTTCAAACTGTTCGGGGTACTTCCTCCTCATCTTTTCTTCGAGTTCTCACGTGGCTTTTTCTTGCTCGTGGTGATTCTATAATACTTTTACTAACTGTACTGACTTGCTTCTTAACTCTCGCACTTTTCGATTCAAGATCGATTGCGGCCTTTCTTCATAACTTATCTTGCTCAAGAACAATGTCTTGCTGAAGGATTATGTGTTTAAGATCGAACACGTATTTTCTCAAACGAGATACGCAAATATAATAAACATTCCATAGACTTGGCAACACGGCCAATCTATACACATTAGAACTATCTTTTTCAAGATATCAAATAATCACATAAATCTTTGTCTAAGCTTATACTTGACATGAAATTAATGATTCTCTTTTAACGGAGAAATCTTAAGAAAACTTTATCTTCCTTTTCGAATTTAAGTTCTGATCGGCGTATCTCACATACGACTTTCGTCTTCTCTAAACTTCTTTTATTCAGACTCGAGTCTATCGAATGATCTCGATCATTTCACTGATCGTATCTGGTCCTAAATTCTTTTCTTTCACCTACCTTATTATAATAAGGCAGTTATCTAAACTTCTTCCTATACAAAACCTCGTAAGGTGCAATACTTATCGTAGCCTGATAACCATTATTATGAGCGAAATCGACCAACGGCAAAATATTCTTCCATTTTGCACTTCAATCTAATACTATCGTTCTCAACACATCTATGAGTACTCGTATCGTCCTCTCGGATTGTCCATCCGTTTAGGGGGGGTGAAAGGCGGTACTAAAATTAAGGTTGGTACTTAGCTTCTTCTGCATAGTAGTCCAAAACCTTGAAGTAAATTTGGCATCTCTATCAAACTTCATCGACTTTTGTATTCCGTGCAGACGTACAGTCTCACGAACATACAATTGAGCTAACTTTCTGATCCAAAGGTAATTAGATTGGTAGGAAGTGAATTGATTTTTTGAACCTCGCCATAACCACCCAGATGGCAGTATTTCCTTTTCTAGGCTTTGGGCAAACCCATCACAAGATCCATGGCTATATCTTCCCATTTCTACGTTGGAATACTTAATGGTTGTAACAATCCGTATGGTCTTTGGTGTAAAGCTTTCACTTGTTGATAAGCCAAACATTGTTCTATAAACGAGGTAACATCTTGTTTCAATCTGTTTTACCGAAAATTCTTTCTTAAATCTTAATATATCTTCGTATTCTCTAGGTACGCTGTATATGGTCTATCGTGAGCCTCACTCATGATATCGTTTTCATTTCGTCTTTGTCAAGGTTACAAAGTCTATCTTCAAATATGATCGCTTCATCTGGTGCTTCGGAATAACCGTCCATGTTATCCGTTCTTATTCTTAGGCGTAGCTTCTCAGTTGACTCGTCTTTTCTTTGCGCACTTATGATTCTTTCTCGTAGGTTCGGTGTAGCTACGAGTGCTGCTATATGGTTTATTATTGTTTCAGGTGCATCGAGCACTTCTAAGTCCATTTCCTCAAATTCTCTTACAAGAGCTTCTTCCTCAACAAAGAGACATTCTAACTTGGTTGGAGTCTTGCGACTCAGCGCGTCGGCTACAACGTTTGCTTTTTCTGGATGATAGTTGATTCCGCAATCATAATCTCTGACTAATTCTAGCCATCATCTTTGCCTTATGTTCTATTCCTTTTTCTTGAAGAAGTACTTCAAACTCTTATGGTCCGTAAAAATCTCAACCCTAACACCATAGAGATGGTGTCTCCAAATCTTCAGCGCATGCACAACGGCTGCTAGTTCTAAGTCATGAGTTGGATACTCAACTTCATGAGGTCGAAGTTGTCGTGAAGCATAAGCTATTACCTTTCTGTCTTGCATCAATACACAACCTAATCCGTTCTTCGAAGCATCTGTATAGACCACGTAAATTCTTACAGTTTTTCGTTCTGAGTTTTCGGACGAAAAATCTACCGGACGCGAAAACCCTAATACAGTAGTCGTTCGACCGACTTCTGGAATTTATTTTCAGAAACGGATTTCACCGTAAATCTTAGAATCGAAAATCCTTTACTTAGGCGTGCAAAGCCTTAATTATTAATTTAATTTTTATTTTTCGTCGGAAGAAAATATCCGGGGTATTACGGCTCCAATCCTTTCTAGGTTTTCGAATGGTCCTATATATCGTGGCTTTAGCTTTCCTCGAACACCAAAGCGGTGTACTCCTCTCGAAGGGGATACTTTTAGAAAGACTTTACTTCCTACTTCAAACTCTAACTCGAATCTTCGATTATCGGCATACAATTTCTGCTGACTCTGAGCTTCCTTAATTTTCTCGCGAATCTGACGAACAGATTCTATCATCTTCTCGATCGCTTCTGGTCCTATAACTTTTCTCTCACCTACTTCATCCTAGTAGGCGGAGATCTACACTTCTTTCCATAAAGAGCTTCGTAGGGAGTCATTCCTATCGTATTTTGATAACTATTATTGTAGGCAAATTTGACAAGAGGTAAGATTTTCTCCCAATCGTCTCCTTCGTCTAACAAAATGGCTCTTAACATATCTTCAAGAATTTGGATTGTCCTCTCCGACTAACCATCCGTCTGAGGATGATAAGCGGTACTAAACTGTAGTTGTGTTCCCAACTCTTTTTGGAAACTTTCCCAAAAACGGGCGGTAAACTTCGAATCTCGATTGGAAGTGATCGTACTTGGAACTCCATGTAATCGCACAATTTCTCTGACATAAATCTGTGCCAACTTGTCGGATCCATAGGTGTGTGGAATAGGTATGAAATGAGCAGACTTCGTCAATCTATCCACAACTACCCAAACAATTGTATTTCCTTTTCTTGTCCTTGGCAAACCCATTACGAAATACATAGTGACATCATCCTACTTCCACTTCGGAACTGGTAGCGGTTGCAAAGGTCCATATGGTCTTTGATGTAAAGACTTCACTTGTTGACAAGCTAAGCATCTTTCAACGTACATGGCTACATCTTTCTTCATTCCTTCCCACCAGAATTGTTGTTTCAAATCCTGGTACATCTTCGTACTGCTGGGGTGAGCTGTATACGGGATTTCATGAGCTTCACTCATTATCTCATTTCTTAGTTTCTCGTCATTGGGCACACAAATTCGATCTCGATACAACAAAGCGTTGTCACTTGATTCTTTGAAATCCTCGACTTCTCTTTTACTAATTTTAAGTCTCAATTCTCCAAATTTTCATCTTTTCTTTGGCCTTTTATGATACGAGATCTCAGATCTGGCATCACTACTAATGAAGCAATTACTTGCTCTACTGACATCGGAGGTAGAACTACTTCAATTCTCATTCTTCCAAATTCCTCGATCAACTTTTCTTCCTCAGATAAGAGAAATCCTAACTTCGTATTCTCCTCATTCTCCAACTTCCCTTTTCTATCAACGCATCGGCTACTACATTAGCTTTCCTAGGATGATAAGAAATTTTGCAATCGTAGTCTTTTACCAACTCAAGTCATCATCTTTGTTTCATATTTAGCTCCTTCTGCTCGAAGAAATACTTCAGACTTTTATGATCTGAAAAGATTTCACACTTAATTCCGTAGAGGTAGTGTCTCCAAATCTTTATAGCATACACAACGGCTGCCAACTCTAAATTATGCATTGGATACTTCTCTTCATGGGGTTTGAGCTGTCTTGAAGCATATGCAATCACTCTTCCATCTTGCATTAGCACACATCCTAAACCTTTGGATGATGTATCAGTATAAATTGTATAGTCCTTTCCTGCTTCAGGAAGGGATAACACTGGAGCTGTAGTCAATCTCGACTTAAGCTCTTGGAAACTTTTCTCACATTTCTCCGTCCACTTGAATTTTGATTCCTTCTTCAACAAACTTATCATTGGCTTCGAGATCTTGAAAAATCCTTCTATAAATCTTCGATAATAACCTGCTAAATCGAGGAAACTACGGATTTCATGAACTGACGTTGGCGATTTCCATTCTTGAACAACTTTCACCTTTTCTGAATCAACTTTAATTCTTTCGGACGAAACAACATGTCCTAGGAAATTCACTTCCCTTAGCCAAAATTCACACTTGCTGAATTTCGCATATCAAAATATTGTCTATGAAAACAATCATGAACTTATCCAAGTACTCATGAAAAATTCTGTTCATTAGGTCCATGAAAACAGCTGGAGCATTTGTCAATCCGAAGCATTACTACGAATTTGTAATGTCCATATCTCGTTCTGAAAGCAGTCTTTGGAACATCTTCCTGTTTGATCTTCAGTTGATGATATCCAGACCGTAAGTCACTCTTGGAGAAAACACCTGCTCCTTTTAACTGATCGAACAAATCATCTATCCATGGCAGATGATACTTGTTCTTAAGTGTAATCTTGTTAAGCTCTCGATAATCTATGCACATTCTCATACTACCGTCCTTCTTCTTCACAAATAGAATTGGTGCTCCCCAAAAAGAAACACTTGGTCGAATAAATCCCAAATCTAACAACTCCTGCAACTGGATCTTTAACTCTTGGAGTTCCTTTGAAGCCATTCTATATAGGGCTTTTGAAATCGGGGCTGATCCAGGTTCTAAATCAATCGTAAACTCTAATTGTCTATTCGGAGGTAATCCCGGTAAGACTTCTGGGAATACATCTTTAAATTCTCTCACGACGGCTACCTCGTTGATACTCGGCTCTTGCTCTTCATCTTTGTTCAAGTAAATCAAGTACGCTTTCTTATCTTTTCTTCTCATTAACTTATTTGCTCTCATGGCCGAGATAATCGGCACACCCTTCTTTGCTCTCTTCTTCGCTGAAGAATGCGATCCTCTTTCTGGCTGCATCGCCAACTCCATATCTAAGGCTCGATTAAGGGTTTCAGCATAAGTCAGACCACTCTGACTTGCAAGAACAACTTGAATATCTTGGCTTAATCCTGCTCGGAAAAGCTCGCACATTTTCTCATCGGTATCCACCTTATCAGGTGCAAAACGAGCTAACTCGCAAAACTCACGATCGTACTCGGCTACCGTTCTCTTTCCTTATTTTAGATTCGCAAATTCGTTCGCCTTTTGCTTACGATAACTCCTAGGCACATATTTTTCGTATAGGGCTTTCTTAAACCGTTCCCTTGTCATATTCTCGCATTTTTCTGGCGAATACGTCCTTTGCCATGATTCCCACCAATAGTCAGATGTTCCTTTGAGCTGATACGTCATACACTCGAGACGTTCACGATCACTACAACAAAGAAATCTAAAAATTCGCTCAAGAGAACGAATCCAGTCCTCAACCTCTGCCGGACTGCCTTTACCATCAAAAGTTGGGGGATTTTGGCGAAGAAAAAGTTCTTCTATTCGTCTCTCATTCTGAAGAGGCGGGGTAGGGTCCCATCGCTCTTCTTCCTCTTTTCTTTCAACTCTCACATTTCTTCGTCTTGGCGGCATTCTAAAGAAATGCAAAAGAAAAATGAAGCAACTCTGAAAGAAATTTCCACAAAACGGACTAACTTACTCGAAAATTTTCTTAACTTTTAAAAATATTTCCTTATTGAGAGGAATATGATTCTCAATCGGTACTTATCACTATATCAAAGAAAATTCAATAAAACAGTTATCTCAGATAATACAATCATCTCAGATAAAACATCTCAATTAAATTATTTCTCAGCTCAAATAATCAATCATTTATTTTACATGCACTTCAAAGTTTCACATATTCTTAAAACAAATCATTCTCGGCATTTAAGACAATCATATACTCAAATATGGTCACATATGACACATTCTTATTACTCAAATTTTCACTCAATAAAATATTCTTAAGACAATAACTCATTTATTTTACTCAACTCTTATCTCTTCACTCACTTTTTACTCGAAGGTAATTGGGATCTCGGATACTCAAAATAATATAAGCATTTGGGAGACTCAAAGTTGATTTTAACAGCCTAACGACTTCATTTTCATATCATCTGAAATGATAGCCTCTTGTGAGGACTTTTATCGAAGCAAATGGATTAATACTTACATCGGAAAATTTCCCTCAACTTCGTCACACGTTCTACTCGTACTAGCAAGGAGCTACTACTTCAAGTTCAACCTACTAGATATTTATGCATCGAGTTTTATAATTTGCATCACTACGAGAAGTAAAAGAGTTCGACTCTCGACATAAAGTAAAGATTGTTCGTAACTTTCCACAAGCTTTCTCGAACCACACCCTAAACACGCGAACCACCATCGCTAGGGCCAGCTCCTCCATCCTACTCCTCATCGGGATCCTCTTCCGAATCCTCCTCATCTTCATCACTACCCTGACCTTCCGCAGCAGCTAACTCCTCTAGGAAATTACTTGTCTGTTTGTCTTCAAAGCGAGCGTTGACATGCTCTAACTCAGACTCGTCCCACTGAGGGTGCTCTTGATCATACTCATGACGAAGGTAAGATCCAATAATGCCATCGATCTCTTGCTCTAGCCCTTGGTCAAACCTTGCTGTCGAAGACTCGGGATCTGCATAAGGAGAATCGTAACTACCGTCTGGAACTGACTGGAGGTATCTACGGGCTACTGTGGCTTCACTGACAGAATTTCCCAATGATCTATTATTTCAGACTCTTGCACGTCTTGCCCTAGAAGACTCGGTTACTGGCGACACTGTCTGACTGGGTTACGACTGAGCTAAAAGGGTCGTAGGAACGGAGAGAGAGCACGTTTCCTGAATAAGGGTTGTGATGATAAGAGGCTCTCGGCTCTCGGCGAGGTGGAGAGGGGACTCGGGGTGGAGAGAGCTAATCTTGAGGCTGAGGCTGAGGATCATGTGCAAAACCATTGGGCATGGTTGGCAAAACAGGGTCAAAGGGTCCGGGAGGCGGGGAACCGAACTCAATGAACTGTCTAGAAATGGTGGCAATGAAGGCATTGTAGTTGTCGTACACGTACACGCCCAAGTAGTGGGTTCCTATGTGGCTCGACACAAGTGAAGCAGCCCAATCTCGCTACTCTCGGGGAAGTGCCTGGATCAGATGGATCATTCCATCCAAAGCACTGACGTCTAAGTACTTCACAACTTCTCAAACCTTATGGTAATGGGCTAGGAATTCAGCAATGGTCTCGTCATACGATTTTCTGATATGCAGGTATTCCTGCATCATCTCTCTATTCGTCTCGTCGTCCATCCTATATGATTTAAAACGAATTAGGCACACTAAAACAGATATATATCATGTTTGGAATTCGACCCTCACATACTCGTTTTTGCTTCCCAAAGAGGTTTTATTGCCCGGATTACTCGGCAATTCCATTTCTCTAAATCGTTTGCACAATCGTTCCATCCTTTTTGATTTCCACATCAAAGTACAAAAATTAGGGACGACATTCTAAAGCAATCTAGTTATCCAAGCTACTTATCAAACTTCAAATTCTAGACAAGCGCAAATATCATACTAAATAACTTTAAATCATTGAATATTTAAGAGAATATCATGTGATATAGCCAATATGAGTATTGAAATATAAATTATGGCCCACCCTCTTCATAAATATAAATTGTAGCCATTTTTTTGAACTTAGAACTTAAATACCCCTTTCCCTCTTTTATTTGTGATCCATCACTCTTTGATCCATTTTATTGACACTTAATTTCCTTTTCATTTTTTTTTTCTTTTTTTACTGTTTTTTTTTTATTTTCCAGTTTTTTTTTTCTTTTCTTTTTCTATTTTTTTTCTTATTTTCCAGAATTTTTTTCTTTTTTTTTCTGTTTTATTTTTTATTTTTCAGATTTTTTTTTCTTATTTTCTAGATTTCTTTTTCTTTTTTTCTATTTTTTTTATTTTCCAGATCTTTTTCCTTTTTTCCGTTTTTTTTTATTTTTCAAATATTTTTTAATTTTCAAATTTTTGTTTGTCTCTTCGTTTTTTTGTTTGCCGCTTATTCTTTGGTCAAGATTCGAGCGAGGGGAGCCGAAGGCCTCGGAGCGAACCGAAAAAATCTGAATTGTTGCCCGACGATTATCCTTATATTAGTAATCGGAGCGAAGGCGGAGCCGTATAATCGGAGCCGAAGGCGGAGCTGCAAAATCGGAGTAGTATAACTTGAAATAATTGGAATGTTCGTCCTAAGAGTACCACATCATAACTTGGAACATCTGGAACTAATTTGATAATTAGTCCCAGTTGTACCAAATCTGGAACAATTGGCACTAATAAGGCTAAATTCGTACCAGATGTACTAGAACAATTGGTACTAATAAGACTAAATTTGTACCAAAAGTACCAAATGCCTCATACCCGCCCGACCCGACCCGCCCCCGCCCGCGTCAAACCCGACCCGCTCCGCATTTCATTATGGGTATTTTCGTCCCAAATTGAAAAAAATGGCCAAAATTTATATTTTTGAAGAAGGTGGGCCAAAATTTATATTTTAATGATCATTATGGCTATTTTAAAATATGTCTCAATATTTAAACTATTAAAAATAATCGTACCTGATAGCCGGATGAGATGGGGATGCTCGATGTGTTACTGACTCAAATAAGTCTAGAAAATAAAACTAGACTCGACTATCAAAGAAAAGTTAAGCTTCAGAGCAGACAACCTGCTCTGATACCACTTCCTGTCACACCCCGCTCTCGAGGTGCGACGAACATTAAACTGCATTGGACTGTGAGGGTGAAACCATCAAATAAAACTTGACTCAACAAGGAATCATGCTCAGGAACAAGGGAATATCAATTGAAAGCGATAACAATTATCAACATACTTTCAAGGAACAACTCAACAATAAACAAGCATAGATAATTTACATTGATCCAACAAAATATAATAAGTGTATCGAATTCAAGTCATGCGGATAATAAAGAAAACATGAATTCCCGGATATGCAATTTTCGCGAGGGGCGGGAGAGCTTGTTTCAAGCATGAAGCTCATTGTATCATCATACCATCAGAGTATTGAAATCAAAAGACAGATTAAACATAGTTGTTTTGCAGCGGAGACTCATCGCAAATCCCACAACTACATATATGAAGATATGTAATTGCAAGCTTAACCAAACGACTCGACTCAAAACACACCACCAAGCCATCCTCGCCATCTTCATCCATGCTAACCTGCACGTTTAGAAATACATGCAGGGTGGAGTACTTCGTATTCAGTGAATACATGCCAAAATAATTTGAAAACTTGCTCATTAGAGCTATATAATTGAACTCGCCTTGCCACTGCATCACAAGTGTTAGTACAATTTAAAACATTATATTTGTGAATGCAAAAACATTTTATTTTCTAAATGGACTGCACAGTCAAGATATAATATGTTATACAAGTATGAATCATCTACCACATCATATTTGTGTTGAGAAGTAGGCCTCCTTCTCAAACACTGTGACCGGCTAAACCGAAGTAAAGCATCACAGTCACCTCAAACAATTCAAATACCATGTGTGGGTTCCTGCCTCTCACAGGATAATAATAACAACTCAAGCAGATGATAAAACATACCCAACTCAGATAAATGGCAAGTCAATTAACTTTAAAAACTCACGTAATAATACTCAATAAATATAGCATTCATCAGATTTTCAGTTTTAGAAAAGTCCACCTGACTGCTGGAAACTTAGTTGAGGTAGCTTACTCTTTTCGTCTCCTCTTTACTTTTCAGTCCCGCTTGGCCCTTCAAGAATAACATCGATTATGGACGAGATTACTATCTCTAAATTCATATACTTCGATTCTTAGGATATTTTCTTATAGAAAATTCAATTTCCTTTATTTTAATTTCTATTACTCCTCAAATAATTTTAATATTAATATTCTATTTTTCTTTTATCTCTTAACATACTCAAACATCACAACTTATGAATTCTACTCCTCTTAACCACCGAAATCTTTACATTTCTAACAAAGAAATTTCTTTCTTGATTTATTCAATATTTAAACTCATAACTAAAAAAATATCATTTTTTTGTTCTTTTATGGATTGAATTTTTCCTTAGAAAATTTATAAAATTTTATACTTTTCTTCATTAATTCTAAACGTGCTTAAAATTCCATTTAATCTTTAATTTCATCATTATATCAAAGAAATCCATCAACTATATAAATATGCATATTTCGAATTTTCCATATAAATTAATAATTAATTTATTCCTTCTTTAAATCTTCAAGAATTTATCAAGAACACCATATCTTCATGTTCTTCAAGAACATCAAAAACTCATTATATATATATATATATATATACATATATATATATATATATATATATTCCTTCGAATTTTCCTATAAAAATTATAAGAAATTACTATCTTTTAATTTCTTAATTCTTATGCATCATACTTCATTTAAAATTTTCCAAGATCATCATAGATCATTCAAAATCATTAACATCATCATATATCACTTAAAATCATCTATATCATCACATAATCATCATCTTCATACTTGCATATATATCAAAATTTTCATAAAACTAAGAAATAAATCAAACTCTTTCATTTAATCATATTTTCATGCTTCCATATACTTATATCCATCAAGAACATCATCAAATCCATAAATAAGGATCTAAGCTCAAAATTCTCATTTTTCTTCATAATTTTCGGCATGCACATGAAATAAATCAACAAAAATTTCTATCTTCATGCTTATACATACAAACCACTCAAATCATCATAAATATATATCATCAAACATTTCATCAAGAAAATCATCAACTTATCAAGAAAAATCATCAAATAATCATCAAAATTTCTCCTCTTTATATCTTCTTCTTCTTCTTCTTCTTCTTCTTCTTCTTCTTCTTCTTCTTCTTCTTCTTCTTCTTCTTCGAGTTTTAGGTAGAAAAATTAGAGAAAATTCCTTCTCTTTTACTTCTCATCTTTTAACTCCTATTTTAAATTTTTAAAACTTATCTCACCATCTTAATCATCATCATCAATTAAATCCCGAAGGTTTGCTTAAGCATAAGGTAAACATGCATGGTTTCCTTTATCTTTTCCACATACATATACATATACAAGAATCAAGAAATATCATAGTTAAAATAAAATCAAAACTTCTCCTCCTTGGCTTGAAGAAAATCGGAAGATTTGAGGGTGGAGAGAGTTTGGATTTCTACTTCTCTTTCTTGCATGAAAAATAATAAAATGAGTTAAGAATCAAAGCTTGGATTAAGAAGATCAAATCCTTTGCTTATAAGACCATGTTGGTCGAACAAAACACAAAAGAAAAAGGAATGATTCTCATGGCTAGAATCAAACTTCAATGGAAGAGATGGATTATTACTTACTTCTTGATGATTTTAGTGGATAAAAGTGAAGAACTCTTCAAGAAATCTTCATAGCTTCAAACTCCTTCAATGGAGATATTTAGTGTGTGTGTATGTGTGTGTATCGGCTAGAGAGAGATGAGAGGGAGAGATGATGACTAGAGAGAAAATGAGAGAAGAGAGATGTACTTGATTTGTTGAATGAAAATAATCGAGAGAGAGAGAGAGTAGGAATGTCGACTACAATAAGAGAGGGAGGGAGAGTGATCCTCACACGCTAGGGGTGAGAGTGGGGGATAGATTTGGGTAGAAATTAGGATAAACATGCTGATTTTTATCTGCTAAAAATCCCCGGAAGAAAAAGTTTTCCAGTAGAAAATATCCCTATTATTTTGTTTATCTCACAAACGACTTAAAACTCTCCTCGACTCTTTCTCGACGTCGAAAACCTCTCTACTTCGTCTTATATCACACCAACTAAATCAAGGAATCCAAATATCAAATTTTTAAATCAAAATTCCGACTAACGAAGAAAAACTTAAAAATTGCTCGGTTAATTAAACCGTAAAGCAATACTTTTTAAAACTCTCTCATATGATCTCAGAAAATTCTCCAACATATCTCAAAAGTCTTAAAATGATTTCTAAACACAAAAGACACTAATTAGACGAAATTTAGAATTAGTCGATGAATAGTGAAATCTTGGTTATCATTACTATTCATCAAAAAGTAAAATTCTCAGAACTTTTCGAAATTCAAACTCAAGCTCAAACTCATATAATAATGCTCAAACAATGCATCACATACTCAATTCGAATAATTGAAATGAGAAAAATCACATAAGAGCACATAGGGGTATTTTAGTCATTTCACAATTAATATTAGAGGAAGGTGTCTACCCTGCTGGACTAGACGTGATGATTCCTTGTTGGGCCTTTCTAGTAGCTAATGCTCCTTGGGAAAGAAACTAAATGATGACTCCGACAGAGGTATTGCCCAAGGTAGGGAGCCAGCGGTGCGTCGCCAACTAAGTATGGATAGGTCAGGGAAGGGTTTGTTGAGAGCGTGATGAGTAAAAAGGGATCTCAGCATTCAAGTCCTATAACTAACGATGCATGCATGTGATAAATATATTTGCACCGATGACCGAGTAAGCATTCACACTTAATGAGTTAAGTCCAGGCCAGGTTACTTTTGTTTATTGATCAATTCTTCTTTTAGTTTCAGTTATTTAGTTTACAGCGTTTTGCCCAATAAGGGTAATGTGACCAAAACCAAAATCTTTTTGCAACACCGATGGAAGGAGGCAAGAGAAAAATACTATCAACTCCTCATGGATCGACCCTGTTCTTACCGCTATCTATATAGTGCTAGCATAGGCTACAAATTTATTTTGCGAGTGCTAGCGACGGCCTCATCAGAATGCCTGTTGCATCTTCTTCCATGTGTCCATACTCCCTTCGGGCAAGGTATAAAGCCACTCATGTTCCCCATCAAATAGTGAAAAGGGGAATATGAGCAACCTTACGTAATCCTCAAATCTCTCATGGGGGTCAGTGACCCTAAAGGTGTTGCATGTCATCTCAAAATTCTGAAGGTGAGTTTGTGGATCTTCCCCTGGATGATTGCTGAACTTAGGCAAGATCTGTATCAGTGAATGCTTAAGCTCCCAATTTCCGATATCTCGAGCAGCTTGATGCTTGAGGGCTTGATACTCTTGTCATCAAGGAACATAATTTCCCTTATGGTCTTCTCCGCCATCTTTTCTACTGGTTTTGATTCCTCGCTCTCTGGGTCAGAGTAAGAATCGTCCTGCTCAACACTTTCCTCACCTGAAAATGAGTCTTTACTTGATCTGGATTTATAGATATTTTATACTCGTGTCAAGGAGTCTTCACTTGGTCTGGATTTATAAATATTTTATACTCGTGTCAATGAGTCTTCACTTGTGCAATTCTTCAAAGAGTTCGATTTTAGTTTTAAGGAGAGGCGCCGTACACAGTTTATACTCATGCGGACCAGGAGTAACATGCAGTTTAGGATCGTGCGTCATGGAGCGTTGTAGACAGTAGACTCTTATCAAGGAGTGTTTGATGTTCTTTGTTTTGAAGTATATAGATGGTTTTTACTCGCATCTAAGAGCATTTTAGATAGTTTAAGCTCTTATCAAGGAGCACTTGAAGTTATTTGATTGAAAAGTTTAGATAGTTTTTGCTCGCATCTAGGAGCTATGTAGATAGTTTAAGCTCCTATCAAGGAGCACTTGAAGTTATTTGATTGAAAAGTTTAGATGGTTTTTTCTCGAATCTATGACCTATGTAGATAGTTTAAGCTCTTATCAAGGAGCGACTTGTCTTCATGGACTTCAACATACATGGGAAGTACTTGTGACTAAACTTGTAGTCTCTTCTTCATCTTCACTTGGAGCTTCTTCATCACTTGGAGATTCTTTAGAAGATTTGCCCCCATAGGTTGCTTCTTGATTTTCTTCAAAGTTGTGATCCTCTTCAATCGAAAGATCTTCAACTCCATTTGCGATTATGCTTAACTCCATGTCATGAGCTCTTGTAGACAATTCTTCGAATGTCTTTGGATGAATTCATTTAAGGATGTATCAAAGACTCCAATGCATGCCTTGAGTGCACATCTCAATTGCAGAAGTTTCAGACAATCGATTTTTGCAATTTAAGCTTAAGTTCCTCCAATGATTGATGTAGTCGATGACGGGCTGGTCTTTCTATTGAATTGATTTTGTAAGCTCCACCATGCTCATAGTCCTTCGAATGCTATAGAAGCGATTGAGGAATTCGTGCTCCAATTGCCTCCAACTATCAATTGAGTTTGGCTGCAAGTCAGCATACCAATAAAAGGCATTGTCCTTCAAAGAACGCACAAACTGCTTCACCATGTGATCTCCATAAGTGCCAGCATCGTTGCAAGTCTCCACGAAGTGAGCTATATATTGCTTTGGATTTCCTTTGCCATCAAATTATTGAAACTTTGAATGTTGATAGCCGATCGACATTTTCAAACTTTCAATCCTTGAAGTATATGGTTTGCAATAAGTCCATGAGGATTTGGAGGTCCCTTCGAACTTGTCCTTGATTGTCTTCTTGATGAATGCTTTGAGTTGATCGGCATGCATCGATCCATCGGAAGAGACTTCAAGCTCCTTAATCAGAGATTTGTCACCATCTTTTGACTCCATGAAAAGCTCGGCTTCTTGATCCTCCTTTGCTTGTTGGTTTCTTGTATCCAAAGTATTTGTCTTTTCCAGCTTTGTGATTTTAACATCTTGTTCTTCTAAGCGTTTGGCAAGTCCTTCAACAAGCTTTGTCAACTTTCCGATTTGCTCCTAAGAGTTGTAGACATTTTCTTTGGGTTTGGCGAAGAGAAGAGATGAGAGGTAGAGATTGTCCCACTGGGCGTGCCAAAATCTGTAAACACAAAATATATATTTATTCAAATAAATATAAATATGAACACAATCTCTATTTGATCCTCCGATTTTTCTCTTCACTTTGACCCTCGAACAGTCTTCAAGTAGCTCTTGAGATTTATTGTAGAAGTATGCTTCTTGGATCTCCTTAAAATTGATCTTCAAACTTTGTAACGCTGACATGGATGACTTTCACCTTGCTTCTGAAGTAAACGTTGAGCGTCAAGCTTTATAACGTTGACGTGGAGAACTTTTGCCTTATTTCCGAAGTAAATGTTGAGCTTTGATCTTTGACTTGATGACATTGACTTGAGCTTTGGACTTGATGGTGTTGATACGGAGGACGTTCGCCTTGTTTCCGAAGTAAACGTTGAGCGTCGAGATTTATAATGTTGACTTGGAGGACTTCCGCCTTGTTTCCAGATCAAACACCACTTGAGATATTTTCTCAGAAGAATGCATTGCTTCCCACAAAGAACACCTTGAATCTTCCCGGGACACCTTGAATATTAAGAGAGAAATCTTGGAAAATTTCTCTCTTCAATTCTTGAGCTCTTGAAGATGATTTTTAGGTGTGATTTGAAGTTGTGTGGAGACCTCTATTTATAGGGAAAAATATGGTGGACTTGGTGGGATTTTGGGCTCCGTCATGGGCTTGAGGTATGAGGTGGCGCGATCTCATGTCTGTCTTCAAGTTTGTGTCAGGATTGCAGAGACCTGGCATCAGAAACTTGGACGTGCAAGTTTGAAGAACTTGATAAAATTTATTGATGCTGAAGTTGTCCGTGGTGTTCTGAAACTGCGAATTAATTATAACGTTGTTTGCAAACCTTGTCAAATAGGCAAACAAACAGAAGTGGGACACAGAAAAGTTCAAAGTATTATTACATCAGGTATACTTGAACTAATCCACATGGACTTGGTAGGTCTTATGCCTACAAAAATTGTCGCTAAGAAGAATTATATTTGGTTTTGTGTTGATGATTTGTCAAAGTATGCTTGGGTTGAGTTTCTTCATAATAAAGCTGAAGCATTCAAAAGCTTCAAGGAGTTGTCCATCCATATGGGATTAGATAATGATCTTCCTTTAAGAAGAATCAGAAGTGATCATGGAGTGGCATCTCAAAAGAATGAATTTATCAACTTCTGTGCTGAAAAGAGAATTTTACATGGGTTTGGGACAGTGTGCTATTTTCTGAACGATAGAAAGTACACTAAAAAACTTGATGATAGAGGTCTTGAAGCTATTTTTATGGGATATGCTCGTGATAGCAGAGCATTTCGAATCTACGTCAAGAAAACATCGTTGAGTCTATCAATGTAGTCTTTACGGATACTACAGAAGCATGACGAACCCAAATTTTGTGCTCTTTTTGAGTCTTGTTATAGGTCTAGATCGAGTCGTTTCGTGTCTTTTTGTGTGTCTTTAGTGTCTGGGAGGACACATTGTGAAGGCAGGGATGAACAGGGCAACCAATGATGAAAAAGAGAAGGAAAGGGCAAGATATGACCATATTCCGCGAGAGAGGTCTGGGCACAGATACAAGGCACCTTGGGCAAGGAAATGGAGCTTGCAGCTTGGGCAAAGAAGCGCACATTCAACACTAAGGTTGTTCCGCTTCACAATCTGACCAAATCAAGTACCGCGTGGGATGTGGCCATTGGGTAAGGAGAGACGTGAAGAAGGCAAGGCGCAAGGCAGAGCAGAGAAGAAGAAGTGCACGTCTTGGGCACGGAGGCAGTCAAGCATTTATGAGATAAGAGTGCGGGGCAAGAAATAGATCGATCAAAGAGGAAGAGTGGGGAGCAAGTAATAGATCAACCTTATCCAAGTAGCCGATAAGGATGGAATTATTTCCTTCCTTATCCATGAAGATTCGTCCAAATCAAAATCTGCTAAATAAGGAAAGTCTCTTGGTCAACAAAAGCTGCTGGAAGACAGCTGGCAGGCAGCTCGCCCAACCCTAGCTGCTAACCGACTTACCTAATGGGCTTAGCCTCCAAGACCCACGAATTTCACATCTATAAATACTCCTAGATAGCAAACCAGATGTAACTTTTATCTTTCAAAATCTTTTCAATCTTTTGCTCTTGTAATACTTAGTTTAGGGTTTACTTTATAGTTTTCGAGAGTTTGCTCCTTCGGGGGCAAACGATCTTTGTACTTTGTTTCCGACGATGTTGGTGTCGTTCGGCTTTTTTTTTTAATTCAAGTACTTTTTATATTTCGTTCTTTGTTTTCTTGTTCTTTACTTTATGCCTAGGTAGTTATACGAATCTGTGCTTGGGCAAGATGACGCTGCATGAGCATTAAATCTGGATGTTGATTTGGGCAAGGGGACAGCTGTATATATGTGTGTTCCCGAGGCATTGGGCAATGATTTCAAAGAAGTTCGGTGGTCACGGGTAACTCGGAAGTGCAACGAGACTCGGGCACATACGGATTCCTACATCGCAGGAGGGTTATCAAGTGCACGTCACAATTGCCTTACGTTCCTCGAGAGCGGCAAGAGCGGTTTGTAGTCTTGGCCTAGACCTGCAAAGATGTGTCAATGCTGGTGAATGTCGGACGGAGATCCTCGTTATCTCGTTGCGCTGGAGTGGGCCCATCTAGAACCAAATGCTGCTTGACCAACATGCGCCTTATAAAGGTGGAATGCCTGGGGACTTTTGGGCAAGCAAGAGGATTGGCTAGGGTATTCCTTTCAAGACCTAAACTTAAGGATGCGCTGGGCAATCGTGGCTGTGGGCGTGACAATATAGGACCATGACGCGGTTGACCTATAACCACTGACATGCATACGCACCATATATCCTTGCATCGATGAAGACGTCTTGTTTATGTAGAATGACTCAACACCCAAACGCAGGTTTGTCTTTATCTTTTATTTGTCTTTTGTTTATCTTTTAGTTTAACTTTTATTTTCCTGTTTGGCCAAGATGTGTCTGTGCAGAGCCCAAACCTTTAGTGACACCCTGACCAAGAGAAAGCTACACCAACTCCTCGTGGGATCGACCCTATACTTACCGCTAACTGTTCTTAGCTGTGGGCGTAGGAAAATTATAAATGTATTTTGCACGTGACTCAAACGACGGTCGCATCAAAATTGGCGCCGTTGCTGGGGAGTTGTGTTTCTAGTAGTTTTCTCTTTTGTTTGCTTGTTTAGTTCTTTTTGTTTGTATCGCCCTAACCATGCAGGGAAATTTGTGAGTGACGACTCCCAAAGATGAATGCTTGGCCATGGAGGACATGAACAATTGGGCATGACAAGTAGACAAGGACCTAACTGGAAGTTGATGGATGACATACTCTGAAGGCCTACTATGGGCTTGACGAGGATGAAAAGGCGGAGTTTTTCAAAATCCAAGTACCCAATCGACAACCAGATGAAGAAGGCCACGTCGTGCCCACGACGTAAACTAAGGCGATTGCCAGGAGGCAACTTGGTATCTATCCCTTTTTATTTTTATTTTTATTTTAGTTCAAACCCTAGGCTAGGTAGTATTTTTCGCAAAGGTATGGTTTGTTCATGACGTGCAGGAGCTTGGGCACAGAAGCAAGGACATGATGAAATTCAAAAGCGAAGGCATGACCACCACTAAGGCTTTCTCTACCCGAATCTTTGGGCAAGAGAGGTCTATTATCCTTGAGTTGGAAGGCACCCAAGTCAGCCAGCTTGAGCGAGTTAGAGGAGGCTGTTGTCGCACGCATTGAAGTGTTACTGAGGATGTCCCTTGCCTAATTAGTAAGAGAAGATGAAGCTGCTCGACGAGTAAATCAAGATGAGGAAGGCAATCCCTTCAACTAGCCACCTTAGAAAGCATGAGAAGCTTGCAAAACTTCTTTTCCAGAACCATCAGCGGTGGGCAGGACGTACGCCTGCCATGCCCGAGTAACAGGGAGTTGCAAACCCTTGAGCTTGACCAGACTGGGCGAAGAAGCCACTGCAACATGTATGGAGACCTTCAACGCTTGCCCAAACTGCCCATGATGAACATGCCAAATCAAGGTCCATGTTATACCTCCTTCATAATTGTTTCCTCCCAGTTTTTTTTTTTTTTTTTTTGTTAGGTTTAGTTTTTAGTTTTTAAGTTCTTAGTTGAGTCGGTCTTCTTATTGACTCACTTGGCCCAAAGCAAAGTGTGTGGGTGAGAGGACCCTTTGTTTTTTTTTTTTTTTGAGTCAGTTTTGTTTAAACCCTTTTTGCTTACCCACTTTGCCCAAAGCAAAGTGTGTGGGTGGAAGGGGGTGTCTTTTTGGTCAATCTGTCAGCATGATTTGATTATTGGGTCTATATAAGCATGAAAGATCTCTTTGTTCTTATTTGCGCAAGTATTTAATTTTTCAGTTTGAGCATGATCGTATGTAGATAAGTATGACGGATGAACTTTGAGCATGCCCTGTGAGGTTTTGAGCTTTATTTGTTGTTACATGCCCAAGTGCAGCTTTTCTTTTCTTGAGTGAGTTAACATCTTCAATTTTGGTTTATGTGAGAACTTGCCTGCACTCTGCTTTGAAATTCTAATGGCTTGATTTATGTACTTAGATGACTTAGGCATTTTTTTTCATTAAGCCCACTTAGCCTAAAAAGCCTACCCTACTATTATCCTTTGATGAGCCCCTTTGAGCCTTAAATTTTCTTTGATTTCACTCAAAATAAATTGCCCTTGATACACATACCCATACCCGGTCATAAGGACTCAAGAGCAACACATAAGAGGGACGAGAAGATAGTAGTAGCCTGAACTTGGGCAAGACAATTAGAACTGAATTTAAGGCAACCTAATTGCCCAAGCTGAGAAGAAGTGTCAGAAAAAAATAAAGGACTTAGAAAATTTCAAAAAAAAAAACTGAAAAAAAAGGTCCAAGGTTGAATTTCGTGCTAAGGCCTGTAAGCAAAGGCAAGGAAATCTGAAGATATGGGCAACGTATCGCCCAATCATAAGTTCAAAGAGAGATGGACAAACAATTGCCCAATCATGAGTCCAATTGACCTTAGCCTCGATCCATATATTCTCACCTATGCCTTAAGCCACGTTACAACCCTTAAAAGACCTAATGATATGTACTAAAATTTTGTCTAAGGAGTGGAGATGTTAGAGGGCAGGCAAGTCTATTGCATGACCAAGTTGAATTTGTCTTGAGCGCAAACACTAAACCTATACACAAGAGAGATGAGTGTTGGTGAGGAGAACCCTTAATGCTCATTTGTTCAATCTTGATTTATCTGATGGTCAATGCATGAATTGTTTAAATTAATTACTTGCTTATTTTTCGCTGAGATTTAGCTTGCCCAATATGACCCATTATTCTTTTATGCTGACTTTTGTCTTTTGTCTTGAGTCTTTTCTTTCTTTCTTTTCGAGAAAGTTGTACTTACATGCTTGAGGGCAAGCATGATTCAAGTGTGTGGGTATGACGAGCCCAAATTTTGTGCTCTTTTCGAGTCTTGTTATAGGTCTAGATCGAGTCATTTCGTGTCTTTTTGTGTGTCTTTAGTGTCTGGGAGGACACATTGTGAAGGCAGGGATGAACAGGGCAACCAATGATGAAAAAGAGAAGGAAAGGGCAAGATATGACCATATTCCGCGAGAGAGGTCTGGGCACAGATACAAGGCACCTTGGGCAAGGAAATGGAGCTTGCAGCTTGGGCAAAGAAGCGAACATTCAACACTAAGGTTGTTCCACTTCACAATCTGACCAAATCAAGTACCGCGTGGGATGTGGCCATTGGGCAAGGAGAAACGTGAAGAAGGCAAGGCGCAAGGCAGAGCAGAGAAGAAGAAGTGTACGTCTTGAGCATGGAGGCAGTCAAGCATTTATGAGATAAGAGTGCGGGGCAAGAAATAGATCAAGCAAAGAGGAAGAGTGGGGAGCAAGTAATAGATGAACCTTATCCAAGTAGCCGATAAGGATGGAATTATTTCCTTCCTTATCCATGAAGATTCGTCCAAATCAAAATCTGCTAAATAAAGAAAGTCTCTTGGTCAACAGAAGCTGCTGGAAGACAGCTGGCAGACAGCTCGCCCAACCCTAGCTGCTAACCGACTTACCTAATGGGCTTAGCCTCCAAGACCCACGAATTTCACATCTATAAATACTCCTAGATAGCAAACCAGATGTAACTTTTATCTTTCAGAATCTTTTCAATCTTTTGCTCTTGTAATACTTAGTCTAGGGTTTACTTTATAGTTTTCGAGAGTTTGCCCCTTCGGGGGCAAACGATCTTTGTACTTTGTTTCCGACGATGTTGGTGTCGTTCGGCTTTTTTTTTAATTCAAGTACTTTTTATATTTCGTTCTTTCTTTTCTTGTTCTTTACTTTATGCCTAGGTAGTTATACGAATCTGTGCTTGGGCAAGATGACGCTGCATGAGCATTAAATCTGGATGTTGATTTGGGCAAGGGGACAGCTGTATATATGTGTGTTCCCGAGGCATTGGGCAATGATTTCAAAGAAGTTCGGTGGTCACGGGTAACTCGGAAGTGCAACGAGACTCGGGCACATACGGATTCCTACATCGCATGAGGGTTATCAAGTGCACGTCGCAATTGCCTTACGTTCCTCGAGAGCGGCAAGAGCGGTTTGTAGTCTTGGCCTAGACCTGCAAAGATGTGTCAATGCTGGTGAATGTCGGACAGAGATTCTCGTTATCTCGTTGCGCTGGAGTGGGCCCATCTAGAACCAAATGCTGCTTGACCAACATGCGCCTTATAAAGGTGGAATGCATGGGGACTTTTGGGCAAGCAAGAGGATTGGCTAGGGTATTCCTGTCAAGACCTAAACTTAAGGATGCGCTGGGCAATCGTAGCTGTGGGCGTGACAATATAGGACCATGACGCGGTTGACCTATAACCACTGACATGCATACGCACCATATATCCTTGCATCGATGAAGACGTCTTGTTTATGTAGAATGACTCAACACCCAAACGCAGGTTTGTCTTTATCTTTTATTTGTCCTTTTTTTATCTTTTAGTTTAACTTTTATTTTCCTGTTTGGCCAAGATGTGTCTGTGCAGAGCCCAAACCTTTAGTGATACCCTGACCAAGAGAAAGCTACACCAACTCCTCGTGGGATCGATCCTATACTTACCGCTAACTGTTCTTAGCTATGGGCGTAGGAAAATTATAAATGTATTTTGCACGTGACTCAAACGACGGTCACGTCAAAGCACAAACAGAAGACGAGCCTCAACTGATACTACATGTACCCTAGCCTGTGCCAGAATCATCAAATACATAGACTGAATCTTCTGAGACTAATTCTTCTCTAGTCGAATCCGAAGCTCCACCTGATTCCACCTCAGGCGAGATTGTTCCTACTACTCTAGCTCCATCTAGAAGATTATCCAAGAATCATCCTTTGATGAATGCTATTGGAGAAGTTACTGGAGGAAGAGTTACCAGAAATGTCATAAAGGACTTCAAAGCCAATGGTGGCAAACATTGCATTTCATATGCTATGTTTCCAAAGTACTTCCTAAGAATGTCAAGGAAGCATTGTTGATTGAAGACTGGATTGCCTCCATGCAAGAAGAATTGCTCTAGTTCATAAGCTGTAATGTGTGGTATCTTGTGCCTCGCCCCATTGATGCTCATGTAATTGGGACAAAATGGATTTTTTGCAACAAAACTGATTATATGGAAGAGATTGCTCGCAACAAGTCAAGACTGGTTGCTTAAGGATGCTCTCAAGAGGAGGGTATTGACTATGAAGAGACGTTTGTACCGATCACTCATCTTGAGGCTGTGCGACTTCTACTCGGAATGGCTTGTTGCATGAACTTCAAGTTGTACCAATTGGATGTTAAAAGTGCCTTTATCAATGGTACTCTTCAAGATGACGTGTATGTGGAGCAGCCCTCGAGATTTGTCGATCCTGAATTTCCCGACCATGTCTACAAGTTGAACAAGATGCTTTATGGATTGAAGCAAGCACCTCGTTTTTGGTACGACACACTGTCCAAATATCTTATCTCAAAGGGATATGTTCGAAGCGGATCTGACAAGACTCTTTTCTACAAGAGTAATTCTGAAGGTATTATCATTATTCGAATTTATGTTGATGATATAATCTTTGGCTCTGTGTAATGATCCAGGAGTTCGTGGGCCACATGAAAAAGAAGTTTGATATGAGTCTATTTGTTGAATTGCATTATTTTTAAGGACTTTAAATTAAGCAATCCGAGAAGGGGATATTTGTTACTCAATAAAAGTATGCTCGTAGCTTGATGAAGAAGTTTGGGCTTGGAAAATGCTAAAGTAAGGCACACACCGATGTCAACTTCGATAAGGCTTAGTAAGAACACAAACGGAGTTTATGTAGATCAGTCTCTATACAGAAGTATGATTGGAAGTATGCTCTATCTGTCTGCTAGTAGAACAGACATTAGCCACAGTGTCAGAGTTTTGTTTCAGGTATCAGGCAGATCCAAAGGAAAGTCAGTTGGTAGCTGTGAAGAACATCATTAAATATGTCTGTGGAACAAATGACTTTGGAATATGGATGACTAAGGACAACACTACATCATTGGTAGGCTACAACGATGCGGATTGGGCTGGTAGTCCGGATGATAGGAAGAGCACATTTGAAGCTTGTTTCTTCCTTGGCAACAACATGGTGTCTTAGCATAGCAAGAAGCAAGAGAGCGTATCTCTGTCTTCAACAGAAGCTCAATATATTGCAGTAGGATCAACCTGCACACAGCACATGTAGATGAGTCAAATGCTTGAAGATTATGGAGTTTCGTTCGAGCCACTCACTCTTTACTGTGAAATAAGAGTGCAATTGACATTTCGAAGAATCATGTTCACCATTCCAAGTCAAAACACAAAGACATTAGCCAGCACTTCGTAAGGGAGCTGATTGAAGAAAAAATCCTAAACAAGGACTTCATGCCTACTGACAAGCAACTGACGGATTTATTCACCAAGGCTTTGGATGCTGCGAGGTTCGAGTCTCTTCAAGCTTTTTTAGGAGTTTGCCCTCTCTATATTTCTTAGAAAGATCTTGTGCTTGTGGTCTTCTGAACAAGCACAGTGTATATGTATATTATTAGTCTTTTGGTTTTTCTTGGTTTTTCTTGTTCTTCTGTGTATTTCGGTGCCAGGATGTTTTGGCACAATCGTTGGATCACGATGTATGCTGGAGCAGACAAGGGCTGATGTAATCTCTACAGGCTCGCAATGGCTAGTTTCTGCTCACGACTCTGTGGCTTTCAAGTGTTTCAATGACTAATTTACGTTCAAATTTGAACATTGGATAAGGATCACATAAAATTTTGTTAAATATATCATCTCCTACTTCATAGGGATTTGATTTCATCCTTATCTTCTAAGAGAGAGAAGTTTACCGTCTTTGAAGCTATAAATTATATTTGTTGCTAAGATTCTGAAATCTTTCGTTACTTAGCTTCGAAGTTCTTCCCCTCTTTCAAAGTTTTAATCTTGTATTCGTGTTTTACTATTTTATTGCTACCATGTCTGATGGAAGCTGATCAATCCAAAAGTTCTCTGATGATTCTGGTGACGACGTTGCACCCCTCTCTCGTTTATATGGTGTCGATGGCAAGAAGAAGAACTCGTTGGGTATTGTGGACTACCCCATCTCTGAATCTAATTCTGGAAAGAATTCTCCCCCACCTGTTGATGTAGTCTGCTCGTTAACAAATCCTTCTCTTCGAAGAAGACTGCCTCTAAGTCTCCGGTGAAGCAATCTCCTGCTTAGGCGAAGCAGGTTGTTAAAGACTCTGAATATGACACTGAGTCAAGTGAGAAGGAACAGTCTTATGTTCTTATTGTTGTGTTGAAGAAGAAGGCTACTCCATCTAAGTCTTCCATTTCTCGATCTGATCTCTGGTGACCTGCATCTTTCGCCGGTGGGTGAATTAAAGTTCTCTTCCGGTCAACAGTCCACCTTCTCAAGTTGTGCGAGAACAAGCACCTACTCCTCCTATGATTTAAGTCTTTCAAGAGACTGAAAAGTAAACTGCTGATGATGAGGAAATTCAGGTGTATCAAGAAGTTGTTGATGAGATAGTTGCAGATCTTGATGTTCCTAAGTTTGTGCCATCCGACAAGAAGAAGCCTTCAAGAGGTGTCTCAAAAAGCTTTCTGATCTGCTCAGGAAGAAGGTCAGAATAGAGGAATCTCCCTTATTTATCAAGGAATTTGTTACGATCCCTGCTACTCGAACAAGGGGTCAATTGGCTAAGATTAAGGATGTTGTTGCTGCTCGAATTGCAAAGGGTAAAGGAAAGGTTGGTGAATCTTCCAAGAAGAAGAAGAAGGCTACTGCTAAGCCTAAAGAAGGAGTAGCTTGAGATCAACCCATTGATTTTGAGTTTGAGCCAGAAGATGCTATGAATAGTGATGCTGGAAATTCGGAGCATGAAGCTTCTCATCAAATAGCTTCTTCTGATGCTCACCATGGTGCTTCATCCACCACGCCATCAAGGAGATATCTGTTTTCTATGGATCCTCGTGAACAAACTAAGGCAATCCAAGATGCCCTTAAGTTCAAGTCTGATGAGCATGCTGAAGCCTAGAATAATGTCATCCACAGGAAGCTGGTGTATGAGCAACCTGTGAAGGAGCAAGATTTGGAAGGTACTGGTTTGGACAGGTTGTTGAGGGATGCAAAGTGGGATCAGACTGTCTATCCTATTCGTCGTTATGTGCAAGCAATTGTGCTGGAATTCTACTGCAGCATGTCAAAGAGTATTGCTGATCCTTTCTCTCGCAATCACTTTAAGCCCTACATTCGTGGAAGGTACATCAATTTCTCTTCTGCTATTATATCTGCGTTTGTTGGTTGTGATGATTTTGGAGTTGAAGAGGAGAATGTGTTCTTGATACAATTGTTGTTGAGATTACTCATGGTGTGTACCGGTCTTGGAAGAAGAACATGTCCATTAGTTATTCTATGTTGTCACAGAAATATGCCATCATGCATAAGATTGCACTAAGGAATTGGTTCCCCACCACTCACACCGGCACAGTTAGCCAAGAAACAACTAGGGTGTTGTATGGAATTGGACGCTTCAAGCCCTTTGACTTTGGACATTTGGTCTTCCACCATGTTACGAAATATGCTGGAAATATGGACAAGCCTAAGGCTTTGGGCTACCCTGGATTGATTTTCGGAATTATCTCTTCTCAATTCCCGGATGTGATGTATGTTGGAGAGCAGTTTGAGCGCACCCCAAAGAGCATTGTCATTTATGACAAGTTGTTCAATGAAGTTGTTCATCCCAAGGACATTGAGGGTCCTTTTGTCCACATTGTGGAAAGGATGAAGCCAACCTCTATTGTGGCTGCGTCTGTGCTGAGTGAGCCTAATCTTCAGGCTATTTCTACAAGGATGATGCGCGAGCTGGAATGGGAATACAAGTCTATCTTGTTTCAGATGAAGAGGCTTTATATGCGCAAGAATGAGATTGTGGCATTGCTCAATGATGCCAATGTAGTCTTTGCTGGAGGAGAAGCTATGCCATCTGGTTCCCAGCCACGTGATGTGGGTGTGTGCCAGGAGATTATGAAGCTGCAGTTGATGATGATGTTGAGGATGTTGAAGAGAATTTGGGTGATGAAGATACCCAATCTGAAGAAGATGAAGATGACCTTCAAGCATCTGCTCGAGCTGCCAAGCCAAAGGGATCCCAATCTTTCTAAAGATTGGATGGAGCCCCCCCCCCCCCTACTTTGTCATTTCTGCCAGACAAAAATGAGGAGTAGAAGAAAAAGCTGCGTTTTTATGGTTTTCAGGATTTTTGGTGAAGGTGTTGCAGTGTCTGTGGCTTTATTTGCACAAACTTATTTTGTTTTAGTCAAGGAGTTTATCCCTTTACTCCTTGATGTTTTTTTATGGACATATATTTAAGCTTCCCAGTTTATGCATTAATGTTCTTATGGTTTATTTTTGTTGCTGTGTTGAAGATCATCCACTCGATGATTGAAGATTATTTGGTGATCTATTTACTCCATACATTGATTAAGGGGGAGTTTAACACAGATTCTCCACTTGCTAGTTGGAGGGGGAGGTTAGGCATATTTCATACATGTTCTGACTTAGTGAATTCGAAGGTATGAAGATGCTTATGTTTGATTGTTTTCTTGATGATTTGTTTTGTCTACATAAATGCCAAAGGGGGAGATTTTTGGATTTCAGGTGTTGCTGCTCAAGAGGTGATGTTGCTCAAACATGTTGGAAAAGTTTATGTAGCCAAAAGTACAGCTGAAGTGTCGAGCTGCTGCGTAGATCAAACTCTATGAAGTGTGCTTCAGTCTGTGCTAAGGGAACCTGGAACAGTCTAATAGAGACTTTCCTTATCTGCGCGGATTATGCGAATCTTTTCCATGTTTATCTTGGATGCGGAAAAGATATTTACTTAGCAGATATATGGCGTGTTTCTAAAGGCTTATCTTCATAAGGAAGTTTCCTCCAACTAGGAAACTAAATCAAGGCGGCAGAGAAAGAGATCTAGGGTTCTCAAACCTATATATATTTTGACACCTACACAAGTGAAGATTGTCATTGCTGCCATTGTTTTTATTGTTTGAGTGCATATACTTTATTGAGAGGATTATTATTTGGTGTCCGAAATATTGAGAGTTTATTTTGATAAACACGTTTGTAAGAGAGTTGAGTGTTGAACTGGTGGTTCAAACTTAGGTTGTGTGATTGCGGATAATAACCACGAATTCACGTGACATTAGGAAAAGGGTGAGCGAAAAGGTAGCGTAAGGTGACGGTCTGTATGTGTAAGATCCTCTGTAGCCATTTCTTCTTATAGTCGATTTGTTCTCTCTTAGGCAAGGCCTCCAAGACGTAGGTTGCAAAACCGAACTGGGTTACCAGATTGTGTGTCTTTTTACTTTGCCCAGTTTATTATTTCTGTGCTATTAATTGTGCTAAGTTTTGCAGTAACACAATAAACTTTATATGCATAAATTGTTTGTTTAGATCCAACACAATTGTGCAAACCCAAAATTATGAAGTCCTCCTATTACAGGTTTGTGGAAATTGGATATTGATGTTGCAGTTGTTACTCCTTTACAAATTGGAATGGGATTTGTTCTGAGACGAGATAACGGAGAGATGGTTCTTGCAACAAAAAAAGAGATGATCGCATCAGGGGGCAGCACGTCACTGGAAGGATTAGCATTGGAATACGCTCTCGATATGATGAGAGAGAGGGGCTTTGATCAAATAATGGCTACTAGCGACAACAATGGACTCATACAAGCTATCCGAGGCGAGGTCGTTGTTGGCGAATTCGATAAAATAATCATTGATGATATCAAAGAGTTGCGGACGAATTTTCAGCACATCTCCTTTGTTCATATCCTTCGAGAGTTTACTAATGCAACCCACTATATAGCTAGAGCCAAAGAAGGCATTTTCTGTAATGGTGTTCCAGAGTATATTAAACATTATGTGTAAATTGGTTCTATGGTATCAATTAAAAATTTATCTCCAAAAAAAATAAAAATAAAATAAAAGTAAGGGTGGCAAAGCAAATATATGTTCATTACTTCAGATATTTTGTAGGACCTAATCGCTTTGTAAATTAGAACAACTCAAAGCGTGATGGCTAGGAGGTCGTACAAAAAGATCCATCAAATTCAATTTCAGACGATAAAACTCTTTAATAATGCTATTAATATAGATATTTATATAAATAGTGCTTCAAATGAACATTTTGTTATTATAAATATCGTAGTAATATTATTTACAGTTAGTCATTTTACAAATTATATTAGAACTATTTGCAGATGAAGGAAGCCAAAATCTATCCTCAAATGAAGGATTAATTTTTAGGTGATTTATGGATGAAAACTTTAATATTGTTTGTGTAGATAAAATTAGTCGAGACAAAAAAAAAATCAAAACCAAACGTCATTCTGTGATTCTGTCGTCAGAGTGCAACCACCATTCGTCATAGATCAAATCAATTTAAAATTATAATTAATCAAATACTCCTATTTCATTTACATGTAGTGGCAATAATTTGATGCGCGTAGCGTAAATAACTCAAAATTCACTATCACAGTATCAGCATCGATGATCACCAAATAGTGATCGCTCCATTACTTTTACTCTATATGTGGTTCCCTCATGATCTCTCTTTTTTCTTCCCACAATGGAGATCACCAAACATGGTGATCTCACATTTTCTTTTTTTCTTTTTCTTTTTATATTTTTTTTAATTTCATAATATAAATAACAATTATTTTCTCAAATGTAAATTTTATTAATTTGAAATAAAAAATATTACATTAATTAAAAAAATCATCACGTAATTAATAAAGAAAAAGTGTGCCCATGTTGATCTCATAATTTTTATATTTTTATTTTACAATTATTTTAATTTAATAATTTTAAAAACAATAATCTTTAAAGTACAAACTTAACTTATTAAAATTAGAGAAAATCCCCCAATCTAGCACTTCTTACATAGTTTTTTTTAAATTTTAGCACTTGTTATAAATTTTTGGTAATCTAGCAATTTAGGTCATTTTTACCCCCACTTTAATTTTGTATTCCCCATTTTGTCCTTTTTTTGTTTCCTTTCTCATACTGACTGTATTTCTCATCTTTTCATTCTTCCTCTCTATTCTCTCTTTCTCTATCTTTCTCTCTGTCAAAATTCGCCGCTGCCACCTCCTCGTCGCCTTACCTTCATCGCCGCCACCTACAATGGCGCTTCTCTCTCTCTCTCTCTCTCTCTCTCTCTCTCTCTCTCCGCCAGCCTTCCCACCGCCGCATCATCCTCTCAACCGCGGCCTCCTCGCCGCAGCACCAACTACTCTGGCCCGCAGCCTCCTCGCCGCAGCCTTCTTGTGGCCCACGGCCGCCTCAACCTCCAAATCTCCTCTAGTTCTGATCCACGGCTTCGGACCTCAAGGCGTTTGGTAACGGCGGCCGCAATTCTCCTTTTTCTTCCACGAATTCAGCATCTATGTTTCCGATCTACTCTTCTTCGGCCGATCTTCCACCGCTTCCACCGATAGGTCGGAGATTTTTCAGGCAAATTAAATTGCTAAGCTCATGGAGAAGCTCTAAATTAGCAGGTATGAAATAAACCCTAATTCTCCGATGAGAACAGTAACTCGATTCTCTTCGTACAAATTCTGAATTGGGTCGAGAATTTAGATACATATATGCATGATTTTTGAAGCGTGAATGTCAAATTATAACTTTGAATTGATAATTAATCTGACTGGAGGTACTCCGTGGTCGGCACGAGCTATGGCAGATTCGTAGCTTACGTATATCAGTGATGTGGCCGGAGAGGGTGGAGAAGCTGGTGATCGCTTGATCCGCCGTGAACACGCGGCCGAAGGAAATGGAGTGGAGCTTAAACACCAGTTAATCCTCCAGAAAATGGAAGTGCAAAGAAACTATAACACTAAACTAATTTTCTGTTATTTTGTATTGAAATTCCATTTGATAAAATTCCTTTGTGGTTTGTGATGATTTCTGGTAAGGAAGTTGAAATATCGAACTGCCCTTTCTTTTGATGGTATAAGTGTGTATATTTCGTCATATTACATTTTCTTGTGTTTATGAATGGTCTTGGTTTCAGCTATCGATTCAAAGTGTCGTGGCCGGAATTTGCGAAAAAGCAGACGGTCGGAATTCGTTAAAAAATAGCACTGAAAGATCTGTAATGTTTAATTTTTTATGATTGCACAACTAAGTTTTTGATACTGATCAAAATTTAATTAGTGATCAAATTTTTTTTTGTGCCTTCACAAATTTTTCCATTTTTTTTGTGACGTCATACATTTTTTTCCATTTTTTTGTGACTTCACAAAATTTTCCTTTTAGTTGTGACTTCACAAATTTTCCCATTTTTTATTGTGACTTCACAAAAATCGTGTAAAAACAATTTGTGACCGCCGGCTACAGTGG
This sequence comes from Schizonepeta tenuifolia, assembly GCA_029490685.1. Taxonomy (NCBI): domain Eukaryota; kingdom Viridiplantae; phylum Streptophyta; class Magnoliopsida; order Lamiales; family Lamiaceae; genus Schizonepeta; species Schizonepeta tenuifolia. The sequence continues at coordinate 47,070,315 of CM055955.1, read as the reverse complement.
CAGCGGCACGACGGCGATGGTGGTGGCACGGCAGCGGTGGCGATGGAAAAGTGGTGGTGAAATTTTTTTTTTGTTGAGTCACAATTTTTTTTGTGACCACCGGTGATAGTGGCGGTGGCACGACGGCGGCGGTGGTTGCACAGCAGCGGCAGAAAAGTGGTGATGGAATTTTCTTTTTTTTTTGTTGAGTCGCAATTTTTTTTTTGTTACCAGAGAGATGGTGGAGGTGGGGGGGAGGTTAAAAATGTTAAAAAGTGCTAAAATTTAAAGGATTTATAAGAAGTGCTAAAATTTAAAAAAACTATGAAATAAGTGCTACTTCTAAAATCTTCTCTTAAAATTAACTAAAAAAACATTCAATTAATTTCATAATATGAATAACAAGTATTTTCAATCATAGAATTAATAAAAGAGTACCCGATTCCGTACATGCGAATTCTCTCGGCGCATGTTAGCCATATTTGATTAACGTTCGCCATCACCAGAAAAATGACGAAACGGGGACGTCCGAGGAAGAATCTGGTGCCGAAGCCAGTGGTGAGAGCCTCGCCCAAACCTCCAGCATCATTCTCACCGAGTGGAGAAGGAAGTAGTCGTGCTAGGAAGGAGAAAATGAATGAAACAGTACCTTCTGAAATTTTTGAGCACAACGGAATTATCATCGATGAAGAGACAGGGAGTGTGGATCTAAGCAATTCTAAGCTGGAAGATCAGGAAAATCTGGAGCAAGAGGAGATAAATATCATACCTCGACGTGCTAATCGAGGTATAAAGCTTGATTTCATCGCCCCGACCCTTAAAAATGGCTTACATGTTGCATGTTTGGAAAAGGATGTTGTAGATCTAGAATTAGAGAAATGGAAAACTGCTATTATACTCTATGTGATTGGGAATTCTACATCTATTCGTTTCCTTTCTACTTATCTGGAGAAGCAGTGTCAAATTCGAAACTCTAAGATATTCTATCATGCGGAGGGGTATTTTATACCGTGTTTTAAATCTTTGGAGGAAAGAGATATGGTTCTATATGCAGGTCCTCATACCATCTCCAACAGACCAGTAATAGTAAAGGCTTGGGAGGCCAATTTTTCGTTTGAACAGGAGATCTTGAAGGTTATTCCCCTATGGATTCAACTACCAAATTTACCTCTCAATTGCTGGGGAATGAACTCTTTAAGTAGAATTGGTAGTACCTTGGGCAAGCCTTTATGCGCTGATGAATGCACAACTTCTCAAACTCGGATCTCATATGCAAGGCTGTTGGTGGAAATCGATGTAACTCAGCCAATCCAACACTCGATTTTGATTGAAGATGAAAAAGGGAAAAGAGTAGAATAGAAGGTTTTGTATGATTGGATTCCACCTTTTTGTAAAAAGTGTCAAAATGTGGGGCATGATTGCCTAGCTAAGACTAAGACAAAACCAGTATCATAACCTCTGAAATCTGGTCCTCAAATGCAGCAAAAATGGATCCCCAAAGCTCCACCACAAGTAGAGGAAGTAAATAAGGAAGCAGAAATCAGAATTGAGGGGCAAAGCAAAGACAAGGAGGTGTAGAGTATACCAAAGAATACTACTAGCTCATCAAATTTGGAGAATCAATCGACTACAGTGAGGATTGGTAACTGATAGGGACAAAACATACCCAGGTCTCGAGAAGACCTGAGCATTCTACATAGTCGCTGCGAATACCTTATCGAGGAGCTGACCTAATAAAGAAGCTGAGATCTCTCGTGGGGATCTCTTCTTAGAGACCTGCCTGGAGGTCTCCCGTCCAGATCCAGTCAGAGATCTGCATTGAGGTCCCTGATGTCGAGCTCTCTCCTAACTGAATACCTGACAGACGAAAAATACTTTAATTAATACCCGTCTGGTACCGTCAGGAAGTACAATCACACCACAGCCAATAGAGTAACGGAACGTGTAAAGACCAAGAAAAAAGGGAGTTGGCAGTCGTACAACTTCACTCTCAAGAAAACACACGAGTATATATTACAAACCCAACACACACACAAACACACAATTGTCTCGGATTTATTTTTCCTGTTACATTCGCCCCCCAGAGAAAAACCCAGAATACTGACTTAATCTTCGGAGGTGGTTCATCGGGAAATCTCCCCGGCCCTCTTTTCTTGTAGAGCCACACCAGGACTCCTCCGTAGAAGACGATTCCAACCATCTGGGACAGAAAAGAGCCGTGGAACAGGTGAGTGTTAATCTTCATTCGCTTATGTGTTCTGATTTTTACATGATGTGCATTTCTGGACGCATCATCTGGCGCCGTCTGTGGGAATGGAATTTTGCCTCGGAATTTCATTCTAAACTCCTTTTATATGTCCTTCTTTTAACGACGTCGAGTTCGAGTTAAACCTAAAGAGAAAGAAAGTACTAAGAAACTGGATCTGAGTATTTTAGTCTATTTGTGCTTTTACTTTCAAAAGCTTTTGCTGTTTTTAAAGGAGTGAGTCAAGTAATTTCAGAATCTCTGTATTTTAAACCTCCATGCGAATCTTAGTGTAATCTCTTAAACTTACTTATCTCTCGTGTTTTCGTAAAACTCCTCATTTCGATGTACGGTTTAAAACTGTTAGTGGGGCAAAAAGATAAACAGAAATTTCTGCTAAGAGGAAGAACCTCGGAAACCTTTGTAGTACGAAGGAGCGAAATCAAAAGAAACGTGGGACCTCTAGAGCAGGTCTCATGTAACCCCAGCAGAGATTGGGGAACTGGGTTGGGAAAAGGAATATGTTGAATCGTATTCCTTGAGTTCCTTAAATACCCAGTAAGACTTGATAATGGTCTTGAGAAAGGGTGGTGTTGAACACCTGTTATGCCCTTGATGATATGCCTTGGCTAGGTACTGATATCTGAAAACCTCGAAATGCAGGTTCAAATCATGGAAAATATATCAGTCCGAGGTCAAGATTCTCCACCTGAAGGAATGGTGCGCGATGATCGCTCCTCAGAAAAACGTGCTGAGGAAGAGAATCAAAATACTCTGAAGGTAGATCCACCAAAGATGTCGACACCCCAGAAGGAGGGGGCTTCTAAGTCGACTACTCCTCAGAAAGAAGGAGGTCGTAAAAGTTCGGAGGTTACGAAAGAGGAACCTCAAGTACCTGTGCAGCAGAGTGTCACCTATGCAGTGTCTATGGATCAGCTCAGTGTTATGGTGAAGCAAGTTGTATCTAAAGCTTTGGCTCCCTCAGGGGGCCAAAATAAGAAATCCGGCTATACCGCAAAGGAAAAAGCTAAGAAGGTACGGATGGATCTTGTAAGATCTTAACCACGACTAGATGTTGAGGGGACGGTTTAAGCCTCGCTAATACGAAAATAAATGTTCGCGATCTGAATATTTTTATTTCCTTTGGCAGGGAGAACTCGTAGACGAAGGTCAATATGAAAGCGATGGGTATGAGAGCCCTCAGACTGAATCAAAAAATGGTCAGTGAATAAATAGAGAAAGTAGATATTAGCGATATTCCTAAAGTGACTTACTCGCTAATGAAATCATGATTATTTATTTTGCAATGAAATTTGCAGAAGAAGAAACACGGATTGTGAGACCTCAAGATGAGGAAGCTGCTGCTGAGATCGCAATCCTCAAACAGCAATTGAAAGATCTCCAGCGGAAGGCCTCTTCACCTAAGATATCTCCTAAGAAGCCTGTTAAAATGGGTGATAACCAGTCTCTTTTTTCAAAGGACATCAGAGAAGATCAGCTACCTTCGAATTTCAAAACACTGGCGTTGGAATACGACGGATCCACAGAACTATATGAGCATATGATGAGGTTTGAAAATGGTGCAATGTTGCATCAGTACATGGAGGGAGTTAAGTGCAAAGTTTTCCTTACGACTCTGTCGAAGGTAGCTCAACAATGGTTCTCTCAATTATCTCCCAACAGTATAAGTTCATTCCTCGAGTTCAAGTCCATGTTCCTTCACCAATTTGCTAGTGCGAGGAGGCACATAAAGACGTCCTCCTCACTCATGGCAATGAGGCAAGGATCCTCAAAGAGCTTGCGGGAGTATGTGACTCGCTTTAACGCTGAAGTGTTACAGGTACCTCTGGCTTCAGACGATGTGAAGGTGCAGGCGCTCATACAGGGCTTAGCACCGGATTTGTTCTTTAATTCGTTGAACAAGAGAGCTCCCCTATTCTTCGAAGAGTTGCTGCAGAGAGCTGAAAAATATGTCAACCTTGAGGAGGCTCAAGAGGCTAGAAAGATACAGGAACAACTCCCTGTTCCCAAAAGGGAGACCTCGGAGAAAAGGTCATCCACAGCATCACGGGCTGAAAAAGATAAGGGAGGGCAGAAACCTAAGAAAGCCCCAAAGAGATTTGACCATTATACCCTCCTCAATGCGTCCTTGGTAGAGGTCATGGAAGCTGCTGCCAGGTCTCCTCACTTCAGGTTTCCAAGTACTTATAAAGAAGCTCCGTGCAACCCGCGATCTGAGTTGTACTGCAAGTATCATAATGATTACGGTCATGACACGAACTCTTGCAGGCATTTGAAAGATGCTATCGAGCGACTACTGAAAAAGGATGATACCTTACTCCAATTTGTCAAAAAAGAAAGAGAGAAAAGTTATAAAAGAAAAGAACCTGAGCAGAAGAGACCTGACTAGGGGGAGAGAACTCCCCCTAGGCGAGAGGATCCTCCCGCGAAAAGGAGAAATATCAACATGATTATGGGAGGAAATATTAACGAAGACTCAGGCCGAGCTCGTAAAGCTTATGTGAGAGCAGCTAAAGCCCAAGTGAATAAGGAGGTCCAGGAATTAGCAGGAACGATAGGCATGGAAATTGACGTGGTGGACTCATTCCCAGGAGAGGAGACAAACCCAAAAGCGTGTGTAAGCTTTGGTCCCAATGACTTGATGAGCGCAACGCCCCATAACGATGCACTTGTGATTAGCGCTGAGGTGGCCAACTGGCGAGTGGCACGGATCTTTGTGGACACTGGAAGTGCAGTAAATGTGTTTTTCTGGGATTGTTTCCAGAAAATGAAAATTAATGCTGATTTGATTCCGGTGAACACAGCATTGTATGGTTTTGTTGGAGGTGAAATACAGCCCAAAGGGGAGGTGACCCTTCAGGTAACACTTGGGAGTGGTGAGACCTCGAACACTCGGATGGTAAAGTTCCTAGTAGTGGATACACCTTCAGCGTATAATATAATATTGGGGAGACCTGCATTGAATGACTTCCAGGTAGTAGTCTCTACCTACCACATGAAAATGAAATTTCCAGCTCTCAAGGAGGGATTGGTAGGTGAGGTCTCTGGAGACCAAGAAGTATCGAAAGAATCTTATGTGAAGTCTATAAAGCATGCCAAACAAAAGGTGAGAAGAGCCTAAGTGGCAGAACGTCCACTGCAGGATAAAGATGCAAAGATGAAAATTATGGACAAAAGCCTAGAGCCGAGAATACAGCCAGTAGAGGAGGACCTGATGATGATAGAACTTTTCTCGGGAAAAGCAGGTTTCACCACGAAGATGGGAAAGCAAATGACTGAAGAACAAAGAGAGGCTATAATCCGATGCTTGTGGAAGAATGCAAATTTGTTCGCATTCAGCCTAGAGGATATGAAAGGGGTAGACCCATCTGTAGCTCTACATCATCTAAATGTAGACCCCAGAACGAAGCCAGTAAGGCAGAAGAAGAGGTCCTTCAGGCCGGAGAAGGAAAAGGTGATCAGAGAAGATATCAGGCGGTTGTTAGACGCCGGTCATATCGTTAAAATTCAGTACTCTGAATAGCTGTCGAATGCAGTAATGGTAGCTAAAAGCAATGGCAGCTGGCGGATGTGTATAGACTTCAGAGACCTGAATAAGGCATGCCCGAAAGATCATTACCCGCTGCCCTGCATCGATCAACTGGTTGATTCAACTTCAGGATGTGAGTTGCTGTCTATGCTTGATGCTTACCAGGGGTATCACCAGATACAGCTGGCCCCTGAAGACGTGATCAAAACAGCCTTTGTAACTATATGTGGTACGTTTGCATACGTAAGAATGTTTTTTGGCCTAAAAAATGCCAGAGCTACCTATCAGAGAATGATGGATGCGATATTTGGAGGTGTATGTGGATGACATTTTAGTGAAAAGCGTGAAGGCAGAGCACCATGCCAGAGACCTAGAGGAGGTCTTGACAGTTGTAAGAAAGTATGATTTACGGTTGAACCCAGCAAAATGTACATTTGGAGTTAGATCAGGAAAGTTTTTGGGATATATGGTAACCCCTAGAGGAATTGAAGTAATTCAGGATAAAGTACGAGCTGTGCTAGAAATGGCTGCTCCTACCAATGTAAGGGAGGTACAACGGTTGAATGGAAAAATCACCGCGCTTAGTCGGTTCATATCTACTTCAGCGGAGAGAAGTTTTCCATTTTTCAAGGTGTTGAAGAAGGCCAGTAAATTCGAATGGAACGAGAGCTATCAGAAAGCATTCGAAGAATTGAAAGCTCACCTGACAAGCTTGCCAGTGTTAACCAAACCTATCCCAGATGAAACTTTGTACCTATATATATCTGTCGGAGATCATTCCCTGAGCGCAGTCCTCATAAAGGAGGAAGGCTCTATGCAAAAGCCCATTTATTATATCAGTAAGGCTTTGCAGGGAGCTGAGTACAGATACTCGGACGTGGAGAGAGCTGCTTTAGCTGTGATGATAGCAGCGAGGTGGTTAAGGTTGTATTTTTTAGCTCACAAGGTGGTGGTGAGAACCAGTTTCCCCTTTAAGCAGGTATTGAGCAAGCCAGATCTCTCAGGAAGGATGGTGAAGTGGAGTTTGGAGCTAGGGGAATATGACGTGGAATTTGAACCACGCACAGCTGTTAGGGCGCAAGCCCTAGCGGATTTTATCCAAGAAACCACTCAGCCCACGCAATTGCCAGAGTGGAAAGTCTTTGTTGATGGATCGGTGACGATTGAAGGGTGTGGTGCTGGAATTGTCGTAATAACGCCGGATCAGAGCGAACATAGTTTTGCGTTGAAGTTTGAATTCAGAGTTTCCAACAACAAAGCTGAGTACGAAGCGTTTGTCAGAGGGCTGGAGATGGTAGCTGAGTTGGGGGCTCAGAGGGTCGTCATTCACTCTGACTCCCAATTGGTAGTTCAACAGGTCTCAGGAAATTATGAGATCAAAGAAGATAGGATGATCAGATATGTGGAACAGGTCAGAGACCTGAGTAAACAGTTTCAGCATTTGAAGGTAGAACAGATACCTCGAGACCTCAATGTACAGGCAGATCGCCTTGCTAGATTGGCCAGCTCTCTGAATGTGCTGGTGCCCGAAAAAGTGACGTTGTTGAAAATGGCCAGTAGCCACATAGAAAAGAGTGTTCATGAAATAGAAGAGAAAAGCCATTGGAGAGCACCTATTCTGCATTTCTTGAGAACGGGAGAACTGTTAGAAAGGGAGAGAACTAGAAAAAGGAAAATCTATGCCAAATACTGTTTGGTTGGAGGACATTTATTCAGGAGGGCTTACTCACAACCCTTACTGAGATGTGTAACGGAGGCAGAAGGTCTGCGGATAATTAAGGAAGCACATCAGGGAATAGCAGGATGTCATACGGGGTTTCGAGACCTGATCCGGCGAGTGCTAAGAGCTGGGTACAATTGGCCTTCTTTGAAGAAAGATGCTGAGGTCTTCGTAAGAAGGTGCCCCCGTTGCCAGAACCATGGGCCACTGATTCATAGGCCCGCTGAAGAGCTGAGAGTTCAGTATGCAGAATGTCCCTTCGATAAATGGGGCATAGATCTAGTGGGAAAGCTTCCCATGGCAGCGGGAAAGAAATGCCACATCATTGTAGCGGTGGATTATTTCAGCAAGTGGGTAGAGGCCGAGCCTTTATCTTCAGTAACGGAGGAAAGTATCATAAAGTTCATATGGAAGAATATTTGCTGCAGATATGGCATGCCCAGAGTGCTGGTCTCTGACAATGGAACGCAATTCTTTGGAAAAAGAACTCAAGCCTGGTGTAAAGCTAGAGGAATCGAGCAGAGGTTCGCTGCTGTTTGTCATCCAGAAACTTGTGGGCAAGTGGAAGTCACCAATAGGACCATAGTGAATGGTATCAAGGCGAGGTTAGAGAAATAGAGGTCTCAATGGGTGGAAGAGCTGAGCTCAGTATTGTGGGCGTATAGAACTGGACAGAAAACAGCTACAGGGCAGTCTCCTTTCTGTTTGGTAAATGGCACTGCCGCCGTCATGCCAATGGAGGTAAAGATTCCGACGCATAGAATCTTGTCCTATAATGAGGACCTGAACAGAGAGCTGAGAGCTGATAGCTTAGATCTGATCGATGAGGTACGTGAAGAGGCACATCAGCGAGCTCTGGCCTACAAGGCTCGCGTGAAGGTTGCATATGATGTGAAGGTAAAGACCAGGAGGTTTCAAGAGGGAGACCCGGTGCTCAAGAGAGCTGATACGATGCATCCGGTGAGAAAGTTTGAACCGAATTGGGAAGGACCGTTTGTGGTAACCAAAGTGCTCCCTGGCGGAGCATATGAGCTCACAAGCCATGAAGGATATGTGGAACCAAGATCGTGGAACATTAGCAACCTAAAGAAATACTATGTTATAGAAATGTGTTATGGAAAATCTTTGTTTTGAAGGGGAGGAGGTCTACGTGCCAGGTCTCATCCTAACCTTTTTTGATAGGATACTTGCTTAGCTAGACAAGTATTCCTGTAATGGCACGAAGAGAACTTGTCGTAAGTAAATAAAGGCTGAGAAGTTGTTTCTTTATTTCTGTCTTTGATTGCATCTCGTTGTGTTACGAAAAAAAAATTGTGTTTATGAAGCCAAGGTAAGGCAGTAAACATGACACATAGTGAGAATAAAGCGAAGCACTTACTCTAAATGGTTTGACAATGGAATGAAACCATCTAGAGTAGGGGGAGTAGGGGTGTACCTTACACCCCTAAGGGGGTCCTGCAATACCTCATGAAAATGCAAATGAAAATGCGAAACGAGAAACGGAAAAAATACGTGGGCAAACAATAACAAAATGAACATAGTAGATTAAGCTGCTAAGCAAGAAATGCAGCATTAGTAGAGTAAACAAAAGTACTGAAGTTGTTCAACACTGAAGTACAAAAGAAATTGTTCAAGTACGGAAGGAGATGAAAATATTGTTTGAAACATAAACTACATAACAACTAAGCTAGGAAATTAGCAGAATCGTCATCAGGGTCAGCTCTTGCAGCTTCAGCAGGCTCATCCTCGGGGGCATTCTCCAGCTCTCCTGGTCCATCGCCAAGGGCCCATGGAGCTCCATTGCTTAGAGGTGTATCTAAAAAGGAAAAAGAGATGGAAATGGATTAAAAGAAGAGGTGAAATGTGGTAATGACGGGCATGAAGATAAATGCATGAAAGTAGAATAGAGCACGAGATACTTGATACCCTGGCAGTCGGAAAGAAATCTTTTGGGAAGAAATCATAGATAGGCTCAGGTGGATCAGAGAAGACCGCTTGTAAGTCACATGGCGCAATGAGAGCCTCAAATGCCTTCCGCATAACAAGAAGCCACCAAGCTGCTCCTAGGGAAACAGAGGAATCGCCCTTGAACAAGGGAGGTGGAGGAAGGTACTTCACGATCTGGTCTACATCTATGGGCTCGTTAAAACCTAGATTGCGGGCCTTGGCTAGCATTGTCATGCTGCACCTCTTTGCTAGAACAGCAATATCTTGGCGGATGGAGAGCAGATATTCAGGAGAAGCTTGGAAGGATTCTATGAGGCCTTGATGAAGGATTTGTAGCGCTTGCTGGCCCAGAGAAATCCGGAGGATGTAGCTGCGGCAATGGTGAACCCCTTCAGTATAGCCTGACTGGTAGGAGATGTTGGTGGCATGGAGAAGGCTCTTGGTCCCCTCAAGTTCTTTGCTAACTTGAGATAGGTGATGGTTGAGCTCAGCATTGACATTGCTAAGGGATGCATTCTCCATAGATAAGGCGGACATTTTCTCCTGAGACTTAAGTAGTTTATGATTCTCCCTCTTTAGATCATCATTGGCCAGGGAAAGCCTGCTGCTGATATCCAAGATGTCTTGATTTTGATGCAACAGGTCCTCGTTTTCCTGGGTTAACTCCTGCACCTGCACCTGGCTAGCCACTAGTGCTTCCCTCAGTTTTGCCATCTCCTGCTCTTGAGTAGCATCTTGAAATTGTAACAGTCGACCGTGAGTACTGATCAACTGCAGAAATGTCAAAGAAGGGAAAGAAAGACATTAGATGTCCAAAAGCAAGGATGTGGTATTATTCAAAGACGAGTATTCTCTAAACATGAGAACACAGCAATAATAATACCTACACCAGATTGTGAGCACTCTCCTCCTAAAGTTGGCGCAAAGTGGGAGGGGTATCTTCCGCCTCCTCCTCCGAGAGAGGAATGGCCTTCAGCAAGGAGAGGCACTCGGAAGGAGGCAACTTGCGAAGAGAGCTGGAAGTCTGGCCTCTAAAAGCATAACCTGTCGAGTCAGTGCCCTTGGGAGGAGAACCACTGAGAAGGGGAGAATGCTTAGATTTCTTGGTAGCACCAGCAGGAGGTCGAGAGAAAAGAGGCCTCTTGAGGTTAGCGGATGTGTCCACTTTGGTTTTTTCCTTAAGAGAAGTGGAAGGAGGTACATTGGGAACAGCCTTGTCCTTGTCGAGGTTCTGAGGAAGGATACCTGCATTGAATGACTTAGTGGCTGTAGGCTTGATAATGGCCCCCGAAGAAGCGGCGGGAGCTGACTGTGGCTGGGCAGGTGTTGCAGCAGATGAGAAAGCTTGATTGGTGGAGTGTGAAACATCATGGGCCTGAGATTCCAGACGAGCTTGCTCCTCCAGTAAAATGGCAAAGTCAAAATCTTCATCGTCAGGAAGCTTCACGTCCTGAATCCAGCTTGTCCCTACACCAAGTAGGGTGCGAAGAATGAAATGCATGTTAGGGAGGCTTGAGAAGCAAAAAAGGAAAAGATGAAAGGACAGTTGGAACCCACCATCCATAGAAAAGGAATAATCTCCTCGAGGTGCCAACCGAAAGAAAGAAAGCACACTAGGGTCAGATAGCAGAGAATTGAATGGAAAGGGGGCGAGTCGTGCCCTCTAAGATAGCTTTGATAACACCTGAAAAGTAATGGGTGCGATACTCGTAATAGCAGGATGGGGGTGCTTCAGACGAAGTGTTTGCCATAAAGGATAAGCAAAGGGCCAACGACCCTGCTTGGGAGTAACAATGAAATACTTGTCTCTCCACTCTTTTCCCGCTGAACGGGGCACGCACTGGCGTAGTAAAAGGCTCCATTGGCTTTAACATCGTATACAGTTTGAAAAAGAGAAGGGGTAGGGACACCCCCATTACCACGAAGCAGGATAAAGAAAGTCAACAAAATTTTGACAAAGGAAGGATGAAATTGGTTGGGCCACAGATTATACAAGTCACAAACTTGGGTTACGAAATCAGGGAGAGGAAATCTTAAACCTGACTCTACCTGGTGGTACCAAAATGCTACTGAAGGATAATCTATCAGATGGGGGCGGTCATGTGATTCAGGCATGCTAACATCGAACAACTCATCACAGTTTAACATCGACTTTACCAACGCTAATTCTACAGGAGTTAGGGAGGATTCACCTGCTATAGTGTTTGCAGTCACAGCAGGAAGAGCAGAAATCTTCAAAGAAGGAGAAGTCTCAGCAGACGGGACCGATGAATCCATCCCTTTAGCTCCCTGATCTGGGGGAGGGAAACCCTCGGTTAGATTGATGACTTCGTTCGGATTAGAAAAAAATGCCGGATTAGAAGGAGTCCGGACAGCTATTCGACGGAAGCGACGAGCAGAAGGTTGTTTCCTTTTTACTTGAGTATGACTGGATGCGTCTGATTGAGAATCCTCATGTGAGGGAGGTTGCAGTTGAGTGTCGGAGGCTGGGGATTCGTGTTGATCGGAGGTGGTGTATTTCTCTGAGTGGGAGAGTGTGCGCCATGGGGAATTACAGTAAAAATTCGAAAGAAATGGTTAAGGTAAAAGAAGATAAGAGTGAAACCCCAATGATAAGAAAGAGAATGGAATGGTTGAATAAAGTAAGGGAAGTTGCAGAGTCTCCTCCAATTTTTTGCTCGAATAAAATAAAGGTTAAAAGAGACCTGATTTAAAAATTTGAAATGGGCAGGTCTTCGTGAGAGAAAATCGAACTGCTGAAAGTGATTGCACGCCACAACGGTTGCGTGAGTTAAGCTACTCTGTATTTCCCAAGAGTAGACCTCCCGAAATCCAGAGTAGGGGGGAGTAGATGATAGGGACAAAAAATACCCAGGTCTCGAGAAGACCTGAGCATTCTACATAGTCGCTGCGAATACCTTATCGAGGAGCTGACCTAATAAAGAAGCTGAGATCTCTCGTGGGGATCTCTTCTTAGAGACCTGCCTGGAGGTCTCCCGTCCAGATCCAGTCAAAGATCTGCCTTGAGGTCCTTGATGTCGAGCTCTCTCCTAACTGAATACCTGACAGACGAAAAACACTTTAATTAATACCCGCCTGGTACCGTCAGGAAGTAAAATCACACCACAGCCAATAGAGTAACGAAACGTGTAAAGACCAAGAAAAAGGGGAGTTGGCAGTCGTACAACTTCACTCTCAAGAAAACACACGAGTATATATTACAAACCCAACACACACACAAACACACAATTGTCTCAGGCTTATTTTTCCTATTACATTCACCCCCCCAGAGAAAAACCCAGAATACTGACTTAATCTTCGGAGGTGGTTCGCCGAGAAATCTCCCCGGCCCTGCTTTTCTTGCAGAGCCACACCAGGACTCCTCCGTAGAAGACGATTTCAACCATCTGGGACAGAAAAGAGCCGTGGAACAGGTGAGTGTTAATCTTCATTCGCTTATGTGTTCTGATTTTTACATGATGTGCATTTTTGGACGCATCAGTAACACATTTTTAGTTTTGAATGACCAAGAACTCATGTCAGAAATCAATAAAAGGGGCGGGGACCCTATCCCCTTACATGCATCATGAAGCTTGGAGTATGGAATGTGAGGGGTTGTAACAAATCCTTCAAACAAAAAGAGTTAAGACTCTTTTTGAAGAATAAGAGGTTTGATGTTATAGCTTTATTGGAAACAAGAGTTAAGGAGCCTAACTTCTTGAAAAGTATAAGGAAAATAAATAAGCAGTGGGAGTTTGTAAATAATTATGATAAGGCAGTGAATGAAAGGATTTGGATTGGATGGGATCTAAGAAAAATATCCATTACTGTGATTGAGACTCAAGCTCAAGCAATATTATGTGAACTTAGTGATTTTCTCACTAGTAAGAAATTCAAGTTTATGGCAGTATATGCTTTCAATACACCAGAGCTCAGAAGAGAATTATGGAACTTTATATCCCACTGTTGCAATGACATAAATGATCCTTTGTTAATAAGTGGAGATTTCAATGCTCTTCCTCTTCTTGTGGCAGATGAAAGATTCCAAGGGAATACTGTCACTAAGGCTGATACCAGAGATTTTGAAGTTTGTTTGAGCTCCAATAATCATCATCAAGTGAAAATGGTGGGAGGTAGTTTTTCATGGAGCAATAATCAGCAAGGTAATGATTTAATCTTGTCATTACTGGATCGTAGTCTTGCTAATGAACCTTGGCTATTGAAGTATTCCAATGTTGAAGTAGAGCTTCTTGAGAAGAGTATATCAGACCACTGCCCTCAATCTATCTCTTTTGAAAGCATAGGGATAAATGTAAAGGCCCATTTTCGCTTTCTGAATGTGATAACAAGACATGCTGAGTTCAAGAATATAGTCAAAGCTGGCTGGGAAACTACAAAGCATGAGAACGGCTTGTTGGATATTTGGTATAAGCTTAAAGGGCTGAAATCTCCTTTCAAAACTCTCAATTTATGTGAATATCAGAATGTGGATGCTAGAATAACATACCTTAAAGCTAAGTTGTGTGAAATTCAACAGAATATGAATCTGTAGCCACATCATGAAGCTTTATAGAATGAGGAGAAGGAGCTTTTGGGAGAATTGGAGAAATGGAGTAATATAGAAGAAGGTATTTGGCACCAAAAATCCAGGGTAGACTGGATTAATTTGGCATATGCAAATACAAGATTTTTCCATGTATATTCTAAAAGTAGGCAATCTTCTAAAGCTATAAAGCTCCTAATCAAGGCAAATGGTGACAGATGTACAACTCAGGCACAGATCAAGCAGGAAATTAGAGAGTTTTACCTCAACCTAATGGGTAGTGCAGCTGAGGAATTACCTATGCTTGACAAGACAATAGTTACAAAGGGTCCTACCCTTTCTCACTCACAAAAGCTTGATCTATACAAGGATTTCTGTGCCCAAGAGATTAAAATGGCACTTTTCAGTATGAATTCCAAAAAGCTCCTGGAATTGATGGTTTTAATGTCCATTTTTTCAAACAAGCTTGGGAAGTGATTGGCCAAGAGATTATAGCCGCAGTCCAACAATTTCACCACACAGGTTTTATTCCTCGAACCATTAACAGTGCTCTCATTGATCTTCTTCCTAAAACTGCTCAAGCATGTTCTGTTGAGGAATACAGGCCTGTTGCATGTTGCAATGTGCTTTACAAAATCATTTCTAAAGTTCTAGCAAACCGCATGCAATTGGTTTTAGATGGAATTGTGAGTGACAATCAATCCGCTTTTGTTAAAGGCAGATCAATAACAGATAATATCCTCCTGAGCCATGAACGTATAAAAGGCTACACTAGAAAAGGAATTTCCCCAAGATGCATGTTGAAAATAGATATACAAAAGGCATACAATTCAGTGGAATGGCCTTTTGTGAAACTGCTGTTATTGGAGCTTGGTTTTCCATATCAATTTGTTCAGTGGATCATGGCCTGTCTTACTTCAGTGTCTTACATGATTTCTGTAAATAGAGAGACCACAGAACCTTTCAGAGCTTTAAGAGGATTAAGATAAAGGGATCCCATTTCTCCTGATCTTTTTGTTGTGTGTATGGAGTATCTCCACATAAATCTTCTGGAACTGAGCAAAAATAAAGACTTTAAATTCCATCCCAGATGTAGAAAGTTTAATCTGATACAATTATGTTTTGCTGATGATCTTTTAATCTTTGCTAGAGGTGATTACTCTTCCATTCAGCAACTCATGAAGGTGGTCAGGAAATTTTCTGAAGTGTCTGGCTTGCATGCAAACCCTACTAAAAGTTGTATCTACTTTGGTGGGGTTCCTGAGAATCATCAAGAATTGATATTGAGGGATTTTGGTTTAGTGAAGGGTGAGCTTCCTTTTAAGTATCTTAGGGTCCATTTGTCTTCGAAGAAACTCACTGAATTCAGTGTAAACCCTTGATTCACAAAATCATGGCTAGAATAGAAGATTGGACATCCAAGTTATTGTCTTATGCAGGGAGACTTCAATTGATAAGGGCAAATTGTTTAGTGTCCAAATATATTGGAGCTAAAATTTTCTCCTACCACAGAAGGTAATGAAATCAATTCAATCTTTGTGTAGAGCCTTCCTTTGATCTGGAAAATCCGAATCAAAACATGCTCTAGTGGCATGGGAGAAGCTTTGCTTGCCCAAGATTGCAGGAGGGTGGAACCTAACACACATGCTAAGTTGGAATAAGGTTGTGTTGAGCAAGCTGTTATGGTGTTTGATTCAGCACAAAGAAAGGATATGCATCCGCTGGGTTCATGGATATTATATCAAAGGTCGGGACATATTCACTATGCCATTGCCAGCTCAAGCTTCTTAGGTCATTCGAAAGATTATTGGTGCTAGAGATTATGTGAGCAACTCTCCTGCAGGTCAGATCCTTCTTCATCATAATCTGTTTTCCATTCTTAGAATGTATGAAGTGCTATGAGAACATGGTGAGAGAGTTGCATGGAGCAAAGTTATCAGCCACAACATTGCTACCCCTAAGAGCATTTTTATTACATGGCTTGCTTTGAAAGGAAGATTGGTAACTAGTGATAATCTCGCGAAGATACGCATATCAGTTGAACCTCTTTGTGGTTTGTGTGAAGCTTCAAATGAATCTATTAACCATCTGCTCTTTGAATGTAACTTCTCTAAACGCGTTTGGTAAGGAGTGAAGCAATGGTGTGGTTTTTCTAGTATGTCACATGATTGGGAATGAGAGAAAGCTACTCTCATTGTGCATTGTGGATCTAATACATGAGTTCAAAAGCTATACAAGCTAGCAATCTCTGAGGTGATTTATGGAGTGTGGAAAGAAAGAAATGCAAGGAGATTTCATGGGACAAGCCTGACAGTGGATGAGATTATAAGGCAATGCCTTATAACTGTAGTTTTGAGATGTCGAAGAGATAAGAAACTCATTAGATTTATTCATTAGTTGTTTTGATGTTAGTTGTGTTTGCCTTTGCTAGGCAGTGTTTTAGTTGTTGCTGTAAGTTTGTTCTTTCATGCCAAGTTTGGTGAAATAAAATAACCTATTTACCAAAAAAAAACAAGTATTTTCTAAAATGTCAATATTTTTTAATTCCAAATAAAAAACATTACATTAATTTAAAAAAGCTTAATTAATAAAAAAAATGTGTCCATGATGATCTCTTCATTTTATATTTTTCTTTTACAATTATTTTCTTTTGATAATTTGAATAACAATAATATTTAAAGTACAAACTTAATTTATTAAATTTAACTAATAAAAACATTACATTAATAGAAGGTGCCAACTTTTGATATAGCCATATTGAGCAATGAAACTCAAATTTTGGCCCATTCTATTCAAAAATACAAATTTTAGCCATTTTCTTTGAATTTGGGACAAAAAATACCTCCAATGAAGGGCGCGCGGGTTGGGTCGGATTCTGGTACAAGGGGTCGGACACTTTTGACACAAATATTGTCATTAGTATCAAAAGTACCAAATTACTTGTTATTATTTTTTTGTGATTTCTGTTGGTACTTTTGGCACAAATGACAATATTAGTGGCAAAAGTACCAACAGATTTCACAAAAAAAAAAAAAAAAAAACCCAAGTAATTTGGTACTTTTGGCACTAATGTTTGCATTAGTGCCAAAAGTACCAAAAATACTTGAACATCTCATTCATGGTATTTATCAAGTATTTTGTTACTTTTGACAAAAATGACAATATTCGTGCCAAAAGTACCAAAAAAACTTTCATTCGATGATTTATAATCTACAAATGTATTCCGTAATATAATTTATAATCTAAACTCTAATTGGGGAATCTAAATCCTAAATGGAGAATCTAAACCCTAAGGGAAAATGTGATAAATTTTATTTTTATAATTAACGTTCCTTTTTTACACCATGATACTATTGGGACGAACATTGGGCAAAAATTTTACGCCATGGTACTTTTGCCACAAGTTATAAGATTAGTGCCAAAAGTACCAAATTACTTGATTTTTTTTTATTTCTATTAGTACTTTTGGCGTATCATTTTTTGTGCCAAAAGTATCAAATTACTTTGGTTTTTTTCTTTTTTTTTTTATGATTTCTGTTGGTACTTTGGCACTAATATTCTCATTTGTGTCAAAACTATCCAATTACTTTGTTTTTTTTCTTTTGTGATTTCTATGGGTACTTTTAACACTAATATTGTCATTTGTGCCAAAAGTACCAAATTACTTGCTTTTTGTGATATCTATTGGTACTTTGTACTAATATTATCATTTATGCCAAAAGTACCAACTAAAAACAGACCTGAAGATGATAAAAAAAAATCCACCATAATTACTAGAGATCAAAATTTGCACTCAATTACAGCTCAAAATGAAAAATTCAGCAGTTGCTGGTTCGGAACTACAAGAATAAAACAATATTAGAGTTGTTGAAAAACGAATCTTGTGATAAACTGTCATTCTTCACGTCTTTCACCATTTTCCCAATATCGGCAATCCCCCAACATGATTAACCCAATTAGACTATCCTTAGTGATAGTGTCTCTATAGGGTGTGATAGAGATAGAGGCAGTGAGCTGCAGTGGAACTGATTCTATGGGGTGTCTCTATCTAATTTTTGAATATGTATTTGGCATTAATTTTAATAAAAAAATCAAAAAATTCATTAACTTAAATAAATACTAGTACAATACATTAATCGAAATTAAAAAAAAAAACATTACATCAATTGAAATTTTAAAAATAAAATACATCCTACTCGGCAAGAGGTCCAAATCGGCTCCAAACATGCTCAATCAAATCATTGGCGAGCCTGTGCTGCTTCCTTGTATCTTTCAACGCTTCGTCCCGTTTGAGATAATCTTTCCAGGACAGCGGAGTGGGGACCCAATGTACATCACTAGACGTCGTTGTTTCCGTGTCCTCCATCCAGTTCACAGCATCATCTCTCTCGTCTTCAATGATCATATTGTGCAAAATAATACACGTAAACATGATGTTGCGGAGGTGCTTCATATACCAGTTCCGCGCTAGGTTTCTGATAAGTCCCCATCAGGCTTGAAGAACACCGAACGCAGATTCGATATCCTTCCTCGCCGCTTTCTGCATCTTCTTGAACCACCCCGACTTCTGGTCCATTGCAAGCGGGGGAGCCTTGATCAGCATTGGCTAAGATGGGTAGATCCCATGGGTTAGTAACCGCTGTCATAGTACTTTCCGTTCACCACAAATTCGCACGGCGGAGCCTTGTCTTCAAGCACGTCCTCGAATAAGGGCCACTGGTTGAGGACGTTGATATCAGTATTGGAGCCGGCTACTCCAAAAAACGCAAGCCAGATCCATAAATCTTGAGACGCCACTACCTAAAGAATTAAAGAAGGCACGCCCACATCTCTTCGTGTATAGGCAGCCGCCCATGCCTTTGGGCAACTCTTCCACGCTCGGTGCATGCAATCCAACACGAGCATTCCCAAAAAGTTGTGCCTCTTCTCATGCATCCGCAGCAACCGAGCGGTGTCTTGAGCATTTGGCTTCTTCAAGTACACGTTATCGAAGAGCTCGATGACAGCTTTGCAGAACTTCCGGAGGTAAAGACGGTCCGTGCTATCTCCGATCTTCAAGTACTCATCGAATGTATCTGGCGCTCCACCGGTGGCTAGTTGGCGTACATTGTGCATTTTTGCACCGACGTCAGTTCCTATTTGTTGGTTGCATCTCATTTCTGTTTGAAGTAGCGCACATTCTGCTCCAACGTCTCGTAAATCTTCAAGAATAGATCTTTGTGCATCCGAAAATGCCGGCAGAAAATTGTAGGGCCATACACCGGGTTGTCGTTGAAGTAATCGACCATCACTGTTGGAGGGCCGCCTCTCAATCACGGTGTACCACGGTCCTCTTCCCCTCTTTTTTTTCTTGTCGTCGGTCAATCAAGCGGCAGCAACTTGCAAGTTTGTGACAAGCGAGAAAATCTCGTCGTCGGTGCCATGAGAAGAGTAACCAGTTGAGAATTCTGACGAGAAAGACATTTTTTTATGAAAAATAGAGAGCAAAAATAGAGAGAACACTAGGTGAAGAAGATGAATTTGGTGTGGAGAAAAGGGTGTGAAGAATGGGGTATTTATAGGTGAAATTAAAAAAATAAAAATAAAAAAAAATAATCAGCCGAACGACTATTTTTTTTTAATTCGGTTAGGCGCGTGCAACGCACGTGCTAGAATTTATTTTAATCGAGCACATATCTTGCACACACCGGATCAAGACCGTCTCGACGCGGCTAGATCGTCCAGAGCGGAGGAGGGCTGCACTTGGCTCTCTCGTTGGCCCTACTGTCTCGGGCCGGCCAACGAGACAGCCGTTGTGAATTGTCTTATTGAGCAAGTAGAGACAATTCAGAACTTTGAGAACTTTGCATACAGTAGGTCGTTCGGAACATTTTGGGTTCCAATCTCTTCTACATCAATACCAAAAGCCGTAAAACAATCTTCATCAATAACTTCTTCATATTCCTTCAATTTGCACCTCAATTTCCAAACATTCTTTGATTCCATTGCCCCTCACCATCACCCAATCCTCCTCCTCTTCCTCCGTAAAATCCAAATTCAACGAAAAATCACTGCCTCCGATTAATCCTCTAATCCTACTGACGAAGTTGTCATTCGCACTCTCAAAATGAATTTGTAGCCTATTTTCACATCTATATAGTTAGCAAGTAAGTACAGGGTCGATCCACAAGGAGTTGATTGTTACTATCTCTTGAATCCTCCTCCACCTAACAAGAAGGTTTGGTTTTGGTATCTTGGTCACTGGGGCTCTCTTGCCCAATACGAGAACTTAAATAAATACTGAAAAGAAAATAGATAACTCAATCAATAACAAAAATGACTTGATGTGGACAAAGACATTGTTAAGTGAAGACTCTAGCTTGATCATTGGTGCAAGCATATTCATCACATGCATGCATCGTTGGTTATAGGACTTGAATGCTAAGATCCCTTTTTACTCGTCACGCTCCTAACAAACCCTTCCCTGACCTATCCTTACTTAGTTGGCGACGCACCGCCAGCTCCCTACCTTCGGCAGTGTCATCGTTCAGTTTCTTGCCCAAGGAGCATTAACTACTAGAAAGGCCCAACAAGGAATCATCACATCTAGCCCAGCAGGGTAGACACCTTCCTCTAATGTTAATCGATCTTAATTGAGATAAGTTATGGAAAACAATCCTACTTCCCAATTGATTAGTGATCTAATATATCTTAAGTGATTAACGGCATATCAACTCCTTAATCGTATTACACCATATTGGAACAAGCTCATTAACATATCGAGAACACATGCATGCAATTATCAAGCACGATTTAGACCTCTCAAGCCTAAGTATTCACTTAACTATCTAGCCCAGATCAAGTATAAAAACTTAGCTAGACATGAATGTAAATTTACGAACATAATAAATTGAGGAACTCATAATAAAAACTATATTAAAAACTTACTAAGTACGAGAAAGTAAATCCGACCAAAAGTGTCGATCGGAAATAGTACGAATAAAAACATAAATAAAATGTTGCCCGTAGGACTTGTTCTTTTCCTCACAATCTCTCAAAGTAAACAAGGATGAAAGCATTAAAAACGGTGTCCTCTCGCAGTAGCTAAGCTTCAATATTTACAGGCGAGTGCTAGGGTTTGGGCCCCCGGTCTTTAACATAGAAAGAATCCACGAGCTACCTTGAGATGCAAGTAAATACTTGATAAGCACGACCCCAACATGGCATGTCACATCTATCTTCAAAAGATCCCTTGCGGATCCTAAATCTAGTCGGATAAGGAAAGATATTTAAGTTAGATCATCTT
This sequence comes from Schizonepeta tenuifolia, assembly GCA_029490685.1. Lineage (NCBI taxonomy): Eukaryota > Viridiplantae > Streptophyta > Magnoliopsida > Lamiales > Lamiaceae > Schizonepeta > Schizonepeta tenuifolia. The sequence continues at coordinate 47,049,046 of CM055955.1, read as the reverse complement.
TTCTTTATCCTTCTAGACCTAGTAGAGAAACAACGCCAGTTGACCAAAACACTCCGCCTATCTTGACCAATTATGTCCTACCCAGCCTGCTTCCAGAAATGTAGTTTTTCATCCCTATTTTGCCCAGAAATCCACCAGCAGAGCAACGGACCTTCTCCTGCCCAGAATATGTCCTCCTAGACACTAAAACTAGACAAAACACACACAAAGACTCGATCTAAACTGCCTAAAACAGACACAAAATAGACACAAAATATGGACTCTTACCTACCCGCCGGAGAATCCGAAGAAGGATTTTTCGGAGGGTTGGGTGAAGAATCTGACACCTCCACCGCATCCTAGAAATGTTGATCCATCACACTAGTCGGCGATTTCTTTGTCGATTTCCTAATTCTGCCACAATTTGCCTCCGCGGAGTTGAGAAACGGGTGTCGGAGCATCTCTGCCGCTGTCCACCGCTCCTTAGAATCCCGCGTCAAGCACTTAGCCACAAAATCCCTCGCCAAATCAGAGAACCAGCTCACATCGTCGAAATACACGACTCTGTATAGAGAGCTGACGCATGATCCTTCATCTCTGGCCACGGATTCGATCCCGTCGCCATCATGACGATTGTACACCTCAACGCCCAAACATCCAACGCAAAGCTCCGCGCGCGACCTCGGCCTCATGTACGCCGGCGTTCCTCCTAATTGTGAAAGAGAGAGGAGAGAACTTAGAGAGAGAAAGGGGGCAGAGAAAATAGGCCACGAGAAAGAGAGAGGAAGAATGATAAATTTAATTGGAGCCGGGTTGGGCGGGTGTAAAGGATGGATCTTGATGAGAGGAGTTGGGTGAGGGTAATTAGGTTCCAAATAAAAAAAAATGGTTAAAATTTGTATTTATCAACGAGGTGGGCCAAATATTGGGTTTGTTTGCTCATATTGTGGCTATATCACTATATATTTTCTTAATTGAATAACTATGCGTATAATACAATAAAGCTATCCGAACATACTATGTCCGGACATAACCGGTTCGATCAAGTAAAAAACTAATTTTACACAATTTTTTAATTAATATTTTTTTCATTAATTTCGGTCATTTATGAATATATAATAATACCCTTTTTCGAATTTTAATTAGAAGAGAAGAGAAGATTTTATGTCAATGAAATATGGTCTTAATTAATACAATTTTAATTAAAAAGAGATTTCTTTGGGGGATGGGAGTGAATGTAGGGGAATACTGCCGGTTTTTTTCTTGATCGAAACGGTTATATCCGGACATACTATGTCCGCATAGCATCGTCCATTTAAATAATGGTGTAAAAATGTGTTGTTTGTGTGTATAGTTATAGGAGAAAAGTAAAGAATAAAATAAAAAAATAATGAAACGGAGTCAAATTGGAGCGCGCCACGTGGCCAAAAAAGTTATCCATAACAGAGCTATCACCACTTGGCAGAGATCGTAACTGCTATCTTCTCGTTGCGATCTCCGCATCTGCAATGGTATAAATCACCATTTTTTTATCGCACCAGCAGCGATCATCCTAGTAGTGATCGTCGTTGTGGACAATCTTATGTTATTATCGTACTCCACTGTCAACGAAAATTGTAGTCAAATTTTCATTTTGGTCCGTCCACGAAAATTATAGTTTTTTCATGGTAAAAAATAACTTTACACACTCATTTTTTTCTAAATTCATTCTTTTTAATATTTACCTACTTTATTACTCCACTCAAAATATTTACGTACTTTTCAATACAAAAGATAAGAATATAGACTATCTAATGTATTTATTTAACTTTTCTTAAAATCTACACCACAATTTAAAAACTATAATTATCATTGAGGGAGGATGTTCCTATATGACACTAAGGGAGGTGTATTCAATCAAGACTTTGTGGGAGTTTTAAAGAGTTTGGAAAGTCTGTGGAGTTTTGAAGTTGATTGACTCCGCGTGGAGTCGTGAAGAATTTCTGATGGAGTTCGCGTGGAATTTGGACGACTCTGATGGAGTTGAAGTAGATGGAGTCCAGCGCCGGCTGGACCTCCGCGGTCGCGGCACTTAAAGCCAGCCGGCGTTAGCTCACCGCCGTCGCTGAGTGATGCAAAGAGCAATACTTCTCCTAGCATAATGATGGTTGATATAGGTTTTAATATTACTTTAGCAAACAACAATACTTCACCTGCATGAGAATTCAGAGTAACTTAAGTTTACTACATTTTCAGAGTGACAAACACCAAATATGTCCCACAATCTGGTTTTGTGCTTATGTTTTGAATAACAATTGTATTAACCAATATTCAATAAAAATGTCTATACCAATATGAAGCATTTAGATTTCTAATTTGCTTCTATCTACCTCGTGTCACTCACTGTGGCAGATTTGGAAGAAGGAATGAAGAACAAACTTAGGAAGTATGCTCAAAGGAAGAATCTTCGCCAGCGAGCATATTGTACTGAGAAAGGGGGGGATTGCTTCAAGGCCAAAGTATGTGTTGGTGAAGATTGGTTCACGAGTAACGAACTCAGTGCTACTGCAGAGAAAGCAGAGAATTCTGCAGCAGCTACTGCTTTGTTAGCCTTGCTAATTGATGCATTTCATGAGGTAATTAAACTAGTCCCAAAAAAAATAAAAATAGAATAGCGGATATAAATGATGGCTGATATAAGTTTGGTATAAGAACACAACAAATTCCAGCCGGGGCTGGGTCCTAGTCGAGGGCCGAATAGAGCCCAGCGATTTCTGGGAAGGCGCCGGCGCTTGTTGTTCATGGAATCTCAAATTCTCGTGGTTCAAGGTCGGAATTCGTCCAGTACAAAAATTGCTTGAAATCACGTTAAATTCCATCAGAGTCAACAACATTAAAAAGTAAGTGGAGTTTTGAATACCACCAAATTTTTATGGAGTTTAAAAAATTGTGATTGAATACTACCAAATTTTTAAAGAATTTGAAAAGTCTGGATTGAATACGCCCAAACTTTCAAACTCCTAAAAAATTCCACAAAGTCTTAATTGAATACACCAAAAAAAAATAAGAGTAAGGGATCTTAATGTTATTAAGTAATTCCCTATCAATACCCACCCATTTCTTAATCCTCCGATCAATCTTAAGCAAAGGTTTTTATATTGTCTGCACTGCACACTCATCGTCTTCCTCTTCCTCGTATAAAAGATTCTTGGAATATATATTACTATTATTTAATTGATTTCAATTCCCTTTTCCTCTTTTTTTTTGTCGGTTTTTATGCGTGCATAAAGTGCACGTGGATATCAAATCAACATTTAAATGCAGTTGAATTCAATTTTCAATCAAAATAAAATCACCCCCACTATCTTAATAACTTCTCCTGTTTTTGTTCTTTCCTTCCTGTCGCCAAATTATTGTTTTCCATTGCATTCCCTTCGATCAATGTATTTATGTCGTTTGGATATATGTTAGTATTAATTAGGTGGAGAAAAAGGGGTTTTTTTTTACCAAGACGAAATCTTTTGAAGAGTTTCTGCTGTTCACGTCTCTGATCCTTTTTTGTCTTTCATGTCTCTCTTTTCGTCGAGAATTAATGCTGTTGGTGTTTCTCGACTGATATCAACGAAATTTGGGTTCTTTAACATTCTCATTCTTCAGGTGTTTCCGCTTATGCTTTCACTGTATGGTTTTGCATATATATGATTGTTAATTTATTGCTTGAAATTGATAAAGTTCATATATTTCTTGGTGGGTTGTTTTGGAATTTATTGGGCGTTTCTGAATCCTTTTGTTTAGTACACTTCCTTCTGTGTGCGCCCGTGTGTGTGTGTCTGTGTGTCTGTGTTTTCCTCTTGTGGGAGGTTATTTGAAGGAGGGCAAGAGTGAATTTATAGGATTTGACTAGTTCCCTTCAGCATTTTCACATAATTATGAAATTGATTGTTGTGATTGTATCTTCTCTGATTAGCGGCATTATGTCAGATAACTTGGTTCATTGCACTGTAATGGAATTGGAAAATGTTTGAATGACCATTTTAGAAGGCTTTTGTTCTGTCATTTATATCTTGTGAAGAATGTTGGAGCTTACTTTGCTAAAGCCAATGTACCCTTACTTCAGTTCAGTGTTGTGGTTCAGTTACGTAGAATCTATCAATTTTTCGTTTCATGCCGTATGAACGCATTTTCTTTTTCGTTTTGGCAGAATCCAGAAAGTTAATACAACAGTGTTGAACAGTTTTTATTCTGGTAACTCCATAAATTGTTCTTGAACAATCCATGAGAAAAATATATAATCATTCCTGATCACTATGAACTCAACTCGTGCTAGGTGCTTAAAGAATTCGTATAAATCTATCTAAGCAGATGGGAACTAGCGGGTGGGAGCTCTTTTCCCGTTCTCATTATTATCGTGCATCAAGTGATGCTTCACTTTTCTCAAGCTCGTTGCCTGTTCTTGCCCACGAGAAGTGTAAGTAATCCTCATATTTTCAGCTGCAGTACCTTAATTACCTCTCAAGAATTAGACTTTCATTTTCTTGCTTGTTTGGTTATTTACAGTGAATTACAACGAACTGAAGAATGATCTTCAGCCCATGGATGATATTGATCCTGTTGGGGATTCTGCTGTTGGAAACTTGCTCCCCGATGATGAGGATGAACTCCTAGCTGGGATAATGGATGATTTTGGGGCCAGTTGGTTGACTGATGTAGTAGATGACTCTGAAGAATACGATCTTTTCAGCAGCGGGGGAGGTTTAGAATTGGAATCTGATCTTCAAGAAAATTCGAGAGTAGGTGTTTCAAATCTGAGTTTATCAGATGACGGTTTTGGCAATGGAGCGACTCATTTCAATCAAACTAATGGTGTGGGAACAATTGCTGGGGAACACCCTCTTGGAGAGCATCCTTCCAGAACATTATTCGTTCGCAATATCAATAGTAACGTTGAGGATGCAGAACTTAGAACACTCTTTGAGGTATTTCTAACTCACAAATTTCTCAATGAGTATCTTGGTATTGTCCCGTTTTCCGACTTCCACTACATTGAATAGTTTTTGTCTTGTTTATTTATGTATGCATGTTTAGTTAAGGTGCCACCAGCTGTCGCCATTGGTTTTAGTTGATTATAGCTAGATTTTTTTCATGAACAGTGGACAGGTGTCATTAGCATAAGCTGCATAATCATTTGGTTCTAACTAAGAAGTACGAGATTTTAGTTGTAAGCATATTCGTTTTCGAGGACTTCTGAAATGAAATAAAACTAACGGACTCCCACTGTCGTGGCAATTTCTGTTTTGGTATTTTCAGCTATATGGCGATATCAGAACATTGTACACTGCATGTAAACATAGGGGCTTTGTAATGATCTCTTACTATGATATTCGTGCTGCTCGAACTGCTATGCGAGCATTGCAAAATAAGCCACTCCGGAGGAGAAAGCTGGACATTCATTTCTCAATTCCTAAGGTTGTAAACTTTCGATGTTCAAAGTTTGTTTGCATTCTTGTGTTGTGTCTCATCTCTGACAATCCACCAATCGCTCTAATTCTAGGAGAACCCTTCGGACAAGGACATGAATCAAGGAACTTTGGTAGTATTTAATTTGGACCCAGCAGTCACTAACGATGACCTTCTACAAATTTTTGGGACTTATGGCGAGGTGAAAGAGGTTCGTTCCTTTTTTTCCCCCATTCCTTTCCATTTTTTCATACTTCTGTTCGCAACTAAAAGCTCGATATTAATGGGGTACTTTTGCATCTCTCTGTAAAACAGATTAGGGAAACACCGTATAAGAAACATCATAAATTTATTGAATTTTATGATGTCAGAGCTGCCGAAGCTGCCCTTAAATCCTTAAATAGAAGTGATATAGCTGGGAAACGTATAAAGGTGGAACCTAGTCGTCCTGGTGGGGCACGTCGAAGGTGTATATGCTGATATGCAACTGTTTCTTTCTTTGCACTGTGAAATTTATTCTTAACTTAATTTACCTTTTGTCCGCACCATCAGTTTGCTGATGCTTTTGAATCACGAGCTTGAGAAAGACGAAAGGACTTTGCACAAAGTGGGTTCTCCGCTTGGGAATTCGAATTCTCCCCCTGGTATGGCTCATGTGAGCTCGAATTATTGTTTGATATTTGCGAGATGTTGTGAGGTACCCAATTACCGTCTAAATAATAAATCAGACATCTTTGAGACGTACAATTATACCGTATTCTTGCAGGCACTTGGCCGCATCTCAGCAGCCCTAATGATCGAAACTCTCTGCTAAACTTCAGTAAGTCACATGGTTTTAGCACACTTAATGCTTCATCAGGTAGCAGTTTGGGCAGGGGAGATACCTTAGAACTGTCCCATTCACTTCCAGAGCAGAAGTTGAATCAGTTTGTCGGATCAGATTTCTTTTTCGGTGCTTCGACTTTCAATGGATCCACTGCCAAACCATTCTCTGGCCCAAATCTTTATTGGGGAAGTTCAAAGCTATACCCCGAGCAGACCAATTCTCCATCAAGAACTCAAGCTATAAGAAATCCTTTTGTATCCAGTGGGAATCATGGGAATCTTTACGACTGGTCTCGGATTCAGCAGCCGTACCACTACCATGCTGGATCTGCTCCATCTGCCATTCCTCTCGAACAAAAATTTGGTTATTTTCAGGAGTCACCCGGAGCATCATTTACGAGACACCATTCTGAACGTGTTGCTCGTAGTTACATGGGTGACTTGAGTGATTTCGGTTATCGTAATATTATCAATTCTGCTTCTCCTGTTTCTAGCGTGGTGTCATCTTCAAGACTAAGTCCCATGTTTCACGGCAGTGCTCATTTTACAGCCTCAAACTTTGAGGCTTTGGCTGAACGTGGGAGGTCTCGACGCATTGACGCTAACGGGATCCAAATAGATAACAAGAAGCAATTTCAACTTGATCTTGATAAGATTAGATGTGGAGAGGATACCCGAACTACTTTGATGGTGAAAAATATCCCCAACAAGTAATACATTTGAATCAGTTATTTCCTTATATATTTTCTTTGTTGCTAAAGAATTTGGATATTTATGGAATTTTTGTTTGCCTTTTTCTAGATACACATCCAAAATGTTGCTTGCTGCCATTGACGAACACCATAGAGGAACTTATGATTTTCTCTATCTGCCCATCGATTTTAAGGTTAGTTTCTCGTAACTTCGTTTTTTTTTTTTTTTTTTTTGGTCGTATTGTTGAAACACTTCATTTGTTTGCAGAATAAATGCAATGTGGGCTACGCGTTTATTAACATGTTATCTCCATTAAACATCATCCCGTTTTATGAGGTTTGCGTTGTTATTGGCTGCAATTCTTATTTTTATTTTAGTTCTTGTTTGAGTTTGTCAAGTAATTCTGTTGAATAATGTCAAGTATCGTTCCTAAATTTTGCATCGGACAGGCATTCAATGGGAAGAGGTGGGAGAAATTCAACAGCGAAAAAGTTGCTTCTTTGGCGTATGCTCGAATTCAAGGAAAGGCTGCCCTCGTTGCCCATTTCCAGCACACAACTCTGATGAACGAAGATAAGCGTTGTAGGCCAATTCTCTTCGATTCAGAATTCTCGGAATCTAGCAATAAGGTCAAACCAACATTATGTTTGTTGATATCAAGATCATCTTTGCTCCATTTTTTGTTTTCTATCTTTCCCAGAAAGGAAAACATTATTTCTGCTCGTTTGTTGGCAATATTGTTAGTAGCATTGCTTTCATCTCAGCAACCTCATACATGCTGTTGCAGATCATCCAAGAAAACCTTCCTGCCAATGACTTGAGCAGCCGGGCTCGCCAGTCAAACGGGTAAAATGCGGGAACGAACGATGGCAGTGATCGAGAGAAGAGACATCAGTGATGGTGAATGCAGCAGCAAGGGAAAGGAGGCGCTTTTCTCATTGATGGAAATTTTGGGACAAGTAGTTCCATTGATGTCAAGTGTCTTTACTTAGATTTTTGGTTAGGTAAATATTCTGATGTAAGCAAATTAGGTTGAATGTTTTTTTATGGTGAAAATGTGATTACTGCTGCAATTAGTATCTTAGTCATCTCGCCCATACTATAACTAATTGAGGCCCTTATTTGTATGAGGAATTAACTATATTTGGAATTGTTAGTTATTATTATGTGTTTCAAAAGTTAACTAAGTTTGATGTACAAAAGTATTCAATGTGAATATGTAATTTAAGCTCTTCGTAGATTGTATGTATATTAGAGATGATATTACTTATTTGGATTAAATGTTAACTAATGCACGATTTTGGTTCAATTTACAATTTTAAATCCAACACTTAAAATAAAATGTTATACTAATATTAGCGTTATCTTTTGATTTATAGCGAAATTGGGCATCCCAAATATTCCCGACAACTTGAAAAATAATGTGGCAATCAAAACAATCGGTATGAAGTCGAAATTTGACAATGTTTTGTGACCGCCATAATAACTTTTAAAATATTGAACTTAGTAGTAAATTTGACAATATTTTGTGACCGCTGGGTGTTGAATTTGCTACACATTGACTGGTGGAGTTGCCGTTGTAATGCCAAGAAGATTGGGGTCAAAGTTTGTGCATTCATGGACAATTAATTCACTATTTATTTATAGAATTAATTATCATTGGCGTTATTATTAGTACAATTAATTCGCATGTGGACGAGTTGAACACGAAACACAATATTATTGTTTGCCTTGTAATTTGTAAATTCTCAGTAATAAATGTCGATACATATAGCCTATTTGGATTAGAGTAATGATAATTGAACACCTAGTGTCCTAGCCACCTACTGGTTTTATAGTTTAAACCAGTCTAATCATTTTTTTATGTAAATCGATTTTTTTTTTTATTGTGAGGACAATTGTAACCTTGATTAATCATGGTAAGTATTTTGACCGATTTTTTTTAATCTAACAATAATTTCGGCAATATTATCTTTTAATTAGGGATAATTTTTCATTTAGTTGATTTGTAAATATTATTTTATTGAAGTGTATTTTAAATAATTATTTCTCTTAATATAATGAAAACATAATTAAATACAATTTAAATTTCATTATAGATTCAAAAAATATATATTAGTTTTTGCTCCCACGCAGCCCTATACGGGGAACTCTTTCCCATGCTTGGCGGTGTACACATCTTGGGCCCTTGTGTACAGATCGAGGTCGTTCCGCCCGCTTCCGAGCTCCTCTTCTTCTTGGATGTAGATGCCGGCGAAGTTCTGGATCTGTTTCTTGGCGCAGCCCCATGCGCTCCTCATCGCATCATTTTCTCTTGGGAAGGCGGGAGCTATAAACTGGTTGAAGTGGTTCATTATTTTCTCCCAGAACGCGTTTGAGGTTTGGTAGTTGCTGGTGACCGCGTCCAGCCCGAAATCAATCTAGCACCGTGCGAGGAATTCAATTTCAGCGACTGTGTAGTTAGGACCTCGCAGTGGCTTATTATGCTCGCCGGTTGAGGTTGAGGGAGTTTTCCCCTTACGGCGTGCCTTTCCCTTCCCCTAGGCCGGAGAAGTGGTCGTGCTTGAGGAGATGGGAGCTTTCCCCTTGCGGCGGGGCGGGGCGGGGGCAGTGGTGTTGGCTCGCGTTCCTCCGATTCCTCTTGTCGGGAATCTCCGTACGCCTCTTGCTCTTCCTCTTTCTCTTCCTCCACCTCAACATCGTCGTCGTCGTCGTTGAGGTTGAAACGTCTGAATCGAGCAGTACCCGGTGGCGGCTGCGAGAATTGCTTGTACCCGGATATCGGGGGGAATTGAGAGAACCCCGGCGACTGCCAGTAGCCGTAAGACTGAAGGAATTGGGAGTACGCCGGAGACTGTGAGAATCCACCCGACCGGGGAAATTGGGAGAACCCCTGCGGCTGTGAGAATTGCGAGAACCCAGTCGACGGGGGTGATTGGGAGAACCCCTGCGGCTGTGAGAACCCGTCGACAAGGGGAATTGGGAAAAACCCGACGTCTGCGAAAAAGATGCAAACCCGGCAGGGGCCAAGTATTGGGAGAAATCGGGAGAAGGGGGGAATTAGGAGTTTGGATTCGCCGGATTGGGAGTTGGATTCGTCGGATTGGGAGATTGGTTCGGTGAGTTTGAAGCGCAATACTGCTGGTACCACGAATTGAACTACTCGTCAGCCACTTTTTTGCACGAAATAAGATTGAAAGATTGAAATTTTGTATGGAGAATGAATGGATGAAGAAGGGAATTTGTGTGTAGAATGAATGAATGATGAAAGGGTATATATAGTGAAAAATAAGGGAGTAGCCGTTGTATATAGCCGTTGTTGACTTCTTCATAGCCGTTGCTGCTTTTATTTTAATTTTTTTTTAATCAGAAAAAAAAATGCATCGGACCAATGAGGACGCGCCACGTGTCTCCATGTTACTGCGTCTTCGAGGTCGAAGGCTGTGTCTGGGTCAAACACGCCACAACACCATCGACATAGGGTGGGTCGAGCAAGGCTGTGTCGAGCGGCGCTCGACGCCGGCTTCGACGCTCCGCTGTGTGTACTCTTAACAACTTGCAAAGAATTATGACTAATTTATTTCGACACTTTAATTCATTTACATCAAAGTCAATTCAAAATAATCACTACATCATTATGTTGGAGTGTCATCAACCACACAAAATTAACGATTTTACTACTAAGTTGATAAAAAAAAAAAAAAAAAAAAAGCCTCTTCAAAAATGAAAAAGTTGATAAATGAAATTTAACGGTCGATAATTCGTGGACGTTTTATTTTCTTAATTTCCCCGACAATAATCTAAAATCGTATTAAGTATTTAATCGTACTCAGACGTTGTTAATCAGAGGTCAAATGTTTTTATTCATGTATTTATTTATTTTTTGACAAGATTAAAGGTCAAATTTTACGAGTGCGAGTGTCTAGAGTTACGCAGCCATTTTTCACACGTCTCTCTCTCTCTCTCTCCATCTTTCTCCGCAAAACAGCACGTGTCGTGAAATTGCTCTGCTGGGCCCCTTTATCTATGTGGCGCTTTACCACAGGCCTAGCCCAACTCCCAAACTCTCCATCCCAGCCGTTTATTCATTCACCTAGACAAACTCCTTTAAGCACGGGTCGGAATCACCTACAGCCGAACTCTCGAACGCGTGCTGTACACTGTTGTACATTTGAGACGGAGAAAGGGCTAAGTTTGGCAGTTTATTTGCAAGGGTACACCTACTTAACATACTACTGGAAGATGGTTAAGGAAGCGCGGTTGTAGAGAATTCGGAAAGGAGCAGACTTTACAGCTCGCCCCAGCCAACCGAGTACAAAATTTCGCGCAGAGGAGCGAAATTCTAGAGAGAGAAAGCGCGTCCATTTATAGAGAGAGAGAGCGAGCGAGCGGGGGGGAGAGTTGGATTTTCACAGGTAAATGGAATCCGTAAATCGTATCTGATTATCGTTTTACTGTTGGCTTGGTCAATCGGAGGTTTATATCGCTGTATGTGGCTAATTGAAGTAAATTTATGTGGTCGTTGATTCAATTGAGCCTTATTCGTAAGTTTGCCTTCTGGCAAGTCTAGGGTTTTGGATTGTGTGATATGATCCGTTCTTGAAGAATTAGCTTAAATCTTTTTTTTGATGTTATGTTTGTCAACTTTGAGTTTTATTGATGTAACAGAGTGCTCGAGTTGAGTTGACTCTCGAGTTTCTATATGGTTTATGATCCAGCTTGTATATCTGTCATGAACACTATTCATCTTCGCTTACCTTCTTTTAATTTTGGAAAAACTTGAGCTGTTACAATTCTTAGGCTCCTTAATTAGGGATTTTTAACTATTCTTTCCTTCTCCTTTCAAGTTTTTATTCGGAAAATTATGCTTTCATGCAAAGCCTTTTATCGGTAGCTTCATTCCCTTGAGTTTATATGTCATAGTTGAGTTTAATTATTTTGTGTTTCTGCCGTTAAATTATGTGTTCATCTCTATTGATAGACGAGTGGTATAAATATTTGAATGACATGCGGTTTAACTTTATTTTTCTTCTTCGAAAAGGTTTTCTATTTGCTTCAATTTGCGGTAGGCTTCTTATTCACGTTTGCTTATTGCAGTCTCCTGTAGCTGATCTGATATCATTGATGGTTTTCCTCGACAGATGCTCTCAGTACATTATTGTGATCAACATCTAACTTACAGATCAAATGCCATCATTAAAAATGAAAACCAAGTTAACCACAGGCTGTTTAAAGGAAAAGATTGGTCTTCATGTATGCCGAAAGTCAAGTGTGATATCCAAGGATCCTCTCTCTCGTGTCCGAATTCCTCAAGATGCAGAAGAAATTTCTATATGCTCTCAAAGCAATCAGGATGGTAAGTTAGACTCTTTCTAGATTTAAATTTTAGGAGGGTTTACCAATTGCCAAAAACATTTCACACTTAGATCTCGGCCATTGTAACCCCAAATTCATGCCATTGCTGGTTCCTTTGCACTTTTTTGTCTTGATAACGTACGACGTTCTCATCATATTGAATTAGGTTTCGTTGCTATGGGCTAAATGCTACAGTGATGTTGATTAGTTTGATAATGAAAAACATGCTCTTTTCTTTTAGTCTGAAGTTTGAACTGCTTGATGACATAGGAGGTTCTCATCATAGTTATGAACTTTGGATACTTTACTTAACAAAATGTAATCTTTGTGTCTTTGTGTAATTGTGTCACTGTATTAAGGTATTTAGCTCTTATTTTTAATCGAATCTAATATTGTATATCTTTTTGCATGCTAGTTTCTAGTTTGTTCTAATACCTATTTTATATGCTGTTTCAGTTTGTGATAAAGTACGCGCACATGATCGTGGAAAAGATACGGCCAACCATGATCTTGTAAGGGATGAGCCTAACCAAGATTGTGGAAGGGATGGAGCCAACCATGATCTTGGATCGGATGAGGCCAACCATGATAAGTTGTCTATTGATGACAAAGTTTTCCAGAAACAATCATCAGTTTTAACAGATTTAGTCTCGGACAATATTGTAAGAACCACCCTTCTTTATGTAGCTGATTACAGATTTCCTTTAAGTGACCATGCCTTTATGGCTATAGCATATTCAGGCTGTAAGCTGGTATCAGCAGTCTCCTCACTTGTTGACAATCTACTATATATATTTTTTTAACCTTTTAAACTAAACCACTCAGATATCATTCTCTAGATGCTAATCTACATCTAACTTGCAACTGTGTGCTTACTGATGTTGTCTTGGATATTTTTAGGAGCCTACATCATCCAAATGCACCTCAAACATAGAAACCATTTTTTCTCCCATTCTGGAGTCAATAGAATTATACGATAATGGAGGTATGCTGTGTTTCCTGTCTTTAAGGAACACATCTTTATGATGTGTTCAACCCCCCCACCCACACACACACACACAGGAATTTCAATTTGATGTTTATAAGCTTCGCGGTCCGAAAGTTTCAGTTGGCACTAACATTGACTGCTGGATGTCACCTACAGGGAGTGATGATCTATATGTGCCACAGTTAGATAGTGAAGACAGTGATGATGGCAGCAGAAGTTCATGTGAATATCAACCATGCAATGTTTCAGATTTCTACATCTCTGACATGATATATTCGGGAGCACCAAGTGGAAACAATTTCCAATTTGATAATAAAACAGATACAGTTTTTCTACCTGATTATAAGTTCGAAGAGTCTAGTTTACTTTGTGATCTGACAGAGGAATACATGGCATTTCCTTTTCTGGATGAAAACGTAGATGCTGGGCATGATTTTGAAGGCAGACTGCCGCTGCAAGAAACCATGGATACTGACAACTCCAGCTTGTACATGGCAATCAATCAATTGAAATCCTGCAACCAGGATTCTCAAATGAATACCTACCCTGACCAAGATTATGAGTGCTTTGATCCACAAATGTATATTAGAAGTCTCCCAGACCAGCCTGATGTGGCATTCCCTTTGTTGCCAACTTCGGTGTCAAATGAGAAGCAAAATAAACAGATCACTTTAGTCCTTGACTTGGATGGTAAGTGCACTCACTGTCTGCCAGTTTTCTGTTGGATGTTTATTATGCCTTTAATCATAATATCATCCGGTAGGCATGAGAAATGTTACTTTTTTAGATACAAATTTCATATGGTTACCCGGATCTATCCTCACTGGAGGCTTTGCTAGTAATAATAATTTGCTATACCTCCTGTTTCTTTGTGGTGCTATTTTTAGAGATTAGGAAGTGCGAAAAAAGAATGATATTTTAATATGTTATTATACTGTTTTCTTGGATGGTTATGAGCCTTTTTTGGGTTTTATAATAACACTTCTACTCACAAATTTTTGATTGATTAGTTTCTTAAAGCATCAAATGAGTCCGTTAAGTTATGAGCATCATCTATTCTTTTCTGCAGAAACACTAGTGCACTCTACATTGGAGCACTGTGATGATGCCGACTTCACGTTTTCTGTTTTCTTCAACATGAAAGAACATACCGTGTATGTTAGACAGAGGCCTCATCTCGAGACTTTTCTCAAAAGAGTGGCTGAAATGTTTGAAATCGTGGTGTTCACGGCTAGTCAAAGCATATATGCGAAACAACTCTTAGATATCCTTGATCCTAATGGCACACTCATATCCAGACGAGCTTATCGGGAATCATGCATCTTTTCAGAGGGAAGTTATATGAAAGACTTGACAGTATTGGTTCCCGATCTTGCCAAGGTTGCCATAATTGATAATTCCCCTCAGGTAGGGTTTATTTATTTGATTTAGCTAAATGCTGGTTCTATTTTCTTGTAATAGATATTGCTTCATCTCTGTGCCTTTCAGTTTTGACCATGGATACTAGCTGCATCTGAAGTGGTATAACATGGTGGTTTAAAAAGCATCCCAAGAAGGATAATTAAAATAGTTAGCCAAGAAGACATTGTTGCAAGTCCACATCAGTTCTTTCACTAAGCATTTTTCTTTTCATAATTTTCAGGTCTTCAGGTTGCAAGTGAATAATGGTATTCCTATTAAGAGTTGGTTTGATGATCCATCAGATTGTGCGCTAATTTCCCTGCTACCTTTTTTGGAGTCATTGGCTGATGTTGATGATGTACGACCCATCATTGCTAGGAAATTCGGTAACAAGGAATAAGAGCTCCTTGTCTGTCCAATTTAGTGCGCTTATTATTTTGTGGCCCCTTCATGTGTTATTTTATCTTTCTGGTGAAAGTTTCTTTGTTTTCTGATGCTCCTGATTCCTTCCCATAAGCCTTGATATATAGCTGCATTTTGCATAATTCTTCATGTTGTTGAGTGAGGTTATAATGATTCCTTTCATTAGCTTCTTAGTTGTTTAGGCTAATTTGTGGCAGAGGTGAGTCTTAAGGGTGGTTTTATTTCCTCTGTACAGCTATAGGTGCGTAGATGCGTGTATATGAATTGTTTTGTGAAATAAATCATTGTTCTGATTTAACTTACTATCGACAGTTCTATATGCCTGATATTAGTTATGACTGCTGTTGCCCCAAGTTTGTTGACTACAGGTATTTTGCTAATGCCTTGATGATGAAGAATGGGTTTGCACCTTATAATTTTGATCCATCGATGCTTTTACTGGCCCTCTTACCAGTGGCTTTATGGTATGATACGTGCCATTTTGAAAGTTCTAATTGAACACATGAGGTTTTCTTTGTAGGGCCCCTTTAAGTAGTGCTCTGAAGTATCTCAAAAAAAGAAAAGTAGTGCTCAGAAAGTCCTTGGAAGAAGTAAAGTAACCTAAGTTATTTAGATTTGTAAACTTAGATTTATGCTATTATTTACAAGTTTTCGTTTGAAATGCAGAGTTAAAGTTGTTGAGTTCCTTATAGGTGTTATTGAATAAGGAAAGCATATTGGGCTCATGCTTTTCCATTCTATGATGGCTTCTCTCTTACGTCCTTTCCCACTTTCTTGCATAGTGTTCTTGTCATAGTTCTGTTTTTTGTTTGTCAGCATTGCTATTGTACCACTTTACCCCCTTTGCTTACATCCTTGGTGCCGGTTGCTCTTGGTAAGTGGAAATATAGATGGTGAAATCATATCATTCCATTGATGTCTCAAAATTACTGGAACAATCGATTTCCTTGTCAAGCATATAGTGAGTATTGTAATACTTGTCTTGTTGATACATATGGCTATATGTACCTTTCCATCAATACCATTGACAGACTAACTCGTACTGGTGACTTTGAAAATATCTGGTGAGAGTAAAATACATGTAGCATCTACAAGATCTAATTTAGGATAGTGGATGCTGAGAATGACTCTCTGTATGTTCTTTTACTGCTTTGAATGCCTTGCTGCAGGTCTTTTGCAGATACTATTGTGTTGGCAGACAATTGGAATAAGTTTTAGGTATGATCAATTTTTGTTCTGCTTTTGTTTGGTAGTGCCTTTTCTCACCAAGTTTCTGGACATTGAAAATACTAGAAAAGTCGTATGTAGTATAACAATAGTTTGTAGGTGTGTTATGTGTGTTGGGGATTCATAATGTAAGGTGACTTCATAGTTTTACTCTCTCTCTCTCTCTCTCTCTCTCTCTCTCTCTCTCTCTGCGCGTGCGCGCGCGTGTTTTAGCATTCAGGTAGCAAGTCTTAAGTTTGTTCGTTTGCTTGTTTTTGTATATTTTTGCTATTAAAGTGCGATCGAATATGTTCACGCGCCCAAATGTTTCCGAACAGATTGGCTGACAAATAAGATGATACTGTTTCTTTTTGAAAATGGATGGTACTGTTATTAGATCGTATAATTGGGATTAAATTTTCTCCAAAAACGTCGATAAAATGTATACAATTTTTCGCAATATCTTGGTTGGGCAATTTCTGCTCTTCAATACCAATTATTTGTCATTGAATGCAAAATTGCAAATAGAAGATTGATCCGGATCGATTCGTTTGGTGCATTGAAATGGGTTAATTTTGGTCTTTTATATTGCCTCGGATCACTAAAACATAATGCACCGTCCTTGATTGCATGCTCGCAGTTATACGCAACTTGTTATCGAAGATGAAGTCACGTGCTCCCTTCTTCATCATGTGCTGGCACTTGATTTTCTAAATTAAAATTTGTGTATTAAGCAAATTTACTTTTCTTTTAATTACTAATTATTGCATGAAAAAAATTGCAGAACAAAATAAAAAGTTTACATTATTTTTAATAAAAATTTGATACGTTGTAGTACTGCTTATTTGATGACGAGTTTTGTTTCAAAATAAAATATTTATTGAAGAGAGAGCAAGTATTCGGTGTAAATATATATATATATATATATATATATATATATATATGGATATATATTGAAATAGCCAAAATGGAGATATAGTCTACTTTTTTAAAATATACAAAATATAGTCATTATTTGTAATATGGGACCTAAATACCCTCACACTCTTCCATCAAAATATACTCCTCCAACCCGATCCAGCTCACTCCACCCACATGTCTCACCTCTGTCTCTATCTCTCTCTCTTTTCCCTCTCCCCCACTCCCCACCCCCCCGATTTTCATCATCTTCTCCCGCCGTCACAGCCGTTGTGTAGATGTGTGGCGGTCTGTGCTGGTGATATCACAAATTAGGGCGCGGAAGGGGGCTTCGAGAGAGGTAGAGGCGTGGCAAATATTGACGATGAGGTTTGGGAAGATTCCTTTTTCGAGGCGGTGTACAACGCTGTGACGGCGACGGAGATCGTCGTCGTGACATCGGTGGTGAAGCTGGAGGTTAAGCATCTTGCGCAGATCGCGAGCGGGGTGGAGAAACTGACGGCGAGATATCTAGATTTTTTTTCTTCAGGTTTAATTGAATTATGGTGAAATTGGGCTGCTGATGCCTAATTCCGAAAAAGGTGAATGTTTGAGTTAATTGAGATTATTTTACGTCTAAATATGGGGTATAAATTCCAAACGAAGTCTAGCCGAAGCTTTGGGGAAAATTTTGCGGCCCATAAAAAAATTGTATTCTTCTTCCATAATTCTTCTCTGATTTGCAATTCTCTGATTAAATTGGATTGCTAATGTCTAATTTCAGAGGCACGTTTCCAGAAGGTGATTTTTTGAGTTAATTGGGATTATTTTACGTGTAAATTACTTTGTGATTTAATTTTCCTGATTTCCGTCGCCATTATTTTGATATGAATCTCCTATATTTCCAAAAATTGGTATTTGAGTGTGCAGAGTGCTCGAATTTTTACTGTGAAATCAGACATTGAAAGTTGCTACTTTGGGAATTTTATTACTGAATTTACTCAACCTCAAGTGAAAAAAAGATTCCACAATATATCTAGTTTGAATTTTTCAAATTCATCGTCTGTAGTTCGATTATTTTCTTCATTGGCTGGGGATGACAATGGTGTGTTGAAGGATTCTTCCTCTTGGCTGGAAACTCTATGTCATGATGAATCGATGTTCGTATAATATTGCGAAACATATTGATAAAATAATTAAGGATTGAGTTAGATGATGTTAATTGTTGCTGCATATTTCTTTTTGAGCTGTAATGGAGTGTAAATTTTGATCTGTTGTAATTTGGTACTTTGGCACTAATGACCATATTAGTGCCAAAGTGCCAACAGAAAGCACAAAAATAAAACTGCGTAACTTGGTACTTTGGCACTAATGTTAGTGCCAAAGTACCAACAGAAAGCACAAAAAAAAAACTACGTAACTTGGTACTTTGGCACTAATGACCATATTAGTGTCAAAGTGCCAACAGAAAGCACAAAAAAATACTGAGTAATTTGGTACTTTGGTACTTTGGCACTAATGACCATATTAGTGCCAAAGTGCCAACTGAAAGCACAAAAAAAAAAAACTAAGTAAATTTGGTACTTTGGCACTTTGGCACTAATTAGTGTCAAAAGTGTCCGACTTCTTGTACCTGAATCCGATCCGACCCACGCCCTGACCCTACCCGCGCGCTTTCATTAAGGATATTTTTGTCCCAAATTCAAAAAAATGGCTAAAATTTGTGTTTTTTTAAAAAATGGCTATATATTGAGTTTTTATCCTCATTATGGGTATTTCATAAGTTGGCTCTATAGATATAATAATAATTTACAGTCAACTTTTCTTTTTTTCACGCGTGTGATTGGCTACTGTGTGTTCGAATATCATTACTCATATATATATTGAGGGTATATATATCTTCTTAAATATGTGGATATTAGTTAAGGTTGTCTGATCGGTTTCAGTCAATTAGTTTTTAACCAAAATACGCAATAACCAATTGGTTATTGGTAACCGAAAACCAATTATATTGGTTATTGGTGCGATTAACGATTCGAATTTTCTAAGTCAATCGGTTATTGGTTATAACCAAAACCAAATGGTAGTAACCGATTAACCAAATTTATTAATTAATTAATAATATCTATAATATATAAATATATATCATATTTACAAATTATGTCCCTAAATAATTTAATACCCTACGTCTACATAATTTCTTATTTCTTCTCTATGACTGTGGGAGTTGGTGCGACAAACAACAACTTGAAAGTGATGAGACTAATACTGTGTCTTGTAGACACTGAAAACATAGTGTGAGATTATTTTTGAATTAGTTATTAGGATTGCACTTTTATTATGTTATAATTTAAAGTTTGGATATTAATTATATGTGATTTTATGGTTTGAAGTTTAAATATGTGATATGTGAACGAACATGAGCAATTAAATTTGGGTTAACCAATAACCAAATAGATTAACAAAATTAGTTATCGGTTAACCGAAATAATTAATTGGTTTGATATATGATAACAATATTTAACCTTAATCAGTTATTGATTAATTGGTTATCGGTGCGATTATTCCAATTACCACTCCTAATATTAGTATGAAGATTACTTAACTTTTAACTAAAGCACGAGTTATTTTAGTGAATCCTTTTCAATTTTAACCATCATTCTTCTAATCTAAATAAAAATAAAATAAAACACAAGAAGTAACGACCATTCGTTATGATGAAACAGTACTCGTCAAGGGAGGCATGCTCCCAGCGCAACTATTCTAAAATCTATCATAAATATATAGTACTACTGTACTAGTATTTTTTAAAGTAATTTGATGTAATACCCCAAATATTTTCTTCCGACGAGAAATAAAAATGTTCTAATTAATTAAGGCTTTTCACGCCTAAGTTAAGGATTTTCAATTCTAAAACTAACGGTGAAATCCGTTTCTGAAAATAAATTCCAGAAGTCGGTGGAACGACTACTGTATTAGGGTTTTCGCGTCCGATAAAATTTTCGTCCGAAAACTCAGATCGAAAAACCGTCAGATTTTACATTCACTTTTTCTTCGATACGAGTTCACCGGAGAAAGTCAGTTTTTATTATTTTTTCGGGCGAATTTTGGACTGTCTTATCCCGACTTTTTATCGGATTTTGAAAAACGAAATATGCTTTCCGAGTATGTGATTTATTTCTAATCTAACGGTCGAATTAAATTTCGTCGAAAACGTAACCGTCTAAGGTTTTAATTTCTCGTTTTTATAACGTCGTATTAAACCCGTAAAACGCGATATTTTCGACTAAAATATCTACCTAAACCGTCACCCTTGTTAGATTGTTTCTACTTTATCACATAACACCTCATCACTTTCATTCTCTCTTCCCTCTCCCATTACCGCCATCCACCTCTCCTCTCTCTACTCTCTCTCTCAATCCTCCATTGAAGTGTTTTTCAAGCTTTCAAAAGCTCCACAAGATACTCGTCTACCGATCATTCTTATTTCCGAGTTCATAATCGACAAGGTAAGAGCTTCCTCTCGAGATTGAACCGAACAAAACTTCATTCCCTCCACTTTAATTTTTTTTCGAAAAGTTTGAGGATGATAGCATGATGATTCTATGCTTAATTCATGTTATTAGGTGCATAGAATTGGATTTCCATGGTTGGATTTAAGAAGAAATCATCCTCTTAATTATTTTGTGAATACCGAAATTTATGAAGAAATTAGGGGTTTTTGTTAGTTCGATTTTCTTGAGGATTGATTAGTGGAATTGTGTTCTATATGTTGTTAGATTGATGCATGAATTAATTTAGAATTTTCTAAAAATAAAAATAAAAGTGTAAGAGAGAAAGAAGTAATGATTTGATGTAGAAAATGATATGATTTGCATGAGATGATGATAGAAATGAGATGTAGTATGTTTGAGGATGATTATATAATTTATTGGAATTTTTCTAAAAATAAAATATAAATCGTAAGAGACGAAAACTCGTCGATAAGTTGAGGCTCGTTAATAATTTGAGTATGTGATTTACGTATTTGTGAATCTTGATAGATGATGAACGATATTGTAAAGTTTGAGCAAAAATCGGAGAAAATTGAAATTTTGTTAAGAGACGAGGAATCGTCGATAAGTCGAGATTGAAAAATGATTTAGGATTGTGATTTGAATATATGTTAATCTTGATAGTTAATGATCGTAACCGGAAAATTTGAGCGAATTCTAAGAAGGTTGGAATTTTGATAAGAGACGAAGAATCGAGTCTAAGTGTCGATAGAAAAGTCGAATAAGGAAAACCAATTTGATATTAATGATTGTTGTCATTTGACGAACGAGATTGTAGTTGACGATATTTCCATCCGAGATACGAGATGATATAAGTTATAGTTTATAAACGAGAAGTCGAAATAAAAGTGAAATTTGAATTGATTTGGTTTAGTACTTGATTAGTTATAAGACGAGAAAATATACGTCGAATTTTTAATCGAGAAATGTGAAGGAGTTTGTCATAAAAGATTGTACATGTTGACTACCTTGAGATGGAATTTTCGTGAGTTTAAAGGTTGTATATCATTGATCGAACCTAGGGAATCGTGTGTCGAGTTTTATCGAGCATTAGGGTTTCACGCGGACTGAACTGCGACCTTTTACGGAAACTGTTATAACTCTTAGCTCGCTTAACGAAATCGAGATCCGTAAATTGGAGAGTAAACTAGACATCCGTGGCTTTCTTTTGGTACAGAGCACATCCCCTGTTTCGCAGGAACCTGTTCTGTATGAACTCCAGAACTTCTGCTTTGTGCAGAAACTTTCTTAAGTCTAAATTCTTAAGTTGAATCCTTTTTAACTTCGTTCCTTGTGAACTTCTAAGTCGTTATGAGTTATTGACTTCCTTTTATCTATTGACCTAAGTGTCGAGTAATGAGCTGAGTCAGTTTATAAACGAGAATTGATCGAGTCTCGTTTCTTTTAATCGAAAGAGATTAATTAAAGTGCAAAGGCCTAAAAGACTTAACCGATTCCGAATTTCTGTTTTCATTTTAGCGTCTCGACCGAATACTAAAGTGTGATTATTTGCGTTCAAAGAAGAAGGACGTCGAGATTAGAAGACAGGACTGAAGACGGAAGCTTGTGTGTAGTTCTGTAATCGTTGAAGTGGGCTTTTCTATCAAAATAAAATGAGTGTTGCTCGAAAGTGTTTATTTACTGTTTTAATAAGTGTGTATTAAAGTAACTATCAGTGCATAATGAATTGTTTTATGTGAATTCTCTTGTGTCTCTCTGAGTTAGCCCACAGAGTGCTATCCAGAGTATTGGATTTTGAGTTAGCCCACAGAGTGCTATCCAGAGATTCCAACTAAACGATCAGATTCTGAGATAGCCCACAGAGTGCTATCCAGAGGGACAGATTCTGAGTTAGCCCACAGAGTGCTATCCAGACGATCGGATTATGAGTTAACCTACAGTGTGTTATCCAGAATTAAGTATACAGCAGTATAAGTCTAACGAATATTTATGAAAGATGCCTGATTAATCTATACTCTTGTGAGTTGTTTTCGGCAATGCGCCCACTAAGTGCTTTATGTACTTAGCCCTGCATGTTCGTTTTTAAATGTGCAGGTTGAGTGACGAAGGCGGAGGAGGTTGAGTAAAGGTCGTACTTAAGGAAGTAAAGTTTAGTTGAGCCTCGATTTCACATTTGATATGTGATCTCATTCTACGTTTTTCCGCTGCAAAATAACTCTCTTATTGATGTTAATCTTTTCGGTTTAAGTTGTTCATACTTTAAACCTAGTCTTCTCTGATCACAACTTTGTCGAGCGATCTTTCGAGATTGACTCTCTTTTGTCTAATAAGAATCAGTTCATAGTATTTTTATCTCGGTTATAGATGTTAATTTATTCATTTATTCAGTAATTCCCCTTTCTTCCCCGCCTCTTTAATCCAACCCCTAGTCACACCCCGGCTTGGCCGTCCCTCGGGATTTTGAGGGCTGTGATATTTGATATACACGTACCTGTAATGAAACAAAGATAGATTAGTAAAATATATTCCTCCTAATCCTATTCAGGTTCAGTGCTTGTGTTTGAAATTAAGGTAATGGTTGGTACATATGAATGGAATGAAATGTAAATGGAATGAAAAATGATATTTTTATGACTGGTATACACAAAGAATGTAATGAAATTTTTTAAATTATTATTTTTCATAATTAATAGTAATTGTAATATTAAAAAAATAATAGTAAATTTTTATTTTAATATGATTTATTAGTTTAATAATTGATATGTATAATAATATTAATAATAGTAAAAATAAGTAATTTTTATACTAGCTACAATACTAACTGTAATAATAAAGATAATAAATATTATTTATTATTGATTTAATTTTATTATATTACCCTTTAACAGTTAATTAGTATAATAATATTCAAATTATAATTAATAATATTTAATAATAATAATAATAAAGTTTATTAGAATTATTTAATAATAATAAAGTTCATTTTAGTTATAATTAAATAAAATTATTAATTATAATTATTAGAATTGTTTTGTAATAATAATAATAATAATAATAATAATAATCATAATAATAATAATAATAATAAAGTTCATTTTTTAAGACGTGGAATAACTAATACCGGGGGAAAGGGAAGGAATGGCTAAACGCATACTCATGGGATTAGACGATTAGTCCTTCCTTAAAAGAATTATCATTCCTTACAAAAATAATGTACCAACCGTGGAATTAGGATTAAAGAGAGTAATGACTGTTCCATTCTCATTCCATTCCAACGTACCAGTCATTACCTAAAATAAATAATACTCCTTATGTCCACGAAATAGTTGTTACTTTTGCCATTTAAATTCGTCCACAAAATGGTTGTCACTTCTATTTATAGTAGTAGGGTCCACATAATACTTCCTCCGTATTTTTATAAATGTCCTGGTTTGACTGGGCACAGGAATTAAGAAAATTGGTAAAGTATTGAAAAGTATGGTAAAAGTTAGAAAGTAGGAATATTGTTAATGATGTTGTTTAGTTTGTTAATAAAGTTGATTGGTTGTAATGATGTTGTTTAGTTTGTTAATAAAGTGGATTAGTTGTAGCAATTTTTAAGTAAGGGAGTGGATATAACAAATCTAGTGAGTTTATTTGATTTTTAATTAAGGCATGTTGGGTTGGTGTTTTTTTTCTCCATGAAATAAAAAAATGAGATTTTATTCCTAAAATTCTGATTTTGGTTTGTGTTTTTTTTTCTTCCGTGAAATATAAACTAACATTCGATTGAATAAAATTTGTTGGTTTGGTGTTTTGGTGTATTGTGTATTCATGTGTTTTTTATCCCATTAAATAAAAATTGCATTTTTTTTCAACAATTTTGGTAAAAAATAACCTGATTATTCAGCAAATTAAAAACATGATTATTCAGAAAATTAAAAACCTGATTATTCATGAAAATTTAAAACCTGATTATTCATGAAATTATAAACCTAATGATTGTTAACATAGTGATGTGATTGAAAAAAAAAGGTGGAAATTTCATTGTATACATAAAAAAAAAAAAAACAAGCACTCAACAATCGAAAATATACAATAAATAAAGAAGGGAATACAAAGCTGATGTGATTGAAAAAAAGGTAGAAATTTCATTCATTAATCTTGATTTGAGGGGAACATTGGGAGAGAAATTTAAAAAATGTCCACACATCTAATCTAAGCCTATAAAAATAGGATAAAAGTCATCACAACTACTCCAATTACAACATTTATTACATAGAATCTCCAAAAACAACAGCTTTAAATATGCAAAAGATCAACAAGCAGAAGCCAAACTTGACAGAAATTGAGAGGAACAATGCTGAAGCTTGGCTTCTTCAAATACCAGCAACAATAAGCTCAAGTATGGCGCCAAAAAAGAAGTTGCAACAATGTTTGGTGTAGATGTTAGGACTGTTCACAGAATCTGGACAACAGCTCTCAAACAGCAGTCATTGGATAAGCCCCTGGACTTGAAATCAATGAAAAAAGGATCGGTCAAAGGCACAAAGAAGATCCTTGATGAAGAATAAATCAGAAACTTGTCAATTTTGGAGAAGGGTAGTATGAGAAAAGTTTTAATGAAAATGGGTGTTAGTACAAGTGCGGTTCAAAGATGGATCAAGGAAAAACCACATACCAATTCAATTAAACCTTTTCTCACTCTTGCAAACATGATTGGACGACTCAAATGGAGCTTAAGTATGCTGAGTTGCATCAGTTACAATGGCAGAATTTCATTTCACTCAATGCACAACATAATTCATGTTAATGAAAAGTGGTTCAATATCACAAAAAATACACAGAGATATTATGTGCTTGCATATGAAGTGCATCAATACAAAACATGCAAATTCAAGCAACACATTGAAAAAATCATGTTTTTATGTGTTGTTGGAAGGCCAATACATGATTAAGAAGGTACAGAGATATTTGATGGGAAGTTTAGTATATTCTCATTCACATTTCAAGAGCCTGCAGCAAGAAATTCAAAAATTAGACCAAAAGGGACCATGCTAACAAAGACTATCATTGCTATAACAAAGCAGGTCATGAAGGATGCATTTCTTAAACTGGTCAGTGAAGATAATCATTTTTAGATTACTATGCTATCAGAAAAATCACACATTTTCATCATTTAACCTTCACTGACAAGGTGTCGATGTCAATATGGTGCAGGTTGTTCCAACAAATCAACAATCATAGCAGTGGTCAAAAGAGATCAGTAAAAACATTATCATTCAGCAGGATAATACAAAACCACACATCTCAAATGATGATCCAAAATTTCAAGCTATTGCACATTCTCATGGATTCAACATCCAACTGGTTTGCTAATTACCAAACTCACCGGACACAAATGTTAATGATTTGGATTTTTTCAGAGTCATTCAGTCATTAAAAGATGAAAAAAATGCAAGTACAGTTGATGCTTTAATTCAGAATGTGAAGGATGCATTTGCAGAATTTCCGAGCTATAAACTCAATGATGTGTTCTTAACACTACAAGGTTGCTATAAAAAGATAATTAAACTGAAAGGCAGCAACAATTACAAGATTACACACTTGGGTAAGGAACAACTCAAAAGGCAGGGCTTACTACCAGACACACTTGACATTGATAAGGAGGTAGTCAGAGAAGCATATCAATATTTAGAGGTGCATGAGAATGCAGATCAGACAATCTACAACCTGGAAAATCTAATTGACGGAATGCGGCAGGAAGTGTTGGAGGAATAGGAAGTATGAAGGCAGTATTGGGTAGCTTTTCGGTACAGGTTTACAGGAACAAACAGTTCATGTAGGTTTTTGATTGTTTGAAATGTAAATTATGATCAAATTCACATATTTTGTAGTCTCTGCATACAAATGGAATATTTTGCATCATTCACTAGGGGTGTCTAAACAGGTGACGGGTAATCGGGTAGTGTTGTACTGACCCGATACCCGATGAGTGTTGGGTACCCGATACCTACATGTTCAGATAAACGGGTCGGGATACGAGAAGAAAATTTTAGAATTTTTGGGTATCGGATATACCCGACACCCGATTCGGGTACCAAAAAACCCGAATTCGCTCCTGTAGCATTATAAACTGTATTGTTACTCTTGCTTCCGTCGGGATAAATCTGACCCCTTCCCCTATTTCCTCCTACATATATAGGATATTTTAAGAAGTGAATATCTTTCTTAATAGCGGGGTCGGGGGAAAGGATAGGAAAGGTGATTTCACTATATTTCTGGCCGGGGGCAGGCCCTATTACAAGAATATTTATTTTTTATATATATTATATTTTTGTTATATATTATATTACTTTGAATTAATTATATATATATAAATATTATTATAAGATAAATTTCTTATATGTATACCCTATTTTTTATAATATGATTACTAATTAAGTTGCTTATGGTTTTATATTTATAGACTGATGATTTTGGTGACATTTTTTTAATATTAAGTTGCACATATATTTTTTTTTTGTTTGGTTGGTTATTGAGTGTTATGATTTTTTTATATAATTGTTTTAATTAATTGGTTGTTATGAATTATTGAGACATAATTTTATAGTGTTATAATTTAGATTTGAATAATGTTAAATATTTTTTGGCATAATATGATATATATTTAATTATAAATGTTGGGCAATTTGGGTACTCTAATATCCGATCGGGATTACAGCTCAAGTATTTGGATGCCAAATTTTGAATATAGGGTCGGGGTAGGGTATTAAAAATTTTAAAAAATTCAAATCGGATACCCGATATTTTCGGGTAGGGTACCCTACCCGTCTCGTTTAGACAACCTTATCATTCACTATGTTCTTAATTCTCATTTTTTGCCTCCTAAGCTTAGTTGGTAACAACCATGGTGGCATCAAATGTAGTATCAGTTCTATCAGTTTATAGTACAGAATCATCATATCACAGAACCATCATCATTTCACAGCATCATCATCATATTCACATATTTTGTAGTCTCAGCCTATCAATGGAATATTTTGCATCATTGACTGTGTTCTTAATTCTCATTTTTTGCCTCCTAAACTTAGTGGTAACAACCAGTGGTGGCATCAAATGTAGTATCAGTTCTATCGGTTTATATCATTTAACAAATTCTCACAAAATCATCATATCACAAAATCATCATCATATATCAGGGGACATCATCATCATATCACAGATTCTCCTTCAATAGAATTTATTTCACAGAAAAAATCTTCGCAGAAAATCAGAATGAGATCATATTTCACACAAGACATCACCAGCCATCACAACACCTAAATAAATAGAAAAAATAAGAAGAATTGCACCTGAGTCATGTGTGTCTCAACACCCTTGTAAAAACATCATCAGCCAAGATTTCATCGAGCTTCCTTTTCCTTCTTGCTTTTGCACACTCAGTCACCAAAAAATAATAGGGATCTGTAGGCTCGATCTCCGATTCCATCAACTCTAAATAGGCCCCCGACGATGGAGTGTCTGGTACCAGATCTTCATCTGATCCAGATGGTGGAAGGACAAAACCCAGTGCCAAGGATGTTGTTTCCGACACCAAGGAGGAGGTTTCCGGCACCGAACTACGGAGATCTACAGATCTCAACGGCATCGCAGAAATCTTCTCGAGCGGCGCATCTCTGACCTCAAAAAACATGAAAGAGGAGACATCATCGGTCAAATCGGTTGTTTTTTCCGGCACCAAGCACGAAGGCTCTGTAGATCTCCGCGACGACGAAGAAGCAGAAGGAAGTCAATGGAAGTCGACTCTAATTCCCATCGACCAACGGCATAATCGATTCAGGCACCAAGTTGATGGAAGTCGACTCCGATTCACATAAATCGGGGCCAAAAGGATTCGTAGATTCGAGCAAAAATGGAGGGATTTCCACAGATTTCGTCATGAAATCGATGGATTCGAGTGACAACAAGAACAGATCTAGGTTGTGGATGAGATCCCACAGATCTGGATCGAGAGAAATGGAGAGAGGGAGGAGGGTTTGAGGAGTGGATAGAGTGGATAGAATGAACTAGGGTTTGGGGAGCCACCGAAATGGCTCAACAGATGGTGTGGATCAAGAAAAATGAGTAGATGAAATGGATTGAGAGGAATGGATAGAGTGGATAGTATGGCAGCCCAAATTCAGTTAATAAGTGATATTAGGATAGGTTTTTTATTTTGTTAATTAGATTAGGATAGTTAATTAGTGTAGTTTTAATTGTGGAGGTGTGGGTCCATAGTGACAGAGAGTAGTAAATTTAAAAAGTAAGGAGGGTATGATGGTAAAAAAAAATAGAGTAGGACTTTTATAGAAATACAGTAAAAATGAGTGAAATGAGATATTTATAAAAATACGGAGGGAATGATATATTTTTCACTATTTCACTCATTTTTATTATGAGACTCTTATTTTACTAGTATTATTCATTACTATCTATTATTTTTTTTTTAAATTGGTATCGTCTACAAAATGACAATTATTTAGTGGTCGAAGGGAGACGTTGGTTGGTGTTAATGACGGCCGACATGCTGTTGGTGCCTTTAGTAAGACTTGATAAAAATAAAAATGTGTGGCTCCCTCGATCAAAATCATAAGCAGGCGTTACCATCAATCAAGCTAGAAGAAACTGATCATACTGACACGTGGCAACGGTCTGTTATTATAATTCCCCAAGACAAGACAAGATTTTCCCACTTCCACCATTTCTACTTTTGTTGAAATTTCTTTACACACACAAACTTTGGTATCTCTGTCTATCTGCTATTCGCCGGCGGAAAGCCAGTTTTTTAATTGCTAGAAGATGCTGACACTTTCTCTCTCTACCTCCAAATGCTACGCCCTCCGCATGAATCCCCGTTCTCATCAAAGCAGGGCTCTTTGCCGGGTTTCTCCTCCGCTGCACCAACTTCGCCAACAACAGCCACTAACTGGTCTTTTCTACAATCCACTCCGGTAGCTTGGACCCAATTTTGAGATTTTTCGTCGTAGATTTCGCCAATATTTCAACTTTTTGTTGAAGAATTCATCTTATTTCTTACTGATCGTGCATATATGGCTGTGTGTGAATTTTGCAGAGCGTCGGTGATGGCGAAGACTCGTCGTCGATATGGTGCGGTTTGTTATTCATCGCCGCTTGCTCCCGCGAATCTTCAGTTGATCTGTGCTATTTCTACTGCGTACGTCGTTTATTGGCTTGAAATTTGTTAGGGGTGATGTTTATTGAAATGTGAATACTGTTTTGCTAATCGAGTAGTTTATATCTGAGTTATATCGAGGATTCATGGCTAAGCTTGATTTTTATTGTTTGGAGCTCTGTGGAAGGTATCTCATCTAAAGCTAAAACTTGGTGTCATATGAATATGAGGGCTTTGACATCACAATCACATACAAATAATTAGGATTCTAAAATGTTACTTTTCCTGGATTCAACTTGGCCTTCAATGTTCAAACTATGGAAATCAGCTTTTGAATTTCAGTGTTTGATTTTATGTCATACTCCTATGTTACTGGATTCTTTTTCAGAGTCCTGATGTTAGCTAAGGGGACAGCTATCCACAAATCCTTTCTCGTGCCTTTATTTGCGCTACAAGCACCTGCAAGCATTGTCTCATGGATGAAGTATGTCGAACTTTTCCCAGTGGTTCGTTTTTCTCCTTTAGTTTTCAGTTTGATCTTTTGATCTAGTGGCCTAACACTAGTCATGTTTTCAGGGGTGAGTATGGCATATGGACTGCTTTCTTGGCTCTCCTCGTGCGTCTCTTCTTCTTTATCCCTGGTAGGCTCTCTCTCTCTCTCTCTCTCTCTTTGGTATTTACGTGCATAATACAATACAGGCCCTCTGCTACGTATAGAAATTTTAATGGTTATTGTACTCAAATGAGTATAGCTTATGAATATGCAGCCTTTTGAGTTCTTTTTCTGTCTGAAAATTGGGTATCTCGAAAATTGAGCAGTGCCTTCGAATACTTCTTAGTTTCCGGGCATCCTTTTGATGCTATGCATCTGCCGCAGATTATAGAGTCATATTAGATCACGAGTCCTATTTGTTAACAAAAATCCAACTTCCAAAAGTACCTCTCTGCTTATGGTTAAGGTTTTGAGACGCTATGATCTCTAAATCACCAATGCACCAGCCACTGAAGTTTCACTTTTATCTTCTCTTTCATTGCTTGCAGCGCAGTTGGAGCTGCCATTTTTAACATTTCTGTTGGTGATTGTGGCTCCCAACGAAATTATGAAGTTTAGGTTAGTAAATCCATTACTTACGGTGTACGCGCCCTTTAGTTACTTAAAAAACTAATCTTATGTCTATATATTGTTCATTGCAGAGGAACCCAAGAAGGTATTATTGTTTCGTTGGTAATAGCAGTTTATCTGGCTTTCCAGCATTTTTCTAGAGCAGGCAGCTTGGGAAAATCTATTGATCAAGGTTCAATCCTCGCCACAGTAGCTACCATCTGTATCGTTCTTGTGCCATGCTTGCTTCTAATCTAGTTTTAGGCTGTGGTAATGGTACTCATTTGTGGGTAAAATGATAATTTGTCGATTTTGTTTTTCTGTTACGTACGGGGAAGATGCTTTGTTACCAGAAGCTTGCGTCCTGATTTTGTACTGCTATCAGTTAAATCTAAGGCTTTAACAGGTGCATATGTACAATTACTTTCTCTATTGTGTTGTTTCTCAATCAGTAATATTTGGCTAAACTTTACTTGTTACACAATTGTTACCATTACTGTTACCAGTAGCTTTCCCTTTTTGCTTTTTTTTTTTTTTTTTTTTTTTTTTTTTTTTTTTTCTCTGTTGCATGGGCTGTCTGCTATATTGTTATAGCAATTATGTTTGTCATGGATTCAAGAAAAACTGTATTGTCAGGACAATAGTACATAGAGCTATTGATGATTATAGTTATTAATCCTCTGGTCACCGGTAGGCCCTGAATGTATTACACATCGTTACACTAAAACTACCCACCCTAATGCATGTATTCTCGTATACAAAGGTTATTAACTGTAGAAACATCGCTAACTGTGTAGGACTCAGCAACATGGTTTTTCTACTCCCTCTTTGCTTCCTACTCTATTTGAGAGCATAGAACTAAATACCCATGTGGCTTAGACCTTGAGATTTGTATAATGTAATTCTCCTCCGCCCCAAAATTTTGCATACCTTTGAAGCTTCCAAGTGTATTGCTATCTCATATGGGAGAATGTAACCAATTTTGATCTCAGCTTGTCTAGAAATGGTTGGCTACTGTAACTGACAACACGAGACAGTTCATTGTGACGAACAGCACTAGGTTGGTTGATGTGCTTCCTGCTGGACTGGGGGTTCCCGTTGGTTCAGCACCATAATCACTGCCTGTTGGCTCTGAACCAAATCCATTTCCTCCCGGTGTGAGGGGACCAATCGGCGTATTTGTGCTGCAATGGATATATATACATATATATCAATGTTTTGCGTTTGGTGCTAATTGTGTTCATTTACATAGATAAAATTTTACCTGGGTGGTGTCATAGGAACTGTTGGCGTCATTGGAATTGTAGGGGTCGCCCAGGTTGGTGTTGTTGGAGTGCTGGACGACGATGCAAACCGACAGCTCCCATGGCCTGGACCACCAACATGACCAGGAATTGGAAATTTACAGTTAGTAAGCTATCTTGAATTCTATCCTATTGAGGAAAGAACAGTCGCAGCAGAATGATTATGTATCTTACTTGGGTCAGTATTTGTAAGCTGTGCTGCTCCTCCAAATACACAGCTAGTAGGAACTGGTTTTTTCTGGTAGTAGTTGTTGAAGGCGTAAGAGGCGTGATCGTGAACTGTGTTTGGATCATAGCAAGCCCCATTCTGTTGAAGTGCCGAACAGTCTGTTCCCCCATAGCCACAAGCATAGTCCAGAGCAACCTGCAAAGCAGTTTGGGAAGCAGAGGGATTGGCAATGCACCACGAGCCACCGGCTGTTGTCGGACTGCCTGATGTTATCGGAGCAGTCGGAGTCAGCCCTGTCGGAGCAGTCGGGATTGGTCCCGTCGGATAAGTCGAAATTGGTCCTGTTGGGTAAGTCGGAATCGGTCCCGTTGTAGACGGTCCGGTTGGGACCGGTCTGGTTCCTCCGGCAGTGGTTGGTGGCGATGGGGTGGTTGGGCTTACAATTGGAGTGGTGGTACCTGGTGTTGTTGGATTCACAATAGGTATATTTCCCTGACTGTTATCCCTCTCTGTGGTGAGAGGCGAAAAGATGGATTCATCTTCTTGGTAATCCAGGTTTCTGCCTTCTTGGTTTTCTGCAATGCTTGCATCTGAAGGAAACATAAAGAAAAATGGCTGCATTTAGTGTTTTTTTGTTTCTTGATTCTGGGAAATAATTTTATGCTGCACCCATTTTGATTTTATTCTGTAACTGAAAGAATTTAACCAAACAATAAAGTCTATAAAAACTATGGAATCAAAATTGTGGTATGATGAAAAGCTAGACATGAGAGGAATCACCTGAGATGACAAAAACACAGAAGATAAGAAACACGGCATTCCCAAGTATTCTTGTTTCCACGAAAGTCCCCATTAGTGTGGGTTTTGATGTGGGGAGAAATCTGTTTGGTTGAGCAAGAGGATTGGTGTCATCCTCTGCCTCAAGTTTATATAAAAAGCATGAAGAATCGGAGGTTTCTTGCATTGAAGAGAGAGCAGCATGAAAAGAGAGCTTTGTGTTGGGGGAATATAAGAAAACTTAAGGGAGGAGGCATTGGTTTGTTGGAAGCTTCAAGCAAGAGTAGCAGCAAAAAGACAGTTGCTGGAGAGGAAAAGGTCAAAGTGTAGGATCTATTTCTCTCTCTCTTCTCTCCCTCCTGTTTACATTAGTATATAGACTCAAAAAGATAAAGGTGAGGGACCAAGATATAGATATTATTCTGAGCATCACTTATGGTCTCTAAAAAGGTCTAACTGTCTATCTTCACTGGCTACTTTTGTCATAAGCCTAACACTAACACGTATCTTTTATACTAATTGTCGCCGTAAATTAATGAAAAAATTGGATAAAAATACCCGACCTTGTACTAAAATCTGATTTTTTGACAAACCTTTTAATTGTAGTAAAAAATATGGCGACCTTTCAATTTGTTGCAATGTCGGTCCAGAGACGATTTCCGACTAAATCGATGCTGAGGTGGATCTCCGGAAAGATGAGATGGCTAGTCACGCCGGTTAATGAAACAATGTCGTTCCATATGCATAAATCGATGTCGTTTTAACTACAAATACATCTAATTGAAATATATTAGGATTAGGGCATGGATCGAGCATATCTCACCATCTCTTCTCCCCATCTTTCTTCTCTCTCTTTCGACAGAATTCTTCCAAATGAGCTCAATGACTTACCCCTTAGCTCAGAGACTCTGCGCATGCGCAGAACCGGAGCCCGGCATCTTGCAGGCTTCAAACAGCATCACTAACCCCGAGAGGCGCTACTATCATTACCGTCGTCGGGGTCGGGTGAGAATTTCATCGAAATTTCGAAGGATTGATTGTAAGTACTGCATCGATTAATTCTTATTTTTTTATTTTTTTTGGTAAGGTAGCGTGGTGATTGCAAGTATTGGGATTGGGTTGATCCCGAGCTATCGGCGTACTATGAGGATTGCTTACTCAAGATCAAGCTCGAAAGGGACTTGGCGCTGAAGGAACTCATTCGACAAAGGAAGATAAAAGAGGCAAAAACCTACCCCATTGAAGACGAGATAGCATACTCAGAAACTGATGATGAGTACAAGCAACTTGGCCAAAAAAATGGTGAGAGAAAAGTATTAAACTATTGTATTTGGGGTTTGCTTTTGTGGCCCTAGTGGTGTTTTTAAGTTGGATTTAGGATGATCAGAATGATTGTGGAAAATGTAGTACCTTTCCACAGTTTGAACCTATGCTGTGTTTTGTAATTTGATGCTACCGAATGTAGTTGGAAATCACTGGATTGGAAGCTATTTTGTTGTGTATTTGCTGCTATCCAATGTATTTAGAATGCTAGGGAAGTTGTTGTGGTAGATGAAGGCAATTGAATGTGGTTGTTGAACCTTTGTTGCAATTGAATGCTCTTGGCTCTAATAGTGTAGCAATTTGAGTTTGGTTGTTGATAGTTGAGTTGAATGATATGACTGTTTAGTTGAAGTTTGGTTTAGTTTAATGTTGATAGTTATGTTTGGTTTAGTTTAATGTTGTTATTAGTTCACAAGAGATGATGACAAAATTCCTTAAAGTCTTGATCATGGCAGCTATAATCAAACATAACATCATTCACACTACTCACACTTTATGGAATAATCAAATCTTGATTTGAAACTTCAAACATTGAAAACTGGCAAAGGTGAGAACAAGAAAGATAACAAAAACAAAGAGAGACTTGAATTGAGATCATAACTGAGTTACAAAAAAAAAAATTAAAAAATGTCATCTTCATCATATCCAAAAAAAGAAGCAATGTTTAAGAACTCCAAACAAGTTAAACAACACAGTGTACTCCTTGAACCCTGAACATCACAGTCTACTCACAAAACTAACAACTGTCACAACCCGAATTCTAGTGTGTAGGAACGACTACAATCCATTAGACAGTGAAGACGAAACAACTAAATAAACACGATTCACAAAGGAACATGCTCGGGTACAAGGGGAATATCAGGTGAAAGCGATAATAAATAAAGCATGCTTTAAACCCAAAGTACATAGATCGAATTATAATATTAATAAGTTTTTGATGTCAAGTAGAAATCAAAAAAGAGAGAGAGTAATGTATCGAGCATAACAGCTCATTGTATCAACATCAGAGTACAGTTTTAAAACACGAATATAATATCAATGTTGTAGTGGAAAATTAAACTCAATCTCATAGCTACATGTATGGAGACATATAACTGCAAGCTTAAACATGATATTCGACTTAAACCAACTAACGCACCATCGAGCACATCACACCAATCTCATCCTTGCTAACCTACACGTTTTAGAAATAACACACAGGGCTGAGTACTTCGTACTTAGTGAAAACATGCCAAAATAATTGAAAACTTGCTCGTTAGAGCTATATAATTGAACTTGCCTTGCCACTGCATCACAAGCGTTAGAATAAATAAACATTCTTGTGCATGTAAGAAAATCATTTTACTTTTGTAAATGTCTGCAGACAGTAATATATATCAAGTATGACCAGTTCTACAATCAAGTAAGTGTGTCGAGAAGTAGGCCTCCTTCTCAAACACTAAGACCGGCTCACCCAAAGAAAAGCACACAATCACTAACATGTATACACATAAATCCCGTCTCACACATGACTGAATTCGTCTTCCTCAAGTAGATGGTAACACACGTAAAAATCTCAAATATTAGCAAGTCAATTAATTTAAATTCTCACATAATATGATAATAATAATGATAATCACATTCTACAATTAGATACTAAACAATCAGACTCGTCAACAGAATTCGATTAACTACTCGGCAACTCGGAAATCAACTTCTAACACTTAGCGAAAATCGAGAAATCACTATTCAAAACATAAAACTCGGAAATTCTCGATTTCAAACATCAAACGATATCAGAAATTTACGAGATTAATTCTCGATCACTTTTAACACGTTTCATTCACAATCATATCATCACATTTCAAATCAGACATTCGCAGATAGGTAAACGACTGACTCCGATAAATAGCCGGAAAAAGAAAAAATTTCCAATTTTTTCTCAAAATATTCTAGAAAATCATAAAAATTCATATAAACACAATTTCAGACTCAGAAATTCAACAAGGACTCAAACAATGATTCATGCTGACTCGACACTGCTCGACTCTTCACTTGAAAAATGAAAGTTACTGAATTTGAACGAAAACAGTTTCACTTTTCTTAAAATAATTCAAGGAATTCAATTACGGAATCGGATTCAAAATTTCTCGGGATAAAGTGTTACGTTATTTTCTCAGAAAACGTGCACGTGCTAAGAAAATTCTCAACTTTCAAAATTGACTTAAAATAAATTCAATTAAATAATTACTCGATCAATTTAAACTTTCAGTAATCGAAACGAGAAAAATCCTAACCCTAATTCTCAAAACTTTCGATTTTTATAACATTTCATGCATAAAGGTTCTTTTTCTCCCAATTCAAGTTCTAACATGCTCGATAAATATATCTAAGCTCAATTAACGCACAATCTCGTCTAACTTTGCTTTAAAATATGCATTTTGATTTTTAATTAACAAATCTTCGATTTTTCATAACTTTCTCATACAAACTCCAAATGAAGAAATTCAAGAAACTATCATGCTTATTTTCACTCCAATTTCAACATAGAATCATCACATGCATCAAACAACATCAATAACACAAAATTCATGCTCAATTTCTTCATATAAGATCGACTTTTTCACATATACCCATACATGCTCGATTTCGAAAATTCAAAGCTCTATCATGCTTGAAATAAATCTAATTTCATATATGTAACATCAATTGATCCATATAAGGTCAAAATAAAAAATTCACAATTCAAAATTCTTATAAGTTTCGAATTTTTTGAGTTTTTCTCAAAACTTATCCGCATTCAAAAAATTCGAGATCCTATTATACTTAGAAAAATTCCAATTGTTCGATTCTTCAATGAATTTCGACAAACAACATCAGACATCAAAAATCCTGACTTAAGGCCATTTTTCTTCAAAAAATTTAGGGCTTTTTGCCTAAGAGTTCGATTTCAACGATTCGACATCCCATTAAACTTGAAATAATTTCAATTTCAATAATCCCACATCAATTCATCAATTAGGACTCAAGATCATAAAAAAATCACAAGTTTTCATGAATAACTAGTTCGAAATTTTTTATTTTTAAGGCATAAGGATTTATTTCTTCAATTCCTTCTACATGCATGCTTAACAAGTGCTCAATTTCATATTTCAATCCTCAATTTAACAACTAACACTTCAAACCATAGAAATCATGAATTCATATACTTTAAAACTTCGAAAATTTTGGGGGAAGGGGGGGAGATGATCATACTCTTCAATAACTCAATTTATCATGCATTAGATCACACCAATTCATCAAATTCATCAACCAAGATCATCAAAACATAAATCCCCTAATTTCTACCCTAATCTTTCGAAAATTTAGGGAGAACAAAGTATATGATTTCTTCTTCAAAATTGATCACACATATCATCATCTTATATCAATTTATGGAGTTCAATTTCATCATCAAAATCACAATCAAAATCAAGACATAGAAACCCCCAAAAGTAATAAAATTTTTCGGTACTTAAGGGGTGGAAATGATCAAGTCATTCTTTCTTAATTTCATGCATAAAAATCATGCAAGGATCAAGATTTAAACTCCAAACCAAGCCAACTAAATTCCTCTTTCCTTGACCCATTTCAGTCGATCAAACAAGAGAGGGAATGGAGGATTCTTTGAGCTTGAGCACAAAAGAGAGGAGGTGATCGAGCTTACGTGACTTCGAGAAGGAGAGACGATCGGGGCTCGATTCCACACAACTCTAGAGCTTGATTTCTTGATCAACAATGGAGGAATTATGAGTGTAAGTATGTGTGTGTGCGTTGCCGATGGAGGGGGAGAGAGGGTGTGTGATGTCGGCAAGAGAGAGAGAGAGATCGACGAGAGTGAGAGAGAGGAGAGTGGAAGAGCGTGAGGTGAGAGTGAGAGTAGGATAAGAATTAATAGAGGGAGAGAGATGCACCAAAGTAAATTCACGATAAAAATCGCCGAAAAGAAAAAGTTTTCCAGTGCAAAACATCCCCACTTTAACGATTAACTCTCAAACGATTCAAAACTCACCACGACACTTTCTCAGCATCCAAAAGCTCTCTACTTCGTCTCATACCTCACCAAATAAATCAAAAATATTAGAAATCCAGTTTTCGAAATAAAATTTCGAGCAACGAAGAAAATCTCGGAAATCACTTTTCATATTAGGATTTTTGAAAACAAACTCAAATCTTTTCTCAAATGATCTCAAATGACTCTCAAACTTATCTCAAAGGTTTTAAAAGAACTTTTATACTTAAAAGACAGTAATTAGACTAAATTCGGAAAAATTCGGCGAATATCGAAATTTCGGGAAAAATTACTATTTATCGAAAAATGAAACTTCTCAAAATTTTCTGAAATTCTTACTCAAACTCAAACTTATATAATCGTGCTCAAATAACTCATCACATCTTCGAATCGGACAACCAAAACAAGTAAAATCACATAGAAGCACTCAAGGGCATTTTGGTAATTTCACGAGAAAATTTATTTTATCAGAAATTTTTATCACACAAAAGCACATTAATAGATAATTCAAGGCACATTAATTTAATCAAGATGAACTTAAAGACTTATAAGAGATCGGGGTATTACAACAACTTAAACATGTTTCACCAAATAAGTTTTCAAAAAATAGGCCATTTGTTCCAACAAAATCTGCATCTAAGACAAGAAATCTAATTTCCAGTTGGATTTCTGCTTTCCTGGGTTGAGGGCCCTTCTTTTGCTCCTGTGACATGACTTTCTGAAGCATTTGAGGAGGTTGGATTTTGTTGATGCATTCTTGTTCTCCTAGGCATCTACAAGAACGGTTTTTGTTACATTTCTGTATCATATTGTAGCAGTGAAATGGCCATTTTTATGGAAAGGTAAAGTACTTACAACAAATCTTTTTCTCTGTCTTTTTGACCTTGTTGGCTTGATGATGCTGTCTGCTCACTTCCACCTTTTCTTGGCATTTGAGTTTGGATTGGATGTATCCTTAGCCTTCCTCTTTTGCCCTGTTTCAAGAAAAATCATATGCGGTCAACAAGAATCATTTCAAAAAAGGGCAAAACTAAAAATGTAAATTACAGACAAAACCTTGGGCTTTTTAGATGTTTTTTCATTCGTGCAAGTCTTACTGTTGTGTCCCTTTTGCTTGCAGTTTTGGCAAGTCATCACCAGTCCAAACCTCTTCAACTTGTGTGGATTTTTTGGATCTTCTTCAGGATCCTTTCTCCTCACTTTTTTTGGCCTACCAGACATCTTCCTAATCAGTGGAGGCTTCACAGTGTATCCCTCAGCCTCAGGCCACATCTCCTCACTAACCTGAGGCTCTATAACATACTTATATGCTTCTAGATACCTATGTATAGTGTAATAGGCATGTACATATGTAACAGTGTAATAGGCATGTACATATGTAGATGGCTTCTGGCCCTCAAAGTGTATTGCAACACATGCATGAACACAGGGGATTCTAGTCAAATCCCACTGCCTACATGTACAACTTCTTGTAGGCATATCCACAACAAAACCCCTACCTTTGAAGTTCACTTCATACTTCTTATGCATGTTAGGAAACACATATGCTGTTATGCTCTTGCTTCTTGTTTTTTACAGCCCACTCATTATAGAAGGACAAATACTATTAGTCACCATTGCCATCATTTTCAATTTTTCTACTTGTCTAACCATCAAATCCCTTCTTATCTGCTCACACATATGTATAACATGCATGCCTCTAACTACTAGTATGTATTCATTGAATGTCTGCTATATTGTTATCTATCATATCACTTAGAAACA
Organism: Schizonepeta tenuifolia; assembly: GCA_029490685.1. Lineage (NCBI taxonomy): Eukaryota > Viridiplantae > Streptophyta > Magnoliopsida > Lamiales > Lamiaceae > Schizonepeta > Schizonepeta tenuifolia. The sequence continues at coordinate 47,008,705 of CM055955.1, read as the reverse complement.
AAGCACTTACAGAATCGTTTCACATCTCTGGACACAAAATCTTCATATGCAGCTGGATTTTTTGCCTTCAACTCTTCCAAATGCATGTTGTACTCTTGCACATATGTGCTCTTCACAATGCTCCAGAATATGTTCTTTAATCTAGTGTCTTTGTGCTGCTTTTTCCAATTCATGTACACATGTCTAGCACAGTTCCTATGCTCAGCCATTGGTGCCAATTTACTAACAGCATTCATCCATACCTAATAAATAAACACACTCCAAGAATATCAGTTCATATTACTTAGATTCTACAAGCCTAAATAGAAAGAATAGTTGATAGTTTTTACCTTTTGTTGGTCATAATAAAGATCCATCCATTGCCATCTGTTATAGCAAGATCGTTTAGTAGAATTTCCAGAAACCAATTCCAGCAACTTTCATTCCCAACTTCAACCACAACCCAAACAATTTTGAACATGTGGTTGTTCCCATTCTACAATCAAAATAGAGATCACACAAACACAAGTTAACATCAATCCATCAAACACAAAATAAGATAAATACTGAAATTTAGTTACCTTTCCAACTGCAGCCAAAAGAATTCCACCCAAGTAGGTCTTCAGAAAGCAACCATCCAATCCAATAATTGGCCTGCAACTCTTCTTGAACCCATGTCTCAATGCACTATGTCCAATGTATAATCCCTTGAAGATTGCCTCCTCACCCAATAGCAATATATAAGTCTCATCTCTATCCACCCTCTGTAGTTCATCTACATACCTTTTAAGCATTGCATAATGCCCTTCAACAGATCCTCTCATCATGTCTTGGGCAATAGACCTTGCCATGTATAGTCTGTCCCTCCCAACAATTGTCTTGTGTCTGTTCCTAATGTCCTCCCACAACAGATTAATAGGCAAATTGGGCTGCACCCTGAAAACATTCTGGTACGTGCTTGCTATCCATCTAGAACTCATAAGTTGCTTGTTATTTCTCCTTGTACAGGTGTGCTTGGGGAAATATGTCTTGATCATGAAAGTGTCATTAGCTTCTATTAGAGAAGCATACATTGTACATTTACATGGTGGTGTGCATGTGGCTCTACAAGATGTCTTGGACACTTTCCCAAACCTGATGTGCTTGCCCTCACCCTCACCCTCATCTTTCTTATCACCCTCAACGGTTGTTGTAATCCCACCATCAACATAAACATGTAAAACCCTTGTCTTTGGTTTAAGACAAGACAACATATCCATAACATTTTGATCATTTTGCAGGACTCTAAATGACCGAGACTTAGGAATTTGATACCACAGTTTTGACCAAGAAACATAACCAAGTTTCTCAACTGATTCTTCAAGATCAAAATACCCAAATCTATCTGGCTGGATCTAGGTGAAACGTTCCCTCACATTCATTCCCGACATAAACATCAATTTCATCGAGATGCACAAATCGACCACCGTGATGAATGTAAAGAGCAAACAAAAAGCTGGAAAAAAAAACACACACACACACACACATACACACACACGAAATCACCAAAAGCCCTACATTCGACTGCAAGCAATAACACCCCAATTTCAAATAACAATTTTTTTTTGCTGAAAAAGCTCATAAGATTCCCAGCACAATGTCAAGTAATTCATAAGAAAATAAATTCAAGACCTACCTGTTCCCCATTTCATTCGCAATGAATGTTCCTCCTCGTGCTACTGGGACCACTCCGCAACAGGTTAATGACGAGAAGACAACAAATCGAGCAGTTCTTTAGTGTTAAAGTTGATATTACCACATAAAATTATAAGGGGATTAGGGCTTCGAGATTGAATGTGAATATTCTAAGTCTGAGGAAGGTCGCGAGGAGTCAAATAACATTACAACGATACGATGTCGTTTAGGTCGGCCTATAAACGACATCGTTTAGTTCTTGCACACACATAATGCCAACTAATTCTTGCCACATCAGATAAAGGCGACAAGTCAGATTTCATTTTTGCCGGAAATCGTCTCCGGACCGACATTGCAACAAATTGAAAGGCCGTTATATTTTTTGCTACAATTAAAAGGTTTGTCAAAAAACGGATTTTGGTATAAGATCGGGTATTTATATGCAATTTTGCCTAAATTAATTCCAATAACCTGTTAACAGCTTAAAGACAATTATGCATTTGTAGTTAATACCTGGGTTGAAATTTCTTCTTTACCCAAGACAAGATGGTATGCAATCTCTCTCTTTAGCACAAAGTCCATGACAACGAGGGATTCAAATAATAAACCAAATAAAACCAAGAAATGCTCACTAATATTTTCTATAATAATGTGCATATTCATGAAAAAATCCGTCACTCAACCATAAGGTTCTTCACCTGGTTGAAGAAATGGGAAGTTTCCTCTCTATGGTACTGGGACTTTACAAAACCAAAAACCATCCAAAATGAGCCCCATATATGCTGCTGCTCAATAATTCAAGAGCAAGAATGTGCATCAGCATCAGCCATGGCTTCCAAATGTAGGACGACGGATCATCTTTCTTTACCAGATGACAGATCACCCCGAAAGCTTAGAATCTCCACATGAGCTGAAGTGGTTGGTAGGAGAGCTGAATTGACGAGAAAATAATATTTTATTCATCCTTCCGGTGATTTGTGGCATGCAGACAGGTATCTAGAGACTTCATTCCAAGCTGCAGTAGAACATCATTTAAGATTTATGGCATTCACCATTTACTTTGGAAAATAAAAAAGTAAAATACAGAAATCTCTCTTACCAGGAAAATTACGAAAATCAGGATCAACTCCATTGCCATTAATGTCCATATGATTTGGTGTGACATACTTCCCAATGGTTACTACCACGCCAGACCCATCATTGAGCTCAAAAACAGATTGGATCAACCCCTGCAAAAGTTAGCAGCACATAACTACATTGAGCAAGATGACTAGGTAGAACCCCTGATCTCCCACAGCGAAGGATTAGGAAATGTGGCAAACACTACCTAACGAGCATCTTCGTTACATTGTTCTACCTTCTTTAGTTAGCTAACATGGCAGCTCAATTAGCCTGATTATTTGACCAAAAAGCTTAGTGTGTGCTTCTCATGTAGTTTTTCTTGGAGGCACAACAAAATAACATGTGTCGTGTGTCAATGATGACTATTGCCACGAATAACCACTATTGTAAACGTATGACGAGAGGTGGAGCCTCTTTCTATAAATGGAAAATTCTGCGCAAGCTCCATATATCATTCTTGAAGAAAAGGAATGAGCAAATCATTCATGCATAACACAAATCAGTTTGATCAGTATCTGCTAAAAGATTTGTAATATACTCGTATTTAATTTCCTTATCCCTCTTTGGTTATCCAATTATGTACTGGAAGTTTATAGATATGACACAGCAGATGAAAATTTGACCCCAACTTTTAACAGAAACTAAAAGATAAGAGTACTTTGGATTCTGACCTTTCCATATGTCCTTTCCCCCACAAGCACAGCTTTACAGTTATCGTGAAGTGCAGTAGCAACCTGTAGAGCAATGATGTTGTCATAAGAATAACCTTTTTAAGACAACAGTGCTTTAAAGTCAAGCTGAAATCACATGTATAATCTGAATCCTTACAATTTCACTTGCACTAGCGGTATTTTTATTAACAAGGACCTGCACCAAGAGGATAGAGTTACAAAATGTAAAAGGAAATCAACCATAAATTTGGTATCATTAACATAAAATTATTCATTTCCTTTGTCGAGTTTACGAGAAACTCTTGTGAGAAGTAAACTATATTTTTTATTTATGCAATCCTCAGAAAGCTTAGCCCAATGCATGAGCCTTCACATTTATGTTCTTCAAGTTAGGTTCAAAGTCTGTATGCAGAACAGGACTTCAGGACAGAATCCTAACGTCCCAATGAAAACCTTGAAATATGGCAGCATACTGAATTGTAACAACTAATTAAATGCAGCCTGAATCTCGGTAGCATTCCAAGAATGTGATAAGAAGACAGAGGGTATAGTTTTCCAACTCATCAGCTACTTATTGAAACTACACATGTTATGACAATGATAAGATCGTACTCGCATAGTTGTGTCATCTACTACTAGAAATATATCCCGTGACCATGTGCAACTATCTGCGGGCAAAAATTAATGTCACGGGATAGATGGACCACATATTTTAGGAATTTAACTTAAGAAAGTGACATCATAATCCCAGATATATTTTGAGAGATAAGTATCATAGAGTCCCATCAGTAATCTGAAGTAGTTCTTACAATAACAGGTGCACTAAATAATGGTGAACTTTCAGCAACAATATTTTTCACATATAGTGGATCCCTACCAACTGTGTACGTCACCTGCAAAAAGCGAAAGAACTAATCAATGAAGATAAAAGCAAGAAAGATGACAATTTGATCATCTAAATAGTCTGACAAGTGACAAATGTAAAAATAGATGTATAAACACCAAAAAGTGTCATCCTTTTTCTTTTTCCAACTTGATCCATCTTACTTTCCATTAAACCCAAGAGCAGGCAATCCTAGAACACTTATGCTACAAAGTAATGTGACGCTAACACCCAAAAAATACAACGGGCAAAAAAAGGAAAACGGGACAAAGGAAGAGAAGATACATGATAAAGAGTTTTAGGTTCTCAAACAGAACAGCTAACACAGTAATTCATGTAGCAGATACAACAAAAAAGCAATATTACAGACTATTCATATAGTTTACTCGCCATGCAGATTCTGACTCAGTGAAGACATAAGTTATTTTGAATGCATCAAAAACTTTGATTGGACCTTGTGATTCACCATAAGAAAATGAAGACGAAACAAAAATGCTGATTAAAGAGATCAAAAACGGTTTCGAATGACTTACTGTTTCCCCTTTGTCGAGAAAAAGTTTTGCAATTTCAATGCCAGCCTGCACCATTTGAGCATTGATTAGAAACTTGAGCAAACGATATCATATTTAATACACTACAGAGCACCTTGGGAATCTTTGTAGTTGTTCTAGTCTTTATTGTTGCTAATGTAACAAGTGCATTTATGCTTACTGGGAGTTACTTCTAGAATCTAGCCAAGTTGAATTATGAATTATCTCCCCTAAAATGAAGACATAGACAACCTTTCATACCATGCTCATATGGAGGGAAATGTCAAAACATAAGTTTTGGCTTCTCCAACAAGAAAAGCTGATGCAATCTAGAGATGGAAAAACCATATTTTTTTACTCAGATATCTGAGGATTATTAAATCAGCATTATCATTTTATCATTCATTTCCCCAACTTTTGCAATAAATATTGAGCTGATCTTAGTACTGACCATTTCCTAATTGCTTACCAATTACCATTTCCTAATTGCTTACCAATTACCATATGGCTAAATGGTAATTTGGTGCTGAAAAGAGGGTTTTCCTCCCTTTGCCACAAATAAACTCTAAAGTCTTAATTTTTCATTTGATTTCATTAACAAACTTATTTAACATGCATCAAGTACTCATTTCAGCCTTCGAGGTTTCCTCTCAGTTGCTGTTCGACCTAGCTTCTTCAATCAATTAAATGAACTTCACTATATCATGCCTACACCAGCATCAGCCTTTGAAGAGAGAGTTTAATAATGAAATAGAAGAGAATAACTGGATAGCAGATTCTAGTACAAAAAAATCTTGGTGAAAGGTAAATGTACAGTTGGTCAAGCAAATGCCAGTTGGCAGAGTAATGCCTTTAAATATAGGAGTCACCGAAGGAGTTTGCAGGATCAGAAGCACATACACACTCAAACTTTACAACTCAAGGCATGCTTCTTTTATCACCCCGCCACAAATTAATATATTTTGTGTTTTCCCTTATATACAGAAACAATTTTAACGAGGTGTTTCTAGAATAAAAAATATGGATTAAGATCAAGTATCAAACTGAAGGTACGATGCATCTTTAACAGTGAGAGATATACCTGCACTAGTCCACCAAGATTATCTCTAAGATCCAGGACAAAGTAAGAAGCACCCATGTCTTGAAGTCTTCTCAATGCTACAGAAAAAACAAAAGCATGGTAAACTCAACTGAAAAATTTACTCCAAATTACAAGCCAATAATCCAAAGTTTGTATAGAATAAAATAAGGGTACAATAACAATTAATTTATTACAAAAAGTACAAGTTTTGAAGTGCATAAGATTGCATTTGTACAACATCTACCTGTAACCAAGTCTTTCCTGGCCAAAGCATTGAACTCTTTAAGGCGAACATAGCCCACAGAACTTGGGCCATTCATCACCTGTTCCAATCTGTAAAAAACTGGAGACTTCGCAATAGCTTGCCGCTGGACCTTAACTGATTGCACAGACCCACAGTTACCATGCTTGACCTGACAATAATTGTTGATCAAGCATTATCAGTATGGAAAAACATCAAGCAAGACTGATATATCAATGTCGTGTGCACTTGACTGACCGTGATGTCGACAAATGTTTCACTGGGTCCTTGTAACATTGATGACGCCTCAAATGCTGATTTTCCTTTCACATCCACCCCATTAATAGACAGTAGTTCATCACCCTAATAGAAGTTGGGATAGAGAACAACACACATAAACATATATGGAACTAGAAACCAGGGAAACTAACTAGTAATCTTTGTCTGTCCATAAGTTAGCTGTATGATTACTATCATCCACACAGTAATGTAAGAGAACCTTCAACTTATTCAGGAATACGTATCAGTTTGAGGGGAAAAAAAAAAAAAAAAAAAAAAAAAAACGGGGGGGAGGGTTGGGGGGGGGGGGGGAGGAAAAAGTACAGACTGCATACTTCTCATCATAGTCAACTCATCTGCATCATGTGAGGAGATAGCTCAAAAATAGGCATAATGAGAGGGTCAAGAGAAAATTGCAAAGGGCTCCAAAAGTGGTGCACCTTTTTAACTATATATTACATAGAAAATCCTCTGGAAGGATATTGTGGGCCTTTTTTTGGAAGTGATGAAATAACGAGCTTGGAAAATCTCTCCACATGCAAAAATCAATTTTATCAAGAAATAACCCTATATAAGAGATCATTGTTGAAAATATAACGTAGATCAACCAAACTGCCGAAAGGGAAAGCCAGTGTGGTAGAGATTGAGCTCCTTACCTGTCTAATGCCAGCTGAGCTGGCAGGACCATCCAGAAGAAGTCCTAACACCTTCAATCTCACCATTCCATTCTCATCGGGAATTTCCCTCAGGTTTATCCCAATTCCAGACATATCATACCTCGCCATCTTGGCAAACTTTTGTTCATGACGGAACCAACACAAGCCATGGAATAAGAAAACTGAAAATCGTTTTAAGTAACAGCAGTATTGATGTAAGTACGAAACACCAAATTCACAACAACGTCTGGATAAAAGGCACACTGCCTTTGACAAAAAACAGTTCACTCATTATCTGATAAGAAGTTAAAACAGAGATGAAAAGTCATTTAGATAAAAGGTTCTAGATTGATGCATGCATAATGAAACAAAATTTAATGAGTATCTGAAAATATTCTGTAGTCATGAAATGCTCATTCAAAGTTTGAATCATCTATTATTTCCTAATTATTCCAATACCTTATTATAGAAGTGAATGTAAGATCACTCTGCTTAGTCAAGCGGACCTCAGACAACCCACTCGACACTTCAAATAGTTCTTGCTAGTAAGGTGGGAGAAATCAAGATAATAGAGGCTCAAAGAGCAGCCTAAAATAAAATGTGACAACTTTTGGGGAGAGAAATTTGACAAAACCAAAACAGAAGCATTATGATATGTGCCATATCTGAAAGGATTTCATGCAAGAAAACTATTCATTCCAGAACCAAGAAAACAGTATCATATTCAAATTTCAAAATAATTCTAATTCTAATTGTACATGAACACTGAAAAAGAAGAATAACAAGATTCAAGTGCTTAAAATTTATTTTCACGGAAACATGATAAATGGGAACAAAGAAGCATAATAATCAATAAAAAGTAGAATCGAAGTTGAGAAAATAATCACATCAGCGGGAGAAAGAAAACGTGTGTAGGGGTCTTCCAAGCTCCCCAACATTCGCCTTATGATCTCGTGTGCTCTTGATCGTGACTTGATCGAGGCGCCTAACACATCTTCCTTCTTTCTCTACACATAGCAAAACCAAGCTTAATCAACCGCAATGCCTCATGCGCAAGCACTATTTTTGCAGCGACCTAACAATTATAACTTATACATACAAGCCACAAATCCGGAGACCAGCGGTGCCGACCCGTGTCGAGGAAACTATCGTTCACAATTTGCCAAGCCTCTTCCACGATTTCTTCATTCGACACCGCTTCACCTGTCACTTTAGCCTCCGCATAATCATCGTCTTCGCGGCAAATCTGTCCTTGTTGCGGAGTTATTGGTTCTAGTGCGGTTGAAAGCGAAGGAGATGCGCAGAAAAGCCCTAACGAGAGTGCTAAGGAGATGAGAGTCGTACTTAATGCCTGGGGAAGTGATGAAATTTTCTGCAAACAGTCTGATTTTCTCGTCGGGGTAGAGAATCTGATCGGAGGAATGGTGCGAACTGGTTTCTCCGGCGGCGGTGTTGGGGTGATTGATAGTGAAGAGCTGCAGAATAGGAGCCTCACCATATCTCTCACTCTCTTTTTCTGCAGATTTATGCCGCTAAATTTAATACCGTTGAGGATTGATTATCCAGGATTATATTCTGCAGTTACAGAATCTACATTACTTTCCAGTTACAACTATAGTCGGACGACGTAATGAGTTTGTTCTTTTCTTATGTGTGAAAAACTTTCGGTCGCATATTCGCAATTGATCTAATTCATTATAGCCTCAAGCCACCACAACAATTCACTCTTTTGGGTGGAATTTTAAGAATTTTTCATTTTTAATTATTTAAAAGATCCAATATTCATTCACTTTCAATGTATGATTTATGTTTTTGACAATCAATTAATTAAATAATTTTTTTAACGTAAAGCTATTGTAAATAGGTAGATTATAATTACATTAATTTACGTAAATGTATTATGTATATAGATATCACTCATGATTGTCAATCATATCGGTATAGATATATCATTTATTACTTCCCATATGTTACGTATGTAAATGTGATTAGATTATATACAGTCTTATTGATGGATTAGTATCATATAAATTGCATATATTATATATTTTTCAAACTTTTTTTCAATATTTCATTTCTGAAAATAATTTTCATAAATACATAATTCTAATTGTTTATTAATATCTCTCAATAGAATCAAATTAATATTATTCACTTACTATTAAATGTTGAAAGTTACAAATGCGTGAATCATGGTAACATATTAATGTTAATAATACTTTTTCCATTTTTAACTATTTACTTTATTTATGTAACTGTTTACTATTTACTATTTATTACTGTTCGGAACAAACTATATTGTATTAAAATAAACTGTTTACATAAATAAAGTAAATAGTAAACTGTTTACTGTTCGGAACTATCTACTTTTTTTCATTTTTAACAACGTATTTATGTTAATAATGCTTTTTCCATAAAATTAAATAGTAAACTGTTTATGTAAATACTTTGTTTTTCCTAACACTAGTAAATAGTAAACTATCAGGTAATAAAATTAAAAAAAAAAACTAAATTTATTTAATACTTTGTTTTAATAACTATTTACTTTGTTTATGTAAATAGTTTATGGTAATGTATTATTAAAATAACTTGGTTCCGAACAGTAGCTTTTGTTTTCCTATTTGTTTCACCATTACAATTCTCGGAAAAAAAAAATTCTTAAAAATATTAAATAAATTTAGTTTTTTTTTTTTAATTTTATTACCTGATAGTTTATCAAATAATGCATTCTGTAATAGGTGATAAGCATTATATCAAATCATTAAGTTTTACAACATTTAGTAAAATATACTACCACAAAACATTTAATAAAATCTAAGTGTCACAGCCCCAAATCCCGAGGGACGGCAAAGCCGGGGTGCGACTAGGGGTTGGATTAAAGAAGCGAGGAAGAAAGGGGAATGAATGAGAATGAATGAATAAACAGACATTAATAACAGAATAAACTCTATGAACAAGACTTCATTAAAATGAAAGAGTTGATCTCGAAGGATCACTCGACAAGGTTCTCAAAAAGAAACTGAGTTAATTGTACGGAATTTAGACCCAACAGAAAGATACATTAACTTCAAAAAGTGATTGGCAGCGGAAAGCGTAAAGCTGAATACAAGTTCTTATTCTAATTACGACTTCTTAACTCAACATCAACAACCGCCGCTCCCGTCGCTCAACCTGCACAATTTTATAAAACATATGCAGGGCTAAATACAAAAGCACTTAATGGGCACATTGCCGAAAACATATAATAAGTATAGATAAATCAGGCATCTCATTTCTGTAGCACACGGGGTTTTTCAATAAAGACCCGTGTCTACTAAACATTTTCTTTTCTCATAAATCACTCGGCCGAGCATTTTCTGATAGATGTTACGTTCAATCTTGCCCAATAATTATCACCGTGGCTGGCCGCCCCTCAACAGGGTTCCACACACAACGGCTACTGTGTACACTAACTTTGGATAGCAAGTCGGCTAACTCAAAGTCCGATCGTTTTAGTTAGCAAGTCGGCTAACTAATAAATCTGGATAGCAGGTCGGCTAACTCAGAAGGGTACAAGAGAACTCACATAAAAATAAATCATTTCATGCTCTGATTATCACGTAGCGGGAGGTTGAGTTGTCGTCTACATTCTAAATTCTAATGTTATAACTTAACTCTTAACTTTACTTGAGAGAAGACTCTGTTCTGGAGCATATACAAATTATTCTATCTTATGACTCGAAAGAAGACTCGATATAGAGTACGAACGAATACTCTATACTACTACTCGAAGGAAGACTCGTATCCAGAGCAGAAAACGAACCTCTGCTCTGATACCACTTTGTCACAGCCCCAAATCCCGAGGGACGGCAGAAGCCGGGGTGCGACTGGGGTTGGATTAAAGAAGCGGGGAAGAAGGGGACTAACTGAACTAAACATACATAGGAGACATCATACATTCTATAAACATGACTTCATTTACAAAAGAAGAGTTAATCTCAAGGATTACTCGACGAAGTTCCCACAAGGTAAACTAGGTTATATTACAGAACTTATACCACGGTGTTTTACTAATATACATAACATCATAAGTTTAGAGTTTTACAGCGGAAAAGTGATTCATACTAGCTAAAGTCTTCCTAAGACAACTTAATTCAAGCCTCGCCGCTTCCATCGCTTCAACCTGCACATTTAGAAAACATATGCAGGGCTAAGTACAAAACTACTTAGTGGGCACGTTGCCGAAAACATATTCATAAGTATAAATAATCAGGCATCTCATAATCGTAGCACATCGGGGTTTTATTGGAAATGGCCCGTGTCTACTAAACATTTTCTGACTCATTTATATAAATTAGCTTGTACAAGCATTTTTCTAGTATGTTACGTTCAAATCTTGACCAATTCTCATTCACCGTGGCTGGTTACCCCTCAACAGGATACCACATACACCACAGGTTACAAAGTGCACTAACTCTGGAAAGCGCTTAATAGCTAACTCAGAGTCGATCGATAACTAATAAATCTGGAAAACACGAAGGTTAACTCAGATAGGTACAAGAGAACTCACAGAAAATATTTAAACAGTTTATGCCATGATTATCACTTTGAAAACACGATTATCAAAGCGATAAAGAAAGGGTTTTCGAGCATTGCTCGTTTTGTTTTATATATAAAAAGCCCACCTTTATACTTTACAGAACTTATTACTCGTACTTTCGTCTTCTAGTCTTCCGTCCTTTCCTCACTGCTGACTTCCTCCTTCATCGTAAGATAAACATACTTTAAACTCGATCGTATAAGATTAAAGAGAACGGAGATTGGAATTAGGTTTTAGTCGTTTTGTTTCTTTAGGCATTTGCACGCTACTAGTTTCATTTTAATTAAACAGGAACGAGACTTGAACAAATCTCGTTTAAAACTCGAAAGGTTTCAATACTCGACTCTTAGGTCAGTAGAAAAGGTAATCGTTAACTTATTACGGCTTGAACGATCGAAAGAAACTAAGTTGCGAAGGAAACAACTTAGGAAAACAAATCCTGGAATTTCACTGCGCATTATAGTAGTTCTGGGGACTGCCCAGAACAAAGGAACTGGAAACAGGGGATGAGCCTTGTACCGTTGGAAAGCTTGGAGAGTCTAGTTTATGCTCCAATTTACGGATCGCAAATCCGAAAAACGAGCTAAGAGATATTACAGTTTTCGGGAAGGGTCGCAAAACTGCCGCGGCTAACCCTAGTTGCTCGATAGAATCGACGTATGACTTCCTAAGTTCGTTCTAAGTTCTCGCACTCGATTTCTCACGAAACTTGACTCTCAAGGCAGTCAACACGTACTCCCGTACGTGAAGGACTCCTTTTCAAAACTCGCTTAGAACTACGACGATCAAACCTCGTCGTTTCAACTACCATTTACTATACCAAAATCAAGTTAACATTTCTCGTTTCTAGTTTTCGACTATAACTACAACTCATAATATAATAGCTCGAAGGCTCACGTCGTCAACTATAAATTCGTGCCTTAATCCAATATAAACACTATTATCAAGTTAAAATTCTTACTCGATTCCTCGATTATTAATTACAACCACTTGTTCGTCTCTTACGAAATTCCAAAAGTTATCCGAATTCGTTCATTTTATACGACACCAAACATCATCTAACATAGATCATTATAATATACAACATCACCTCATAACATTACTTAATCTCAACTTAAATCGAGTTCTTTGTCTCTTACGACTCACAAAATATTTTTAGAAAATTCCAAATAAAATCATAACATCATCTATTATCATTACAGACATAAATCCAACAACATATCATCAATTAGATTAACTACATGAAAACCCCTAATTCTTTCATAATTTTCGATATTAACTTAATAATTAAGGGGGTGGTTTTCTTCATCAAACATCATCATTAATCCATTAATCATACTACTATACAATCAATTAAACAATTACAAGTCTAATTGCAATATTAAACAAAAATCCTCAATTCAAACCCTAGCCCTAAAATCGGTTTTCATCCATATATTAGGGGATTCGATTTCTTTTTGTTCTAATCACTAATTGAACACCTCCTAAGCATGATTATACCATCAAAAGAAGAATTCAATCATCCCACACCCGAGCCCTAAAATTTCGGTATTTATAAGAAATTAGGGTTCTTGATTTCCCTTCAATTTTAAACCTAGATCCATATCTAATCCATCTATTACACTAATTAGAGATCAAATCAACTAAATTCCAACATCCTTAATTTTCGATCCATATGAAAAAAAATAAAAGAAATGGATTTGGAATGGATAGAATTAAGGAGGAGACAAATACCTTGAGCTTTAGTGAAGGGAGTTAGAAGATTCGATGGATGATTATGAACTTGTGTGAAATTCTTGCTCCAAGAACTTGAAGTTCTCCAACAATGGTGAAAAGAAGAAAAATTGGAGAGAGGAGATGTGTGTGTGCCGAATTGGGAGGGAGAAAGGAGTGAGGATGATGACTAATTGTTATGTTATAATGTATTAACCTAATAGGTGTAAAGTTAGAATAAATATCTATATGGTAGTGAGTCATGAGATAAATACCATATAAAATGAACAATATCAAGGTAAGAGAGTGCATGATGTCGGCTAAGAGAGGGAAAAAGAAGAAAATTACGCGTTTTTCCTGCGCGATACGACGCTACGGAAATCGAACGACGAAAAACGTAGCTTGGCATAAAATCGTCAAATTCTGATTCGTCCAAAAATTCTAACGTATTAAACTTAATCGGAAAGTAATATTTAAAATTTTAATTCCGACAAAAACTCGGGACGACACAGTCCGAGTTTCGTCCGGAAAATCATAAAAATGAACTTTCTCTGGCGAGTTCGTATCGCGATTTCGTGAATGTAAAAATCAGACGGTTTTCCGTTCTGAGTTCAAGAACTAAAAAATTTTCGTACGCGATAACTCTAAATACAGTAGTCATCTAAGTGACTTCCGTAATTTATTTTCGGAAACGGATTTCACCGTTGGTTTTAGAATTCAAAATCTTAAACTTAGGCGTGCAAAGCCATTTTTATTATTAACTTTAAATTTTTAAGATCGTACGGAAATTCTGGGAATTAGGGATTCCATTTAGGTAGTAATTGGAACTCGGAAATTAGGGATTCCATTTAGGGAGTAATTGGAACTCAATCAATATTCATTAAGGTGAAGAAATTAATATATGTTCTTCACACCAAATCTTCTCATACTCTTGATCCTTCATACGCCTTTTAAGCTTTCTTCCTCACAACAACACATGCATTCTTTCTCAAACAACCTTACTGTCGTATTTGATCCCTCACGAGAAAGTGTAGCACTAGCCGCCGTCAACTCGCCGCATATTAAGTCTATTTTTTATGAGCGAAATTACATTGTTCAAAAGATTAAATAGTCCAATTTTTTTTATTGTAAATTAGGTGTTTGATGAAATCCCTTAACGTGTTTGTGTTAGCAAGAACAACGAGACATGAAGATTATTTGCAGTCAACCTGTATGAATTTATAATTTTATTTGTAAATATTAGTAGAAAAGTTGGTGGATTTGATCTTAATTAAGTTCTTTAATTTCATTAGTAATAAGTTCTTAATTTTCATTGTTTTTTAAATTTTTTAGTGTGTGCTATTAGCAGGGTTTAGAAGATTTAATTAATATTGTGTGTATATGTATTTTGACTTACAATATACACATATTGTGCAAATTAACCAATCTATTTATACGCGTCTACAAATAATTAAATCTTTAATAAATCAATGAATATATATTGTATAAGCTAAAGCCTAGCAGATAGAAGTGGCATGGTTTGAAACATATCCAAATATTCCGTATAGTGGCATCGTCTTTGCCTGGTTGGAGATTATCTCCAAGGAAATCAAGACCGAAGAGTTGCTCGGGGGAGTTGAGGAGGTACTTTGGTGCGTCGAAGAGCATTTGGAGAATTGGATCATGCATTGGATTTATGTGGCTTGGATTGGATATGGCAGGATTAGGCATGCAGTGTATTGTGTTTAGATTTCTTATACATTTTCTGATTTTTCTACAACAGTTGTGTATACGAGTGATTAGGAAGTTGAAGTAAGAACTTTTTGTCTTTCGTTTGTGGCCTGCATATGGATATAATATTTACATAGTTGCTTATTCTAAAATCACAAGGTTTGCTTTTGTTGTTCATTTACATGAATTTTGTTGAGTAATTGATGTATTATTAATCAGTCGCACAGATATATATGACTGACTTGCTCATATAATCAGAGGCTTTATTCTAAACTAGCTATTGTTTGATATTATTATAACTTTGCTAAGGCCATTTAATCATATGGATTATGGAAGATGGTTGAATCACAAGAGGAGAAGAAATCATTAGTTCAACATTATAGATTTTCTATACTATGACAAAACATATACTCCCTCTGTCCATGAAATGGTTGCCACATTCTGGACGACACGGGATTTAAGAATATGGTTATTATTAGTGAATTATAGTGAGTATTATTGTGAGTGAGTAAGGGTCCCACAATAAATGTGAGTGGAGTAGCAAAAGTTGCAACCATTCCGTGGACAAACTTAAATGACAAAAGTAGCAATTATTTCGTGGATGGATAGAGTAAGACTTTTTGTGTGGAGAGTAAGGGAATTATAATGTTCCAAGTAATTAATTTGATAAATGAAGTTCTTGCAGATTTTACATGTGTAAAAACTATTTCTTATCTTCATGCTTTCTATTTATGTTTTTAGGAATAATTTTTGTATTATGTTAGCTACATTGATTTCTATCACTGAACCTTTTCATTTGTTGGGAAAAATATTTTGAACCACTAGAATTCAATTAAAAGATGAAAGCTTAGGTAACAAACTATACATGACCGTTTTATATTTAAAAGCTTAGTAATTATTAATTTGGTTACAATATAATAGTATTTTGATTTGGAAACAATAGTTATGTTATAGATATTGAATCATACAGCATTAACATGTTAGAAAATTATGAAGGATTCATTTCACGATAAAATTCTAGACAATTATCTACCAAAAAATATTGCAATAATCAAAATCAATGTGATAAAAAAATGATAGAAGTATATTCAATTAACATAAATTAAAAAATTATTTCTAACGTGCACAATAGAAAAGTCGAGCACCAAAAATAAAAGTCTATCTCTGTCATTGATTCACATTCAATACTAATTTCCAATCATAACGTGAAATTATATATTCAAAGTTAGTCTTAACCAAAATTTGATAGTCAACGTGATAATAGTTCATTAACAATGAAAAATTGAGGTATCACATAAAGTTTCAACGGAAATAAACATTGTTTAGGGATTATATTTTTTTATTAATTATACTATTTGTAATTAATAATTACATTGTTGTGTTAAATTTTTATGGATTTTGGATGAGTTACGAGTAATGAAGTTTTTTTTTTGAAAAAAGGTTCCTAGACGGTTGACAATGAATTAATCTAATCAATAAATACTATTGTAAACTTATTTGAACACCTTACGAGATATTGATTGTATAATATGCATGTTAAATATTTGTTAAAAAGTATTTATTTTGAATTTTTTTAATAAAATTGTATATTGATATTTTAATTTAATTATATTCTTTTATTATTTTTTTACTAGACAATTAACGGGTACACATCGGATTTGGGATGGATTGGGTAATGAAGTCAATTTTAAATTGGATTAAAAATGAATATAGATAAATAAGTAGTGTTGTGTACTATGATTAATTAAGAAAGTATTACAAAATTTGTTACAATGTTGATTCACTATATATTGAAAATTTACTTTTTAGAACTTTTAGATTTTATAACTTTTTTTTATCAATTGTTCAAGTTATATTTTGAATTTATACTTTGCACATTAAAAGATCAAAATAAAAGTTGTCAAGCATGTGCATAACATGAGACCTTTATTCCACTCATAACTACTTCAGAAATGAGATCTTTATTTCACTCACAACATATTTTATCAATCAAGTCAATCAAAATTATCAAAACTCGCAGCGGTCAAAATATGACAAAAAGATTGGTATACGGAGTAGGTACAAAAGGTTAAAATGGATTTCAAATGCAAAACCGTGGTGGTTTGATCCTGCCTTTTTTTTTCAGTGGTTTGATCCTGCCTTTTTTTCTCAAACAATAAGATATAACTCTCTTTTTAAATTCATTTTTTATACTATAATAGTAATTAAGATTCATTTAATATTACTACAATTTTCTTTTCAAATAAATCTTTTTAAAATAGTGAAATTAACAGTGAAATGTGAAAGATGGAGCACATATCGAGAATGTAGTGTTATTTAATTTATTTAATTGCATGAAATTTTTATTAACATAAAATTAAGCACCCCTCGACATTTTTTTCTACATTTACCCCGTATATGGAGTGTCAACCTTATTATAGTTTGTGATAGTATATCAAGTTTTGGCACTTCGTCTTCTGTTGGTTTTGTTTTAGGGCGTCCACAATGGAAGCTTGATCGAGCGGCTCGAGCCCTGTGACTCGATTCCGTTTGTTGTAAAGAGCCTCCCTCGGTTAAAATATTTTTTAATCAATCTAGGTTCGAGTATAATTTTTGAACTGATTTTTTATATTTTACATTTTTTGGGTTTATACTTGAAATTAAAATTAATTAACATTTTTCAGCATTTATCCTAAATATTAATAATGTTTACTTTAAAATATACAAGTTTATAGCGAATATCGGATATTATTATGGAGGTTTAAGACGAGAAAAAGTTATAATTTTTTCAAATTGGAAAGAAATGGATATGTGTAAATATACAAGCTGGTTCAAATCACTAACTGATATACTATACATGGTATGGCGAGAACGAATAGTAAAATTACTTCTTAATTAGAATTGAGACGGAGTATAATATTCAGAATTTCATTGTGTATTATTATGCGAGTTTAAGATGATAACAAAAATGAAAAATTATTTTTAATCGAATTAATTTTGACGGGTAACAAGTATATAAATAAACGTACATTTATACAATATATTATTAATGTTTACTTTATAATAGTTGTATTTATATAATATAATAACGTTATTATACAAGCTTAATATGTGAAGAACCTTAAACTTTAATTGGATACGAATGAGTATGTGTATATAAACATTTGGATATGATCAATTAATGGGTATTTATTCCTATACGGATTTTGGATCTATGTTTTTTTTTTTATAAATATTATACAATATATGATAAATTTAGTCGATGTTCAACGGGAAAAAAAATATATACCTACTCTTACTCTTGACGATGACGGTAAGGCGCATGATACAACAACTCACAAGGTTTATGGTGAAATTTTCAACAGATTGTGAGATATTTATGAAATAAATTATTTTAATTATTGATTATTTTGTGCATGTGTTTACTTTGATTTCATTTGATTCCCTTGGAGCCGAAAGAAGTTGGTGAGCTGTGAATCCACCCCCTCTATTATTTTAAAAATTGATTATTTTATTTTATGCATGTGTTTACTTTGATTTCATTTGGTTTCCTTGGAGCCAAAAGATGTTGGTGCTCTTTTCACTTGAGTTATTTTCATTTATATGTAATTTAACAATTCTTTTAGTGATTTGTGGTCGTACTATAACCTTAAACAAATTATTTAATTGTATTTTTCAAATAAAATATCATAATATTAAGTGACCCCGTCGAAATTTGACGGGTTACACACTAATTAACCATAAAAAAATAACCGGTGTTTCGATGTTTCGTTTCGACTTTTCTTTTATTATGATATTTTTAACATCATTAATTTATAATATATATGTATATATATATATATATATATATATATATATATATTATATCATTATCATTATATTATTAAAAAAATAATTTTAGCTTTAAAAAATTATAAGTGGCACCCTAAATCTTTATAATGGGGTCGAGATTTGCAACCATTAAACATATGGATGTTCAAGAATCATTAACACATATTAATTACTTTGTATCGAAGATATTATGGTAGGAATAGAGTCTCTACGTAGTTTTATTTCATTTGCTCTAACCTGGAAAACGTAACGCTGTGTTGTGTGCCGGTGTCGCGTCTCCGATGATCAAGTCAGTGAGTGTAGAACACGAAAGCTTGAGAGAATTCAAGGAGTTCTATCGTATAAAAGATATAATGATCGTGATACTTGATATTATGCAGTAAAATCTTTATATATACCTGTAAAAGTAAGGGTACTTTTACCATTTCGGGAAGACTTTGGAAGTATCCTAACCGACTTTGGTGGGGAACCTTCCCCACCTTTATTGACGTGACAGGTCGGCTCTGACACCTTTCTAGGATATTTATACCTTGAGAAGACAAATATTGTACTGTACTTTTAGACTAGCTGTCGATAAAGTATAAGTGGACAGTGTTACCCTCAGGTAACATTTCTTCAGGACAAGTCTCCACAGAGGTAAGCTTCCCTCAAGTCAAGTTTCGATGCCTCGGGGCATGTTTCCACAATACTAAGAGTACTAGGGCAAGGTTGCCTTCTAGGCAGAGAAGCACTTAGAGTGTTGAAACAAGGTTATCATTTAGGCAATCATGATGTACAAAAGGTGTCCCATCAACTCATCTACCCTCAAGTCTGGAAGAGAGGAAACTTGAGAAGGTCAAGTGAGGAATTTTTAGTAGTAACATTCCATGTAAGGCAACATTTTCTTTCTGGATAAGATTGAGCAGTTAGAGTGTCTCATTTCTCCGTTTCTGCACATTCCACCTTTTCAGTGATACGACATCCCACGTCACATTATTCACACACTCATGAAGGAATTGAGTGTTCGTCTTAATTCCATGAAAAACTTCAATATTCAGGGTCTCCTTATGGACCCTCCTGCCCGACGTATTTTCGGTTTGGCTTCTTCTTCTCGCCAATCTCCGACCCACGAAATGAGTAAGTGGTTGTTTTGATTCGTGATTGAATTTAGCTTTTTCTGCATACTTATCGAGAAATGTGATGACTTGAATGCTCTTCTTTTGATAGTCATGGAGTAGTTGAGATCTGCTCAAAGTGTTGTTGACGGCGATGATGTCTTCATAGTGGGTTCCACTCTGGGATTGGTTCTCTTGCCTATGTTCCTCAAGCTAGAGACTAACTTGTTTGAGGGGAATGTGCTGGTGATTCTCCTATGGAACAAGGTCCAAGGAAGCGCCCTTGTTCAGTGGGTCTGCTCTTGCTTCTCCTGCATGTCCTTCTTTAGAAGAAAGGTACACTAGGAATCGTAGTCGGGCTATGACTGATATGCCTCCTCCTCCTTACACCAAAAGGAGGAAGATTATCAAAGTCTCCGGAAGTAACGTTCCTGCTATGTCAACCAAGCAATTCTCCATTCAACTTGAGGTTCATCTCCATGTGCCTCTAACTTCTAACGGAAAGTTCTCGGTGCGTGGCTTTGTTTTGCCACTTGACCAACTCCTCCGAGAGGAATCAAGCATTGGGATTCTCGACTGAATCCCTCCACAATTCCATAGGGCGTGCTTTGATCCAAGTTTGAATACTTTTCTAACATTGGATTACTTCAAAGTGTAGTTTTTCATCATTTTCTTGCAAAATTACTTGTTCTGCATTCCCTTCAGGGTGGCGCTTTCCTGGCCGAGGCTGAGGAAAGGAGGAAGGAAGACTCTATTGCCTCATCTAATACAAAGAATGGAGAGATTGCCAAATCCTTGCTCCAAGTTTTCAATCTGAAGACTAAGTGCAAGAAGATGGAGGTTAGTCTTGCAGATGCCTAGGTGCAGGTAGATTCCCTCATCAAACTTCTGGCTAAAACTGAGGAAGAGAAGGCTTCCCTAGAGAAGAATCAGGCGGAGAGTTTGGTCAGATCTCGTCAGGAAGGGTACGAGGGTGGCATCCAAGCTTGCCAACAAGGGTTTTTCCTCGTAGCTGCTGGTCAAGCCTTCCTGAAGGAGCTAGCTGAGGGGTTGGTTGAGGTATACAAGGGAAATAGCCAGTATTTGTGCAAATTGGGTCGTACCATTCGTCACTTTGTTCGTTAGGGAGCATCCAACCTTGCCGCACAGATGAGGGGGCCTTCTTATTCAAGAAAGGTGAACACAAAGGCTCTCATGGACAATCTTGAGCTCCCTCCTCATTTGCATTCTCTGAACGACCTTTCCCCTAGGCCTGAGTACCAGCTTCCTGTGGTGCAAGCTTGCGCAAGGAAACTTGCCCTCAGCCTCATCCTTAATCCCTCCTTAGCTCTCACGGAAAATCCCTTTTATGACCTTTCTTCTACATGTGTTTCTAGCTCCATTCTGAGAGACTTGCCTGCAATTGAAGACACTTCTGTGCTGAACGTTATGACTTCTCCACCAGAGAAGGTTACCTCAGAAGTGGGATTCCTCTCCCTTCAGAAGGATTCGACAGAAACGGAAGGTGAAGCTGAAGAAGAAGGTCAGGATGCGACCAACTCAGCCTCAGAGGAGAAACCAGAAGGTGATGAAGTGGTGAACAACTTCTCTGCGTAGGGTGAATTCTTGTAATTCTGATACAATGGTGCTTGCTACAATGACTTTCTAGCCGCTTTTATTTCTGTTTTTGCTACAATGGCTTCTTAGCCTTTATTTCCTTTTATTTGAACAATTTATGGCCTGTGAGCCTTTATGCCAATCGTGCCTTTTGATCAGTTTGCTTGGAAAATTTTCTTGCAATTGCTCTTATCCATACTCTTTCTTTGCATTCGTCATACTTTGCATTCTGCATGTTGTTTGATATATATCTATTCTCCTCCCCCTCCCCCTTTAAGGTTTCAGTTTATGTAACGAGCTTTAATTTCCACCAACTTCCGCATAGCTTAACTCTTTGAAACCTCAGTTAGATTACACAGCTGACCATCAGCCAAAGAAGTCAGTTGTGCACTTGACTGTGTGATCAGCTCCAACTAACTTTCTCAGTTATTGAACGAACTGACTGATCACTTAACTCAGTGAAAAGATTTTGAAAGCAAAATTGCTACTGGTGTATTCTCCTCCCCCCTCCCATACACCAGATACTTGTTGAAATCCCTCCTGCCGACTTGTCTTTCACTCTTTCAATCAATTACAACTCCTCACATTTCTCCACCGACACTTAGTGAACCTTACCGCCGGCACCGGCCACACGAGTTGTGCCTATCGCCCCCACTGACCACCGCCTATGACTGTGCCTCTCTCCTTCACCATGTTGAATTAAGGTAAGGTTAAATTATTTTTGTGTTGAAACTTATTTTTGGGTTAAATTATTTTTGTGTTGAAAATTGGAGGAATGGGTGAAATATGAGTGTTTTCACTGAATTTTGTTGATTTCGTCTTGTTTTCATTTTATGCTACTAATTGATTGTACCCGTTTCATCTTGTTTTCATTTCGGTTGAAACCGACCCGACCCAAAATTGACTTCTCAGTTTTCGGGCGGTTTCGACCCGATTCCTAAGGGCTGTCGAGCTCGGGTCCGTTAAGGATTTTCCAAATTTTTGATTTATTAATTTGGATCGATTTTCACCCTACCCAACCGATTGCACAACTATAAAGAGAGTATTGGGAGAATACTCCCTTTATATAGATAACAAAAGAGAGCATCCAACAAAGTGATAAGTGTGGGGGAAAGTTGTTTGTTTGGCATGGGAAGCGCTTAGGTGCGGTCGAGGGCGTCGAAGGCGCAACCGCATCAATGGTCGCACAAGGAGGCCTCATCGGCAGACGGAGAATGCGCGCCCATGCGATCGGCCGTATAGAGGGGTGTCAAAATGAACCCTCTTTGCTGCGGACACGCACGTAAGGTGTTGCGCGCGCAACGTTTTTATTTCGATCCATTTTCCCTCGTCCGAACTCCGAACTGACCTTCTTTTTTCCTATGGCTTTGCATCAAGCTCTCTCATTTATGTCTTATGATCCTTTCACTCTAACTTGATATTTTTTTTTTTTCATTTTTGTCAAAACTTGCAAACAAGTGTCAAAACTCATAAAACGAAAGTTAGTGCAAATGTTTATTTTAAACATGATTTTCACTAACAAATAGAATCAAATGCACCTTAAACAATGTTTACCCAGATTTATCAACGTCATCTGATTTCATCATAATGTTTACCTGAATTATGGGGATGCCTCGAATAATTTGTCAAATTAAATATGTTTTTAATAAGTATTGAATCATTTACTTATCGAAATTAGTACTGACAACTTAATAATTGATCAATTTTTTTTAATAAAAATAAAATTATATATTCGATCAATAAATTAACTAGTCAAATTAAATTTGCGGTGCAAAATAATTGCCAAATGAGAACATACACATATTGTCATATTAATTTTGAATATTTGTATAGGTTCTCCAAGATATCAACGCCCGTATTATTCACCTTTCCTTGAGGACCGTTCCCCCTAACGTCCTTTCTCAGGCTTACCGCAACCAATGAGTCATCCTCATTAGCCAGGGACCCTCCATCATCCACTCTCCCTTGAGGACCGAGACCACACCCACCTCTGATACCACTTTAATGCAGGTTGTCAATAGTTGGGCCTAACTTCGTCTCAAAATCATAGTTACGTTATGAGAGAATGATTACTCGTACTATTTAAACCTCAACAACTTTGCACATTTAACCGATCTGTGACGTCCTCCTTATGCTTACCGCAACCAAGTGAGTGTCATTGTCATTTGCCCAGGGATTAGATCGATGCCCCTGCATCATAAATAATCACAACTAAGTTGCTAGGTAAGATGGAAAACACTCACATTGCATTTTAGAGGTGTTGGGTTTGATTCCACCGCATATTTTTAAATTTTCAGCTTAAATTGTAAAACTGGCAGTTTTAAAACCGCTCCCTATTTTTGGGTTTGACCAATTTTTTGGTTCAATGACAATTTCTTTAGACCTCCTATTATAGGGTGTGAACTGAACTTGTACAATGTTTTATTCGTTGTTGGACCGACCATTCCAATAACCGACTAGTTCGATATCATGTCCGATTTTCGGTTGAACCGACGGGTCCAATTCTATATTCAAAGCATTGGAAAAAAGACACCAACTTCAAGACAATGGACCCCAACTCGATGAAATCAATAATATATATATAGTTTTGATATGCTGGGCGATTATTATGAGCTCCATTTATGAGAGCCACAAATGTGGCATTACAAGTCAGCTGATTTTTTTTTTTTTTTTGCTTATCAATATTCACCCCAAATCTCAACTCCCTTTTTTTCTTTCTCTCTCCTCATCTTCTCTCTCATATAGTATTTTCTTCTTCATCTCTCTTTCTCTCTTGTGGCCTTCATCCCTACCAATTTCTTCCTTATGTTTAAATTTCCAGATTTCACTCCTTTCTCCCTCTATCTCTTTCTTCAATTCTTGTCTTTTTCCTAAACAATTTCATCTTTCTTCCTAAATTTTCAGATTTTGTATAAGTCGCCTCTTTCTCTTTTCATTTATGTTTTTCCTTTTTACTCTTTTCTAAAGATGTAGTGGTCAAAATCCGTCATCTTGGCCCAAGCCCAATACGCATTCCAAGATGGCGCTATCAATCAAGTAACTTGGTTTGTCTAGCCCGACAAGCTTCAGACCAACTTGGATCGACAACCATGCTAATCCAATCGCTGAAGAAAACTTGTTCGCCAAACCCGATAAGCCAGGTTGGAGATTACATTTCAAAACCAACGTGGGCCGACCCGGGTTGGATATTTCGCTTCGAGACCAGCTTGTCTAAGAGTCAGGCTAGATAACTTACACTCAGCCTGAGCCCGTCAAGCTAGACCGCCAAGCTGACATGGCCTTAAGAGCCCAATTAGTCAAATCGATTGGCCCATCTGGCCTAGCACGTTATGGATTGACGACCAGGCTGGATACATCATGTTCAGCCCAAGAGTTTCATAAAGCCGTCAACCTAGTTGACGAAGTCAAAAAATCCAGCCGTCGACCCTAAGAGGCATCTTGACCCCGTCCAAGTCGCAACAACTTAGAAGCGGAGCGTATGGACGGATAAGGTCAGCTTGGTAAACCCTAGCGGCTGGTCACCCCTTATAAATATAACCCGACTAAATCACAACCGGATACGCTGAATACAACTTGCATAATTACTCTTGTTCTCACGATCTTTTTCCACATTCTCTCATCTTCCGCCGCCTTTCCAACTGGCTCTCACACATCGGATCTAGCCAACTTGGGTTACTCCGCCTCCAGCTTGCCATTATTACTTACTCACTGTCACCGTTTCCACCCTCCGAAGGCATCCGACAACTTGGAATAACCATTGCTTCCAACTTGTCTTCCTCTCTTATCAATCTTATTTATTATTCCGTTCTAATAATCCAACACTAACTTGAGCGTCGGAGGCTCTACGGTCGACACCCCCTCCCAGTGCTCAGCCTAGGGCTCTAACGTGTTCTTATGTTGACAGGTTGCTAGTGCCTAATCGATCCGGACGTGCCGACGTCAACACCAATTGTAGATTTAGCCTCTACAAAAGATTCATTCCTTATGGTTACAAAAATGTGATGCTTCTGCATTGTCAGTTTTGAAAATCTGTGGATTTGGTGAACCCTTTCATCTATCACCCTTTCCCCTTCTTCCCCTATTTTTATGTTGAACTTCCATGGCAAAAAGAATAAATTTGGAAAAATTGCAACGAGCGAAAAAATACCTCAAAAAACAAAAATAGAAGACTTTAAATTTTTGGGGAATCCATCACACGAAATTAGTGTTCGGGTTTTGATGATCTTATGTGAGAAACTCAGAATCACATGAGCAATAAGACGAGAGGAGAGAGAAGAAACTGAGAAAGATGAGGAGACACTGGAGAGAAGAAAAGAGAGGAGAGATTCGTATAAGTGATAGGAAGGAATACAAAAAAATTAAAAATTCCTGACACATAATGCCACGTCAGCGGCGCTCATCTATTAAGTATTTCCCAAATCCAATCCTATGAAAATTTTTCACACCCATACCCGTCCTAAACTCGATTAAAAAATAATTTTAAAATCCGTACCCGACCTGAATCCGTTGGGTAATACCCGTTTATTACCCGTTAAAAACTTGAATACTAAAATGTAAACATCAAATAACAAAATACAGTATTATAAATATGATTAAAACATAAACATCAATAGAAAATTTCACTAAAATTAATCTCAAAGTAAAGTACTACAAATTTACAAAATCTTAACATAACTAGAAGATTATGAATTATTAATGTCATCGTTGTGTCGTCATATTTCGGAAGCAGATTTACACAAGTAGAGGAGAAATATTAAAGACTCAACTCTTACGGAATGCGTGTGAGTTAAGAAAATAATATAAAACTCTAAATCTATTAATATTTATACTAATATTTAAAATTATATAATAAATTATACATATAATATTTGTTTTTATCTGATATATATATAAACGGGTTTAGATTTCTTGGTACACGGAGGTAATTGTACAAACTCGACCCAAACCCGTCACGAATTTGCATGTTTCTACCCAAACCCGTCCCAAAACTATTTAATATTTCTCAACTCGTTCCATCAGGATTTGGGATGTGCGAGTATCCATAAAAACCTAACCCATTCATTATCATTCTTAAAGGGAGAAAAAGTGGTGAAGTTTGAACCCAAAATCTCATTGCTTACAAATTGAAGCCGCACCTCTTAAGTCTTTCCTTGAGAACTTTATTTTTCTTTTTTGAATTACGCAATCAATCAATAAACTGATAAAGAAAGATAATGTATAAAGTTCCAAATTTAAAGCACTGTAGGTAATAATAGCCGTCTCGAGTAGGATGATGATGATATAGTTTTGTTCTTGTTCCAATTTATTACATAAATAATGATATTTAGACAACAGTTGTCCGAACAATAGTATAATATTAGTAATTAAATAGTTTTTTATTTTTTTAATAATTAATATAATTAGTGTTTTATTTATAATACCTTTTCCCACCTAATTATATGTTAATCTTTAAATTTAATGAATATTTTGAATTTTCAAAAATTTGTGCATGATATTAATTTATTTTAATTAATATTAAAAATTAGCATGCAATTAAGTGGAAAAAATTGTTATAGATAAAATACTAATTATATTAATTATTAAAAAAAAAATTAAAAGAGTATTTAATTACGAATATGTCACCGGTGTCCGGAATGATATCAATACTCTTATTATATTTGCATCAACCGGAATTATTTATTTTCCTCCATAGATTCCTTTATTTGTTTGAACAAGATATGCTTAAAATTTGCTAAAAGACTCCATCCTCGCTCTATCCGTTGACCATCAATATATAATGGCCATAGTGATTGGAAGAACCACCTTCATCCATATGTATGGGTGGAATTTTTAGAATTTTTCTTTCTTAATATATTGAATAAAATAAATATTAAATTATTTTTTCAATTTATATATTTGTAAAGCATATGATTAAGTGTAATTCCCATCAAATTTCGACGGACTACACATTAATTATTATAGATATATAGGAGTAATTCTTATTTTCGATCAATTGTTCCATGAGGAGGGATCGGTAAGCCATCCACTTTCTTGATCGATCGTTGTACATATTAAATATAGTAATGCGACATTAAAAAAAAATAACAAATACAAGTCAAAAATTGCATCGAAATTTCGTAAGGCCGTTTGGACCGAATTGGAAAGAATCGTAACTTACCTTTTTTCTTTTTTTGGAAGAAAACTTACCTTTTTCTTAAATGCAGTAGTTACGATAGCAATTACATCCGAGAAAGAACAAAAAGGAAAGAACTTGATATATCATCACCGTAGCGAGAGAATAAGATACTTCCTGGAGTAATATTTAAGAGAGAGAGAGAGAAACAAGTAAGGGTTTGCAACTTTGCACGGAAGCTGCGGATTTTATTCAAAAACCTCTCTCTCTACTTCTACTATTTGCTAATGCTTGTACTTATATAGCCACAAACACCAATTAACAGTGCGTTTCTCTGCCCTCTTCCTTGGAGTGAGATACATACATATACATCTCGATATATATCGATAAGTTTTATCTATATTTTTAGTGTAGCCGTAAAGCAGAGGTTAGTGATTGAAGAGGGAGAATAAGGCAAAGCGTTGGCTTTGCGAGATACGCGGTGCGTTAGATCTGTTTGAGGCGACGATGAGTACGAGCAGGGGGAGCGGCGCCGCCGGCAATGGGGGCGGCGTGCAATCCGTTCCGGCCGGTTCGCGGAAGATGGTGCAGAGCTTGAAGGAGATAGTTAACTGCACGGAGGTGGAGATCTATGCCACTCTCAAGGACTGCAATATGGACCCCAACGAGGCCGTCAATCGTCTCCTGTCTCAAGGTTTCTCTTTCCGTCAATACTGAAAACCCTAATGTTTTTAATTATCTCTTTTCGTGGGTTATTGTTTTTTAAGGGTTTATTGCACACACAGTAGTCAAGTATATGCATGTCTTGATTGGATATAATTGTAAATTATATTGTAGTTTCTTTTTGTTTCTTTCCAAATTTTGTGTTTCTCCTGCCCATTTTTGACTACTTATTGATAAACTTGTCAAGAAAAAGGCATAACTTTCAAGAAAAAGCGTTTCTTTTCTCTTTACTTTGCTGGTGGAAAGTTGAAATTTTTCGCAGTAGTGTTGCTGATGTTTGTCACGCACATCTAATTTCCTACTGAAAATCTTTAGCTGAGGTTAGTTACTTTTTCCAGTTCTTCTAAGAAGTAGTAGTTTAATTCTAAGTAGTTCTCTTTCTTGAGTAACTTACAGTCATGGACTGTAGATTTGACTTATGTGATGCATTTCATTCATGTTGCATAACGCCATGCATATTTTCATGCAGAGCTGTATGGTGCCCCCTTCTTGTATTCAAGAAGGCATATAAAGATCAAGTGTGGTGTCACTATTACTGCATAATTTTGTACTTATGACCTAGTTTATTGACTTTTCCTAATACAATTGGGTGAATGGTTTTTTTAGCTGGCACTTGCAGCTATGGATTATTAATTGATAACCTAATGGCTTATGAATTCTTGTAAAACTTTTTATTAATATTTATAATTCAAGCTGATGCCTTTGATATTATCTAGATCCTTTCCATGAGGTGAGAAGTAAAAGAGAAAAGAAAAAAGAGGTGAGCATTCTGATCCATGCATATTCTTTTCATGAGTTTATTATATAGCTGGCTTCTTTCTTATATTGCAGAAAGATTACCCCCTTATAGAATGGATCAGACTATTTGAATTCTAAGTTTCATTTTTTCTTCGCTAAAGGATAGAATGATTAAACTTATGATGGAAGCACTTATCTAGCTTATGTCCGTCACAATTTATTTTGATTTAGAAGAAGACTGCTGATCACAACAAATGTTCCTTTCGTATTCTCACAGAGCAAAGACTCTATTGAGCCTAGGTCTCGTGGTGCTAATAATAATCCTGGTCGAAGTGGCAAGACTAGTGCTGATCGCTACCCTAGCCGAGGTGGTTCGACTCCTTATAATTCTTCAGGTACTCTTGTTGACCTTAGCAATTGATAGGATCGTTGAACTTAAATTAGAGCTTTCACACACCAAAATCTTATATAACCTTTCTGTGTTCTCTGGCAGAGTCTGCTGCTTTGCCTGGAAAACCAACTTATAAGAAAGAAAATGGATCGACTGCATATGCTAGTTCATTATCTTCAGTGCCTCCTATGCCAGGAAATAACAGAAGCAGAGTATCTGGAGGCTTCAGGTCTGTCCTGCTTGATCTTCTCAGACTCTTCAATTCTTGATGAATTTCTAATTTGAGGTTGCACATTAGCAAATTGATGTTGTCGTCAGTCAGGTTATGATGGTTATTCTTAGTCTCTTATATAGCTGCTATGTCATATGTCTATGACTTAGCTGCTATGTCTGTTTGAAGCTTCTTTACTATTTGTGGAAGCTCTTGATTATTCTTTTATTAATGCTTGCAAACATTTGCTTGTTCTGCACAGACATGTGACATGTTTATCCAAATGTATGCATGTATACTGTGTTTCATATTCTTCTATGATAAAGTGTTTTACACCCCAGATTCCATTTTCTAGATGCTGCTGACAGAAAACATGCATCAGTATTAGCATGATTCTTGACCTAGTTGTTGTTCACTTCTTCACATTCATACACCTTAAGGGTCACATTTTTCTCCTGAATGGCATATTGCAGTAACGGTGCCAGTTCTGAAAATAAAGCGTCTTCATTTGGCACAGCCGAGGCTACTCCATCTGGAGTACAGCCAGCTCCTGGATATCAATCAGCCTGGGTTGGTGCTTCTGGACAGGTTTCCATGGCTGACATTGTAAAGATGGGCCGACCACTAAACAAAGCATCTAATGCACCAAGTGCATCTCACCGCAATGTTCAAGGCCCCCCAGCAAACACATCACACAATAATTCAAGAATTCCTGCAGAACATTCATCGAAAGATTTTGATTCAGAAACTTCAGCCCCTAATGAAGAGTGGCCAATAATGCCACCTGCTGCAAAAGTGGTATCTGTACCATACTATGCTGTCGAATCTGAGCAGCACCTGGAGGTATCTGGTATACCTTCTGACGATTTCAATCGACCATCTGAGGCAGAAGAGGCTGAAGATGAAGAAGAGGATGATTACACTGAAGATTCTGGAGTGAATGCTGTGGAATCTGATAATATTTCCAGTAGGAAGCTTCCAGAAGATGATTCAAGAGGTCCATCTCTGTATGAAAATGATTTGTATAAAGACATGGGTTCGTATCAGCATCAGGCTCCTCATGATTTTCACGAAGGTGACTGTTCTTACAACTATTGTTAAACTACTAATTGCAACAACATCTTCAACATCATGGAAAATTTTAGGTGGAGATTGATGTTGCAGATACTTATAATGGATATCCATTCCAAGGCAAACTTTGCACCAAATAGTTGCATAAGAACAAGTATTAATTGCTTTTAGAGCTTCCTAAATGGTTCTGACTTGTTAGTACTTGCAAACTTGTAGTCCTTTATACTGAAAATAAAAAAATGGATTTCTCTCTTTTTTACCTGAGGTGGTAAACTTATTACTGACTGCACAAAACTTATTATGCAATTTTCTTTTTTACTCCCAGTCAGTCATTGTTATATTCATGAGTGACTACTTGAGTAATTGAGTTTCTAAGTCATATCGTGCTCTTGCAGTTGAAGAAATTGGTCAAGTCACCAGAAACTTGCAAGAACTTACTCTGGAAAAGGATGATAGAGCAGTGCCATCTGAAGAATATAATACCCCTTCTGTGGTAATTCCGGATCATTTGCAAGTTCAAAATATAGATTGCTCGCACTTGAGCTTTGGTAGTTTTGGAACTGGCATGGGTGCTGCTGCATATTCTCCTGGCACCATGAATTCTGTGCCTGTAGAAACTAACTTGGAAGAGCCACATAGTGAATCTGATATTGCTTCTGTTGGGCATAGGGACACTAGGTATAGCGTTTAAGTATATTGTAAGATTTGGTGTTTCTCTGTGCTTTATTATTTTTCATGACTGAAGTCTCCATCTTCTACCATTGCAGAAGTTCTGATTATTATGTTGACGATTCTTTGAGAAATGCATCTGATGGTGGTTTGTTCCAAAGAAGCAGTGCTGGTGCAAGGGATTATGATACATCTTCCGCTCCTCAACAAGAAGAGTTGAAGCATGAGAATGCTG
Organism: Schizonepeta tenuifolia; assembly: GCA_029490685.1. Classification (NCBI taxonomy): domain Eukaryota; kingdom Viridiplantae; phylum Streptophyta; class Magnoliopsida; order Lamiales; family Lamiaceae; genus Schizonepeta; species Schizonepeta tenuifolia. Next base: position 46,976,937 of record CM055955.1, on the reverse strand, counting down.
AAGGGGCCCATGGAAGTCAGTATTCTTTCCCCCCTTCCAACCCTGGCTACGCCTTTGATGGCGCTCAACATATAAATGCGAATTTCAGTCAAACAAGTTCCCAGATGCAAAATCTGCCGTTTTCGGACGTTATGGTAAAAAATCTTTCCCTCTGTATTCAAGGAATTCGATAATTATTTAATGTAGTGAAAAAGGGCATATATTATATCAAGTTGTGTGTTAAGATGCCTTCTCTAAAGATGACAGTGTCTTAAGCTGTTTCTGATATTATTTTCCTGGCATTTGAATCTGAAATAGAAAGAGATACTTTATTCATAGTAATAAATTGAAAATCAATGATTTGCCAATAGTTTATTTGTTTTAACTTCGTATTAATGCATCACTTAGTTATAACATAGTAGAAATCATCTCTTAGTTATCAGAATGTGCTTTAAAAGATTTTGGTAGTTTCTAAAGCATTCTAAGCTCGATACTTCACTTGATGTATCGTGTGTAATACATCATGCAACTCTAGTATGATTGGTACTCTGCTTGCTGAACCATTCCCTATTCCTGAATTATAGATTATAAATATTGTAGGGTGTTATTTGTGTGTATTGTTATAGGAAAATTTATATTAGTAAGATCTGGTGTTGATAGCTTCTCTCTGGTTATTATTCGTTCTTATGTAGCTGTTAATTTTGTTAGTTTTCTTTTATGGGTATTTATTATCAAAACAATAGTCTGACAGCGGTCTTATATGTTTGGAACGATGTTGATATAAGTTTGTGTCGTTGTAGCATCTTTGACTTTTACTATTTGTTATATCGTGTACTGTGGGATGAATTAAGGATATCTGTACTTAGTCACTTTGTACTGGAATGGAATTAGTTGTTTCAGGATTTTCTAGTCATTTGGACAAACGTGTTAACTGGAAGGAATGAAATATTGGCTAGAACATAGGTGGCACATTTGTCAAGGTCTACATCTCATTCAAGTTCAAGGCATTTGTCAAGAATATCTTACAAAATCTGTAAAATGAGTTGCTTTATTCACGTTATTGAGTTGTGATTGCGCGGACAATACTCTGAACATTGCTGAATATATCGATATCAGTTACTTCAATGATTTGTTCACATCATGTATGAGCATGCAGTTGGACCTTTACCTTTTGCTATATGTTATCTTTTATTGTACAAAACTGATTGAAGCTTTTCGATTACTTAGTTGCTAACGTCTTTTGTTAATAGCAGTCATACACAAATGCGCTACCAAGCAATTTGCCCCCTGCTAATGTTCAGCCCACCAGAGAAAGTGATCTCCAGTACTCTCAGTTCCCTGTGACACAATCTATGTCTACCAAATTTGGAAATTCTGTCGGTTCAGCGATTTCTATGTCGGAGGTACTTGTTTAATCTGGTGAACTTTAATAGTACTTGTCATTTGTGACATGCTGTTGGAAGTGCTTTGTGTGGGTATGTTAGTGATTTGGTGTAAATTGTTTTGTGCAAAACGTAGTAGCATGTTTTATGACAGTAATTTCACAAGGTTCACTAAACCGGGGCATGCATGCAAAAAAGCATTCTATGAATTTACAGCTGAATATGTTTATGCGACTGTTCAGGCATTGAAAACCGCTGGTTACTCGTTGACACAACAAGCACCACAAAACCTTCCTGGAACCAGCGTTGCCACAGGACCTCCTCTTCCCCAACACCTTGTACATCCATATTCGCAGCCCACTGTTCCTCTGGGACCGTTCACTAATATGATTGGCTATCCGTTCATGCCTCAGAGCTACACCTACTTGCCTTCTGCTTTTCAGCAAACATTTGCCGGCAACAACTCATACCATCAATCTCTAGCGGCCGTACTTCCCCAGTATAAAAACAGTGTTTCTGCCAGTAGTTTGCCTCAGTCTGCCGGCATAGCTTCAGGATACGGTGCTTTTGGAAACAGCACAAATATCCCTGGAAATTTTCCTGTGAATCCGCCTGCTGCTCCATCTGGTTCGTCTTTAAGCTATGACGATGTCTTAAGTTCTCAGTATAAGGACAACAGTCACTTGGTCTCACTTCAGCAGCAGCAGGTATGTCATATGTTCTAGTTAGTGAGATACAAAATTCCGTAAATGCTACACACTTATTTGAATTTCTCTGAGTTATTGAGGCTGACTCGTCATATATTATCTCAGAGCGAAAACTCGGCAATGTGGCTTCATGGACATAATTCAAGGACAATGTCAGCTGTTCCAGCAAGCACATACTACAATTACCAGGGACAAAATCAGCAATCTGGTGGATTCAGACAAGGGCAGCAGCCATCGCAGAACTATGGAGCTTTGGGTTACCAGAATTTCTACCATTCGCAGAGTGGCATATCATCACTCGAACAGCAGCAGCAGCAGAACCTAAGAGATGGGTCGCTAGGTGGCTCACAAGGACAGCAACAGCAACAGCAGCCTAAGCAATCACAATTATGGCAGAACAATTACTAATTCCATCACCTCCTGGTTTTTCAGGGGAATGTAATCTGTGCAAGAAAAGTGGCCTTTCTAGCCGTTATATGTTTGGATTTTATGAACTTTTCACTAATGGAATGGTTTTGACTGGCCACTGCCCTGTGCCTGGAGGTTGTATTTTCTCATGTTTGTCGCCGCTTGCTTGATATCGATGTTGATGTTGATGTTGATGTTGATGTTGATGTTGATGTTGATGTAATAACGTTCGTTAACCTAACGTAACGTAGGAACGCGAGTGCTAACTTTGTGTTAGTTGAGTAAACTTCTCGTTTTAATCTTTCTGCACTTTTTAGTTGCATACCATTTTCCGGATATAGACTTTTTGATCTATGCCCACTAAGTTATCGTATATCTTTCTGTATGCAGTCGTGAATATTAATGTTTTGTTACAAATTTATTAAATAGAAAGCTACGGCTGAGGTATTTATAATTCGGCTCGAGGAAGATTGTTTTGTAAACAAATTGAGCTCTAGCCAGACTTTGCTCGACGTATAAGATGAACATGTTTCTGAGCCTCACAAACAATATGTGCCTATACAAGTGTGTTGGCGAGCGAGAAAAATATTCGTAAATAAGTTCTCTAATAAAGAAACAAGTATATATATTTAAAGGAAGATGATCAGACGAGATAGATAATACATTTTACTTCCGTTATCCTCTAGGCTCTAGTTGATTAAATAAGTAGGAATGTTGACTTAGATTCATCCCTTCTCCGTGAGTTAATAAAACATACCCCCTCTGTAAGTTTATTTTATAATATATTTCTTTTTGGAATATTTAATTTATTTTGTAACATTTTTTTTATGAAAATAATTAGAAAATCACTTAATTCACTTTATATATAATATTTTTTTTATAAAAATAATTTAAAAATTACTTTATTCACATTATACATTTTAAAACTATTTTATATCATATCACCAATATTTTATTTAATTTAAAAATATTTTATATTATTTTATTATTACATTAATTAGCATTTTTACTTTTAATACTCTTCTTATTTATATCGGTGCCAAAAAGAAATACTCCTATTATTAGGAACGAGACGGAGGGAAGTATATTGATTAGGTAAAATTATGCATTTGCATTCGTAATGTTGAATTGTGTGAAGAGGTAATCTGAAATCGGTTTAGCAAATTTGACGGTTTAAAGCTGACAAACTTATTTAATTAATTAAATGATCTGACACTCGTGGATTATTCTGAATGAACTTCACCACCTCTTCTCTTGGGATTCTCCCTCACACGTTGAAGTAGAAGCAAACTGTAGCGTGACAAAACTCGCCGAGGCGCCGACTCTTCTCTGCAAAGCTCTCACTCCTCTCTCCGCTGCCGATAATTCATCCGTGATCTCGGTAATTTTCCGTTTTTTTAGTTTCTTTTCCTTTTCTTAATTTTGCTAGTAATTAATTCTTTAGGGAGAAGAAAATAGAATTAGAAAGGAATTGAGGCGAGCTATTTCAGCTGTCGCTATGCGTCTCGGGGTTGGTAATTGTTGCATTTGAGTCGAATGTGGTTCTGAGTACCTGAATTGAACTGAACTTTTAGCTTATTTCGTGTTATTGAAGTAATTGGATTTTAGCATTTCAAGTACTTTACAGCACGTTGCAAACTCGCAACTCCTCTGTGTGTGTGTGTGTGTGGTTTAAATATTGAGATTTTCACGCCTCTATTGCAGTTATCTGGATGATTTTTTTTTCCGTTAGAGGAGGGAGAAAGCGCTGCATATTTGATTTAAGCGAATAGAGGTATAATTCGGTAGGAACGTTTTAGAACCTCCAAAACTGTATGTTTTAATTCTACGAGGTGCAACATGATGAGTGAGGAGCGTTCTTCAAATACTAAAACAAAGACGGTAGAAAACCAGAGAGCTCACAACAATAAGGATGCCATGTCAGGGAGTCAATTGTGGACTGATGGACTAATTTGCGCTTTCGAATTCATCCGAACGACTAGAAGACCGGTCGTCCCAAAATCTGCTTCAAGTATCAAGCCATCTCGTCCATTAGATGAATTTAATGTGAAGAACCAAGCGCACTATGATGAAGGCATAGAGTCGACCCCACGAAGATCAAGACGGAGCCCTCTTCTGGAATCTGAACCCCTTTTTGACCTGGAAGGTAAACAAGCTGGCTCTTCGAACGTGGATGGCCAAAAATCTCAAACAGATGGACTGCATCCCGTTGTAAGGTGTGAAGGGAGTTGTTGGGTTCCGATTGGATGGGCTAGGATTTCAGAACTCGTCCAAACAGTCCAAGCTGATGCAGAATGGGCCACTGAACATTTTGAGTTTGTGGATGGTGAGGATGATATTACTGTTGCGGACTTAGCTGCCCCATACTGGGAGAGGCCAGTTGGTCCTACATGGTGGTGCCACCTTTCTGCCGGTCATCTTAATGTTGAGGCATGGCTTAACGCTGCCCAGTGGTTGCATCCTGCCATTAGAACTGCTTTGAGAGATGAAAGCAGATTGATAAGTGACCGGATGAAACACCTCTTTTATGAGGTATATGGAATAATGTACTATTACAATGTGGCCAAGTTGTACTCTTCAAATGAAATAGAAGAGTATAGTTGTGAACTTTACAGCTTAAGGGGTACATAGTGTTCTAATTTCCCTGCAATACTTAATTTTGTATACAGGTACCTGTAAGGGTTGCTGGAGGTTTACTGTTCGAGCTTTTGGGACAATCTGCTGGTGATCCCTTTGTTGAAGAAGATGATATTCCTGTTGTTCTTCGTTCATGGCAAGCTCAGCATTACCTATTAACTGTTCTACATGTTAAAGGATCTGCTGCAAGAATCAATGTGTTGGGCATTACAGAAGTTCAGGTCTATTTTCCTTAAATACATCATTTTCAGCATTAACAATCTCTAACGAATTAGGTTGATTCTGCACAAATTTTGTTGAAAATAGTTGCTTTTCCATTCCAGGAACTTCTTCTTGGTGGTGGTTATAATACTCCACGAACAGCACATGAAGTCGTAGCAACTTTAGCTAGCCGCCTGGCACGGTGGGATGACAGGTGAGATTACTGTGGCTTGTTTTCTTGATTATAGTGGATAGGTGATAAAATTTACTTGGTCCCGTTAAGTGTTAACGAGTTCTGTATAAGTAAGAAATGTCATAAATTTGTGCTGGCAACAGTCGATCAATATCTCATTTGCTCCTTTTGACATAGAAGGAAATTAACACTCAGTGCATTATAAATATAATTCAACCTTCAATGTAGAAATTTTAGTAATTTAAGTGGTCATATCTTGAGTTCTTACTAGCTTGAGCAATATTATAGCGAAGGAGGATCCATAAGCCTCTCCAAATAATGTCGCACTGACCAGTTATATGGTCTTGGTATGCAACCTGATTTTCTTTGATTTAAGGCTATTCCGGAAATCCATATTTGGGGAAGCAGATGAAGTGGAACTGAAGTTCGTGAATAGGTACTATAAGCTACATAAACCAACTTTTAATTCAATTATGTGCAAGTCCTCCCTCTCTCTCACCATATCCGCACATCTCTCCGTCATTGATAGGAGAAACCGTGAAGATCTGAATCTCCTTGGGGCTATACTCAACCAAGAAATAAGAAGGTTATCAAGACAGGTATATATACCTGCCATAGCATTCCAATGTGTTTTGAATACATATTTCGTTTCAGATATGTACTACATATATTTGCTCTTATGGAGCAAATACCCTAAGTGAGCCTGTAATATAGTAGAAGACCAATTATAGAAGCCATAGATGGATGTGAACACCATCTTAAAAGCTTTAGACCAGGTATAATTTGAGATTTCAACTAGTGCTCAATATCTGTGCTATATCAATCTCTCAAATATATAACATTACATTCAGAGCAAGTTTAGGATGAACTTAAAGAGATGGCCGCGTAATCTTTTGTGGGCTACTGGTTTGTGTTGAACACTTTCCGATTCCGAAACACTTGGTAGTTTTTCGTAGAAATTTTCGTCCTGTAAAACAAACTATCACCTGCTTCTGCCAGCGGTTATAATTGCTTTATTGAAATACAAGTTATGCATAAAGAGATAAGTTGCCATTTTTTTTTAATGTGTTTTAAATAAGATGTCATGATTTTTAAATGTTTTTTTTATCTTGTTGATGTCGCTTTACACATGCTACATAATCATTTTCTTCTTGTTCTTTGAGGGATTTGACACATAATCCTTGATACTGAAGAGTGAACTTCTAGTGAACATAGGAATACAAAATGCATATCTGATTTTATACATGTGGAAATCTTAGTACATTCCTTTTGGTTAGCACATGCTTAAAAATGCATTCAGTACTTTTCATGTGCTACAGTTTCATTGTATATACAACTTTGAGCTTGCAAATAATTTATGCAAAGTTTGTTCTTCTATATTGTCTATTCTTGGAAAAGTTTAGGTTATTAGAGTAAAATGGTCTCTTCATGCAAGAGAAGAGATAGTTTTTGAACTCCTCCAGCATTTGAGGGGAAATTTGACAAGAAGTCTGCTGGAAGGGATAAGAAAGAGTACAAGGGAAATGATTGAAGAGCAAGAAGCAGTTCGTGGACGCTTGTTTACCATCCAAGATGTCATGCAAAGCACAGTCCGTGCATGGTTGCAGGTTTGTTCTAATTTGAGATATAAGACATCCACTTCCTATAATGCTTGGAATCTAAGCTTTGAATTTAATGCACAAGTTTTGGTTTCCTTCTTTCTCGTGTCAGTCTACATATAAATATTAATTTAGTGAACAAGGCCTCAAATGGCAAGGGGAAAAAATCTTAAATTGCCAGGACAACTATTCTTTCCTAAACTGTCTTTTTAGGCAATAAAAACATCTTATTATAGGGTTCCTTTTTTTTCTTTTAGTTGATAGAAAATTTTCAATAACTTAGAAAATACTTTTCTATTTGTATCCTGTAATCTGCGTCATTATTGTGCCCGATGAACATATTGCTTTATCCCATAATCATAGTTTGTATGTTCAATTACAGGATAGAAGTCTTACAGTCACTCACAATCTAGCCGTTTTTGGAGGATGCGGCCTTGTTCTTTCCATCATCACTGGGTTGTTCGGGATCAATGTGGACGGAATCCCAGGGGCACAAAACACACCATACGCGTTTGGTCTATTTGCAGGACTTCTCTTCTTCATAGGTTTTGTGCTAATCGCAGTTGGGTTGATATACCTCGGGTTGAAGAAACCGATAAGGGAAGAGGACGTTGAAGTGAGGAAGATGGAATTGGACCAGTTAGTGAAAATGTTCCAGCATGAGGCAGAGACACATGCCCAGGTCCATAACCAGAAGCCTGTCTCTCGCAATAATTTGCCCCCAACAGCTGGAGATAGGTTCCGACATGACCCTGAGTATGTTCTTATACCTTAACATGACCAAACTAGTAATTCGGTAACTACCAAGTTCAACTATGGTAAGGATCTTATTTAGTATGCATGTTGTTTGAGGTGAATTCATGAAACAACAGCAGATTAATTTGCAGTTCTTTTGGGAAATGGAGTTGCACTTCGATGTTCACAACTACGTTCCTTAATTTATTTATGTTTTTGTCTTTACTATTTGACACCCATGGACATGGAACGTGAGACCGAGAAGCGACTTACATTTCCAAACACGTCTCAACATTTTGTCAACAAGGTAAAAAATCCATGTGGCACACTTGATATGATATGAAGGCACGGTAGAACCTCTATAAAGGAATACTTTATTTAGGAATAAATTTTTATTTTGTCATAAAATTTCATAGTCCCAACTTGGGACCAATTATAAATAGAAGTAAACTTTATATTTGTCATAATTCATAATATTTGTTTTAGGTCCCACCTTAAAAAATGCACCTCCATTTAGGAATCAATTACAATAAATATAAAAAAATATATACATATATCTTGTTTAGTATCATCCTCTGGAATATTTCACCTTCTTGCCTAATTACTTCAATGATTTCTTTTTCAATAAAAGCATACACAATTTGTTGCTCGTTTGGATAATAAAGGAAGATATTCATGTCCATCTGGTCGAAGTGAAGTTCTTTTATATGAATATTCAACTCTTCAAGTAGTTTTTGATTCTCTTCACCTATTTCTTTTGTAATTATACAATACTTTTATCTAGTAATTACAATAATTATGTATTGTATCTCCTTAGGGATGATCTAATGGTAAAAAGTGAGCACTTGAGACTGAGAGGTTTCAGGTTCGAACCTCATGAAGCGCCTCTATAGGTCGAGTCTGTCACACATGTATTTGGTATGTGGTTTGCAGGTTACTAGATGGAGGTTTATCCAGCGCGCACCGAAGGTAGCGGCTGCGAATTCCCATGATATAAAAAAAAAATGTATTGTTCATGCACATTAAAATAAAATTAAAAAAAATTATACTTCTATTAGAATTAACCTTCCATTTTCTCATAATTTTTTGCAGTCCCAAAAGTATTCCTTTATAGAGATTTTACTATAGTACACAAGTAATATAGCAAAAATACACGCCACATCGAATGCAAAATGTAACATAATTTTCCATCACCAGAATCTAGGCCTCGTGACATTTAAAAGAAGATTAAGACATTGTGACAAATGACATTAAAAAAAAGATCGCACACTGTGACAAAATATAATAATACGATAAATTAAGAGCACAATCTTGTACTGAAAATTCAAAATTGCAGTTTCATCTCCAAAACTCGATAAAGCAAGAATAACCATATTATGTCAACATTAACATATCTTTAGAGAGGCTGTTAAATTGGAGTCGGGAATTCAGCCGTGCAATAGAGAATCAAATGCTACATTTCCAATCTGTTAATACTAAGGAAATCAAGCCTTCTGCAGATCACTTTGTAGTCATAATTTCTTACTAGAAATCCAACATATCATCCCTTCAGAAGGGCCCCAACAAGATGTTCGCGTGCATTTTGCAATGCTTGACTTATAGTCTGCATAAGAGGAAATTACAATAAGATTTTAAGAAGTTGAGCGAATATGAGATAATCAACCTCTCAATCCATACACAAAACTCCAGAGGAGTATCGTATCTTAGAAACCAAAGAACCACATACCTGCTCAGATAGTGGAGCTCCAGAGTCGATACTATGACTTGCGACTTTACTTGCAATACTATTTGCATCAGTTTCCAGAACAATGCTGCACATGGAAAAGATAGGTCTCGTGGAAATATCAACAAATGTTAAAAAAATTACAAGAGAAGCTTGTTGCTACAGCCTACACGCCTTATGTTTTTACAAGGTTATCTTATCTGCTTATGTATCTCATAGAATACTATTAATCTATGACTAACAGCGATCCATCTTGAATAGATTTTTTAGATCAGGGAGGAAAATTAAGAAGATGCTTACCCGCCATCAACAATTTCGTCAATACACAGAAGAATGAGATCCAAGTTTTCGAGTGCCTCCCTCTTATCGACATTGTCCCTGGATGTAAAATACAGCAAAGTGGAGCAAAGTGTACTTGAAGCACATATTACAACTAGTAAACATCCTGAGAGGCAAATAAAAAGACCATGCCACTCACCTGAGTAGAATACCAACAGCATCAAAGAATCCCTGAAGAACCGAGGCTAAGATTACTTCATTTTCATCTTCACCTCCAGTAACAAAAAAGTGCAGGTCTTGAACAAACTTGTATACAATGATGTTGCTCTCAAACATAGTTATCTCCGCTGGGAAGATTTCGGCAAGGAAAAGCAAAGGCTAACATTAGAATTATAAGCTATCTAGTCTCCACAGATATGGAAATAATTTAAAGAAATATCTCATAAAACCTTACAGTTCTAGCTTGGAAATAGCACCATACAGTTAGTCAAGGAATCATGTTTCACTGTTTGCCAATTGCAATGTAATGATATGTGAAGGAGCATGATGCCTAATGGGCATTTTAAAGGTAACAACATAAGCTTAGTCAAATATGTGAAGCAACGGCTCTAGTCTATCAGACTATGATACCTTAGGAGCATTTCAAAGGTAACAACATAGGTTTACTCAAATCCAGAACCATAAGTCAACTAAGGTTTCCTTACAACACAAGTCCTACTTAATCTTTGAGCAGAACTTGGAAATGAACATAACATTGAATGAAAAAGTTAAAAACTTAGATAGAACCTTCTGTTCGGGCATTTGTCTTCTGAGTCTTAGTAAATACAGCCTTCTCAAAAGCTTCCTTTGCCTTATTAGTAGGCCAGTCATCCGAATAGAACTTGCTAGCAACACGGTTCCCTTCTGAATCCAGAAGAAGAATGTTCTTCACAGAAGGGCACAACTCCTGGCAAAGCAAAGGCAACCCACTAAAATATTACAAGAAAATAAGCAACACAGGAGTACGGATCATTCCCACATCCTTCATATGAGATGATCAATTTCAGTCATATGAGCAAAAAATAAACTAACAAGGACAAAAAAAAAGATATGCCACAATATTTAGATGTAAGTAAAGGTGCACAATCTGTTGAAATAGAGCCATAATAGGGATAATGTATAAGATACATACGTATTCATGCTTTCTCATTTGACCTATTTGTCTTATGCAAATCATAAGTTAATACAGAATTTGTACGATTATTCCCGTATCAATAAAATGAATAGATGGTTTTTTTTTTTTTTTTTTTTTTTTTTTTTTTTTTTTCCCACTCAAGATACTGCATTCTCATCGAGCATCAATTACAAATGCGTCACAGAGCAGCAACTATTGCTCGGAATCTCCATTCTACAGTATTTAAATAAGGGATTCAGTGAAACCTAATATTTATTTCCCAAAATTGTTCATCAATATAATGAAAGCATTAGCTCTTAGTGCACAGATAACCTAGACAACAAGTCTTTGTTCGATGAGCATCATTTGATCGATTCAAACTAAGAATCATATAGTTGACGACTCTAGTCAGTAGAACTTGAACAAATAGGGTTAGATCCATCACAAAAACAACACCGGTTCATTGTGTGTGTCTGTGCGTGTGCGTGCGTGTGTGTGTGTGTGAGAGAGAGAGAGAGAGTGAGAGAGAGATACCATGGCTGGTGAGAGAAGGTATTGGGGTGTTATCGCGCAGATCGTGATTCACTCGGCCTTGAACGAGTTCAGAAACGAGTCTCCATACTTTCAACGGATAAAATTCGTATTTGTTTCTGACGAAAAGGGGAAAATGGGGAGAAAAACAATATTTGCATTAAAATTGGGCGTGACAAATTAATATTAGAAACAAAAATTTTAATTGATTGAAAAGTGATTTATTCAAATTAGACTTATTAACATTTTGCAATTTTTTGGGTACCTCGAAACATGAAATCGATCTTGATGTCTTAGTTTAATATGGTTACTAGTATACAACCCGTCGAAAATCGACAGAAAATTATATTTAAAAAAATTATAAAATTATTAAATAAGTATATGATAGATTAAAAAAAATATTACTTGTTAATTATTTTTGCGTTCAATCACTTGATTGTTTAATATACTAAATTCATTTAGAATTTATATTATGTACTTGAAAACATGACAACACACACACATGGAAGCAATAACTAAAAAGTAATTAGATTAACATAAATTTAAGAAAAGAAATCAAATATAATAAAATATAGAATTTATTAATGATAAGTTGACATATTATGTTATTTCCATTTTTATTAATAATAATAATATTATTTTTTATTAAAATAATAATTTTATTAAATTTATCGTATATAACCTGTCGAAAATCGACAGGAAATCACTATTCCATAAATTCTTCTCAAAATCGATGTAGGATAAAGAGGTGGATCGTTCTGATAGAAAATATCCTCTATCTCACATTGATTTAGAGAAGAAAGTAATTTTGAAGAATGTCAAGCTGACTTAATCTTACATTATGAATTCAATATAAAATTAAAAAAAAAAATCACTCGAACTATCGATTAGGAATTGACCCGTCTAGCCCCACAGTTTTGTGTCAGAACTGACCTGTTCACCACGGTTTTCATCGGAATCTGCCCGTTTACCCCATGATTTTGATCGGAGTCGGGTCATCTACCCGACAGTTCTAAGTCAGAACCACCCCTCTCAAATTGAATTTAAAAAATAACTTTATCACATGTTTACATCTCAAACTCATATAGTAATGTCTGTTAAAAATTCTAATATAATCTGTTGGGAAATTTAAGTAAAGTTTTGATTGATTCCAAAACCAATTGACCCCAACCGAGTAGATGTTGCCATATCCTAATGTTAGTATTTAGGCTCGCTGTTTGAGCAATGTTGAGATTTTATCTTTACAGGTCTCCAGCTGAAGACGGCAACATGGCGTTACTCGGATAGAACTACAGATGGAAATTCGGATGTGTAACATCAGTTGTAAGAAAGACAATTGAGCGTTCAAGATACAGAACATCATATGTAAGAAATACAATTGAGCGTTCAAGTCAACTGATCAGATGTAAGAAAGACAACTGAGCATTCAAGCCAACTGTTCAGATGGAACATCAGTTGCAAGACTCAATCCGATAGATCGACAACATGAATTTCAAGACAGCTGAGGGTTCAACTGTTCCTATTCAGACAGAAGGTCAGATGAAAATATCGATCAGATGGAACATCAGCTGAAGACCACTCGGATGAAGACCAAAACTTCTCAACCGATTAAACAAGGTTGAAAGAAGAGCTGATGTGCCAGAACCGAAGAATGTTGTGGAAGCTCTCAACTGTGTTCATTGGACAACAACTATGCAAGAAGAGCTGAATGAATTTCTACGCAACTGTGTATGGGAGTTGGTAGAAAGACCAAATGGTGTCAAAGTCACTGGATTAAAGTGGATTTTCAAGAACAAGAGAGACGCCATTGGATTCATCGTGAGAAACAAGGCAAGGTTGGTAGCTCAGGGATATTGCCAACAAGAAGGAATTGATTTCGAGGATTCTTTCGTGCTTGTTGCAAGGCTGGAAGCCATCCGAATATTTCTAGCCTATGCCGCATTTCACAAATTCAAGGTTTATCAGATGGATGTGAAGTGTGCCTTCCTCAACGGTGATATTAAGGAAGACGTTTATGTTGAACAGCCTCCCAGTTTTGAGACTGGAGATGGAAGAGTGTATAAGTTGAAGAAAGCGATCTATGGATTGAAGTAAGCACCTAGGGCTTGGTATGACACTCTATGTGGTTTTCTTCTGAACTCGGGGTTTAAATGAGGGTCAGTTGACAAAACACTGTTCACCATAAAAGTTGGAGAAGACATACTTGTTGTGCAAATCTATGTTGACGACATCATATTCGGTTCCAAGTCGGAGGAGCTGTGCAAGAAATTCGTAACTCTCATGAAGGAGAAATTCGAGATGTCGATGATGGGCGAGATGAACTATTTTCTTGGGCTACAGGTGAAGCAGTCATCAAAAGGGATTTTTATCAGTCAGTCCAAATATACAAAGGAGCTCATCGCAAAGTTCAGTTTGCAGTCAAGTAAAACTACAAGGATCCCGATGAATACTAACTGGAAGATTGAACCCGGATCTGAGGAAAAGCTCGTGGATGCCAGTAAGTATAGAGGGATTATTGGTTCTTTGCTTTATCTAACCGCCAGTCGGCCAGATATATCTTACGCGGTTGGAGTGTGTGCTCGGTTCCAAGTTCAGCCAAGGGAAGCACACATGTTGGCAGCAAAGAACATCATTAAGTATCTGAAGGGTACTGTTAATGTTGGGTTGTGGTACCCAGCTGACGACAATATCCAACTGTCCGGATACTCAGATGTGGATCTAGCCGGAGATCGGTTGGACAGGAAGTCCACATCTGGACATTGTCAGTTCATGGGAAACAAGTTAGTCTCATGGTTCTCCAAGAAACAAGCATGTGTTGCCACTTCTACAACCGAGTCAGAGTACATGGCTGCCGGTAGTTGTTGCATGCAAGTGTTGTGGCTCAAGCAACTGCTGAGAGATTATGAAGTCGCAATTGGATAGGTTCCCATCCTTTGTGATAGCTCAAGTGCCATTGCTATCTCTTTGAATCCTGTTCACCATTCTCGGACGAAGCACATTGACATCCGACATCATTTTATCTGAGATCATATTGAGAAGAAGGATGTATCTGTGGAGAAGATTCCAACTGAGATTCAGAGAGCCGATATCTTCACCAAACCTTTAGCCGAAGCACGGTTCAAAATGTTATGCGATCTCCTTGGATTGTTGGATCCATCAGATGAGGAATTAGCCGAGGTGAAGATATAGATATCCATCTGAGGGGGGAGCTTAGATGAAGGGGGAATCTCAGATGCGGGTCGCCAACCGAAGACATCAGACGTCAGCTGAACAGACGAACTCGAGTCAGCTGATGGCATGCCGTGACATTGGAACACAGCTGATTCTGACATCAGCTGGCAGGTATAACACAACTGATCCCGACATCAGCTGGCAGGTATTACACAACTGATTCCGTCATCAGCTGGCAGGTATCATTTATGGCTGAAGGTTGTTTGTGTCTTAAATGAGAATGTTTGAAATAAATTCAAACATTTCTGAGCATGTCAGTTAGATTAAAATAGCCATCATAGCGCATTAAATGTAAAGTACGGCTGAACATCAATAGCCTTACTTTATAGTGCGACTGGGCTGACATGAAAACAATTCACCTTCTCACGCGCGGGTATTGGAACTCGGAATTCAACGTCAGTCAAAGCTAGTCAACAGTCGCGAGATCTCAGCCGTTGATGGATTCGCGCCATTCAACCCTGGCCGTCGATTTCAAACGACCCAATAACCTATAAAAGGCGGAAAATCAGGAAGTGATTTCTTACCTTCTACATTTGTGATTATCTGCTTAACTGTTCATCTTCGTCTCTGATTCTGTCTCACCATTTTCTACAAGTTCTTGTTTACTTCTCTATATATAATCTTCATAGCAACACTAAATGGCACCAAAAGCTTCTTCGCAAGGAAAGAAGATGGCATCATCGGGACCAGCTCTAGTCCCTTCGTCATATGAGGAATCTTTCGACATGATGTTATCGAAGATCCATTAAGCAGATTCTTTTAGAAGACGCTCTGGATTCGCCGGTGTTATCCCCCCTCGCCAAACTTCTCAGGGAGAACGGTCTTCTTAAGTGGGCAACGCTCTTCCCCACTCACCTTCTCAGGCGACAGGTCGGGGAATTCTACTTGAACCTGAAATCTCCTATTGACAGCCGAGATGGCCTTGTTTCAGAAATCTCAGGCAGACAGCGCGACGTCCCTGCCAGAACCATCTGACGCGTCACCGTCTCCATTCCAGTTTCCGATATGCTTCGCTCCATCATTCCACCAAATATGACCGCCACGGACACCGTCGAGAACATCACCGATGCAGATGCCGATCAATTTCTTGAGAATGCTCTCATCACTGCAGAAAAATTGAGGAGCAACATGCAGCGAACGAAGTTGAAGCCCGAGCATCGACTTTTGTTCGATGTTGTATCCAAGGTTATCTTCGGATACAGCACAAGCAGCTGATTGCTTTGGAGCACAAGCACAAGCACAACATCAACTGGTTTAAATACTTCGAACACCAGTTGATAATGGAGAAGCAGAAGATTACTGAAACCACAACTGACTCTGGGGAGAAGTTGTTGAGTGTTAAGGGAACTCTCAACTTCGGAGTCAAAATATCTGCTCTGATCCTTCTCGCAACAAAGAATCAGAACATGGTGTGGAAAGATTGTGAGGAGACCCCAGTCAAGAGGCAGATACTGTTCCCAACAGCCAAGAAGGCTCAGGATGTGATACGGAGTGTTTACACTCCCAAGGAGAAAAGGAAAGCTGTGAAATCAGCCGAGGAGAAAGATACAGCTGAGGAGCTGCCTCCAGCTGCCAGGCGCACTTCCAAATCGACAGCCGCACGCCGACTCAGGGATGAGTCAGACAAGGAGAAAGAGGAAGAGCCAGTGAAGAAGAAGTTGAGACTTCGTTTCAAGAAGAAGTCAGTTGCAAAACCAGCTGAGGAGGAACCATCTGAGTCAAGTCACTCAGTTGACGCGGCTGCCTTCGAGATTGTTCTTACAAAGATGAGATGGAAGGGATGGAAACTGAACCAAAAGATGAGCCGAACATCTCCTCGGATGCATCTTCTTCATCCAAGTCATCTAAAGATATTCCAACCTCCCCCACGGCAGGAGCTGATGCTGTACAGTCCAAAGATCCCCACACAGCCAGAAATTCTTAGCTCCCCACTCGATGCCAACATTGTGACCACTTCTTCGGCCAATGTTGAGGAACTTCTCGATCCCAACATCCCCACACAGTCAGAAATTCCGAGCTCCCCGCTCGATGCCAACATTGAGACCACTTATCTGGCCAATGTTGAGAAAACCCTTGAACTGATCCCATATGAAAATCTCTCTCCCTCCCCCATCGACGAAGAAGCTGATCGTCGAGCTGTCGCGCTGGAACATGAAGGCAAGTTGGCCTACTGCTTTCAGAAGCTTATCGGAATGTTCCCCGAGGCGCGCGACATGCCTACTTTTGCCACCCTTGGAACCGAGCTGCTGTATCAATTCAACATCATATTCAGCCACTGGTATGTCAAGGAAGATACCATCCGCATACACAGCTGGAACCAGCTCAAGGCCGATGAGTCACGTATAAGGGACTACTTCAACTACACCAACCTAGAAGTTGCGTACAACAACAAGGTTGCACTGCTGACTCGTCGTCTGGACATCAGCAAGGCAGAAGGAAGAGACACCAGGGAGACAGCCGAACAAGATTGTATTGCCTTCCTTGACAACATGCTGGTCAAGTCTGCTGATTTCATGGATGACCTTGACGCAGCCGCCGTAGCAGCCAAGCAGGAAGAGGAAGAGCTTCAACAGTACCTGGCCAATCGCCAAGCCATGGTTATTGTTGAACAACTAGCTCCAGATGAACAACCAGCTCCAGCTGATCAGCCAGCACCCTCCTCAGATGATTGCTGAGAGGGTCAATCAGCTGAGGAAGGAGATGCTTGCCAACATCCAGCTCAACAAAGAAGAACAACTGAGGATGATGGAAGCTCAGGAGGAAAAGCAAAGGGAGCTGCAGGAAGAGCGTGATGCGATGAAGGTGAAGCTGGATGATCTTTCAACATCCACCAGCAAGGACATCTCAGACCTGAAGACAACCGTTCTGGGAATCATATCCGAACTGAACGTGTTCAAGTCCATATCTGACTCAAATCTTGCCAAATCTCAACAGACTCAGGACGAAGAATGGGACTCTCGGTTCGAATCCAGATGGGCTGAGTTCGTCGCTTTCCAAACCGAAGTCTCTGAAACCTTCGCCGCCATGAAGAAAGCTGATGAAGAGCACCATGATAAGGAACTGGCGAAGAAGGTTGAAGTGGAATGCGCTGTTGATGAACTCTTCAACCGGATTCAGTAAGCTGAACAGACACTCACTTTTCTGGATGGCTCAGTCGCAAGCCTTGTTGTTGATGCCAAAAAGGGAGAAGATGTGATGCAGCAAGATGAGATCGGGGAAGATGAGACACCAGCCGAAGAATCTCAGCTGAAGAAGACCCAGCCGAAGAAGAAAGCTCAGAAGAAGAAGTCCGCTCCGAAGCCAACTGATAAGAAACAACAACAGCTGAAATCCATTGTTGTCGGCGGAGATGAAATGGCAAAGGACATGGAGCAGGCAAAGGAGTATGGAGTTTCCTACAACTCCATAGCTGAGATTGCAGCCGAGCTCGATGCTGAACTCGACGGTATCACAACCGAAGAGTGTATTGCTACTGCTAAGGCTATGGATGTTCCGGAAAAAGACTACCTGAATCCTGAATGGATAAAGAAGTTTGCAGCCAACCAAGCTACGAGAGTCAACAAGTTTGAAGAAGAGCTTACCAAGGTTACCAACAACTTGGACAAGAATATTGCCTCCCGCAGCCGACGACGAATTGAGAAACACCAAGTGAAGGCTGAAGCAAGGGTGAAGCAACAAAGACTGCCTGGAAAGATCAAGCTTCAAAGTCGCTTCAAACATGTTGACAAGTGCATGCCAGTTGAATGGAATGACGACTGGGAATCATTCAAGCAAGAGTTTCTGAATGATTTCTATTACAGGAAGGTGTACACAACTGAGGATCCAAGGAAAGCCTTCAAGGAAGCCCTGACCGAGCTACACTCTGGGGATCCGGGCATGTTCAACCAGTTCAGGCGAGCAATGATAGATGCAAAGCTAGATATGAACACCGTCCCCGTTCCTCAGAAGGTCACTTATCTCCCTCCATTTATCCCAGACACAAGAAATCCGAACAGGCAGAAGATTGCAGCCGAAGCAAGAAGAGTGTGTCATGAACATGGAATGGATATTTTAAAGGAGTCAAATGCAAAAAAAGATATTTTTGTCAGGATTTTTGGAAAGTATGGGCTGAAGTATTAGCCAAGTTAGAGTTTTTGAGCAACTGATGTATTTTGATTTTTGTGCTTATTTGTGTAAACACATCAGTTGTAATGAAAACTTTCACCTTATATCCGATTCATCTTGACGTACAATCTCTAGTTGTCCAAGCTCTGAATCGCAAAGTTATTTCAATACCATGTTATAACTGTGCTAACCCTTTGATGTTTAATCTTATAGACTGTCTAGAATTTCAGCTGAGATTTTAGATAGGTCAGTAGGGTTTAGATCAGTAGAGTTTTGGCATCATCAAAAAGGGAGAAATTGTTGGGAAATTTAAGTAAAGTTTTGATTGATTCCAAAACCAACTGACCTCAACCGAGTAGATGTTGCCATATCCTAATGTTAGTATTTAGGCTCGTTGTTTGAGCAATGTTGAGATTTTATCTTTACAGGTCTCCAGCTGAAGATGGCAACATGGCGTTACTCGGAAAGAACTACAAATGGAAATTTGGATGTGTAACATCAGTTGTAAGAAAGACAACTGAGCGTTCAAGATACAGAACATCAGATGTAAGAAATACAACTGAGCGTTCAAGTCAACTGATCAGATGTGGAACATCAGATGTAAGAAAGACAACTGAGCATTCAAGCCAACTGTTCAGATGGAACATCAGTTGCAAGACTCAATCCGATAGATCGACAACATGAATTTCAAGACAACTGAGGGTTCAACTGTTCCTATTCAGACAGAAGGTCAGATGAAAATATCGATCAGATGGAACATCAGCTGAAGACCACTCGGATGAAGACCAAAACTTCTCAACCGATTAAACAAGGTTGAAAGACTAAGGTTGAAATTTGAAATTCAAAAAGGAAGTCACGTGAAGGTTTGACGTTCTGTCATTACCTCATTTGGTCCAACACAAGGTTGTCTCAGAAGGAAAGCAGAAGTTCACAGTTGCCAAATCGAGAAAATCTGCAGAGATGAGAGACAAGCCATCGTTTTCATAGAACAGAGATCAACGGCTTATCCAACGGCTAGTTGATTCTCTCCGCCTATAAATAGAAGCCTTCATTCATTCATCAAGATAGAAGACTGAGCAGAGAGATACACGAGCGAAAGAACGACGAAAAACTGCACACAAGCTAAACTGCAATCAATCTCTAAGAACATCACTAGTTAAGAGTTCATAGAGTGATAGAATCTGTCTTGGTGTTTTCGATCTTAGTTTGAGTCTTCATTTGTTCAAGCTTAGATCCTAGCTCACTTCTTTGTTCGAGCTAGTAGTTGGAAAACCCACCCTTTTACACATCTCCTAAAAAGGATTGTTAGGACCCTGCTCTTCCCGAAATTGAGTAGATAGGTTGATAAGTACCCGTAAACTTATCTGTAAGGTTGATAAGTACCTGCAAACTTATCTGAACGGTTGCAAAGCCCGCGTAAGCTTTGTGATAGCTGTCCTAAAGAATTTGGACTGAGTTGTGTGGATTCACAACTCCCTGTGGACGTAGGAGTTCTCTCCGAACCACGTAAATTCTTTGTGTGTTTGTGTTTTCAGTTCAGTTACATTTTTGCATATCCAACTGACCAACTAACCAGCACTCAAAACTGCATCTTTACATTCTCAACTGATTTGGTTATTGACCGACCTTGCATCTGAGCGTGAGTTGTTTTACGAGTTATTGTTATTTCCACCACATTCCGCACAGCACCACTTTTCCAGCTGAGTATTCTTACTCAATTGTAATTCCAGCTGAATCGTCTTACTCAGTTGTGATAATTTTTTGGGGGTTGTTTTTAAAATTCTTATCTGGTGTATTCCCCCTCCATACACTAGAACTCGTATCGGGACCATCATAATCTGCCCTCATTTCTTTAATAATTTTCAAAACTCTATTCTTCTTCAAAATCGAAGCAAGAATCGTTTGAGGGTGCCACATAGGGTTGTATATAAATCAAATAATTTTGGCTCGATTCAGTATTCGATTCAAATTTTTTATATTCGAATTCAAAAATTTATGATTTGAATACACATACGAAAACCTTTTCTGATTCGATTAGTTAATGAATACGAATTCAAAATCTGATATTCGAAAATATTCGATTTCATATATAATACATATATATTATACAAATATATGTATATTTAAAAATTAAACTAAAGGCCAAACTTAAAGAAAAATAATAGTATTACTTATTTCTCAAAAATGTCAAACCCTATCTTTTCTTTCTTCAATATCTATCTTTTTAGTATCTAAGACAAATGTATGGATATAACATTTATTATTGAATTAAGTGTTTAATTGTTTCTTTGGTGAAATATTATTTCAGAAAATTTTCTTAATTGCGAATTAAATAATGTAAAAAATTTATAAAATTTCGAATCAAATATTCGAATAGTATGTTTATACTAAACTTAAAAAACCGAACCTAATATTCGATTCGAATCGAATATTAATGAATATCATTACGAATCGAATACGAATCAAAAAAATATTCGAAGTCGATTCGATTACTTGTTTGAATATGCGAATAATGTCACAAATCCGAATTTGGAACCATTTATTTGGAAAACTAATAAATTGGTTCCCTACAAAAAATAATTATTTATTCGGCCAACTAATGAATTGGCGAAATTAAATTAAATTATAAAAATATAGTTATTTATTCGGCCAACTAATAAATAAATGAGCCAAATAAAACTTTTAGTGCAAAGATGAGAAAATACACATTGATTCTAGGTATTTATAGAGTTTTCAATAGGTGATGTTTCATTGAATAACCGATGTGGGACACAAGGAACCATTTATTTGGAAAACTAATAAATTGGTTCCCTACAAAAAATAATTATTTATTCGGCCAACTAATCAATTGGCCAAATTAAATTAAATTAAACTATAAAAATGTAATTATTTCTTTGACCGACTAATAAATAAATGGGCCAAATAAAACTTTAAGTGCAAAAGATGAGAAAATACACATTGATTCTAGGTATTTATAGGGTTTTCAATAGGTGATGTTTCATTGAATAACCGATGTGGGACATAAGATTTTAGTAACGATAAATAAAATCTATTATTTTATATTAAAAAATCCAAAAATTTGAGAATTTAGATAAATAGGAATGGGGGATTAAGAGGGGTGCCACATAGGATTTTTTAAAAGAAGAGTCGTTTTCGTTTATATAATAACTTGCGTATAACCCATCGAAAATCGACGGAAAATTATAAAAATTAATAAAATAATTAAATAGTATTAATATGTGATAGATTAAAAAAAAATATTACTCCCTCCGTCCCAGGTTAGTATGGTTACTTTCCTTTTTTAGCCGTCCTGATGGTCCCGAAACGAGTTACTGGTGTATGGGGGTGGGGGGGAATACACCAGTTAGGAGTTTAAAAATCATCCCCCTAATAATATCACAACCGAGTAAGAAGACTCGGCTGGAATCACAACTGAGTGGAAAGACTCAGCTGGACTCACAACTGAGGAAGAAACACTCAGTTGGAAGTGAAGTGCTGTGCGGAATGTGGTGGAAATTAAACTCGTTAAAAACAACTCACACTTTTAGCACGGTTGGTCAATAACCAAAACAGTTGAATATGTGCGGATGCAGTTTGTATGCTGGTTAGACAGATAGATGAGTAAGCTAGAAATAACTGAGTAATGAAAAACACGAGCACACAGAGATTTAACGTGGTTCGGAGATAACCCTCCTACGTCCACGGGGAGTTGTGAGTCCACACAACTCTGTCCAAGTTCTTCTGGACAAACCACACAGCTTACCCGGGCTGTGCAACCGTTGCAATAAGTTTACGGGTACTTATCAACCTTTACAGTTAAGTTTACGGGTACTTAACAACCTATGTCAAGTTTGCGGGTACTTGACAACCTAACTACTCAATTACAGGAAGAGTAGAATCCTAAAACCTTTTCAGGTATGAAAGATAATGTTCCAACTAACAGCTCGAACAAGAAGTGAGCTGGGATCTAACACTCTACGAACTCTCACAAAGTGATGTTCTCAAGGTTCGATCTAAAGACACTCTGACACAATCTAATGCTCTAGAACTCTCAACAAGTGATGTTCTTAGAGACTAAATCTAAGTTAGCTCGAGTAAGGAATATAGTTCTTTCTTTCGCTCTGTCTCGTCTTGTGTGTCTTCTCTTGTGTGTCTTCCCTATTAATCTCCAATGAATGGAAGCCTCTATTTATAGGTGGAGAGAATCAACTAGCCGTTGGAGGAGCTGTTGATCTCTGTTCTTTGATAGCGACGGCTTGTCTCTCATCTCTGCAGACTTTCCCGATATGGCATCTGTGCTCTTCTGCTTTCCATCTGAGACAGCTTTGTGTTGGGCCAAATGGGGTAATGACTGAACGGTCAAACCCTCATGTGACTTCCTTTTGAAATTCAAATTCAAACCTTTCTGATAGTCAACCTCGGTTAGTCGGTTGAAAATCTTGATCTTCATTTGAGTGGTCTTCAGCTGATGTTCTGAACCGTCGAACTCTCAGCTGACTTTGAACTTCATGTTGATCTTCTTGTTTGAGTTCTACAACTGATGTTCTGAAACTGAACACTCAGTTGTCTTCCTTGTATTTAGTCAGTTGGGTTTGAACCCTCAGATGACTTCCTTTTCATCTGATGTTCTCTTCCTCTTTACTGCTTCTCATCTGATGAACGCTCAGTTGGTTTCCTTCACAACTGATGTTCTGAAGACTCCCCCCTCATTCCATCTGAACATATGAACTCTCAGTTGTCTTTCATCATAACTGATGTTCTGTCTGAGTGATGCCTTGTTGCCATTTTTAGCTGGAGACCTGGAAAGGTAAAATCTCAACTTTGCTCAAACAGCGAGCCTAACTTCTAACATTAGGTTCTAGCAACATCTACTCGGTTGGGGTCAGTCGGTTTTGGAATTCATCAAAACTCATACTAATAAATTTCCCAACAATTTCCCCCTTTTTGATGATGCCAAAACCACTTACAACTTGAAACCACTACTGATCTAAACCTCACTAACTTATCTAAAACCTCAGCTGAAATTCTAGACAGTCTATAAGATAAAACATCAAAGGGTTAGCACAGTTATAACATGGTATTTAAAAGACTTTGTGATTCAGAGTTTGGACAATGAGGGATTGTTCATCAAGGTGAATCTTATAACTGAATAGTTTTCATTACAACTGATTGTTACAAAAGATAGGCTCAAAAACCGAAAATTACAACAGTTGCTAGAAAACTAACTGAGCTAGTATTGTAGCCCATACTTGCCAAAAATCCTTACAAAAATTTCCCTCTTAGCAGGTGACTCCTTAGAAATATCCACTCCATGCTCCTTGCAGACCTGCCTCGTCTCAGATGCAATCTTCGTGCGGTTCGGGTTGCTGGAATCTGGGAGAAGAGGTGGCCGATAAGTAACCCTCTTGGGAACTGGAACAATGTTCAAGTCCAGGTTGGCGTCAATCATGGCCCTCCTGAATTGACTGAACATGCCCGGGTCACCTGAGTGCAACTCGGTCAGCGCCTCCTTGAACGCTCTCCTTGGGTCGTCAGTTGCGTAAACCTTCCTGTAATAGAAGTCGTTCACGAACTCCTGCTTGAACAGCTCCCACTCCTCATTCCACTCGGTCGGCATCCATTTGTCAGTATGCCTGAACCGACTCTCAACCTTGGACTTTAGAGGCAACCTTTGTTGCTTCAACTGAGCTTCCGCCTTTGATTGGATTCTGTTGATGCGGCGTCGGCTGCGGGAGGCAACGTTGTGGTCCAGGTTCTGAGAAACCTTCTTCAGCTCAACCTCGAACTGGTTCACCCTCCTCGCCTGGCTGGCGGAAAACTTTTTGATCCAGTTCGGGTTCATGTAATCCTTCTCCTCTACAGCCATAGCCTTGGCCGCTGCTATGCACTCTTCGGTTGTTATCCCGTCGAGTTCAGTATCCAGCTCGGCAGCGATCTCGGCAATGGAGCTGTAGGAAACTCCAATCTTCTTTGCCTGCTCCAAGTCTTTAGTCATTTCGGCTCCACCGACTTCAGTTGTCTTGGCAACAGCAGACTTCCTCCTCCTCAGCTGAGATTTGGATGGTTGAGCAGCTGGCACTCCTTCTTCTTGGGTCTCTTCTTCTTCCTGTGCTTCACCCTCCGTCTCCTTCTCTTCCCCCTTTTTGGCATCAGCAACAAGACTTGCTACTGAACCGTCCAGAGAGTTGAGTTTGGCCTCGGTTGATTGAACACGGTTGAAGAGTTCATCGACCGCACACTCCAACTCCATCTTCTTTGCCAGTTCGGAGTCCTAGCGCTCTTATTCTGCCTTCTTCAAAATAGAGAGGTTGTCATTGACCTCTGTCTGAAAGGCAACGAACTCAGCCCAATGCGACTCGAACCGGGACTCCCATTCAGCATCCTGCGTCTGTTGGGACTTGGCCAGATTTGAGTCAGCCAAGGACTTGAAGACATTCACTTCCGACTTCAAGCCCAACAGAGTGGACTTCAGCTCCGACACGTCCTGACTGGTGGAGGAGGAGAAATCATTCAGCTTCGTCTTCAGCTCGGCATTCTCCTCCACCAGTTGTTGGTACTTCGCTTCTTGTGCTGCCAACTCCCTCAGCTGGTTATCTTGTTGGTGCTGGAGGTTGGCGAGCAGCTCGGTCCTCAACTGGTTGACTCTCTCAGCCACTAGCTCGCAGATTTGTTCTGTTGAAGGAGCGAGCTGAGCAGCTGGAAGGGCTTGAGCGAGCTGAGCAGCTAGAAGGGCTTGAGCGGACTGAGCTAGAGGCTCAGCTGTGACCATGGCTCGACGGTTTGCCAGGTACAGCTTCAGGTTTTCCTCCTCTTCCTTTGCGGCGGCGGCTGCTGCATCGACATCCTCAAGGAAGTCAGCTGATTTTGCCAACATACTGTCAAGGAAGTCGACACACTTCTTTCCAGCTGCCTCCCTTGTGTCCGTCCCTTCAGCCAGACTCTGGTCCATCCGTCTAGTGAGCAGCACGATCCGGTTGTTGTACGCCACCTCCAAGTTGGAATAGTTAAAGTAGGCTCGGATGCGGGACTCATCAGACTTCAGCCTGTCACAGCTCAGCACCCTGATCATGTCCTCCTTGACATGCCACTGGCTAAAGATCAGGTGGAACTGGTACAGTAGCTCGGTTCCCAGTGTGGCGAAGATGGGCATGTCGCGAGCCGCAGGGAATAGACCCAACAGCTTTTGAAAGCAGTAGGCCACCCTGCCTTCGTGCTCCTCAGGAACAGCCTGCAGGTCCTCCGCTTCGTTGATCGGGGAGGGGGTGAGATTGTATGGTTCGGGTTCAAGAGGTTCATCGATGTTGGCCAAAGAGTCGGTCACAACATCGGTATCGAGCTGAGAGCTCGGAATTTAGGATTCAGTTGGAGAAGAGGGTGCAATGGTTTCCTCAACATCGGCCGAAGGAGCGGTCACGATGTTGGCATCGAGCTGAGAGCTCGGAATTTCTGGCTCGGTTTGGGTAGAAAGAGCAAGAGGCTCTGGGGGCGGTACAACATTCTCTCCAGCTGTGGAGGAGGTGGTAACATCTTCGAGGTCCTCAGATGAGGAGGATGCATCCGACGTCTCCATGCCCTCAGCCACATCAGCTCCGGGGCCTCGAGGTACGATCTCGAATGATGCGGCCTCAGCTGAGCGGCTGGTTTCCGAACGCTCCTCAGCAGGTGTGGATTCAACCTGCACTCCCTCCTCGACTGGAGCTTGTTCCTCAGCTGGCTCCTCAGCTGGAACATCAACTGGCTCATCAGCTGACTCATCAGCTGGAACATCAGTTGGCTCATCAGCCGGCACCTCAGCTGCCTTCTTGGTGGAATTCTTGAACCTTACCCTTAACTTTTTCTGGGCAGGTTCGTCAGTCGACTCCTTCTCAGCGTTAGCTCGGCGACGTGAGGCTTTGGATTTTGCGGGGCGAGCAGCAGCTTGTTCCCCCTCAGCTGTTGACTCAGCTGGCTTTCCCGACTCCCTCTTGTCCTTAGGAGTGTAGACACTCCTCAGCACCTCCTATGCTTTCTTGGCTGTCGGGAACAGCAACAGCTTCTTCAGCAGCGTCTTCTCGCAGTCAGCCCAGACCATGTTGCGGTCCTTTGTTGCGAGGAGGATGAAGGCGGAGACTTTGCAGCCGAAGTTGAGCGTGCCCTTCACACTCAGCAGCTTCTCTCCAGACTCGGTTGTAGTCTCAGAGATCTTCGACTTTTCCACCATCAACTGGTTCAGAAAATATTGGAACCAGTTGATTTGGCGTTGGTGCTCCAGGGCCACCAGCTGCTTCAATTTAGGTCGGCTGATGTTGCCGAACGCACCACTGTATCCGAACACTACCTTCGACACGACGTCGAACAGCAGGCGGTGTTCCGGCTTCAGCTTTGTTCGTTGCATGTTGCTCCTCAATCACTCCGGCTCGATCAAAGCATCCTGAAGAAATTCATCTGCTTGTTCGTCGGTAATATTCTCCAGGAACTCGGTGGCGGTGTGGTTGATTGGTATGATGTACCGGAGGACATCGGACACGTCGATGGGGAAGGAGACACGACGTATCGTCCTTGCCGGAACATCTCTTTGTCGGCACGACACCACCGTGGAAACTCACTCCGAACTGTCAAGGGGGCGAACGAGATTGACGTAGAATTCTACGACTTGGCGCCTGAGCAAGTGGGAGGGGTAGAGCTTGGCCCATTCCAGTAGTCCGTTCTCACGGAGAGTATTGGCGAGAGGGGCTAGGACCGGTGACTCTAGATCCTCGTCGGAGAGGATCTGCTCGAAGTGAATCTTCGATACTAACATATCGAATGACTCTTCATACGTGGTAGGCACGAGGGAAGGTCCAAATGACGCCATTCTCTTGCTTTTAGGTGCCATTAATATTCACTGCAAAGGTAATATATAGGAAAGGAAAGAAATCGTTTTGCAGAAACGGGTTAGGTAGAAAACTGGAAGACGATGAACAGTTATAATTGATAAGCACAAATGAGGAAAGTAGGAGATATCTTTCTGATTTTTCGCCTTATATAGGTCTTTGACTCAGATGAGATCAACGGCTGGGGTTAAATGGCGCGAATCCATCAACGGCTAGGATTACGCGACTGTTGACTATCTTTGACTCGACGTTTTGATCCGAGTTCCAACCAGCGCGTGAGAAGGTGTACAGTTTCATGTGTCAGCCCAGTCGCACTATAAAGTAAGGCTATAGGAGTTCAGCCAGACTTTACATTAAATGCGATATGATGGCTTGTTTAGTTTAGCTGACATGTTCAGGAATGTTTGAATTTATTTCAAACATTCTCATTGAATATCATAACACCTTCAGTCATAAATGATACCTGCCAGCCGATGTCGAGATCAGCTGTATACCTCAGTTGAGTTCCTCAGTTGCCGCATACCATCAGCTGACTCGAGTTCGTCTGTTCAGCTGACGTCTGATCCATTGTTGCAGCATACCATCAGCTGACTCGAGTTCGTCTGTTAAGCTGATGTTTGATGTCTTCAGTTGGCAATTCGTATCTGAGATTCCCCCTTCATCTGAGCTTCCCCCTCAGATGGATATCTGACTCTTCATCTCGGATGGATCCTCTGCAGCTCGGATGATTCTTTAGCTCGGATGGATTTTCTCCAGCTCGGATGACTCTTCATCCGATGGATCAAATAGTCCAAGAAGATCACACAACATCTTGAACCGAGCTTCAGGAAGAGGTTTGGTGAAGATGTCAGCTCTCTGAATCTCAGTTGGGATCTTCTCCATGGACACATCCTTCTTTTCAATATGATCTCGGATGAAATGATGACGAATGTCGATATGCTTTGTCCGAGAGTGGTGAACCGGATTCAGAGAGATAGCTATGGCACTCGAGCTATCACAATGAATGGGAACCTGTCCAGTTGCAACTTCATAATCTCTCAGCTGTTGCTTCAGCCACAATACTTGCATGCAACAGCTTCCGGCAGCCATATACTCTGACTTGGTTGTAGAGGTTGCAACACATGCTTGTTTCTTGGAGAACCATGAAACCAGCTTGCTTCCCATGAATTGACAGTGTCCGGAGGTAGATTTCCTGTCCAACCGATCTCCTGCTAGGTCCGCATCTGAGTATCCTGTCAGTTGGATATTATCGTCAGTTGGATACCACAATCCAACATTAATAGTTCCCTTCAGATACTTGATAATGTTCTTTGCTGCCAACATGTGTGCTTCTCTTGGCTGAACTTGGAATCGAGCACACACTCCAACTGCGTATGATATGTCTGGTCGGCTGGCAGTTAGATATAGTAGTGAACCGATGATCCCTCTAAACTGACTGGCATCTACGAGCTTTCCTTCAGCTCCGGGTTCAATCTTCCAGTTAGTATTCATTGGGATTCTCGTGGTCTTACTTGTCTGCAATCCGAACTTGGTGATGAGCTCCTTTGTATACTTAGACTTATTGATGAAAATTCCTTCTGGTGACTGCTTCACTTGTAATCCAAGAAAATAATTCATCTCGCCCATCATTGACATCTCGAACTTCTCCTTCATGAGATCTGAGAATTTCTTGCACAGTTCCTCTGACTTGGAACCGAAGATGATGTCATCGACGTAGATTTGCACAACAAGTATATCTTCTCAAACTTTGATGGTGAACAGGGTTTTGTCAACTGATCCTCGTTTGAATCCCGAGTTCAGTAAAAAACCACAAAGAGTGTTATACCAGGCCCTTGGTGCTTGCTTTAGACCATAGATAGCTTTCTTCAACTTGTACACTCTTCCATCTCCAGTCTCAAAACCTGGAGGCTGTTCAACATATACATCTTCCTTGATATCTCCGTTGAGGAATGCACATTTCACATCCATCTGATACACTTTGAACTTTTGATGTGCGGCATAAGCTAGAAAGATTCGGATGGCTTCCAGCCTTGCAACAGGCGCTAAAGATTCTTCAAAGTCGATTCCTTTTTGTTGGCAGTATCCTTGAGCTACCAACCTTGCCTTATTCCTCACTATGAATCCAATGGCGTCTCTCTTGTTTTTGAAAATCCACTTCAATCCAATCACCTTGACACCATTTGGTCTTTCTACCAACTCCCATACACAGTTGCGTAGAAACTCATTCAGTTCTTCTTGCATGGCTGTTGTCCAGTGAACACAGTTGAGAGCTTCCCCAACATTCTTCGGTTCTGGTACATCAGCTACAAAGCAAGAAATCATGGCAACATCTCCAGCTTGCTTGAACTCCTCTAGAACTGCCAACTCCTCAGCATATTGGGCGTAAGTGTTGGAGTTTTCTTCAGTTGATTCTGGATTTGCAACTCGGCTCCTTGTACGCACACCCTCGGTTGGATCGCCGATGATGTTGTCAGTGGAATGGACTTCATACCATCTTCGGTTGCGTCTTCCTTCTTCTTCCAACTGTGGCTGTTCTAAAATCTGAGTTGAAGTCTTTAGAGCTGGTGATTGATCAGCTGTTGAGTCTGGATCCTCAACATTGGTATTAGGTTGAGCAGTACTCGGTTGGGCTTCGGATGCTGAAGCAGTTGGAGGAGCAACAGCTGAAGTTCCCCCTTGGGATGAGCTGGGGTCTTCGCACTCATCTTCAGAGGAGTATGGATCCTCATCCACAATTGCCCAAACCAGTGGTTCAACTAGGTTCTTTTCCCTTAGAGCTTGCGATCTGGTGAGAACTGGTGGAACAGCTGGATCTGTTTGTTGTCCTTTAACCTGTTCCCTGCACTCAAAGGTAGATTCATCAAAACTAACATGAGGTGTTATTTCCACAACACGAGAGATGTTGTTGAAAACTCTGTATGCCTTGATTCGAGCAGCATATCCAAGAAATATGCCCTTCGAAGCTTTGTCATCAAAAGTTTTCAACTGAGTCTTCCCATTGTTGTGAATATAACACTTTGAACCAAAAACGCGAAAGTAAGAAATATCTGGCTTTCTGCGTCTCCAAAGCTCATATGGTGTCTTTCCCAACCGCTTGGTTAGAATAGACCGGTTTTGAGTGTAGCAAGCAGTGTTGATTGCTTCAGTCCAAAATCTCTTTGGTAGAGCTGAGCTGGCTAACATGGATGTGGCTGCATCCTTCAGCGTTCTGTTCCTTCGCTCAGCTACTCCATTTTATTGCGGAGTACGCGCGGCTGATGTCTGATGGGTTATTCCATTTTTCTCGCAATACTTGATGATGGTTTCATTTAGAAACTCAGTTCCACGATCTGATCGGATAGAAATGATCTTCATCTCTTGTTGGTTCGATATCCGATCAATCAGCTTGGGCAGCTCATCTCGGGTTTCACTCTTTTGACGCATGAAAATGGTCCACGTGTACCTCGAGTAATCATCAGTTACAACCAATGTATATTCGTTGCCATTTATGCTCTTTGGTGTAACTGGCCCGAAGAGATCCATATGGATCAGCTGTAACACTCGGTCAGTTGAGGGAGCTGACTTCAACCGGAAGGAGGATCTAGCGAGCTTTCCCAGCTGGCATGCACTGCAGATGTGTGTTGTTGAAAACACTCGGTTAGGTATGCCTCTTGTATGTTCTTGTCTGGCGAGTCGGTTCATCGTCTTGAAGTTCAGATGGTTGAGCCTTTTGTGCCACAGCCAGCTCACATCAGAACTGCTCTTTGATAACAGGCAGGTGTCAGGGAGGCTGCTTTTCCAGTCAGCGTAATAGACATTCCCTGTTGGTGATTGATTTCCCAACAATATCACCTGTTTTGATCCGACATCTTTAACTCTGCAACCCTGTGCATCAAACTTGACAGAGAAACCATTATCACAGACTTGGCTGATGGAGAGCAGGTTATGCTTCAATCCATCAACATAAGAGACATTAGAAATTGAAACATGATTGGTTTCAAGGGTACCGTAACTTCTGGTATAACCTTTTGAGTTATCACCAAAAGTAACTGATGGACCTTCTTTCTCCACGAAACTTCCAAGCAAATCCTTCAGATTCGTCATGTGTTTTGAGCATCCACTATCCATCACCCACATTGTAGCAGACGCCTTCTTCTTCCTCAGTTGTTTCTCTTGTACCTGCAAAGAGAAACTCGCTTAGGTCCCCAATTTCAGTTGGGTCCTGGAGGGTTAGAACTAGTTCCCACTAGAACTGTGCGTCACTTTTCCCTGTAAACTCGGATGGATTTATCATTCCAGATTACTTTTCCTTCATCATCAACTATAACAACACCTCGGTTATCCTTAGGCTTGTTGTTAGTAGTGATGTTCTATTTCTTGGGAGTAGTTGGATTTCTCCCATGTTGAGCTTTATGAGGTGAGACTTTCCCCCTGTTTTGATGGCGATTCTTATCCTGTTGAGTTTGTCTGTGAGGTCGGACGTCATGTTGGAATCTTTATGGCTGATTATGATTCCAACTTCCTGAGGGTTGTCTGTAGTTGTTCATGCCCTGTTGATGATTCATATTATGGCATGAATATCTCCAGTTGTTCAACCAGTTCCTCATTGGTTGACTCAGTTGGAACCTTTGGTCGAACTGATGTTGGAACCGCTGTTGATTCAGATGATTGAGCCCATGTCTGTTCTGAGGTCGGTTCCATTCCTTCTGATGTTGACTTTGAGGTTGATGCAGAGGTCGGCTCTGATTCTGAGTTCGGTTGCGGTTGTGCCTTCGACGCCTCTGATTCCGCTTCTGACTTTTGGAACATTCCCCCTCGGTTGATATCCCAACCGATGGAACATTCTGTCCTACATCAGCTACTCATTTTCCCTTCTCAGTTGTAATCCTATTGGTCGGTTGAACTTGCTGAGAGGTGGAGGTTGATTTAGCTTCTGGAGACTCAGTTGTGTCTGGCTCGACAGCTGTGACTTCTACAGCTTTGATGAAGGTTGCTGGTGGAATCCCAATATCCTTGACAACATCATAGCCGAGTCCTAACACGTAATCCATCTGTCTACTATAACTGATAAGATTCTCTATGATCTTGGATGACTGATACAGCTTAATTAGATTGTCCTTCTCAGTTTGCAACTCCTTGACGAGTACAGTTATCTACTTGGTTTGTCCATCTGACTTCTTTTTCAGCTGTTCGATCTGAGCCTCTTGATTTTTCAACTGATCTTGCTGTTCCTTGTTCTGCTTTGTCAACTCCTCATCAGCTGGAGCCTTAGCCTCGTTCAGTTGACTCTTGAGATTCTCAATCTCCTCGGTTTGGCTTTTGATCAGATCGTCCTTTTCAGTTAAGGAATCTTCAAGTTTGGCGAACTGAGCTTGAAGTCTCTTAAACTCAACCGATTGGTGATGCAGCTCCTCACTGAGTTCTTGAAAATCACTCCAGGAGGGTTCCAACTCATCGTTCAGAGATTCCTGCATGTTAGAAGTATTGGAAGAGTTTAACTGAGCAGGATTAGATTGTACCTCAGTATCATCTTGGTTGGTTCCAAGTGCCATGAGGCATTGATCCTGACTGATGACGTTGTTGGTAGAAGTCAGCTCATCTTCATCTTCGGTGTCAGTGAAGATATCCATATCGTCAGCTGCTTCTTCTGCAACCATGGCCTTGTTCTTTCCAGCTTGTTTGGCCCTTAGAGCATCTCTCTCTTTCTTCGATAGATCTGGGCAGTCAGCCTTGAAATGACCTTCCTTTCCGCATTCAAAACAGCCATTAGTGACAGGCTTTGAGCTATCTCGAGTTCGGTTTGATTTGTAGAATCGTTTGTATTTCCCGAACCGAGTGTCCATGTCGGCTAGCTTCTTTGACAGAGCTGCAATGTTCTGTTGCAGTTCCTCTCTGCTTGGCTCCTTTGCAGTCGTGTCAGCCGATCTGGTTGGCCTCGATGATCTCGATTTTGAGTAGTCAGCTCGAAGAGCAACTGACTTTGAGGCTGAGCCAACATCCTCAATTTTACTTGTCTGACCTGAGGACTGCGATCTCCTCCTGTTGACCTTATACTCATTTCCTTTTAAGATTGAGAACAATCTTTCAGTTCCCATTTCACCAAGGTCAGCTCGGCTCTCGTGGATATTGGTGAAAGTATCCCACTCAGCCGGTAGAGCTTGCAACACTTTGAGATTGATTTCTCTTAGTGTGTATTTTCCTCTTCGGATGGACTGGATTCTTCTGATGATGTCCATAAACCGGAGCTCTAGCTGATCAATAGTCTCATCAGGTCGCAGACTGAAGTTGTCGAAATCTTGACATGCATGTGAGAACTTGTTTTCCTTTGTCTCATCGCTTCATTCACTTAGCGATGCCAGGATGTCCCACGTCTCTTTTGCAGTCTCACACTCCTCTATCCAAGGCAGATAATCTTGTCCAACTGTGGACATTATTGTGCTCTGAGCCCAGATATCCAACTAGCTCACCTTGGCCTCCTCTGGAGAGTAGTCTTCTGGCTGTTTCTCCACACACTCCACCACTGTATCTCCATCGTTAGGATTTGTGGGAGTGCGAGCAATTCTTTCTTTAATGACGATTGGTCCGGAAGAGAGAACTTGTTGCATCCTGTGATGCTTTGACAGAAGGATATTCTTCATTCGAGTTCTCCATGATGTATAATTGACTACTGAGAACATGACGACGATCTTGTCCTTGCCGTCCATCTGCACACAATAAACAGGACAAATATGCGAGCAAATATGCACTAGCGTGAAAAGATCTGTTCCGTTGACCACTGAAGAAAATTTCTCGAATTCACACCTTGTGAAACAGAGTCAGCAGACTTTTAAACCACTGCTCTGATACCACTTGATGGTCCCGAAACGAGTTACTGGTGTATGGGGGGGGGAATACACCAGTTAGGATTTTAAAAATCATCCCCCTAAAAATATCACAACCGAGTAAGAAGACTCGGCTGGAATCACAACTGAGTGGAAAGACTCAGCTGGACTCACAACTGAGGAAGAAACACTCAGTTGGAAGTGAAGTGTTGTGCGGAATGTGGTGGAAATTAAACTCATTAAAAACAACTCACGCTTTTAGCACGGTTGGTCAATAACCAAAACAGTTGAATATGTGCGGATGCAGTTTGTATGCTGGTTAGACAGACAGATGAGTAAGCTAGAAATAACTGAGTAATGAAAAACACGAGCACACGGAGATTTAACGTGGTTCGGAGATAACCCTCCTATGTCCACGGGGAGTTGTGAGTCCACACAACTCTGTCCAAGTTCTTCTGGACAAACCACACAGCTTACCCGGGCTGTGCAACCGTTGCAATAAGTTTACGGGTACTTATTAACCTTTACAGTTAAGTTTACGGGTACATAACAACCTATGTCAAGTTTGCGGGTACTTGACAACCTAACTACTCAATTACAGGAAGAGTAGAATCCTAAAACCTTTTCAGGTATGAAAGATAATGTTCCAACTAACAGCTCGAACAAGAAGTGAGCTGGGATCTAACACTCTACGAACTCTCACAAAGTGATATTCTCAAGGTTCGATCTAAAGACACTCAGACACAATCTAATGCTCTAGAACTCTCAACAAGTGATGTTCTTAGAGACTAAATCTAAATTAGCTCGAGTAAGGAATATAGTTCTTTCTTTTGCTCTGTCTCGTCTCGTGTGTCTTCTCTTGTGTGTCTTCCCTATTAATCTCCAATGAATGGAAGCCTCTATTTATAGGCGGAGAGAATCAACTAGCCGTTGGAGGAGCTGTTGATCTCTGTTCTTTGATAGCGACGGCTTGTCTCTCACTCTGCAGACTTTCCCGATATGGCATATGTGCTCTTCTGCTTTCCATCTGAGACAGCCTTGTGTTGGGCCAAATGGGGTAATGACTGAACGGTCAAACCCTCATGTGACTTCCTTTTGAAATTCAAATTCAAACCTTTCTGATAGTCAACCTCGGTTAGTCGGTTGAAAATCTTGATCTTCATCTGAGTGGTCTTCAGCTGATGTTCTGAACCGTCGAACTCTCAGCTGACTTTGAACTTCATGTTGATCTTCTTGTTTGAGTTCTACAACTGATGTTCTGAAACTGAACACTCAGTTGTCTTCCTTGTATTTAGTCAGTTGGGTTTGAACCCTCAGATGACTTCCTTTTCATCTGATGTTCTCTTCCTCTTTACTGCTTCTCATCTGATGAACGCTCAGTTGGTTTCCTTCACAACTGATGTTCTGAAGACTCCCCCCTCATTCCATCTGAACATATGAACTCTCAGTTGTCTTTCATCATAACTGATGTTCTGTCTGAGTGATGCCTTGTTGCCATTTTTAGCTGGAGACCTGTAAAGATAAAATCTCAACTTTGCTCAAACAGCGAGCCTAACTTCTAACATTAGGTTCTGGCAACATCTACTCGGTTGGGGTCAGTCGGTTTTGGAATTCATCAAAACTCATACTAATAAATTTCCCAACAATTTCCCCCTTTGTGATAGGTTAAAAAAAATTATTTGTTAATTATTTTAACGTTAAATAATTCGATTATGCAATCTACTAAACTCGCTTAGAATTTATATCCCTTGAACAAATCTCAAATTCAATTAAAAAGTAATTTTACAACATGTTTACGTCTCAAACCCATATAGTTATGTTTGTTAAAAATTATAACTAATATATTCTCATTACTTTCGATAATTGTTAAAGCTCTGTTCTTCTACAAAATCGATGTGGGCAAAAATATATTTTTCTGTCAAAGGAAAGCGACTCTTAAACTGAATTTTTTAGCTTTTTATGAAGAAAAAGAGACAAGGGAAGGAGCGGGTAGTGAGAGTGAGAGAAGAGATATATAGATAGCAAATAATAC
The DNA here is from genome assembly GCA_029490685.1 of Schizonepeta tenuifolia. Lineage (NCBI taxonomy): Eukaryota > Viridiplantae > Streptophyta > Magnoliopsida > Lamiales > Lamiaceae > Schizonepeta > Schizonepeta tenuifolia. The sequence goes on along the minus strand of CM055955.1, from coordinate 46,940,392 downwards.
TATAGATGTTAAGATTGTCTATAAGATGAAAGTGACCCTAAATACCCCACATTATGAATTCAACACAAGATTAAGAAAGAAAAAAAAATAAGTTAAACCACTGCTTCACAATCATCCCGTCTACCTCGACGGTTCCGATCTGAAACCGGCCTATTGGCTACAATACTAATTTTAGATTATATAAATAATCATCTTCCAAATATATTCACAAAAAAATTAATCATGACATTTGTTTTCTTTTTACCTAAAATTAATATTTAATTATATACATAACTATATTCCAAAAATATTTACACAATATTTAATAAATAAAAATTTAATTATAAATTGTAGTATTATATAAATAATCATCTTCCAAATACATTCATAGAAAAATAAATGATGACATTCATTTTCTTTTTTACCAGCTTCGAGAATAACTTTTTTAACTGAAAATAGAACTTCAAGAATTGTTTCACTATGTACTTGGTAATTTTTCCTTTTCACAAAACTTTATGTGGAATGATTATGATTCATAAAATTATTTAGTCAATGATATAAGATAAAAGTTGACCATAAATATTCTTAATTTTATGACTTCAAAATTATATAATATATTAAAAAAAAAAGTTGTCCCGCAAGTATTGAATTGGCCCATCTACGTGCACGATTATTGGTCGGAATTGACTCGTTAATAAATCGTTAGTAATTTTTCTGCCAATTTTCCTACATATTCTACATTTTCCAATGGAGACGATTAATCAAACAATTTGAGATGATGGAGAATAAAACTAATTGAACAATTCTTCAATAAATTTCAACTTCTACCTTCAAAATCGAAAACCCCTAGTTCTAAATTCTCAAAAGTTTTGACTTTTTCAACATTTCGTGCATAAGAGATTCGATTTCATTCAATTCATGTCCTAACATGCTTGATTAATTTATCTAAGCTCATATACTTCATCAATTTAACCAATTCAATCAAGAATCAAGAAATCTCAATTCCAATTTCACATAAGTATCAACCACTTTCATATCTTCATGCAAATCATTCTTGATTTTAATGATTTGAAATGCTAACATACTTATTTTAATTCCCATTGAACAATAATATCATCACAAACATCATACAACATCAAGGTCACAAAATATCAAGTTCAAATATGCATATAATTCGATATTTTCATATCTTCATTATAACATGCTCGATTTCAAAAATCTCGAGTGCTAGAATGCTTAAAATAAATCTAATTGATCATTTATATCATCAATTTCATCATATAAGTTCAAGAACAAATTCTAAATGTCAAATACTCATAAGTTTCAAAATTTTCAAAGGAATTATCATACCTTGACCAAAATAAAAAATTAAAGATACTAGCATGCTTAGATTAAATTCAATTCATCAAATATATCACTCAAATTATCACAATTGATCAATATCAAAAAAACTTCCCAATATCTCATACATATATGGTTTGAATTTTTCAAAGAAATAGCATAGGAACTCAAGCTCTTCAATTGATCACATACTCATTCTTAGATTAATTCTAATCCATCATATGTTGGATTTGAGGCGTTGTTGCTCAAGAGGTGATACTGCTCAAATATGTTAGCAAAATTTATGTAACCAAAAGTACAGCTGTAGTGTCAAGCCGCTGCGAAGATCAAACTCTGTGAAGTGTGCTTCAGTCTGTGCTACAGGAACTTGAAACAGTCTGGCAAAGACTTTCCTTATCTGTGCGGATTTTGCGGGATCTTTTCCATGATTATCTTGAATGCGGAAAAGATATTCTCTTAGCAGATATAGGGCGTGTTCCCAAAGGCTTATCTTCATAGGGAAGTTTCCTCCAACTAGGAAACTACATCAAGACGGTGGAGAAAGAGATCTAGGGTTTTCAAACCTATATATACTTCGATACCTGCATAAGTGAAGATTGTTGTTGCTGGTGTTTGAGTGCATATAATTTCTTGAGAGTATTTTAGTTTAGTGCGTGAAATTGAGAGTTTATTTCCATAAATTCATTTGTAAGAGAGTTGAGTGTTGGACTGGTGGTGCAAACTTAGGTTGTGTGATTGTGGATCTAGCAGCCACTAATTCATGTTAAGTTAGGAAGATGGTGAGCGAAAAGGTAACATATGGTGACGATCTGTATGTGTAAGATCCTTGGTAGCCATTTCTTCTAATAGTGGATTAGTTCACTCTTGGGCAAGACCCCCCAGATGCAGGTTGCAAAACTTAACTGGGTTACCAGATTGCGTGTCTTTTACTTTGCTCAGTTTATTATCTTTGTGCTATTAACTATGCTAAGTTTTGTAGTAACACAAGAAACTTTATATGCATAAAGTGTTCATTTAGATCTAACATCATATTCATCATCAATTCATCATGCCTAATCAAGAACATAAAATGCCTCCATACTCATATCCATCGAATTACTCACAACAACTAGCAAAGGAATTCGATTTCATCAAGTGATCATACACACATGCTTGGAATTCATCAAAGGTCACAAATACATCATCAAATAAATTTAAAAAATAAATATGAAAACCTCCAATTTTGATCAAAATTTTCGGCCAAGAGGGAAAGATGATCAAGTTTCATTTTCTTGAAATTTCATCCATAGAATTAAGCAAGAAACAAGGATCTAAGCTCAAAACAAGAAGATCAAATCATTAATCTCAAGAACACCAAACTAGTCGAACACAAAGAGATGAGAATAGAGGATTTCTTGAGCTTAATTTGATCACAAAGAGATAGAGAACAATGATTTTACTTGTCTTCAGGAAGGAGAACGATCGATGCTCGATTTCTTGTTCGATTGCAAGCTCAAAGCTTGCTCTTGAATGGAGAAATGAGTGGCATGTGTGTGTGTGTCGCCAAGAGAGAGAGAGAGTGTGTCAAGAGTGAGAGAGAGTGAAGAGATGAGTGAGGATGATTAGTAAGGCTCAAGGTGCAGCCAAGGGAGGATTTGATGACGTGTGGCAATACGATTTGTCGGAAGAACAAGATATTGTTGGTGAATAGTAATTGAAAGTTAATTAACTCCCGATTAATCACCAAACTCACCACTACTCTTTCTCGACATCCAAAGAATCTCAAAATCGTCCTATAACTTTTTAATTAAATAATGGATGATAGAATTCAACTTTTCATAACAAAAATACGAATAGTAGAAAAGACGGTAAAAATCTACTGTTCATATTAAGGCGTTTGAAAATAAAATCCAAGAATTTCTCGAACAATCTCAAATAATTTCAAAACATCTTCTATTGATTTTAAAACATCTTTTACACTTGGAAAATATGTTCCTGACCAAATTCGGAAAAACTCGATGAATAGTAAAAAGTCAGAAAATTCACTATTCATCAAAAAGTAAATTTTCTCAAAACCTTCCGAAATTCATACTCGTGCTCAAACACACATTTTCATGCTGAATTATTTCATCACATCTTCAATTCGGATAACCAAAATGAGAAAAATTACATATATGACATATAATGGCAAATTGAAAATTTTCCGAGAGAATTTCTTTTCTCGAAAACTTATTTTCACATTAAGCACACAATTAGACATCTTATGAGCATATAATCACATTAAGACAAACAAATTAGACTAATGAAGAATTGAGGTATTACATACCTTTACTTGATCGTAACTCAAGTACTTAAAATATTACTTCCTCCGTCCCCACTTGTATGGTGCGAGGATCGTGCACATGTTTTAAAAAAAAAAAGATAATTGTTTGGTAGAGAATTTTAAGTGGAGAAAGGGACCCATTTAGAATGTGTTGTTAATTTCTTAGTGGATGAAGAAACTTTATAGAAGTAAATATATTAAACTTTTAAGGGTAAAAAGGTAAAAGATACTATGTCCTAAAAAGGAAACATCATACTAAGTTGGGACAACAAAAAGGAAAAGTAGTCATACTAACCCTCGACGGAGGGAGTACCATCTAAAGGAGTAACAAAATTCTTGCATCCCTGGATTCATTTCCCTTACAAATGAATCATTTTCATTGTTCAACCAAGTACCAATAAAAGTAATTGATAAACATGAATTTTTCACGTTGTTTAAGGTGCATTTGATGTCATTTTTTTTAAGTAAAAATCATGTTTATAATAGTCATTTGTCTTAACTTTGCTTATTTTATGAGATTTTACACTCTTTTGCGAGTTGTGACAAAAATACAAAAAAAAAACGGAAGTCAAATCGAAATTTTGGATGAGGGACAACGAGACGAAACAAAAATGTTGTGCGCATCACTCAGAAGCGTGCTCAAATGCTTGATTGCGCCTCCTACCTGCACAAAACACACACACAGAGACCACGTTTCCAAATTTCACGGCCTCATTTGTTCGCCCTGTTATGCGGCGGCACATCTTACAGCCCAGACCGCACATATTTGTATGCCCATTTATGCAATTGGATGACCACACATCCTGCATCCAAAAGATTCAAATTTCGGCCCCAAATGTTCACACGGAATGTGTGCCCGCGCCCGATGTTTTTGCCCAAAATTTATTATTTTGCTGTTAGTAGATGAATGCCTTTAGTCTAATCTTAGCTAGAGCTCACTGTTTGAGCGTAGGGATTTTATCTTTACAGGATTCAAGCCGAAGAAGTCAGCCAGACTAAAGATGGGAGTTCATGAAGAACTTAGTTGAGGCCCAAACTCAGCTGAGACCCAAACTCAGTTGAGACTCAAGATCAGTTGAGACTTCTACCCTCAATTGAAGTACAAACTCAGTTGGACAACAACTCAGTTGACTTCTCAATTGACCCATGCAGCTGAAGGCATACAGTCAGGTGTGAAGAGAAGTTGTGTCGAAGTTAGATGGCGCAAAGCGGAGAATAAAAGACGCTGAAGATGGAGGAGTTGCAGTCCAGATTTGAATCTACTCGGGAGCACGAGTTAGCTGGAAAACTTTCCTTAAATGGGCCGACAACAGCGACGTGCAAAAAATAAAGGTCGCAATTACCATTTTAGAAAAGTCTCCAGAAAAGCTGGTGGAGTGTCATACTTTTGGCAGAGTTCAAACGGCTCTTTCCAACGGCTAGTTTGAACTTCCTCTATAGAGGTCTCCACACCGAAGCTTAATAAGGGGCGATACAAGCAAAGAAAAAGCACGCTGAAGTGCCGAGAGACAACATCAAGAGTGAAAGAGCACTAGCAGCTCATCACCTTTCTCTCTTTCCGCGCATGAAGGCCTCCGGCGAAGTCCAGTCGTAGAATAGGTTTGACTCCTCTTCATGTTCTTCCCCCTAGCCTCTCAGAAATCCCCCCTTTCTTATTGAGTCTAGAGGATAGGCCCTTGCTTGTTTTGTATCCCTCGGACTTTCTATCAAACGATTGAGTCCAATACCTTTGGTCGAAGCCTCCACTCTCCTAAAGTGTTGAAGGCTTTGTTGTTGGAAACTCCCTCTAAATCCAAACCTTAGGTCTGACTTTGAACCTGTAATCAAAGTCATCAGGTCCCTTGGAACCCGTAATCCAATACCAGGTCCCTTGGAACACGGAATCCAAGAACAAATTCCTTAGAATCTGGAATCTAAGACCAGGCTGCACTTGCCCGGAAAAGTGTTGTAAGGTCTTGTTCGAACTCGAAATCGAACTGGTTAGGTTTGCTTGGAACCCGTAATCTAAGTGGGGCGTTTGGTAAACACGCTTAAGCTTATCTAGTGGATTACTTCGCCAAAAAAGAAGTCGTGGACGTAGGAGGTTGATCTCCGAACCACGTTAAAATACTATGTACTTTACTTTCTGCATTTTACATACAGTATTTAAATTCAGTATACCTAACCAACTGACCCAACATATGCACAACATATTTATCAAATTGCACTAATTTGGGAACTTGATCTTTCCCCTTTCAAAAAGGTTTCAGTTTTTGTAACGAGTTTAATTTCCACTATCTTCCGCAATACAAAACTCATTAAAACCTCAGTTGGTGCATACAACTGAACTTCAGGCATAGGAGCCAGCTATGCTACCAACTGTGTGATCAACTCCAACTGAGCAACTCAGTTGTAGAGCTACTCCAACTGACTTTTCCAGTTGTCGAGTAAATTGACTTGAGCAGTATATCTCAGTGAAAAGAGGTTAAGCAAAACGAAAATTGCTACTGGTGTATTCCTCTCCCCCCCCTAATACACCAGTTATTCATTACTGGGGCCATCAAGTGGTATCAGAGCAGTGGTTCAAAAGACTGTTGTTTCTGATTCACAAGATGTGAATCAAGTATATTTTTCAATGGTCAACTGAACAGATCTTTTCTGAAATCAATTAGTGCATTCTGCTGCATATTTTTGTGTCTGTCTCTTGTGGTGTGCATGAAAGATGAACCCGACGTTGCTAGAAAGTTTATTGGAGTTCTCCGTGGATGATTATCCCACGTGGAAGGATGTGGGAAACCATAGAAAATGGTCCCATCCAAATGACTCAGTTAGTGCTGGTTCCTCCAATCACTCAAGGGAAAGGAGAGATGTTGATGAAGGATGGACCCAAAGGCGAGCACCAATACACCAAGGAAGAAAGAGATATCGCGCAACTAGATAACATCGCCAAAAATGTCATCTCTTCCTTAGTCGGCAAAGCCTACTTGCCGAAGATTATCAATTGCTCCACAACAAAAGATATGTGGGAAGCCTTAGCTGCACTCTGTGAAGGCTCTGACGAGATTAAGAAGAATAAGTTCACCTTAGCTTGTCAGAAGTACGAGAACTTCTCTCAGCTAACCGGGGAGTCCATCGACAAGATGGAGCTGAGATTCACAGAGGTCCTAATGGACATTGAGAGTATTAGGAAGGGGAAATACTCTCAGCATGAGATGAACCTAAAGGTTCTCTCCGCATTAGGCGAAGATTGGACGGTCTACAGAGTCGTCCATCAAAATTGAAGTGACCTCAGTTTGATGATGACTGAGAAGTTGTTCTCCATGCTTAAAGCCAATGAGTATGATATCCTCTGACTGAAGCAAGGCAAGCTTCAGAAACCAAAACAGACCGAGCAGAGCTCAGGTGCCGAATCAATGGCGCTTCGAGTTGAATTGAGCAGACCAGACCCTCACGGTCCGCTGACTCTTCAGTTAGGGATCGACTGAGCAGGTTCGAACTTCAGAGAAAGGTCAACGAGTTGACCAAGCAACTCGAGAAGATGAACTCCGGGATTGAAAAGTTCAGGAGGATCAACAGGATCAAGCAAAGCTCAACTGACCCTTCCTCAAAGAATCAAAGCGAAGGTTGTTTTGAATGCGGAAAGCCAGGACATTTGAAAGCCAAATGTCCTGACCTCTTCATGAAGGAGAAAGAAGCCCTCCAAGGAAAAGCCCAGGAGAAATCCAAGGCTATGATCATTAAGAAAGATGTCAACGGCACCGACGTATCCACCGAGTCAGAAAGAGAAGAAACTGACTCGCCATCTAGTTTAGCAGAAATTGACCAGTGCTTCATGGCATTACCTGAAGAGTCAACTGACGAGGACCAGGCTGAACTGAGAAAGAGATGAGCTGCCAAATCCGTCTAGGTGTTGGATAGCGGATGCTCCAGACATATGACACCCCAGAAGAATCTTCTCACAGACATCAAGCTTCGAAAAGGAAGTACTGTAACCTTTGGTGATGACTCTCAAGGAAAAACTAAAGGATCCGGTAATTCGAAACTCAGCTAGTGTCTATCAAAAATGTGTCCTTGGTTGATGGATTGAAGCATAACTTGCTTTCCATAGGCCAACAATGCGATAATGGTTTTTCTGTGAAGTTTGATGCAGAGGTGTGTAGGATGAAAGACGTCAAGACCAAGCAGATTCTTCTATATGGTAGACGATTTTCATCGGGTGGAGTCTATTACACAGACTGGTCGAGTAGCTCACCAGAAACATGCCTTGTATCCAAAAACAGCTCAGAGACAAGCTGGCTATGGCATAAAAGACTCAACCACCTCAACTTCAAAACCATGAATAAGCTAGCACGCCAACATCACTCATTTGAAATACCGGTCTTGAAGTTCAGTCTGACGTACCACAACAGTGTCTGTCATCTCGGAAAGTTGGCTTATGCATTATTCTGTCTTAAACTTGATGCCATCGACGGATCGAGTTCTGCAATTGATCCACATGGATCTCTTAGGTCTGGTCATCCCAGAAAGCGTGAGTGGAAATAAGTACACCCTCGTAATTACTGGTGACTACTCGAGGTACACGTGGGTGATCTTCATGGTGCACAAGAATGAGACGAGAAAAAAATAGACTTGCAAATAAGCAAGGGAAATCTATTGTCTTCATCAGATCTGATCGCGGAATTGAGTTCCTCAATGAGTCCATCATAGAGTATTGCGAGAAGAAAGACATAACTCACCAGACCTCAGCTACAAGAACTCCACAGCAGAACGGAGTAGCTGAGAGGAGAAATCGAACGCTAAAGGATGCAGCAACTTGCATGCTCACCAGTTCAGCCCTGCTATAAAGATTTTGGGCAGAAGCAGTCAACACAGCGTGCTTCACACAGAACCGATCCCTCATCACGAAGAGACAAGAAAAAACTCCATACGAGCTATGGAGAAACATGAAGCCAAACATTTCCTACTTTTGTGTGTTCGGTTCTAAGTGTTACATCCATAGAAATGGGAAAGCTCAGTTGAAAACCTTCGAGCCAAAAGCCGTTAAAGGCATATTCCTACAATATGCTGCGATGATAAAAGCTTACAGAGTTTTCAACAGTAGCTCCAAAATTTATGGAGGTTACACCTCATGTTGTGTTTGATGAATCTACTTTTGAGTGCAGGGAACAAGCTAACTTGCAGGCAGCTGAAGGAAGTGCACCAACCCAGCCAGCTGAGATAAGATCTCAAGCTCAAAGCTTGAAGAATCTTGCCGAGCCAAAAAATCTTGCTGAGCTGCTTATCTGGTTAACTGAAGAAGAAGAAGTATATTCTTCTGACGATAAGACTGAAGATCCTGCCTTAGAGCAAGGGGGAATTCCAGAATCAACAGACCAGGTGCCCACCACAGCTGAAGCTCACCAGGATCGACAACTGAGCAACGATCCAGTCTAAGTTCTTCCAGTCCAAGACTAGCCAGCTCCCTAGTTCATCCCCCAACTCCAACTGAGGATCGAACTACACCAGAAGTAAGATCACCAAGACCTGCACCTTCAACATCTCCAAGACCGGAGTATTTCATCACGATGCTCGAATCAGCTAAGCGAGCAAGGAAGCACAAACGGTGGTATGAGGACCACGTTAATGACTCCGTGATAGGAAATATGGAAGCCAGCGTCCGAACCAGAAGATCAGCTCAAGTTGTTGATTCCACAACCTATGTTCCGACTCAACCAACTCAGTCAGGAACCACAGCTGATGTAGAACTAACTTTGGAAGCACAATATGCTGACGAGCTCAGGATACTAGGAAAGCTGGAGCAAGTAGGAGATGTAAGCATGATTGCATGCTTTGTAGCAGATGTGCCTGAACCTAAAAATATCTTGGAAGCTTTAGGATGTATCCACTGGACTCAAGCCATGCAAGAAGAGCTCAACGAGTTTCTCAGAAACTGCATGTGGGAACTTATTGAAAGACCTGAGGGGGTCAAGATAATTCAAGAATAAGCGTGACGCCATTGGGTGTGTTGTGAGAAACAAGGCTAGAATGGTAGCTCAAGGATACTGCCAACAAGACAGAATAGACTTCAAAGTCTCCTTCGCCCAGTTGCTCGTCTTGAAGCATTCGGATTTTCCTAGCCTATGCCGTTTACCATGAGTTCAAAGTCTATCAAATGGATGTGATGTGCGCATTTCTCAATGGAGACATCAAAGAAGATGTTTATGTAGCACAACCTCCCGGTTTCAAAATTGCTGATGGCAGAGTCTACAAACTGAAAAAAGTCATATACGTACTGAAAAAGGCTCCGCGCGCATGGTATGAGACCTTGTGCGGTTTTCTACTAAAATCAGGGTTCATTCGACAAAACTCTTTTCACCATCAAAGTTAGAGGAGAAATCCTGGTGGTGCAAATTTATGTCGACGACATCATCATTGGATCCAAATCCGAACATCTGTGCAAGAGGTTCTCCCAGCTCATGAAGGACAAGTTTGAGATGTCCATGATGGGAGAGATGAATTATTTCTTTCGGCTGTAGGTGAAGCAGTCGCCAGAAGGAATCTTCATCAACCAGTCCAAGTACATAAATGAGCTAATCTCCAAGTATGGACTGACCTCTAGCCGAACAACGAAGATCCCCATGAACACCAATTGGAAGATCGACTCGAGCCAAGAAGGGAAGCTCGTCGATGTAAAGATGTACAGAGAGATCATTGGCTCGCTGCTGTATCTAACTGCTAGTCGGCCAGACATCTCCTATATAGTTAGAGTATGTGCAAGATTTCAAGTTGGGCCTAGGGAAGCTCACTTGCACGCAACGAAGAATATCATCAAGTGCCTCAAGGGATCAGTCCATGTGGGACTGTGGTACCCAACTGATGATAACATTGAACTGACCGGCACGCAGATCTAGCCGGAGACAGAGTTGATAGGAAATTAACCTCAGGATACTGTCAGTTCATGGGAAGCAGATTAGTTTCTTGGTTTTATAAGAAACAAGTGTGCGTCGCCACCTCCACAACTGAGTCGGAGTACATGGCAGCTGGAAGTTGCTGCATGTAAGTCCTCTGGCTGAAGCAACAGCTGAGAGACTATGAAGTGGAGACAGGTCAGGTTCCCATCTTCTATGACAGCTCAAGTGCTATAGCCATCACGGTGAATCCAGTCCACCACTCCAGGACTAAGCACATCGACATCCGACATCACTTCATCCGTGATCATGTCGAAAACAAGGATGTCATTATTGAGAAAATTTACACTAATATTCAGAGAGTTGATATCTTCACAAAGCCTTTGGTGGAAGCTCGATTCAAGATACTGTGTCAACTCCTTAGATTGCTCAACCCAACCGAAGAAGAAGCCATGAAAATGGAGATCACAAGTTGAGGGGGAATCTCAACTTGAGGGGGAACTGAGTGAGTACGCCTCCCCATTCAGTTCAGCTGACAGATTGAGTCAAACCTCAACTGAACTGACGACTTGAGTCAGTTGAGTGTAAGCTGAGTAGAGGAGTCAGTTGTGGTTAACGCCGACTGAACAACATTATGTTAACTTTTTCTTTTCCATTAAGGCGGGTGTTTTGAATTCAATTCAAGCATCTGTTACAAGTTATTCACTCTGATTTAGCCAAGCGGTCACTTCATTGGAAAGCAAGTCTAGTCCCTTAGACCCTGCTTGTAGATCGTGATTGGGCTGACATAGTATAACCTACCCTCACGCGTGTGAGTGTTCCACACCTCTTTATGACACATTCCATCACTGTCATTCCTAGAGCAGCTTTTCTGAAAGGGCGCATTAAAATCTATCATTTATCCCGAAGAAACTGCACGAGTTGATCTGATCAGTTGATTTGGATCTCAACCCCCTATAAATTGGGGGCCTTGCAATTTAGTTTGCACATCTACCAGGATTCGCATCTCAACAACTCCAAGACTTTCTGCCTCTCTCTCGTGAAGTTTTTGCTTTATGGTTTCTCTCTTGCTAGGGTTTATCTTCCTCTTCAGAAAAACCTACCAGATCGAGAATATGCCTTACCACTTTGCAAAGCGGTCCTTTCCTTCCACAAGCCCTGAATCTGTGAAACAATCGGTTCAGCAGGAATGCTATGTTCGTGGCTTCATGAGACGTAGACGCCTTAAAGGTTCATTGATGATGTGGGTGCTTCGTAGTGTCAACCAGCTAATGAAACTCCCTGAGATATTCTTCCAATTGCATGTCGGGTTGAAGATCTGCAATCCCACGTCACCTGAGCAGGTCATTAGTTACCTGTCCATCAGAAGTCACCCTCAACCCTCGTCATCATCTCCTACAATAGCTTAGTGCAAGGTCTTTCCTTGTTCACAAGCTCGTTTCAGTCGAGTAGTCTTCTTCCTGGAACTGAAAAAGACATAAACATCTGTTTTTCAGCAAGTCTATGATGTAATGTCTTCGGCGTAATCTTGTACTTCATCTTCTTTTTGCTGATGCCAAAAGGGGGGAAGAAGTGCAGGTATCACCTACTTTAGGTGGATGCGCAGGATCAAAGAGGAAACAGGCTGAGAAGAATAAGGCTGACAAGGGATCAGTTGTCTCCTGTTGTTTGAGATAAGTTTTAAGGTGGATAATTACCACCAACTGATATCAGCCTCTCCAGCTCCGCGGCCACGGAAAGAGGTTTACCAGGTTGTTCAAGGTCAGAAAAGGGATGACCTCAGCCTCCAACCCTGGTAGCTGAAGATGAAGACTCTCCCATAAGGAGGTGGAAGAGTCAAAGACGAAGACCTAGAGTAGGTTAGAAGTTAGGACTGTAGTTTAGCAAGAACTCAGTTGTAACTGTAATCTCTCCTCAATTTGTTATCCGTTATAACAATGCCAGTTTATAAATGTCCTCAGTTGTTGATCTCACTTGATGACAACCATCTTGTTGTTCAACGTTGAGGTCAATCTTTTTATTTTTGTTATTTATTTCTTGTGCTAACCCTTTCTTCTTATAGATTAGAATTCAGTTTATCTTTTAGTTTTACTAGTATCGGCTTGTGGTATCAGTTAGGAAAGTTAGGTGATGTTAGTTAGGGTTTTGACATCATCAAAAAAGGGAAAATTGTTTTGAAAATTAGTAAAGGTTTTGAAAGATACCAAAACCCCAACTCATCTCAACCGAGTAGATGAATGACTTTAGTCTGAACTTAGCTAGAGCTCACTGTTTGAGCGTAGGGATTTTTATCTTTACAGGATTCAAGCAGAAGAAGTCACTCGGACTAAAGATGGGAGTTCATGAAGAACTCAGTTGAGGCCCAAACTCAGTTGAGACCCAGACTCAGCTGAGACTCAAGATCAGTTGAGACCTTTACCCTCAACTGAAGCACAAACTCAGTTGGACAGCAGCTCAGTTGACTTCTCAACTAACCCACGCAGCTGAAGGCATACAGTCAAGCATGAAGAGAAATTGTGTCGAAGTCAGACGTCGCAAAATGGAGAAGAGAAGACGTTGAAGACGGAGGAGTTGCAGTCCAGATTTGAATCTACTCAAGAGCACAAGTCAGCTGGAAAACTTGCCATAAATGGGCCGACAACAGCGACGTGCAAAAAGAAAAGGTTGCAGTTACTATTTTAAGGAAGTCTCCAGAAAAGCTGGTGAAGTGCTATACTTTTGGTAGAGTTCGAACGACTCTTTCCAATGGCTAGTTTGAACTTCATCTATAAATAGAGGTCTCCACACCAAAGCTTAATAAGGGGCGATACAAGCAGAGAAAAAGCACGTTGAAGTGTCGAGAGACAACATCAAGTGTGAAAGAGCAGCAACAACTCATCACCTCTCTCTCTTTCTCTCTCTCTCTCTCTCTCTCTCTCTCTCTCTCTCTCTCTCTCTCTCTCTCGGCAAGAAGGCCTCTGACGAAGTCCAGTCGTAGAAGAGGGTTGACTCATCCTTCTATTCTTCCCCCTAGCCTCTCAGAAATCCCCCCTTTCTGATTGAGTCTAGAGGATAGACCCTTTCTTATTTTGTATCCCCTCGGACTCTCTATCAAACGATTGAGTCTGATACCTTTGGTTGAAACCTCCACTCCCCTAAAGTGTTGAAAGCTTCCTTGTTCGAAACTCCCCCCAAATCCAAGCCTTAGGTCTGACTTTGAACCCGTAATCAAAGTCATCAAGTCCCTTGGAACCCGTAATGCAATACCAGGTCCCTTGGAACCCGGAATCCAAGAACAAGTCCTTTAGAACCCGGAATCTAAGATCAGGCTGTGCACTTGCCCGGAAAAGTGTTGTAAAGTCTTGTTCGAACCCAGAATCAAACTGGTTGGGTTTGCTTGGAATCTATTGACACAGCCGTCATTTAAGTTGCGACAAAATACAATTTGTATTTCACTCGTATGCCTGCCCCTAAGAATAGCTAGTTGGCAAGTACAGGGTCGATCCCATAGGGAGTTGCTCGCGATAATCTCTGGTTGGGGTACAAAAAGGTTGTGTTGAGTATCTATCTACTATAGCCTTGGGCAACTGTCACTATCACCTTTGGCAAATTGCTGAAAGTAAATAACTGTAACTTGACAAGCAAAAAGATCAGTAATAAAACAATCCAGATTTAAGTTTTGAATCAATGAGTATAACTTTAACTTGATCATTGGTTCAAAGATATTTGTTGCGTAAGTGTGTCAGTGGTTATAGGCTAAAACTATGCAGGGTCCCCATTGTCACGTCGCCACGTACACTGCATAGCCCGCCCAGCTCCATCCTTATGTTTAAGTCTTAACAGGGACACCCTAGCCAATCCTCTTGCTTGCCCAAAAGTCGCCGGCATAACACCTTATAGAGCGCATGTTGGTCAAGCAGCATTTGGTTCTAGATGGGCCCACTCCGGCGCAGGTGAGATAACGAGGATCTCTGTCCGACATTCACCAGCATTAACACATCTTTGCAGGTCTAGGCCAAGACTAACAATCCGTTCTTGCCGCTCTCAGGGAATGTAAGGCAAGCATGAACAACACTTGATAACCCTCATGCGATGTAGGAATCCGTATGTGCCCAAGGCTCGTTGGCCTTCCCAATTACATGTGACCACCGAACTTCTTTGGATTCGTTGCCCAATACCTCGGAAACACACTTATATACAACTATCAAGAATACTTAGACATCACGAGATTTACAAGTTATATATCATATCATCTACCCTAAACCTGGATTTAAAGGCTTAGCTAGACATGAAGTAAATAACGAAAGCAAAAGAGATAAAGAAAAACATACTTGAATTAATAACGATAAGCAAAAGGTGTTCGTCCTAGATGAGACTTAACAATTAACGTAAATTGTATCTAAAAACATAAACATAAATTGCAAAATATAAAAGTGTATCGAATTGCAGAAAGTAAAGAGTGCGGAAAAGTAAAAATGTATCTTGCACCTTGCATGCATGAGTATATATAGAGTACAACAACTAGGGCAAACCCACAAATGGGCCTTCCAGAGAACGGGCCGGCTGCTTCCATGTAAGGATCCGCGGATAAGGTTGGAAAGATCTCCTTCCTTATCGCTAAAAACGTGCTGTTGTTGTAGTAGTAGGAAACTCTAATCCAAATCTTGTGCTGCAAGGAATTTGTTTCCTTGTAGGACTTTAACAGTTGCTTCTTCACGCGCCAACGCCCTTGCCCAAGCTCTGCACTCTGCTTCCCCAGTCTCTCTGCCATCTCTTACCCACGTCAAGCCTGCACCTTGCCTTCTGGAGCGAAACACACAACGTCTAGATTGACCATACCACTGAAAGTGGAGCAGCTCTTCTTCTTGATTTGGACTTATGCCCTCGGTAGCTTAAGCCATGAGCACGACTACTATGGTCATTGCATCGTATCGCCAGTTCTCACTCTTTTTGCATGTTTTGGCTCAAGACATGCCCAATTCCTGCCTTTCCTTGCCCTGCCAACTCAAGTGTCCTCCCAGACACAAAATAGACACAAAAAACTCTAAAATAGACTCGATCTAAACCTAAAATACTCATGACAAAAGCTCAAAATATGGGATCGTCACTCATAATCCAAGTGGAGCGTTTGGTAAGCATGCTTAAGCTTATCTAGTAGATTACTTCCTGAAAAAGAAAGTCGTGGACGTAGGAGATTGATATCCGAACCACGTTAAAATACTGTGTACTTTACTTTCTGCATTTTACATACAATATTTAAATTCAGTATACCTAACCAACTGACATAGCATATGCACAACATATTTATCAAACTACACTAATTTGGGAACGTGATCTCCCCCCTTTCACAAAGGTTTCAGTTTTTATAACAAGTTTAATTTCCACTATCTTCCGCAATGCAAAACTGATTAAAACCTCAGTTGGTGCATACAGCTGAACTTCAAACATAGGAGCCAGCTGTGCTGCCAATTATGTTATTTGCTCCAACTGAGCAACTTATTTGTAGAGCTACTCCAACTGACTTTTCAAGTTGTCGAGTAAACTGACCTGAGCAATATATCTCAGTGAAAAGATGTTAAGCAAAACGATAATTGCTACTAGTGTATCCCTCCCCCTCCCCGTACACTAGTTACTCGTTACCGGGACCATCAGCTCTTTTAGATTTGGTCTTCACTTTTTGTACCCTGTATAAAGGGTCTCACCAAAGCTTATCTAACAACTTACACTTACCAAATTTCATGTCTCCAGTTTCATTTTAAGCTTAAGCCTAGGGTCTACTTTTGGGGGAGATTTGACGAAGCTGTCGTTTGTACTTCATGCAAATAAATTTATAACTCTTATGCCCGCAGTAGGCAATAGCTAGTGATAAGCAGGGTCGTACCCAAGGGAATTGGTCTAGTCTCTCTTTCACGTAACCGGTGTCACTAAAAGGGTTTTGGTCTGCACTCATTTGTCATGGTCAACAAGCACTGAAAACTATAACTGAAACTAAAAGTATATTTGATCAATAACAAAAAGGACTTGGACTGGATTTCGAATCAATGAATATTAATACTTCACTCGATCATGGTGACAATGATATTCAATCGCATACCTTTACTATTCAGTTTTAAGAGTAAATTAATTCATGCCCTATGGTCACGAAGTCATGGCTAAGAATACTTTACCCTTTTATTTATCCTTTTAAATTTGAGTATGCTAGAGACACTATAGACAAAACTCCTTCTTTGATCAACACACCCACGAAGACCCTTCAGCAGATGTATTGCCCAAGGAGCATTAATTTCTTTTAGACCCAATCAGCCAAGAGGTATCCAAGACACTGACTGCTCTCCAATACTTAAAAATCTATTCGGGCACAAGAGACACTCTCGTGTTGACCCCTACTCTATTAGTGATCTAGACCTCTTAACTTATTGGTGATTAAGCAATTAGTTATCTTGTCCAAATCTAATATTAAGTCCTAAGTATTTCGGGAATAAAAACACACGATTTAATTAAAATGCTTAGGCCTCATGAGTAATCAAAGTACTAATATTCACATTATCTAATCCAATCCAAGTATAACAAATTAGCTAGACATGAAACGTAAACAAAACAAAAGAAATAAGAGAAAACATACTTGGATTAAAAGAAGAACTAAAAAGTATTCCGCAAAGTAGAACGTGTCTTGGCCAGGACGCCAACAGAAAACTAAAACTAAAAACAGAATGTAAAACTTTGTCCGTAGGGCTTGTTTTTCTCCTCTCCAAACTCTCAAGAAATTAAGACGTGAATTAAAGATGATTTTGCTGAAGAACATGTAGCCATACATATAGGCGTCGAAGAGGTTAAAGTCGGTTCCCTTCATGGGCTGGACTCCTTCCTTCTTTAGGCCTTGTTTCCTTCTTTGGCTCGGCTTAGGACAACTTTCCTTGTCCTATTTGAATTCGGCTTTGACCGGTCTCTCCATGATAAGGATGGAAGTTTCCTTCCTCATCTTCTTGCTTGGAGATCAAGTAACGTCCGATGCCCACTGCTACATCCTTCCTGCCTTGGTCACGTCTGCATCAGTCTTGCCCTCGACGCGCACAAATCTGGGTACTCTGCTGCTTTGGCCAAAATATTATGGGGAGGTACTCCTTCACCTGTAGCTTGCTCAAGATATGCCTCTTTATTCCCAGCTACAGATTTCAGTCCTATGCCCATATTGCATCGTATCGTTGCCCAACGCCAGAAAAACAGTTTTCCGCCAAATTATGCCCACAATCGCACTTGTTCTGCCCTACACCCACTTCCTCCTATTTGTGTCCTCCCAGACACATAAAGACTCGAAAACGACCGGAAAAGACACAACAAAAAGAAACGAAAAATGAACACAAATATGGGTTCATCAAGATTGAAGGTTGAAGATTATAAAAAAATACAAGACAACATTGAGAATTAATCCTACTGTTTTTATTATTAATGTCATTTATTATGTTTTTCTCTACTTTTTGTGCTAGTTACTTTGCTACGAGTGACTACATCTTTAGTTGGTTTTAGATGGAATTGTGGAGACTCTTTTATGATGAGGGTTTTGACTTTTTGAATCTATTTTACCTTCTATTTATTGTTTGTGGTTCTTGATGCTTTTATACGTGTTAGATAGTTGGCAACTATGTTTGTATGTCAAGTGTTCGTATAAATATTTAGTCGGTTTATATGTTCATTGAATTCAATAATGCATCATATGAATGATTGTGAATCTTAGCGGAGATTAATTCGTTCATAGGAGGTTATAAATCTTTTGTGTTTTTTGGAGTTAGTAATTTATCTGAGTCATAGTGGAGATAGTTAAATTGTTTTCACTTTTGCATTTCTTATTGAAAGAGAGAGTTTGAATACATTTATGATTCTTTCACTTGAATTGAATTAAAGCGGTGAAATAGGTCAATGCATCAAATCCATCATTGTTGTCGAGTCAAAGCATTTCCTAGAATCGACCCTTTTCATTATCGTTAAATTTCACAATTTTTTATTACTTGTTTGCAATGCTTTTAATTGCTAATTTTTCTTTTTAGTTGATCAAAAGTTTAAATTAAACTCCCCAAGAGCTTTTATAGTATGAAAGTATTTAAATTTTATTATCACTATTGTATCATATTATAATATTTGTGGATATCATATGATACTACATATATTTGATATATTACTACAATAGCATTAAATAGTTGTGGTTTTATTGGTAGTGAAAATAACAATCAGTAACGGTTATTATTATCAACTTATCATCTCCCGTCTAATTGATTCCATTATCTAACCATCAATAGAAAATAGCTTAAGTATTGTATGCAATTGTATAATAAGAGTTAGAGAAAAATATAAGGGACACTTTAAAAGCAAATTTATGAGCAAAATTTTAAAAATTCTGCTGGAGTTGCTCTAATATCTCACTCTACTATCCCATTGTGTACCATTCTCAATTTAAATTAGTTTTTCTTTTATTTTTTTTGTTTCAAATTTCAATTTCTTTTATCTTAGTTTTAATTTTTAAATATTTATTAAGGTCTTTTATTCCCAATTTACGTATGTAATTATATATTACTAGTATTTAATTTTAGTTTTATTAGTTAATATTAATAACTATTAGGTCTGATAAATTCATAATTATGATTTTTCAAATTTCAATTTTTGGTGATAAATATTAAATAAAATTCATTATATTATACTAATAAATTTTTTTTATATAATAAATATTAGTATTAAATTAACAAATTTATAGTGGACATGAAAATTGATAACATGGAAAAATGTTAGGACACTAGATTCGGACGATTTAAATAGGGAAACTGCACAAACTTAATTTTTTTGAAAGGGAACTGAAAAAACTATAAAAGTCCAAGAAGATTTAAAAGAACTTTTCAAACATTAGTTTTTTTTTTTCCAAGAGCTCGAGGATTTGAGTTATGTGTGCGCGTGTAAACACAAAAAGAAAAAAAAGAAAAAAATATTAGGAATTTTTTTTTAGACAAAAGAAAAATCCTTTGGAAGATAAAAACATCTAGATGTGCAAGTAGCAACAATATCAGCCAACACTTAACAGTACATATAAATAGTAACACCAAAAAAAAGGCAAGAAAATTCGGAAAAAAATAAGATAAAAGCAAGAACTTTGCTCCAAATTGAATAAGTTACAATGCTGATTTTATTGCAACACAAGCTGTATATATGCATCCATTATTCTAACAATATTTAACTCAGAAAGACTACATCTACATTTATTCGTTTATGGTTGCAACCTCTCATACTTCCATTTTATGTAGATCTCTACAAGTTCTAAAACATCAGAACAGAAAATGAACCTCGTCCACTTCTACTTCGTACAATGCTCCATCAATTGCCTTATCTCGTTTGAATGTACGATGAATTTGCTGTCAATAACGAACCATCTTCCGTATAACCAACCAGGAAAAAATAGCAGAGAGAAATGTATAGTTGATTTGCTTGCGCAACCACTGAGGCCTCAAGGAAGGTTTCAACATTCGAAGATGAATCCAAAAATAAGTTGTCACAATGCATCATGCCCTTCGATTTTCTTACTGTGGCACAGAGTATCTGCAGAGCAAGCCATATGAGGAGACGAATGCGTAGGATGTAAAGAGGAAAAGATTACGCACAATTAAGGTAAGTGTTTCAGTAGAGATGAAAACATTGCAATCCCATATTCCCATGTTTGCATGTCTTAATTCAGTAACAAGTAAAAGATCATAATATGCAGTATTTCTATTGGCTCTCTGCAATATGATCATGCTTAAGTTGTCATATGTGTTAGACTGTCTAAAAGGAGTTGGATGAACTCGAAGCACACCACATTGCTACATTTTCAGGGACTCAAATAGAGACATTTCCTACTTCCAACCAAGAACATTATCATGCAAATGCTTAGTTCAAACTTGAAGGTATCAATTCCAAAGTCAGTTTTAATGCTAAATTCTTAAGCACAAGCATACTGTTACCAGAGACGAATGCAAAATTAACCCGGAGCAGAGCATCAAAACACTACATATGAGTTTGGTCAGAACTTACAAATGAAGTTTTCTCCTAAACAATCCCCACTGATGGACATACTTCAACATCTTGCATCAAAGAAAATATAAACTTTAGAGAGAAACTGTATTCTTCCAAGATCATAATCGGTCTGTGCAACCTTCAACTAAGACAATGGCGGCTTCAGGTTAGTGCTTCAGCTTTAATAGTTTCTCGGATTATCATCATATAGAATTGAAGCTAGGGTATGGGTTTTGGTTTATTGCATGCCCTAATTCTTATGATTTACGTTTAACATTCTACAACCAATTTCCATCATAGACAACTAAAAGTAGGCCTAGAAGCAATCATGATCAACCAACTAAAAACAATCATATAACTAAAACAAGCTCAAGTTCCACCAAAAAAGAACAAGAACAACAAAAATCTCAAATCCATTAACTGAGAAATTACCTCATTTGGAGGTTGATCTAGTCAATGGCTTCTGCAAAAGGGCAGTCAAATAAACCTCCCCATTCTTGACACCAGTAGCATCACCCTTGTTAGCCACTGCCCACTTCACCTTCTTGTACCCCAGCCGTCCGATCAGAGGCGTATAAACCTTGTCAAGATCCAATTTTTTACTGAAAAAATGGTCCAACAACAAGTACCCACCGCCTCTCAACACTCTATCCGCGTCAAAAAGCAAGAACTCCATCGACCTTACCGGTATCCACCGGTTCACGGCGTGCCCGCACCGCACAAGATCCATGGTCCCATCGAAAACCGGCAGCCGCTGCTGCAGCGGCGCGTGCAGCGGCACCAGCCCCCTAATCGCTGCCGCCTCATTGTACGGCGCGCCGAGGTTCATGGTAGTTGTCACCACCGTCACATTCTGCAGCTTCATTTGAGCTGCGAAAGTTCCAGTTCCGCCGCCAATGTCGAGCCCGAGGCGGATTACGGACTTGGCGGATTTAGCTAGCTGCAGAAGCTGCGAAATCGGGAGATCCAGATCCGTTCTGTAAGATAAATACCTCGATTTCTCGACTCTCATGTCGAATCCCATCTCCGGCTTCAGACCGGCGAAGCACGAGAAAGTCTTGCAGCTGGTGTAGTGGTTGAGTAGGGCGGTCTTCTCCGGGAGGGGAGAGAAGGGATCCGAGGGAAGGGAGGCCGGAGGGGAGTAAGGGGTTCTGGAGAAGCAGCGGCGGCGGGGGAGGGGGTGGCAGCCGCGGAGAATGAGATCCTCGGCTAAGGGGGAGTCGTTGGGGCAGAGGGAGAAGGGGGTGTAGTTCATGAACTGGTGGAGGAGGAGTGGGTTGTCTTTGCAGGAGGAGCCGATGGGGGCTATGTGGGTGTAGATGAGTAGATCGGAGGGGGCGGGGGTGGCGGCGGAAGGGGCTTTCTTGGAGGGAGGAGAGGAGGGGTTGAGGGAGGTGAGGTGGTTGATGGTGGCGCGAATGGTGGAGAGCTGGTGGATGAGGTGGTCGGGGACGGGGGGAGGGGCGGGGGGTTTGGATTGGATGGTGGAGGAGAGATGGTAGAGAGAGAGGATGTTGGTGGCGACCATGGCGAGGAGGAGGAGCAAGTTCAGACCCATTGTGAAACCCATAGTTGTTCCACGAATTGTTTTCCTTTTTCCTTTTTCTTCTCGATCTGCTGCTTCAGTTCTTGCTCATCAGATCAGACTGTGTGACTGTCGAGTGATATGAACAACTTAGAGTGAGTGTGAACGTGAACTGGTTTGCAATTTGTGCGAATATATATATAGTCATGTTCATATAAAATCCCTCTATATCCTAAAAAATGAGAATTAATCTCAACCACACATCTTTGTATGATGGATGGTCAAGATTTGATCTTGATCAAAGCGGGTCAATCCAGGTCAAACCGTTGACTTTTTTTTTCGAATTTTCTTTTTTCGATTTTTTTTTTACGGTCAGGCCATATGCACCGCACCATGCATTCATATGCACCACACTATACAACGAGATGCACCACTAAGTGCATTGAGATGCAACATAATTTCGACTTTTTTTTCTTACGGTCAGGCCATATGTACCGCACCATGCATTCATATGCACCGCACTATACAACGAGATGCACCACTAAGTGCATTGAGATGCAACATAATTTCGACTTTTTTTTTTTTTTACTGTCAATCCATATGCACCACACCATGTATTCATATGCACCACATCATGTATTCATATGCACCACATTATATAACGAGATACACCACATTTTTGTTTGTTTTTTTTTCTATTATTTTCTGTTTTTTTTTAATTTTCAGATTTATTTTCCCCCATTTTTTAGTTTGCCTCTTTATTTTTTGTTTGCCGCTTCTTCTTTGGTCAAGATTCGAGCGAGGGGAGCCGAAGGCCTCGGAGCGAACCGAAAAAGTCCAAATTGTTGCCCGACGAATTAGTAATCGGAGCAAAGATGGAGCCGCAGGCGGAGTCGGGAAAAAATATATGCAAAAAAAAAACCATATGCATCTCAATGCACTTAGTGGTGCATATGAATATATAGTGCGGTGCATATGGCTGACCGTAAAAAAAAAAAAAAAAAAAAAAAAAAAAAAAAAAAATTGAAAATTTGGTGTATCTCAATGCACTTAGTGGTGCATATGAATGCACGGTGTGGTGCATATGGCCTGACGGTAAAAAAAAAAATCGAAAAAAAAAGTCAACGGTTTGGCCCGGGTTGACCAGGGTTGACCCGCTTTGACCAGGATCAAATCTTGACCATCCATCATGCAAAGATGTGTGGTTGAGATTAATTCTCATTTTTTAGGATAATATATATATATATATATATATATATATATATATATATATATATATATATATATATAATGCAAAGATGTGTGGTTGAGATTAATTCTCATTTTTTAGGATAATATATATATATATATATATATATATATATATGGGTTAATTATCTCTATATTCCAAACGTTTTTTCAAATTCTGAAATTGCACCCATTTTTAAAATTTTGGTTTTAAAAATCCAAACGTTTTAATTTTTCGCCGATTTGCCTTTCCGGTCGATTTTTCCCAATTGGAATCATACGTGGCTCTCGTCGGCGCCACGCTGGACACGCCGGAATGCTCTTAGAAACGATGTCGTGTCTACTTAACCCTTTCCCACTCAAAACGACGTCGTTTCATCTCATATATATAAGGAATTCATCCCCAAATCGGGACATTACAAACCTAGGGTAAAATCTGAGAGAGAGAGAGAGAGCGAGACTGCGAAAAACAGCGAAGAGTATTTCAGTTTGAGTGATTTTATTGGGTGAGGAAGGTGATGGCGAGCGGCGGCAGCTCCCCCCAGATTGTTCATCGGACATGGAGGACATGCAATTCACTTTTCCTTCAATTTTTTGGTTTGTTGAGTGTTGTTTTAGTTTATTAAATGGGGCCTATTGAATGGTTGTTTGATTCTTCGTTTATTTGGGGTTTATTGCAGAGAATTATTTACCCTTTTTATTCATCATGGGGGCTATCTTACTGAAACTATGGGTTTACATACTTACAACGAGGGTTTTTTTAGGATTCTGTATGATCTTCCTCAGAGCTCCTTCAATCTTACAAGACTGCATTTTATAATTAGGAGGTTAGGTTATGCTTCCTAGGATGATATATTGTATAGAATTCCTAGGACTAATACGTATAAGTCAATAAAAGGGAGTGAAGACATAAAACAAATGATGAGTCTTCTACCTGACTTTAGCATTTCAGTTTGCATGTGTATGTGGTGGGATGTGTGGATGATAAATCTGGGAGGGTTCAAGAACACCGTTTCTACAAAAAAACAATGAATACACTCGATTGTCTGGTTATAATGATGCAATTGGGGTGGAGGTGAATGAAAAAGATGCAGAGGTGAGTGAGAGAGAGCCTCAGACTGGAGTTGATGTAGGTGGTATAGACAGGGCAGATGCTGATAGGGTGGTCACTCAGTTAGAAGTGGATGGGATAGAGATGCAGCATTTTGGGATCCATACATTGAGTAAATGAAGAACATGCAGAAGATGGGGAGGGTGATGGGCAGGGTGATGGGCAGAGTGATGGGATGGGCAGGGTGATGGGGATGTTGATGAGGAGGGTGATGAGCAGGGATATGGGGAGGGTGATGACTTTGGGTCTGATCAGAGTGATGATGAGTATATTGAGTGTAGGAAAAGACTTAGGCAGTCTCTTCAAGAGGAAGTGAATAAAATTTTGAATGATGAGTTGCCAGCAGAAATGGAACATGAGCCTCTAGAACAGTATGTAGATGAGGATGCTAATTTCTACTCTGAAGATTCAGAAGCAGATGATGATATGGGAATCTTTGCAAGACAGAAGGTGGTGTATGATCCAAGATGTGATCATAGGAGTTTAGAGTTGGTACTTGGGATGAGATTCTAAGATGGGTGGGAATGTAAGAGAGCATTGACTATATATTCGATTGATTGATTGAAAATGGTAAGTTCATTCAGCTTAGGAAAGTTTCTGCAAAGAAATGCAGTGCCAAGTGTTCAAGAGCTGGCTGTCCATGGAAGATATATGCAAGTTATAGGCAGAAGAATCATACCTTCTGTTTGAAGACATATAAGGGTGATCACAACTGTGCACGCCATATGAGCAACAAGCTTCTAACACCTAAGTGGATTGCAATGAAGTATGTTAATGTATTCAGAAGTAGGCCTAATTACACAGTTGATGATCTGAAGAAGGATATAATGGATATATATGGGTATAACATACCCAAAGACAGGCTGTACAAATGCCAAATATATTGCACAAGATTGGATTAGAGGTTCAGTTGTTGAATACTATGCCAAGATTAAGAGGTATGTTGCTGAGCTTAGGAGAGTGGACAGAGAATGTAGATTTGAGTTGTTGATGAGTGATGAGCATGTGTTCAAGGCTTTCTATCAGGGGTTTAGTTCTTTTATCAAAGGATTTAAAAGGAGTTGCAGACCTGTTATTGGTCTAGATGGATGTCATCTTAAGACATTCCTTGGAGGTATATTGCTGGTTGCAGTTGGCAAAGATGGGAATCAACAAATGTTTCCCATAGCTTGGGCAGTTGTAGAGGTAGAAAATGAGGATTGCTGGGGCTGGTTTATGAAGTGTTTGATTGCAGATCTTAGATAACAGATGGTGGCAGTGGATACACCTTCATAAGTGATCAACAGAAGGTATGAAAAATTCATCTTACTTTTCATTCAGTTTAATAAAAATACCTACTGATCCCTATGCACTTTAACTGCATTTCAGGGTTTACAAAATGTTGTGCAGTCACTTGTTCCACATGCAGAGCACAGGAATTGTGCAAGGCATGTGTGGATGAACTGGAAGAAACATCACACTGGTCAAACTCTCAAAAACATGTTTACAACATGTGTCAAAGCCACCAATCCAAGTGAATACAATCTGGCATTACAATATTTGAAGAAAGAAAGTGTTGCTGCCTATCAAGATTTCATCAACAGAAACACAAAGAGGTTTTGTACAACTTTATTTTCTACATCTTGCAAGTCTGCTGATTATACTAATAATATTTCTGAAACATTCAATGGATACATTGTGGCTGCACGAGGAAAACATGTGATCCACATGTGTGAGGAGATTAGGGCTGATTTAATGAGTAGGCAGGTCAAATTGAAAGTAGAAATGACTAGAGTGAATGATAGGCTATGTCCTAACATTAGGAAAAGGGTAGAAGAAATTAGAGCTGAGACTACTAATTGTAGAGCAAAGGCTGGTCTAGATGACCAGTATGAAGTATATCATGGTGCCAATCAGTATTCTGTATCATTGCCCACAAAAACATGCAGCTGTAGGGCTTGGGATGTAACTGGTATCCCTTGTGTGCATGCTATGGCTGCATACAATTACAAGGGTTTGGATGGTGCAGATTTTGTGAGTGAATACTACACTGTGGAAAGGTTTTTAAGAGCATATGATCAAGGGTTGGTACCTCTGAATGGTGAGAGCTTGTGGCCCACAGTTGAGGGATTCACAGTGAAGCCTCCAAGAATTAGGCCATGCCTGGTAGGCCTAAGAAAAAGCGCATCAGATTTGCTAATGAGGATGCTCCACATCCAAGAAATAGAGCTAAACTGAGTCAGAAGGGGCAGCTACAGCATTGCACGAACTGTGGAGGAACAAAAGACAACAACAAAACATGCAAGAATCCCACACTTGTTAGGCCTGAAGAACCAAAGGTATTATACCATTTTTGTTGCATTATTGATTGATTTTTGCTGCATTATTGATCGATTTTACATTACTTTGATTTATGTTAGCGCAAGAGAGGGAGACCTGACAAGGAAAAACCACTTGCAACAAGTGGTGAATCCTCTAGAAATGCTGAAGGAATGAGAGAAACTGCAACAAACAGAGGTGGCTCCCTAGCTGGAAGAGGCATACATGTGGTCAGAGGAAGAGGTGGAATAGGTAGGGGATGAGCAGGGAGGAGAGGAGCAGGTAGGGGAGGAGCAAGAAGGAGAGGAGCTGCCTTTGGTTCTGCCGCACATGTAGCAGTTGAGAGGAACTTTGCAGCTAGAGGGGTTGGTGTTTTCATTGGTGAAACAAGCAACATCTATTATTCTTCACCAGGCTCAAGTCAAGTACGCACATCTGCCTCAACTCAAGCTCCTCCTTCAACTCAAGAGAGCACGCCCCCTCCACCCTTTTAGATTCATTCAACTCATCTGTAGAAGTCTGTTTTGAAATGAATGTGTACTTTATTTTGGCAACAATGAATTCAAGAATTCTATTTTGAATTGAATATTATTGTCTGTTTCTTTAATGAGGTTATCAATTAGTTGTTGAATTCAATGAGTGCAGATTTGGTACTTCAATTGAATGTTGCTATAGTGGTTGTTGTTTCATTTAATATTAGGTGTAGTTGTTCACCATTTATTCTGTTTAGACCACAATTCATTACTACAACACAATATGAATACTACATCCACATTTTCATTGTAAATCCATTCACTACATCGTATATCCAACATGAATACTACAACCTACATTAACCAATACAACCAAATACCTACTGATCATAAGCCAATGCTAATACAACCAAATACTTACTGATCATAAGCCAATGCTAATACAACCAAATAGCTACAACACAAGCCAATGCTAATATCATGTACAAAAAGCTGACTTCCCATTGTAATTTGCTGTTATGATTCAGTTGTTCTTTTGTGAAGAAACGAAGCTCTTCAAGCTGTGAACATGCAACTTCAAATTCACTAAATAAGTGATCATACTCTGCAGATTTAGCTTCCAAATCCATCATCAATTTCTCAAGCTTAGAGCAAACTCTCTCATTCTGCTCCTTCATCAATTCAACTGCTTTCATTTGCTGGAGAAGTCCATCACACTCTACACATTTAGCTTCAAAATCCATCATCAAATTCTCAAGCTTAAAGCAGACAACTCTCTCATTTTGCTCCTTCATCATTTCAACTTGTTTGAGCTATTGGAGAAGCCCATCACACTCTGCACATTTCGTTTCATATCCTTGCATCAACTCCTCAAACTTACCTACAAGTTCATCATGCTCAATCTTACCTACACATTATTCATGCTCAATCATTGCTGCAAAACAACCGCTTTTCTTACTCGGAGCCAAAGTCTGGGAAGCTGCTGCTGCCGTTCACAATACCTGTCTTCTGACGAAGCCATCGTTTAGCTTCGTGTAAATAATATTTGTTTTCTCCTTTTGCCCAACAGGCAAGTAGCCAGTAGCAAGTAGAGGTCGATCCCACGAGGAACTGGTGTAGTCTTCTCTTCGGTGTCACTAAAGTAAGGGGATTTTCTTTTGCTCACGAACTAACTCAACAACTGTAACTCAAAACTGAAATCTAAACAAGAAACTTATCAAATAACAAAAGTACTTGGATTGGATTTGAATCATTGATCCTAATTACTTCACTCGTTCATCGGTGCAAGAATATTCAATTACAATCTTTTATCACTTGATTTTAAGCAAAGATTAATTCATGCCCTAATGGTCACGAAGTCACAACATGAATACTCTAAGCCTTTATCTATCAGATTAAATAGATCTCCACCAGAAGGCAAGATCCCTTCTGTTGATCAACACAGTCATGAAGACACTTCAGCAACTGTATTGCCCAACATGCATTAAACAAATCAGACCCAAGACATCCAAGAGGTAAGTCAATACCGACTGCTCTCCAACACTAATTACCTTCTTGGGCACGAGAGACTCTCTCGAGTTGTATCCCCATATCTGTTATTGCCTTAATCTCAATATCTAATTGGTGTACAAGCAATTATCAATTTTAACCAAGAACTAATTATTAGACCTAAGTGTTTCGGGAATAAAAATCATGCAACGAACTAAACCGATTAGACCTCATGAGTTCAAACAAAGTAATTAGATTCAAATCATTTACTCCAATCCAAGCAAAGGAATTTAGCTAGACATAACAATAAAAGAAAGCACAAAGGAAATTAAAGTAAACATACTTGAATAAATTCTGAAAAGAAAACTGATCAATAGTGAAGTCAACAACGTAGATCTTGGTCAACAGCCAACAACAGAAATCTAAAGTAAAATACTAAAAACGAATCTAATCTAAGAATTCTCGAAACTTAAATGCAAAACTAACTAAGAACTAATAAAAGACAATATGAAAAGTGGTGGTGGTCTCTCCTCCTCTCCCAAGTCGTCCATAGTCGTCCATATATATATAGGCGATGGAATTAGGGTTTAGATAGATTCCTTGTTGGAAAAGGACTCTTGCCATGCATATCCGCCTCCGTCCTTATCCATGCAGCTGCGATTTACTTCCCTTACATGGTAGATATCTGCTAGATCACGTTCAATTAGGATAAGGAAAGAAAAGTTTACATCCTTATCCTCTTTCTTGTAGCGAAAGAAATCTGCTGCTGTTACGCATGTTGCCCAACAGCTTCCGCTATGTGCCTGCTACGACTGTCTTGCCCACGATCCACTATGATGTGTTTCTTGCCCAACATCATATAAACAAGTTTTCTGCCGGTTTTTGCCTAACATCTATCCTGTAATGCCCTGCACATACTTTCTCGACTTTATGTCCTCCCAAACACATATTGACTTGAAAAGACTCAAAACACAAGGCAAAAATACAAGAAAAATGAACACACATTTGGGTTCATCATCTTCTTCCTTGCGTAGCCTCCCTCCTTCGCTATTTCTCAATCGGGCAGAAGGCCCCCAAAGCATTTGCCCTAGGTTTGTAATGTCCCGATTTGGGGATGAATTCCTTATATATGTGAGATGAAATGACATCGTTTTGAGTGGAAAAGGGTTAAGTAGACACGACGTCGCTTCTAAGAGCATTCCAGCGTGTCCAGCGTGGCTCCGGCGAGAGCCACGTATGATTCCAATTGGGGAAAATCGACCGGAAAGGCAAATCGGCGAAAAATTAAAATGTTTGGGTTCTTAAAACCAAAATCTCAAAATGGGTGCAATTCCAGAATTTGAAAAAACGTTTGGAATTTAGAGACAATTAACCCTATATATATATATATATATTGTAATAGTAGTTTAATATTATACTATATTGTGTCTGAGATTAGGACAACTTGGGGTTTAAGTAAATTCTTGGCCTTGGGAATCTTGATTCATCTACACTTCCTGGATCTTCCGGTGTTGTAAATTGCGGATTTGCCCCTACACATTATTCTTTTTTTTTCGCTCAATTTATCCCACCACTCAATTTGTCACATATCAAATAAGGAACGGATTAAATCCTTCACAATCATTCAAAAATCATGTGATCTACTCACCTTTTTTTTACTTATCTTTAATCTTCGTGATGAATGTAATGTGATAATTTGAGCGGGACAGAAGGAGTATTATTGAAAGTTTCTTTAGAGATAAATATGGTGGTATGAGTAGATTGAGTTAGAAGATGGTTGAAAAATTCATGTTTACAAACATTTGATCGTAGGGTTTAGGGTTTCGTAGAGCCTCGACGCTCAAGTTATTCACGGAATAGTAAAGTGAAATGCTAAGGAAAACAAATAATAGATGAAGAATAAGTTGGAAGCAATGGTTGTTTTAAGTTGTCGAATTCGTCAGGAGGGTAGAGATAGTGACAATGAATAAGTGATAGTAAAGGCTGGCGATTGATATAGCCCAAGCTGGCTATGTCCGATGTGTGAGAGCCAGAATGTAGGGTGGCAAAAGTAGAGAGAAGATGATGAATTCGTGAGATAGTGGGAGTAAGAATGATGGTTCAAGTTGGAATGAATGTCCCAGGTTATGACCTATATAGCTGGGGCTGTAAATATAAATTAAGACAATTTGATAGGATTTAGCTTGCCGACCTTATCCGTCTGCGCGCTACACTTCCAAGTTGTTGCTATTTTGGCAGAAAAGTCTGATAGGATCTTTGATCATGTCAACTAAGCGGATCAATTTGATACGCTTCTTAAGGTTGATGACTGAACTTTTTGACCGTGTCAACTAGGTTGACCGACTAGATGAAACCCATAGGCCTGAATATGAGGTATTCAACCTGATTGTTAGTCCAAGTTGATCCGTAGCGTATCGAGCTAAATTGACGAGTTTGTCTAACTGATTAAGCCAACTTAGAATGTTTATTGTGTTAGGCTAAGTAAACGGATTTTGCCCGCTACATAATTAATCTAATTGGAACATCTTTCATTTTCACAATAGCAAACATTTATCTACAATCTTAAAAAAAACAAAATAAAATAACTGCAGGTTTATCATTTAATATTCATTATTTTTATTTTCTTAAAACTAAGCAATCCAACTAGCAGATAATTTAAAATCTATTTTTTATTCTACATATTTAACACTTTCTAAATTGAAGAATGCAAAACTATATAAAAAGAGTTGTCATCATATAATAGGAAAAACAAATCAATAACTAAAAATCCATAAAATTACGCACTTTGGCAAAAATAAAAAATACGCACCACCTTCTTTTTTCAATATAAAATACGCATGAATCAATTTTTAAGTATAATCTTTGGTTTTGTCAGCTACTTTCTTTCACATCTCTTACACTGATGTAATTGAAGTAAGAAATGAGTCCCCAACGTCTAATTTTCTTATGATTAAGACAATTATTAAATGATTATTTGAATCATTATTCAATAATCGAATTTATTTTTAATTTCATGAACTTTTTAGTAATTAAGTATTGTGATATAATGATAACCAAATTGAGTTTAGCCTTATAAACCTAAACTAAATCCAATCCTGCGATAATTGTGGGTCTCATTCTCCACTCACAATACTTTTTCCTTCTTCACTCTCACCCACTCTTCGTTTCTTAAAACTTGTGTCACTTCCTCCGGACCACACTTATTATGGACGCATGGAGTATTTTTTATTATACATAATAAATTGGGATGAGTGACTTTAGCATGTATAATGACATATAAATTACAGCAAGGCTAGATTGTATTCTACACATTTTATTGTACTATTCCAGCTCGATTTTAACTATTCCTGCTCAGACCCTAGTATCGAAATCGAGCGAAAATTTGTTAGATTGGCGATAGAAATTTGTTATTTTTTATCCTTATTATGTCTATTAATTGTTATCTGTTTTTATTTTTCTGTGAAAGCAAGTAACTTTCCTCTCATATTTATATATATTTTTATTATACATAATAAATCGGGATAAGTGACTTCAGCGTGTATAATGACCTATAATTTATATTTTAAGACGAAATATAATTCTACGCATTTAGTTGTACTATTTTCCCCTCGATATTATCTATTTCCTGCTCGGATCCAGTACTCCCGATTGAGCCAAAATTTGGTAAATTGGTGAGAGAGGTTTGTTATTTTCTATCATTATTATGTTTATTAATTGTTATCCACTATTATTTTTCCATAGATGGATCAGTGGAGGTATTTCATTATCAAATACGAAGGAAAATGGTCCGATTGTATGTACGTGGACGGGTGAACAAGTTTCTCTCGAAGCAAATTGATCCATCATCAATTTGAGATACAACATCGATATTATGATGAAAGCAAATTCGATAAGCACACAATATAAGCTGCATTATCTGTCGAATAATTGTAGAAAACGCAAAAATGAGAGGTGTGGAGCAAGATTAGACTGTGAGGGAGGGGTTGGTGTGGAGCGGATTTCTTATGAGGGAGGTGTTATTTATTGTTTTAAATTGAAGACAAAATTAGAGTGGAGGTATAGAGGTGGTAGCCGACAAAATCAGGGTCTTTAGTTAAGAGAGAAATCTTGGTAGATTTGGGCAATGTTTTCAAACCCGGCCCGACCCGGCCGGTCGGACCGGAAAAACCATGAACCGGTCATGTTGCCGGGTCGGTTTGAATAGAAATTAAAATGTGACCCAACCCGAAGCGAACCGCTAAAAACCGGCGACCCAATGATCCGTAAAAACCCGGCCAATTAAAAATTTTGAAAAATTGGCGTTCCAATTCCAGATTTCTGAATTTTCATTTTTCACTTTCAGTTAACTAATTCCATCCCTACTCACTACAACCTCTATCGTATGCAATTAGATGAACTAAAGTCCCGAAAAATAATGATGAGGATGATCTTTGGAATTGAATAAGATTTGTAATTATTCTTCCATTCTAGTATATTAATTTTCTTTTAGAACATACTATGATTTGCTCAAGACGATTGAACATTATATTTACTTTTGAATTTGGATAGCTATAATATAACTATGCCTTTTTATTTTTATTTAACTTTATCTTTAGTATCTTATTTAATTTAATTTACACACACATACATATATATATATATATATATATATATATGAAAATATTAAATTATAATTGATTAACGGGTTGTCCGAGTTTTTTAAAACGGTTCAACCGGTCGAACCGGTGACCCAATAACCCAATTAACTGACCGGTTCGCTTGCCGGGCCGATTTTTAAAACATTGGATTGGATTTGGGAAACTTGGCCTTCTTAATATTTAGACCGAATCAATATCGTCCCACTACTTAATACATTGAAATCAGAAAAAATGTGACAAAAGAATAATGACAATTAATAAGAGGTGGGTCTGATTTCTAGGATTGAGCATTATTCGTTCATTTTAAAGAGGGTGCCTTATTTTAAATTTGGCACATTTTGATGTGTGCATAATTTTTTTTTCCAATCAATGAACATATAAAAATTAGGATAACACTGAAATGGTTCCGGGGCAAGATTGGCATTTTATTCAGTGTCTTTGTCAAATCATATTCTACCATCCAAAAAAATTTAAAAAGTTAAAAAATAATATTTTTTAAATGGTTAATAGCGTGTAAATTACGCAACTTTTCTCAAATTCCGGTTTAGCAACTGTAAGTTCAATTTTAGCCAATTAATTCTGTAACTTTCAATTTGACTCAATTTGCAACTTTGTTAGAGCTCCGGCGAGTGCAATTAGGGGATTTTGCTGATGTGGCATAGCAAAGCCCTACTAGCGCTTATTCAACGGTTTGTTGGCAATGTTATTTCAAACGACGTCGTTTCCATTCATTTCAAATGGTGTCATTTCATTCATTAAACAAATCCCTTAATCCCTTAAACAGATACCCAAATCGATATACGTTGCATTCTATCAATTGAAAATCTCTGGCATTGGTTGTTGTTCTTCAAATTTCACTTCCGAATCTTCGATCCTTGTCAGAGATTCGCATTTATTCATGCAGTTGTTGGATATTATAGTGCAATTTTAATGGATATCGAGCTGTGGTGGTTAAGAGAGTGCTTCAATGGTCCCCTAACTCGCTTTGGAGTCACTTTCTGCCGGTATAATGGCGAAAATGTAGGTTCATCTGTTATTTCTTTATTTCATGACTAGGGACACCAGCAAATTCTGTAAGGCCTTCATCTCAACTGTTCCAAAAAGTGATTGTGTAGACAATAACATTAGTGAGACTTTCAATGGTTATATACTTAAGGCTAGGGGTAAGCATGTGATCCATATGTTGGAAGAAATTAGGAGTTCTTTGATGGCTAGCCAAGTGGAGAAATACAATTACATGCATAAGGTGACAGGTAGGTTAGCTTCTAATGTTAAACAAATTTTGGAGGATGAGAAACAGTTGAGTGCAAACTGTCATGCAGTGCCTGGCATGTATGATACATTCGAGGTTCATTGTGAGGGAGAAAAATTTGTGTGTCATGTGAAAACATCTAGCACTGGCATCAATACATGTTCATGTAGGGCATGGGATTTAACTGGAATTCCATGTAAGCATGCGATATCTGCCATGAGATTTATGGAGAGGGACCCAGTTGACTATGTTTCAGATTACTATACTGTGGAGAGATACTTAAGTGCTTTTGAGTGGGGGACTCCAGCAACTGTGGGGGAGAAAATGTGGCC
Source organism: Schizonepeta tenuifolia (assembly GCA_029490685.1). NCBI lineage: Eukaryota > Viridiplantae > Streptophyta > Magnoliopsida > Lamiales > Lamiaceae > Schizonepeta > Schizonepeta tenuifolia. The sequence goes on along the minus strand of CM055955.1, from coordinate 46,905,553 downwards.
TGAAGTTGAAGGTGATGTTGTCAAACCACCTGAAAAATTGAAAATGCCAGGAAGGCCAAAGAAGAAAAGAATTCGAGCTCCTGAGGAGAAGAATGAGAGAATGACAAAACATGGAATTAAAATCAGATGTGACAACTGCAAACAAGAAGGTCACAATAAAGCATCTTGTAAGAATTCAACTGTGGGGGAGGAACCTGTTGAGAAGGTATAATAACACATTTGTGATATAACTACAAATCAGTTTTTTGTGCTTATTGTTTTCCTTTGTTTGAACAATAGAGAAAAGTAGGAAGACCTGCCAAGCCTGTTGCTCAAGTGGGGAGAAATGACAAGCAAGCACAAACAGCTTCCAGAAAAAGGGAAATCAACAAGGCAAGGAAAATCAACTTTCTTCAGGGATAGAGCAATTGCAATGAAAGGAAGTAGTGTGTACATCAATGAGAAGACTGAAAATATTTTTTTTTTCAGGGTAAACATCACTTTCCATTTTCTAGCCACACTATTATTATGATTTTTCATGAAATAAGTGTTTACTACTTCTTAAATGTGGCAGCCTTCTATGACAAGTAAGAGCTGTGTCAACATGAACAATTACAAAAGGTCAAGACTTGCTGGAGAATGATCATCTTCAAGCATGCAACCATCTTCAGAATCCTAGCAAAGTGCAGTGGAGAATACCCCCACAACACAAGAGAGTAGGAGTGCAAGAGGGTCTGCTGAAGCCTAAATATAGATTGCTTATTTGTAGTCGCTTTTTTGGATGTACAAGTACAAACACAATGATGTTTGATGTTTTTGTGGGTTTTGAGAACACATTTGCTTATAATGGAATGTAAGGTGATGATGTACACTTTAGACTGCTGCATTATTGTGCAATGCATGGATGCATCTTTTGAATGAATTGAAATTTATGATGTTATGTTTTGACATTATTTTATGTACTAACTGACAGCTTAATGAAAACAAATTTACAATCACAATCAAAAGCTGAAAATACAATATTACATTGCAAAATGACAATGCTAATGTCAAGATACAGGCCATGCTGATTACATTACCAAAATAACAACATGGATAACTTGGCCGGATTACTTAGTACACAAAATACAACAAATCCAGATTGAACAACTAGTATTACTTAGTACAAAACATACATGCCATGATGATTAGCACCAAGACAAAAGCAATCTTCAAAACCCTAATTAATTTAGCTTGTGATTCAATAGTGGCTTCTTTTTTGTCAATGTTAGATTGAAGATCGGCAATGCAGCAATCCATATCTTCGATGTTGCGTTGCATGTCAACAATTTTGTTCTTGGCTTCATTGCACTCATTCATTAGTGGCTGCAACCGATCGACATTCAAACTCTCCTTGAGCAAGGCATGACGGAGCTACTTCTGTGCCATATCATGCTCATTCTTGAGGTTATTCATGTAACCTCTATAGTGGTCCGTGAGGGGTTCATCAACCCAGTCCCAATCATCGCAACCTTCAGCTTTCTGTGAATTGACAATGCAAATAATATTCCATTATCAATTCAACATAAATAAAAATTAAATTAACCAATTCAGGAGAAAAATCTCACCCCGCTAGCCCTGGAACACAAGAATCTTCTACTGGGATTGTCAGGCGTACACGAGGTCCGTACGACAGCCATACCATGCTCGCAAGATCGACGAGGGCGGCGGAGATAGTGCGACGGACTCACCATGTTAGGGAATATTTCATCGGAAGTTGCCGGAGAACCACTTGAGCTTGCCATTTGCCTCTGTTCGAATAGTCAACTTCACCGTCTAGAGTGTTGCTCGCCTTCTTCAATTTCAGCTGCTACGCATTTGGGCATAAATCTAGGGTATTTAGTTTTGGATTTGGGCATAAATCTGATATCAAGCAATGAACGACGTCGTTCTGGGATGTAAATGCAGTTGTTTTAACTAAAAAAGAATGTTGTCATTTTAATAAATGCCGGCGTGTCCAGCGTGGCTTTTTCAGGCAACCATGTCAGCATCGTCGTCGCCGGAGCCCTAACGGAGTTGCAAATTGAGTCAAATTAATAGTTACGAAATTAATTGGCTAAAATTGAACTTACAATTACTAAATCGGAATTTGGGAAAAGTTGCATAATTTACATACTATTAACCCTTTAAAAAATATGATCTTTTATTTTTGAGGATTTGAGAATTTGATGAAACTATGCCAGTGTAAGTCGGTGGTTTCAAGTGGGCTCCACCATCTTAACTCGGGGCAGCCTAAAAAAAGCCCAGACTGTATTATTTTCTAAACGGGTCAAAAATGGTTAAAAAAAAAAAACGGGTCAACACTTGACTAATAGAGATTTGAACCGACTTAAAAACCCGCGGATATATCCGTTTTATCTTTCCTTTTCTGCCTAGGGTTGGTTCTCTCTGTTAATTGGCAACAACGAAATATTTGAGGTTTTGGGAGAAAGGGTTTAATAGTTTAATCTTACTGAGAAATCATCGAATCGTCATTATTCGTTGTTTCATTCCTTTAAATGGACGCCCCTTGAACGACGTCGTGTTCGAGGTTTTTCGAAGCAATGGCCGCCGGATTCTCTCACACAAGACTAGATTCCGCATCCAATTCGAATCCTTGGGGTATTTTCCCCGCGTCGATTTTGGTTTTCCTATTGTTTAGATATTGAGCGTTTCTGTCACCGCTTCTGAAGAAATGGCGCAGGAAGTGGAGGCGCAGCAAGAGAAGCCATCCAACCCCTGCTGCGCCGCGGTAATTTTATTTTTTATTTTCGATTTTTTTTCAGTTTGCAGTTTTGTAATTAGAATTTTGTTAATTTGTAATCTTCTTGGATTTTTGCAGTTGCAGAAGAAGCACTCCAAGCTCTTGGAGAAGTACGCGAAGTTAGAAGAGATTAAGAACAGATTTCGCGAATGCACGGCATTGGTGCAGCAGAAATATGATGCGGTCGAGAAAGATAACGAGAGTCTGATAAAAGGTGCGTACCTCTTTACTTATTATGATTATTTTGTTAATTTTTATATTCCTTCATTATGATGTTTTCATTTTCTTTCATCCAGCATTGGAGGAACTCAAAGTGCAGGTTAATGTTTTGAAAGATGAAAAAGATAAAGAAGCTGGTCGGCGTATTGATCTTGAGGATGAGGTGTCAGCTCTACAAGACGAGCTTCGATTGCTGAAGCAAAATGGCAGTTCTGCTTCTCAAGGAGCAGATGAGCAGCTTCAAGATAGTATTGCTCATTCTCATGAAGAAATTAAGCAGTTGAAGGAACTTCTGGACCAAGAGAGGGGGAAGGCAGCTTCTGAAAATAAGAGGGCTGAGTCGGAGAAGAAGAAAGCTGATGAGGCGTTGAAGATGTTAGAGAAGGAAAGAAAAAGGATTAGTGATGCGCAGCAATCTGCTGATGTCGAGAGGAAAAAGGCTGAGGAATTTAGACTTCTGTTGGAGAAGTTAAAAAAAGAAATGAAACCGAAGTTGGCTTTGGAAAAATCTAAATCTGTAGATGCAGAGAAAAAAATGGAAGTAGAGAAACAGAAAGCCATTAGTGAAAGGAAAAGGGCTGACTTGGCAGTGGCTAAATCTGAAGAGCAACAAAAACTTGCTGAAACGAATTTGAAAAAGGCTAATATGGAGAAGGATCGAGCAGATGATTTGAATCGGAAGTTGGAACAGGCTAGGAAAAGGGCTGAACAATTAGAGGGTGAGTTGCTTAATCATAAATGCTCTGAAAAATCTGAAGATAGGCTTTTGTTGGAGAAGTTAAAAAAGGAAACTGATGTATTAAAGTCAATGCTGGATGAAGAGAAATCTAAATCCGAAGCTGCTCACAAGAAGGTGGATGTAGAGAAACAGAAAGCCATTGGAGAAAGCAAAAGGGCGGACTTGGCTGTGGTCAAATCTGAGAAGCAAAAGAGACTAGCTGAAACGAATTTAAAGAAAGCCAAGTCTGAGAAAGAACGAGCAGATGATTTGAGTCGGAAGTTGGAAGAGGCTAGGAGTAGGGCTGAAAAATTAGAGTTGGAGTTACATGAACATATATCCTCTGGCAAGTCGGTTGAGGTTCAAGCTGATAAATCAGATACTGGCAGGAACACAGTACTGACCACTGATGTATGCATGGAAATGCTAAAGAATGATACCCCATTCTCTAAATGGGTGGAAAAGATGCTTTTGGAGAAAGAGCATTATATTATTAAGGAGAAAAAGCGTGCAGATTCAGCAAAAAAAAAAGCAAAGAAACAGACAGAAGTTGCTGAAGAACACAAAAAGATGTCCGTGGAACAAAAACATCGGGCTGATCAACTATCTGGACAGTTGGAGAAGTGCAAGCTCAGGGTAGAAGAGCTACAGAAGGAGCTGCGGGAGTTCTCTTCGTGGAGAATTTATGCCAGCACTGCCCCGTTAATAAATAATGATGTCATTTTGGAAACTGATACGGTTGAACTTTTAAAAAAACAATTGAAGCTAGAGAAATTGCTTGCGAAACATTCGAAGGAAGCAACAAAGATAGAAGCTTTTCGTAACAAGATGTTACAACAAGAACTAGGTTACCTAAAGCAGGAGAGTCTTCAGTTCCAACAGCGCTTGAATATACTAGATAAAAGTTTCTTGCATGGCTCTAAAGGTATAGATCAGCTCAAGAAGGTTAGTTTTCTTACTCATAATTCTTAAACAACCTTTATTTGTCCATGATTAATCAGGAAAGAATGGTATTTATGTATAATTTTTGAATTTGTAGCAATTGTTATCGCATCTTAATTGATTTATTTTTCTTCTTTTTCTCCCCAATCATTTGTGGTTGGCACTGTGGGGATGGCTGATTGCAGTAAACTACATTTACGAGCCTTTAGTTTTTCTTAAGCCAGAATCGTGAAATGAAGCCAACATGGTTAGTTACTACTACTACTTAATAGTTAAGGCTATGACTGCTGTAGGCTCTATCTGTGCACAGATGTGAACTTTGTTGGTCCTTTTTGTTGTATATTGTTTTAATGTTTGCTTATGCTACGTATCACTAGACTTGCATGTGAATCTACAAATATGAGATTAGTAAAAATGACAATTTGATTTCTACTAATCTTGTATGATTTGTACTAATTGACTGGGTCATGTTACTTTGCAGATACGCGATCAGAACACCAAAAGAGAAAATTTAGGCTCCGATTGGGATCATAGGCCCGTTTCAGGTATAAATTCTGGGATGGATCCTCCATATCGAGGTTCCAACCAAAAAATGTTACAAAGTTCTGCCATAAATTCCAGTTCGGCATCTTTTTCTGATCGACCCTTGGTGGGATCACAGGATAGAGGTACATTCTCTATTATGACGTCAGCTAACCTAGGGGACGATATATCAAACATCAAAGCAAAGATTTCTGATAAGATGCAAAATAAGCACAATGTAGATAAAGCTGATAACAGAACAAGAAGTCCAACTAAAGACGGTTCTAGTAAAAGAAAAGTTGGCTCTCGTGAAATGAGGAGTCTGAAAGAAACTTCTTGCAGGGAGCTAATTGGATCTCTCAAGAAGAGAAAAACCTCTTCAGAAGGAACAGTAATTATTCACCGTTTGCAAGACTCTGGGGAGTCGAAAGGCATGCCTGTGTCAGATATCAATAACTCAGATGCCTGTTTGCCTGCTTCATCACCAGGTTCTGATGCAATCAGATCTAATTGTGGTTTTGAGGATGGAACAAATGATGTTTTTGGACACAACCTATGCACTCAAGATTTTGACCAGATGGTTACTGATGACTATATGAAGTTGCTAGACATGGGTAATGCTGCTGATGAAGATGCCTATCGTAGAGCTATTGCCATGCCCCTATCTCCTACGCTTCCTGAGGTTGAATTTCACCGGGATGAGAGAGTCGTAGGTAGCTCCAAGACGCTGGTACGTAAGAATTTCCAAGAGGGGTTGTCAAATATGAGGAGTTATCTAGTTGTTACTGAAAAAGAGAATGATTGCACGAATGTTGCATCAAAGGGCTCCGTTCCTTCACATTTGCCGAAGGAGCATAATTCTATTGACTTCTCAAAAGATATGGCTTTGCCAGCAGCGAGTGGTACTCATTGCCAAGAAATCCATGTTTCAAGTACAAGTAGGAAGTTGGGAATGCAAAATCTTTCTGGTTCTGGAAATGAGGGAACTATTGAATCATGTGAAAATGCGATTGCATCTAATCATGGTGAAATTCTGAAGTGTTTCGTTGTTACCTCAGACACCAAAGACAATTCTAGCATTTTGAGGATCCTTCAGACAGTTTGCAGTTGCATGCCACAATGTTCTTTTGATCATTCAGTGGAGATATTCATTCAAACTATTATGTGCACCCTTTCTAATGCTAAAGATCTCTCAACCAGGTAAGCAATTTTTTTTTTGATAGGAGATCCTTACTTGAGGTGTTGTTTATCACTATGTTCCAGGGGCTAATTGTGACCAGGATTTGTTTTTGATACTGTCAGAGAAAGACTATAGGATTAGTTATGTGTCTTGTTTCAACTCCATAACTGTTTCACCCTCCAGACACAATACTGATTGGGCATCTTTAATCTCAAGTAATGATCTTAATATTATATACCTGTTTACCCCAGCTCAAGTGGTACTTGTTTCTCCACCCTGATGTATCTGCACTGACTTCATTGGTTTGAACATAAAAATGTAGTTGATTTGTGCTTTCTGTTGCATGAAAGTCCTGAAATGATACCATGCCTTGCAACACATGATAGGTGTCTTTACATTTCTATAGTAAAAATAAAAAACTTCAATAATTAACTAAACATTTAATCCTTATTGGCTAATTGTAATTATTTACTCTGTGGTGGTGTTTGCAGGGAAAAGGCATCTGTGTTCTTGTCGCTAATACTGCCTGCAATTGCTGAGCTTGGACAGAAGAACTTCACAAATGGTCTAAGTGAAAATATAGTACAGGCTCTTGGTTCAGTGAGTATGCTCTTTAACTCAGGTATTTCTCCATAATAGTCTTAAACTTTATATTGTATGCGCAGTTCCTTTTTCTCCATTATTACTTTGTTGCTTCTAAGGAATTATTACTTCCTGTGCAGCACTATCTGATCCAGCTTTGAAAAAGATGGTTATGGAGTCATGTGATTTGTTTGAACTGCTTGCTCTCATTGAAGAATTCCTTCAGCAAAGGACAATATTTGTCTACGGTGGGATATCTTCTGAGTCAGAGTCCCATGCTACTTCCAAATTGAACCTCATTTTGAATGGCAATCCCGTAATGCTGTTTGAAGTGGCTGTTTCAGCTCACCTGTTAATTGCAGGGGGGAGTCTGTTAGCATCATTGTGCTCAGCTGTTGACCATATTGGTTATGTTTGTGAGATATCATGCAACATTATTAGAATGCAGAAGCTCGATAGTTCAGTAATGTTAGCTATTCTTCATGCTTTTGCCCTCATATGTGGCTCCAAATACTTTACCCTTCAGCAGTATTCCATACCTATGACTCTGGTTAAATCACTGGTTATGTTTCTTGAGAAGCAAACTTTATCAGCCAATTCTACACCATTTTCCCTGTCAGATATTGGAAACCCTTATAGCATCTTGTTATGCAAACATTGTCCATTCTCAGCGGGTGCAGTTTGCGTGGAAGATGTTGCAGTGATGCTGTTAGAGAACCTCCACAAGCAGTGCCGTTGTGGGTCATGGCCGCAGGATTCACTTGCCTTTGTCAACAATTTGCTGGTTCCTAGAATATTGCACCATGAGGGAACTGAAGAAGTTTCAGGCTTAGGAGAGGCTGCCCCCTTCATTTCTGCATGTGATGAGAATTTATGCAACTTCCTTGATATTCTTTCTTTGATTGAGGTTCTGGCTTCTGTCATGGTATGTATCTCATCTTGTATTTTTTTTTGTTGCATTTTTGTTTTTGGTTTCTCAGAATTTGCTTAATCTTTTCTTTAATTGGTTTAAGTAATTGTGTTTTTCTGTGTTAGCAAAGCTTTGATTAGTCATTATGTGTTCCACAATAGGCAATCCGTATCTTTTGATTGGTTAAGTAATTGTGTTTTTCTTTTGTATGTCTGATTACCTTCGATATCTTTTGATTCACAGAGCTGGGAGTGGACATCTGAGAACCTTGTAAAGCAGATTTGTGAATATTCCGAGTTGCATCTCATGGAGGGATTCTCTGCTGCTATCATCGTACTTCTTGGTCAACTTGGGAGGTATTGTCCGATTCAACCTGTATTCATATATGTTTGCGTAAAATTATGATTACTGCTTGCTGTGGCATGGTCTCATTTTTTTTATGCTAAATATGAGCCGTGCAGTGTGAAAAATCATATAGCTTTGTGATACAAAAAATGTATGGTCTCAATTTCTTTGTTTTTCACCCTTTTCCATCAAAGTAAACACACCTTATAGAAAACGTTACATACAACAAAGTTTTCATCTGTACTTAGTATTTCAATTTGTTGATCATCTATATGCATTTCCTTTTTCATTATTCAATGCATTTAACTTCTACATCTGTCGATGCAGGCTTGGAGTTTGTGCTGGCGGATATGAGGATTCTGGTGTTAAGAAATTACGAGGCTGGTTATCAAAATTTGCTAGCGTACTTACTTTCAAGAAATTGAGTACTTCTGTCCAATTTGCCATTATAACCTCTTTATGTGGCATTACTCCTATCAAATTGGAAGAGATTGCTGAAGAAAAAATCGATACTCCAGCAGCAACGAGTCAATGTATTCCCCATAGTTTTATAAGGGATTGGTTTTTTTCCTTGAATCACGGGCAACAGTCGTTCTTGAGGCTTCATCTAGCTGCAAGTTAGGCCAACCACTAGATGGGTTTTTCCTTCAGACAGGTGTTTTAGTTTCGACATAGTCGAAAAGAAAGGGCTTCGCAGTTCAGTCCTCGTTTCCTGGACAGGGTGAAATCGAGTCCCATTCTTTTTGAGGAATTTCGTGTACAGCAATCAGCAAACTAACATGTCTTCTCTCGTCTTCGCCAATTTTCTCGAGTTAGAAACGTTTACTTGATATTATTGGAAATCTGCAATTTTCCTACGTTGATGAAGAAGCAGCCTTGGTGTTTTTTTATGCTATCAAGTCTCATCATTAATTTTCTACTATTTCGTATTTGAATTTTTTTGGGGTCAATATCTGGACCAGTGAATTTTGGAATTGTTTTTGTGTGTGAGGGGGGGATAGAGTTGATATCGTATAAGCGTGATTCGTCGTTGGTATTTTCATAATTCTAGAAATTGACATTATTAGCGTCGGTGCATCATTAGTACTAACAGTTTGTATTTTATTCTGAAGTGTTTTGGGGAGACTGAGTATTTCCTGTACTAGTTGATATCTAAAATTAGAGAAAATTAATTACGGTCTAGAGGTGACATAATTGAAACTCTGCTCCTCTCTCTGTTGACTTATCATCCTATCAAAGAAAAAGTCGCCTATACATGAAAAAAAAAAAATTACTGCTCCCTCCGTATTTTTATAAAAGTCCTAGTTTGACTGGACCCGAAAATTAAGAAAGCTGATAAGTGTTGTAGAGGAGGATAAAAATTAGAAAATAAGGGTATTATTAATAATGTTGTTTAGTTTGTTAATAAAGTAGATTGGTTGCAGCAATTTTTAGGTAAGGGACTTAAGGGTGTGAATATAACAAATTTAGTGAGTTTATTTCATTTTTAATTAAGGCATGTTTGTATACATATAAATTGATTATTCAACCATTGAAATAAAAATTGATTATTCAACAAATTTGTATAAAACTGAGATGGAATAAAATATGATTTTTGGTTTGTATTTTTTTTTTCTTCCATGAAATAAAATCAGATTTTAGTATATTGTGTTTTCATTAGGGGTGAAAGTATGGAATCAATACCCGTAATTTGCGGGTATTGAATGGGTATGAGTATGAGATTTTTAGATAATATCCTAACGAGTCTCGTTAGGGTATTGGATATCCGGTCAAACACCCGGTCAACAATATACAATTATATATTATATATATTTACTAATTTTATAAGTATAAATTATAAATATATTAATAATATATATTCATTTTTATAGCTAAAACCTAAAACTAAACATAACTCTACAGACCTTTCCGTCTTCATCTTATATCAATTTTATTGTTCTAACTTCTATCTACATCCTTATTTCTTAACATCCCAGTTTCCAATTCCAAATTAAGGGAATAATATTTAGGGCTTCAATTTTTTAATTTAGGGGTTTGCAAAATTTAAAAAACAGAATGTAGATTAGAGTTGGAATCCACAAATTATTTTTACGAACCTTTAAAAATTAGTAGAAGGTGGATTCGTCCAATTAATTAATTAATCTTCAACTTTTTGATGAATACTTTACAGATTTTATGTTTGATGTAATAGATCATTGTTAATATAGTTAATTAGAACATAGTGCACTATAATCATTAATCACTATTAACTTTGATGGTCCCGAAACGAGTTACTGGTGTATGGGGGGAGGGGGGGAATACACCAGTTAGGATTTTAAAACTTAACACTTAAAAATACTTCAACTGAGTAAAACTGACTCAGTTGGAATCTCACAGCTGAGTAAACAACCTCAGCTGGAAGAGTGGTGCTGTGCGGAATGTGGTGGAAAATGAACTCATTAAAACAACTCACGCTTTTAGCAAGGTTGGTCAATAACCAAAACAGATGAGAATGTGCAGATATGCAGATTATATGCCGGTTAGTTTGGTCAGTTAACAATGCAATAAGTAACTGAATAAAATAAACACAGACACACAGGATTTAACGTGGTTCGGAGATAACCCTCCTACGTCCACGGGGAGATGTGAATCGTCACACCTCAGTCCAAGTTCTTCTGGACAGTTCCACACAGCTTACCCGGGCTGTGCAACCGTTGCAATAAGTTTACGGGTACTTATCAACCTTTACAGTTAAGTTTGCGGGTACTTAACAACCTATGTCAAGTTTGCGGGTACTTGACGACCTAGATACTCAATTACAGGAAGAGTATGATCCTAACAAACACTTTTTAAGGTGTGTATGTGGGTGAATTTTCCAACTACAGCTCGATCACGAAAGAGAGCTGGATCTATGGCTTGAACGAATGAACACTCAAACTAAGATCTAAGATAGATTATAACTCTATGAACCCTCAGTTTCTAATGTTCTATTACTCTTGAACTCTCAGTTGCTGATGTTCTTAGAATATGATTTTTGCAGATTTTTCTTGCGCTTGTTTCTCTTGTGATTGCACTTCTCTATCTCTTGTCTCGTCTATCGTAAACCTCTCGAATGAGAGAATGCCTCTATTTATAGGCGGAGAGTATCAACTAGCTGTTGGAGGAGCTGTTGATCTCTGATCGTTGAAAGCGATGGCTTGTCTCTCATCTCTGCAGACTTTCCCGATATGGCATCTATGCTCTTCTACTTTCCATCTGAGACAGCCTTGTGTTGGGCCAGATGGGGTAATGACTGAACGGTCAAACCCTCATGTGACTTGCTTTTGAAATTCAAATCTTAACCTTTCTGACACTCAACCTCGGTTAGTCGGTTGAAAATCTTGATCTTTATCTGAGTGGTCTTCAGCTGATGTTCTGACTGAACCGTTGAACTCTCAGCTGATTTTGAACTTCATGCTGTTGATCTTCTTGTTTGAGTTCTACAACTGAGGTTCTGAAACTGAACCCTCAGTTGTCTTCCTTGTATTTAGTCAGTTGAGTTTGAACCTTCAGATGACTTCCTTTTCATCTGATGTTCTCTTCCTCTCTACTGCTTCTCATCTGATGAACCCTCAGTTGGTTTCCTTCACAACTGATGTTCTGAAGACTTCCCCCTCATTCCATCTGAACAAATGAACTCTCAGTTGTCTTTCATCATAATTGATGTTCTTTCTGAGTGATGCCTTGTTGCCATCTTCAGCTGGAGATCTGTAAAGATAAAATCTTAACTTTGCTCAAACAGCGAGCCTAACTTCTAACATTAGGTTCTGGCAACATCTACTCGGTTGGGGTCAGTCGGTTTTGGAATTCATCAAAACTTTTACTAATAAATTTCCCAACAATTTTCCTCTTTTTGATGATGCCAAAACCACTTACAACTTTGAACCACTATTGATCTAAACCTCACTAACTTATCTAAAATCTCAGCTGAAATTCTAGACAGTCTATAAGATAAAACATCAAAGGGTTAGCACAGTTATAACATGGTATTTAAAAGACTTTGTGATTCAGAGCTTGGACAATGAGGAATTGTTCATCAAGGTGAATCTTATATATACTTTGAAGTTTTTGTTACAACTGAAGATTACAGGGTTAAGCACAGAACAGATAAAGATACAACAGTTGCTCCAAAAACTACATCAGCTCAAAAGACAAAAAAAATTAGATCAGCTCAAAATTACTGTTGACCGTACTTGCTGAAGATACGGTTAAAGATCTCTTTCTTCGCAGGTGACTCAATCCCAGTGTTGACACCATGTTCCTGGCAGACTTGTCTCGCCTCAGCCATGATCGCATTTCTGTTCGGAGTGTCTGTGCCTTTGATCATCTGAGGGCGATATCTGAGCATCTGCGGAGCTGGAATGGTGTTGGGATCGAGCTGAGCATTCAGCATGGCTCGCTTGAACTGACTAAACATTCCAGGGTCTCCAGATCTGAGCTCCCACAGGGCTTTCTTGAAGGCTTGCCTTGGGTCTTCAGTCGAGTAGACCTTCCTGTAATAAAAGTCATTAATGAATTCATGCTTGAACTGCTCCCAGTCATCGTTCCACTCAGCATTCATCCACTTGTCAACATGTGGGAACCGAGACGGGAGCGGGGCGTTCTTCTGCAACTGTTGTGTCTTCTTCCTAGCCTCAGCCTTCATCTGGTGCTTGTTAATTCTTCGCACGCTCCGGCTGGCTTTATTTCTGTCGACATTTTTCTCAACCTTGGCCAGTTCCTTCTCGAACTTGGCCACCTTCTTGGCCTGATCAGCAGCGAACTTCTTGATCCAAGAGGGATTCAAGTACTTCTCCTTGGACTCCCCCATAGCTTTGGCAGCTTCGATGCAGTCTTCAACAGATATCCCGTCAAGTTCGGCATCGAGCTCGGCCGTAAGCTCGGCTACGAGGTCGTGGGAGATTTCCAGTTCCTGCTGCGATCCTTCAGCTTCAGCTGGCACTCCTTCTTGTTGAACTCCTTCCCCCTGCTGAAGAACAACTTTCCCCTTTCCAGCAACAGCGGCTGGCTCCTTGTCTCCCTCTTTTTGGCATCATCCAAAAGGGTGGCAACAGTGCCATCCAGGGAGGTCAGCTTGGCCTCAGCTTGTTGAACGCGGGAAAAGAGTTCGTCGACAGCATCCTTCTCTTCCACCTTCTTGGCCAACTCCAGGTCCTGGCGCTCCTGCTCAGCTCGCTGCAAGGCTGCAAAGGTCGCAGAGACCTCTTTGTGGAGGGTGACGAACTCAGCTCGGAAATTTGCGAACTGAGACATCCACTCCTGGTCTTGAGTCTGCTGGGATTTTACCAGATCAGATTCAGCAACGGTCTTGAATACGTTGAAGTCCGAGCTGAGGCCCTGAACTGCCTTCCTTAGAGCCGTGACCTCCGAGCTGGAAGAAGTGGAGAGTTCTCCGATCTTCTGCTGTAGGGAGGAGGAAAGGTGTTCCAGCTGATTCTTCAAGTTGGCATTCTCTGCCATAAGCTGATTCATCCTGTCAGCATCCTCCTCCTTGCTGAGCTGGATCTTGGACAACAGTTCCTGCCTCAGCTGGTTGACCCTCTCAGAGATCAGCTCACAGATGTCATCGGTTGAGAGCGCTGGCTGATCTGAAGGTCCAGACAGGTGTTGAGGTTGTGGCTGGGTAGCTGGGTCCATGACAACCAGGGCAGTTCGGCTGGCGAGGTAGGTCTTGAGCTTTTCTTCCTCCTTCTTGGCCGCCTCATCAGCTGCGTCGACATCCTCCATGCAGTTGGCATTCTTGGCCAACATATCGTCAAGAAATTGAACAGCTCCAGGATTGTTGCACAGCTCCCTAGTGTCTGTCCCTTCTTGGATACTTTTGTCCAGACGACGACGTAGCACAGCCACCTTCTGGTTGTAGGCCACCTCCAGGTTCTGGTAGTCGAAGTATACCCTCAGGTTTGATTCTTCGACCTTCAACCTGTCCCAACCATGGATCCTGAGGGTTTCCTCCTTGACGTACCAGTAACTGAATATGACGCTGAACTGGTAGAGCAGTTCCGTCCCTAATACAGCAAAAATGGGCATCGAGGTTGCCTCGGGGAACATACCGATCAGCTTGCGGAAGCAGTAGCTTAGCCTTTCTTCATATTCAGCCAAGATCGCCTGGCGGTTGGCTTCTTCATCAATTGGTAGGGGGTCAATATCGAAGGCAACAGGTTCGATGGTTTCATCAACGTTGGCCAAAGGAATAGTCACAATGTTGGCATCGAGCGAGAGGCTCTGAATATCTGACTGAGGACCAGTTGAGAGAACTGGATCCTCTTTGGGTAGAGAGTGGGCTGGCTCGATTGCTTCCTCAGACGCAGGTGGGTTTTCCTGGCTGGCATCAGCTCCAGTTGGACTGTCGTGGGACTCCTCAGATGAAGAAGACTCATCTGAGGAGGAGCTGGATTCCTCCACGTGGATTTCCACTCCCTCAGCCACTTCCTCCTGACGAGGTTGAAGAACAAACCCAGCTGGGTCAACCGACTGGCTTGATTCGGTTGACTCCTTCTCCTCAGCTGGCTTTACCACCACTGGGCTCGTTGTAGAAGGTTGAGCCGCGGGCTGGATGATTCGAATCCTGGGCCTCTTCTGGAGGGGTTCCTCCACTTCTTCTCCTTCATCTTCATCTTCCTCTTCCTCAGCCATCTCCTCCAGCTGGCGCTTCGCAGGCTTGGACCGAGAAGAGCGGCGAGCTGCTGAGACTGACTCCACAGCTGGCTTGGGGGCACCCTTGGGAGTGTAAACGGCCTCCACAACGTCCCTGGCCTTTTTGGCTGTGGGGAACACCATCAGCTTGCTGAGCGGCGGGTCCTCACTCCCTTCCCAGGTCAGCTGCTGTCCCTTTGTGGCTTGGAGGATTAGGGCAGAAATTTTTGTGCCGAAGTTGAGTGTCCCCTTGACACTCAACAGCTGCTCTCCGGACTCAGCTGACGTCTCGGAAATTTTCTGCTTCTCCATCAACAGCTGGCTTTCAAGATAGCCCAGCCAGTCGACCTGGTGCTGTTCCTCCAGGGCTTTTTGCTGCTTGAGCTTCGGTCGGCTAATGTCACCGAACGCTCCTTCATACGCGAAGATGCATTTGGATATCACGTCGAAAAGAAGTCGGTGCTCCGGCTTCTGTTTTGTCCTTTGCATGCTCCCCTTCAAAGGTTCGGGAACAAGAAGGATTGTTTGAAGGAAAGCATCAGCTTCCATATCGGTGAAGTTCCCCATCACATGTGTGGCTTCGCGATTTCTGGGGATGATCTTCTCCAGTTCTTTGGATACTTTTATTTCCACGGCGGTGTCTTCTATCGTACGGGAAGAGCTGTTTCGTTGCTTGCACGGGATGATTGTGACAAGCCCGTCTTCTGCAACTCGCTGCAGATTCCTGTAGAAATGAACGACCTGCTTCCTGAGCAACTTGGATGGAGAAAGGGTTGCCCAGTCGAGCAGACTGTGGTCGGAGAGAATGGCGGCAACTGGAGCGAGTTCCGGCAAGGTCAGAGCGGCTCTGGATATAATTTGTTCAAAATGAATCTTCGACATCACCATGTCGAAAGATTCCTGGAATGTAGCAGGCTCTGCGGAAACCATCTTCTTGGAAACTTTAGATTTAGGCGCCATCTCAAAGAGATATATAAGCAAAGAATTCGTCCGAGATACTGAAAATGGTGAGACAAACTTGGAGAGGATGATAAATAGTTAGTAAAGATATGCACGAAAAGAGAAGGTAAAGATCACTTCCTGATTTGCCGTATTATATAATCTTTGACTCGGATAAAATCAACGGCTGGGGTTAAATGGCGCGTATTTATCAACGGCTGAGATTTCACGACTGTTGGGTATTTTGACTGACGCTCCACGCGCGCGAGTGAGAAGGTGAATAGTTTAAGGTGTCAGCCCAGTCGCACTATAAAGTAAGGCTATAGGAGTTCAGCCAGACTTTACATTAAATGCGATACGATGGCTTGTTTAGTCTAGCTGACATGTTCAGGAATGTTTTAATTTATTTCAAACATTCTCATTGAATATCATAACACCTTCAGTCATAAATGATACCTGCCAGCTGATGTCGAGATCAGCTGTATACCTCAGTTGAGTTCCTCAGTTGCCGCATACCATCAGCTGACTCGAGTTCGTCTGTTCAGCTGACGTCTGATGTCTTCAGTTGGCAATCCATATCTGAGATTCCCCCTTTATCTGAGCTTCCCCCTCAGATGGATATCTGACTCTTCATCTTGGATGGATCCTCTGCAGCTCGGATGACTCTTCATCCGATTGATCCAATAGTCCAAGAAGATCACACAACATCTTGAACCGGGCTTCAGGTAGAGGTTTGGTGAAAATATCAGCTCTCTGAATCTCAGTTGGAATCTTCTCCATGGACACATCCTTCTACTCAATATGATCTCGGATGAAATGATGACGAATGTCGATATGCTTTGTCCGAGAGTGGTGAACAGGATTCAGAGAGATAGCTATGGCACTCAAGCTATCACAATGAATGGGAATCTGTCCAGTTGCAACTTCATAATCTCTCAGCTGTTGCTTCAACCACAACACTTGCATGCAAATTATTGAAAAATCGAGCAGGTGAAAAATTACCATATTTTTGTCTTTTTTATTTATTTTCTAAACGGGTACATCGGGTACCCTATACTCGGGTCGGGTATACCCGGCCGGGTATTGGGTACCCGTTCGACTAAAATGGAAAGGGTATGGGTATTCCTTTTTAGCTTATTTGGGTACGGATACCCGCAAATACGGGTATGGATATTTACAGGTACCCGTTTATTTACCCCTAGTTTTCATGTCTTTTTTATCCCATGAAATAAAAATTGATTTTTTATTCACCAATTTCCATTTTTTTTATTCCATGAAATAAAACATGTATCTTGAACGGATGAAATAAAACCTGATTATTCAGAAAATTAAAAACCTAATTATTGTTAACAGATGAAAACTGATTCATGAAATTAAAAAAAAAAACAGCAGAAATTGAACATAAACAATAAATAAACAAGTGCAGAAAACAGTAATGACTGATGTGTTTGAAAATAAGGTGGGAATTTCATTCACTAATTTAAGATTTGGGGGGAACAATTGGGGAAATGTTTGGAGGGAAATTTAAACACTGTCCAGACCAACTAACCCTATATAAACACAATAAATATGGCTACAACTACTCCAAAAACAACATTCGTTACACAACTACTCTAAAAATAGCAGCAAGAAATATGCAAGAGATCAACAAGCAAATGCCAAATTTGATAGAAATACAGAGGAATAATGTTGCAGCTTGGCTTCTTCAAAATAGCAGCAATAACAAGCTAAAGTACAATGCCAAAAAATAAGCTGCAACATTGTTTGGTGTTAATGTAAAGACCGTGTGAAGAGTCTGGACATTAACTCTGAAACAACAGGCCTTGGGACAACCCCTACACTTGAAATCAATGAAAAAATGGTCAGTCAAAGGAATAAAGAAGATGCTGGATCAAGACAAACTTAGAAACTTGTCAGTTTTGGAGAGGGGGAACATCAGAAAGGTTTCAATGAAAATGGGTGTTAGTACATGTGTGGTTCAAAGATGGATTAAGAAGAATCAGGTAAAACCACATACCAATTCAATTAAACCTTTTCTCACTCCTGCAAACATGATTGGAAGGCTCAAATGGAGCTTCAGTATGCTGAATTGCATTAGTAACAATGGCAGAATATCATTTTAGCCAATGCACAACATCATTCATGTTGATGAGAAGTGGTTCAACATCACAAAAAACACACACAGATACTATGTTCTTGCAGATGAAGTGCAACAATACAGAACATGCAAATCTAAGCAACACATTGAAAAAATCATATTTTTATGTGTTGTTGGAAGGCCAATACATGATACAGAAGGCAATGAAATATTTTATGGGAAGTTTGGTATTCCCATTCACATTTCAAGAGCCAGCAGCAAGAAATTCCAAAAACAAACCAAAAGGGACAATGCTAACAAAGCCTATCATTGCTATAACAAAGCCTGTCATGAAAGAGGCCTTTCTTAAATTGGTCAGTCCTGATTTTAGTTCCCTATGCTATCAAAAAGTGTACACATTCATCATTTAGCCAACTTACACATGTTGTCAATGTCAATATGTTGCAGGTTGTTCCAACAATCATAGAAAAGTGGCCAAAAGGGATCAGTAAAAACATCATCATACAGCAGGATAATGCAAAACCACACATCAACAATGATGATACAGAATTTCAAGCTATTGCACATTCTCATGGATTCAACATCCAATTGGTTTGCCAACCACCAAACTCACTTGACACAAATGTGAATGAGAGCCATCCAGTCAATAAAAGATGAAAAGAATGCAAGTACAATTGAAACTTTAATTCAAAATGTGAATGATGCATTTGCAGAATTTCCCAGCTATAAGCTGAATGATGTGTTCTCAACACTACAAGGTTGCTACAGAGATATAATTAAAGTGAAAGGCAACAATAACTACAAGATTCCACACATGGGTAAGGACCAACTCAGAAGGCAGGACATTCTACCAGACACACTGGATATTGAGGAGGAGGTAGTCAAAGAAGTATATGAATTTTTGGAGGTGCATGACAATGCAGTTCAAGCCAATATTGAACATGGATAATTCAATTGATGGAATGCAGCAACAGGTAGTATTAGAGGAATAGAAGGCATCAAATCAATACAAGTAGCTTTTTGGTACAGGTTTACAGGGACAAACAACTCAATATGCTTTTTGGTTGTTTGAAATGTAAATTCTGATCATATTCAGATCATATAGAGTCTCAGCAGAGCATATGAATATTTTACATAATTAACTAGTTTTAATTCTCATTTGTTGCCTCCTAAACATAGTTGGTAACAACCAGTGGTGGCATCAAATATAGTGTAGTATCAGTTCTATCAATTTATATCACACAATATATATCATCAGATTTCACATCATCATCATAATATGATCAGATTTCACATCAACATAATATCATCAGATTTCCAAAATGTAGTGTAGTATCAGTTCTATCAGTTTATAAGAACATGCATTTTCATTCACACGGATCAGAACCAGCCATCAAAGAATTCATTTTACACAAGGCATCAGAGAATTTATGATCAGAGAATTCATTTCACAAAATTCCTCATATAAAGAAAATCAGAATATCATCAAATTTCACACAAGGCATCACCAACCATCACAACAGATTTCACACAAGGCATCACCAGCCATCACAACACTCAAATAAATTGAATAAATAAGAACAATTGCACCTGAGTCATATGTGTCTGAACACACTGGGTGGATGGAGACCATCCACGGCTTCATCGATCT
Source organism: Schizonepeta tenuifolia (assembly GCA_029490685.1). Classification (NCBI taxonomy): domain Eukaryota; kingdom Viridiplantae; phylum Streptophyta; class Magnoliopsida; order Lamiales; family Lamiaceae; genus Schizonepeta; species Schizonepeta tenuifolia. The sequence continues at coordinate 46,886,032 of CM055955.1, read as the reverse complement.
TCATTTTCCTTCTCATTTTTGCACACTCAGTCACTAAAAACTAATAGGGATCTGTGGGCTCCATCTCCTCTTCCACCACCTCTAAATAGGCCCCAGCGATGGAGTGTGTGGTACCGGATTTTCATCCGATCCAGATGGTGGAAAGACAATACTCGGCGCCATGGATGCTGTTTCCGGCATCGAACAACAGAGATCTACAGATCTCAGCAGCGTCGCATAAATATTTTCGAGCTTTGCATCTCTGACCTCAGAACCACTGAAAGGGGAGACATCATCGACCCCCATGGTTGCTTTTTCCGGCACCAAGCACCAAAGATCTGTAGATCTCCGCGGCGGCGCAGAACCAAAAGAATTTTCCGATCTAGATGGTAGAATTCCATAATTGACCGGCGTCATTAATCGATTCAGGCACCATGTCGATGGAACTCGACTCCGATTCCCATGAATCGGGTGCAAAAGGATTCGTTGATTCGAGCAGAAGTCGAGGGGTTTCCACAGATTACGTCATGAAATTGATGAAATCGATGGATTTGAGTGATTTCGAATATAGATCTAGGTTGTCGATGAGAGAGCACAGATCTGGATCGAGAGAAATGGATGATTGAGGAGGATTTGAGGAGTGGATCGACAGATGAAATGGATAGATGAATTAGGGTTTGAGGAGTGGATTGGGAGTGGGCTGAGAGAGAGTTTTTAGAAAGTGAGAGTGGATCCAACGAAATGGATTTGGGCAGTCCAAATCGATTTAATTGGATTAGTTAAGATAGGTTTTTTATTTTGTTAATTAGAGTATAATAATTAATTAGTGTAATTTTAATTGTGGAGTGTGGGTTCATAATGATAAAAGGTAATAATTTTAAAAAGTCATAAAGGTATAATAGTAAAAAAAAAATAGAGTATAACTTTTATAGTATTATATTTGAAACGAGTGAAATGAGATTTTTATAAAAATATGGAGGAAGTATTACATGTTCTGTTTATCTGTCTGCGGAAATGTTTCACTTTTCATTTTGGGATATTACCTAATATTCCCTTTCTTCACTACATTACACTGAAAAGTTAGGAAGTACTTTTTTGAATGGAGGGAGTATTTATTGGTCAATTCGTATTTATAAGTATTATGCGAATGCTTTATTATAGTTACAGAAATAGAAGGTGAGGTCAAAACAGTCTTAAGATAAATTGAAAATATTGCGAGACATTTTTGGAGGTACTTTTATAATTGAAAATTTCATCTCTTTCAGTAGTAAATAAAATAATGAAGTGGCAATGCGTTAGTTGCGGGACTTGGGCGTACCAATCATTATTAAAAATGGAATTTTATATCACCAAAATTGATTGTTACATTGTATTTGTTTATTTATTCGTGGTAATTCATTTATGTATCGTTGATTAACACATGATTTGTAAGAAAATGACTTGACTTAATTGGTATGAGGTAATATGAGTGCCGAGTGGAGTAAAGAATTCCGCTCGTGCAGTTTTGAATGGAATAAATAAACATAAAAATAAGGTGAAATGTATAGACCTTTTATTAGTAATATTATGCAAATCTTTCTTTGATACCTATTTTAAGAAGGTAAATTTTTGGGTGAGACACGTCTCAGTGCGTGAGACGTAAGATATGCACGCGCCCTTATTTTTTTTAGTTATTTTCAATTTTTTTTTAATTTTTATTCTCAGCTTATATGCACTAGTAACTACACCATATAATGATATGCATAAATAAGTACATTGATATGCACTAATTTTTAATTTTTATTAATATTTTTTTCCCTTATTTTTTTTACATGCACCACATACTGCATCCTTATACATAACCATGTTTATCGAGATGTACCCCGCTGTGTTTCAATTTGCACAACCATTTTTTTTTTTTTTCAATTTTTCTTTAAATTTCCAGATTTATTTTTCCCTCTTTATTTTTTTGTTTGCCTTTTCGTCTTTTTATTTGTCGCTTCTTCTTTGGTCAAGATTCGAGCAAGGGGAGTCAAGGGCCTCGAAGGGAGTCAAAAAATCCAAATTGTTTCCCGGTGATTATCCTTATATTAGTAATCGGAGCGAAAACGAAGCCGAAGGCTCCGCCGGAAAAGAGAAAAAAAAACACTGGTGGTGCATCTTAATACTCTTAGTTGTGCATATCAATATATAGTGTAGTGCATATAGATATATGTTGCAGTGCATATGAGCTGACCGTAATTTTTTTTTAAAAAAGCGCGTGCACAACACGCGTCGTGCGTGCAGTGCACGTGCTACGTATTGTGAGACCGGTTGCACGAGAGACTAACTCTTTTAATAAAGGTAGACACAAATGGCGAATCTCTTTCTAAAAACCCTTGGCGGCGGGTTAGGTTTTAAGAAAGACGCAGCGGTGCCTTGCATAGACGAGTTTGTCCTTCTGATTGAAGTGTAGCAGCGTGTTTTTCTTTCGGTATTGTGGTATGGATCCTGATGAAATTGCAAGGTTGGTTGAAGATTTGAATCTCACAGAAGAGTTGAAAAAATCTGTAGTGGGAATTGAATCCTCAACACCTTCATGATAAAACTCATGGTGGTTTGATGCTGGAAGGAAGGGCTGTAGGTAAAATATTTGTGTCATGAGTTGTCAATAGGGAAGCATTGCGGACTCAACTACCCATCATTCTTAATACAAGAGGGGAGCCAGACATTGAAATTGTAGGTGATAACCTATTTGTGGTGGTATTTGAGGATGACAGGGATCGTAAACATGCTTTACTCGATGGGCCGTGGCATTTTCATGAGAGCCTAATGATCTTTGAAGAACCACGAGGACTACAAAAGGCGACGGACATAGAGTTTAATGATCTTACTATTTAGATTCAATGCCACAATCTCCCATTAGCGTGCATGAATCCGGTGGCAGTACGGAAAGTAGCAGAGAGGGTGGGGCGAGTAGAGGAAATTGACATTGGTGAACGGGGTAATTATCTGGGCCAATATGCCCGTGCGAGAGTCACGTGTGACATCAATAAGCCTTTGCAGCGAGGTGTGAGTGTGCATGCAGGGGTTTTAGGGGAGCAAGTTATTCTTGTTAAATATGAATAATTACCTGAATATTGTACGGCATGTGGCCGGGTAGGCCATGTAGTGCGTCACTGTGATGATTCGACGGTGGACAAAACAGTGGTTTCGTATGGCGGATGGTTGATAGCCGGTAAAACAAAAGATAGCCGACGGGGTCGAGGAGGTTCTCAAACGATGGGGCGGGGTCAGGCACAACCGACACGAGAATATCCAACCCAGATTGTTGAGAAAAGTGGAGCATTGGTGGTTAGGCATGGTGAGATATCAGGTGACAACGAAATGGAAGGAAAAAATGATGAGGTAACTGAGGATGGCATTGAGGGGATAAGTAGTGCGGACTTGGGTACATGAAAAACGATGGATGCAATGCAGGAGATCTCAATGAAGGCATTGGTACCTAGCAGGAGTCAAGAGGTCGTGAGGGTTGATACAGAAGAGGTGGGAGAAGGGTCAGCGGATGAAGAGACGAGTGAGAGTGGAGTAAGACCTAGGGTTGGGGATGTAGCTTGGGGTAGACGGGGGCGAGGAGGCAGAGGAGTAAGGGGGGGGGGGGGATGGGCGAAAGGGACGTGGACAAGGAAGAAAACAATTGGGGTGGGCTGAGAGGAAGGTGAGCTTGTCGTTGGCCAGAAGGGAAGATGCAGATGGAGCTGAGATGGATGGGGAGGATATAGATGGAGCTGAGAGGGTGGTGATGGGAATGGAGGTTTCTCCGCATAATCCCTTACGTAAGCACAGGGAAGGGTGGAAGAGAAGGGCAAGGGAAGCAGGAAGAATGGATATAGAGAAAGAGGTTTCTGGAAAACTTACGGAATGGCGGAAGAGGGGTGCTGAGGGGGTGTGTGATGTTGATCTTCAGATATTTCCTAAACGTTTGCACGTGGAAGAGGAGGTCACCAAAGAAACTGATGAAGATATAACGGCGGAGGTAGCGACGCAGCCCCACCGGGCATTATGAATTGCCTAATATGGAATGTACAGGGGTTGGGGAGCCCCCGAGCGTTCCATGAACTATGTCGGCTGATTGCTGACTACTCTCCAAATTTGGTCTTCATTTGTGAGACCAGGATGGTGCAAAATCGGTGTAAAAATTGGCGTGCTATTTTAGGTTTTTCGGGTATGTTAGTGGTGGATGCAGTTGGCAAAAAGGGTGGTTTGATGTTACTGTGGTGGGATCCTTATGAAGTTCGGATATGTTCTTATAATGTTGGCTATATTGATTGTTTTGTGACTGCCGAAGATATGAAATTCCATTTTACTGGTTTCTATGGGGACCCAGATCAGGCGCGATGAAAAGAATCTTGGGAGCTGTTGAAGAGGCTGAACAATCAGAATCTCTCTTGTAATAAGCCATGGCTGGTTGCAGGTGATTATAACGAGATTTTATTAGATTCTGAGAAGTATGGAGGGAGACCAAGATCATTACAACAAATGAGCAACTTTAGAGATGTTATTTTTCATTGTGATCTTGATGAAGTGACTCGTCCGGATAAGGAATTTACTTGGTTCAACAAACGAAAGCAAGACCCTATATTTGAGCGACTTGACAGAATTTTGGCGAATTCGGAATGGCGAGCTTTGTGTCCTGATGCGATGACGAGAGTGTTGGATTATTATGGTTCATATCATAAGCCGATTTGGTGCGAGTTTGCTCAGAAAGAGAAGAGGGTGGTGAAACGTGGTAAGGGGCGCTTCCATTTTGAGGAGAAGTGGTTGATTGATAAAAATTTTGTTCCGGATTTTCTTTGTGCTTGGGAATCAAAGGGGCCACATAAAGACTTACCAGGAAAGTTGAAAGATTGTGAGGTTTTTCTACAGAAGTGAGCGGGTACTCGTTTTAATAAGTTAGGTAAGTAGATCTCGGATCTCCGCAAACAACGTCAATAACTTATGAAGGAGATGAGAAGGAAAAATTTGGCAAAAGAGGTGGTGGCATTGTCAGAGAAAATTGAGAATTTAGTGGAGATTGAGGCTTGCCACTGGAAACAAAGAGCCAGGGTCAATTGGATGAGAGACGGGGATCGAAATACAAGTGTTTTCCATCGAACGACATCCAATAGAAAGACAAGGAATACAGTGAAGGGTTTGTTTGATGAGAATAAGCAGTGGAAAACCAAGGAGGCGGAAAAGGCGGAGCTGGTTTGTAAATATTTCAACAATATTTTTTACGTCGAATAGGCTAAGTACATCAGATATAGCGGCAGTTACGGATTGTATCACAGAGAAGCTGTCTAAATCTGATTATGATTCTCTTTGTGCACCATATACACCACGAGAGGTGAAGAAGACAGTGTTTGACATGCATCCTTCAAAAGCACCCGGACCAGATGGTTTTAGTGCAAGATTTTTCCAGCGATTCTGGCCTGTGATTAGGGATTTTGTGACTCGACAAGTTATAAGAGTACTAAATTCGGATCTATCTTTACAGGAATGGAATAAAACTATCATTGGTTTAATTCCAAAAAAGCAACTGCCGGAGAGGGTGTCAGATTTCAGACCGATAAGCATGTGTAATACGTCCTATAAAATCGTATCGAAGGTATTGGTGAATAGATTGCGAAGGGTGTTGGCAAAAATCATTGACCCAGCTCAGAGTGCTTTTGTTCCAGGCCTATTAATTACGGATAATGTGCTGATTAGTTTTGAGTGCCAACATTGGTTACGAAAGCACAAGAAAGGAAAAGATGTGTTCGCTTCTTTAAAACTGGACATGAGTAAAGCCTATGATAGGGTGGAGTGGGGATATTTAGAAGCTGTGATGATCAAATTAGGCTTTCCGTGCCAATTTACGAGACTTATTATGCACTGCATGACGAGCGTATCTTTTCTTTTCCAGATGAATCAATGCATTTATGAGGGGATGCAAGCCTCTCGAGGTCTTCGTCAAGGGGATCCGTTATCACCTTTTCTGTTTGTTCTGTGTATGCAAGGGCTTTCGTCGTTATTTAAGGATTTTGATTGAGATAATAGAGTGGTGGGCATCCCTATTGTGCCACGGCAAATTAATATATCTCACTTATTTTTTGCCGATGACAGTCTGGTTTTTTTCAAGGCAGATGAAGCCGGTTGTAAGAATGTGAAAGAGATTTTAAAGAAATATGAAGTGGCTTCGGGGCAGTTAATAAACTTTGAGAAATCGGCAGTGGCTCTAAGTCTGAATTCTAACCAGAATGAAACAACTAGAATTGTTGAAAGTTTGGGCCTAACAGCAGTACAAGGGCATTCACTTTATCTGGGATTGCCAACTTTTACATTGAGACAAAAGCGGCTGCAATTTGGTTATTTAGCTGAGAGAGTGTAGAAGAAATTATTTGGATGGAAAGATAAATATTTTTCGGCAGGCGGAAAAGAAGTTCTTTTGAAGTCGGTGATACAAGCGATACCGACATACACTATGTCGTGCTTTAAAATTCCAGAATCTATTTGCTGTGATATAAATAGAGCATGTGCTAGTTTTTGGTGGGGGAACGAAAATGAGAAGCAGCGAATGCATTGGTCAAAATGGAGTGCGTTGTGTAAGCCGAAGGATATTGGGGGTTTAGGTTTTCATGATCTGATTAGCTTCAATAAAGCTTTATTAGCTAAGCAAGTGTGGAGAATGATTAAGAATCCTTCTTCTTTGGTTACTAGAGTTTTCAAAGCGAAATATTTCCGAAATGGAGACGTTATGGATGGCAAGGTTACGCCAACATCTTCATATGTTTGGTGGTCTCTGTGCTGGGGGCGGTCTGTTCTGCAAAAGGGGATGTTTTGGAGAGTTGGAGATGGAAAGAACATAAGAGCTTTTGAAGATAAGTGGCTTGTGAATGCACCGTCGGGACGATTGCTAAAGAGGCCTGATACTACAGACGTCAGTCTTCGAGTATCAGATTTTGTAACTGACAATAAAGAGTGGAACTATGAAATGGTGAACAGATGGTGCTGGTCTTTTGAAAAGGACTATGTGCTAAATACACCGATCAATGAGCGGGGGGACGTGGATGAGAGATTTTGGAAATTTGATGATAAAGGCAATTATTCAGTCAAAGGGGGTTACTTGGCGGAGATGGGATACTACAGCTCGAGTCCGTCGACGAGTGGCGAAGATAGAAAGAGGTGGGGCAACTTGGTGTGGTCTATTTCGATGCCGCCAAAGATAAAGGTTTTTCTCTGGAGAGCGATTAATAATTTTATACCCTTGGAGTTTAATCTTCTTCGGCATCATGTACCAACTACGGGGTTATGTACATGTTGTAAGTGTCAGTTGGCAACATCAGAGCACAACCTTTTATTTTGTGATAAGATTGTTCATGTGTGGCAGAGTAGTTGTTGGTGGTGGCTGCTGAAACGATGCTACAGGTTCAGTTTGTTGGAGATAAGTTCTATGATGAGAGAAGAATTAATTGATGAGGAGTATGAGATTTGGGTGGTGTTATTATGGATGGTGTGGGGTTTTGTGTGTCGGTGGAAGCATGAAGATGAGGCGGGGGCTGCCATGATATCAGCAGAGCAGGCGAAGGTGATGTGGGGAGCTTACCAACAAGCAAAGCCGACATGCACAGTAGCAGTTGCGTTAGGAATGGTCCCGGGAGAGAGAACGTGGAACTGCCAAGGTCGGGGAGGCTCCGAGATGTAGATGCTCTATTTGATAAAGAGAAGGGGCGATACGGGGTTGGAGTGATTGTGAGAGACGAGGCAAACAATATTCTACTAGCTGTTTCTCGATGGGTTTCGCCCTCAAGCTCAGTCGTTGGTGCAGAGCTCAAAGCGGTTATTCATGCCATTACAGCATGTATTACTTCTCAAATAGGACCTATTGAGATATTTACGGATTCTTTCACGGTAGCTCGCATTTTAAATGATTCTTGAAGAGATCCAAGATATAATGGAGGCGACTCGAGGAGTTTTAGTTATGGGAATATCACATGCTTATAGAGATGCTTTGAAAGCGGCTCATTTTTTAGCGCAATTTGCAGCGCATAATTCTAGTCCGTCTGTTTGGACTCAAGATTTCCTAGCTTGATTAAGGGAGATTGTATGCTCCGATACTTCGTAATTCTTTCAATGAAATTTCTTTTCAAAAAAAAAAAGGTAGACACAAATGGCTCATGCACGGAGTTGGGCATTAAATTTCCGACTTGTGTCCTCCAGCTTAACGGATTGTCAGACTCTGACGACTTAAATGCTAATGGTAAGTAGAAAAATGATAATGGTAAGTAGAAAAATGAGAGGCCAGGTTTTGTTCATGATATTAAAATATCTCGACAATTTTAAAGTGAGTAGATCAGCGTTCAATTTCATCAATGTTTTCTTTAAATTGGTTGTCACGTAGTGTTGTTTGTCTATGCTCCGGAAAATTATTATTTTCGCTTAGAGAGTGATAATGCATCCGTAAAATATGTCGAGTTAATCTTGGAAAAAGACTATTAGATTAATTAATATTTGAAAGTAGAATGTGTTCGCTTATCAACAAGTTTGAAAGCCTTATCCAATTTAATAGGGGCCTTGAAACAATTAACGTGACCAAGTTTTTTCATTATTACAATTCTAAAGAAAAAATTGTACAAAGATAGAGAGAAGTACGTGTTACACGATAAGCTGATAGTGATTGAGAGAACGAACAGTGGCCAAGGACGTGTTTGGTCCTAAAAAAACGCAAATTTGAATTTTTTTCTATATATACTTATATACATGTTTGTCTATCTCCTTGAGAGGGATTTTGTTGACAAAGTTTTGTTCTGTTAAATGTCAATTTTGATAAAATGGATGATAACTGTCCTTTTCTCGTGAGTTGGTTTGTTCTTTTTTCTTTCTCGTTTGTATGTTTATTACCGTATAATAAGTATATGATGTATCACTTCCTAAAAAAAAAGTATATACTCCCTCTATCTCACTCAATAAGTCTCATTTTACCATTTTGGATGTCTCACTCAATAAGTCTCATTTTCTTATTTAACAAAGATTAATACACTAAAATTCACTTTATGTCACACTCAAACAATATTTCTCCACTCAACACGCTTTAACATCAATAAAATACTACCTTAATTACACTTTTTATCATCTAACACTCTTTTTCTTAATCCCCATGTCGAACTCAAATGGAACTTGTTGAATGGGACACTGGGAGTATGTATGATGTAATGCCCAATCTACCAGAGAAAAATCGTTACATACTTTCGCAACATGCAATTCTTTTTTTTTTTTTTTTTTTTTTTTTTTTTTAGAATAAGACAACAAATTCTTTCTTAATTCATGGCAATAGAAAAGTTTGGTTTACGAGCCAAGTTGGCAATTCTATGAGTCCAGAGGTTTTGTTTCCTATTAATCCACTTGAACATGTCAAACTCCTTTGTAAGATGATCCAACAGGGGCTCTTGGAATCATCTTTTTTTGCACTGTGAGCACCAGATTTTGGTTATCCGATAACATAATCACTTCCTTAATTCCCATCTCTCGTGCTAAACGGAGTCCCAATAAAGAAGCTAAGCCTTCCACAACCTCAATGTCAAATAGAGGCCAACAAAATCAAAACATAGATGAAAGCAGTACCAAAATTGTTTCTAAAAATACCCCCAAAACCTGTGATTCCGTCTGGCCCGATTAAAGCATCTGAGGAGTAGCTAGCAGATCAGCTGCTCATAGACGGCTCATGAAAAATGGGTGCGTCCCTTTGGAAGTTGGAGGGAGCTGGTTGGTTCGTTTCACGATATTCAAAAAGCAAAGAGGTGCTCATCCGAATGCAATCAAAATGAGACGTGGTTCACTCTTTAAAGATAAGAAGATTTCTCGATTTCCAAATCCCCATAATAAGCAAGAAAATAATTCGAGGAACTCACTCGGTTTAACGGTTCTCAAAATCCAATCTTGAACAGGGACACCGTAAAATTGAGGTAGTGGCTCGAGGCGAAGTGGGCAAGCTTTCAAAAAAAACTCCACCCACTCACAATCACGAAAAGCATGCTCAAGGGTTTCTTCAACAAGGTCACATCTAGGACAATATGGGTCCAGATTAATACCAGGTCCTCGGAGTTTTGCTCTAGTCAGGAGAATTCCCCTAAACAATTCATTAATTATGCCACTTATATATTTTTATTAAAGCAATAGAAGATGTTAGACAGGAAGGCCATGGAGAATTCAAGCTGCATTCTATTCGGTTTTCCTTTTTCCCAATTTAACAAATCCATCTATCTTGCTTGATTTCTACTGCAAATTGGAATCAAACTTAAAAGTAGCGAATATAATGTCTGGCTATTAATGTAATCAATATGCCCTCCAAATGATGATATAGTGGCATTCAATATTTTTCACTGAAAAAGTGGTATTTAATAATGGCCAAAATTCTAAAGTATCCCATGCTAGCTTCTTGAAAATACTTAAAAAGAAAAATTAACTTTTTTTTATTAAATATTGTACCAACGTTTACAAAATGTTTAAGTCCCAATCTCATCATTATATTATTAAAAGAAAAATGATTCTTACTTTGAAAAAATCCTACATAGTACCCCTTATATTCTTCCATTCATATTTATCTAAATTCTCAAATTTTTGAATTTTTAAATGTAAAATAATAGATTTTAAATATTTATACTAAAATCTTGTGTTCCATATCGGTTTCTCAATGAAATTTCACCTATTGAAAAGCCTATAAATACCTAGAATCAATGTGTAATTTTCCATCTTTTGCTCCACCAGTTTAATTTGACCAATTTATTTATTAATCGGCCGAATAAATAACTATATTTTATAGGTTAATTTAATTTAATTTGGTAAATTTATTAATTGGCCGAATAGATAATTATTTTTTGTAGGAGTTTTATTTGGCCAATTTATTTATTAATCGGCCGAATAAATAACTGTTATATTTTTATAGTTTAATTTAATTTAATTTGGTCAATTTATTAATTGTCCGAATAGATAATTATTTTTATTAGGGAACCAATTTATTAGTTGACAGAATAAATGGTTCCAAAATAGTTTGGATAATTTATTGGTTGACCGAATTAAATTTGAAAATAGTCTAATATTTTTTTATTTAATTTGATAAAAAAATAAGTAATTTCTAATTTGTCAATTAATTAGGTAGATGGGTCAATTTCCAACTAACGGGTACCTCAACTTGGGATCCCACGTGACACATTTTCATTATTTATTCTTATTAATTTTAAAATTTTAAATTTTATTCATTTTTTTCATGTATTTTTAAAAATCTAGAATCGTCATAAATTGTACATTTATATATTAAAATCGTGGTCAAGGGGTCAATTCTGACCCGGAACCATGGCGGTAGACGAGCCACAATTCTCAACTGACACTCGAGAAATTTTTCATTTTATACTTTTTTTCCCATATATTTTTTAAAATCTATAATCGTCATCCATGAAATAATTTTTACGTTATAGTTGGGTTTCCAGTTTTACATAATTTATAATTTTAATTAATGAATATTACTATACGATTAAGGACGATAACAAATAGTACAATCATTATTTTAATTAAATTTTTGGATCTATATAAATTCTAAATAAATTTTATAAATTACGCACTTATAAATCAGAGTCGTGGTCAACGGGCCAGTTCCGACGCAGAACTGTGGCGGTAGACTACTATACGGATTTTTTTTCAGAAAGGAACATAAATGACTAATTTTTTAATCGGATTTTTTAAACAAGTACGAGTATATAAATTTCAAACAAGTTTGAATAATCCTAATCACATCATCTCAAATTGTTTGATTAATCATCTCCATTGCAAAACGTAGAATATGTAGGAAAATTGACAGAAAAATTACTAACGATTTATCAACGAGTCAATTCTGATCAATAATCATGCGCGTAGATGGGCCAATTCAGTACTTGCAGGACAACTTTTGTTTTTTAATATATTATATAATTTTGAACTCATAAAATTAAGAATATTTATGGTCAACTTTTATCTTATATCATTGACTAAATAATTTTATGAATCACAATCATTCCACATAAAGTTTTGTAAAAAATAAAAACTATCAAGTACTTAGTGAAACAATTCTTGAAGTTCTATTCTTAGTTAAAAAAGTTATTCCCGAAGCTGGTAAAAAAGAAAACGAATGTCATCATTTATTTTTCTATAAATGTATTTGGAAGATGATTATTTATATAATACTATAATTTATAATTAAATTTTTATTTATTAAATATTGTGTGAATATTTTTGGAATATAGTTATGTATATAATTAAATATTAATTTTAGGTAAAAAGAAAACAAATGTCATCATTGATTTTTATGTGAATATATTTGGAAGATGATTATTTATATAATTTAAAATCAGTATTGTAGTCAATACGCCGGTTCTAGGTCGGAACTGTCGGGGTAGACGGGATGATTGTAAAGCGGTGATTTAACTTTTTTTTTTTCTTAATCTTGTGTTGAATTCATAATGGGGTATTTAGGGTCACTTACATCTTATAGACAATCTTAACATCTATAATATTATTCGCTATCTATATATCTTTTCTCTCTCTCTCACTACCCACTCCTTCCCTTGCCTCTATTTCTTCATAAAAAGCTAAAAAATTCAGCTTAAGAGTCGTTTTTCTTTGAGAGAGAAATATATTTGCTCACATCGATTTTGTAGAAGAACAGAGCTTTAACAATTATCGAAAGTAATAAGAATATATTAGTTATAATTTTTAACAAACATAACTGTTGGGAAATTTAAGTAAAGTTTTGATTGATTCCAAAACCAACTGACCCCAACCGAGTAGATGTTGCCAGATCCTAATGTTAGTATTTAGGCTCGCTGTTTGAGCAATGTTGAGATTTTATCTTTACAGGTCTCCAGCTGAAGATGGCATCATGACTACACTCGGATAGAACATCAGTTGTAAGAAATACAACTGAGCGTTCAAGGGGGAAGATGTAAGAGAACATCAGATGTGAGAAAAACAACTGAGTGTTCAAGTCAACTGTTCAGATGGAACATCAGTTACAAGACTCAATCTGTTAGATCAACAACATGAAGTTCAAGACAGTTGAGAGTTCAACTGTTCCTATTCAGACAGAAGGTCAGATGAAGATATCGATCAGATGGAACATCAGCTGAAGACCACTCGGATGAAGACCAAAACTTCTCAACCGACTAAACAAGGTTGAAAGACTAAGGTTGAAATTTGAAATTCAAAAAGGAAGTCACGTGAAGGTTTGACGTTCTGTCATTACCTCATTTGGCCCAACACAAGACTGTCTCAGAAGGAAAGCAGAAGTTCACAGTTGCCAAATCGGGAAAGTCTGCAGAGATGAGAGACAAGCCATCACTTTCACAAAACAGAGATCAACAGCTCCTTCAACGGTTAGTTGACTGTCTCCGCCTATAAATAGAGGCCTTCATTCATTCATCAAGATAAAAGACAAGTGCGAGAAGAGACTAAAGAGCGAAAGAAAGAACGAAAAACTGCACTCAAGCAAAACTGCTTTTATTCTCTAAGAACATCACTAGTTGAGAGTTCGTAGAGTATTTGATTCTGTCTTGGTATTTTCGATCTTAGTTTGAGTCTTCATTTGTTCAAGCTTAGATCCTAGCTCACTTCTTTGTTCGAGCTAGTAGTTGGAAAAACTCACCCTTATACACATCCCCTAAAAAGGATTGTTAGGATCCTGCTCTTCCCGAAATTGAGTAGATAGGTTGATAAGTACCCGTAAACTTATCTGTAAGGTTGATAAGTACTCGTAAACTTATCTGAACGGTTGCAAAGCCCGCGTAAGCTTTGTGGTTACAGTCCTAAAGAATTTGGACTGAGTTGTGTGGACTCACAACTCCCCGTGGACGTAGGAGTTCTCTCCGAACCACGTAAATCCTTTGTGTGCTTGTGTTTTCAGTTCAGTTAATTTATTGCATATCCAACTGACCAACTAACCAGCACTCAATACTGCATATATTTGCATCTTAACTGTTTTGGTTATTGACCGACCTTGCATCTGAGCGTGAGTTGTTTTTACGAGTTGTTATTTGTTTCCACCACATTCCGCACAACACTACACTTCCAGCTGAGTATCCTTACTCAGTTGTGATTCCAGCTGAGTCGTAATACTCAGTTGTGATATTTTTTTGGGGGTTGTTTTTAAAATTCTTTACTGGTGTATTCCCCCCCCCCATACACCAGAACTCGTATCGGGACCATCAAGTGGTATCAGAGCAGTGGTTCAAAAGACTGCTGACTCTTTTTCACGAGGTGTGAATCGAGGTGTTTTTCTTCAGTGGTCAACTGAATAGATCTTTTTCACGCTAGTGCATATTTGCTTGCATTTGTTGTCTGTTTATTGTGTGCAGATGGATGTTAAATACAAGATTGTTGTCATGTTCTCGGTTGTGAACTATACATCCTGGAAGACTCGGATGAAGAAGATTCTACTGTGAAAGCATCATCGAATGCAACAAGTGATTACATCCGGACCGATCACCATCATGGAAAAAGTTACTCGCACTCCTACAAATCCCAATGATGGGAATGCAACTGAGGTGATGGTTGAGAAAAAGCCAGAAGACTTCACTCCTGAGGAAGCGAAAGTGAGCCAGCTGGATATCTGGGCTCAGAGCACTATCATGTCCACAGTTGGACAAGACTATCTTCCATGGATAGAAGAGTGCAACACGGCTAAGGAGATGTGGGACATTTTGGCATCTCTCAGTGAAGGGAGTGACGAAACCAAAGAGAACAAGTTCTCCCATGCTTGTTAAGATTTTGACAAGCCCTACCAGCTGAGTGGGACACCTTCACCAACATTCATGAAAGCCGAGCTGATCTTGGAGAAATGGGAACTGACAGACTGTTCTCAATTCTAAAAGGAAACGAGTACAAGGTGAACCGACGAAGATCAACTCAGTCCTCGGGGCAGACGAGTCGACTTGAGCATGTTGGTTCCAAAACAAAGACAGTAGCACTTCGAGCTGACTATTCCAAGCCGTGAACATCAAGGGCAACAAGATCTGCGGACACAGCTTCGAAGGAGCCAAGCAGAGAAGAACTACAACAGAGTATAGCCGCCTTGTCAAAGAAGCTAGCTGACATGGATACTCGGTTCGGAAAATACAAACGGTTCTATAAATCCAACCGAACTCGAGACAACTCAAAGCCTGTGACCAACAGTTGCTTTGAATGTGGCAAAGAGGGATATTTTAAAGCTGATTGTCCAGATTTGTCGAAGAAGGATAGAGAAGCATTGAGGGCCAAACAAAATGCAAAGAACAAGGCCATGGTAGCAGAAGAAGCAGCTGACGACATGGACATCTTCACCGACACCGAAGATGAGGACGAGTTGACTTCCACCAACAACGCTATCGGACAGGATCAATGTCTCATGGCATTTGGAACTGATCAGGATGATGCTGAGGTACATTCTAGTTCAGTTAATTTAAATTCTTCTATTGCTACTAACATGCAGGAAATAGTAGATGAAGAGTTGGAACCCTCTTGGGGTGACTTCCTAGAACTCAATGAGGAATTGCATCAGCAATCGGTTGAGTTTAAGAATCTTCAAGAACAGTTTGCCAGACTTGAAGAATCCTTAACCGAAAAGGACGATCTGATTAAAAGTCAAACCGAAGAGATTGATGATCTCAAAAGTCAACTGAATGTGACCAACCGAACTAATGCTCCAACCGATGTGGAGTTGAAGAAGCAGATCCAGGAGCAGCATGAGCAGTTGAACAAGCAAGAGGCTCAGATCGACCAGCTGATTAAGAAGTCAGGCGCACAGACCGAGCATATAGCTGTTCTCCTCAAGGATTTGCAAACTGAGAAGGACAACCTGATAAAGCTATATCAATCATCCAAAATCATCGAGAATATCATCAGTTACCAAAGACAAATGGATGACGTGTCTGGACTCGGCTACGACATGGTCAAGGACTTTGGAATTCCACCCGCAACCTTTGTCAAGGCTGTGGATGTGACGGTTGCCAAACCAAATCCGGTTGAGTCTGCAACTCCCCAAATTAATCCAACCTCCACGTCACAGCAAGCACAACCAGCTAAGGAAACTGCAGCTGAGAAAGGAAAAGGAGCTGTGGTTGGAGAACTGAAGAATCCATCGGTTGGGATAACAACCGAGGGGGAATGTTCCAGGACTCAGAAGAAGAATCAGAGACGTCGGAGATACAATCAAAACCGACCTCTGAACCGACCTCAGAACCGACCTCTGAACCGACCTCAGAACCGACCTCAGAAGAGATGGAATCAACCGAACCAACAGGGATTCAGCCATGGTTCCATCATCAGAACAACCATAGGTTCCATCAGAGTCAACCGATGTGGAACAGTTCCAACAGCTGCGGATATTCATGCCAGAACATGAATCAACATAAGGGCATGAACAGCTGTCGTCAACAGTCAGGAAAATGGAATCAGAATCAGCCACAAAGATTCCAGAATGGCGTCCGACCTCATAGGCAAAATCAAATGGATCAGAAACGTCAACAAAACAGGGGAACGTCTCTCCTCCTAAAGCTCACAATGGGAGAAATCAATCTCCTCCTAAGAAACAGAACATCAATAATAACAACAAGCCTAAGGATAACCGAGGTGTTGTTATAGTTGATGGAGAAGGAAAAGTAATTTGGAATGATAAATCTATCCGAATCTACAGGGAAAAACGACTCACAGTTCAAGGGGGAACTGGTTCTAACCCTCCAGGACCCAACTAAAATTGGGGACCTAAGCGTGTTTCTCTATGCAGGAGCAGGAGGAACATCTGAGGAAGAATAAAGCATCACATACCATGTGGGTGATGGATAGTGGATGCTCGAAACACATGACAAATTTGAGGGATTTGCTTGGAAGTTTCGTGGAGAAGGAAGGACCATCAGTTACCTTTGGTGACAACTCAAAAGGTCACACCAAAGGCTACGGTACCCTTGAAACCAATCACGTATCTATTTCCAATGTTTCATATGTTGATGGATTGAAGCATAACTTGCTCTCCATCAACCAATTCTGTGATAATGGTTTCTCTATCAAGTTTGATGCGCAGGGCTGCAGGGTTAAAAATGTTGAAACAAAGCAAGTCATATTGTTGGGAAATCAATCCCCAATCGGGAATGTCTACTATGCAGATTGGAACAGTAGTCCTCCTGAAACCTGTCTGTTATCGAAGAGCAGTTCAGATGTGAGCTGGTTGTAGCACAAAAGGCTCAACCATCTGAATTTCAAGACAATGAACCGACTATCGAGACAGGAACATACAAAGGGTATTCCTAACCGAGTGTTTTCAACAACACATATCTGCAGTGCATGTCAGTTGGGAAAGCTCGCTAGATCCTCTTTTCGGTTGAAAACGATTCCCTCAACCGACCGAGTATTGCAGTTGATCCATATGGATCTCTTCGGGCCAGTTACACCCAAGAGCATGAATGGTAACGAGTATACACTTGTTGTTACTGATGATTTTTCTAGGTACACGTGGACCATTTTCATGCGACACAAGAGTGAAACCCGAGATCAGCTACCCAAGCTGATGGATCGGATATCGAACCAACAAGAGATGAAAATTATTTCCATCCGATCAGACCGTGGAACCGAGTTTCTAAATGAAACCATCATCGAATACTGTGAGAAGCATGGAATCACTCATCAAACATCAGCTGCTCGTACTCCACAACAGAATGGAGTAGCTGAGCGAAGGAACCGAAAGCTGAAGGATGCTGCAACATCCATGTTGACAAGCTCAGCTCTGCTAAAGAGATTTTGGGCTGAGGCAATCAACACAGCTTGCTACACCCAGAACCGGTCTCTTCTGACCAAGTGGTTGGGAAAGACTCCATATGAACTCTGGAGACGCAGAAAGCCTGATATTTCATATTTTCGTATTTTTGGTTCTAAGTGTTATATTCACAACAATGGGAAGACTCAGTTGAAAACTTTTGACGCCAAGGCTTCGCAGGGCATATTTCTCGGATATGCCGCTCGGATCAAGGCTTATAGAGTTTTTAACAACAGTTCTCGTGTTGTGGAGATAACACCTCATGTTAGTTTTGATGAATCTACTTTTGAGTGCAGGGAACAGGCTAAAGGACAACAAGCTGATCCACATGTTCCACCAGCTCTCACCAGATCGCAGGTTCTAAGGCAGAAGAATCTAGCTGAACCATTGGTTTGGGCAACCGAGGATGATGATCATTGTTCCTCTGAAGATGAATGTGAGGACCCCAGCTCATCTCAAGGGGGAACTTCAGTTGATGTCACTCCAACTGCATCAGCATCCGAAGCCCAACTGAGCCCGGTTCAAGACAATATCCATGTTGAGGATCCAGACTCAAAAGCAGGCAATTCACCAGTTCAGAAGATCCCAGCATCTCCCACAGCTCAGGTTATCCCATCAGTTGAAATCACGGAACAGTCAATGTTGGAAGAAGAAGGAAGACGCAACAAGAGATGGTATGAAGATCATTCCAAGGACAACATCATCGGAGATCCAGCCAAAGGTGTGAGTACTAGAAGCAGAGTTGCAAATCCAGACTCAGCTGAAAAAGATTCCAGCACTTATGCTCAATATGCTGAGGAGTTGGCAGTTCTGGAAGAGTTCGAACAAGCAGGAGATGTTACCATGATTTCATGTTTCGTAGCTGATGTGCCAGAACCGAAGAATGTTGTGGAAGCTCTCAACTGTGTTCAATGGACAACAGCCATGCAAGAAGAACTGAATGAATTTCTACGCAACTGTGTATGGGAGTTGGTAGAAAGACCAAATGGTGTCAAAGTCATTGGATTAAAGTGGATTTTCAAGAACAAGAGAGACACCATTGGACTCATCGTGAGAAACAAAGAAAGGTTGGTAGCTCAGGGATATTGCCAACAAGAAGGAATTGATTTCGAGGATTCCTTCGCGCCAATTGCAAGGTTGGAAGCCATCCGAATATTTCTAGCCTATGCCGCATTTCACAAATTCAAGGTTTATCAGATGGATGTGAAGTGTGCCTTCCTTAATAGTGATATTAAGGAAGATGTGTATGTAGAACAGCCTCCTGGTTTTGAGACTGGAGATGGAAGAGTGTATAAGTTGAAGAAAGCGATCTATGGATTGAAGCAAGCACCTAGGGCTTGGTACGACACTCTATGTGGTTTTCTTCTGAACTCGGGGTTCAAACGAGGGTCAGTTGACAAAACACTATTCACCATAAAAGTTGGAGAAGACATACTTGTTGTGCAAATCTATGTTGACGACATCATATTCGATTCCAAGTCGGAGGAGCTGTGCGAGAAATTCTCAACTCTCATGAAGGAGAAATTCGAGATGTTGATGATGGGCGAGATAAATTATTTTCTTGGGCTACAGGTGAAACGGTCATCAAAAGGGATTTTTATTAATCAGTCCAAATATACAAAGGAGCTCATCGCAAAGTTCGGATTGCAGACAAGTAAAACCACAAAGATCCCGATGAATACTAACTGGAAGATTGAACCCGGATCTGAGGGAAAACTCGTGGATGCCAGTAAGTATAGAGGGATTATTGGTTCTTTGCTATACCTAACCGCCAGTCGGCCAGACATATCTTACGCGGTTGGAGTGTGTGCTCGGTTCCAAGTTCAGCCAAGGGAAGCACATATGCTGGCAGCAAAGAACATCATTAAGTATCTGAAGGGTACTGTTAATGTTGGGTTGTGGTATCCAACCGACGACAATATTCAACTGACCGGATACTCAGATGCGGATCTAGCCGGAGATCGGTTGGACAGGAAGTCCACATCTAGACATTGTCAGTTCATGGGAAGCAAGTTAGTCTCATGGTTTTCAAAGAAATAAGCATGTGTTGCCACTTCTACAACCGAGTCAGAGTACATGGCTACCGGTAGTTGTTGCATGCAAGTGTTGTGGCTCAAGCAACAGCTGAGAGATTATGAAGTCGCAACTGGATAGGTGCCCATCCATTGTGATAGCTCAAGTGCCATTGTTATCTCTTTGAATCCTGTTCATCACTCTCGGACGAAGCACATCAACATCCGACATCACTTTATCCGAGATCATATTGAGAAGAAGGACGTATCTGTGGAGAAGATTCCAACTGAGATTCAGAGAGCAGATATCTTCACCAAACCTCTAGCTGAAGCACGGTTCAAGATGCTATGTGATCTCCTTGGATTGTTGGATCCATCAGATGAGGAGTCAGCTGAGGTGAAGAGATAGATATCCATCTGAGGGGGAAGCTCAGATGAAGGGGGAATCTCAGATGCGGATTGCCAACTGAAGACATCAGACGTCAGCTGAACAGACGAACTCGAGTCAGCTGATGGTATGCCGCAACATTGGAACACAGCTGATTCCGACATCAGCTGGCAGGTATCACAACTGATTCCGACATCAGCTGGCAGGTAACATTTATGGCTGAAGGTGTTTGTGTCTTAAATGAGAATGTTTGAAATAAATTCAAACATTCCTGAGCATGTCAGTTAGATTAAAATAGCCATCATAGCACATTTAATGTAAAGTACGGCTGAACATCAATAGCCCTACTTTATAGTGCGACTGGGATGACATTAAAAATAGTTCACCTTCTTACGCGCGTGTTGGAACTCGGAATTCAACGTCAGTCAAAGCTAGTCAACAGTCGCGAGATCTCAGCCGTTGATGGATTCGCGCCATTCAACCCTGACCGTCGATTTCAAACGACCCACTAACCTATAAAAGGCGGTAAATCAGGAAGTGATTTCTTACCTTCTACATTTGTGTTTATCTGCTTAACTGTTCATCTTCGTCTCTAATTCTGTCTCACCATTTTCTGCAAAGTTATTCATCTCTTCTCTCTATATAAATCTCACTGCATTACTAAAATGGCACCAAAAGCTTCGTCTCAAGGAAAGAAGATGGCATCTTTTGGACCTTCTCTTGTTTCGTCGTCGTACGAGGAATCCTTTGACATGATGCTATCCAAGATTCATTTTGAGCAGATTCTGTCGGACGAAGCACTGGACTCGCCGGTGTTGTCTCCCCTCGCCGATCTTCTCAGGGAGAACAGCTTTCTGGATTGGGCGACGCTCTTCCCCACCCACCTTCTCAGGCGTCAAGTCGGAGAATTCTACTTAAACCTGCAATCTCCAATCGACAGCTGAGATGGCCTCGTTATAGAGATCTCTTGTCGTCAACGCGACGTTCCTGCCAGAACGATTCGCCGTGTCACCGTCCCCATTCCAGTTTCTGTTTTGCTACGCTCCATCATCCCACTAAACTTGACCGCCACAGACACAGTTGAGAACATCACCGATGCGGAAGCCGATCAATTTCTGGAGAGTGCTCTCATCACCCCAGAAAAATTGAGGAGCAATATGCAGCGAACGAAGTTGAAGCCCGAGCATCGACTTGTGTTCGATGTTGTATCCAAGGTTGTCTTTGGATACAGCAGAGGCTTTGGAGACATCAGCCGACCAAAGCTCAAGCAGCTGATAGCCTTGGAGCACAAACACAAGCACGACATCAACTGGTTCCAGTACTTTGAACACCAGTTGACACTGGAGAAGCAGAAGATCTTCGAAACCACAACTAACTCTGGAGAGAAGTTGTTGAGTGTTAAGGGAACTCTCAACTTCGGAGCCAAAATTTATGCCCTGATCCTTCTTGCCACAAAGGATCAGAACATGGTCTGGGAAGACTGTGAGGAGACTCCAGTCAAGAAACAAATGCTCTTCCCAACAGCTAAGAAGGCTCAGGATGTGATCAGGAGTGTTTACACTCCCAAGGATAAAAGAGAAGCTGTGAAGTCAGCCGAGGAAAAAGATACAGTTGAGGAGCTGCCTTCAACTGTCGGCCGCACTACAAAATCAACAGCTGCACGCCGACTCAGAGCTAAGTCGGAGAAGGATAAGGAGGAGGAGCTTGTTAAGAAGAAATTGAGGGTTCGCCTCAAGAAGTCAGTTGCCAAACCAGCTGAGGAGGTACCAGCTAAGGAGGCACCAGCTAAGGAGGCACCAGCTGAGGAGGTACCACCTGAGAAAGAACCGTCTGAGTCTAGTCACTCAGTTGAAGCGGCTGCATTCAAGATTGTTCCTCGCGCAAGTGGAACCGATGAGATGGAAGGGGTGGAGACTGATCCAGAAGATGAGCCGAACATCCCCTCGGATGCATCTTCTTCATCTGAGGAAACCAAAGATGTTCCAACCTCCCCCACGGCAGGAGCTGATGCCATACAGCCCGAACAGGTTATCCCAACCGATCCTCAGTCAGAAATTCCGAGCTCCCTGCTCGATGCCAACATTGAGACCACTCTTTTGGCCAATGTTGATGAACCCCTTGATACCAACATTCCCACATAGTCAGAAATTCCGAGCTCTCCGCTCGATGCCAATGTTGAGACCACTTCTTTGGCCAACGTTGAAGAAACCCTTGAACCGATTCCATACGAAAATCTATCTCCCTCCCCCATCGATGACGAAGCTGATCGTCAAGCCATCGTGTTGGAACATGAAGGCAAGCTGGCCTACAGCTTTTAGAAGCTAATCGGAATGTTCCCCGAGGCGCGCGACATGCCTACTTTTGCCACTCTCGGAACTGAGCTGCTATATCAATTCAACATCATATTCAGCCACTGGTATGTCAAGGAAGATACCATCCGCATAAACAGCTGGAACCAGCTCAAGGCCGATGAGTCACGCATAAGGGATTACTTCAACTACACCAACCTTGAGGTTGCGTACGACAACAAGGTTGCACTGCTGACGCGTCGTCTGGACATCAGCAAGGCTGAAGGAAGAGACACTAGAGAGTCAGCCGACCAAGATTGTGTCGCCTTCCTTGATAACATGCTAACGAAGTCTGCTGATTTTATAGATGACCTTGACGCAGCCGCCGCAGCAGGCAAGCAGGAAGAGGAAGAACTCCAACAGTACCTGGCCAATCGCCAAGCCATGGTCACTGTTGAACAGCCCACAACTTCTAACCAACCAGCTCCAGCTGATCAGCCAGCCCCCTCCATAGACGAAATTTGCGAGCTGATCGCTGAGAGGGTCAACCAACTCAGGAAGGAGATGCTTGCCAACATCCAGCTCAACAAAAGAAGATCAGCTGAGGATGATGGAAGCTCAGGCGGAGAAGCACAGGAAGTTGCAGGAAGAGTATGATGAGCTGAAGATGAAGCTGGATGACTTCTCAACATCTACCGGCCAAGACATCAATGCCTTGAAGACAACTGTTCTGGGAATCAGATCAGATCTAAACGTCTTCAAATCCATCTCAGACTCCAACCTGGCCAAATCTCAACAAACACAAGACGAAGAATGGGATTCTCGATTTGAATCAAGATGAGCTGAGTTCGTCGCTTTCCAAACTGAGGTAAATGAAACCTTCGTTGGACTGAAGAAAGCCGAGCAAGAGCGCCGTGACAATGAAATGGCGAAGAAGGTTGATGTGGAATGCGCAGTTGATGAGCTCTTCAACTGGATTCAGCAAGCTGAACAGAAACTCACCTCTTTGGATGGCTCAGTTGCAAGCCTTGTTGCTGATGCCAAAAAGAGGGAAGATGAGATTGGGGAAGATGAAAACCGGGAAGATGAGACTCAAGAAGAAATGCCAGCTGGGAAGGAATCTCAGCTGAAGAAGAAGAAAGCTCAGAAGAAGAAGTCCACTCCAAAGCTAACCGACAAGAAACAACAACAACTCAAATCCATTATTGTCGGCGGAGATGAAATGGCGAAGGACATGGAGCAGGCAGAGGAGTATGGAGTTTCCTACAACTCCATAGCCGAGATTGCAGCCGAGCTCGATGCTGAACTCGACGGTATCACAACCGAAGAGTGTGTTGCTGCTGCTAAGGCTATGGATGTTCCAGAGAAAGACTACATGAATCCTGACTGGATAAAGAAGTTTGCAGCCAGCCAAGCAACGAGAGTAAACTAGTTTGAGGAGGAGCTTGCCAAGGTTACCAACAAATTGGACAGGAATGTTGTCTCCTGCAGCCGACGCCGCATAGAAAAACATCAAGTAAAGGCTGAAGCGAGGTTGAAGCAATAGAGATTGCCAGGGAAAATCAAGCTTCAAAGTCGCTTCAGGTATGTTGACAAATGGATGCTAGCTGAATGGAATGAGAATTGGGAATCATTCAAGCAGGAGTTTGTGAATGATTTTTATTATAGGAAGGTTTACTCAACTGAGGATTCGAGGAGAGCCTTCAAGGAAGCCCTGACCGAGCTACACTCTGGGGATCCGGGCATGTTCAGCCAGTTCAGGCGAGCAATGATTGATGCGAAACTGGATATGAACACTGTCCCCGTCCCTCAGAAAGTCACATACCTTCCTCCATTCCTTCCAGACTCAAGAAATCCCAACCGACAAAAGATAGCAGCTAAGGCAAGAAGAGTTTGTCAGGAACATGGAGTTGACATTTCGAAGGAGTCAGAAGCCAAGAGAGAAATCTTTGTTAGAATTTTCAGCAAGTATGGGCTGAAGTATTAACAATGTTAGAGTTTTTGAGCAACTGATGTATTTTTTGATTTTTGTGCATATTTTTGTAACCATCAGTTGTAATAAAAACTTTGATCAGTTATCTGATTCACCTTCATGTACAATCTCTAGTTGTCCAAGCTCTGAATCGCAAAGTTATTTCAATACCATGTTATAACTGTGCTAACCCTTTGATGTTTTAATCTTATAGACTGTCTAGAATTTCAGCTGAGATTTTAGTTAAGTCAGTAGGGTTTAGATCAGTAGGGTTTTGGCATCATCAAAAAGGGGGAAATTGTTGGGAAATTTAAGTAAAGTTTTGATTGATTTCAAAACCAACTGACCCCAACCGAGTAGATGTTGTCAGATCATAATGTTAGTATTTAAGCTCGCTGTTTGAGCAATGTTGAGATTTTATCTTTACAGGTCTCCAGCTGAAGATGGCATCATGACTACACTCGGATAGAATATCAGTTGTAAGAAATACAACTGAGCGTTCAAGGGGGAAGATGTAAGAGAACATCAGATGTGAGAAAAACAACTGAGCGTTCAAGTCAACTGTTCAGATGGAACATCAGTTACAAGACTCAATCTGTTAGATCAACAACATGAAGTTCAAGACAGCTGAGAGTTCAACTGTTCCTATTCAGACAGAAGGTCAGATGAAGATATCGATCAGATGGAACATCAGCTGAAGACCACTCGGATGAAGACCAAAACTTCTCAACCGACTAAACAAGGTTGAAAGACTAAGGTTGAAATTTGAAATTCAAAAAGGAAGTCACGTGAAGGTTTGACGTTCTGTCATTACCTCATTTGGCCCAACACAAGGCTGTCTCAGAAGGAAAGCAGAAGTTTACAGTTGCCAAATCGGGAAAGTCTGCAGAGATGAGAGACAAGCCATCACTTTCACAAAACAGAGATCAACAGCTCCTCCAACGGCTAGGTGATTCTCTCCGCCTATAAATAGAGGCCTTGATTCATTCATCAAGATAAAAGACAAGTGCAAGAAGAGACTAAAGAGCGAAAGAAAGAACGAAAAACTGCACTCAAGCAAAACTGCTTTTATTCTCTAAGAACATCACTAGTTGAGAGTTCATAGAGTATTTGATTATGTCTTGGTGTTTTCGATCTTAGTTTGAGTCTCCATTTGTTCAAGCTTAGATCCTAGCTCACTTCTTTGTTCGAGCTAGTAGTTGGAAAAACCCACCCTTATACACATCCCCTAAAAAGGATTGTTAGGACCCTGCTCTTCCCGAAATTGAGTAGATAGGTTGATAAGTACCCATAAACTTATCTGTAAGGTTGATAAGTACCCGTAAACTTATCTGAACGGTTGCAAAGCCCGCGTAAGCTTTGTGGTTACAGTCCTAAAGAATTTGGACTGAGTTGTGTGGACTCACAACTCCCCAGGGACGTAGGAGTTCTCTCCGAACCACGTAAATCCTTTGTGTGATTGTGTTTTCAGTTCAGTTAATTTATTGCATATCCAACTGACCAACTAACCAACACTCAATACTGCATATCTTTGCATCTTAACTGTTTTGGTTATTGACCGACCTTGCATCTGAGCGTGAGTTATTTTTACGAGTTGTTATTTGTTTCCACCACATTCCGCACAACACTACACTTCCAGCTGAGTATCCTTACTCAATTGTGATTCCAGCTAAGTCGTATTACTCAGTTGTGATATTTTTTTGGGGGTTGGTTTTAAAATTCTTTACTGGTGTATTTCCCCCCCCCATACACCAGAACTCGTATCGGGACCATCAATAACTATATGAGTTTGAGACGTAAACGTATGGTAAAATCATTATATTACTAAAAGTAAAACGATTCTTTCTTTGAAAAAATCTTATGTGGCACCTCTTATATTCCTCCATTCATATTTATCTAAATTCTCAAATTTTTAAATTTTTAAATGTAAAATAATAGATTTTAAATATCTATACTAAACTCTTGTGTCCCACATCGGTTTCTCAATGAAACTTCACCTATTGAAAAGCCTATAAATACCTAAAATCAATGTGTATTTTCTCATCTTTTGCTCCACCAGTTTTATTTGGCCAATTTATTTATTAATCGGCCGAATAAATAACTGTATTTTATAGTTTAATTTAATTTAATTTGATCAATTTATTAATTGGCCGAATAGATAATTATTTTTTGTAGGAGTTTTATTTGGCCAATTTATTTATTAATCGGCCGAATAAATAACTGCTATATTTTTATAGTTTAATTTAATTTAATTTGGTCAATTTATTAATTGATCGAACAGATAATTATTATTATTATTATGGAACCAATTTATTAGTTGACAGAATAAATGGTTCCAAAATAGTTTGGATAATTTATTGGTTGATCGAATTAAATTTGGAAATAGTCTAATATTTTTTTATTTAATTTGATAAAAAAATAAGTAATTGATAATTTGTCAATTAATTAGGTAGACGTGTCAATTCCTAACTGACGGTTACCTCAACTCGGGATTTCATGTGACACATTTTCATTCTTTATTCTTATTCATTTTTAAATTTTCATTTTATTTATTTTTCTCATGTATTTTCGAAAATCTAGAATCGTTATAAATTATGCATTTATAAATCAAAATCGTGGTCAACGGGTCAATTCTGATTTGGAACCGTGGCGGTAGACGAGCCAATTTCAACCGACACTCGAGAAATTTTTCATTTTTCATTTTTTTTCATGTATTTTCTAAAATCTATAATCATTATCCATGAAATAATTTATACGTTATTTGTAGTTGGGTTTCCAACTTTGCATAATTTATAATTTTAATTAACGAATATTACTATATGATTAAGGACGATTAACGAATATTACAATCATTATTTTTATTAGATTTTTGGATCTATATAAATTCTAAATAAATTTTATAAATTACGCACTTATAAATCAGAGTCGTGGTCAACGGGCTAGTTCCGATGCAGAATTGTAGCGGTAGACTAACTAATATACGAATGTTTTTCAGAAAGTAACACAAATGACTAATTTTTTAATCGGATTTTAAATAAGTACGAGTAAATAAATTTCAAACAAGTTTAAATAATCCTAAACACATCATCTCAAATTGTTTTATTAATCGTCTCCGTTTGAAAACATAGAATATGTAGGAAAATTGTCATAAAAATTACTAACGATTTATCAACGAGTCAATTCCGACCAAGAATCAAGAATCGTGCGCGTAGATGGGCCAATTCAGTACTTGCGGGACAACTTTTTTTTTTTAATATATATAATTTTGAATTTATAAAATTAAGGATATTCATGATCAACTTTTATCTTATATCATTGACTAAATAATTTTTTGAATCACAATTATTCCACATAAAGTTTTGTAAAAAGGAAAAACTACCAAGTACATAGTGAAACAATTCTTGAAGTTCTATTCTCAGTTAAAAAAGTTATTCTCGAAGCTGGTAAAAAAGAAAACGAATGTCATCATTTATTTTTCTATGAATATATTTGGAAGATGATTATTTATATAATACTACAATTTATAATTAAATTTTTATTTATTAAATATTGTGTGAATATTTTTGGAATATAGTTATGTATTCCCTCCGTCCAAACTTAAATGCCCCATTTGAGTGGGGGCACGGAGTTTAAGGAATGCTGAAAAAGTGTAGTTGGTGGAGGAAAAAAGACTTGAGGGGTAGTGGGATAGTGTGCAATTAATTTCTTAATTTTTTTATTAACAAAAGCAAGAGAGAGAAAGGTAGTTGGTGGTGTCACAGCCCCAAATCCCGAGAGACGGCAAAGCCGAGGTGCGACTAGGGGTTGGATTAAAGAAGCGGGGAAGAAGGGGGATAAATAAATAAACAGACAAATATAAACAACTGATATCTATGAACAGACTTTATTAAAAGAAAGAGAGTCGACCTTGAAGGATCGCTCGACAAGTTGTTCAAAAAGGAACTAAGTTCATTGTACGGGACTTAGACAAAAAGATATACAATAACTCAAAAAGAAGAGTTTGGCAGCGGAAAGCGTAAAGCTTGACACAAGTTCTTCATTCTAATTACAACTCTACTCAACCTTTACTCAACCTCCTCCGCTCTCATCACTCAACCTGCACATTTATAAAACATATGCAGGGCTAAGTATAAACATACTTAGTGGGCACATTGCAGAAAACATATCATAAGTATAGATTAAATCAGGCATCTCGATAAATAGCGCATCGGGGTTTTTCATCAAATACCCGAACCTACTAAACATTTTCTTTCACTTTTCACAATATAGTTTGGCCAAGCCTTTACTAGATGTTACGTTCAACTTGCCCAACTTCTGTTTCAACGCTGGGGGAGAGTATACTTCTCCCGCACACGTTCTATTCACCGTGGCTGGCTACCCCTCAACAGAGTACCACACACACCGGCTACCGTGTACACTAAATCCTGGAAAACCCTTACGGTTAACTCAGCGGTCCGATCGATTAGTTAACCCCCTTTGGTTAACTCAGAAAGGCACAAAAGAACTCACATAAAACAAATATTTTCATGCCTTGATAATCACTTTAAAACACAGTCATAAAGCGATAAGTAAACATTTTCGAGCATCGCTCATTTGATTTGATATATAGAAAAGCCCACCTTCGGTGATTACAGAACTAAAACACGATCTTCCGGTTTTGGTCTTCCGTCCTGTCTTCTAAACTCGACTTCCTCCTTTGAACGTAAATAATCAAACTTTAATAAGCGGTCGAGACGATAAAAGAAAAAGGAAATCGAATTCGTTTTATGACTTTTAGGCCTTTGCACTTTAACTACATTCTTTTGATTAACAAAGAAACGAGACTCGTTCATATCTCGTTTAGAAACTAACTCGGTTCCTTTACTCGACACTTAGGTCAGTTAATTAACGGGAGTCGATAACTTATAACGACTTGGGAGTTCACAAGAAATGAAGTTAAAAAAAATTCAACTTAAGAAATTAGGTTTCGAAAAATTTCTGCACAAGGCAGTAACTCGGGAGTTCATACAGAACAGATTTCTATAAAACAGGGGATTAAATTGGTACCACAAGAAAGCTACGGATTTCTAGTTTATTATCCAATTTACGGATCTCGATTTCGTTAAGCGAGCTAAAAGTTATGATAGTTTCCGTAACGTATCGCAAAACGGTCGGAGTGAAACCCTAGGTGCTCGTACAATTCGACGCACGACTCCCTAGGTTCGATCAATGCTATACAACCTTTAAACTCACGAAATTATTATCTTTTTACAGTCATGACACATGTTCCTTTTTCGTGAATACTTCACGTCCTTTGATTAAACAAACGACGAGCATTTCCTCGTCTTTTTCAACTAATCAATTACTAAACCAATTTCCTATTCAATTTCCATTTCAAACTTCTAACTTTAATCTCCTAACTTCTATATTCATTTCTCGAATGGAAATATCGTTAACTACAATCTCGTTTATTAAACGACATCAATCATTAATATCAAATTAGTTTTCTTATTCGACTATCCTATCGACAATTAGACTCGATTTCTCGTCTCTTACCAAAATTTCAACTTTCTTAGAATTCGTTCAAATTTTCCGATTACGTTCCTTAACTACTAAGATTAACGAATATTCAAACCATAAACCTATTTCATTATCCATACAAAACTTATCGACGATTCTTCGTCTCTTACTAAAATTTTGACATTCTCCGATTTTGCTCAAACTTTCCAATTACGTTCATAAACTACCAAGATTTACCAATACGAAAACCACATACTCAAATTATTATCGAATCTTAACTTATCGCCGGTTTTTCGTCTCTTACGATTTCTATTTTATTTTTAGAAAAATCCCCTTTAAATTATGTGATGAACTACTATCTTACTACATCTCATTTATATCATAACATCACACAATTCATATCAATTACTACATCGAATCCTTACTTCTTTCTCTCTTACATTTTGGTTTCTGTTTTTAGAAAAATCTCAATTAAATCCTATATTCATCTATCAATACATAGAACATAAATCCACCAATCAATCTTCAAAAAATCGAACTAAACATTAAACCCCTATTTCCTTTTAAATTTTCGGTAATATGCAATTAGTTAGGAGGATGATTTCCACATGATTTCTATCCATGAAATCCATTCCTAAGCATGATATAACATGTATTTTACTTAGAACATCATCCTACTTCTCATGAAATTTTCGGTAATAACAAGACTTGAAGGAAAATGAATTTTGTTCGGTCGGAATGGAAGCTTAGATCATTACCTTAACGATTATGGACTCGGATTTAAGATCGATCGGTAGATGACTAACTTGTGGAGCTTTGAAAGCTTGAAGAACTCAACAATGGTAGAAGAGAGAGATGAGAGAAAAGAGAGAGAGAGAGAGATGGCGGTAAAGAGTGGGAGAGGAAGAGAGATGATGAGGTGTTTATGTGATAGAATTACATAAAGTAGGAAATATCTAAGAAAGGTGATGACTCACAAGGGTGTAGGTGGCGGTTGGGAGGCGGTTTGGTTGTAGATTTTTAGCCGGAAATATCTCGTTTACGGGTCTAATACGACGTAATAAAATCGAGAAATTAAAACCCTAGACGGTTACGTTTTTGACGAAATCTAATTCGACCGTTAGATTAGAAATAAATCACTTACTCGGAAAGCATATTTCGATTCCGAAATCCGATGAAAAGTCCAAAATTGGCCCGGAAAAATAATAAAAACTGACTTTCTCCGGTGGACTCGTATCGCAGAAAAAGTGAATGTAAAGTCTGACGGTTTTTTGATCTGAGTTTTCGAACGAAAATTCTATTGGACACGAAAACCCTAATACAGTAGTCATTCAATCGACTTCTGGAATTTATTTTCAGAAACGGATTTCACCGTTAGTCTTAGAATCGAAAATCCTTAACTTAGGCGTGCAAAGCCTTAATTAATAATTAAATTTTTATTTTAGCGACGGAAGAAATATATGGGGTATTACAGGTGGTTTTCTTTTTTATTACTTCTTGGTGGAATCCTGTTTTTTTTTTAATTAGTTGCAGGATTTTTTTTTTACTGACCAATTTGTTTTTTTGGCATCTGTTTTTTATTTTATTTTTATGCGATGAAATCAAAACAACAAATTTAAACTCTTCAAATTGCATACCAACTGGACAGTAATGAAATGAGAGGGAAATTGATCAACTTTGGAGCCAAAACTAGAATTTCATTGAATAAATAATTGTAAAAGTACAACCATGACATCCTTGATTTGATCAAAAATATGGAGGAAAATTTGAACAACTATTAAACCCAAGAAAACTGCTATAAATAGAAGAGGAGCAATCAGCATTCAATGTATTTTCACCAACCCAAAACTACAAAAACTACAAATACAAAAAAACTGCAGAGATGGTAGATGCAAGGAAAACACATGAGTTCAACATTGAGCAACTCAACACCATTGCGCAGTGGCTTCTCCAACGCAGCAGCCAAGGAAAACTGGAACATGGAGCGAAAAAGCAGCTGCAGAGAAGTTCCATTGCAATGTCAAGACCGTATGGTCCATCTGGTCCAGGGCCAATGCTCAACTTCAACAGGGGGTTCCTATAAGTCTCCAAAGCAAGAAAATAGGGTCAGTGCACAAGAAAAGCAAGCCATATGATGCAAAAAAAAAAAAAAAAAAACCTGTCAGTACTTCACAAGACATCATTCACGAGTATGGCAGAACATTTAAATGTTAGTAAGAGCCTTTGTCATCTCTGGTACAAAGATCAAGAGTTGCAGGCTCACACCAATGCAGTAAAGCCATTTCTAACCCCAGAAAATAAGTTATGCAGATTGAATTGGAGCATGAGTCAGCTAGGAAACATCATTCATGGTGTGAAGATAAAGTTTCAGATGAGTTGCTCAAATGTCAAGGAAGCATATGCAAATGTGCTATGCAGAAATCATGAAAGTGGAGGGGAGTAATGACTACACTATGCCTCATATGGGAAAAGACAGCATGATCAAAGATGGAGTCTTACCAGACTGTATTGAAATTGATGTACAGCTTGTGAGAGAGAGTTTGGACTATTTAATAGTAGTACTCAGTGAGCTGGTTTACAGGGACAAACAAAGTGGATGTTTTTGTTTTTTATCTTGTTTGGAATGTAAACTAAACTATGATGTTGTAATGGTAAATATTTTTTTGGTTTGGGTTATGCACAATCACAAACATCATCACAGTAGATAGAAGAGGAGCAGTATGATATTCAAGAAAGGTGCATCACAGTATATTGAGCCTCCTAAACTAGGTCATTGCTGACCTAGTGGTTGCATCAATACACAACAAGCATCAGCAGAAGGGGAAGCAAGCATCATTTGCATCCATTAAGGCAACAAATACAATCAGCATTCAATGTATTTTCAACCACCAAAAACTACAAACACAGAAAAACTGCATAGATGGTAGAAGCAATAACTACTCATTAGACAACAATATAGGGACTCAACCAGCATACATAGCATCATTTGCATCAATCAATTAAGGCAACATGGCATCAAATGCAGTATCAGTTCGAGCAAATAAGGGCATCACCAGCCACAACCCAACAATAAAAGGTATCACCAGCCATCACCAACCCGAGTATTTAAGAAAGAAATAACCTTAGTGTTCGAATCAGATCTGGACTCAGCATGATCCTTGCCATCACGGCAGTATCGCTGATATGGATCCAAACCACAGTCAGAGTCGGACTCATATGGATCTTTGCCATCCTTGCCATTCTTTCCATCCAACGCAACGACAGGCTCCTCCGACTCAACGGGAAGCACAGATTCCGGCACCGGGGCAACGGCAGGCTCCTCGCCACCTCAGGGAACACAGATTCCGGCACCACCTCAGACCGATGCATCTCCGGATCTTCGGTAACTGGAGAGGGCTCCCAACCTGGTGGAATCCACAGATCCTCCGGGAAATCCGGCGAATCAGAAAGGGGAGGTGGTACCCACGAGGGGGAGGGAGGGGGTGGTATCGACGAATCGGAGGGAGGGGTCGATCTCCACCCTCGTGAAGCCTTGAAGTCCTTCATCGATGCTAGGGTTTCAGAGGGGAGAAGTCTGTATTCAGACAAAGGCCGTGGCGGCAGGGAGAGAGAGTGGGAGTAGATCTAGGATTGCAGAGAAAGAGATCTGAGGGGAAGGGAGCGCCGTCGCGGCGGAGAGAGTGAGAGTAGATCTAGGATTGCAGAGAAAGAGATCGGAGTGAAAGGGAGCGTCGTCGCGGCGGAGAGAGTGAGAGTAGATCTAGGGTTGCAGAGAAGGAAATCGAAGCGGAAGAGAAGCGCCGTCGCTGCGGAGAGAGTGAGAGTGAGAGTGATAGTAGATCTAGGGTTGCAGAGAAAGAGACCGGAGCGGTAAGGAAAGCGTCGTCGCAGCGAAGAGATCTAGGGTTACAGAGAATAGAGAGTGAGAGGGATGATGGATGCTTCGAGAGAAATGAGAGAGAGAGAGAGGTCCAGACAGATCAAATGAGAGAGAGAGAGAGGTTTGAATCGAGCAAATGAGAGAGAGTGCATCAATTATTGGGTTGTTGAGGTGGGTTAATTA
Source organism: Schizonepeta tenuifolia (assembly GCA_029490685.1). Taxonomy (NCBI): domain Eukaryota; kingdom Viridiplantae; phylum Streptophyta; class Magnoliopsida; order Lamiales; family Lamiaceae; genus Schizonepeta; species Schizonepeta tenuifolia. Next base: position 46,852,049 of record CM055955.1, on the reverse strand, counting down.
GGGTGGGTAATCAGGAATGTTTAATTTATTAATTAAAATGGTAATTAGTTAATTGTGGTAAAGGGTAGTAATAAAGCAAAAATAATGAGGGTATATGGGTCAATTTGTCAAAATGGGGCAATTAAGTTTGGACACTTTTTTAAGGCCAAATAGGGCATTTAAGTTTGGACGGAGGGAGTATATAATTAAATATTAATTTCAAGTAAAAATAAAACAAATGTCATCATTAATTTTTTTGTGAATATATTTGGAAGATGATTATTTATATAATTTATAATCAGTATTGTAGTCAATAGGCTGGTTCCAGGTCGGAACCGTCGGGGTAGACGGGATGATTATGAAGCGGTGGTTTAACTTATTTTTTTTTATCTTAATCTTGTGTTGAATTCATAATGTGGGTATTTAGGGTCACTTTCATCTTATAGACAATCTTAACATCTATAGTATTATTCGCTATCTATATATCTCTTCTCTTTCTCTCTCACTACCCGCTCCTTCTCTTGCCTCTTTTTCTTAATAAAAAGCTAAAAATTTAGTTTAAGAGTCGCTTTCCTTTGAGAGAGAAATATATGTTTGCCCACATCGGTTTTGTAATAGAGCCTTAACAATTATCGAAAATAATGAGAATATATTAGTTATAATTTTTAACATACATAACTATATGGGTTTGAGACGTAAACATGTGGTAAAATTATTTTCTAACTGAATTTGAAATGTGTTCAAGAAATATAAATTATAAGCGAGTTTAGTAAATTGCATAATCAAATTATTTAACGCTAAAATAATTAACAAATAATATTTATTTTAATCTATCAAATATTAGTACTATTTAATAATTTTATTAATTTTTATAATTTCTCGTCGATTTTCGACGGGTTATACGCTAGTTACTTTTTAATTGAATTTGAGATGTGTTTAAGGGATATAAATTCTAAGCGAGTTTAATAGATTGTATAATCGAATTATTTAACGCTAAAATAATTAACAAATAATATTTTTTTTAATCTATCACATATTAATATTATTTAATAATTTTATTATTTTTTATAATTTTCCTACACTAGTCATTACCATTCAAAAATCAACATGAAGAGTCAGAGATAGATGTAGATCTTTCTCCTATACGACGAACCCGTTTCATCAACTAGCTGTTCACGTAGAATTTTTAATCCTGTATATTTTACTTTTATGTAATTATTATTGGATTAAAAAAACTTTTTAAGCGATGAAATATTTTTGAAGTTTTCAACAATATGGTGGGACATTTTAGAGTATATTTTCCTTAATTATCTGTCATACATTATTTACATAATTTTTGGTGATTGTCCCTTCCAACACAGCCAAACAACCCCTTATATCTCTTCTTCCTTTTCAAAATCAGATATTTAGTAAATCAAAATCCTCATTAAATCACAATAATAATGGAGGATGCATAATGTTTGGCATCATCTCTGTATTTTTTTATCAAAACTTTTCACTTCTCCTCCATACAGATGATTCTCATCTGACCACCACCAATCCACCTCCCGTAATCTCGGAATATTCCGGCAACAACCGCCGGCAGAATCTTCAAACAGTGTGCAATAAATTTTTCCCTACGTCATGGATGAACCGCTCCTCAATTTCATCAACACCGGCAGGCCGCCTCCATCGCTGCCGCCGCCGCTCTGCCCTCTGCCGGAAAACAACGAAATCTGCATTCCGCCTCCGCTCACCCCATCATCCAAAGACATCAAAGACATACTCATTTTCGGCTCGCCTTCATCCTCATCAGGTTTCAAAGATTCCTCCTCATCAAATATTCTCGAGGCATTAAGCGCATCGCTCGCCTCTCCCAAGCTAGGGAACATTGAGGGCGAAAGGTTGAATCTGGAGAGAAAAACGAGTTGCGACCCAGAAAGCCTCCAGTCATGGCTGATTGACCCCAATTACCCAGCCGCGAAGAGCAATCTTCACCGCTCCAAAACCGCTCCTGCCATGGCGACGATTAATGAAATCGATCATTGCTCGCATGCGAAGCCGCCGCAGTTCGGCACACCTTCAATTGTAAAGCAGGGTGTGATTCTCCTGATCATTTACTTGAGTTTTGGTGTGATTATATACTCTTTAAACATGGATGATTTCACCGCCACTCGCACTCACCCCGTTGTCGATGCTTTGTATTTCTGCATTGTCACTATGTGTACAATTGGTTATGGTGATATAACGCCTTCTAGCACTGCTACAAAATTGTTTTCCATCACTTTTGTGCTTGTGGGATTTGGTTTCATTGATATTTTTTTAAGTGGGATGGTTAGTTACATGCTTGATCTTCAAGAGAACTATCTTTTGAAAACTATCAAGATTGGAGGTGCTCATGATGCTAGGTCTTATATCATCGATGTGAAGAAGGGGAGGATGAGGATTCGGATGAAAGTCGGGTTGGCATTAGGTGTTGTGGTTCTTTGTATTGGAGTAGGGGTTGCTGTTATGCATTTTGTAGAGAGGATGGATTTCTTGGATGCGTTCTATCTCTCAGTTATGTCTGTTACAACTGTTGGATACGGGGATAGGGCGTTTAAATCTTTGCCCGGAAGGCTTTTTGCATCTATTTGGTTGCTGGTGTCGACACTTGCTGTTGCTCGAGCCTTTCTCTACTTGGCTGAGCTGAGGGTTGATAGGCGGCATAGGAGGATGGCTAAGTGGGTTCTCGGACAGGATATGACTGTCGCGCAGTTTCTTGCTGCTGATATTGATAACAATGGTTTTGTCACGTAAGTACTTCTCAATGTTGCAGATACATTCGAGCTAATTGTTTATCTATTTCGGTGTGTTGCATATGATTGATGCCTTGATGATTGTGGCTTGAGATAGTTTTCTGGATAATGCTTTAGCTGGATATAGTTTTGATTTCGGGAGTGTGTGCCAGTGTGTGTGAACATGGAAGTAGAACTTAAAACAAGGTACTTAGAAGTAGATATGATGAATTTTGGGTAGATTTTATTACACTTAGGGCATTTAGGACAGGACAGTACCAGAAGAGGCTCTATAGGTTTCTTCTTTTGATATATTTGTTTAGAATAACCAAGTTTTTATAGGTATAAATGTATAGTTATGTTTTGATCTCACAGTTGTTTGCCCTTACTAATATAGGGAGGCCATACATCATGAGTCCAATTTTCTTTCCTTCTATCTTTCTTTCTCGTTCTCTCTATTTTGAATTATTTTAACTATTGTAGGGTGTGCAGAAAATAGTATGTGATAGTACCCTAATGAGAGAGAATGTTAGGCACATGGTTTTCTTGTTGCCCTGATGGATTCAGGCCGTATTTTGAAACAAACGGGAAATATCTATCCGAAAGTCAAAATGCAGTGTATTTGAATGTATAGTCTGAAGTGTGTGCTCGAAAATGCTGCTTGAGTAGAGAGTTGAAGTGGCGTCATGTCACTGCTTATTTGTGAAAACTTTTTTCCACGCTTGTAGCCTCATTGAAAGTTCATATTAGAATCTTTTCTGTTGGTGCCTCCTATTATGTTAAGATGATTCCTTGATTGTCATTGACCTAATTAAGAGTAGAATTATCCATCTTGTTGGGATAGATGTGGTTTTTGAAATCAGTCAAACTTGTACACGACATATTCTTGTAGTCGCTGGTGAAAAAATGTTCATCTTCTTACCGTTTATAACTTTATACGCATGCCCACTCGTTATAACATAAAGATGTTATGTTAAAATCTAATGTAGCAACATATCTATATGATCAAGCTTATATTCTATCTCCATAGCATTGATTTGAGTTTGGAGGATCATATTTTCCTAATTGTTGATGTTTTTTTGCAGTAAATCCGAATTTGTTGTATACAAGCTCAAGGAAATGGGCAAGGTCATAGAGAAAGACATTCTGCAGATCTGCAAACAGTTTGAACGCCTCGATGCAGGAAACTGTGGAAAGATCACTCTTGCAGATCTTATGGAAAGTCACCACTGATGCAAGATCATCCTGCCTTGCACAATATCAACATCTCTCACTTTTGCCGATTCATACTAAGAAGAGACAAGGTAGTCAGGCGTGCGAATTATATATAATGGCACCAATATTGAAACAAGAAACGACGTCTCAAAGGCTTCTTTGCCTATCGTTGTGATAGGTTGCTAGTTCTATATAAGGTAAAATTTCAGTTTTAATTGTTTTGCTCTGGGTATTGAGGTATCACCACGTAGGAGCTATGTTCGTCTGAGCTTGAGTCGATTATAACAAATTTTTGGAATGAATTAAGAAGGTATATATATATGATCTCTCCCCGTATTCCCCGTTTTTTGGTTCTAATTCTTGCCTTCTAAGGGGAAGTGGAAAATGTAAATGTTAGTATATTTGGTTTGAGTTAGTTGTTGAAGCAAGTGTAGCCTATTTAGAAAAAAGAAGATAAACTTTTTTCCTATTTCATTTGCATGAGGCTAGTCTTCTATAGCAACTGTGTTTCTTTCTAGAATGTAGAATGTATGTGTTAGTTATCTGATGTGCATGCATAATCTTCTTTATAATAAAACAGTGGATTCCAAGCACCACAATCATCTCATATCTTACGTGGCATTTTCTCTATTTTTCTTTTCTATTTTTCAAAAAATCTTAACTTTTAGTTTAAGTATGGTATATCTCAATTATTATTAATATACTTGGCAATCATACAATTAATAAAAAACCGTTATAAACTTAAAATTAATGGCAATAAATTAATTTATTTCCTTATTTTAAGGAATTTATTTGCTATATATATTTAACATATTCCCAGAGAACTAAAGAGTTGTTTGCAGTTTCTATCCCTACGAGTTTGGTTGGAGAATTACATGGTCCAAGCTCTTGCTCCAAGTTCATTCCAACAAAAAAATAATGTTAGAAAGGTTGATGATCATGAGGTGGCGAACTGCATGCACTGAATACAACTATACAACTATAATGCTATGGGGTTTTTATTTTTCAATATTGATTTTTTTAAATTATGTTTATAAGTTACTATAACGTAAAGTGATTTCCTGTCAATAATAACAACACGTTATAATCCTTCATGTAACAATAAATTTACAATAAGATGATTATTCATGTAATACTTATTTGGAATGTTTAACAAAATCAAGTTTACAGCATAAAATGATTCTTCGTCAATAAATTCTACACGAGATAATCCTTCATGTAACACTTTTGTGAAATGTGATGATCGTTCATGTAGGATTTATTTGCAATGATTTTTATGATAGATAATCTATCATGTAAAATTTTTTTGCAATAATTTGTCTGAATTGTATCACATTAAAATGAAATATTTATTTTTTTTGAATTATATTAAGTTACAACGTAAAACAATTTTCCGTCAATAAATATACATGAGATGATCCTTCAAGTAACACTAAATTTACAGCAAGATGATCTTTCATGTAAAACTTATTTGCAATGATGATTTGTCCAATTATATCAATTTAAAATAAAACATTGAATTATTTTTTAAAATTATCCTTCATGTAACACTTATTGGCAACGAGATGATCCTTTATATAGCACTTATTTGCAATGATTTGTCAAATTAATTATATTATTTTGAAATAAAGCAATGCATTTTCTTTTGGAGCAAGATAATAATTATTGATATTAAGAAAAGTGATATTTCACAAATATTACTTTTTTTCACAACGATTGTTACTTTTATTCACGACAATGTATACTTTTAGTGACCACAACTCTAATTTTAGTTAAGTTTTTTAAAAAATATTTAAAAATTAAAATAAAATTGTAATTGCATATTAACAAATATTATTTAAATAAATAATTTAAAATAAAAAATAAATGAAAAGTTTTAAAAAAATATTAAAAAAACAAACTAAACATCCTAATAGATTATATATTTAAAAATATGTTATTGGGACACTTCAAAGTGTCCCAATATGTCAAATATTTGAAAAAAATAAAATAAAACAACTTGGTTGTAGCTGCTAAGTTTCGAACATGGGCGGACAAGAGAGGCTAAGCTCTATAGCTACACCCCCAACCACTCCGCCAACACACACGGACATGTTAGCATTTAACAGATAGTCATATATAACTGTTAAGATGGCAGATTTCTTTTTTTTTAAGGCGCGGGTTCGGGTCTGGGTCGGTTGGGAGCGGATCAAAACCGGTTGCATACAGGGAAGTTTTTGCCTATTCCAACAAGATTAAATAATTTGAGGAGCATTTCTTTTTTTTTTCTTGGAAAGTATTTGGGGAGCATTGTTAAAGTAGTTATTTTGATATGGTGTAAACTAGGAATTGCAATAGGTTAGATACTCACCCATTAAGCATTGCCCAAACCTATATCTAAACCCTTAAAAAATTTCTTTTCCCAAATCCGTCCCAAATCCAATTAAAAATAATTTTCATATTTGTACCCGATCTAATTCCGTTGGGTAATACTAATTACCCGCTAAGAACCCGAATACTAAAAAGTATAAACATCAAATAACAAAATATTATAAATACAATTAAAACATAAGTAGAATTTTACTAAATTTAATCTCAAAGAAAAGATTATGGAAGAAGATTATGGATTTTTGATGATGCTCCGTCGTCATATTTTATAAAGTAGATTTACAGAAGAAGTATAAGAGAACTTTAAATACACAATTCTGAAGGAATCTCGTATGTTAAGAAAATAGCATAAAATCCTAAACCTATTAATACTTATATTAATATTTGTAATATATATAAAAAAAAATTATCATATAGGAGTATATATAAATGAGTTTGGGTAACGGGTACTCGGAGGTAATTGTTCAAACTTAACTCAAATCTGTCACGGATTTGCATATTTGAACCCACACTCATCCAAAAACCATTTAATAATTTTCAAACTCATCCCATTAGAGATTAGGAGAACCGAATACCCGTAAAAATATTGTCATCTCTAGTGTAAACAAAAACCCTAAAAGACTACCGCTTAATAATATTTCTAATTTTTGTAAGGTTGAGTAAATTCAGTTGCTACTGTCCTTCCACCGACTAAAAAGAAAAAAGAAAAGCTAATATCATGCCCTGCACATCTGATATTACTTAACATGATTGGATTCGAATATTTGTCGTAAAACTCATTATTGGCTCACAATATTTTTGGTCACAAAAATAAATATAGCTGTATTTTATCCGAATTTTGGTGGTAAACTAAACTCCAGAAAAGGCAATCCTTAAAGCTATCCACCGCACTAAAGATCGCAAGCACATCTGGCGAATGTTGATAGCCTATTTGGCCCCTTTAACCCGGCCCAATATTGGCTCTACCCGAATTCATCAAATTCGTTATGCGGGCCCATTTGTTAGTTATTTGATTATTCATGCAATTATTCTTCCTTTCCTTCCTACAACAGAACAATTTCTTATCACTCTCTCTTAATAAAAACAAAAGCTAATAATTTCTCATCAGATTCCACTATCTGACACCCACAAAAAAACATTATCGAGGCAACGTGGGTAGATTTTGTGCTATATTTGATTTTATATAAAAACCAGTTCTGGAGGAATTTATCATGAAATGAGTATTTATATGTATATATTAATTTCTTCGGAAATGAACTACTACTGACGGAGCGGCTATTCTTGTGACAAAATATTGAGGGTCCAGCTATTTATTATACACAATTCTTTTCTAATTAAGAAAACCGAACGTAAAAACAAATATTTGATGAGGTGAACAAATTGATTCTAATGCAGGTTAAAATAAAAATAATAATTACACATACAGCGACTGCGTAAGTTCACATAAGATAATCTCAACTAAAAAAATGTGTGTAATGAAACTTTATTTATCATGAAATTTGCAGACTTCAACTCTACTATATGGTGTAGTACTATAGTATAATAATATATTAATATCTTCGTATATATTTACATTGGTTGGAGAAGGCTAAATTGTATATAAATTCTCCATTTTTTATCAATTTTTCGTTTATATCCCTACCTTTTAAAATTAGGTGAAAATTTCTCATCTTTTAAATTTTCGCAATTCGATACTTCCGATTATTTTACCCTAAATTAGTGCTGACATTGAATCCGGAAATACTTACATGGCAAAACCAACAGAAAAACAAACGATGTAGTTTTAAAAACACTTATACGCATAATTAAATATAAACATAAGTGTTTGTGTATGAGAAAACGACAATATTTTGTATTTTTAAAACTACGTCGTTTGTTTTTTCCGCCGAGTTTTTCTATGTAAGCATTTATGGATTTCATGTCAGCACTAATTTGGGAGAAATGGTCGAAAGTATCGAATTGCAAAAACTTCAAAAGTGGAGAATTTTCATATAATTTAAAAAGATAAGGATATAAACTAGAATTTGATAAAAGATGGGAAATTTATATGCAATTTACCTTTAGAGAATGAACGCATAAAATCAAATACACTATTATGAAAAGATGAAATAGGACTATTTTCGACGACCTTGACTAGTGAACAAACACCATGAGAGTGATAACATTGACAAGAATAAAAGAAATAATTTAAAATATGGGATGCAATCAATAAATACTTATGGGAGAGAAAATTACGGCAGACCCCGTCAACCCCCTCTAATTTATTACTCAATTTGCAAACTTTTCTGGTTTTATATTCTCTGTTAAATATATTAATTTGCCTACATTAGCGTTCCATAATTAAAATAATTGATTTTTCTCAACCCAAAGTAGTCATCCTTTGAGTCAAATATTAGAGCACAACAAAGGTTTGGTCAAGAATATTGGGAGTCGCAATGGAATCCAAACAAGAAGACATTTCACATTTGAAGAAGCTAAAATGCTAAATTCAGCTTTACAATCACACATTATAATGTATATAAATTTGTTTTAATAACCAAATTGGGCTGTTTAAATAGTTATATTTGACCAATTCAAAACATTCCAAGTGGAGTAGATAGCTATTAATGATAGGATTATTGACTAATGAGGTCTTTAATTTCTTGGTGAAAGAAAACAAAGACCACGAGTTGCAGTCTCGATTCTTTATTTTTAGTTTTTATTTACTTGTATACAAGTTTTAGATTTTTCTTTTCTAATGCACGGTGTAAATCATACATGTAGCATAGTATAGTCAAGAGATTATAAAAGTTTAAACATGATAAAATAGAGAATATCCCATATCCAAAAGAAGACCTATTGCCAGTTGAGTAAGTAAGAAATATTCGTTGATGGCCCTCTCAATATAATGGTAAAGTTCTGTTTATTTCTTAATGGCTGCAGCATTTGAATTTTATTTTATTTTTGAAATGGGAAAGGGGAGCAGTGAGGTTCGAATTCGAACCCTCACCGCGTACAGAATGAAGCTGCACCTCTTGGGTGTAGCCTTGGAAACTTAAATATTATTAGTAAGTGTTATCAACTAATTATTAGATAAGATAAGAAAGGCCTTTTGTTCATTTCTATCGTGATTAGTTGCTAATAGAAAATAAAATCGATTATTCATAAATATTTAGTGTTATTTTTTTTGACATAGAAAAAGAAAGAGTAATAAGGTTTAAACCTTAGATCTCACTGCTTAAAGACTCAAGCCGCACCGCTTGAGGTAAAAGTTTAAAGTTTAAATGTCCGGGCCAAAAGTCACGGATTCGAATTCTCCGTCACGCGATATTTAAATTTCATTGTAATGTTGTTCAAAAAAAAAAAAGTTTAAATTCGTATTAGTAAGTATAGCAGCGCTTTGAAATACGACTGCATGCAGTATGCCGTTGCATATATTGGTTATCAGTTGACTTTATAATATATATATATATATATATATGTGCGCGCGCGCGCGCGCGCGTGTGTTTTTTCCACAAATTGATTATTCTTACGTTATTTATTAAGCTCAAAAGAGTAGCCTAATTTTTATTTTTTATTTTTGAAAGAAAGTACTAAATTATGAAAATTTGGAATGTGCTTTTTCACACAAATAGTAATATAGACAGTAGTATTCAATAATTTTATGTCATCTACTTTATATATGTTCCATTTCATACTATTTGAATAGATTATCACATACGGTGACATATATTGGATATATATATATATATATATATATACTTTTGAGGGAATTACTACGAGATGTATATGTATACAGGGGTGTATATATGTGAAAAAGAATACATATTTATACCCAAATTTAGGTCAACTGACAAACAAAGAAGATATAGATTATATAGACTTTCAATAAACTGACAAATTTAAGACACACTTTTTAACTTTTAATAATAATATACTCCACATTGATAAAACTTAAAACTAATACTATTAAGATAATGATAAAATACAAGAAAGAAGTGATGATTTCGTGGTAGACATTATTGAGATTTTATAAAATTACGATGTGTCAATATCTGAAAGATTCCTTTCTCTAGAAAACATATTTAATTTTTCATATTACATACGTACCTAACAAATAACCTGCCCCCTCTTAAGCTTTGACGATCTTTTCCATAACAATACCAACAAATATTAGTATTTTTATGTCACGTACAATGGACACACAACCCAGGTCAATAATTTCATGCTATTTTACAACCCAAAATATCTTCACACTCAAGCTATCCAATGTTATCGGTTTACATACATGGTCCAATAATTCTTCTAAACCAATAAAAAACACACTATACGTTATGATCCAATTATTATAAATCTATTGAAATTAAATAAAACCCTACTTTTTGACATGGTTGAGATACACTTTTAATTATTTGGCCATTCTAGCTGTATTTATATGATCATGAAATAGTAGTTCAATTTTAATTAAAATATTGTAATACAATATCCTCAGTCAATTTAATCTTAATTTGTCCAATGTTATTTTTGCCGAATATTTTACTAATAATAATAATAATAAAATTTATAAAAGATGTATATATATAATTGTAGAGTATCTTTTAAAAAGTAGCTCGTGCAAGAATTACAAATTGACGCAAATAATATTGAGTTATATTTAAGCGGAATTAAATTGTAGCTTTAAGTGTAAGAATAAGTGTTGTTTCCTTACCGCCAACTATAATATTTAGGTACCGAAAAGTGTATGTTAAAGAAAAGTAGTAGTACAATAATTTAGTCAATAAATGGCACAGCAAATTTATTTATACGTTTGGCAAGTTAGCTAAATTTGATGGTTGCCAATTGCTGTACAATTGCTCCAATCAAACATCTTCTATTGCTGATTTGAGGCCTAATTCTTGTTATTTAGAATTAGCGACATATCTTTCTCTCCATCGCACTTTACCATTCTACCTTTGCTCATCACTGAGTCTATCGTTAAATCGTGTATTTTTGCAGTGCATGTGCATGTGCAATTGAATTGAATATATTGTAGTTGAATGATTTGTGTCGTCTAGAAAATTCAGTTCTATTGGTAGTGCATTCTTGTGAAATATATGTCTCAAATAATTTATAAGTCAAGCATGTCTTATCAGATTTCTTAGTGTGTGTGATGTAGTATCTCTTTTAACAACTTGTAGATTATTAATTGCACAAAGCGTATGTCCAGCCAGGGTCTATTTCGGATCGATATATCTTCGTAATAAAACAAAAATCAAATTTAGCTTTTAGCTATGGAGTGATAATTAAATTGAATAACGTACTTGCAGCGTGTGCCAATTTTTTTTCTGAAAATTCAAAAATTGAGCAAGTTTACTCCTTGTTAAATACAATTTCCTCTATATATATACAAGAACTGTACACATTTTGTACTTTTTCTGCATGAATTAAATAAAATATGACTAGCAAATAGCAATAACAAGAATTTGGGTAGAGCTGGCCTCATAATTGATGAACCCATTTGTGTGACTTAAGACAAATAATACTTTTATGTATGTTATGAGTTTCTTTGAGATCTAACGATGAATTTACGGCCACGATTTTTTTTTTCCTTCACTGTGAAAAATAATTTGTCACAGCAAAGTCAAAAATCAAAATCTATGATAATAGAATTGAAAAATCATCCGAGTCACCCATTTACCACCTTTTTGTTATTATAGAATAAAGATGTTGCCTAACCTTAGCCACATCATTTGTCTTTATGGCTTCTATAGTCAAACTTTTATACTTCCACATCCATGGAGTTTTGAATTAAATACAACTAACAATATTATGTGAACATTTCATCAAAGAGATTTAATTTGGAATGACTGTGAAGAGAACGATTTTATGTGACCTAAAATACATATAGAAAGTTAATCCTTACTAATATATCCATATTTTAGATTGAGCTTTCCAAAACAAACATGACACATATTTGTATTGCAAGTAGAAGAAAAAAAAAACATAGAAGACTAATGTAAATGTAGAAAGCAAAAGCTCTGCCTTCCAAATTATTCTTAAATAAGTCATATTACCCATTCAAAGCAAAATGCAGTAATTCATCTTAAAAGCTAATCCACTTTGGTTAAAAGGGATGAGTCCGTATAGAAGAAGTAGCAATTTCTCATTCCTACCGTATGTCATTAGCATCGTATTTTATTAGTATTATTTATATTTATTTTTTTGGCTGTAAAAGAAAATTCAATGTACTCGTATCTAATAATATAAGATGATAGAAAAAGAAAAGCAATAATGGAAAAGGAAAAGCAGCAATGGAAAAAGACGTTAGCGCCCGAGGCAAGGATTAGGGTAAGGAGACAGCTAATAAAATGGTGGCGATCACCCACGTGCCTGTCATGTGTTGGCGACGGTCAAATGCCGGTGCACCGGTAGGCTGTAGGGACACGTGTCTACACCGACCCGCCCGAATTTGACCCGATTCCGAACATTGACCGCTCTCCCCCTTTCTACTCCTCCTCCTACTCCTTCCTTTGCTTCACCACTGCTTCCTTTGGTTGACCTTTTTGCCTCTTTTTAACTCAACCTTAATTCCTTCCACCTCCATTTATATTTCTATTCACTCACCGTCATCATCATACACTAATTAATCACACTTTCCGATTCACCAACTTCTACCCTACAACAGGTCCAACTATTCCTCTCGATTTATTCTAGGCTCGTCTCATTTAGTTTTGAGAGTGCAATTAATGAAATAAAATATTATTCTCTTCATCCCACTCATTCTGTCCATGTAGTGTTGAGCGCTAAGATAATTAAAAGTAAAAGATAAAAAAATAGAAAATTAGTAGTAATTATTATTTTTAAAGTGTTTTGAAAGCTTAACTCTTTCCTTATTTTAGTTTTATTTATATTGCTTGATTTGGATTAGGATGAAACTTATGCTTAAAATTAGGATTAGGATTGGGATATTTTTTAATGAATTGTATGGTTGGTTATGTTGCACGGGTGCGGGGGCGATACGATATGGGTACGGAGATATAAAATTTTAAAAATTTTATGGTGTGATTCGGCTATAATACGTCTAGTTAATATTATTTAATTATATATAACACTAATACAATATATACAAAATTAATTTTTTTTATAAATTAAATATGTAATTCACATTTTCTCTCACTCAAAACTTAGGAATTTCAATTTGGTAATTTGGTAATTCAATTAAGCTATATAATAACAATTTAAATATTATTAGTTCAATATATAAGTCATATAATTCAAATAAAATTTCAAAACTCAACTCATGCAACTCCTTCATGTATGGGATTCGCGACTTTTCCGCTCGCGAGATTTACGAATCCGATTATTTTTATTTTTGGAAGGATACACCACGTGGCGAATTGTGTGTGAATCGCACAAGAATCTGACGAGAATCGCACCCTAACAAGAATCCGATACCAATGTTTTTAAACTCGGCCCGGACCGGCCGGTCGGACCGGAAAACCCGCGAACCGGTCATGTGTCCGGGCCGGTTTAGATCGAAATTAAAATGTAACCCAACCCGAAGCGAACCGCTAAAAACCGGTAAAAATCGGCGACCCGGTGACCTGATAACCCGAAAAAACCGGTCAATTAAAAAATAAAAAAGTTTAGAAATTCTGAAATTGACGTTCTGACTTCCGAGTCTTCATCTTCCCCGTTTCACATTCCAGACTTTAATTTCAATTTTCACTTTTCAATTAAACACATCTCTCAATTCTTCAAGCCTTAGAAGATAAACAAAGGTACGACAATATTTTCACTAATTTTCGGATATGGAACACAACAAAAAGTTTTGTTTATTAGATTCTGTGATATATTTGCATTAGCCTTGATTAAATGAAAAATTTTCGGATATTATATTTACTTTTGTAGTTTTGATTGCTATGATATAACTATAACTTTTGTTTTCAATATTAACTTTTATCATTTAGTAGTTTTTTTTTTTAATTTAGTATATATATATATATATATATATATATATATATATATATATATATATATATATAAACGGGTTGTCCGGATTTTTTAGAAAGGTTCAATCGGTCGAACCGGTGACCCAGTAACCCGATTAACTGACCGGTTCGCTTGCCGGGCCGGTTTTTAAAACATTGTCCGATACGACTACATGGTATATTTAGAAAAGTTCGTGCATCATAGATGGTTGGTTAGTAGTCACCTTAAATTTGAAAAAATAAAATAATAAAATCACTAGTCAAGTTATTCATTAAGGATTAAATTATTTAAACCAAATATTTAATTAGATTGGATTATAATATAAGCAAAACTTTATGAAACTTTATGTTAAAGAAGACCTAAATGTATGTGACATGCAACTAAGGACGTAGAAAATATATTATTGCTACAAGTATATTTTTCTTTAAATTAAAATAATTTTTTTACGTGAGTTCGATTTGGTGATGAAGATTTTTGAACAATCATGATCAATTTAAAAATATCAATAATTTATCTGTTTTTAAAATTAAATACAAAATAATGGATTGGTGAGGAAACCTATCATGACGAATCGAATTAAATCACTTTTCATATATTAATTGAAACTAGAATTTCTTTAATTTGAATCACGCATAATAGTGGAAATTAAATTCCACTTCATGACTTTCCAAATTTATGTTCTGGAATAAAACGTGGAATCAATATTTGTTCCAATTCTTTTTTTTTTTAATTCATCAAAAACACAAGCATAGAACTATGCATCATAAACAGGAAGCATGTCCACAATTCATTAATTAGTTGATTAGGCGGTAAATGAAGCTGGCGTGATGAGTCATATATTAAATAAAAGATAGTCCTTTTCAACGAAATTATTCTTCTAAAATGCACCATACTTTTATGGGTCAAGATTTGTGAACAGATATTATTTAAAAAGGCGATTGAATTTTATTAATTAGTCCATATATGTATTTAATTGGATTCCACCTTTTAATATCGTCACGCGCTAAGGTACATAATTTAGCTTTGGTTTTTTCGACACAATATTCGTACGGGTGCGACAACTAGCAAACTGCGAAAACTGGCCTTGCCAATTAAAGATTTGTGGCAAATCACACAAACTACCTTTTTGTTTCTACGAATTGAAGACCGTCTAATTTCTAATCAGCCACTTATGAAAGAAAACAAATAAAGAAATAGTATTAATTATTGATTATTGTCACTTAAATATATAATACTATTTTACTACATTCTAGATATCTGTGTATATATATTTTTGAATTTTAAATGCATTTACAACTTACGCCAATTTGTCTCATATTAAAATTTTTTTGGTACCAATAAAAATAAAGAATGCGAATATATATGACTACTAAGTTAGTACGCATATACATACCCCAAGATTCTACCGCCAAAATGATAGAAAAATATAATTTGTTATAAATTAATAAAAGAAATTAATTAGCACTATTATTTTAAAATAAATTAATTTAGTTGTGGATATAAACTTCTAGAAATGTGGGGCTGACTTTTTCTTGTTTTTCCACCAAATTAATTAATAAACTATGATTAATATTATTGATTATTGTCAATTAAAGAATATTTACATTCTAGATATCTTATATACTGATATATATTTTTGTAATTAAATGCCTTTAATTACTTCTTAAACCAATTTGTCTCATATTAAATTTTTGGTACCAATAAAAATATAGAATGCGAGTCTGTACGTATATGATACTTATGTTCGTACCTATATACACAAAATTCTACCGCCAACATACTAGAAGAATATAATAAATTATAAATTAATTAGTACTATAAGATAAATTAATTTATGTTGTGGATGTAAACTTCTAGCTAGGTAATTATATGAAAAAACTTAAGGTACAGTAGAAGATGTCGATTAATATATTATTCGTCTACAAATATGGGGCTGACTTTTTCTTGTTTCTCCACCAGATTAATTAATAAAGTATGAATAACTCATGTAATGACTCAAATAATCAACATGATATAGTATCATTGTTTTCTCGTCAAAGCTTTTAAATAAAAGACAGCAAAGCAAATCAAAGCTCGGTAGCCCTTGTCAAACCTAAAAACCTCATATTCTTCTCCTTTCTCCACCAGTCTACTCACTCCTTATCAATCTCTCTCTCTCTCTCTCTCTCTCTCTCTCTCCATGTCGGAAGATTTCACAGATTTCTACTACCGCCAGCCATTTCAAGATGATAATCAGCGGACCACCACCACCTTCACATACTCCGGCAGCCATTCTTCCTTCTACGCCAACGATCTTTCCAGTACCTTCTCGGCCGGTCATTCTTCAGCCGACAACAATCTGCCAATGTTCGATCCTGCAGCTTACGTCAGCTTTGCTGAGTTTCTGCATGGATCCAACCATCAAAACTCGTTTTCGTCCGCCTTCGGCTTGTCTCCGTCGTCCTCCGCCGTCGTAGAGGAGCAGACGACACCGGTGGAACCCGCGAGAGGCGGCGGAGAAACCACACCGGCGACGCCCAACTCTTCGATTTCATCGTCCTCAGCCGAGGCGGAAGATTCAAGCAAGGGTAAGAAAGAAGTGAAGGAAACCCTTGAAGATGCAGAAGATGAAACCTCTAAGAAAGAGTAACTACTTCAATCCAATTCCAAATTAACCTAATTTATACTTTTTTCATTTTCCAATTGTAATTTTGAAATTCCTAATTAAGCTTGAAAGCAAAGAAGAAGGCCGAGAAGAAGAAGGAGAAGCAGCCAAGATTTGCTTTCATGACCAAGAGCGAAGTTGATCATCTAGAAGATGGATATAGATGGAGAAAATATGGGCAAAAGGCAGTCAAGAACAGCCCATATCCAAGGTTAAATTCGATATTTCATTCATTCTTAAATTTCTTTTTATTTATTTATTTTTTTTGTTTGATCTATTTTGAATTTGAGCCGAACACACACCATGTTTTGAAATTTAGATAACAAACAAATTTCATGCAAGTAGCAACCAAAGTCAAACTTTATTTGTATATATATTATGCATGGTTCATCTTCGAATTAATTGTCTCTAATTTTTCTCTTGAATATATAGTTTTTGAATCTAACCCTAGTGTGAACACGCTTTATCCATTTTTTTGTAGTTTTTCAAGCAAAACGGTTGTTTAATTAAAAACTGCAATCCGTGTTGTTAATAGTACGTAGCTAGTCAAGGATTAATCATGTTCCGACATGAACCTAAGGATCTGCTAGCTGATATATATATATCTCGAAACATTCTTATCACTATAATATACAGTATATAATAGTATTCGTAATTGTTATATATCCATGAAATTACGTTTTTTGGGTTCAAACTGGTTAAAAGCTACCTTGCTAGCTAGCAACGTGTAACTAAACAACAATTTTTTCTATTATTAAATTTCACTATAATAATTTCCAACATAGCACAATGTGAAGATTTTGTATACTCATGGACTAATAAATCAATCTTAGTATAGAAGTAAGTAGTTCATTGTTGATTAACACGCGAACTTGCAGGAGCTACTATCGATGCACGACCCAAAAATGCCCGGTGAAGAAACGCGTGGAGAGATCATACCAAGACCCTTCAGTGGTCGTCACAACTTACGAAGGGCAGCACAACCACCACGTGCCGGCAACCCTCCGCGGGAATGCGGCCGCCATGTTTGCCCCTTCAATGCTAGCTCAGCCGCCGGA
Source organism: Schizonepeta tenuifolia (assembly GCA_029490685.1). Lineage (NCBI taxonomy): Eukaryota > Viridiplantae > Streptophyta > Magnoliopsida > Lamiales > Lamiaceae > Schizonepeta > Schizonepeta tenuifolia. Next base: position 46,834,080 of record CM055955.1, on the reverse strand, counting down.
AGGCCAGGGATTCCCTCAAGAACTCTTGCTTCAGATGCCTCACCTCTACGGTGGCGGCGGTATGAGCAATATGTTTCATCAACAGAATCTAAGCACGCCACGTCAGCAGTTTGCTGACTACGGACTGCTGCAGGATATAATTCCTCCCGCTTTCCCTAAAGAGGAGCCATGAGAGGGAGCCTTATTTGGAACTCCAATTCTAACTGCTGCTAGCGGGGGGGAGTTTCTTTATTTTATTTATATAGGATAGTAGTATATATTTATTTTGCTGACCGGACAAATATATATGGGCTTTCTTCACACAGACATCGCATAGAGTAGTGTTCTCTCTCTCTCTCTCTCTCTCTCTCTCTCCTCCCTCTTCTTTTCATCCTCGGCTCCCACGATATCATATAGTTGTACGTATTTATAGCTCTCTCTGACTCTCTCTATATAATATTAATGAAATTCTACATTTTCATATGCATAGAGTTTATGTTGTTAGAAGTTGCCGTGTTAATTTTCTTGTGGATCTATTGAATTTTATGTATTCGATCTGCATACATATTTTGTAAGCTGAAATGAACTGAATTAGGAGGCAGCTGGTTGTTGCTTTGTAGATGCATGATAGACCTTATTGAATTAGAAGGCATGGCCGGTCTAGTGACGATGTTATAACTTATAATTAATCGAAGAGCACGACTTGCATGGTCGAATTGACCCGATCATTATTTTTTATTTTTTTTTTTTGTTTAATTTCAGTTTTTTTTTTTTTTTTTCCGGCTCCGCTTTCGCTCCGATTACTAATATAAGGATAATTGTCGGGCAACAATTTGGATTTATTCGGCTCCCCTCGCTCGAATCTTGACCAAAGAAGAAGCGGCAAATAAAAAAATAAAGAGGCAAACAAAAAAAGGAGGAAACAAATCTGAAAATAAAAAAAAGGAAAATCTAAAAAAAAAAAAAAGGCGTGTGCACCCCACACGTGGTCACATGGAGTACGGCAGGTCTTATACAAGTTTTTGCGTTAATCGAAAAGTTAGTAATTCATATCTCACCATATATATAGCGACGGTGGATATCTAAAATTAAAATTTGGGCATGCACAATGTTATGTTAATTAATTTATGCATTTACATTTTACAAATACAATGAGAATCTCAAAATTGTATACTTTAAATTTAGGTAATGGATGTAAAGCATCAACGGTAGGGTCAGGATAGTATAATTTGGGTACCTGATTATTTCAAAGTAAGAATATTATTTATGGGCGATTTTGTGCATCGGGTGACATATATATGCATGATTCACACGCAAATTAAAGTTGAATGTGTGGCAGGATGAATCACATGGAATAATTAGAGATTTGTGGAAATTGAGATACTAATTAAGGAAAGGAAAGGAAAGTGAGGCCCAACTTGAAACGAAACGGTTCTAGAAATGGCAGTAGATTTTTGTGGCGCCATGCGTGTTTTCACGACTTGTTTTTCTTCTAGGACTAGGACTAGGAGGTAGTAATATATTCGGTCAAGACTTTCAGTCGTATTTCCTTTTTTGGGGTTTGAAAGCTTACCAAAACATTGAATATATTCTAATTTCTTTCTTCACATGACCTAATACCAATTTGGTGTATCCACAAAAACAATATTATTAAACAAAAAACATTATTATTGGGGTAAAAAAAAAAATTACTGTACCGATTGATAAATCGTATCGAAAACTTTTAAAAATATATTTGATCGATTTTAGTTTTCTAGAAAATGAAGGGTAGCATTATGTTTTTATTTTTATGTATAAAAAAAACTGGCAATTCAGTTAATCGCTAAATGAGAGTAGAAAATAAAATAAAATAACTGCTATAAGTATTAACCTAAAATTCGAAACGGTTAACCAATTTTGAACGGTTATATAACCATAAAGAAAGAAAGCTCCGATTTTTAATAATTCATAGCACTAAAAGGTTTGTATATCTTACAAAAGTAAATTCAATATATACAATATTATTTAAAAGTGTGATAAATAATTTGTGCAGTAAGTTAGTATAATTTGAGCATTAACATGTTTGTGCATTAGCGTACTGTATTTTGTGCATCACGTAAGTGATATTTATGTTGGTTCCTACGGTTCTCATATAAAGATGAGTTCCTACCAGATCCACACCACACATATATATATATATATATATATATATATATATATATATATAAGAAATCATATGTAAATCCATTTTCCCGTAATTTATCTTTGTTGATCTACGGTTGAGATTGATAGATGCATTATAACTGAATACGGAATGCATTATCATAACAATGCATTGTAGTAATCCAAAAATGCATTATTACGAGGATGCATTGTAGTAATCCAAAAATGCATTATTATGAGGATGCATTGTAATAATACCCAAAATGCATTATTTTAATGTATAAAATGCACTGTTTTTATTTTTTTACGGGAAAAGTGCTTTGTACCTGAACCAACCCCTATATATATATAGGAGATGGATCATATGAGAATACATCTTAAACTAATAAATGAGAATAAATCTACCTAATTGGATGCACCACAGGTGCACACCTACTAATTTGATGCACTATATTAATTTTAAAACCAAAACAGGTGTTGCAAGAGCATAAACGGAGCAAATCAGCTCAAGAAGCAGTAGCTGTATTGTATAAGCTACACCCTCACAACCACAAGGTCTATAACAAACTGAGCCATACGAATTAGACATGAACAATGGCAAATAATATTCGACCTACACCTGATGTTTGATTGATCATCTCCAAATTGTTGTTGGTATTCTAATAGAAGAAATCTATCAATGGTGACAACTTCGTTTTCTCTTCTAGGTACATCATAACCAAAACAGTAATCCTTAAAAAAATAGCAGCAACCAGAAAAGAGCCAAGAACAATTATATATAAGTTTAGATGCACCACACTCACTAATTGGATGCACCACAGTGAATATTCACATGCACTACATTCCAAACCAATATCCATAATCATTCAACTAAAATTTTAATTATGTACAACCAAATCAAATGCACCGAACTTGTTTACTAGATGCAACAAAATTCAATACTAAAAAAAAATCCTAAATTCTCATGCATGCAACTGACATATCTTATTCGATCATGTTCTGCAATCGATTTGTTTTTTTTTTTTCAATATCATACATTCATAGAATTAGAATAATATCAAATTGTATTTCTCTAGTTTTATCAAGTTTCATCACATAAATCTGAAAAAAAAAAATCATTGAACACATTAAATCCATGCACAGAAATAGGAATTCAAAAATTGTTTTCGATTTAACCTTATAAACAAAGTCTTCTGAAATAACTAACCTTCAGAAATTTCTAGTGACGACATTGTTCTTAAGATGAGTAAACTTTGATTTCAAACTCTAATATTGTCGAAATCCACCGAAGAACTATGATTTCAACCTTAATTTCAGCTTGACTCCTTTCCATCTGATTATAATCGGTGTTGTCAACTAGGAAATTCTGGATTTTGTGGTTGATTTTAGAGTTTTGGAAATGTGAAGACAATTCGGCGGTTTTGGAGGGATTTATTTATTATTTTTCTGAAATGGCGAAATTGCCCCTATGTGTATTATTTTTCATTTTGTTGGCTTAAATCTGTATATTAAATCTGGCCATCCATCCCTTATTTTGTATAACTGAGATTAATTCTCATTTTCTTAGTTTAAGGGGGTTTTCATGGGAACCACGACTCCCTATATATATATATATATATATATATATAGGAAGAGGATCATGTGAGAATGTTATTATGGGTGAGAAATGAGAATAAATCTGGACCATTGATTTTTATTGATAACGATGCATTATGTTGTAGTAATTTATGCATTATAATGTTTATGTATTATGTTTCTGCAGTTTATGCATTAGAATGTGTAAGCATTACATTTCTGCAATATATGCATTACAATATATTAATCTACATTATTCATTACGTTTACATGGACGGTCAGGATTTGACCTTGGCTCAGTTGACTTTTTTTTTATCTTCGATTTTTTCCAAAAAATTTTTTTCGTTTTTTTATCAAATAAAGTGTGGTGCATTTCATTACACTGTTGGTGCATCTCATTTCATGTTGTGGTGCATCTCATTACATAGTGTGGTTGTTGGGAAATTTAAGTAAAGTTTTTATTGATTCCAAAACCAATTGACCCCAACCGAGTAGATGTTGCCATAACCTAATGTTAGTAGTTAGGCTCGCTGTTTGAGCAATGTTAAGATTTTATCTTTACAGGACTCCAGCTGAAGACGGCAACAAGGCTTCACTCGGATAGAACATCAGTTGTAAGAAAGACAATTGAGCGTTCATCAGACGAGAGTTAAAAAGGGGAAAGTTGTAAGAGAACATCAGTTGTAAGAAAGACAACTGAGCGTTCGGGCCAACTGAGCGTTCATGATTCAGAACATCAGTTGAAGGATTCGAACTGATAAGATCAACAAGATGAAGTTCAAGTCAGCTGAGGGTTCAACTGGAGATAGCATTCAGATAGAACATCAGCTGAAGACAAATCAGATGAAGATCAAACTTCTCAACCGACCATCCATTGTTGAAAAGCTAATGTTGAGATTTGAAATTCAAATAAGGAAGTCACGTGAAGGTTTGACTCTCTGTCATTACCTCAATTGGCCCAACACAAGGCTGTCTCAGATGGAAAGCAGAAGCACACAGTTGCCAAATCCGGAAAGTCTGCAGAGATGAGAGACAAGCCATCGATTTCAAAGAACAGAGATCAAAGGCTAATCCAACGGCTAGTTGATTCTCTCCGCCTATAAATAGAGGCCTTCATTCATTCACCAAGACTTAAGAGACAGACAAGTGCGAGAAGAGATATACGAGGGAAAGAACGACTTTATCCTGCACTCAAGCAAAACTGTTGTTATCCTCTAAGAACATCACTAGTTGAGAGTTCTAGAGTGTTAGATTCTATCTCTGTGTTTTTCGATCCAACCTTGAGAACATCACTAGTTGAGAGTTCGTAGAGTGTTAGATCCTAGCTCACTTTCTTGTTCAAGCTAGTAGTTGGAAATCCCACCCTCACACACACCCTTAAAAAGGTTTAGGACCCTACTCTTCCCGTAATTGAGTAGATAGGTTGATAAGTACACGTAAACTTATCTGTAAGGTTGATAAGTACCCGTAAACTTATCTTAACGGTTGCAAAGCCCGCGTAAGCTTTGTGGTTTTTGTCCAGAAGAACTTGGACTGAGTTGTGTGGACTCACAACTCCCCGTAGACGTAGGAGTTCTCTCCGAACCACGTAAATCCTTGTGTGTTGTGTTTATTATTCAATTATTTATTGCATATTCAACTGATCAACTAACCAGCATACAAACTGCACTTTTACATTCTCAACTGACTCGGTTTTTGACCAACCTTGCATAAAAGCGTGAGTTATTTTACGAGTTAAGTGTCCACCACATTCCGCACAACACCACTCTTTCAACTGAGTTCTCGTACTCGGTTGTAATTCTAACTGAGTCTTTTTACTCGGTTGTGAAATTTTCAGAGAGATGTTTTAAATTTTCTATTTGGTGTATTCCCTCCCCCCCCATACACCAGAACTCATATCGGGACCATCAAGTGGTATCAGAGCAGTGGTTCAAAAGACTGCTAACTCTGTTTCACGAGGTGTGAATTCGAGGTGTTTTCTTCAGTAGTCAACTGAACAGATCTCTTTATCACGCTAGTGCATATCTGCTTGCATTTTTCTTCTGTTGTTGTATGCAGATGGATGTTAAAGACAAGATCGTGGTCATGTTCTCGGTTGTGAACTATACATCCTGGAGAACTCGGATGAAGAAGATTCTACTGTCAAAGCATCATAGAATGCAACAAGTACTTACATCTGGACCGATCATCATCAGAGAAAAGGTCACTCGCACTCCTACAAATCCCAATGATGGGGATACAACTGAGGAGTTAGTGGAGAAGAAGCCAGAAGACTTCACTCCAGAAGAAGCCAAAGTGAGCCAGTTGGATATCTGGGCTCAGAGCACTATCATGTCCACAGTTGGACAAAACTATCTCCCGTGGATAGAAGAGTGCGACACCGCTAAGGAGATGTGGGATATTTTGGCATCTCTTAGCGAAGGGAGTGACGAAACAAAGGAGAACAAATTCTCCCATGCCTGTCAAGACTTTGACAACTTCTGACTGAGAACTGATGAGACCATTGATCAGTTAGAGCTCCGGTTCATGGACATCATCAGAAGGATCCAGTCCATCCGAAGAGGAAAATATACTTTGAGAGAAATCAACCTCAAAGTATTACAAGCTCTACCAGCTGAGTGGGATACCTTCACCAATATCCATGAGAGCAGAGCTGACCTTGGAGAGATGGGAACAGAAAGGCTGTTCTCAATCCTAAAAGGAAATGAGTACAAGGTGAACCGACGAAGGTCAACTCAATCCTCGATTCAGACGAGTCGACATGAGGATGTTGGTTCAGCCACAAAAACAGTAGCACTCCGAGCTGACTACTCCAAGCCGCGAACATCAAGGCCAATAAGATCTGCGGACACAGCTACGAAGGAGCCAAGCAGAGAAGAGCTGCAACAGAATATAGCCGCCCTGTCAAAGAAGCTAGCTGACATGGATGCTTGGTTCGGAAAATACAAGAGGTTCTTCAAATCTAACCGAACTTGAGATAATTCAAAGCCTGTGAACAACGGTTGCTTTGAATGCGGCAAAGAAGGACATTTCAAAGCTGATTGTCCACACCTTTCAAAGAAAGAAAGAGAAGCGTTGAGGGCCAAGCAAAGTGGAAAGAACAAGGCCATGGTTGCAGAAGAAGCAGCTGATGACATGGACATCTTCATCGACACTGAAGATGAGGATGAGCTGACTTCCACCAACAACGCTATCGGTCAGGATCAATGCCTCATGGCATTTGGAACCGACCAGGATGATACTGAGGTACATTCTAGTCCTGCTAATTTAAATTCTTCCAATATTTCTAACATGCAGGAAACAGTAGAGGAAGAGTTGGAACCCTCCTAGGGTGACTTTCAAGAACTTAGTAAGGAATTACATCAGCAATCGGTTGAGTTTAAGAGTCTTCAAGAACAGTTCGCCAGACTTGAAAAATCCTTAACCGAAAAGGACGATCTGATTAAAAGTCAAACCGAAGAGATTGATAATCTCAAGAGTCAACTGAATGAGGCTAAGGCTCCAACCATTGAGGAATTGAAAGAGCAGATCCAGGAGCAGCATGATCAGTTGAACCAGCAAGAGGCTCAGATCGACCAGCTGATGAAGAAGTCAGACGCACAGACCGAGCATATAGCTGTTCTCCTCAAAGAGTTGCAAACTGAGAAGGACAATCTGATAAAGCTATATCAATCATCCAAAATCATCGAGAATCTCATCAGTTACCAAAGACAAATGGATGACGTGTCTGGACTCGGTTACGACGTGGTCAAAGATACTGGAATTCCACCAGCAACCTTCATCAAGGTGGTGGATGTCACGGTTGCCAAACCTGACACAGTTGAGTCTGCAACTCCGCAAATCAATCCAACCCCCACTTCTCAGCAAGCTCAACCGACTAAGGAAACTACATCTGAGAAAGGAAAAGAAGCGGTGGATGGAGAACAGAACATTCCATCGGTTGGGACATCAATCGAGGGGGAATGTTCCAAGTTTCAGAAGAGGAATCAGAGGCGTCGGAGATACAATCAAAACCGAATTCAGAACCGACCTCTGAACCGACCTCAGAGCCAACATCAGAAAGAATGGAACCGACCGCAGAACCGACAAGGATCCAACCATTTGAATCAACAACGGTTCCATCATCAGTTCAACCAGAGGTTTCAACCGAGTCAACCGATGAGGAACAGTTCGAACAGCTGGAGATATTCATGCCACAACATGAACCAACAACAGGGCATGAACAGCTATCGCCAACAGTCAGGAAGATGGAATCATAATCAGCCACAAAGATTCCAACATGGCGTCCGACCTCATCGACAAAACCAACAGGATAAGAATCGCCATCAAAATAGGGGGAACGCCTCTCCTCTTAAAGCTCAAAATGGGAGAAATCCATCTCCTCCCAAGAAACAGAACATCACTACTAACAACAAGCCTAAGGATAACCGAGGTGTTGTTATAGTTGATGATGAAGGAAAAGTGATCTGGAATGATAAATCTATCCGAATATACAGGGAAAAACGACTCACAGTTCAAGGGGGAACTGGTTCTAACCCTCCAGGACCCAACTAAAATTGGGGACCTAAGCGAGTTTCTTTGTGCAGGAATAGGAGAAACAACTGAGGAAGAATAAAGCATCACAGACCATGTGGGTGATGGATAGTGGATGCTCGAAACACATGACAAATCTGAAGGATTTGCTTGGGAGTTTCGTGGAGAAGGAAGGACCATCAGTTACCTTTGGTGACAACTCAAAAGGTCACACCAGAGGTTACGGTACCCTTGAAACCAATCAAGTGTCTATTTCAAATGTTTCATATGTCGATGGATTGAAGCATAACTTGCTCTCCATCAGCCAATTCTGTGATAATGGTTTCTCTGTCAAGTTTGATGCACAGGGTTGTAGGGTTAAAAATGTCGGAACAAAGCAGGTCATATTGTTGGGAAATCGATCGCCAACCAGGAATGTCTACTATGCTGACTGGAATAGTAGTCCTCCTGACACCTGCCTGTTATCAAAGAGCAGTTTAGATGTGAGCTGGCTATGGCACAAAAGGCTCAACCATCTGAATTTCAAGACAATGAACCGACTTGCAAGACAAGAACATGCAAAGGGCATTCCAAACCGAGTGTTTTCGACAACACATATCTGCAGTGCATGTCAGCTGGGAAAGCTCGCTAGATCCTCCTTCCGGTTGAAAACAACTCCCTCAACCGACCGAGTGTTACAGCTGATCCATATGGATCTCTTCGGGCCAGTTACACCAAAGAGCATGAATGGTAACGAGTATACCCTTGTTGTTACTGATGATTTCTCCAGATACACGTGGACCATTTTCATGCATCACAAAAGTGAAACCGGAGATGAGCTACCCAAGTTGATGGATCGGATATCGAACCAATAAGAGATGAAAATTATTTCGATTCAATCAGACCGTGGAACCGAGTTTCTAAATGAAACCATCATCGAGTACTACAAGAAGCACGGAATTACTCATCAAACATCGGCTGCGCGTACTCCGCAACAGAATGGAGTAGTTGAGCGAAGGAACCGAACGCTGAAGGATGCTGCTACATCCATGTTGACAAGCTCAGCTCTGCCAAAAAGATTTTGGGCTGAGGTCATCAACACAGCCTGCTACACCCAGAACCGGTCTCTTCTGACCAGCGGTTGGAAAAGACACCATATGAGCTATGGAGACGCAGAAAGCCAGATATTTCATATTTTCGCGTTTTTGGTTCTAAGTGTTATATTCACAACAATAGGAAGACTCAGTTGAAATTTTTTGACGCCAAGGCTTCGAAGGGCATATTTCTCGGATATGCCGCTCGGATCAAGGCTTATAGAGTTTTCAACAACAGCTCTCGTGTTGTGGAGATAACACCTCATGTTAGTTTTGATGAATCTACTTTTGAGTGCAGGGAACAGGCTAAAGGACAACAAGCTGATCCACATGTTCCACCAGTTCTCACCAGATCACAGATTCTAAGGCAAAAGAATCTAGCTGAACCATTGGTATGGGCAACCGAGGATGATGATTCTTGTTCCTCTGAAGATGAATGCGAGGACCCCAGCTCATCTCAAGGGGGAACTCCAGCTGATGTCACTCCAACTGCATCAGCATCCGAAGCCTAACCAAGCTCAGTTCAAAATATTGTCAATGTTGAGGATCCAGACTCAACAGCTGATCAATCACCAGTTCTGAAGATTCCAGCATCTCCCTCAACTCAGGATTCACCATCAGTTAAAATCCTGCAACAGCCACTGTTGGAAGAAGAAGGAAGACGCAACAAGAGATAGTATGAAGATCATACCAGGGACAACATCATCGGAGATCCAACCGAAGGTATGCGAACAAGGAGCAAAGTTGCAAATCCAGAGTCAACTGAGGAAGATTCCAACACTTACGCTCAATATGATGAGGAGTTGGCAGTTCTTGAGGAGTTCGAGCAAGCAGGAGATGTTGCCATGATTTCTTGTTTCGTAGCTGATGTGCTAGAACCGAAGAATGTTGTGGAAGCTCTCAACTGTGTTCACTGGACAACAGCCATGCAAGAAGAGCTGAATGAATTTCTACGCAACTGTGTATGGGAGTTGGTAGAAAGACCAAATGGTGTCAAAGTCATTGGATTAAAATGGATTTTCAAGAACAAGAGAGACGCCATTGGATTCATAGTGAGAAATAAGGCAAGGTTAGTAGCTCAGGGATATTGTCAACAAGAAGAAATAGATTTCGAGGATTCCTTCGCGCCGGTTGTAAGGTTGGAAGCCATCCGAATCTTTCTAGCCTATGCCGCATTTCACAAATTCAAGGTCTATCAGATGGATGTAAAGTGTGCCTTCCTCAACGGAGATATTAAGGAAGATGTTTATGTTGAACAGCCTCCTGGTTTTGAGACTGGAGATAGAAGAGTGTACAAGTTGAAGAAAGCAATCTATGGATTGAAGCAAGCACCCAGGGCTTGGTATGACACTCTCTGTGGTTTTCTTCTGAACTCGGGGTTCAAACGAGGGTCAGTTGACAAAACTCTATTCACCATCAAAGTTGGAGAAGATATACTTGTCGTGCAAATCTATGTTGATGACATCATATTCGGTTCCAAGTCGGAGGAGCTGTGCCAGAAATTCTCAACTCTCATGAAGGAGAAATTCGAGATGTCGATGATGGGCGAGATGAATTATTTTCTTGGACTACAGGTGAAGCAGTCATTAAAAGGAATTTTTATCAATCAGTCCAAATATACAAAAGGAGCTCATCACAAAGTTCGGTTTGCAGTCAAGTAAAACCACAAGGATCCCGATGAATACTAACTAGAAGATTGAACCCGAAACTGAACTCGTGGATGCCAGTAAGTATAGAGGGATCATCGGTTCTTTGCTATATCTAACCGCCAGTCGGCTAGACATATCTTACGCGGTTGGAGTGTGTGCTCGGTTCCAAGTTCAACCGAGGGAAGCACACATGTTGGCAGCAAAGAACATCATCAAGTATCTGAAGGGTACAGTTAATGTTGGATTGTGGTATTCAACCGACGACAATATTCAACTGTCCGAATACTCAGATGCGGATCTAGCCGGAGATCGGTTGGACAAGAAGTCCACATCTGGACACTGTCAGTTCATGGAAAGCAAGCTAGTTTCGTGGTTCTCCAAGAAACAAGCATGTGTTGCCACTCCTACAACCGAGTCAGAGTATATGGCTGCCGGTAGCTGTTGCATGCAAGTGTTGTGGCTCAAGCAACAGCTGAGAGACTATGAAGTTGCAACTGGACAGGTTCCCATTCATTGTGATAGCTCAAGTGCCATTGCTATCTCTTTGAATCCTGTTCACCATTCTCGGACAAAGCACATTGACATCCGACATCATTTCATCCGAGATCATATTGAGAAGAAGGACGTATCCATGGAGAAGATTCCAACTGAGATTTAGAGAGCTGATATCTTCACCAAACCTCTAGCCGAAGCGCGGTTCAAAATGTTATGTGATCTACTTGGATTGTTGGATCCATCAGATGAGGAACCAGCTGAGGTGAAGAGATAGATATCCATCTGAGGGGGAAGCTCAGATGAAGGGGAAATCTCAGATGCAGATCGCCAACCGAAGACATTAGATGCGGATCGCCAACCAAAGACATCAGACGTCAGCTAAACAGACGAACTCGAGTCAGCTGATGGTATGCCGCAACATTGGATCAGACGTCAGCTGAACAGACGAACTCGAGTCAGCTGATGGTATGCCGCAACATAGGTACACAGCTGATTCCGACATCAGCTGGCAGGTATCATTTATGGCTGAAGGTGTTATGATCTTAAATGAGAATGTCCTGAGCATGTCAGTTACATTAAAATAGCCATCATACTGCATTTAATGTAAAATACGGCTGAACAACAATAGCCTACTTTATAGTCCGACTGGGCTGACATGAAAAACAGTTCACCTTCTCACGCGCTGGTTGGAACTCGGATCGTGACGTCAAGTCAAAGCGAGTCAACAGTCGCGAAATCTCAGCCGTTGATGGATTCGCGCCATTCAACCCTAGCCGTCGATTTCAACCGAGCCAAAAACCTATAAAAGGCGGAAAATCAGGAAGTGATCTCTTACCTTCTACATTTGTGATTATCTGCAGTTACTGTTCATTTTCGTCTCCAATTTGTCTCACCATTTTCTGCAAGTTTCTCTCTATATATATAATCTTCACAGAATTCCAAATGGCACCAAAAGGAAAGAAGATGGCTTCTTCAGGACCTTCCCTAGTCCCCACATCATACGAAGAATCCTTTGATATGCTGGTCTCCAAGATACACTTGAGCAGATCCTTTCAGAGGATGAATTGGAGTCGCCGGTGCTGTCTCCCCTCGCCAATACTCTTAGGGAGAACGGCCTCTTGAATTGGGCGACGCTCTTCCCGTCCCACCTTCTCAGGCGACAGGTCGGAGAGTTTTATCGGAACCTGCAACTTCCCATCGACAGCCGAGACGGGCTCGTTATAGAAGTTTCTTGCCGGCAACGGGATGTTCCTGCAAGAACGATTCGCCGTGTCACCGTTTCCATTGCAGTTTCCGACATTCTACGCCAAGTCATTCCGCCGAACCTGACCGCCACAGACACCATCGACAACATCACCGATGGGGAAGCCGATGAGTTTCTGGAGAGTGCTCTCATCACTCCGGAAAAATTGAAGAGTAATATGCAGAGGACGAAGTTGAAGCCGGAGCATCGACTTTTGTTCGATGTTGTATCCAAGGTTGTGTTTGGTTACAGTGGTACCTTCGGAGACATCAGCCGACCGAAGCTCAAGCAACTGATTACTTTGGAGCACAAAACCAAGCATGATGGCATCAACTGGTTCCAGTATTTTGAAAACCAGTTGACATTGGAGAAGCAGAAGATCTCCGAGACCACAACCGAATCCGGGGAGAAGTTGTTGAGTGTCAAGGGAACTCTCAACTTCAGTTGCAAAATTTCTGCCCTGATCTTGTTCGCAACTAAGGGTCAGAACATGGTCTGGGATGACTGTGAAGAGACCCCGGTGAAGAAGCTGATGTTGTTCCCAACAGCAAAGAAGGCTCATGATGTGATTAGGAGTGTCTATACTCCTAAGGAGAAGAAGGAAGCTGGGAAGACAGTTGAAGAAAAGGATTCAGCTGAGGAGGTACCAACTGTCAGCCGCCCCTCAAAATCGAAAGCTGCTCGCCGACAAAGAGTTGAGTCGGAGAAGGAGAAAGCTGAAGAACCAGCTAAGAAGAAGCTGAGAGTTCGCATCAAGAAGACGGTTGCAGTACCAGCTGAGGAGGTTCTAGCTGAGGACGCGCCAGCTGCGGACGTGCCAGCTGAGGATACGCCAACTGAGGAGGAGGTACCAGCTGTGGAGGCACCAGCTAAGATGGCACCAGCTGAGGAGCCATCCGAGTCGAGCCACTCAGCTGAGGCAGCTGCCTTCGAGATCGTTCCTCGCACTGCTGGAACTGATGAGGCTGAAGGGATGGAAACGAATCTGACCTCGGATGCTTCTTCCTCCTCTGAGGAAACTGAAGACATTTCAACCTCCCCCACGGCAGGAGCTGATGTCGTACCGCCCAAAGAGCCTCTCGCTCTCACAACCGACTCACAGCCAGAAATTCCGAGCTCATCGCTCGATGCCAACATTGAGACCATTTCTTCGGCCAATGTTGATGAACCCATTGATACCAATCTCCCCACAGAATCCGAAATTCCGAGCTCCCAGCTCGATGCCAACGTTGAGACCGCCTCTTTGGCCAACGTTGATAAAACTTTTGAACCGATTCCATACGAGAATCTATCTCCCTCTCCAATCGATGACGAAGCTGATCGTCAGGCCGTTGCGTTGGAGCATGAAGGCAAGGTGGCCTACTGCTTCTAGAAGCTGATCGGGATGTTCCCTGAAGTGCGCGACATGCCGATTTTTGCTACGCTTGTGACCGAGCTGCTGTACCAGTTCAACCTCATCTTCAGTCACTGGTATGTGAAGGAAGATACTATAAGGGTACACAGCTGGAACCAGCTGAAGGCAGACGAGTCACGCATCAGAGATTATTTCAACTACACCAATCTGGAGGTTGCCTACAACAATAAGGTTGCGCTGCTGACGCGTCGTCTGGACCTCAGCAAGGCGGAAGGCACAGACACGAGGGAAAAGGCTGAACAGGATTGCATCAATTTCCTGGATAACATGCTTACAAAATCTGCTGATTTTATTGTTGATCTTGATGCAGCCGCCGCAGCCGCCAAGAAGGAAGAAGAAGAGCTTCAATTGTACCTGGCCAACCGTCAAGCCATGGTTATAGTTGACCAGCCAGCACAATCTGAACACCAAGCTCCAGCTGATCAGCCAGCTCCCTCCACTGAAGACATTTGCGAGCTGGTCGCTGAGAGGGTGAACCAGCTAAGAATGGAGATGCTTGCCAACTTCCAGCACAACAAAGAATATCAGCTGAGGATGTTGGAAGCACAAGAGGAGAAGAACAAGCAGCTGCTGGAGGAGAATGTTTCACTGAAGATAAAGTTGGACGAATTCTCAACCTCCACCAGCCAAGACATTTCTAATCTGAAGTCAACCATTCTGGGGATCATGTCCGATCTAAATGTCTTCAAATCCATTTCTAATTCCAACCTCGCCAAATCTCAACAGACTCAAGACCAAGAATGGGAGTCTCGGTTCGAGTCACGATGGGCTGAGTTTGTTGCTTTCCAGACCGAGGTCAATGAAACATTCGCTGGACTGAGGAAAGCCGAACAAGAGCGCCTTGACACTGAACTGGCGAAGAAGGTTGGAGTAGAATGCGCGGTCGATGAACTCTTCAACCGCATCCAACAAGCTGAACAACAACTCACCTCTCTGGATGGATCAGTAGCAAGCCTTGTTGCTGATGCCAAAAAGGGGGAAGATAAAAAGGAGGAAGTTGAGATGCAGGGGGAAGATGAGACCCAGGCTGAGGAAGAGATTCCAGCTGCAAAATCTCAGCTGAAGAAGAAGACCCAGAAGAAGATGTCCACTCCCAAGCCAACCGACGTAGGCGGAGCTGAAATGGCAAAAGACTTGGAGCAGGCGGAGCAGTATGGAGTTTCTTACAACTCCATAGCCGAGATCGCAGCCAACCTTGATGCGGAACTCGACGGTATCACAACCTAAGAGTGTATTGCTGCTGCCAAGGCTATGGATGTTGCTGAAAAAGACTACATGAATCCCGACTGGATTAAGAAGTTTGCTGCCAACCAAGCTAAACGAGTCAACCAGTTCGAGGAGGAGCTTGATAAAGTGACCAAGAACCTGGACAGGAACATTGCCTCCCGCAGCCGTCGCTGAATAGATAAACATCAAGTAAAGGCTGAGGCAAGGCTGAAGCAACAGAGGCTGCCAGGGAAGGTCAAGCAGCAAAGTCGGTTCAGGCACGTGGACAAGTGGATGCCAGCCGAGTGGAACGAGGACTGGGAATCGTTCAAGCAGGAATTTATGAACGATTTCTATTATAAGAAAGTATTCTCAACTGACGATCCGAGAAGAGCGTTCAAGGAAGCGTTGACCGAGCTGCACACTGGGGACCCGGGCATGTTCAGCCAGTTCAGGCGAGCCATGATAGATGCAAAACTGGATATGAACACAGTTCCGGTCCCTCAGAAAGTCACATATCAGCCTCCCTTCCTCTCAGACTCTCGTAACCCCAACTGACAGAAAATAGCAGCTGAGGCAAGACAAGTTTGCCGAGAGCACGGGGTTGACATTTCGAAGGAGTCAGAAGCAAAAAGAGAAATTTTTGTTAGAATGTTTAGCAAATATGGGCTTAAGTTTTAGCTCAGTTAGTTTCTGAGCAACTGATGTAACTTTTGACTTTTGTGCTTATTTTGTAACCATCAGTTGTAATGAAAACTTTCATCAGTTATACGATTCAACTTGACGTACAATATCTCGTTGTCCAAGCTCTGAATTGCAAAGTTATTTCAATACCATGTTATAACTGTGCTAACCCTTTGATGTTTTAATCTTATAGACTGTCTAGAATTTCAGCTGAGATTTTAGATAGGTCAGTAGGGTTTAGATCAGTTTGATCTGTAAGGATTTTTATAAGGGTTTTGGCATCATCAAAAAGGGGGAAATTGTTGGGAAATTTAAGTAAAGTTTTGATTGATTCCAAAACCAACTGACCCCAACCGAGTAGATGTTGCCATAACCTAATGTTAGTAGTTAGGCTCGCTGTTTGAGCAATGTTAAGATTTTGTCTTTACAGGACTCCAGATGAAGACGGCAACAAGGCTTCACTCGGATAGTACATCAATTGTAAGAAAGACAATTGAGCGTTCATCAAACAAGAGTTAAAAAGAGGGAAGTTGTAAGAGAACATCGGTTGTAAGAAAGACAACTGAGCGTTCGAGCCAACTGAGCGTTCATGATTCAGAACATCAGTTGAAGGATTCGAACTGATAAGATCAACAAGATGAAGTTCAAGTCAGCTGAGGGTTCAACTGGAGATAGCATTCAGATAGAACATCAGCTGAAGACAAATCAGATGAAGATCAAACTTCTCAACCGACCATCCATTGTTGAAAAGCTAATGTTGAAATTTGAAATTCAAATAAGGAAGTCACGTGAAGGTTTGACTCTCTGTCATTACCTCATTTGGCCCAACACAAGGCTGTCTCAGATGGAAAGCAGAAGCACACAGTTGCCAAATCCGGAAAGTCTGCAGAGATGAGAGACAAGCCATCGATTTCAAAGAACAGAGATCAACGGCTCATCCAACGGCTAGTTGATTCTCTCCGCCTATAAATAGAGGCCTTCATTCATTCACCAAGACTTACGAGACAGACAAGTGCGAGAAGAGATATACGAGCGAAAGAACGCCTTTATCTTGCACTCAAGCAAAACTGCTGTTATCCTCTAAGAACATCACTAATTGAGAGTTCTAGAGTGTTAGATTCTGTCTCTGTGTTTTTCGATCCAACCTTGAGAACATCACTAGTTGAGAGTTCGTAGAGTGTTAGATCCTAGCTCACTTTCTTGTTCGAGCTAGTAGTTGGAAATCCCACCCTCACACACACCCTTAAAAAGGTTTAGGATCCTACTCTTTCCGTAATTGAGTAGATAGGTTGATAAGTACCCGTAAACTTATCTGTAAGGTTGATAAGTACCCGTAAACTTATCTTAACAGTTGCAAAGCCCGCGTAAGCTTTGTGGTTTTTGTCCAGAAGAACTTGGACTGAGTTGTGTGGACTCACAACTCCCCGTGGACGTAGGAGTTCTCTCCGAACCACGTAAATCCTTGTGTGTTGTGTTTATTATTCAGTTATTTATTGCATATTCAACTGATCAACTAACCAACATACAAACTGCACTTTTACATTCTCAACTGACTTGGTTTTTGACCAACCTTGCATAAAAGCGTGAGTTATTTTACGAGTTAAGTGTCCACCACATTCCGCACATCACCACTCTTTCAACTGAGTTCTCGTACTCGGTTGTAATTCCAGCTGAGTCTTTTTACTCGGTTGTGAAATTTTCAGAGAGTTGTTTTAAATTTTCTATCTGGTGTATTCCCCCCTCCCCCCCATACACCAGAACTCGTATCGGGACCATCAGTGGCGCATCTACCACATTTTGGTGCATCTCATTATGTATGGTGGTGCATCTCATTTCATGTTGTGGGACATCTTATTATATAGTGTGATTCATCTCAAAATGAATGTTGATGCATCTCATTATACATGGTGGTGCATCTCATACACTATGTGATGCATCTCAAAATGCATGTTGATGCATCTCATTATACATGGTGGTGCATCTCATACATTATGTGGTGCATCTTAAAATACATGGTGGTGCATCTCAACTTGTTTTGGGAATTCATAAACCCTAATTGAGGAATAATAAACTCTAATTTGAATTAATTAAAAAAATTTAAAAGTCAAATTTAAAAATGAAAATAAATAGTGCATCTCAATACACTATATGGTCATCTCATTACACTGTGCGGTGCATCTCATTACAATGTGTAATGCGTCTCATTGCACGTGGTGGTGCACCACACAGTGTATTGAAATTCACCAAAAAAATCGAAGAGAAAAAAAAAACTAAAAAGTGAGATGTGTTTGACCGGGTTGACACTGGTCTGATCCGATTTGACCCGGTCAGATCTGACCCTCCATCACCCATAGATCTATGGTGAAAATTAATTCTTATTTTTTAGGATAAAGATCATTTTTATATGATCTCTTTCTCATATATATATATATATAGGGGTTGGTTCTTGTACAAAACACTTTTTCCGTAAAAAATAAGAATAATATATTTTATATATTAATATAATGCATTTTGTGTATTATTACAATGCATCATCATAATAATACATTTTTGGATTACTACAATGCATTATTATGATAATACATTCCGTGTTCAATTATAATACATCAATCAATTTCAACCGTAGATCTAGAAAGATCAATGATCAAAATTACTTCTCCTTTCTTACGAAAAAATGAATTTACATATGATCTCCTGCCTATATATATATATATATATATATTGGGCGGCTTTCTTAGACTTACCGGTCAAAATTGGAAAATTAAATGAGTAAGTTGAAAAAGTTATAATTTTTAAAAAATATTGGTTCGGTTTGGTTCCGTTAACTGAGGGTTTTTATACATAAAAATAGAAAGTGCCTTCGATTGTTCAAAGTTATAAAAAAAATTGAAACCCATTCGGTTAACCATTTTGGAACGGTTTCGGCACAATTTGTCGGTCATTTTGTTTGTTTTAGTTTGTCGGTCTTTCTGTTTTTCGGCATATGTCGAGTTTGTCAGACATGTATTTGAAAAATATAATTTATCTGTGTTGTATGGTTTGCAGGCTATTGCACAGTGACGATAATTCATCTAGTACACGCTGAAGTTATCAATTGGTTCGGTTTAGTTCTGTTAACTGAGGGTTTTTATACATAAAAATAGAAAGTGCCTTCGATTGTTCAAAGTTATAAAAAAAATTGAAACCCATTCGGTTAACCATTTTGGAACGGTTTCGGCATAGTTTGTCGGTCATTTTGTTTGTTTTAGTTGTCGGTCTTTCTGTTTTTCGGCATATGTCGAGTTTGTCAGACATGTATTTGAAAAAAATAATTTATCTGTGTTGTATGGTTTGCAGGCTATTGCACAGTGACGATAATTCATCTAGTACACGCTGAAGTTATCAACTGCAAGTTCCTACTGTAAATAAAAAAAGACCCTATAAAAATAATTTAAAAAGACCGATTCAACAACCTTGAAATATTCAATTTTAATCTTGGCTATTGTTTTCTCAGAATTTTTCAATTTTAAAAGTTAGAATAAGTTTTCATAATATGTATGTGAATGATCAATAACAAGAAGAGAGAAGTAGAGAAATAGCACTTCATGGATTAAAAAATTTAATTCTAGCTCAATTTAAAAAAATAATAAAAATAACCTTTATGCACAAATTTGACCTTCTTCCCCTGATTTCACTTTTTTTTTTTTTTTTTGTGATACCAGCTGTCGATGATCAAATTTTAAATTTGAAATCACATCTATATAATATGTGAAAACATAAATTTGTAATGTAATTTTACGAAAGAATATTTGTGAAAGCACAATTATGTAAAATCACACATATAATAATATATGTGCATGAATTCATATTTTATCAGTATGTACCTTCACAGAATAGTTGTGAAATTACAATTGTGTGAAGGTCTAACGGAAAATAGTATATGTGATTTCACATTTTAGAATATGTAAAAACGAAAATATAAAAAGGGATATATATGTCCAAAAATTTTATTTTTATATCATTTTTCAAAATGTGTTATATTTAATCTTTTCAACGTTAAGATGGTATCTTCTCAACTTCTAAAAATACGAATAAGGTTCATAAAATATGTCAAGTGAAGTAACCTTTACACGATAAAATTATGGCGGCATCGATTATGTTTCTTTTCCTTTTCTTTTTTTACTTATTTAACTAAATGAAAAGGAGAGAGATCAAACTCGATTAAATATTATCCCTTTAATACATTGAAATTATCATGTACAAGAATTAAGAATAAAGATACAAAGATAGAAAATAAGTAATTCTCATTACTTTTGAAGGGTTAAAGCTTTTTTTATTTTGAAGGATGATAGTATGCGTGTGACACCTAAATAAAAAAAAAACCTAGTGTGTAGCCCGTCGAAACTCGACGGAAAATTATTATTTAATAAAATTAATAAAATTTATGTGAAAGTATAAGATTGATATTGTTTGTTAATTTTTTTTTTACTTTTTTCAGTATTACTCATTAAAAATTCAAATCTAATTCACACTTATTATTTTTATAGATAATTTTGAAAGCCCTATTTCTTCTCAAAATTGTTGTGAGACAAAAACTATTTACTTCTCAAATATTGTCTTGTGTTGATTTAGTATAAGAATTGAGGTGGTTCTTTTTATAGCAGATATCTATTTGTCTCCCTAAATTCTAAAAAAATAAAAGTTGCCACGTTGGTACTGAATCGATCCCTCAATGCACACAGTTCTGGGTCAAAATTAGCCCGTGGAGAAATCGTTAGTAAATTTACTGCTAATTTTCCAACACATTCAAACGTTTTCCAACGGAAATGATTGATTAAGTAATTTGAGACGGTATGTTTAAAATTATTCAAACTTGTTTGAAATTTATATACCGTACTTGTTTCAAACCCGATGAAAAATTAGTCATCTGTATTCTTTCTAAAAAAAATCTTATAGCAATACCCGTCAGTTGGAAATTGATCTGTCTACCGCCACGGTCCCGACCCGAAACCAGTTCGTTGACCATGATTTTGATTTATAAGAAGGTAATTGATCAAACTCATTTAGAATTTATATATACCCAAAATTTAATAAAAAAATTGATTATATTATTCATTCTCGTCCTTAACCGTATAGTAATATTTGTTACTTACTATTATAGATTATGCAAAATCGAAAACCCGATGAATCTATATTTTAGAAAATACGTGGAAAAATGCATAAATGAAAAATTTCCCGAGTTGAGGTATCTGTCGGTTGGGAATTGGCCCGTCTACAATCACTTTTGCGAGTCGGAATTGGCCCGCTAACCACGGTTTTGATTTATAAGTGCGTAAGTTATAAAATCCGTTTAGAATTTATATAGACCCAAAATTTAACCCAAAAAAATGATTGTACTATTCGTTCTCGTCCTTAAATGTATAGTAATAATCACAAATTATATTTTTGAATTATGCAAAATTGGAAACCTAACTACATACCGAGTTGAGGTACTCGTCGTTGGGAATGGGTCCGTCTACCTAATTAATTGACCGAATTAAAATTAATTAAAAAAATTAATTTTACTATTCATTCTCGTCCTTAAATGTATAGTAATATTTGCTAATTTTATTTATATATTATGCAAGGTTGGAAACTCAACTACAAATAACGTAGTAAAAATTAATACATTGAGGACGAATCTAGATTTTAGAAAATACATGAAAAAATGCATAAAATGAAAAATTTAGATAAATAAGAATAAAGAATGGAGATGTGTCTCGTGGGATCCCAAGTTGACGTACCCGTCGGTTGGGAATTGGTCATAATTAAAATTAATTATTTTTTATCAAATTAAATAAAAATTTATCAGATTATTTTAAATTTTAATTAAGCTAACCAATAAATCAGCCAAATTATTTTGGAACTATTTATTCGGTCATCTAAAAAATTGGTTCCCTAAAAAAATAATTATTTACTCGGCCAACTAATAAATTGATCAAATTAAATTAAATTAATTAAACTATAAAAATATATTTATTTATTCAGACGACTAATAAATAAATTGGCCAAATAAAACTGGTGGTGCAAAAAATGATAAAATATATATGATTCTAGGTATTTATAGACTTTCCAATAGGTGAAGTTTCATTGAACAACCTATGTGGGACACAAGATTTTAGTAGAAATATTTAAATCTATTATTTTATATTTAAAAACTCAAAAATTTGATAATTTAGATAAAAGGAATGCATAAAATGAAAAATTAGCTTTTTACTAAGAAAAAGAGGCAAGAGAACGAGCAGGTAGTGAGATAGAGAAGAGATATATATATGACGAATAATACTATAGATGTTAAGATTGTCTATAAGATGAAAGTGACCCTAAGGTAGTGTTTGGTAGGTTAGATATAGCAAGATTAGATTATTTATCTCACTTTATCTAGTGTTTGGTAGGCATGTTAAATAATCTGAAAAGCCCAAGAATAAAGCTAAGCCCGGTACAAATAATCTTGAATTGCCTTTTAACTTATCTGGCCAAATTGGTGGGTTTATTTAACTTGAATCAACAGTAGCAACTACGATGCCTATTATACCCTCTTGTCGCTACTATTATTCTACACCGTTAATCAGAA
The DNA here is from genome assembly GCA_029490685.1 of Schizonepeta tenuifolia. Taxonomy (NCBI): domain Eukaryota; kingdom Viridiplantae; phylum Streptophyta; class Magnoliopsida; order Lamiales; family Lamiaceae; genus Schizonepeta; species Schizonepeta tenuifolia. The sequence goes on along the minus strand of CM055955.1, from coordinate 46,811,495 downwards.
GATGAGTATCTCGTCGTCTGTCTCGTCATGCTCGCTCGCAGCGGCGGCGCTAGCTCTGCCGCTACTCGCTCCACTGGCTCAACCGGAGAAGGCGTTACGAGTTTAGCAGGAAGAATAAGTCCTGCCGACGTCGACTCACCCAAAACCGACATCATGAAAGACAGAGAAACTTCTCGTACTACGCCGCCGCCCACGATGGCCGCCGCCACCACTTCTTACAAGTGTAGCGTGTGTGGCAAGGCCACAAAGCCAGCCACCGCATCAAGCCCTCGACAGCCGCCGCCGTGGCGTCAGATGAAAGCAACCAGTCCGCCGCCGGCGCGACGATGGCGAATCACGTCTCTGCCCTCAACCCTAGCGGCCGGCTTCACGAGTGCTCAGTCTGCCACAGGAGTTTTCCGACCGGCCAGGCTCTCGGCGGACACAAGTGCAGGCATTACGACGGCGTGATCAGCGGCAGTGCTGCCGCCAAGAGTGGCACCACCACCTCCTCCAACGACGGTTATTTATTACATAACCAAAAGCCCTATCCAGTATCCCACCCCATCCTCCATTCCAATTTTTCCTCCCCCAGCCCCACGGCAACCTGCACCCTGTATCTCTCTCTGTTTTGAGTGGATTGTTGGTGCAGCAACTGTCCATGTCTATCTCTCTCTTGGTGTTGAGTTCGCTGATGTGTTTGAGGGGCTGAATATCACGTGAGTCAGCCACAAGCCTCACTTAACAATATTGAACACAAGGTGTTCGAGGAAATGTCACAGTGACGCCATTTTAGTAAAGTTCTGATATATATTAGGTAATATTTGTGAAATATTTATTAGGTTAGGGGTACATATGTTATAATCAAATTAATAGCCCTAACTCAATTCAGATTGGCCTATCAACTCTAAATTTAACAGCCAAATCACTATTTGGATTCTTGATTGAGTTCCATATTTTTTCACAAAACAATGAGCAAACTTATTATAAAAAAAAAAAAGGTTTGGAAATTAGAACTCATCAAAAGCTGCATCCCCCTTCTTGTCCATTGAAACGCCTGAGTTGCAATAGTATAACTATGAAGATGACTTATCCGGTTATCCCCTAACATAATAAGATACAGTATCTTATATTTTGAATCTTAATCAGCTGATTAGCCAGTCTCGTTGCTCAATTTAATGCCCCGTCTAACCCATAATTAAAAATAACGATCCGTATATGTTTTCATAATTTTTTTTGGTGACACAATGTTTTTATAAATATTAGTCCCGTTAAAACGTACCCAAGTCAACCCTATATCCATTAAAAACCAACCTACTTTATATACTACTCCCTTCATTCACAAGTAAATGTTCAGTTTGTTATAGTACACGTGTTCGCAAGTAAATGTTTAGTTTATCTTTTCGTACAATACTACCCTCTTTACTATACAAAAATTACTACCATTTGTCATTTAGGACCCCACCTCACATCAACTTTATTTCTACTTTTTTATCATCCCAACAACTTTATTCTTACTTTTTAGTCAATACTACCTCTTTTTTATCATTACCACTGTTTTTTGTCATTATCTCATTACTCTTACATCCTAACTTTTACCCCACTAACTTTCATTTTTTCAGCTTTTTTAAACTCTGTGTACAACACAAAGTGGATATTTACTTGTGAACGGAGGGAGTACTTTATTTATATACTCAATTTTATGTGCCTTTTAATTCAATTGTAAATGATGATACTCCCCATGCCGACAAAATCAGTGTTCTGTTTGAAAATAAAATTTTATTTTAAAAAAAATATAATAAAATAAAATTTATCTCCAATTAAGTGTCAAGATTCATATTTCTATAACAAAATTTATTATCAAATGTCGCACTTAATCTTTGTAGTCAATGCGAATTCTTAAATTGTTCAGTTTTCATGAAACAAATTAATTAAGAACATAATTATAAAATATACCTATTTTTAGTATATAAAATTATCTTTGACGACATATACATAGGCAAGTGATTTATATGTCCCACTTAATTTGAGAACTCATAATAATATAATGCGGGGCATTTCGTCATGGCTAACGCAGTGCACTTTATGTGCTCATTCAAAGGTCAGCCGAATGCCATAGAATTGTATATGTTATTATGTATTGAGTATCAATAATTACATAAGAGAATATTATATTTATTGAAATACTAATAAACAAGGACCTTTTCTGCGACACTCTTGAAATCTAGGCTCATTTGTTAAATTGAACACTTATGTGGACTATCAAAACAAACTTATTTTAGAATGCGGAGAGAAGATAGTGCACGGGGTCGTCTGCTTTTAATTAAACCGAATGGATTAAAAAATTTGACAATGTAATCTTCAATCTCAAATGAGAGAGTAAAAAAGTTGGGTTCATTTTGATACCTTTAACAACAATATGAAAATGTTGCTACTAAATAGTATAAGAAAAATATTTTAAAGATATTAATAACATGAACATGCTTGGTTTAACAAATATAACGAGGTCTCCATGAAGACATCCTAGTTGTTCGACTTCAATTTGTAAGCTGTGAGATTTAGATTCAAACCCCACTACTTTTCTTTTTTCTCAAGTAAAAAAAGTAAAAAATTATCGATTTAATTTATAAGAAAAAAAGTAATAGCAAAACTAGTATAGATCTTATAGATTAGTATTGTAGTTGGGGGATTGAATTAATACGTGCACTAATCTCGCATCCTTGTAAAAATAATATGAATATTAATAAACGTCAAGACTTATGATTAGTTATACAATTAAGGATTAATTAATTGACTCTAAATACACTAAACTTTATTTTTAACAAAAGTTATGGTTTCTTGGGTTCAATCCCGCTTGCGAGCGGTGTAGTCCAACCCTGCGTGGTGGGGTAGAGTTCTCACCTATATAGTGGTGTAGCGATTTATTTAATTATATTAATATATACTTCATTGTAATTTTCTAAAAAGAAAAAAAAAACAAAATCTTAAATTTTTGGCAAAGAAATACACAAAAATTAGCATCGGGATTTGAAAATTTACCCGAATTTAAATTCCAACCAATTTCCATTCCACGTGGCGCCATATCTTATGGTCGAATGAGAATACAAGAACAACATTGTACTCTCCGTCCCACTAAAGATGAGCCCTTTGGTTTGAGTACGGAAATTAAGAAAAAATAGTAGTGGGTGTATTTAGTGGAGTATTTTATTAATAAAAAATGTAAAATTAGTATGAATAAATAATAAAGAATGTAAAAGTAATGTGAATGCAAATGTAAAAGCAGTGTGAATGTAATTAATTATTTTCCAAAATAGAAATGGCTCAACCTTCGTGGATCAACCCAAAAAGAAAAGTGGCTCATCTTTCGCAGGAGAGAGGGAGAATTTACTTAATAAAATGCATCATTTTATTTTTCAAAAGTTAATGCCACATAGATAAAATCTGGCGCCATGTCACCAAATTCTAAGCCTAAAGTTCATGTATTTTTTTTTATATAGAGATGCATTCTAGTGAAAAGCCTCTTTATCTTAAAAAATAAGAACTAATCTCAACCATACATTTATGAATGATGGATGGTCAAGATTTGATCATGGTCAAAGCGTGTCAACCTATTGACTCTTTTTTTTTTTAACGGTCAGGCCATATGCACCGCACCATGCATTCATATGCACCATACTATATAACGAGATGCACCGAATTTTCGTTTTTCTTTTTTGATTTTTTTTTCCGGCCAAGCCATATGCACCACACTATATAATGAGATGCACCACTAAGTGCATTGAGATGCATATGATTTTTTTTTACATATTTTTTCCTCGGCTCCGTCTTCGCTTCAATTACTAATATAAGGATAATCGTCGGACAACAATTTGGATTTTTCGGCTCGCTCCGAGACCATCGGCTCCTCTTGCTCGAATCTTGACTAAAGAAGAAACGATAAATAAAAAAACGAAGAGGCAAACAAAAAAAGGGGAAAATAAACCTGAAAATTGAAAAAAAAAACAAAAAAAAAAAAACGAAAAAAAATCGAAAATAATGTTGCATCTCAATGCACTTAGTAGTGCATCTCATTATCTAGTATGGTGCATATGAATACATGATGTGGTGCATATGGCCTGACCGTAAAAAAAGTGGAAAAAATCGAAAATATGTTGCATCTCAATGCACTTAGTGGTGCATCTCGTTTAGGCCTAGCAATTTTTGACACGACACGATAATCCGACACGAATCCGCACGAAATTAATGGGTTAGTGTCGAGTCTTATCGGATACAAGACGTTATCGTATTACCCGTTAAGGACACAAAATTATAGGATCAGATTCGTGTCGGATTCATATAACCCAATAAGATTAACTTATTTATTTCTTATTTTTTATTTTTTATATTACTTATTAATTATATTTTCTAGGGTTTTAGGCTACTCTAGTATAAATACCCTCTCATATTTAAGTGACATTAATCGTGTCGTGTCATATCGTGTCATTATCGTATCGTGTCAACACGATATAAATCGTGTTATTATCGTGTTCGTGTTGTGTTCGTGTCGTATATAGATGTGCATATTTCGGATCGGATTCATGTCGTGTCGAGCAAATCCTTAACATGTCGTGTTCAGATTTAGCCTTAACAGGTAAGGTCGTTAGCAGGTCGACACGATAACGATCCGACACGCACGATTTGTCAGGCCTAATCTCATTATATATTGTGGTGCATATGAATGCATGGTGCGGTGCATATGGCCTGACCATAAAAAAAAATCGAAAATAGAAAAAAAAAAAAAAATCAACGAGTTGACCCGATCCAATCTTGACCATCCATCCATCCTAAATCAATGGACGAGATCGATTCTCATATTTTAGAATAAGGAGTATTTTTTATATGAACATAACTTTATATATATTTATGTATAGGAGAAGGATCATATACAAAACCACTTTCCCGTAAGAAATGAGAAGTCATCTGCAACGTTCATATTAGATGATATATGGTCAATATTTATTTTCATTTTTAGTTCAAATATTTCATTTTATAAACGACGGAGGGATATTTTTTTACTTCAAGAATAGACGGTTCCTTAATTTAAGGGATGTGATGATTTGCTAATGAAATAAACACGTTCATATCTTTCGACTAACATATTTTTTTTTTACTATTTTATTATTATCTTCTTCATTTTTTCAATTGATGGTTTCTTCCCAGTCATGTTTTACAATTTCTTTTGTTACATTTGCATCATACTCTATATTTTTTTTTTCGTCTTTTTTATAATCAATAATCATCGGTCATATTTTCTAAGTTTGTAAGTATGCTATTTTTTATTTGTTGAGATAATTTACCTTTTCTTTAATTTGAAAAAATTGCATTAATTATATCTTAAAACAAATGCATTAAAAACAAATTATTAATGCACTACGACCATCTGTAGAATATGTTGTCGACATACACAATATTCATATAAATTAATATATATAACTAGTGCATTGTAATATACAATGAATGCATTAAAACAATAATCAATACATTGCAAATGCAACATTTGTATAATGTGTATTCGTAGCACACAATATATATTTAAAAAAGAGAATTCATTACTATACAAACTTAAATGCATTACAAACCAACACTAATTGCATTATAATATTACTTGAATGTTGAAAAAATATGATATACTCCCTCCGTTCAGCAATAAGAGTCCTATTGTGGACTGGACACGGAGATTAATAAAGTTGAAAAAGTAGCTTTTGTAGGTGTAAAAGTTAGGATGTAGAGGTATTGTTAATAAAAATGTTTATATTGTTAATCGTTATTTAACTTAGACATGCTTTTTAAAGAAGAAAATGGATGCCTTTGTTTTAATTTGTTGAGGGCTCTCCATTTAATTTCTTTTAATCTGACTAATTTGTTTTAATTTTGTTGAATGATTTTTCTTCTTTATTGTTTACAAGTTTTTTTTAGAGTTTTTATTTCAAGGTCCATTTATTTGTTTACAGGTTTTTTAATTTTGTTGAGTGATTTTTTCAAAAAAAAAAAATTTTTTTTTTTCGTTATTGTTTACATGTGTTCTAAAATTATTTACAGGTTTCTTTCTTTATTATTGTGTTATTTTAGAACTACAACAAAGATGAAATGATTAATAATCAGTGAACAAATATTACTAGCACACACTACACATTATCTCTCTCTCAATCTCTCTCTCATACAGTCTCGCTCTCTCTCTCTCTCTAGCAAATGAGGGGGCACTTCCAGAACTCCCAACAAGGAAGCAAAACGCCCCCTAGATGACGAAACCTTTTACAGCCGTCATCTTCGTCACCATAATATTCCTCGTCGCCGCCACCTTGCCGCCGGCAGCGCATGCCCTCGCTCCGCCGCCACCATCGCCGCCGTGTACGGGTCCTCCACCACCGTATGCTACATAACAGCCAACCAACCCGTCCAGCAAATCCAATGCTGGAGGAATGGCCAATTACTGCCGCCCATCCTCCCCACCACCTCCTTCGACTTCCTCGCCGGCGGCCGCGACACCCTCTGCGCCGTCCGCTCCGGCGGCTTCAGCCTCCTCTACTGGAACACCACCTTCGACCCCAAAAGAATCTACAACTCTCCCTCGGCCCAGCTAACTTCCGTCGCAATCGGCGACACCCAAATCTGCGCATTGACGAACACCACCGCCGTCGAGAATGCAATTTGCTGGCGTGGGAATGGAGTGTGTGGGTAAGTGGGATTTAATTAGGGTTTAATTAGACATATTATTAGTGAGGTAATTAATTGGGTTAATTGAAATGGGGCGTGGGTCCATCAATGACAAGGGGTAGTAATATTAGGAGAATAAAAAGGATAGCGATGTCCAAAAAGCAGAGTAAGACTCTTATTCGCGAACATTTGAAAATGGGTAAGTAGGACTCTTATTCGCTAACGGAGGGAGTATAATTTATTTTTGAGTTTTTGGCCTGTAAATTACTCAACTTTTTCCAAATTCCGGAATTGCAACCGTAAGATGAACTTTGGCGAATTAATTACTCAACTATCACATTTGTTTCAATGTGCAACTAAATTAGGGCTCCGACCAAGTGAATTTGGGGATTTTTGCTACGTGGCAAAATTTTGCCAGACTGGCGATGAAGTGGCAAAAAATGGCCAGGCTGGCGCATGTGTCTGGCCAAAGAAATGAAACGACGTCGTTTTCTTACTGACTGAACATCGTCGTTTATACCAATCACACTGAACGACGTCGTTCCATCTGAACACTAATGAAATACACTTATCTTGAATTAACACAGATTCATTTCCTTTCTTTGCCCTAGATCGAAGCGGCGACATTGTTTGAGTCAGAATCTTTGTCTCTTCTTCGATTACTTTATTGTTGTCTTGAATCTTCCCCAGTAATTTGTTTATTGTTGTGAATCTTCGATTCTTGTCGGAGATTCGCAAGTCCATTAATTTATACAAGTTGTGGTGCTCTCGATTTCTGGTGGTTCGCATAGTGCTTCGGTGGTCCCTTGTGTCGCTTTCTGCTACGGTTATGGGGAAAATGTAGGTCCATTCTTAACCCTTTTCTTCATTATTGTTTGATTGTGTAGTCGTTATCGATACAGTTAGGGTTAGGGTTTATACAGTTTCGTCAATAATTTGTGGGTTTTTTTATTTTTTATTTTTTCTGCAGACAATATTTTTCCCTAACTATTCATTATGGTGGTGAGCTTGGTTTAAGAGGTTTTAAAAGGCAGTATATAGGTGGTAATTTTGTGGTGAAATCAGGGATAGATCGTGATGTGTTTGGTTATTTTGAACTTTGTGACTATATTAAGGAGTTAGGGATTGTGTTATGGGACAGGGTGTGGTTTAAGCTACCTAGAACTAACGCATATGAAGAAATAGATGGTGATAAGGGGATAAACAACATGCTGTCATATGTTGGTAAATTTAAATCTGTTAGTGTATTTGTTGAAGGTGGTAAGACTCTTGCTGAGCTCGCTGCTATAGAACATGCTCAGGGTCATGGGGAAAACATGAATGAAAATGATGAGGGTTATGGTGAGGGTAATGGTGAGAATTTGAATGAAAATGGTGAGGGCAATGGTGAGAATTTAAATGACAATGTGATTGACTGGGGAGAAGATTGGGGATGGGATGGTGGTTCTGATCAAGAGGATAGTGTGCATAATGAGGGTGGGGCTGGGAGTGATGGTGAGAGCAGTGAGATTCACTCATACATTCCTAATGATAGTGAGTTGTCTGATGTCAGTCTAGCTGACTTGGATTACATCAGTGATGAGGAAAACATCAGAATTTGGAGGAAACTGAAAGATGTGGTGAATTTGTTTGATGTGATTAATGAACATGATGGATTTGAGAATGAGTTTGCAGAAGAATATGAGTCTGAGTATGAAGATGGTGAGAAGAAGTGGGATACTGATGAAACTGATGAAGAGTGTGAGGGGAAGATGAGAGCAAAGAAAGTGGTTTATGATCCAAAATGTGATCATAAAAGGTTAGAGATAGTGCTAGGGATGCTGTTTGATGATGGTTATCAGTCTAGAGAAGCTTTAACTAGTTACTCTATTGCAAATCAAAGATTTATTAGGTTTAGATCAGTTTCAAAACATAAATGTTTGGCTAAATGTACTCCTCCATGCCCATGGAGGATTTATGCAAGTTCTGTGAAATTATTAGGTACATTTATGTTGAAATCATATGGTGGTGACCATCAGTGCATGATGACAATGAGCAATAAGCTGCTGAGCTCCAAGTGGTTGGCCAAACGTTATATTAACAGGTTTAGACTAACTTTTAATGTTGATATACTTGAGTGGGCTGCAGATATTTGCTCAAGATTTGGAGCCAGGATTCCTAGGAACAGACTCTACAAAGCAAGAAGGATTGCACAGCACATGGTAAGGGGCACAGTTGATGGTCATTATGCCTTGATGAAAAGATACATTGCTGAGCTTAGGAGGGTTGACCCTGAAGGCAGATTTGACCTTGTATTGGATGAAGGTAATGTTTTCAAATCACTTTACATAGACTTCAGTTCATGTAGGAAAGGTTTCTTGGCTAGCTGTAGGCCTATAGTTAGTATTGATGGTTGCTTTTTGAAGACATATCTTGGGGGAATATTATTGTGTGCAACTGGTAAGGATGGGAACAATGGTATGTTCCCAATTGCTTGGGCTGTTGTTGAGGGTGAGAACCAGGTTTGTTGGACTTGGTTTCTGCATCATCTGGTTGAGGATCTCAGAATGGGAGATGGCTTTGGCTAGACTTGGACTAGTGATCAGCAGAAGGTATGATTTTGTTTGGTTTCAAGATAATTGTGATTTAATTATGATTATCTTTGGTATAATGTTTAATTCTTATTTGATTGGCAGGGACTGATTAATGCAGTTGCTGAGTTAACACCTAGGGCTGAGCACAGAAATTGTTGCAGGCATGTGTACATGAATTGGAAGAAGAAGTTCAAGGGAGAGACTCTTAAAAGGAAGTTCTTTGCTGCTGCATATGCAACATATGAGCAGCAATTCAAGGAGTGTGTTCAGGACCTGATGGATGAGAGTGAGGCTGCTTTTCAAGATTTCATGGCCAGAGATTTCTCTAAATTCTGTAAGGCTTTCATATCTACTGCTCCTTTGAGTGATTGTGTAGATAACAATATTTCTGAAACTTTCAATAGTTGGATTCTGAAAGCAAGAGGTAAACACTGCATTCATATGCTAGAAGAGATTAGGACTCAGTTGATGGTTAGGATGGTTGAGAAATATAATGAAATTAGAAGAGTTCAAGGTAACTTGTGTCCTAACATCAGAGAAACTGTAGAGACCAACAAAAGACTGAGTGTTCATTGTAAGGCTATTGCTGGCATGTTTGAGACCTTTGAGGTTTACTGTTGTGGTGAGAAATTCATCTGTCAAGTAAAAACAACAAATCATGGGATCAATACATGTAGCTGTAGGGAATGGGACTTAACTGGTATACCTTGTAAGCATGCAATATCTTGCATCAGATACATGGAGAGAGACCTCATTGAGTTTGTTGATGATTGTTATTCTGTTGAGAAATTTCTAACTGCCTATGAGTTTCCAATTCCATCAACTCTTGGAGAGAGAATGTGGCCAGAAGTTGCAGGTGAAGTTGTGCTTCCACCAAACAAAGTGAAGATGGCAGGTAGGCCAAAGAAGAAGAGAATTAGAGCACCAGAAGAGAGAGATGGGAGAATGACAAAACATGGGATCAAAATCAAGTGTGGCAAGTGCAAGCAAGAAGGGCACAACAGAGCTTCTTGTACAAATCCAGAAGTGGTGCAGGAAGTTGGTGAAAAAGTATAATAATTTTTATTTCTTCATTTTCTACATTTACTGATGTTCATTTATTTTTCAATTATGTTCATGTTCATTTAGAGAAAGAGAGACAGACCTGCCAAACCTCCACAGCAAAATGAGAAGCAAAAGGACAAACAACCTGCCAAGCAAGGAAACACAAGAAGCAAGAAGTCAGATTTCTTCAGCTATTGCCATGAAGGGTTGTGGTGTCTACATCAATGTGAATTCTGGAAATAGTTTCTTCAGAGTAAGGGTTAATCTTATTTGTTATCATTATCTTTGGTTGTTTTATATAGAATTGAAGTATATTTATAGTCACTGTTTTTTTGATGTGGCAGTCTTCTTTGGGAACCAACCACTGCATGAACTTGAGCAACGGAAACCAGTACAAAAGGCCAAGGCAGGTTGGAGAAGAATCATCTTTAAGGACACACAATGCATTAACTGATATCCCCATAACACAAGAGAGTGGCACTGGAAGTGGCAGTGGAAGGGAGACTGGAAGAGGGAGTGGAAGAGGCAGTGGAAGAGGCACTACTGGAAGAGGCAGTGCAGATGACACTACTGGAAGAGGCACTACTGGAAGAGGGAGTGGAAGAGGCACTACTTAGAACCCCTTTTTTTAGACTTTTGATGTTAAGTACACTTGGATCACCAAACTGATTGTGGCATTGTTTTTGGAATTTGATGTTAAATTGCTGGTTTTGTCTTGAACATTTGCTACTTTTGCTGTATCAGACTTGTATGAAATTCAAACTTCTATGTCTTTTACTTTCTTATGTATCAGACTTGTATGAAATTCAGAGTTCAAGTATTTGTGGTTGTGTTTTGAGTATTCAAGTATCTGTGGTTTGTGTTTTCAGTATTCAAGTATTTGTGATCTCATAAGTCACTTTAATTCCTAATTGCCTATGAGTATTCAAGTATTTGTGATCTCAGAAGTCACTTTAATTCGAGTAAATTATTGTCAAATTCAAGCTTCTGAATTATTCATACTAATCAAATCCTCAATTTCATCTACTTAGTCATATGAATGTCAATGGAGTCAATATTCATGCTAATGAGTATTCATAACTGCAAGTTACATAATAGGAACATAAGAATGACAATTCCATTACTTACAGATTCTACTTCACACAACATACAACACTACATTGTTAGATCACAACACAAACTAACTAACACTTAGTAGAGAAATTATAACTAACAGGTAAAACACTAGCAACATCAGGTACAATACATACAAGCAACGATGATCACCAACAAGCAAACTAAATACTTGAAAACCCTAATCTTGAATTTTTGACTGTGGCTTCTAAACAGCCAATCTTCTCTTTGAAAACGATCATCTCGCAAACCATGTCTTCAATGTTCTTTTCTAACTCTGCAACCTTCTGAACAGCTTCATTGCGCTCATTCCTCAGTGGTTGGACTTGGTTGGAAGTGATTTCTTCTTTAAGCAAAGCATTCTGAAGCTGCTCTCTTGTGAGGTTACGTTCATTTGTTACCTCTAAAACGTAACCTCTGTAATGATCAGTCAGTTCCTCATCAACCCAATTTGCACCGTGAGAATGGCAAGCATCAACTGTCTGTATTAATTCAAGATAAATTCATACAGTAAATCGAAAAGAAATTTGAGCACAACAAACTCACCCCACTAGCCCTAGAGACCCACTTGAGCTTCCCATACACGCATACATTTAAGCGGACGTCGCCGGAGACCCACTTGAGCTTCCCATTCGCAGTGTTTCGTTGGATTCGTGGCCGGAGTTCGTCGCCTTCAACGTCTGAGTTTCCTTCCCGCCTTCGCCATTTTTTAAAATTTTTTCTAGGGCTCGTGGGGTTTGATTTGGGGGAAATGAAGAAAATCTGATTAAATACTCAGATTTTCATCACATACGACGTCGTTTAAGCTTTAAAACTAGGTCAATTGTTCTCCGGCATGCCACGCTGGACTTTCAGGCTTCCATGTCATCAAGTCCGTCGCCGGTCGCCACCTTCAGTTGCACATTGAAACAAATGTGATAGTTGAGTAATTAATTCGCCAAAGTTCATCTGACGGTTGCAATACCGAAATTTGAAAAAAATTGAGTAATTTACAGGGAATTAACCCTTTATTTTTCTTGTGCATAAATTTTATTTGAATTTTGTGTGTTAATTGTTTTATATCATCACATTTTTACGTGGTTAAGATCAAGTTCAGCTTTGTTTTAGAAACCCCACGATTTCCGCCATTACCGAAATAGTTAATATGTTAATTTTACTTTTTTGACCTTTTGCCAATTTTATTCCAGTAGTTTCATATAAAAATTGTTAAATATATTTAATCACAATAAATATGGACCGGTAGATTAAGTGAAATCAATGATATAGATTGTTTTTTATTTCTTACACTAAAAGCATTTTACATGAGAACTCACCTTAAAATATATATATATATATATATATATATATATATATATATATTAAATCAAAATTTGGTGATCTTCGGCTATTCGTGTATTACACGTATAACAATATTATAATTAAATGGTTTCGACTTTAAATTTAAACATAGTTATTTTTGTTATTATTATGAAAGATACATATCAACACATATCTTAGTTTGAATTAATATAGGAGTTTAAGCATTATTCAAAGACATGTTTCAAAAAAATAATTAAGCCTTTTATTTTAAGATTACCCGGTCGCTGATTGTATAAGATAAGACAGACGAAATAACAGTTGTGGAATGCTGATTAATCGAAATCTAGCTATTTCGCCAATTACTAATTTACTAGTTAAAAAAAAACAGATACAAATAGTCACGTTAATCAAAATATTCTACGTGTAGAGAAACTCCCAAAAAAGTTGCATAATTAAACTTTTACGCATCCGCATCGCACTAATCATATTTATATTATGGCAAGTTGAGATTAGCTCATGATTAAGCTATGTATAGCTCCGTATCATCGTTCTTAATGATATGGCATTTAAGGAATGTTTTGATCCCCTAGTAATAGTATTGCTATAAATATTGAATATAACCTACAGAGAAAGATTAAAACTAATCATGGAAGTAAAAAATCTCTCTCTCTCTCTCTCTCTCTCTCTCTTTTTTTTTTTTTTTTTTTTTTTGAGAATGGAACTATGGAAGTAAAAAAAATCTTATTTACGTTAAGTGAAGACGAATTCATTCACTTATGAGTTATGGTGTGACTTCGATATTATTATCTCCATTTGGTAATAACTAACTATATTAAATGCTGTTGTGGTTTTATTATGGAAAGAAAAAAGAAAATAGAATTAGAATAAATGATAAAATAAATATGGTAAATGCAGCAACCAACAGTGACAGTTGGTCTGAAAATAAAAAAGAGACATATAAACCGACGAAATCTGGATTATCAATTGTCGAAGCAAACGTGAAACGACGTCACACCTCACTCTCACTGTTTCCACTCTCCTTCCTACCTTCCTTTGCCTCAGATCTCTGATTCCACATATCTTTCTGCAATTTCTTCTTCTTCTTCTTCTTCTTCTTCTTCTTCGTTTTGGATTATTTTCTGTACACAGTGCTGCTGCCTGTGTTTCTGTGCACTTCATCTCTGTACATTCTCTAGATTGATGGAAATTGTGTAGATTTGTGAATTGGATCGATTAATTTCGAGAACAGGTTCGTTTACGTTGGACGGAGGGAATGGCGGTGGATTCTGGACCTACGCCCGGGCAGGTGCGGATTCGGTATCCTTAGTCAGAACGATTGTGCTGTTTGTTTACTTAATTTAGTTTCTGCTTTTTTGTTATCATAGTTTTTTGGCTTTTTTTTCTTTCCTTAAGTTTGTTTGATCAGTAGAGTTCAAATTTTGATTTGGATCATCATCCTCTTAGTTGGAGGTTCTGATTTTTGTCAGCACTCATACAATTATACGTGATTGTTGGTAGTTGACGATCGTATTAGTGATTTTGTAGATAAAGAATTGTTTTTGGGGATATAATCAATTTCTGTCTACTTGGTTTGTAGGAACGTGTTGTTAAATTGCATCTGGATTTTGTTCAGGATATGATGTGAAACTGGAAACCGCTTTTGCTTGAAATTTGCCTGCTCATTTGTTTAAACGGCTATTTCGTTATATACTATTTTTATTCCTATTTATTTGCAATCTGGAATTTGATGCATCAATTGCATATGTAGGTTTACTGTGAAGAAACTTGGGGGCCTCAATTGTAATATATATACGCTATTGTTCTATCTAATAGGATTCATATCCTTGCTTGGTCTGTCTGATATAGTTTCTGCATTTTTAAATTAATCCTCATTCGTCACATAGCATGCCATAAAACCTATCTTATGATGGCCCAGGTGTCATTTTTGCTTGGAGTTATTCCAGTCATCACGGCATGGATATATTCAGAGTGGTTGGAATACAGGAAGTCATTACCCTTAACTAAACTGTGAGAACCTTCCCTGTTTTTATAACAGCTCCTTATGAGCATAGATACTTGTTTTTGGAAAACTCTCGTTCTGCTTCCTGAACCAACAAAGGCTCTGTAAAACTGAGAAATATATAAATCGCAACTAACATCTGCTTGTACATTTCAATTTTTGCTTTCCTGGTAGCAGCCATTCAGATTATAATTTGGTTCCATTAGAAAGTCAAACAATTAAGGAAGATGCTCGAGCTGTCTTGGTGGAAGATGGTCTTACAAAATCATCATCCACAAAGTTTCCCAGTCCATCTATTAAGACAAATTTAATTAGGTGAGTTGCTGTAACATATTGTGATATTACTTTTCTAGGTCGCTTTTTTGTGAGATTAATGTAATATTTTTGCATTTATTGGGATTCATTCCTTAGGTTTCTGATGATGGATGACTCGTACTTGCTGGAAAATCGACAAATTTTGAGGGCAATGTAAGTTTTTTGATTGAATTGATTTCAAATTTTTAGAGATGTCTTCATTTTGTCAATGACTTTCACTCTTGTGCAGGGCTGAATTTGGAGGAATCTTGTTCTATTTCTACTTGTGTGACCGCACAACCTTTTTTGCAGATTCAACCAAGGTTTTTTTTTTTTTTTTTTTTTTTTTTTAAATAATAGAGTAGCGCGGTAGCTAAGAAAAACTTATTTTCTTTAACTAGCAAAAGTCTGAACAGCATGGCATGGATAGTGTTTACTCGTATATTAAGCAGTTTATTCGTATAAGAGCTTGGCTGTGTTTTAGCTCTTAATCATGACTGGCACCGAGATTTATTAAGAAAAGATGTTGGTGTGGGAGATGGATACCAAAGTGTATTAGCATTTAACAACTTTGTGTATCTAGCTAAATGAATTGATAGAGGACTAGTTAAAAGAAAGTGCAAGACTTTATCTTTTAGGTTCATCCTTGCTGCTGCTGTTCTATCTAAGCTTGGCATAAAGTAGGCTCAATTTATTTGTTTGATTGATTTAATGGTCTTATATTGTGGAAAATAACGAATCACGTAAGCTTCTCAAATTTCAAGAGGAATCACTATTTTTTTCTCAGCATGCAAGCCCATAGGTCTTTGTCTAAATCTTACGAAATACTATACTGTGAATACATGAAGTATTGTAGAAGTAGAACTAATGCATTATTGTTTTCCTTGATGGACAGAATTACAATCGGGACCTGTTTGTTTTTCTATACTTGCTTCTTATCATAGCTTCAGCGATGACGTCACTGAAGAAACATCATGACAAGTCTCCATTATCTGGGAAAGCCATCCTTTATCTCAACCGGCATCAGACAGAAGAGTGGAAAGGATATATGCAGGCAAGCAGATTTTGAACATTATCTTAACTTTTCTGTACAATTTCACATAGTTGAATGGTGTCAAGTAGGAGGTTTAACTAGTCTCATGCATGTGCAATTTTTATTCTCAAATATATATTGATGCTTGTTCTGGCAAATAGAAAATACTAGTTCTTTTTTTATTTTCCTCTCAGCATTGATTTTTGATTTCCTCTCAAATATGTATTGATTTTTATTCATAATGTCTGTTGCTGCAAAACACTCTTCCCTCAACATTCCTGATTCTACCTCTTTTTCACATGTTTCCCGCAGGTCCTCTTTCTGATGTACCATTACTTTGCTGCAACAGAGATCTACAATGCTATTCGCATTTTTATTGCTGCATATGTTTGGATGACTGGTTTCGGAAACTTCTCTTATTATTACATCAGAAAAGATTTTAGTGTTGCTCGATTTGCTCAGGTGACAATATACCCAGAGTCAAATGCTTCTCTCACCTATTACAACTAAGTCAAGGAGTGCTCTGCTTTTCTCAGTTTTAATCACATTTATTCTTTTTTGCAGATGATGTGGAGACTGAACTTTTTTGTGGCCTTCAGTTGTATTGTTCTGAACAATGACTATATGCTATACTATATCTGCCCTATGCATACCCTTTTCACGCTTATGGTTTATGGAGCCCTTGGTATTGGCTACAACTATAACGAAATAAGAGCAGTGATGGCTCTGAAATTTTTTATGTGCTTCGTTGTGGTTATCTTGGTATGGGAGATTCCAGGAGTTTTTGACATTCTGTGGAGCCCTCTTACTTTCATTTTAGGTCAGTGGGTATCATAGCTTTTGAATCTCCTTTAAGCTTATTGATTTATTTGATTACATCAGTAATTCTTCTATTTAAAAAAATAATCTCCACCAGGAAAAACTAATTTCTGAATAATATTTAACTAGTTGGTTCTTCTGCTATGACAGGATATAGTGATCCAGCGAAACCAGATCTTCCACGACTACATGAATGGCATTTTAGATCTGGGCTTGATCGATACATATGGATTATTGGAATGGTCTATGCCTATTTTCACCCAAATGTAATCTCCAAAAACTTTGATTCTTTTTCATCATTTCTTCTTTGCACGAGCTTAAATTTGTATACTTTTCTTGGTGCAGGTTGAGAAGTGGATGGAAAAACTAGAGGAGTCTGAGGCCAAGCGGAGACGCATGATCAAAACATCCGTTGTTACAGTTTCTTTGACTGTAAATCACTTGATCCTTTCACGTTCTTGCTTGTACATGATTCCTGTTTATGATTTTGTGTCCAGATTTTGTTGTTTGAAATCTTATTCTGTTTCATCTTGATCATCTGGCATAGATTGGCTACTTATGGTACGAATGCATATACAAGCTGGATAAAATTTCGTACAACAAGCTCCATCCCTACACATCATGGATTCCTATAACGTGTGTAGTGCAATTTTTTTCCTCTTTCCCTTTTGGCTATAATTTTATTTTTGACAAGAATAGTTCTCTTGCAAGGTTGTAGCTTCTTGCATGATTGCACCCTGTAGTGCTTGTTGTGGTTTTATGTTTCTGAAGGTGTCTTTTCTCATTTTCTTTCTTGATCTTATTCCAGTGTCTATATATGCTTAAGAAATTTCAGTCAGCATCTTCGGAATTTTTCCTTGACCCTTTTTGCGTAAGTCTTCTCTTGTTTCCTCTTAACATTATCCTCTCTAGCTCTTTGCAATTCACATGTCAAGTTTTCTCAATAAGTTTATTTAAATTGAATATCAGTTATTTGGTTCTACAAATTGTTCTTATGTACAGGTGGCTTGGAAAAATCACACTTGAAACTTACATCTCCCAGTTTCATATATGGCTGAGGTCTGTGGTCTAACTTTTTATGCGCATGTTACTTATGTTTATACAATTTAATTTCTGTCATATAACATCTAGCATTTGTATTACGTCAATTAGTTGACCACTTTAATTTCTAAGCTAAAGTTTTTCCATTCAAATCAACTGATGCTATGCAGGAAACTATCAGAAATTATAATGTTTAGCTCTATTCTATTTGTTAGTTGAATTTATAAGGTCACTTCTAGACCAAATCACATACTATTATGGGAATCTGCGAGATGCGACTTTCTGGAACCCTGAAATCGTGTTGAATAACAACAAATCGAATATCAGCCAACTCTATCTGAATTATGAGGCCTTATGAGTATTTTTCTGCAGGACCAATATACCCAATGGACAGCCGAAATGGCTACTCTGTTTTATCCCAGATTATCCTTTGCTCAACTTCATGCTGACAACTGCTATTTATATCTTGGTGAGCAACTCTTTCTTCTTTTTTTAATAAATATTTTAAAGTTGTCAAACATATTTTTCATGGTTATCTATGTTACTGTTGCAGATATCATATCGGCTTTTTGAGCTGACAAATACACTTAAGATTGCTTTTATTCCAACAAAAGACAGCCACAAGCTATTGCAAAATTTTGCTGCTGGAGCTGCCATTGCTGCGTGTTTATACAGCATTTCATTTGTTCTTCTTCAGATCCCTCGTTAGTAAGTTCTTTATCCGTCTACTGATGTTATTATGGTTGTTCGATTCATGTAGAACCTAGCCTCAAGCATGGTCTATTCCGTTATAACTGCCACTCAGGCTTTCCTTTGGACTTTCATGTCAGCCTGGTTAACTGTTCAAATCTCAACCTTATAAATAAGTTCTTGTTATTTAACTATATATAGATTTGCATATTTAGTCACTGTCACTGATGAATCAGTAGAAATTACTCTCTTCATGTTATACTCTTTTGTTTGATCTCGTATTTTAACTTGCATTCCACACTGTTTGGTTGGAAAATACACTTGTGCAGCACAGGCTTGTAAAAGATTGCATTAGTGGGCACATGCTGCAACATGATAGACGTACTTACTGCCGTTTTGTATCCTACGACGGGGAAAAGAGGTGGTGCATGACAGCTTGAGGCTACACTCGGAGTAATTTGAGGCAGACCTTCATCAATCATCTTCACAGTTTTGATCGAATTCTAAATCGGAAAATAGAAGAGAAAATGGAGCACGTTTTGTAAGAATGTTTTTCTCCGTTTTTACAGTTTCTCGTATCTATATTCTCACCATATATAGTAATAGTACTATTGGTATGCTGCTGTCACACGTCCGTGTTTATGTAAGGTATAAGCATTACTAAAAATAATACTCGTTACAACCAGAAAAGTCAATACATACAGAAAAATACGATTATTGCTTTAGGCTGCTAGCCTGCTAAATCTAAGATAATATTAGTAATAAATAATAGTAGTCCATAAAACAGTGTGAGACAATGGACTTATTTCATACCCCTACACGACAACGACACCTTAATTTATTTATTTATATATTTTTACTTTGTACGTGCCAGCAGCCATTGACTGAGAACATATTGGCATTGCAGCTCAAATATTTTTATTTACACGTTGAAAAAAAATAAAATTACCCTATTATGTTGTCACAATCCAACCATTCGAGCTTCATTGGTAAGGATATCTTTTTCTCATAAATGCATGGTGGTTTAAATGTGTATATATGGTTATAATTGCTGCCATATTAGGCTCTCTGCAGCGGTGCGTGTGCGAGCACGCGCACCCCTAGCGAGCGTCATCGATCAAGCGCTCAACCACTGCCGAGCGTGGTGCTCGCGAGCGTGCGCTCGTTGGAGCGATCGCCGCTCGTAGTGCGCGCTGGCAACTTTAGTGGACATGTGGCGATCGCGACCGTTGGCGATCGCAACGGTTAAAATTCAAAAAATTATTATTATTATTATTTTTATCCTCATTTTTTCTCCTATAAATACCCTATTCACCACTCTCAAACATCACACCTCTCATTCTCCCTCTCTTTCAATCTCTCTCAATTGGCGATCTCTGGTGATCTTCCCGACGATGGCACCACATCCCTACACCGATGGCGAAACTTTAGAATTGGCGCGGGTGAGGTTATACGTCCAAAATGGCGGCGGCGGCGGCAATGGAGCTGTTTGGACGAGAGTGGTGACTCGCTACAACGCGAATCATCCACAATATTCGGCGGAGCGCAACTCGACGCAGTTGCGTCACCACTAGCATCGAGTCAAGAGTAGTTGCGGGTTATTCCAAGCGATGTACCGGAGTACCCGTGCTCAAGTTCGGCCGGCATCACTAAGGAGATGGTGCTGAACTCGACGCTCAATGAATGGGCGTCCATGAACGGCGAGACGTTCAAGCATTTGGTTGTTTGGCAGCTCGTGAAGGATAGGCCCAAGTTTTTTAGTGAGTAGGGTTTTTTTTTTTAATTATGTCAATGTATTTTTTATTAGCGTTTTTTTTTTTTAATTATGTCATTGTATTAGGGTTTTTTATAATTATGCTTCTTTTAATCTATTTATGGAAGTTAATATAATTTATTACTATTTTATTGTTCGATAATAAAGTAAAAAAGTAAAAATCAAAATAAAAAAGTAAAAATCAAAATAAAACAGAAAAAAATAATAATAGCGAGCTCGCCGCTGCAACCCTAGCGAGCGCGCGAGCTCGCTATGACGTGGCATGTGAGCGAGCGCGATCACCACGATCGCTGCTGCTCACAACCTTACGATTTATTTCCTCGCTACAACTATTGTTCAATAGGAGCACTTTGATAGTACAATATTTTCTCTGGAATTATTGAGTTGATGATTATTAAAAAGCAAGTGAATATATTGCATACAAGTAAAATGAGAGTTCTTTTGACCAAAAGTTAATTCGAATTTTACCAATACTTCATAAGTCTAGCATATTGTGTAAAAAGTTATCATGATATGATTTACATGTTATTGCACATGAATGGAATTTAGTAGGTTCCAACTCTTCATCTAGAAGTTTTGAGTTGAATGTTGAAAATAAATATTTTATTCTCATTACAGTACTAGCTTCGACATTTTTATCAAAATTGATGGGTAATTCCATCCTAAGCTTAATTCACTGAATTCATGGCTCACATGCAGCCACATTACTATTTCTGTTTTTAATAAATTAATAATAAAAAAAGAATATTGAATTATTAAATAAGAAAATGCTTAACTAAGGTGGTTAACCCAACCATGTTGACAGAAATTTGGTGAAAAAGTCTGAAATGGTGGTCCCCACTTGTCCTATCTCGTTCAAAATTGGTAAGGAACCCACATTACGATGGATGAATATGGTATTTGCATGGCTACTTCACCGGCATCGATCATTTTCTGTCATTAACCGGCGGTTGCCAATGTACCAGCATTAACATTGTGTTCTTCATCCACCTGTAACAATGGCTGCATGTTGTAAGATGATTCGTTAAATTTCTCGCATTTTCTTTACTTTTATCTTGTTATTATGCATATCAAAGATATATCGCATCGAGCTGAGTTGAGCTCACACCCATTTTCTCCCCCAAATTTTTTACCTTCTTTGATATGATTCAATTTTTATTGTACTCATCGGAAGTTAGGGCTAGATTTTATCGGCGAAATAGGAAGAGCAACCCCCTTGTTGTTCCAAATCTTCATAACTGGTATGTATTTTTTTTTTAAATATTGCTCGATTTCATGGATTTTGATTTGGTTATTTGGTCTCGTAGCATTAGTGGATTAAATGTGTTCTACTCTTTAATTAGTTTAATTTCTATCATAAGTAGTTTGATTTATCTTTGTTGCTCTTGCTGATTGATTTGGGGGTTGCATACATTAGGTTTTCACTCAACTTTATCGTGTTGAATTTTAGGAATGATTATAGAATGTGAATCAACTATTTGCGCGATGCTGTGTTTAGGGTTTTAGTTTGATTAAATATTTTGTGAAGTTGAATTTGCTCTGCTTTTTTATGTTGTAGTTATTGTTAATGAATCTTTTGTCGTGGATATGGTTTGAGATTTGAATGTGGCTTTGGATTTGGAAGATGGTAATAAAATTGGTGCGGAGAATGGTGGAAGAGAGCATAGAAAGAAGGATATTGAAATCAAGAAGGAAGAGTATATTCATATTGTGAATAATTTGATGGATAATGAGGGGACGATCAATTGGATAAATGTGAAGATCGAGAAAGATGATATACCTGTTGGGGATGAGAATTCGTTGTACATGGAGTTGATTTCTAGGCTGCTTAAGAAGGAGAAGGAGAAGGAGAAGGAGAAGGAGAAGGGGAAGGAGAAAGAAGAGAAAGAGGAAGAGAATGAGAAGAAGAAGGAGGAGGAGGAGGAGAAGAAGAAGGAGGAGGAGATGAAGAAGGAGAAAGAGGAGGAGAAGGAAGAAGAGGGGGGGGGGGGGGGGGGGAGGAGGATGGAGGCCCCCTGAGGAATATCCAGTTATCTTGTGAACATCTTGAGGAAAAATTATCTATAGGAAAGGTTTTTCCAAATTTAGAAAAGGTTTATTTGTTGTATTGTGAATACGCATGTTGTAGAGGTTTTCCAAATCCGTTGGAATCAGTTTCATTATTCTTGAACCGGTTTGCCAAATTATTCTAGTGTGAAGCACAGGATAGCTATTTACAAGAAATTGGTTACCCGGACCGACTGTAAAGCAAAACTTATTGTATCTAGAGAAGATTTAGGACCTTTTACAGTGACCAATTTTGAAAACAAACACAATCACGATCTTGTACGTTGGGATCAGACCTATCTATTGAGATCTTGCCGTAATTTGAATTATGCTAAGAAGTCTGTTCTGGATGCATTGAATTCAGTGGGTATTGGTGTGAGCATTGCATGTAAGTTCACGGAAAAGGAAAGCGGTGGCGTGCAAAATGTTGGATTCACTAGGTAAGATACTTATCATCACGTTGAACTTCAAAGAAAGGTTACAAAAGTTGAGGATGGAGATGCGTGGTCGCTAGTCGAATACTTTACCAATAAATGTAATACTGAGCCCTTCTTTTTTTGGAAGTATCAGTTGCATGACGAAGGTAGAATTATAAATCTTTTCTCGAGGGATACAAGATGTGTTGTCGATTACGATGCCTTCGGAGATATCTTGTCCATGGACACCACCTTCCGCACAAACAAATACAATTTGATTGCGACTCCATTCGTCGGAATCAACCATCATACTAATAATGTTTTTTTTTGGCATGGCTCTTATGTCAGACGAGACAACTCCTTCTTTCAAGTGGTTATTCGAAACTTTTCTCCAGTCGATGCATGAAAATCAGCCAAAAACGATATTCACTGACCAGTGTCGGGCCATGATGAATGCAATAGATGTCACCTTTCCGAACTCGAAGCATCGATTGTGCCAATGGCATATTAGTAAAAATTGCGCTCAGAATTTTGGAGCCTTAAATGGGAATCGGAATTTCAAAGCATTATGGCAGAAATGCATGAATGGTGTTGAGTCTGAGACAGAATTTGACGACACCTGGGTAGAGATGATGAAATATGATATTAAGAATAGAAATTGGTTCACCTCAATGCATAATCTTCGGCAACGATGGGCTTTGGTTTTTAGCCGAGGAATTTTTAGTGCTGGAGTGCTTACCACATCTCGTAGTGAGTCTACCAAATACGTACTAAAGAATCTTGTTGAAGCGAAAATTCCCTTAATTGAATTTGTCCGTCAGTATGAAGAAGTTCAAAATACTTGGCGACTGAATGAGAGCAATGAGGACACGTGGGCAATTTGGTTACCGGGGCAGATTCTTCAAAATAATTCTCTGCTCATCCATTCCGCAATTGTGTACACATGTACAGTTTATAAGTCGTTTGAGTTTCCATTGACTAACTCTTCCAACATAGTTACTGATGAATATCCTAAAGATCTTGGTGACGACATTCTTGAATATACAGCATGGGATAAAACATTACCTTCTTACAAGCACACAGTTACTTTCAACACTGCAACTAAGTCCGCTACTTGCAGCTACGGGATGTTTGAAACTGAAGGCTTAATATGCTGTCACATTATTAAGGTCTTTGATCGGAAAGCTGTCGAAACTATTCCTGAAGATTTGATACTACGGAGGTGGACAAAAAGAGCCAAGCACGAGTTTAGCGGTTTGAACGATGTTGCGGTGGGTGTGGATAGTTCATTGATGAAATACATGGTTTTTGCTAATAGTACTATGCAGTATGTGTATGATATTATTTCGTCGGGGTTCAACGAAGAGGCATGGCGACCCAAAATCATTGAACGAATCAAAATTATGCGGGCGAATTTTTCTAATTTAGTTCCTCATGGGGGTTCGGGCCACCAAAACAACCTTCTCCACCACCCGCTGGATTAAAATTTCGTAATAAATAAAGTTGGTGTGAAGGGAAACCCTATTGTGCGAAAGTGGGCTCCGAAAGGTCGAAAAAGGAATCCCAAATGCATGGCAGGTATTTGTTTGTCATATTTGAATTGAGTTTTCTTGAAAAATGCCTATAAATAAATTTGATCAAATTTGTATTGCAGCCCGATCATATCAGAGGAAGAAACCAAGAAATTTGCATGCTCCACGCACCATTAATTTCATGCAAGGCAGCGACCTACCGAGCGATGAAAAAAAATCAGAAGACCCCGACATTGAAGACATAATATTGTCTCTTTGAATTTTATTTTAATTTACAATGAACTATTTTTTTATTCTTTTGTGATACTCTTGAAATATTTTTGTTTTGTGTTCTTAAGCATGTATTCAGAAGATAGTTCTTGTCTGCTTACACGATAAATTCTAACTTGATAGGTTAGGCAATTGTGATTTATTTTCTAGAAATTTAACCATTATTCTAAACAATTAGTAGAAGAAATTTACACTGAATGAATGTTATAAACAATGCTAATATCTTAACTTATCTAAATTCAAGTAAAATCATCAATTGAAGTGTTAGAAAAATGAAGTTGCAGACTTGTGCCAACTCACAATAAACCCACCATTTTTTTCAACAACACCACCAAACCCCTTCCGACATGAACAACTTTAAAACATTACTCCTAAACCCTAAAGTTCTAACAATGTAAACCTTGCTTCGAAATTCTGTCTGCATAAACAGCGACGCACTTCCCAATCTGCCATACTCCGGACTGAGAACCACATTAAGCGCCAACTGCATGCACACGTGCGTTTTCCCGACGTCACTTTCACACAAAATCTCTGTGATTTTTCCGCATGAAACACCTCCGGCAAAAATCAATATTTTGACCAAGAAATAATTGAGTCAAGGCTGGGGTTTTTGAATTTGTACTTTGGGGCTGCATATCAACTTTTAGTTTTATTTAACATGCACTTTCTTTGACCAACACTACTACTACTACATGAGAGCTATATATAAAGTTGTGTGGACGACTGGACGGTGATATCATATCATAGAGGATTACTGAGCGTGAGACTGAGATATAGAATTATGTCGACGGAGTCTACTGCATCAAGCCGGCCATCTTCACGCATGATTGTTAGAGTGAAGCGTCTGGTAATTATTTTTTTTGTACGAGTTTAGGGTTATTTTATTTCATTTTTCTAACATTTATTTTATGTAGGATGATGGGGGTATTTTTAAATTTAGGGTAAAACCTGCTACGAAGCTGCAGAAGGTTTATACTGCATACTCTGATGGTGCATCGATTCCCCCGAACAGTTTCGTTTTGAAGTTCAGGGGAGCAGTAGTATGTGTTCATGAAACCCCACAAACTGTAAGCATCGAAAGCCACTCTCTCACTCTACTTATCTTAGTGTATAGCTCTAACTGTATCTCACTCTTTATATGTTAATAGGCCGGATTGGAGCATATGGATGTATTAATCGCAATTCTCCTTAATCCCTGAGGGTTTCAGTTATTTTTCCCGTTTTAAATATATAGGGCTTGACATCTTTCCAATTGTATGATTGAATTTTAAATTTTTCTAGCAAAAGCAGAAGCTTTAGAATCAAGCAGTGTAATAGTTAATTTGTGCCTGACACAAACGTTTGTTGCTATCTAATATGATGTTTCCTTATTAGTCAATTTAGTGCATTCACAAGATTCTCCCTTTCTAAAAAAAAAAATAAAATAAATAAAAATTGCATGGATCACAAGTGGCGATGAAACAATTTCTAAGATATACAAATAAAAACAATTTGTAAATGGAGTTGATTATCTACACTTTAGGCAATCCATGATATCGCGATTATGTCGTAAGAAAAAATTGAGTTCAATGATAGATGGAAACATCAGAAGTTGAAAGCTATAAGACAAAATGTGATAGATTATATCCTCAATTTTTTTAACAAGCACCAAGCTCCAATAAATGTATTTTTTATGGTTTGCCACACTGACCACCTTGGAATTTCCCATTTTCTGCATCATTAATATTTTATTTGACCAACCCTACTGCATGAGATCTATAAAGCTGTAATTGTGGTGTATGGTGAGGATATCATATCATAGAGTAGTCATGAGACAAGGCTTAGATATAGAATTATGTCGACGAAGTCTACTGCATTAAACCGGCCATCTTCCTCCGTGATTGTTAGAGTGATACGTATGGTAATTATTTTTTGTATGAGTTTAGGGGTTTTGTTTTCATTTTTCTAACATTTATTCTATGTAGGAGGATGGGAGAATTTTTAAATTTAGGGTAAAGCCTACTACGAAAATGCAGAAGGTTTATAATGCATACTCTGAGGCTACATCCATTCCCCCGAGCAGTATCGTTTTGAGGTTTAGGGAACACGAGTATGTGTTCACGAAACCCCACAAACTGTAAGCTTTCTATGTCATTCTCTCATTGTTTCTCTCTTAATGTATAGCTCCTATATCTCATTGTTTATAGGCGGGACTGGAGCATATGGACAGCTTAATTGCAGTTCCTCGTGCCCTGTATCATGGCTAAGGTGTTCTTTTCTGTATAGTTTAAATAAATAGAACTTAGGATCTTCCCAAATGTATAGTTTTCATATGTCTGTTGCTATCTAATATCAATCCTTATGAGTCAATTTTATGCATTGCATTCCCAAGATTCTCCCCATCCCAAGCAAAAAAAAAAAAACTGCATGGATTTGATGGCGATTGGAAACAACAAACAGCCACCAGTAAAGAAAAAACAAAAATTGGAAACTACAGATATGGGAAATCGAAAAAGAAATAAAAAAATATGATATTCTTTCAAAAAAAAAAAATTGATACACAATTTGGAGACCATTTTATTTTCACTACAAATATGTGGAGTAGAATAATCAAAGATTTCAATTATCGATCCACAGAATCAGATCTTTTTTTTTTATTTTTTTTGGAGATTAAGGATAATTTCCAATTAAGCCTAGCCATTGCAGTGAAAAAAAGAAATATAAAATATACCCTGCCCCAGACGATTCCTGCTCCACCTCTATCTTCTTTCTCTCCTCCTAAAATGAAGCAACAGATTAGACTACACTAAGGTCATGGGAGACGGTGTATGAATCGCAGTCTCACGGGAAAACCCTAGCCCTGCATTGCTACCGCGCGTGATGTTACTATTGTGGTCAAAAGAACCTCTTTTTCTGTGTCTTGTGAGTACGGTTATACAATAATTTCATTAATTATCTTCTTTGACCCTTGTTATCCTCGAAACCTACCCAAGCTCTATCTTGTTTTAGTATAAATCTTAAGGGAGGGATTATTTTTGTATGCTACACAGAGATTAGCAAGATAGATAATGAATTTCTACACTGCTTCTTCCAATTCCTACATTCTTTCTTCCCATATTAATCTGAAAGTGTTGGATCACAAAGTAAACTTTTAGTACTTATGTTTCATGTTTCTATTCTTATGCTTCTATTTATTAGTTGATTTAATATATTAATGAATTTTAAATTTGATATTAATGCAGACCCGGGAGGAATAGTTGTTTAGGATCAAGAGATCCACGGAGTTAAAGAAGATGATGACTGAGTACTGTCGCAGAAACGACGTCGAGATTGACACCTATGTGTTCCTGTATGATGGGAGAATTCTGCGCCCTGAGCAGACCCCAGCAACATGCTCATGGATGATGGCGAAGAGATCGAAGCAATAACACATCCTACCGTTGGTGGTCATGGGGATGCTTAATTAAGATAATTAAAATTAAAAGTGTCGAAGTAAAGCTGTTGTAATGTTGTCAAGTGGATGTTGTCTTGTATTCGTGAGGCTTTATTATAATATGAATAAAGGACCAGTTGAATAAATAAGCACGATTTGGTGGTTGGCTTCTTTCTTTGATATCAAACTAATTTCATTATAAGTAACCTAATATTTTCTCCACCATGAGGTCACTATTTCTATCAGTCCTTTAATATTTTCCTTACTTCATTCTCTCTATGGCAACAGTCCCTGCAGAAATAAGGAGAAATCATTTATTTTACAGTGGGGGCTGGACTGTTGAACTGGAGAATTATCTAATTCAGCTCCTCCATCGTGAATATCAAGGTGGCAAGTGGATTCCCGGAGATGATAACAACCTCTCTTCGGTTTTGAGTGTTCAAGCAGAAATGAGCTTCACTAAAGATCAAGATTTTCCCCTTCCATTCGTGTGGAGGAAGGTGGATGAATTGAGATTGAGGTATTTCACTTTCAATAAGTCCTTCTTCAGTCGGGAATCTCTTACAACGTCCGCACGAACAGAGTCACAACATCATCTCTGGCGCTATAGGCCAGGGTTCTATAGAGACTACGGCATCATCCACTTGTAGTCGTATATGAGAGGGAGGGTGAGTCACAATATAATGTGCTTCGAGATCTCTTTGAGCCAAGGAGGGAGTGGGGATACATGTACCATTTGGAAGATTGAATTTAGGGAAATTATGATGGCACTAAATTTTGTAGTTTAATGTAAAGTATGCATGTGAGTGTTAATTTCCCTAATTGCACAAGTTACATTTCTTCAATTAATTTTCTTTAATTGCAGTATTTACTACTATAAATATTTTCCAATAGCACATAAACTCTTCATACTGCAAATTTTTATTACATATACAAGATTTGTTTGCTTCTTGCTAATTTCGACGTTGAAATAACAACTTTAGCTCGTCGTAAAATGGCTCTGTATCCTTTTTGTACACTGCTGCTAGTGGCATCACCTGCACTTTAGGATAAACAATGATTCTTAATCATAAATTTTATCATATATGCCTCTGCATAATTTGACTTTTTTGAGCTAGAGAACTTATTCCACTATTTTCTTCCAAACCTCCTTTGAATGAGCGTGGACCTTCCCAGTGTCCTCGTTGAAGTCAATTTCATCATGATCGAGCAAGAACGTGAAGGTGGAGTAACACAAACTAAACTCTTCAACCTTCCTCCACACAAATGGGATATTGTACTCTACACCTTTTGCCCTGCTTAGTAGTTGAGAAGCATTATGGATGGCTAGAAAATTACTATTGCCTCCTTGACGCCAATTCCCACGCAACCACTCATTTGTCAGCACCGAGAGCAAATAGCTATCATCTTCCATTGTCCATTTTCTGTCATTATCCCCAAAATGGTGGCGCCAAGCTCTTGAGTAACGCCGGCGTGCCATTTCCACAACGAAATGAAGAGGATGAACTTTCTTGCAAGGGGTAGTGAATATATTTGCAAGTTTTGACAAAAACCATGTAAAGTCATGAAAGAGACAAATATATATATTACTAGTAGTTTCATAAAAAATGGGCCATAAAAATTGGGCCGGTCTGACAAAAAGTGGGCCCTAGGCGAAATAATAAAACGAAAGTCCTCTATCATTCATGCAAATAAACAGGGTCGGTTCCGATATTTCGGGCGCCCTAGGCGAAAAGGAAATAATAGACCCCTTCTGTTGAATTCATACTTTGTTTAACGATTTTTGGAATAAGATGACATGTTTAGGGAGTAAAAAATTGTTCACTCAGTTTGTGCATAATGAATACACCTTAACAAGGCCCACATATAGAGAGAGAAGAAAGAGGTATCAACATAGGGTGTCGGCGAGTTCATAGCAATTGAATTAGATTAAACCGGGCCAAAATAACTACAAAATTAAAGGAATATAACTACCTGGACTGTAAATTAGATCTATCATATAACAGTAAAACAATAAAAAAATAGTACACACAATATTATAATTTAATAATAAATTCATGAACTTTCTAACCTAAGGAAGAAATTTATAACTTGCTTGGAAAAAAATATTTTCGTGTATAAATAAAAGAATTGTACGGAACTTCTATGTTGGATAGAGTAATTATTTCTTCACACTTGACATTCTAGAAAATGGATAAGAATTAAACGAAGAAGTTGAAAAACTGCAATGCAAAATGACGTGATTTTTCACGAATGTGTGTGAATGAGAAGTTTGCATGCAACGTTTCATGTCCTATAAATACCAAATAATAATAATCCATCGAACTCATCACCTCATCCCATTTATCCAATTTATCAACGACGTATTCCCGTCTTAGTTTTTCTAAGAGCAATGGCAACTTTGTACTATCAATCTAACTACACTTGGCAACACAACGAGAAAAAGGATCTGCTAGACGCAATCTATCGACGTGTATTTTGGTGTGATAGGCGAATTAGTGATCGAAGGATTTTCAACAATGAATTGGGCGCCATCTCCATGGAGATAAAACAGGACTCTGGTGTTGATAACGAGAAAACATGGGTCCAGATAATAGAGAAATTACTAAAGCTTCTCGCTCGGCTCTATCTTTTTGAAGCATTTACTTGACTTCCGGGAATCAGGAGACATGATCATGATATTTTCACCGTCAAGCGTGAATACTTTGTGGCCTTCGTATCGGTAATGTGTTTTAAAGTTTGATTATTTACAATTTGAACAAACTAATATCATAACTGTTGCGTTAAAGATGGAGGAGCCCTCCATCTTCTAAGTATTCCGCCACGAAGGCCTACGCCATGGCTCGCTGCTTCATTCCATTTTCAATATCTCCAGACTCGCCAATATTGACTTCAAATGGATTCTAGATGCACAACTTAATTTCGATCGCGGAATTATCCCTATGATGTAAATTCTGCTTGTTTCTTGTTCATTCTGTTTTTATGTATCCTTTATTTGATCATAACTAAAAGACTACTGTATGTATTGATCATCACTAAAACAATACTGTATGTATCTTTAATTCATTTAGTTTTTATGAAATTATCATTCCTTTTCTCGATTGTTCTATTGTAGTAAATCACTTGTTTTAAATATCTCAAAAACAATAAAGATCATCGAAAAGTAGAAGGTTAATTTGATGGAACACAATCTCATTACCATCATCAAACATTAAAAACACATAACATGAAAAATTTGCACATACATAGGGAAAGAAATCTTCTGAAAATACATAACATCATAGTGATGCTATAATTAATTTAAAACCATCATTTGGTGATAGAAGCAGAGCCTTCACGTTTGGCATCTCGATCTGCAAATACATACTATTATTTATAAAATAATTACCACTATAGATAACCAATGAAAGACGTGTAGTTCTTAATACATACAGTTGGTGTGCATTGCCAATTCTTGTTGCAGTCTATCTCGTTCGTCCATCAAATTAATGACACACCTTCTGGTATAATCAGCCATTTGCCAGTCACACCAAATTTTTTCATCGCATCCTTCCTGTGATAAGCAACAAACAATTATATCCTATCTTGTGCCGCGAAAATTGAAAGAGAATTTTGAAAAACGAAGTAATGATCGAAGGATTTTCAACAAACAGTTATATCATATTATGGAAAATGAAAAGAGATTTTTCACTCACGTTCCACTTCGGGCATCTATAAAAACGCCTGAAAGGGTTTTCCTGATCAGAGAATACGCTCGGTTCCAATAGCAATCTGTGAGTTAAGCATCGCAAACGAAGCCGCCGTTCTCCGGGAAAGTTGGGATCATCGTCTGGAAATAAATTTGAGAATGAATCGGGGTCAGACATTTTGAAGTTTGATATGTATATGATCTTTGAACGGAAAAGCAGTAGTATTTTGATAAATTATAGTATATATTATAGAAATCCGAGATTAGGAGGGAGCTAAAAATTTCAAATTACAGTTTGTGAATTTCAAAAATTTTCGAAATCAATATGAGCGCCAAATTTTAAAATTTGTTGCGCCAAAATTTCATTCGAATTAAATTGGTGAAGGCTATCGGCCGTAAGGTTCGCCATGCGGTAAGGCCCCACGCGCACGCGCACGCGCCTAGCCGCGCGGGGAGCGGGGCGCGGTCAGCGTGGCTAACCTAAATTTTATATTGCCACGAAAGGAAAAACCCTATTAACATGTAACGGGGCATCGAGGCCCATGCACGACGGCCAATTGTGGACGTCAACGGAGTGTAGATACGCCATTATCACATCGCGTTTGGCCCCGATTTGGCGGGACCGGGGAATTACAGCGGCGTTCGGCGTGGGGCCCGCGGAAGTGAGCCCGCCGTGCTATGAGCCCCTCCCGGCCGAGCTCCGTCGCTGTAGAGCGGTCGATGGCTCCAGCCCCACGCGCACGCGCCCTCCCAC
Source organism: Schizonepeta tenuifolia (assembly GCA_029490685.1). NCBI lineage: Eukaryota > Viridiplantae > Streptophyta > Magnoliopsida > Lamiales > Lamiaceae > Schizonepeta > Schizonepeta tenuifolia. Next base: position 46,779,005 of record CM055955.1, on the reverse strand, counting down.
GCATGGCGCGGTCGGCAAACCCAACTTAGCTTCGTTTCCCCCACGAACCAACAAAAGGATCGAAACCTTCACCAAACCTTAAAGGAACACTCTTACACCCTTAACCCCTGTCTTGCGCTCTTGACCATCGTACGCGGCCTCCGGCGGCGGAAGTGAACGGACTCCACGTTAGTGATTATCACCTCGCGTTTGGCCCCGATTTGGTGGGGCAGGTGAATTACAGCGGCGTTCGGCATGGGGCCCTCGGAAGTGAGCTCGCTGTGCGGTGAGACCCTCCCTGCTGGGCCTCACCGCGCGTGCACGGTCGATGGCTCCAGCCCCACGCGCACGTGCCTAGCCGCACGGGGCGCGGTGGGCGTGCCCGACCTAAATTTTATTTTGCCACGAAGGAGAAACCCTCGTAACATGTAACGGGGCATCGAGGCCCGTGCGCGATTCCGGACGTCAACGGAGTGTAGATACGCCATTATCACGTCGCGTTTGGCCCCGATTTGGCAGGGCTGGGGAATTACAGTGTCGTTCGGCATGTGGCCTGCAGAAGTGAGCCCGCCGTGTGGATAGCCCCTCCCGGCTGGGCCCCGCCGCTGTGGAACGGTCGATTGTTCCAGCCCCACGAACACGCGCCCTCCCACGCGTAGCGCGTGGCGCGGTCGGCAAACCCAACTTAGCTTCGTTTCCCCCACGAACCAACAAAAGGATCAAAACCCTCAACAAACCCTCACCAAACTCTAAAGCAACACTCTTACACCCTTAACCCATGTCTTGCGCTCTTAAGCATCGTACGCGGCCTCCGGCGGTGGAAGTGAACGGACTCCACGTTAGTGATTATCACCTTGCGTTTGGCCCCGATTTGGTGGGGCCGGTGAATTACAGCGGCATTAAACGTGGGGCCCATGGAAGTAAGTCTGCCATGTGGTGAGACCCTGGCAATTGGGCCCCGCCGTGCGTGCGTGGTCGATGGCTCCAGCCCCACGCGCACGCGCCTAGCCGCGCGGGGCGCGGTCGGCGTGCCGGACCTAAATTTTATTTTGCCACGAAGGAGAAACCCTCGTAACATGTAACGGGGCATCGAGGCCCGTGCGCGACAGCCGATTACGGACATCAACGGAGTGTAGATACGCCATTATCACGTCGCGTTTGGCCCCGATTTGGCAGGGCCGGGGAATTACAGCGGCGTTCGGCGTGGGGCCCGCGGTAGTGAGCCTACCGTGTAGTGAGCCCCTCCCGGCCGGGCCCCTCCGCTGTGGAACGGTCGATGGCTCCAGCCCCACGCGCATGCGCCCTCCCACGCGTGGTGCGGTCGGCGGGCCCGACTTAGCTTTTTTTTTGCCACGAAGGAGAAACCCTCGTAAATATTACTTTTCCCGCCAAATTTTGTTTTAAAATTTCAAACCAAACTAAACTATTAAAATATAATATATATCTCCACCTTGTATAAATTTACCAAGTCCGGACCTTTTATCATTCTTTTGCAAATCTGAAACCTTATTTAAATCGTTGAGATTGGGGAAATGTCTTCTTATAGCGATGCTTCTTCGGCTCCAAACTCTATTATTCCAAGTTGCCCTTCTGATCATGTGCTTATGGTAGAGAAGACATCGAAGACAGCTGACAATCCTTATCGCAAATTCTGGAAGTGCCCTTGTGTAAGAATCACGATTTCTTCCCTCTTACAAAAAGTTCTAATTATAAGGTTTTATTTTATTAAAAGTTCGTATTTTACAGCATGGTTGTGAATTCTTTCTGTGGAAGGATCCTCCAATGCGTCCCTATCAAAGGAAATGTGTCGCAAACTTGATGAAGGAGCGTGACGGTCTTACTTCTTGAAGTGGCAAGGGAAAAAAAGAGATCAAATGTGTATTTTCGTATGTGTCTGTTCCTAAGTCTTATCTTGTTCATCTCTCAGATCCTTTCCTATTCGAAGCCTGCTGAAATGGTTGCATGCGTCAAAGGATATCGTGAATTGAACTGAGATGATGTTGTTTCGCGAGGAGTTTGAGTTTAAGCATATTATTTAGTTTAGTTCTCTATTAAGTTTGAACCCTATTAGTTAATTAATATTTTGCAAGGACATATTGCAATCATCACTTATTATTTTCATTTAACATTTCATTTTACTAGAAATGTTGCTTCTAATGTAAGTGGTTGGATTTTAAGAATCATATTATTTATTTGATATTTGGCAGATGTGCATATGTTCTTGCTAATTTTTTACTCACATAATGTTTTGGGTTTAAGAATCATATTATTTAAGTAGCTCCAATGACTACGTAGCAGAAGCTCATTGCAAAATTTGTTAACTCTACAAATGATTAATTACTTACTTAATTAGCTAAGAATAATACTTCAGCACATTAATAACAAAAAACATTATAGAATATCAGCATACATCAGCTGCATCATAGAGTTAATAGACATAGTGTTGTTGCAAGAGTTAAAAGCATTCAAAAGATTGTCAGTGTGTTTGGTGTCTCAAAATACATAGATAGCAAAAAGCATAGATAGCAGCTTGTTCATAATCAAATCACTCCTCCCTCTCCTCCACCAATCTCAACTGATACAACTCGGTACGGTACGTATTGCGTGCCCCTGCACTGATGTTACCCTGGATGTAATTAACGCTTCTTCCGGAGGCAAGGCATTCTATGAATTTGACGAGATAGATTCCACAGTCGCGACCGTTAGGTTGTTGTGGAGGGTGACGGTATAAAACTACCGACCATCGTGGCAACAAGGGTCCGGTATGACGGGCCACATTACCCCCAGCGATGAGCTCCGGAATCATCATAGCCATGTGGTCAAACTCGGACAGCATGTAGTCTCGGTTGATACACCTCGACATGGAGTCATATACAACGATGCGTTGCTCAGAGAGTTGCACGTTGTATGCCACAAAGTGGTCTTTCAGCACGTGTCCCACGGCATATACATGATCGACCTCTGCCCAAGGTTTCCCTCCTTGCTCCGGGAGAGCTCCATTCACGAAATGAAGAAGTGCCCTCATTGCAGACTTCGTCATTTTGCTGCCGTGGAATTTAACCTGTGATAGCAAATCAGGATACATTCCTTTATAAATTCATAAATGAATCAGCGAAAAAAAACCTTAGATAGCAAATCAGGATACATTCTGCCATAAATTCAAATATGAATCAGTGAATAAAAAACAAGGTCAGTAGCTCCAATGACTACATAGTAGAAGCTCATTGCTTTTATTGTTAACTCTACACATGATTACCTACATAATTAGCTAAGAATAATACTTCAGCACATTAATACATAGATAGATATAATTCACATCAGCTGCATCATAGAATAGAGTTAAGACATAGTGTTGTTGCAGGAGTTAAAGGCATACATCCAGTTTCCATTCAAAAACCCTAAAGGCATACTTCTGAATTGACGAATTCGGACGAGGAGTTGAGGTACATGAGTAGTTTACTTATCTATTACCCTTAGTTTATTTTTGTTATTTAATTTCAGCATTTTATGTTTTAGCCGTACTCTATGGAGGGGACCATAGTATATATAAGTCTGTAATGCTATGCAGAAACCCTAAGTAATGAATTAATCTTTTCCTCCATCTTTCTCCTATCTCACCTTATCTGTGATACCCCGAGCTTTTATACCTTTAGTGAGAGTGTTAACTAACAGAGTAAGTTAAAAGATGAGAATTGAGGAATAAAATTTTTTCTTTTCTAAGTAATCAGAAATGAGTAATCGACTGGAATACATTATGTATTTTTGTGTGAAATTATCTGTTCTATTTCTTGAGATGATGATGTGATATATTTGTTGAGTTTGTTTATATGAAAATGAGTATGAGATTAATTTTCAGAAAAACTCCGAAAAGTTTGTTTAAGAAAGAATAATGTTGATCGCGGAGAAAATTCTATGCGCCGAAGAATTTAGAATAGAGTAGAATTAAAACCTTTGAACCTAAAATTTCTTCTAAGGTCATCGAGATAGGATAAGAGTTATCCGAGATAAATTGAGAAGAGTAATGAGAAATTAATCTTTAAAGGATTAATAAACGAATTAATAAGCCGACTAATTTCTTTTAAAGATTTAAAAGACTAAATGATCGGAACCGTTAATCTTTTAAATAAAATGTGAATTAGGATTGAGATGTTTTAGTGTCGGAAATGAGACGAGGAGAAATTAGACTCGTTTATAGCATAAGTGAAATAATACGAATCGTTTTAACCGGAAAACCTTTACGACCGGGTAATTAATACCCGTAACGACACGACGAAGACAAGTGTCACTCTCCCCCTCTCCCTCTCATGCCACCTTACCATCTCTCTCCCATCTCTCTCCCATCTCTCTCCAATTTCCTATGCAACTAATGATGACGTCTTCCCACAATCTTAGCAAAAGATTGCATGCAAATTCAATCACATCAACACTTAAGCATTTCCAATTTCCAATACTAATTGCAATGATGTTTATTCTCTTTGTTAGATACACATGCATGCATTCTATCTCTCTCTCTCTCTCTCTCCATATAAAAGGAAATTTCATTATCTCTCTCACATTCAAAATCTCTCAAGAACACAAAAACAAAACTCTCACTCTCTACTCTCTCTCTCACTCACGGCATTCACACACACACACACATACATTTTGATTTTCTTCCATGCAAATCTTGAATTCAAGCTTAACATCCATGGAAATGAAGTGAAGAACATCATCCTCCATTTATTTCATCCATACCTTCAAGAAAAAGGTAAAAATCCATCAAGTTCTTGAATTGAAATTCAATAATCATCCCCCATTTTTCTTTCATTTTTGGCTCTTAAGCCCTAAAGAAATGGATGATTAATTATTATGTTATTCTTTTCTTTGAGGATTCAAGAAGAGTTCTTCCATACTTCCAAGCTAAAGTTTGAAGCTCATTCTCCCCATCTTTCGATCCCAAGAAGCCAAGAGAAGAGATCCGATTTTAATTTTCAAAGTATGATATTCCATTTGATTAATTGTATATATGTATATCTCTAAGCCCTAAAAGAAAGAAAACATGCATGCATGGTATTTATTTATGTTTAGGCAAACTTAGGTTATTAATGTGAGAATTAAGTGAGAAGAAATCGTTAGGAGAATCGAACACTAGGATTTAATCGGTGAATTAAGAGAAGAAAAAGAATTTAAATCCCTAAAAATTTGGTTAATACCGAAAATTAGAGGAAAAATAGGAAAATATGAATTCTTGAGTTATTGTTATCTTGATGCTTGATTTATGATTTTTATCATGTTTAGAATGAAGTTATATGCATGAAAAATTGAGAAATAAAATGCCCTAAAAACACTATGTATGCCGTGTGTTTTGGGAAGAAAAGGAGAAATTATTTTGTTGATTTTATTGATGATTTAAATGATGTGTTGTCACAGCCCCAAATCCCGAGGGACGGCAGAAGCCGGGGTGCGACTGGGGTTGGATTAAAGGATATGATGCTTAGTTAGAACCCTTCCGCTGCAAAACTCTGAATATCTTTTGAGATGTATTTTTGAACAACTCTGTAGTTAAGTCTGTAATTATGAACTTAGTTTCTTCTATGTACTTCTTTCGAGTAATCCTTAGCGATTAACTCTTCCTTATCTATATTTAAGTCTTGTTTATGTTTTATCGATGCCTTTTCATGTATGTTTAGTTAGTTAGCTCCCTTCTTCCCCGCTTCTTTAATCCAACCCCAGTCGCACCCCGGCTTCTGCCGTCCCTCGGGATTTGGGGCTGTGACAGAGTGGTATCAGAGCGATGCTCGTTTTCTGCTCTGCTTCTGAGTCAATCTTCTAGTATGAGTTAGTGTGAGTCATTCTTTCTAGTACGAGTCATTCCTTTAAGTAATATCACAAAGTGGTATTTTTATACAAGTCTTTCTTCGAGAAATAATATAGAGTATTCGTTTGTACTCTATATCGAGTCTTCTTTCAAGTCATGAGACATGGTATTTGTGTATACTCTGGATCAGAGTTGTCTTTCCAAGTATGAGATAAGAGTTAGACTATGATGCTAAGATTGAGAACGTAGAAGTCAACTCAACCGCCCGCTACGTCGACTCAACGAGGAAAAGTGAAAGAATTTTATAATGAGATTTCTTTTAAATAAGAAATTTATGAGCAAGTATTCAGTGAAATTTGAGAACGATATTGAGTTGTGTTTTAAAAATGAGAATTTTACAGAAGTATAATTTTTATACTTACATGATGATGTGATAGTACAAGTACTATCTTTTGTGAAATTATTTGCGCAATGATTTCCCTTTTTATGAAAAATTATGCGGATACAAGAATATAGTCGGATTTTAGGGATTTTTCCCGGTTCAATGAGAACATAGACTTGGAACCTAAGAACTTTCCGGTTCTTCGAGAACTTAGACGTTTTTAAGAAACGTTGTTTTGAAATGATTTCGAAGGGAGATCCCTAACGCGGGAAGGACTTCCTCTGATGAATGTCACGTGCACTTAGTGACATGAATAAAGACTCGGCAAAGTCAAACTTGTCTTCTAAGAATATCCTGCCGGGAAAATGAATAAAAATGATTCAATAAATCGTGTTAGTAATCGAAGGGAGCGAGTAGACGTTTGAGAAGTTTTCGGCTTCGAGTTAAGAAGTATATGAACGAAACGACGAAAATCGAGTAATTTGGAATCAAAGTTAAGCGAAATAAGTGAACATTACTTGCGTGTAAGTAATGTAAATGACGTCAGTTCGCGACACGTCATTTCTTTTTTCTTCTCGTTTCATGTTTCAATAGGGTTCGCTTGATCGAACTTTATAAAGAAAAATCGTAGAGTTTATTAGAAGTCGAGCGCGAAGCTTGACTAATTTTTCCATCGATCGCCCGATTCTAGCGACGACAACTGGAACCTAGTTTTCTAGAAAATTATTCTTAAGTTATATATTCCATTTTCTTATGGAATTAAATTCCATATTTCGTCTTGAGCGACAACTACAATTAGTACGAATATCAAGAGTCGTAAACGACAAATTCTTTTGAGAGATGTTACTTTTGAATAAAGTAACATGAACGAAGTAAATATACTTTGTTTTAATAAGTAAAAGTCGTTAAGAGTTAATGAGTTAAGAAATAAAAGAAATAGAGAATTAAAATGAGTAATAATATGGTGGAACAAAAAGAATGAAAATAAAATATTTTATTTTATGAATGTAATGTATATATATATATATATATATATATATATATATATATATATGTTGTTGAGTGCAATTTCTTGAATTGCTAAAAGTCTTAATAGGTGGTTGACTTAAGTGTTGATGTTACAATTGAATAAGGGATATTCATTTTGTAATTTATGTTTCGATGAGATAATTTATTTATTTTTCCTACCTGTTACTGATCCGTGTTACCTTAAAACTTTTGTAGGATGGCTAGAGTTCGCGTTACGGCTCGGAAGAGCCAGCCTTTGGCCTCGTGCGAGCGCACCATAGTTGACATATTGCAGGATGAGTACTACGAGTTCGAGGTAGACTATGGAGAGGAGGATGTAGGACAGATTGTTAGTAACTTTTCTTCAGCCTACTACCCAGTGCGACACCTGATCAGGGAGAGTCAGGCGATACTAGACTTGATCGTACACTTACCGGACGAGTGGCGCGGATGGGCGCACCGTGCGGCATGGTACTTCTTGGGGATTTTCGGCGACGACACGGAGCCGACCGGCAACTACGCCGGATTCGCCCTGTGTGTGCACAGGCGTTTCTTTGAGAGCAGGTTTATGTTTCCCCTTCCATTAGAGCCACACATCCCCTACAGTCACTTTCCAGCCGAGACGGAGCCTGAGCACCTAGACTTAGACCCTGAGTTCTCCGCTCTGTTGGAGTTGCCACCAGACGGTGTACTGGAGGAGGAGTCTGACGCTGAGTTAGAGCAGCCAGAGGAGGACGAGGAGACGGTAGTTACACCAGAGTCACCACTGGTTGGACAGCAGATTGAGGAGTTGATCCCAGGCCCGGGATTTGTAGAGGTTGACGCTGAGACAGCCGCGCTGTTGGGGTTGTCTTCACCGTTTGTGCCTGACGTTTGTGTTAGGATCAAGGGACCGTTGGAGACGAGACTGTACAGAGAGGGGCCAGACCACCGAGAGATCAACGCGGAGCTCGCCGCCATGTTAGAGCTGCCCTCTCCACTCACGCCACTTGAGAAGATCTGCGCGAGGTGGGGAGTAGTCCGACAGCAGATGGAGCCAGGACCGTCCAGGGTCCGTTCTAGGGAGGACTTCGAGTCAGGTTCGGGTTCAGGTTCAGTTCCCGAGCACCTTCTTCCTCTGAAGAAGCGTGCGAGAGAGATCAGCGAGGACTACTTGGTCTCCGACTTGGAGGAGACGGCTTCAGAGGCACCCTCGCCCACCCTGTTTACACTTGACGACGGTTCTACTCTGAGGGTGGACGAGGCACTCGAGCTGGTTTTTGGTTCAGAGTCCGAGGAAGAGGACCCGAAGGAGGATCCGGAGGAGGACCCGGAGGAGGATTCTGAGGAGGACCCTGAGGAGGACCCTGAGGAGGGTTGTTAGGATTTTGCAGACTTCGGGGTAGTTTTTGGACTCGACTGCAGTTTAGTTAGGCAGTGCATCATAGACGTGGGTAAATATCAGTAGTAGTAGTAGCTCTTTGTCCTGTATAGAGTCGGATCAGTAACTAGTTAGTTTTGTAGTACTCTAGTGGATACGAAATTTTATGAATCGTTTCCGTTCTAGTACTTTAGTAGATACGGAGTGCAGCTTGTAGTGCACCCGGTAAATAGTAGGCAGTCAGCCTAGTTTAGACTAATAGTAGTCTAACCCTTTTTGTATAAGTTCTCGTTGGAGGCAAAAGTAATATTCTTTTTGGATGTATATATATATACATGACCCGTGAAGAGGGTTTTTAATCAAGTAAAATCTCTTATGAATCGAGTAATTAAAATCAGAATGTTAAATGAACTCGTGTAACGAGGAAATGAGTTTAACTCGAAAGTTAAAAGATTAATGAAATGATATCGAAGCTATGTTCGATATGTTGTTCCATGAATTTGATTAAGTTGAGAACGAGCTAGTAAGTGCTAAGTGTAATTAACAGAAGAAAACTAATGAGAATTTTCAATTTTTCCCTAGACTAAAGAAAATGCCGCCGAGAAATGTTAACAATAGGAGAGGTCGAAGACCTGGAAGGCCGAGAGGACGTGGTAGACGTCAACCAGAAAATAACCAAGAACAGGAATATGAGCGGAATATCACTCCATCCTCATCTCCACCCCCGTCACCATCACCACCACCTCCACCACCGCCCCGTAGAGATATTGAGGATCTTTTCCTCAAAAGGAACCCTCCACTGTTTAATGGAACTGGTAGCCCTAGCGATGCTGAGCTATGGGTGAGGTCGACTGAGAAAATTTTCAAGCTCCTCAGATGCACTGATGAGGAGAGAATGCTGTGTGTCGCATTCCAACTGACGGGATCGGCAGATTACTGGTGGGAGGCAAGACAGAAGGTGATACCTGCTGAGCATCTGGCTCGTTTTTCGTGGGAAGAGTTTAAGGAGATTTTCTTTGACAAGTACGTCCCCAAGACGTATAGGGCACAGAAAGAGGCCGAATTTTATAATCTGAAGCAGGGAAAGCTGACTGTGACGGAATATGACGCCAAGTTCTGCGAGTTGTCGAGGTATGCGCCGACATTGGTCGACACTGAGGAGAAGCTATCAAAGAAATTTCAGGGAGGTTTACGTCATGAATTGGGAATCGCTCTGGCTAGTCATGGAGGACTAGGTTATACAGACATACTGGGAAGAGCACTGGAAATGGAGGTCGTCGTGCCTGATGAGAAAAAGATTGTACCAACTGCGTCAGCACCAGCGCAGAGTCAGAATCGAGGCTACTACAACAACAACAGTAGCAACTACCAGGGGAAGTGAAAATGGAAGGGAGGAGGTAGCGGAGGCTACAGTCAGGGTTACAACAACCAGGGAGGACAAAAAAGGGGCTATCAGTAGCCTGCCAACAACAACAACAATGGCAAGAGGCCGTGGCAGGGAAACAACCAATCGGGGTTGTTCATTCAGGGGAACAAGCAGAACTCGCCGTGGAAAGGCAATAATCAGCTGAACCAGCCGCAAGGGCAACAGAGGAATTTTAACCAGGGAACGAATAACCCAGGGAGGGTTACCATCCCTGTCTGCCCGAAGTGCAACCGAGCCCATCCCGGAGTCTGCCAAATAGGCACCCCCAACTGTTTCAACTGTGGACAGAAGGGACACATGAAAAAGGACTGCCCTAAACTGCTTCAAGCAGTACCCCTCCGAGCCATCCAAGCACAGCCGCAGCAGCCGCCTATGAACCAACAGCAGTTTCAGCAGCATGCACAGCAGCAACAGAATGCGAGGGCATGCGCTATCAAATAGGGCGGTCAGCGCAAAGGAAAAGGCAATCTAGCAGGTGTGGGAAAACTCCACAACATCCCCATTAAGATACTGTTTGATACTGGCGCATCGCATTCTTTCATTGTTGGCTCGTGTGCCGATAACTTAGACATCAAACCTGTAAGAGCTGCACAATCTATGAGAGTAGCCACACCTTCAGGAGAGATCACTACTTCCACGCATGTTTGCTCTAACCTAGAACTAGAAATCGGAACTCATAAGGTTATAGCGAACAACCTAAATGTTATGATAATGTGGGACGTAGATATAATCCTAGGAATGGATTGGTTGTCAGAGAATTACGCCACGATTCTCTGCAACGAGAGAAAAATTTCTTTTCAGCCACCGGGTAAAGAACCGACCGAATTCCACGGAATTTCAATGGGTAGAGGCGTACCAATCATATCAGCCCTTCATGCCACGAAAATCATGAAGAAGAAAGGTACCACAGCCTATCTTGTGTACCTAGTTGGAGAACCAGGAGCCGAGAAGACCATTCGGGACGTAAAAGTCGTGAACGAATATGAAGATGTTTTTCCGGAAGTGCTACCGGGATTGCCACCAGATCGTCATGTGGACTTCACGATCGATTTAGAACCAGGAGCAACTCCTAAGTCTAAAGCCCCTTACAGAATGGCACCGAAGGAACTGGAAGAGCTCAAAATCCAGTTACAGGAATTACTAGATCTTGGTTTTATCAGGCCAAGCGTCTCACCTTGGGGAGCACCCGTGCTTTTCGTTAGGAAAAAGGACGGATCGATGAGAATGTGCATCGATTACCGAGAACTGAACAAGATCACTCTCAAGAACAAATATCCTTTGCCAAGGATCGAAGATCTGTTCGATCAGCTCAAGGGTGCAGGAGTCTTCTCCAAGATAGATTTGAGGTCAGGGTATCATCAGCTCAAGATCAAACCTGAAGATGTACCTAAGACCGCTTTTAGAACCCGATATGGCCATTACGAATTTTTAGTAATGCCATTTGGTTTAACCAACGCTCCAGCCGTATTCATGGACCTTATGAACAGAGTTTTCCACCCCTACTTGGATGAATTTGTTTTAGTATTCATCGACGACATCCTCGTTTACTCTAAGAATGAGACGGAGCACGAGGAACATCTACGGATAGTGTTGGAAACACTAAAAGCTGAGAAACTCTACGCCAAATTCAGTAAATGCGAATTTTGGCTGAAGGAAGTAATGTTCCTTGGACACATAGTATCGACAGAAGGAATCAAGGTGGATCCAGCCAAAGTAGAAGCAGTGCACAACTGGAAGTCACCAACAAGTCAGAACGAGATCAGAAGTTTCTTGGGATTAGCTGGTTATTACAGAAGGTTTATCGAGGGATTTTCTACAATCGCTCGCCCGATGACGCAACTGCTTAGGAAGGATACCAAGTTTAAGTGGACGGATGAGTGCGAGAAGAGTTTCCAAACTCTTAAGGAGAAGTTAACTACAACGCCAGTACTAGCACTTCCAGACACAAACAAAGAATATGTGGTTTACACAGATGCATCAAAAAATGGATTAGGTTGTGTCTTGATGCAAGACAGACGAGTAATAGCTTATGCTTCACGACAACTTCGACCTCACGAAGTTGAGTACCCAACCCACGATTTAGAACTCGCAGCCGTAGTGCATGCGCTAAAGATTTGGAGACACCATCTCTATGGTGTAAGAGTTGAGATATTCACTGATCACAAAAGTCTGAAGTACTTTTTTGAGCAAAAAGAACTGAACATGAGACAAAGACGATGGCTCGAATTAGTCAAGGATTATGACTGTGGAATTAACTACCATCCAGGAAAGGCTAATGTGGTAGCAGACGCACTGAGTCGCAAGGCTCCAACGAAGTTAGGATGCCTTTTTGTAGAAGAAGAAACTTTAATACGAGAATTCGAGAAGATGGATATCAGAGTGCTTGACACGCCAGCAACGATAACAAGTCAGATAGCAGCATTAGAAGCTACACCAGATTTGAGAGAAAGGATCATCAGTGCTCAAAGAAAAGACGAGTCAATGGAAAAGTTACGAGTGAGAATAAGAACAGATAAGCCAGAAGGATATTTTGAAGCACCTGACAATGCGATACTTTATGAAGGCAGGATTTGTATTCCTGATAACAACAGTGAATTGAAGAACGAGATCTTGAGTGAGGCTCACGATACGCCTTACACAGCACATCCAGGAAGTACAAAAATGTACTAGGATTTGAGAAGAAACTTTTGGTGGAATGGAATGAAATAAGACGTTGCCTCGTTTGTAGAAAGATGCCTAGCATGTCAGCAAGTTAAGGCTTTGCACCGACGACCGTATGGATTACTACAACAGTTGGATGTCCTAGATTGGAAATGGGAAGGCATAGCTATGGACTTTGTCACAGGCTTGCCTAAGTCGAGAAGAGGAAAACACAACAATTTGGGTGATAATAGATAGACTTACGAAGTCAGCTCACTTCTTACCGATTAAGATTACATATGGATCAGAGAGACTAGCTCAGTTGTATGTCAGAGAGATTGTACGTCTGCATGGAATACCGAAGGTCATAATATCAGACAGAGATGCTAAGTTTACCTCGAGATTTTGGATGACGATACAGAAAGAGTTGGGAACAGAGCTAAATTTCAGTACAGCATTTCACCCACAGACAGATGGGCAGTCAGAGAGAACGATTCATATTTTGGTCGACATGTTGAGGACAGTGGTTTTGGACCGAGGCGCGAATTGGGAAGAAATTCTACACTTAGTCGAATTCGCCTACAACAACAGCTATCAGGCCACGATAGGAATGGCACCGTTTGAGGCTTTGTATGGAAGGAAATGTAGATCGCCGCTATATTGGGACGACGTAGGTGAGAGAAAGAACCTAGGCCCAGATGCGATAAATGAGATGATTGAGATAGTTCGACAGATTCGAGATAGAATGAAAGAAGCACAGAGCCGACAGAAGTCTTATGCCGACGATCGTCGAACCAACCTTGAGTTTGAAATAGGAGATAAAGTTTTTCTTAAGATATCCCCGACCAAGGGAATCCTTAGGTTCGGAGTAAAGGGTAAGCTAAGACCCAGGTTTATAGGACCTTATGAAATCCTCGAGAGAATAGGACCCGTCGCTTATAGATTGGCCTTACCGCCAAGCCTAAGAAGCGTTCATAACGTTTTTCACGTTTCTCAGTTGAGAAAATATGTTTATGATCCTAAGCACGTTATTAGTCAGCAAGACGTAGTTCTTGAATCTGACCTAAGCTATGAAGAAAAGCCGATATCGATTTTGGATAGAAAAGTTCAAGAATTAAGAACCAAATCGATACCAATAGTTAAAGTGCTATGGAACCACCACGGGCAAAAAGAAGCCACGTGGGAACTCGAGGAGAAGATGAAGGAGCGATATCCTCATCTTTTTACAGAAGGTATGCAAATTTCGGGACGAAATTTTTTGTAAGGGGGGTAGGATGTAATGCCCCGTAAATTCCTTACGTTCTTAAAATTTTAAAGTTAATTAAATAAATGGCTTTGCACGCCTAAGTTTACGATTTTGAATTCTAAGACTAACGGTCGAATCCGTTTCTGAAAATAAATTATAGAAGTCAGCTAGCCGACTACTGTATTTAGGGTTAGCGCGTACGAAAAGTTTTTAGTTCGTAAACTCAGAACGGAAAACCGTCTGATTTTTACGTTCACGAAATCGCGATACGAACTCGCCCGAGAAAGTTCGTTTTTATGATTTTCCGGACGAAACTCGGACTGTGTCGTCCCGAGTTTTTGTCAAAATAATTTTTGTAAATTTATTTTTTTCCGATTAAGTTTCGTACGTTAGAATTTTAGGTCAAATCGAATCGCGACGATTTTGTGCCGAGCAACGTTTTTCGTCGAACGTTTTCCGTAACGTCGGATGGCGCCGGAAAAACACGTATCCCTCCTAAAATCTCTATGGCAGCCGACATCCCTTTTCAAATTAGAAGACATGCATGTTTGATAATGTCTAATGAAGTGACACCTTACCTAGTTGCTATTCACACTTTCCACCTTTCACCTTATATCATATTTTAACAATTAAAACAACCCATTTCCTCCCATTTCATCTCCAAAAATCGGCAGCACCTCCTCCATTCCATCATCTTCTTCATCTCATCATTCTCCATTGAAGACAAGCTCCAAGAACAAGAAGAAAACTCACAAGTCTCAATCTCTCCATTCAAACCACTTAAGTTCTTCATTAATTCTTAAGGTAATTCCCTCCTCTATAATCCTATCCAATCATCTTTCTTTTCTTTCTCATTTCTTCTTGATCGAAAATCTAGAGTTTTGGAATGGATGATTTGATCTTGGAATAATGAAATTAGATGTATTAGATAGGATAATTAGGGATTAAAATTGAACAAAAATAAGAACCCTAATTCTATCCTTAATACCGAAATTTAGGCTTCATAATAGGATTTTTTTAGTTTTCTTCAATTAATGATGAAATCATGCTTAAGAGATGTTTAATTAGTGATTAGAACAAAGAGGAATCAAAAGCCCCATGTTTTTGTGAAATTCAATTAGGGTTTGAATGTTGAAATTGGGGGTTTATGCATGTTAGTTGATTTTAGATTTCTAATTGATCAATTGATGATATAAGAGGTTGATTAGTGAATAAATGTTGTTAATTGGAGAAGAAAAACACCCTCTTAATGTATGTAAGAAAACCGAAATTTATTAAGTGATTAGAGGTTTTCATGTGTTGATGTTAAGTGATGAATTGTTAATGGAATATAGTTGCAATTGATGTGAATTGATAATAGAATTAAATTGAGAATTTTCTAAAAATTTTTGTCGTAACGTAAGAGACGAAGATCATATTATAAGTTGAAATAGAATGATGTTATGAAATGTTTGCATGCATAGAAGTGATTCTCGTTAGATGTAGTTTAACGTCGTAAAATTTGAATGGAATCCGACATCTTTGAAAATCGCGTAAGAGACGAACTTTTAGTCGTAACTAATAACCGAGAAGTCGGATGGGAATTCTATTTGGATATTATTGTTTATGATGGAATTTAGAACAACTTTCTAGTTGACGTCATAAGCTTTCGAGTTGATATAATATGGGCTATAGTTATAGTCGAGAAATAGAACGCGTTTTGAATTTTTGTTGGTTTAGTAATTGTTAGTTAAAATCCGACGTTTAGAACGCCGTGCTTTTGAGCGAGTTTTGAGAAGGAGTTTGTCACGTACGGAAGTACGTGATGATTGCCTTGAGGGTCCAGTTTCTAAAGAAATTGAATACGAGAGCTTAGAACGAACCTAAGACGTTATACGTCGAACCTATCAAGCAATTAGGGTTTTCACGGCAGTTTTGCGACCCTCGCCGGAAACTATAATAACTTCCAGCTCGTTTATCGGATTTGTGATCCGTAAATTGGAGCACAAACTAGACATCCCAATCTTTCCAGTGGTATAGGGCTCATCCCCTGTTTCCAAATCCTCTATTCTGGACAGCCTCCAGAGTTACTGGTTTGCGCAGTGAAATTTCAGTTTCTTGTCTTCTAAGTTGTTTAGTTCGCAACTTAGTTTCTTTCGATCGTTTAAGCTGTATTATCTATCGAATATCTCCCTTCTGACCCTAGAGTCAAGTACAGGACCTTGAGTGATGAAAACCAGTCGAGATCTTATCTCTTATCCTTTCATTAAAGAAGTAATAAACGAGAAATTTCATAAATCGTTCAAAGAACTAAAACGTAAATCGCCTAAGTTGATTCTTTCCAACTTAGTTCCTTATAATTTTTAAAGTCGTATTAAGTTACCGACTACCCTCTCTACTGACCCGAGAGTCGAGTATGAGACCTTCCGAGTTCTAACGAGATTTGAACGAGTCTCGTTCCCGTTTAAGTAAAACGAATCTAGTAAGCGTGCAAATGCCTAAAGAATGAAACAACTAAAACTTTTTTTCGATTCTTTTGATCGATTATCTTTTACGACCCGTGTTAAAGTATTACTTTTTTTTACGATGAAGGAGGAAGCCAGCAGTAGAGACAGGACGGAAGATCCAAAGTTGGAAGCTAGTGCTTATAAGTTCTGTATTTACGAGGTGGGCTTTTATATACAAATAAAACGAGCAATGCTCGGAAAATCTTTCTTTATTGCTTTGATATCTGTGTTTTCAAAGTGATATTATGGCATGAACTGTTTTATGTTTTGTGTGAGTTCTCTTGTACCTATCTGAGTCAACATTCGTGTTTTCCAGATTTAGAGTTAATCTAACTAGATTAACTAACGATCGGCTCTGAGTTAGCTGCTAAGTGCTTTCCAGAGTTAGTGCACTTTGTAAGCTGTGGTGTATGTGATATCCTGTTGAGGGGTACCAGCCACGGTGAATTAGAATTGGTTAAGATTGAACGTAACATTGGTCAGAAAATGCTCGCGCGAGTGATTTATGAGAAAAGAGTCAGAAAATGTTTAGTAGACACGGATTATTTCAATAAAACTCCGATGTGCTACGCTTATGAAATGCCATATTTATCTATATTTATGATTATGATTTCGGCATCGTGCCCACTAAGTACATTTGTACTTAGCCCTGCATTATTTTCTAAATGTGCAGGTTGAAGCGACGGTGAGCGGCGACGATTGGTGTTGAGTTAAAGGATAGGATGCTTAGTTAGAATCCTTCCGCTGCAAAACTCTGAATATCTTTTGAGATGTATTTTTGAACAACTCTGTAGTTAAGTCTGTAATTATGAACTTAGTTTCTTCTATGTACTTCTTTCGAGTAATCCTTAGCGATTAACTCTTCCTTATCTATATTTAAGTCTTGTTTATGTTTTATCGATGCCTTTTCATGTATGTTTAGTCAGTTAGCCCCCTTCTTCCCCGCTTCTTTAATCCAACCCCAGTCGCACCCCGGCTTCTGCCGTCTCTCGGGATTTGGGGCTGTGACATGTGTTGATCATGAAATTATTATGTGATATGTTGATGTAATCATACATGTTGTTAAGTATAAGAAAAACAAGTTGCATGTTAAGTTTTTGAAGAAAATAAATTGTGATAATATAGAAGATTGGATGTTTTAATGTTATAATGTGTGCTAAAGTATTAGTTGAAATCATAGATGAAAAGAGAAATTTTTGTAACAAAAGAATGAAGTTTAAAAGCTTTTAAAAATATTAAGAATTGAAAAATGCATAAAAAGATATGTCTAATAAGTGTTCTTGTAATAAAACTTAAAGATTTGAATTTTTAATAAACTAAATCAAAAAGAAATTTTATAATTAAACTAATGAGATAAACTAGTTTTTCTAAAAATGTTTATTGAAAAATAAAGGAAATTGTAAAGTAAGAAAGTGGTTTTAAGTTAAGAACAAAGAAGAAAGATTTATTAAATAAATAAACAAGAATTGAGAAAATCGAGTTAAAAAGAATTAATTAATAAGAAGTAAAAAGAAGTTTTAATCGAATGGAGAAAAGATGCTAGACGAATTAAGTTAAACACTCGTATAGTTAATCAAGAAAATAATAGAATAAGATGTCGAGTAATGATTTTGAAAGAAATTAATTAATCGAGTAAGTGCTTTCAAACCGTGCGAATTGAAAATAAAACAAGAAGAATTGTCGAGTTAATAATTGGAAAAATAATAATTGAGTTAAAGAATAAAAATCGAGTTAGAAATGGAAAGAAAATTCCAATTTTATAAGAGTTTATTAATAATTAAAGAGAATTTGTTTTAATTGAGTAAAAGTTTATAAAATACTTCATAAGATAACGAATCAAAGAAAAGCGTTGTCTATAAATTAAGAAAAGATAAAGTATGTTGTTTGAGTCTTTATGAAAAGAAATGCATAATCGAGTTAAGTTCTAATGTTTAAATTGAATAAATGTTAATGTGTCTTGAAATGTGTTTGAATTAATTGAATTTGTTATGTAATTGATGAATAAGTGTTTAAATGCATGATGTTAGTTGTGATGTGAAGAATTACTAAATTATCTGTATGCAAAATGATTGAGCTATTGATTGTTAAATCGAGAATTAATTTAGTTTTAAAAGAAAACTCGAGTAATGGAATGTAGATAGACGACATTTCATAATCAAAGCGAGAAGTGTTAAGACATTGGTTTGTAATATTAGCCAATCATCGAGTAGAGTTAATGGTTTAAAGACGAGAGCGCGAGATCCTTTAGAAAAGTTAAAGTGAAGAGAAAAACGACTCAAATAGAAGTCCTTCAGTTGAGTCCAGCGCCTTTTTGTCCGTCTTTGTGTATCTTATTTTTCTTTATCGATGTCGAACTGTGAAGGATCGAGCCGGACGGATCATTAAGCAAGGACAAATAGCCCTTAAACCGCCTAGCTAGAATCTTCGGAAGTCAGGTGGGCTTTTCTGAACCAAAACAATCGATGAAAGTTATTATGCTATTAAATGTTGTTATGATTAATTTTTTAAATGCGATTGACTTGCCGTTTTTATTGAAGTTTGGTATGTGTTATTATCTGTTTAGTTAAGATGTTATTATCCTGTGAAAGGCAGGAAACCCACGTGTGGTATGTTGATGCAAGTTTCCGCTGCAACTCTTTTGAATTGATGTCTGTTGATACTTATACTTTAATACTTATGTTTTTTATTCCGAGTGTTGTGCTCGATGATTTTGAATACTTGTTGAATTCTTAACTTTTTGACTTGTGCTTCCGAGCGACGGGCTCGTTGACTTTAAACGTTTTGTTGAATCTGGTTCTCTTGACTTGGTATATTTTCGCACTCTCGTTTTGTTGAAATCTTACCCCGTCAGTATGAAATTCTTATCATACTCTTGTGTATATGTGACTTTGAAATGCTTGGTTATTATTTCATTATGTCTTTAAAAGCCTTATTCGATTGCTTTGCTTTTCATTAATGTTTCCCCGAGCATGTTCCCCGTATTTGAGTTGATTGTTAGTTGATTAGATTGTGTTATTGTTCGTAAGTCGCACCTCGAGAGTCGGGGCGTGACATTATCTTACCTTAATTTCTATCCTACTATCTCGTAATCTCTATCAAGATAACTTTTTTATTAAGAAATTGCTACAAATTGGAACAACATTTGCTACATATCTACTGCAAAATCATTATAGTCCCACAAAATACATAGATAGCAAATCAGGATGCATTCCTTCATAAATTCCTAAATGAGCCACATAAGCTATTACCATGCAACCCCAAGCCAATCAAATCATGATACATAGATAGCAAATCAGGATACTTTCCTTCATAAATTCCTAAATGAGCCACATAAGCTATTAGCTTATTACCACCAATTCAATGATATTGTTAACCTGTTTTTATGCATACAGCAAGAATCCTCACATCACAACATAATACTAATTAAATTAAGGCAAAATAATACCCAACATTGTTGCTCCATAATAGTCAAGTTAGAAAGGAAATGGACCGGCTTTTGTTGCTGATAAAGCAGCAACAGGAAAAGAATCACGTCCGTTTGCTACACATAAATTCAAAACAGAAATTAAATGTCAGGGTTTAAGGCCACTAACTAAACTTCAAAACACAATTGAAAATATACCAGAGTAGACAGCTTCTGATATTTCATATACATTGGGTAGAAAAAGAGATGTCCGGCTTTTTCTGGATGTTTGACGCCAAGGCGAATGGAGCTAATAAAAAAAAACAGGAGTTATATAACTTCACAAAATAAATTATTAAAAGTCATGAAAATAGATAGTGGTAAACCTTCCATTTCTTCTAGCTTCATGGTACCATTTAGTGAATTCTTCGAACAGTGTGTCCGTGCATTTCTTCATTGGGTTGTACATGATTACTCTATTATCACAGGGTGCAACTTCCTCCATCGGTTGCATTTCTTCCTCCACCGGGTGCATTTCTTCCTCCACCAGCTACTTTTCCTCCTCCAACAGGTTTGATTTGATCATGCATTGGCCGTTCGGTTGAGTCTTCACTGAAGCAGATACATCGCTCGAGGAGGTCACAATCACGGGATTGGATCGAGTGTTCGGCCTAAGGCGTATAGGTGCATCTGGAATTGAATTGTGGCTGCGAGGGTTCTCAAAGAGAACACAGTTCCACTCCATCACGGTAGAAGGTGGAGTACCGAAAGAGAAAGTAGTAGCTTCTTGGATCAGGCAATCAACGAGGTCGTTTTCATCAAAGCTTTCAACACCAACTGAGGTGGAATGGTCTCCATCATAATGAGTCTCGTCGATTGGATCGATATTATCACCGAAAGTGAACTTGTGAACAACTTTGGCCTCCACCTTTGGCACTTCTTCTCCGGGGCTGAAAAGACCCTCCTCGACTGCTCCAAGTCCAAGCGTTGATTTGATCTTGCCACTTGGAGTTTCAACCTCCGTCCTCGGCGCAGTAGCTGGAGGCATGCCGGGAAATGCACACGGATGCACAAACTTCCTAATGAATTCCATGATTTGTAGTATATTTTCGCTCATTTCGGAAGTAGTGCACTCAATCTTCTCAATTCGGCCAATAACAGCCATCTGGACAGCACGGACCAATTTCTAATGGAAAACATTAAATTAGCCAGAGTTAGTATATGAAATAAAATAGGAGAAATAGGGACAAACAATGTATTTTCATATTACCGCTTCATCTGTATGAGTGGTGATGGATGGCACAGACTCTTAGTTCCATCAATAGAATTCATGTTGCCACTGTCATGGCAAAATCCTTTCTCTTCATGACGAACTTGACATTTCCCTTTGAAACACAGCAGGTAATTCCTTCTCATAGTTTTATGATTGGGAGAATCAGCATTGGGGTAAGAGATCTTCCTCTTCACAGACTTCGGCTGACCGTCACGTTGTCCACGATCAGAGAAGATGGACTCGATCTTCTCATCGTTGATGTACACTGCAAGAGGTCTAAGAGAAATCTTCTCTTCCAGAGAGGCATCAATTGGTTGCTGCAAACAACAAAATTGACAAATTGAACAATCTCAAAAGATACTTCACTTTTAAAAATTAAAACAAGTCAATAAATTGGGATTAAAATCTCACCACAACCAATTCAGGATCATCCAACCAACTCTTCACTTTTACATAACGATGCACACCGACACTTTTCCAACGTAACACACGAGGAAAAGTTACTGACCAGTTCAAAACATGCTTTGCCATTAAGTTTCCAACAGTAGACATGATCTCGTAAAACCAACACTGTAGAGCAAAGAGAAAGCCACAAATATCAAATGTCGACTTTTCCTTGTCCCTAGAATTCACCTTTGGCATCATCAGATCACAGGCATTGAACAAGGAGTTGCAGAGGTAGTTATATGCAACCAAACCCCAAGGGTAAACATTAAATGCTTCCACATTCTCGGCAAGATGTATATACCGCTTGTCGAGTGTCTTTTCGTTGTTGTCACGAGGCAACAGGACTCCATAAAGGAACAGAAGTAAAGCAAGCTGCAAGCACGTTTCTCCATTTCCCTTGTTCAAAGAGCATGCATTGTTAAATGCTTTCTTAACATCGGCAAACTTGATTAGATTACGGTCATCAAAAACATGCTTGTGCAACTCAGATTCCACTAGGGTTCCACAATTGGACCAAATTTCAGGCCCGTGATCAAGTAAAAATCTCTCTTGCTGAATTCCACACTGGTGTTGTTGAATGAGAAGACAGGAACACCAATACTGCGCTTTGACTCACTGAGATTAAGCATAGCATGAAAAAGTAACTGGAGCTGGAAATTTACTGAACCATAAGCTAGATTCAGTAATGGACCGAAACATGACTTGTTAAACTCTTCCAGTGTTTCACCCTTCAACCTATCTCTTATTAGCTTCACAACATCCTTGGTGTGACACTGTGCGGATATGCTGGCTCCTACTACAAATTAATCATCAAAGAATGATGCATCCATATGAGAAAGTAGCTAGGATACTAAGTTCAAAATCTAATATAAACAGAGCTAAATTCAAAGAGGATGCATACCAAGACCATCATTTCTACCCTAATATATACTAACACCATCACAAGCTGCTAAATTATTGGTTGAGTTCAAGAAGGTCAATTATAATTCCCAAATGAACTACTCTCACACACATGCATCATGTAGATATAAAAGGTACAGACAAATGAACGAAAAAGACAAAAAAAACATAAACCCTAAACCATATAAAAGCTCTAATTCCACAAAACCCTAGATCATCATAAAATAAAAGCCTGTAACATCCAGTTCCATTCAAAATTAAGATCCAGTTTCCATTCAAAACTAAAAACTCCTATTACAAAGTTTCACACCAGAAACAGAAAACTACATAATTTCAACATGCAAAGCAACATCAGTGAGAAACTACATAAACTTGAAAATCAAAATAATTAACAAACTAGATAAGGTATTCACACTTTCAAACCTAATTTTTACAAAATGTTGTAAGCATTTCTGGATAATTTAAGCCGGATTTTACATTTCTTTTCACTTCTCATCTTCGGGTTGCGGAGATTCCAAGGAAATTAGAGCAGTAGCACACTAAATCAAAAGGGAGAGAATACAATTAGAGGATGAATACAAGATTTAACCCAAAATGCATGTAAACAAATAAAAAAAATCTGTGGAAAGGAAGGTGGAGAGAGTTCGAAAATGGGAGATAAAAATCGGCCACCAGTGGCTCGGCATGCCACTGTGCAGCGGTGTCATACCTTCTTTCTTCTACAACGCGGCCTTCGTCGTCGCTTTCCCGCTGCAGTCTACTCTTCTAACCTTTCAGTTCGACTTCGGAGAGAAGATTGGAGCTTCGGCAGCCATCTTGGAGCTTTGGTGAGTGAGTGAGGGAAATTTTGAAAAACATTAATGGGAAAAACCAGTGAATGAGGATGAGGACAAAAGAAAAGAAAAGAAGGTAATTTGTCCTATTATCTCATTTTTTAATCTAAGAGTACTGCATGCATTTAATGGTGAATGACTAATTAAAAATTAAATCTAATAATTAAGTTTAATTAATAATAATTCACAAACTATGTTATTTTGTACCTCCATCGAAATAATTAGAATTGGAAAAATTCACTTAATATAATTATTTTACAGCTATTGTTAAAATATTAAAATTATTTGACCAATTACTAAGGAAATTGATTTAACCATGGTTTCAATATTTATCAATTGGCCAACATAGTACAGTACCAGTGATTTGACATTACAAAAATTAATATTTGACCATATTTTAATTATAAAGAATAGATGTTAAATCATACATATTAATTATAAAGAATATTATAATCAAACTTTTAATATTAATTATAAACGTCTATTATTAATTATAAAGGATATTATGAATGTTAATATTAATTACACAGAATATAAAACGTGTATCCGTAATCAATATTAATTATAATGATATAATTGCATAATATTAAAATGTTTATCCTTAATCAATATTAATTATAATGATAAAATTGCTAAATTATTTAATCAAACTTAAACAAACTTAATTTATACATAACACATTTTTTTTATCGTTAAACACTAGCCTCCTTCAATTTCATAAGCAAGTCTAATTAAAAATCGCATTTAGGGATATTAAGTAATAATAAAATTATATTTCTTCGTTAATTATATATTAATTAAGTAATTATATACATTTAAAATAAAAATCGGTCATCTACCCACCAACAATCATATCCTGAAATCTATTTCATGCAGCCAAAAGATTTGCCTCATACAACGTATCAAACTTTAATTAGATTAAAATAATTAAATTAAAAAAAATGAAATAAAAGAAATTCAAATTTTTTTCCCCCTATTTTTCTCCTCCTTTAGTGCATGGCATGCTGGAACTTTTCAAAATTGATTTATGACTGTCAATGTGTACCTCGTTTTAATGTATCCACATTTTTGGTAACATTTTAAATAGTCATCATTATATTACTAAAAGAAAAACGATTATTACTTTGAAAAAATCCTATGTGGCACTTTTTATATTCATCCATTCATATTTATCTAAATTCTCAAATTTTTGAATTTTTAAATGTAAAATAATAGGTCTTAAATATCTATACTAAAATCTTGTGTATATTTATCTAAATTCTCAAATTTTTGAATTTTTAAATGTAAAATAATAGGTTTTAAATATCTATACTAAAATCTTGTGTCTCACATCGGTTTCTCAATGAAACTTTACCTATTGAAAAGCCTATAAATACCTAGAATTAATGTGTATTTTCTTATATTTTGCTCCACCAGTTTTATTTGATCAATTTATTTATTAATCGGCTGAATAAATAACTATATTTTATAGTTTAATTTAATTTAATTTGGTCAATTTATTAATTGGCCGAATAGATAATTATTTTTTGTAGGAGTTTTATTTGACTAATTTATTTATTAATCGGCCAAATAAATAACTGCTATATTTTTATAGTTTAATTTAATATAATTTGATCAATTTATTAATTGACCGAATAGATAATTATTTTTATTAGGGAACCAATTTATTAGTTGACAAAATAAATGGTTCCAAAATAGTTTGGATAATTTATTGGTTGACAGAATAAAATTTGGAAATACTCTAATATTTTTTATTTAATTTGATAAAAAATAAGTAATTTCTAATTTGTCAATTAATTAGGTAGACGGGCCAATTCCCAACTGACGGGTACCTCAACTCGGAATCTCACGTGACACATTTTCATTCTTTATTCTTATTAATTTTAAAATTTTCATTTTATTCATTTTTTCATGTATTTTCTAAAATCTAGATACGTCATAAATTGTGCATTTATAAATCAAAAAATCGTGGTCAGCGGGTCAATTCTGATCCGGAACCGTGGCGGTAGACGAGCCAATTCCCAACCGACACTCGAGACATTTTTCATTTTATGCTTTTTCCCCATGTATTTTCTAAAATCTATATTCGTCATCCATGAAATACTTTTTACGTTATTTATAGTTTGGTTTCCAACTTTGCATAATTTATAATTTTAATTAACGAATATTACTATACGATTAAGGACGATAACGAACAGTACAATCATTATTTTTATTAAATTTTTAGATCTATATAATTCTAAATAATTTTTTTAAATTACGCACTTATAAATCAGAGTCGTGGTCAACGGGGCAGTTCCGATGCAGAACTGTGGCGGTAAACTAATATACGGATTTTTTTCAGCCAGGAACACAAATGACTAATTTTATAATCGGATTTTAAACAAGTACGAGTATATAAATTTTAAACAAGTTTGAATAATCCTAAACACATCCTCTCAAATTGTTTGAATAATCATCTTCGTTGGAAAACGTAGAATATGTAGGAAAATTGGCAGAAAAATTACTAACGATTTATCAACGAGTCAATTCCGACCAATAATCGTGCGTGTAGATGGGCCAATTCAGTACTTGCGGGACAACTTTTTTTTTAATATATTATATAATTTTGAACTCATAAAATTAAGAATATTTATGGTCAACTTTTATCTTATATCTAAATAATTTTATGAATCACAATCATTCCACATAAAATTTTGTAGAAAGGAAAAACTACCAAGTTATAGTGAAACAATTCTTGAAGTTCTATTCTCAGTTAAAAAAGTTATTCTCGAAGCTGGTAAAAAAAAAACGAATGTCATCATTTATTTTTCTATGAATATATTTGAAAGATGATTATTTATATAATACTACAATTTATAATTAAATTTTTATTTATTAAATATTGTGTGAATATTTTTGGAATATAGTTTTGCATATAATTAAATATTAATTTCAGGTAAAAAGAAAACAAATGTCATCATTAATTTTTTTGTGAATATATTTGGAAGATGATTATTTATATAATTTAAAATCAGTATTGTAGTCAATAGGCCGGTTCCAGGTCGGAACCGTCGGGGTAGACGAGATGATTGTGAACCGGTGGTTTAACTTATTTTTTTTCTTAATCTTGTGTTAAATTCATAATGTGGGGTATTTAGGGTCACTTTCATCTTATAGACAATCTTAACATTCATAGTATTATTCGCTATCTATATATCTCTTTTATCTCTCTCTCACTACCTGCTCCTTCCCTTGCCTCTTACTCTTCATAAAAAAGCTAAAAAATTCAGCTTAAGAGTCACTTTCCTTTGAGAGAGAAATATATTTTTGCCCACATCGGTTTTGTAGAAGAACAGAGCTTTAACAATTATCGAAAGTAATGAAATTATATTAGTTATAATTTTTAACAAACATAACTATATGGGTTTGAGACGTAAACATGTGATAAAATTACTTTTTAATTGAATTTGAGATGTGTTCAAGGGATATAAATTCTAAGCGAGTTTAGTAGATTGCATAATCGAATTATTTAACGCTAAAATAATTAATAAATAATATTTTTTTAATCTATCATATATTAGTACTATTTAATAATTTTATTAATTTTGATAATTTTTCGTCGATTTTCGACGGGTTATACGCTAATTGATTATATATGGATGATGGCCCTCTTGAGAATGAATATTCCAATACTTGTTTTGCACATTAGAAGTGAGGCCTTAATTGTCGCAACATTCCTGTAATGTTTTGTAGCACGTGTTACTTTTGCTTTAGGCTAACCACAACGCGGCTCGAGCAAGGGTGCTGGAGTCGGGATCGAGCATGCGGGTGCTCGAGAAAGCTGCGTGGCGGGGTGCAAGTGCTCGAGCAGTGCTCGAGCGGAGGTGGGGGGGGGGGGGGGAAGCCGAGGTGAGAGAGAAGGAGGGGAGGAGGGGAGGAGGGGAGGTGGCGGCGACGGCGACGGGTGGCAGAGGCAGGGGAGGAGGGGAGTGGCGGTGGTGGGGGAGGAAAGGAGAGGAAGAAGAAGAATCTACAGTGCTGGATTTGTTTTTTTTTTTTTTTTAATAGTTAAATTTCAGCAAAACAATTTTTTTTTTTGATAAATATTTGATTTGTAAATATTTATAAATATTTGATTTTTTTTATTTGTAAATGGGGAATTGTTTAATATTAAAGATAGAACACCCTTAGAATGCAGGGGTAGAGTGCTCTAAGGGTGCTCTAGTACTAGAGCAACCCTTAGAGCACCCCGATAGCCTTACAGCAGCAGACTTGCACTAAAAAGTAACGTTACTAAAAATTAATTATGCTTTCTGCTCCAATAAAATAAATACATATATTATGCTATAAGCGCGAGACTAAAATAAATTTCATTCCTCTCTTTGAAAAAAAAAACTACACCAAAATCGCATTAATTTTTTATAGTAAATTATTTTATTTCATTTCTAGAGAAGCCTATTTTATCCGGATCATCTTATAGACTTAATAAACTTTTTTTAGGTAGACTTAAACAAAGTTTAATCACAATTAAAGTGTTTATAATGGTGGCTTATGTTTTTTTAGGGGTGGATAGTGGCTTAGTTAATATAATGGTACTTTTTTTTTTTCAAATGTCGTTAAAGGATGAAGTATTAGAGAAACTAGTTATTGAATATTGATAGCTCTAAATGCTTATGTTAAATTTTCCCCTCCATAATTTGCGCAGTAAAACTTGTCTGTTTAAGCAGCATTGCAGCATACATGATCTACGTTCTTTTCATTCTACCCTTCCTCAAATACTTTTGTAATTTAATAATTATTGTATGTATACATTTATAATAATAATTAATAAGTTATGTAGGTAATTTCTCTATTTTCTTGATAGGTATATTTCCACGGCATAAGACACTTACAAAAGAATCGGAGGGACTACTTTTTTTTTGGAAAGAACATTTCCAACATTATTCAAAGTTTGGATCAACTAATAAATATATAACACTCTCTTAATTTTAAGTCGATGAAGTCTAGCTAAAGTGGTAAAGTTGAAGCAACACGCGAGTCTTCTTAGCAAGTAGATTTTTTAGATTCAATTTCTGTTGCTTGCAATATAGTATATTTTCCATTTTATTTTATAGTATAAAGGTCCACTTACGTGATGGTGTAGTGATTTATTTAATAATAAATATATATTTTGTATGATTCTAAAAAAGTAGCAATTTTAAATTGAAAGTTTGAGTCAACTAATAAATCTAGAGAATATATAGTAAAATAACCACAATAAGGATTAAAACCCAATATATAGTTCACCTTCTTCAAAAACACAAATTATAGTCATTATTTGTATTTTAGGATTTAACTACCCTCACTAACCCGAATCCAATGCCAAACCCGCTCCATTTCAACTGACCCACTCAGGTTTTTTTCTTTGTTTTTTTTCTGTTTTTTTTTTATATTTTCCAGTTTTTATTTTCTATTTTTTTTATTTCCAGATTTTTTTCACCTCTTTTTTTTTTGTTTGCCACTTCATTTTTTGTTTGTCTCTTCGTTTTTTGTTTGCCGCTTCTTCTTTGGTCAAGATTCGAGCGAGGGGAGCCGAAGAAATTCAAATTGTTGTCTGACGATTATCCTTATATTAGTACTCGGAGCGAAGGCGGAGCCATAAAATTGGAGCCGAAGGCGGAGCCGCAAAATCGGAGCAGTATAACTTATCGTGTTCAAAAGTAGACATTGTCGTGACGTAATGTAATGATTGTGAAAGTTTGGTAGTTGGCACTAATGACTATATTAGTGCCAAAAGTACCAACAGAAAGCACAAAAAAATACTAGTAATTTGGTACTTTGACACTAATGACAATATTAGTGCCAAAAGTGCCTACAGAAAGCACAAAGAAAAATAGTAATTTGGTACTTTTACACTATTGATCATATTAGTGCCAAAAGTGTCAATATAAAGCACAAAAAGAAAGTAATTTGGTACTTTAACACTAATGACACTATTAGTGCTAAAAGTGTCAACAAAACACACAAAGAAAAATACTAAGTAATTTGGTAATTTGACACTAATGACTATATTAGTGCCAAAAGTACCAATAAAAAGTAAAAAAAAAAACGTAAGTAATTTGGTACTTTGGCATTAATAACCATATTAGTGCCATAAGTACTCGTATCCGACCCGACCTGTGCCCTAACTCGACCCGTACGCCCTTCATTAAAAGTATTTTTGTCCTAAATTAAAAAAAATAACTAAATTTTGTATTTTTGAAGAGACTGGACTAATATTTGTATTTCATTACTCAATATGACTATATCAAAAGTTTACTCATAAATCTAATACACTTTTAAATTTAGCATACTAGCATTTCAGTACCTAAGTAATTTTTCTTTATATCAAATCTAGAATAAAAAAAATATCCGAAAAAGTCTAAACATTTGCCAAAAAATAATCACAAGGAGTTGATGCGAATCTGCATATACATACTTCAAGACGTCAACCGCCCATCAACCTTGACTCTTACAAAATAGATAGATGCGAAATTGAGAACCATTTAACTTAGCAATCTTATCCCAAAGTTCCAATCATTATCTTTTGTCCTAATTTCAATATTCTGTCTCTCTCGATTTGGATTCGGTGTTTCAACATTATGCACTCTCCTTTTCACAACTAAAGATTCATTAAAATTTAGCATACTTTTGAAATATGATTTAACTTATACACCCACTACTAAAATCAAATGTTGATTATTATTAATTTTCAGCCTAATATGTATATGCAAAAGGACGAGATTTTTGTTAAGAACATAAACACCTTAAGACAAACACAACATGAAGGTGACACAATTTCGTCATTCGTATTCATATGATATGATACGATATGATAAATTAATATCATAATTTAAAAATATTAGGAGCTATACGATATGATACGAATCCAATTAGAAATATAAACACGATACAAAATTGTAGTGTAAATGTAATTAAAAAAAAATGATATGAATTCAGAAAATTAACAACATGCTAGGAAATAATGTTCCTATTGTAACACGAACACATTAATTTATAGGTATTCACATCGTATCAAAAATTGTCAGTGATAAAAAATTTAAATTTTATTTCCCAAATTATGAACTAAATTAAACTAAATTTAATCATCAAGTCATTTATCTCGTACCAAGTACCTTAATTCTCCACGATTTTCAAACAAACGCTCTATAAACACATTAATGTGCTGCATCTACTATATAGTGGTGATCCATCCATCTCAAGAATTTGTTTCACATTTTATTCTATTATGAGATTTTTTTAATTCTTTTTTTCACCAACTCTTCTTCTTCAATGAGAATACACAAATCAGCCAAATCGCAAAAACTTCTCCACAACCGGTTGCATACAATGCAACCGATTGTACGAATAATATATATATAAGTAACGCGGAAAGATGGCTAAAGGGCTTGGTAGTCTAGTGATAAAGTGCTGCCTCACCCATCTGGAGGTCAGGGTTCGAATCCTCCAAACCTCAACATTTTTTCTTTTTTTCCCTTTCCTTTTTCTTTGTTTCTCTTTTTGATTTTTTTTATTTTCTTTTTCTTTCTTTCTTATTTCTTTTTTTGTTAATTTATTTTTTTAATTATTTTCATTTATTAGTAAATTATTTTTTACATTTAACTTTCCTTGTTCTTTTCTTATTTTTTTCCTCTTTGTTTTTAGTTTATTTCCTTCTTTTTTTTTTCTTTTTTCTTGATTAATTTTTAAATTACTTTCACTTATTTATAAAATTAATAAGAGTTATTTTCACAATTATTACTTTTATTAACAATAATATTTTACTTTTATTTACGATAATTTGTAATTTTAGTTAGTTGGTCGAGTAACTATTATCGTTATTAAACGTAAATATTGGTATGAAATAAAGTATAATGTTTTACAATTATTACTTTTCTTCACGAAAATGTTTACTTTTATTTACGACAATTTGTACTTTTAGTTATTTGGTAAAGTAATTATTATCGTTATGAAATGTAATTATTGACATAAAATAAAGTAATATTTTACAAATATTACTTTTCTTCACGTAAATGTTTACTTTTATTTACGACAACTTGTACTTTAATTATTTGGTAAAGTATTTATTATCGTAATGAAAAGTAACTATTGTCGTGAAAAATAGTAACATTTTTGAAACAATACATTTCTTCATATCAATAATTAATTTTCCTTACGACAATAATTACTTGACAAGATAACTAAAAGTAGACATTCTTATGAACAAAAATAAAAATTGTAGTGAAGAAAAATAATATTTTTGAAACATTACTCTATGTTCATTTCAATAAATACTTTTCATTACAACAATAATTATTTGAATATTTTATACATTTTCTTATGACAAATGTTTATTTAAGCAAGTTTTAGTAAACCTAATTAAAAATAAACATTATCGTAAAGAAAATAATTAAGAAAATAAATAATGAAAAAAGAAAGTAAGGAAAAGAAACTAAAAACAAAGAGAAAGAGAAAGAAATAAAAAAGAAAAAAGAAAGGCAAAAATAAGTAATAAATAACTAATAATTCTTAATTATAAATAAAAAAATAATTAATATAATAAATTTTAGAAAAAGAAAATATAGAAGGAAAAGAAACTCATAACACAAATAAGGAAAGAAGAAAGGAAAAAAAAATAAAAAGAAAGAAAGAATTAGGCTAATGGGAATTGAACCTGGGTGAGGGCAGGGAAGAGAAAGAGAGATTTAAAGCACTGCTTATTACCACAAGGTTGGAAGGATTTTTATGAATTGTTTCCGATACAGATCCATGTGAACCAGTTGCAAATCTCAAAAAAAAAAAAAAAAAAAAAAAAAAAATTCTTTTTTAACTTTAAAAGAGCGTGCTATTTGCACCCACAAATTTCTGAATACAGTCCACGAATTTACTTAGATGCGCCTTCTCTCTCTGTCTCTCTCTCCACTCAGCTCCCAAAATCTTGAAGGTATTTCCTTTCATTATCGAACTTAAAATCGTCGACATGTTCTTTGCATGATGATAATTAATATTTGGAATTAAACTCCTTATAATAAATATTTCACACCTGTTGCTCATTACAGTTACAGGTGGAGTGATGCACACAGAATAAGCACACCTCCCCAATTCTCTTCATACATTTCGATCGCCATGGGAGAAGGAGAAGCTCCACAACAGCAACTAGAAATGAACGGTGAGATCTTTTATTTCATTAATTATTCTTTTTTTTTCTGATTAATTTTCTTATGAATATGAAAAGTATAGTACTAGTATTTAATTTAATTATCCTTTTCTTCTGTTACACTACTCTTAGCTTCGTCACTTTCTATTATTTTGAAATTGTCACAAATCTTCGGCAACAGCAAAGCTCTGTTTCTGCTCTTTATTTCTCTCTAGAATAACTCACATAATCTCTCTCTCTCTCTCTCTCTCTCTCTCTCTGCGTCCGAATCCGAAAGCAGAATCAGCACAAGTCTCACCAGAAATCAACAAGAAATCTTTCCTCAAACAATACAAATGGTGGCTCCAAATGTCTATCTACTCAATTTTCGTCATCGGCGGGCAATCCGTCGGTACAATCTTGGCCAGAATCTACTACGAAAATGGCGGCAAAAGTAATTGGATGGCAACATTAGTCCAAGTCATCGGATTTCCAGTTCTAATCCCCTTCCAATTCTTCACCGCCGCTGCCGACAACGATAGCAATCACCGGAATCTTCCGATCGTAGCGTTCTACATAGCAATCGGAGTCTTCCTCGCCGTGGACAGCATGCTCTACTCGATCGGAATCCGATACCTGCCGGTCACCACCTACACGCTAATCTGCGCCAGCCAATTAGCGTTCAACGCCATCTTCTCCCGATTCCTCAACCGCCAGAGATTCACTCCCTACATCATAAATTCATTAGTCCTCCTCACCATCTCCTCCACGCTGCTCGTCTTCGAACCCGACTCCGGCGACTCCAGCAAGACATCCAAGCGGAAGTACGTGATCGGCTTCGTCTGCACCGTGGCCGCCTCCGCCGGCTACGCGATGATGCTGTCGCTGACGCAGCTGGCCTTCCAGAAGCTGATCAGGAAGGAGACAATCCGCGCCGTCATCGACCTAACAGTATATCAGAATCTGGTGGCGACGTTCGTTATATTGATCGGTCTCTACGGCGGCGGCGATTGGAGGAAGCTCGAGGCGGAGATGGAGGGTTACAAATTGGGGAAAGTGTCGTACGTGATGAATCTGTTGTGGACGGCGGTGGCATGGCAGGTGTTCGGCGTCGGGTGTATCGGTCTGGTATTCAAGATCTCGTCCTTGTTTTCGAATGTGATCAGTATTTTGGGGTTGCCGGTGGCGCCGGTGCTGGCCGTGATCTTCCTCGGAGACCGGCTGACCGGGCTGAAGGCCGTGTCGATGCTGCTGGCCATGTGGGGGTTCGTTTCGTATGTTTATCAGCATTACCTTGATGATTTGAAGATGAAGGAGAGAGCCGGAAATGATCACCGACTGCAGCTTCCGCTTGTTCATCTTGTGAATCAAACAGGATCTACGGATTCTTAGTTCTTTGATTTTATATTTTCCAACGCGATAGTTATGTAAATTTGCACAATTAATTATCGATCTTAATTTTGTTGTTGTTGCTCATTCTACATAGTGGTGTCTTTGTTCTGACCAATTTTTGCACATATACTATCTAATGTAGGATTAAAGTCATGATCAAGTTTGTGTGTAATGACAATCCTCACAATGAGTTGTCTTGTATCGAAATGTTACATTTGTTAATTTAGTTTTTCCATGTGTGAAAGCTAAAAGTTATTGCGCGAGTGTAAATTCATGTGAATGTTGGGGAAAATTTTCATCAATTTCAAAGAATAGAGAATTTGCGTGAGTTGGATCATAACAAAATTGTGAAGAAGAGCAAAACTAATTAAATAACTAACATAATTTATTGTACGTGTACAAGTACAATAATGGGCAAACTAGGAATACACACAATTCAGTATTTCAGTTAATCAAAGTATCAGTTTTTCTAAGAAAAAATGACGTAAAATTATAAGGATAAAATACAACGAAGTTCGCAAATATGTGTGGAAGACTATTAGAGCATCCACACCAGGGGCTCGATGGAGGATCGAGCTGCCCCATTGCTGCGCCTCTGCCATCGCACCCCGCCCCGTCCCATCGAGACGGCTCGATAAGGCACGCCAACATTCAAATTTTGGTGCAACGGCACTTTTAGCCGGCAACGGCTATCATCCATTTTTCTTTATTTTTGTTTTTTTATTTTTTTGTCAATTCCTACCCTATAAATATCCATTCTCTCCCCATCATTTTTCACACCTCATTTCATCTTCTACACTCAAATTCTTCTTCAATTTCTTCTATCCTCATACAAATGGATCCCAACGATCCCAACAATCCGATGTCGGCGAATTAGTTCCCCGATATGTCGCAAATCCCTTATTATGTCGGCGGCCTTGACTCAATCAATCTCAACAAGTCTCAAGCTTCCGACGAGTACGCCGCCACTGCCACTGATCCCACCGCCGAAGGGCCCGCCACAGACAAGAGCAAAAAAGGAGGAAAAGCCACAACCGCCGCCGTGAATACGAAGAGAACGAAGTGGCACAATTATACCACCGAGGGAGCAATGTGATCGCTCAAATTTGGAAGGAGAAGACGTGTGATTTACTTAGTGGCGTCGATCAAACCGATGAAAAATATTGGCAACGAGTCATGGACCGTTTCTACGCCTATTTTCAAACCGACCCTCCGCTCAATTACCGGCAAATCAAGAGCCATTTCAGGAGGCTAGCTAGGGAAGTCAAAGATTGGATAAGTAATTTCAAAGGAGCAAAGGACGAACAAGAGAGCGAAACTTGTGACGACATGGTGAAGACCAAAGCCCATAGGCTATATCGTTAAGAGCATGGCGACGTTGCTTTTAGGAACAAAAAGACTTGGGAGATCTTGCGCAACTACCTGAAGTTTCTTGCCCTCCGGATGGGCGACGTTCATTCCATCAAAAGAGCGAAAAATACGGCGGAAGGTAGTTACACTACGACGTCGAAGGATCAAGACCCACCCCGTCCTATGGGACAAAAGGCGGAGAAGGCGGCAAGGGCGAAGACGGAAAAAGAGGCGAAGGGAAAGGGCAAGGAAAGTTCGGATTAGGCGCATTCCGACGCAATTTTGTGGATGGAGAGTATGAATGCCAACCTCGCCTCCATTGCCTCGGCGAAATTGGCGGAGGCCGAAGCTATGCGCGAGACGGCCAAGGTGAAGCAATTCAACTCGACATGAAGATCATCCACAAGGATACGTCGAGGATGACGGCGGAGCAATGAGAAATTCACATGAAGATGGTGGAGGAGGTGAAGATCTGACGAATATGGTAGTCGTATTTTAAATTTTCGTCTTAATTAATGTAACCTTCGTTTTTTTAGTTAATGTAATGTAAGAATTATCTTTTTAATTAATGAAATTTTCAATTTCTTCAAATTAAAAAAAAAGGAATAATCCTAACTCAAAACTAATTCTATCATGCCTCCTACCACGCCCCTCCACTGCACCTAAGGGGCTCTATCTAGGGTTCATAGTTTCATCACACCCCTATGGAGCGCAACCATTGTGAATGCTCTTAACACATTTAATTATACGATTAAGTACCAATGTACCACCACTCAAGCCACAATCAAACTTAAGTATTTAATTAGTTTGAATTCGATAAGTGTGTGTTCAACTAACGGTAATGTGTTAATAACTTCGGCAAAAATTCTCAGATTTGAAATTTATTGTGACGCGATCTTTAAAATTTTATGTTCTAATCACAACAAAAAAAAACAATAAAATTATGTCTCGGAAAATAAAAAATGTCTCTTAGTTTTCTTAAGTTGCGACTAAAAATAATCCTCTAATTACTAAGCAAAATGACATTTTAGTTTTGACTTCAATTAAAAATATCCAAGATTAATTATATACTTTCTCTGTCCACAAAAAAGGCGCATATTTCAGAATGACACGTGGTTTAATAAAACTGGTGGAGTGTGTTGTGAGTAGAATAAAGGTCAAGTACTTCATTCGTCCATGAAATGGTTGTCACAATGTAGACGACACAAGTTTTAAGAAAATGGTAGGTAGTATTGTAGTAGTGGATAGTAAATAGTAAGTATGGTTGTAGTGGATTAAGGGTCCTGCAATAAATGTGAGTGAAGTAATGAGAAATATAAGGTTAAATATAACGTATTATGTGGGCCTTAATACTATGAATTGAAGTGGCAACCATTCATGGATGGATTTAAATGGACAAACGTGACAATCATTTCATGGACAGATGGAGTATTATATAGTTTTAAATTAATAAGTGGAATAAAAGTCTCACTTGAATTGAGTGAATGATTAAATTAATATAAATTGGTTAAGTGAAAAATTGAATTAAAGTAGGTTGTGTATATACTAATAGATTGAATTAAAAGGTCAACACCAACTGCGCCATTAATATTAATGTTGGAATCATTCTTCATATTCATTTCCTCACTTCGATTCATCCTCTATGTAATTACAACATTCACATGTTTATTTTTAGTTATCAGTAAAGCTGAAAAAAAAATATTTATATAATTATTAAAAATGAAATTTATTTATAATGTTTCTTCAAAACATTTCGCAGGTTCAGAAGCAGCTGAAGTAGAAAACTCAACAAAAAGTGCAGAAGCAGACGCTACAAATGGTGGCTGGTGGCCCTTTTCGCATTTCTGGTGGTGGCTGGGCAGTCTGCTGCGACACTATTTGGCAGACTGTACTTCAACAATGGCGGAAAAAGTAAATGGATCGCCTCATTAGTGCAAGTTGTGGGATTTTCGGTTCTCTTACCCATTCAGTTTTTCACAACCGCCACCGTAACCACCACGAACCGGTCCTTCCCACCGGTTCTCGCCTCATTCTACGTAGTCATCCGAATCTTGGTCGCAGCCGATTGCTTGCTTTATTCAATCGGAATCGAGTACCTTCCAGTCACGACTTTCTCTCTCATCTGCGCCAGCCAGCTAGGATTCATCGCTGTCTTCTCCTACTTCCTGAACCGGAACCGGTTCACTGCTTACACACTAAACTCAGTAGTCCTTCTCACGATATCATCCATCCTGCTCGTGTCTCACTCCAACAAGACGTCGGGAAAGAAGTACGCGTGCGCCCTGGCCACCTGCGTGAGGGAAGCCATGCTGTTGTCGCTGATGCAGCTGGCGTTTCAGAAGGTGATCAAGAAAGTGAGCGTAAGGGCGGTGATTGAGATGGCGGTTTACCAGTGTCTGGTTGCGAGCGTGGTGTTGGTGGTGGGGCTGATGGCCAGGGCCGGCCCTTCTATGTGGCCAATAGGGGTAATGGCCTAGGTCCCCAAATTTGAGGGGCCCAAAAAAAAAAATCTATTAGTATATATAAAAATATTATTTTTAATATGAAAAATACATAACATCTAAAAATCTTCGCAAGTAGTATTTCAGTTAGTAACGAGAAAAAAGATAAAGTAATGTGCTCTCGTTAGTATTCATGCTCTGGCTCTACCTCTTTTTTCTTCTCTCATTCATGTGCTCTGCATTCTCTAATCACTACGAAAATTTTACCGATATCAAATTGTATTTAGCACATTATATAAATATCATTCAAGGGGCCCCTTTTTTTCCTTTTTGCCTAGGGCCCTCGAAATCTCAAGGCCAGCCTTGCTGATGGCGAGTGGGGATTGGAAGAAGGTGAGGAGAGAGATAAAGGAGTTCAGGGGTTTGGACCAGTGTGTGTTGGCAGGTGTTCGGAGTTGGTGTTGGTGGGTTGGTGTTTGAGGTTTCGTCGTTGTTCTCCAATCTGATTATGTGTTTAGGGCTACCCGTTGCTCCGGTGATGGCCGTGATCTTCCTCCATGACAGGCTGATGGAGTGAAGGTCCTGCTGTTGGTGTTGGCGATGTGGAGGTCGGTTTCTTACATCTACCAGCATTATCTTGATGATTTGGAGATGAAAGAGAAACTGGAATTGTGTGATGAGGAGGAGGCTTCTCAAGTTGCTCTTGTGATTGAAAAAGCATAAGCCTGTCGATTTATATTAATGCAAGTATATATGGAAAATAATATATCGAGTAAACGACTTGAGCTTGAGATTTCGTTAATATATTGTCGTGTAATATATAAAAATTAACAAACTTTGCAATGGCAATTACTGCTAATATATACGCTCGATCGATCGCTTGAGATCCATTCCCAAATTTGGTGTCCCACTATGTCCTACAGTTCATATTTAATTAGGTTTTTTTCCCTCCAGTTTTGATCTATAATGTTTTAGTTCTTATTTAGTTTGCAAGACTAGCTGTTGTTTTATTTCGTACAGTGAGAACACTTTCTTTTACAATTATTACATAGGATTCATCCATCTCAATAGGATATATATATATATATATATATATATATATATATGTATATATATATATGATATTTAATTTACACTTTTTTGAATTTTTAATTGATTGTTAGGGTTTATTTTGAAATTAGGGAATATAACTTTTTTTTGTATATATGGGGTCATTTGCTATAAAGATAAATATGAGATTTAAATATTAATATTTGTAACACATATATGTTATTATATTGAATATAATATATATATATATATATATATATATATATATATATGATTCTTATTATGAATTAATAATGCATAGAATTCGAAAATAAAGATAAATAGGAATGAAGAAACGTAGTCACGCAACGTAGTATGAACATAAACTTCGCTATTGTATATATTATTGACTATTGATGATTAATTAAGGTTTATAGTATATTACTAAAATTTTAATTTAGAATAATATATTTAAGGGTATTATCATGAAAATACACAAATTTCGGATCAGTTTTCATTTTTCCCATTAACTTTCAATTTTTTGTAACAATACATGAACTTTAAGTCGCATTTCATTTTTCCTACGAACTTTCAATTTTTTGTGACAATACACAAACTATTCCCACTAACTTTCAATTTTTTGTGACAATAGACAAACTTTAGGTCAAATTTTATTTATCTAATTAACTTTCAATTTTCTATGACAATACACGAACATTATGTAGCAATTGAGAGTATGCAATCTTCTTGCTATTAAGCTAAACGTTCTCATCTTTTAATCTCCATACGCCGTTATTTAATCTAAAAATTAACATACCTAAGGGTTTTAGGGTGATATTGAGCAAAAAAATCTCTATATTACTCATGTGTCCAATCAAGATGATAGGGATGAATAAGAAATTAACGTATTAATTTGGTTTGGATACAACGATTAGTGGCAAAATTGAGAAATTAAGAAAAGATTTGAAGAAATTTTAAAGGGGAAGACGACACGATTATCTTTATAGATGAAATACGGAGAAATTTTTGCCGCAATATGACCTTAAGCTCTAGCAAAATATTTACATAGGTTTGTTAATTTGTGGATTAAACGACGGCGTATGGAGATTAAAAAAAAATGGGTTATTTAAGTTAGTCGATGTGAAAGACCGCACACTCTCGATTGCCACATAAGACATGTCAACTTGAATTGGAGCGAAATTACGGATCGTGATTGAACCAAAGTTTATGTCTCAAAGAAAATTGAAAATTCATGGAAAAAATGAAAGTTAATTAAAAATTCGTGTGATGTCACAAAAAATCAAAAGTTCGTGGAAAAAATGATTGTTAATTGAAAATACGTGTATTGTTACAAAAAATTGAAAGTTTGTGAGAAAAATAAAAATTGGTCCAAAATTCGTGTATTTTCATAATATTAAGCCTAATTTTAAAATAATAAAATTAATTGTGGGACATAGAGATTGGAACATAAATTGGGGACAGAAAATCCCATCCGTACGAAAGTAGTTAGACCTACTGATTGAGTCGGTTTTCGGTTATTAACCATGGTCAAGCAATGGCAAGGTCCACATTGGAGCTCACGCCGAAGCGGAACCCAAGCTCGATCCCACCTTATTCTTTCCTCTTGTGACAAGCCTTTGCCGCGTCTTTACCCATCGGCCGCTCGAGCCGACTAGAGTGCTCCGAGCCAAATTCGTTGCCCGAAAGTGGAGTGGTCGACCACGGTGTACTCCCGCTCGGATTGCTCCCCACCGCCGAATCGTGCGCCGAAGTGGTGTTGTTCACATCTTCGCTCGTCTTCGTTCTCTTTGGCGCTGCTTGGATTTAGTATTTAGCGGAGTGGACCGCGACGAACTTTGGCGTATCTCTTACTACCCGCTACGTCTCCAAGTGCTTGAAGGGCCCGCCTCTCGAACTTTGCCAATGGGTGAGAGCCCGAGCCAAAATGTCTTCGCCGCTCTCGCCACTTCGGCTTTAGATCTCGCACTCCTTGTAAAGTTGTTGGAAATCCGCCAATGGGGTCTTCACTTGATCCCAATGGTTCTAGAGCTTTTGCATGTTCTTTTTTGCCGTTCCTTGGGGTCGGAGCTTGCGGTATCACAACAAAATGCAGCGCCAATATGCATCTTTCTTTTGGCCGTTGCCGACGACGGGGTCTTGGCTAATGTCAACCCAACACCGAGCAAAGATTTCCATTTCGGCCTCGGTGTATCCTTGCGGCCCGTCCTCGCCGTCGGAAGACAACTCCACCGCCACTCTACCGCCTCCATGACGCCCACCATGGCTGCCACAACCACCACCACGGCGATCACTACCGGAGGTTGCCGCCTTCTTCCTCTTCCTCTTTGCCGGCTACGTGATTTGAACCTCGTCTCCGTCCTCGTCCAAATTGATCGTCAAGTTGAAATCATCGGGAGACGGTGTGGGGTGTGTAGGATAGCCGAAGTCGGAGCCTTGTGAAGGATGATCGGAGGTCGCAGCATTGGAGGCTCCGAAGCCTTGAATCGGTGCAAAGGTCCCGGCTGGAAAGTGAGGAACGTAGGCTCCTTATGTGGAAAATTGAGGCATGAAGGCTTGGGGCGACGAGAATAAATCTTGTTGGGACACCGAAGAATAAATGTTTTGTCGAGGGGATGGACGAGGGTTTGAGCTATTTGGATCGAATCCTTCGGAATATGGTCAAGTGGAGTTGAAATTGACATTGGGATCCTTTTTTTTTTTTGGACAAGATGACCACCGGTGAGAGAGATGAAAGTTGAGAGAGAAGAGTGTAGAGAGTGTGTGATTTATGTGGAGGGAAGAAATATATATATATATATATATATATATGAAAGAGTAATTTTGAATTTAAAAAACCAAAAAAAAAAAAATGAATGGTGATCGTTGGCGATCGCACGAGAGCTCGAGTTTACTCAATCGAGCTTGAGCTCGCGAGCTTGGACTCCCTGATGAAAATTCGTGGCTCCGCACTGCTTGCGAGCTTGGATTGAGAGCTCACTAGGGCAGCGAGCCCACACCCTTACTCTCGAGTAATGACGTTAAGCATCAGTCGTCGCGCCATCTGTTGGGGAGAGAAATCCTCTACAGCGAGGCTTTTTACTGCAGGTAGAGGGACTGCTATTTAAATGTTCTTTTTCTTTTGGGAAAAGTTATTTAACTGAAAATCTCGAACTCTTTTTCTTTCAAGTATGAAGTCAGGCTGCTGTAAATCATTTCTTCTGTTTCTGTATATATATCTAAAGGAGTTGAAGCCTTAGTTTGTGCATGGAGCTACAGTGAATAATTTCCCACCATGTGCATGCATTTTATCTTTGATCTGTGCCGTTCATTTAGGCATAATCCAATTCATTTGTAATATCTGAATGGTTGATATTAAGCCATCTCAGCATGATCTATAGCTTGATTAATAAGCTAGAATAGTTGAGTCGGTACTTAGAAGTATAAATATGAGCTAAGAAGGGAAGAAATGTAACTCTTGTAATCTGTACTCTCATTTTAAAAAGCAATGAAACAGTGTTATCCTCTTTCATCTTCTACAATATCTCTTTGAAAATCTCCATTTATTATTTTTCTCTCTTTATTATTGTGGGGGGAAGAAATCATAGTCCAGAATTTGTGATGGGATTGGCACTTGAAGTTTAATAATTAAGGCATCATTCTGTAAGTTTAAGGTTGTTTTGCAGGACAATGAATAAAAAAAAATACGAAGTTTAAAATCTTTAAATATTAAAGAGAAGAAACGCGAACACATGATTTGGTTTGTAATCGATGACAATCCTCACGAAAAATAGTACTTCACGGACATCAATTACTCTTGAGGACGAATTAAAGAATTTTAATATGATTTAAAAAAAAACGCGTGAATCCACAAATTCCAATTTCCTAGAAGCACAAATACGGATATGAAATACGAATACGAACATGATATGATAAAAAAATATGTTTATTTTTCAAAAATCAAAATACAAATATTTTAAAAATATGTTTATATTATTTATAATTAATAATAATATAATATACGCAAAATAACTAATTAATAAATCTAAGATAAATAAAGCCATTTAAAATAAATGAGTAGCCCATTTGGTATTGCAGCCCATTTGTATTTCCGAAACCCTAACTATATATAGCCAACTAAAAGACATACTACCTCCGGTCTCCAAGTCTTTTCCTATCTTTCTTTTTTGGGATGGTCCTCAAATTTCTTTCTAGCTACTTTTGAACACTACTTCACAACAAATTATTATCTCTTATCCTTACTTTATCAACTTATTTACCAAAACTACCACATATGTCCCACCACTATCTCAATTAATTAATATATTACTACACTCAATGTGGGACCCTTTCTTCACTCACCATAAATTCAATCACTTTTTCTTTATTTATAACTAACTCAACAATCTTTTTTCTTAATACTCGTGCCACTTCCTCCTAAAAAGAGACTTGGAGACCGAAGGTAGTACTACACAGTAGTACACCGAGCAATTTCCAAAATTAAATCTAAGAAAAAAAAAAGAAGAAAAAGGTCTAAAGCGGCGGCTGGCGGTGAGTGGTTTTGTTTCTGCTTCTTTCTTCTACTCTCTTCTGTTGTGCTTCCTTAGGGAGATATATAGTAAAATTAGGACAGAAAACGTTTTCTGACAGTATAAATACGTATTTCAGAATTAAACAATAAATAATATATACGTGTAACATACGTATTCCTAACATATTTTTGCGTGTCATGTATTTAATACGTATTAATATGAATACGCTGCTTCCCAGCCAATTTCTATTTTAAATTAGATTAACATAATGATTATTATTAGTGGTTACAAACATAATAATCAGAAAAATAGGAATAAGGGGGAAAGAAGTCCAAAAAAATTTAATTAGCGTCAGAATTTATCATAAAAATATTTAAATGAAAAAAAAAAGAATCTAAAATCCCAATTCACTTCAACAGCGGCTCCCCCTCTAGCTCACTCTCTCTGAATCTGTATTCTCCTCTCCTCTCCTCTCCTCTCCTCTCCTCTCTTCAGTCTTCACCAATCGCCACGCCCCTCACAGACACAAACTCGCCAATCGCCTCCTCGCTGACGCTCCGCCCTCGGTGCTCCGCCTCCGAACTCTCCACGGCTCACCGTCGCTGATACTTCTCAAGGTCAGTAATACGAATCTGCAATCTTTAATATGTGACTGTAAGTTTGTTTGTGTACATGAGTTGAGTTTGTGTATGATTTCAATGCTTTTTGGACACATTTTTGTATAGTATTTGAGAATCTGTTAGTTGAACTTAAAAAGGTTGTTTTATGATTTCACCGAGTTTATTTAATTTTCTTGGTCAGATTTTTTTTTTTTTTCCATATATCGGTTATTATAGTCCTTGCAACCTCAAGAAAATCGATTGCTATTATTGCACTGCTGCTACAAAATTTCTTCCAGACTCTCTTGAATACAAATTACAATCATTTAAAATTAAAATAAAAGTAAAAAAGAAGGTCACATATTCCTTGGGCCTGAACCAAGAAAGTGTGTACGATTTAAAATTAATGGATGGGGAGTCCACAAAAAGGGCCTGACTGTCACCGGGTCGGTACCCAAACTATGAAAAATAAGTAGCAAGGAATTCAAATAAGACCGTATAAATTAGGGTTTTCTTTTGAGGAATATTTTATAGTTAGGGTTTTTTTC
Source organism: Schizonepeta tenuifolia (assembly GCA_029490685.1). Taxonomy (NCBI): domain Eukaryota; kingdom Viridiplantae; phylum Streptophyta; class Magnoliopsida; order Lamiales; family Lamiaceae; genus Schizonepeta; species Schizonepeta tenuifolia. The sequence goes on along the minus strand of CM055955.1, from coordinate 46,734,801 downwards.
TAAATATTTGAAATTAGATAAGAAAAAAACTACACTTTTATTTTAGTGTGAGATTAATTTTAGCCAGAAATTAACACAAGTGATTTATTTTAGCGACTCTTATACTTGCCCTAAACACTGTCAGAAAGCGACTCTTATAAGCACGGTATGAAATGATTATAAATAAATATAAATCTAATCAATTGTTAACGTCAAAATAATGTGTTTTCCTTAAAAAAAAAAAGGTATATACACAACTAAAGTATGGAAATACAAAACATAAATTGGAGTAGAACATTTTTCTTTATTAATATCGATAAAAACAATCATAATTATATCTGTTAACTGATCAAATGAAAATTACAGCAAATGCCGGCAGAAACCAAATGTTTGAAACTCAATTTGATATTTACACTTTTTGAGTTTTGGGCCCTTCAAAACAACGCATAGTGGCGAGATAGAGAGCACATATTTTTTGTTTTCAAAGTAATTTGAGTTTAATAAATAAATAGATGAAAGTTGCAACCTGAGTAAAAAAGTCTAGAAACCCTAGGACTTAATTGCTGCCGCTTCCTCTTCGCTTGCTTGCCTCTTTATCTCACATTCCAATCCGAATCTTCCCTGCTAAAACAAGAAAACGAAAAATCTTAAATGCCAATTGTATGAAAACTTTCCCTCTAAGACGGCTTTGGCCCGATTTTGGCCGTCTTCAACTCTGATTTCAGATATTAGGAGGGGATTTGAAGGTTAGTTGGGAATGAAATTTTCTGTGCTCTGATATTGAAAATATTTTCTAAGAGTAATGAGAGTGCCGTGCACGAAAAAGAAAAAGAAAAATCTAAAATTATGATTTGAAATCAACCTCTATCATTTGATGAAAATTCGTAAAATGAATATTTATCTATTAAATGCATTCAATGAAAATTTGAATTAGAAATTTGACTTGTGCGGTTCATGTGAATGATGTGATTATAGAAGAAAAAACTTTTTAATTAAAATTACCAGATTATGTTTTTCTTTGCAGCAGAGTGCATAAATTGTTGATTGTGCTAGCTTCTTATCCTCGAATCTTTCTTGGCTCGTGTTAGTTTTCAGATGTTGGCTCTTTTTGATTGCTCTTGTTAGTTTTTAGATGCTCATATCAACCAAACTTGAAACGTCGATGTTGATGGCTTGAAATTAACTTCCTATTTATTGAGGGAATGATGCATTTGAAGGAAGTCTGTTCATTAGCCGAGGACACTTATCAATAAATTACATACAAAATCTGCAAAAGATGTTTGAAAATTAGTGGCATGCACATTTCAGATGAAAATAATTAAAAAATAATGATTGTATTGTGTAATAGATAAATTGGGCGGGAAAGTAGTTATGTGAAATAGTTTTGCTTTTATACATATAATAATATAATATATGTAGATGTAGATTCAATTTTCTCATTTTCTCACGCTGCGTTCTCTTCGATCACTCAGCTACTCGGTCGCCAATACACATTTCCGTTGCCGTTAGGTGAGATGCTCTCCTTAATTTTTAATTTTTCAATTCAAGTACTGAGGTTCATCGAGATTTTGGCTGCCAATTTTAATTAAAGAGATTCTCACAATTGCTTCATGTTTTTTTTTTTTTTTTCTTCCCTTTCTTTTCAATTTTTAGTGCGTGTATATTCTGGAACCTGCTTCTCATTTGTGAAAGTTTTGTACACGCGTCGCTTAATGTCTGACGTGAATAGCGCCAAAAAGAACTGCTGTCAAAACTTTGTTAATATAGATTCTAGATAGATTATAAATAATTCATGTTCAATGCTTGGGGAGTTAATGATGCAACTCTTATTCTGCTGTTTGAGTGGGCCGTCATTATTTGGTGATATTTGATTGATGGAAAATAATTATAGAAAATGTGGATGCATTTGTCAAAAATATGTTTTTAGTTGTTTCGCTCTCCAGTTATAATTGGTTAATCTTTTCAATTTGTTATCCTTTTCCAGCGTGATGGAGCATGGGTCATTGCATGATCAATCACAAGCAACATTCTCGTTGACAGATGAAGACCATACTGTAGCAAATTCAGTTAGATATATTCTTAATCAAGAGTAAGTGGTGAAAATTTGAACCCTTGTATCTCGAATGTGAGTCTTGGGTAATGTGGTGAATGCATTTTTAATACAGCAACTACTGTTTTTCTCGTTCCTGCATATCCAGTCTTTTGTAATAAACTGATCATGTTTGATGTCAAGTGTTAGTTCACTGTTATTTTTCTTATTCGTTATCGGGGTCAGAGCAACTAACAAGGACTACATTGGCTTGCAGCCCTAGAGTAACATTTTGCGGTTACAGCATACCACACCCTTCTGATGCTCGGGTGAACATCAGAGTGCAGACTACTGGTAAACTGTTTTGACCTTCTTGAGAATGATATGCCAATTCAGATTAAAATATCCTTGTTTATTGCTATCAAGAATTTACTCTAGTTGTAGCTTGCATATGCTGGATTAGTTCCAATAGATGTTCATAAACGTGATATAAAAGTTTTCTTTTCTATGTTCAACTTTGTCAAATTGTTGGGCACCCTTGCCACACATGTAAAAGGAATGTATCAAAGCAATAATTTTTTCCCTTCTTGTGTGTGTGTGTGACACGAGTTATTGTAGAATATTGCTCAATATTCTGAGAGTAGTTTCAGTTTTCATGATGGTTGTAGGTGATCCAGCACGCGAGGTTTTTAAAGATTCATGCCAGGATCTAATGCTCGTGTGCCAGCATGTTACGAGCACTTTTGATCAGGCTGTTTTGGAGTTCAAGAGTAAGCAGGGCATAGAATTTATGAATATTACACCATAATGGTGCTCTTTCAGGCCATATATATATGTACTCTGTTTTGAATTGCTACCTTTTTCTGATTGTTAGTTCGAGATTGTTATGTCGAATGCTTCAAGTATGGCTCGCACAGATATATTGAGGTCATAAAAAACAATTTGTTTCAATTTCAACAAACAAATTGATTTACAAAAATATAGCACCATTTGACAGATTGCATATAGTTGCTGAACCATCGACATGATTTACAAATGACAGCCTCATGAATTTAACATTTGAAAAGCACCAATGTGTTAGAATTTTTTTTACTACACTATTGATTGTGTAAGCGTTGTATTTCAAGTCCCTAATAAAGTTAACATTTAGCATTTCAAGAAATTTTGTAAATATAGATTGTATACAGTAAAGATATGTATTTCAAGTCTCTCCTATTCGTAGTCATCATGATAATAAATGTCAAATTTCCGGTGATCATTAGTACACATTTCTGCTCAAGTTAGCACGGCGGCGACTTTTGCGTCTCACCAAAAATTTGCTCTGCAAAGAATTATTCCCACAATCACAAAACCTTCTGTGAGAACTGAGAAGGGTCAGAGATTCCCAAAATCACAGTAAAAATAATAAGATTTCACAATAGAAGGGTCAAAGATCCGGATCCAAACTCATAACACTGGATGTGGCTTCAGATCTTTGACAACTCTCACACAGACTCACTGTCTGAATATTTATCTCGATCTTGAGATAAAGAAGATTAGATTGCTTCAGCTACTATCAAAGTGGGATAGAAAAAAATGGCTCCCGCCTCATTGCTTCACTAAAACATACGCACATGTGTTTTCGAAACTCATGCGTATTTAATCATATGTGTACATGTACATGCATCAGCAATTTCTATGTCAATTTTCAAGCAACGTAAAAGACATGCAACAAGTTTTTGTAAAATATTATCTGTTTTATTTTAATAATATTGCAAATCACCAAAGCTTGTGATTTTTATTTAGTTATTTTGCAACTAAAACCCTAAATATAATTTCTTATTCTGGTTCAATCAAGATATCAACAAACTTTTCATAGTGATTTAAGCAAAAAAAATAAAGGTAGGATCACAGTGTATAATCAGAGGGCAAGTGGAAAATACCTCAAAGAGTGAGCAAGAATGAGAGTCGTTACATAAGACGACCAACATAATTAGCTCGAGGGTATGTGCTCTTTAGCTGTGGCCATTGCACGAATATTTGATCAGCCATCCGTAGTTTGTAAAGAAGCAACCCACTCAAAGATAGCCTTTTGACTCTAGCAATACTCTCAACATAGAAAACAGACGACCACCTGATCCCAAAAACCTGAAAGTTGCAGTAACAATATTCTAAATTTTCCAGAAAAGAAATAGGTGCCACTTCCATCAACTGTTTCCAACATGGACACTATACTTTGTAGTAGTCATCAATATAAGAGGCTTCCCCATTCAAAACTCAAACTGATCTAATCACTGACCAAGTCATGGCCCTGAAGAACAAGGCAAAAGTTGTTGAGTAAAGTTATGCAAACCTTGAAAACAAAAGCAATGGCACAAAGCGGTATACAAGTTCCAGGCCCATTGCATAAAATCTGCAAAATGAAAATATTAGGTTGAGCAAATAGAATAAACAAAAGTATAAAATACATACCATAATTAAGTAAATCAAGAAATCACAATACCACTTGAGGTCTGATCTTGATCATTAGCCATAACGCATGGGCTAAAGCAGCCAAAGTTGTGCCAACTGAAGTTATGTAAGACTGACCAACCTCGCGACTTCGGTAAATTTGCATAAAATATGAAGTTCCTACTAATTCAGCTTCTGCCTAGCATGTCGAAACTCTATGTCAGAGAGCATTTAGTATTTTGTAATGAGGAAAAATTAGTAGAGAAGTCATTTATCTTCAAATTCTCTAACAACCCAATTTCTGCCCATAATATTCCTCAATGAACAGTAAACTTTATGCATCCAAAGCAAACGGATAAACAAAGATTACTTTCTACAGGTCCATATCTATCCCAGTTATCTGATAACATCAAAATTCTACCCCGAATCCAAAGTAAAAACTACATCAACAATTTATATTCCATGTATTATGTATGAATAAACAGGCATAATTTCGACCTCCCAATTTTACTGATACCTCATTTATGCGTGAGCCGAATCTACAAAGGGCCACATAATAATAGTGAGAATATCATACATGTGGAGTAACCAACGGTATCTTACCTTGTTCTTCAAGGCGTCCTCCATCACACGAGCTTTCTGAAGGCTCATGTTATCAGTGGCTGCAGCAATATAATGTCTAGGTTTAAACCTGTCCATCTGCATAACAGCTAGTAGGTTCAGCATCTCTGCAGTGTGGCCACCTAGATAAGAATCAAAAAAGAGATAAAATCAGAACGACAGACTCCGAAGAAACAAGTAGTAATGAATTTAATTGCGTATCCTGCCCTTATGGAAGTAGAGCCTTATAAACAATTATGGAGGTGCAACTCGGTGGCTACAATCGTAGGATGAAAACAAAACAAGAAAAGAAATAAATTTGCTACCTGAACCTAGAATTATCAAGGTACTGAGAGGTCCTGGAGGACTACTATGTAAGTATTTGCTGCTTCGGTATATAACGTACAAAATCCGGATCAAAAGCAAGGTAGAAGCACCAATTATCAGCAAAATTGTAATGTTTAGGAATCCCACATTGGAAAAAAAAACACTTGCTTCCGTTCTCCATTGCAAGAATTTTGCTGTATCGCAGTTGCAAGAACAAAGTACTCCTATCATACAGATTATACAGCGGAAATCAATACCATGCTAAAATCAAACAAACTAGTAGTTTCTGAAGAAACATCATAATATGCAATAACGACTCATTCTCATCATCAAATAAATGCTATCGAATTAGGACTATAAACACGAGCTGCATTCCACTGATTCAAAGAATGACGAGAAAAATAGTTATTATTACAGATTGATGTCGGATGCCGGAGGAGCGCATCGACCAAAATCTCTGATTGTAATAACGAGATTTAACTTCTTTTTGCAATTTATGAGAAACGAGTATTTTACCTAAAATAATAAGTGTATGGTGGATGATGCGAAAGATTATAGAAATGGCTGATTCAGAATGGAGCGCGGCGGAGGAGAGTCAGCACTGAGAAGAGAGAGGGGAAGCCAAAAGATCGCGCCCTTAGGCTAATGAAATGTTGCCCTAAACTGGACTAAATTTGGGACTAAGAGGGTGTTTGGCTTAGCTTATTTTAAAGAGCTTATAAGTTGTTATATCTCAATAGCTTATAAGCTGTAAACATGTTTGGATCATTGAGCTTATAAAGCTCTTTGAATTCTTATGAGATGGTTGAGTATTTTCTTAGCATTATAAGCTTGTCATGACAAATCACTCACTCTCTTCTCTATCTCTCTATCCAATCTATCTCTCAACCGTCTCTTATAGCAATCTAAATCTCTCTCATTCTCTCTCTGCGTCTACCGTCTCCCTCCCTTCTCTCTCTCTCTACCGTCTCTCTCCACTCTACTCAATTGTTTCTCATTCGTTTTCAATTTTTCTTCCTACACCGAACAAGCTAAAATCTCATATAAATAGCACGATTACATAATACAATAATACAAACTGATTACAACACAATCTGTATTAGAATGCAAGAAAACATACACCTAAGAACCAAACCTCTTCTAATGAAACTAATCAAACAAAAATAGCCTAAATTTTACGTAATATTCAAAATGTACTTCTGTACCTTTTCTCCAGATTTGGGAGGAATAATCGGCTAGGTTGGAGCTGGGCAGGGCATCGCCGAAGACAGAGAAATGGTGGGGTGTTGCTCGTCGAGGAGGGGAGGGGAGGGGAGATGAGAGAGAATCGATTGGGTTATAGCTACGCTGGGGGAGCTGCGGCGGCGATCGCGGCTCGTCGGGAGAGAAGAAGTAAATGTGAGAGTGAGAGAGAGAGAGAGAGAGGAGGGGAGAGATATGAGAGGTGGTTGCAATTCTTTTTTTTTATTATTTTACTATATAGTATTAACTAGCGTGTTACCCGTCGATTTCGACGGGAAATTATTTTTTAGTATAATTAGTAATAAAATATTGTTCATTAATTATTTTTAAGTTTTATACTTTGTATGAGTTTTGTTGGCAAGTTTGAAATCGGCTCTCTACCCTATGGTCCTGTCGATTACAATTCTAAAAAAGTTGAACTATCAGTTTGGAAGGACCCGTCTACCCTCATGGTTCTAAGTCGAAATCCTCCCGTTAAGTTGAACTGTCGTAATTGAAACAACCCATCTACCCCCATTGATGCAATCCATGGAGGCCCAAGTTATGTTGCATATGTGGGCTGATTTAATCGAGTCTTTTATTTGTTTTTATTTTATTATTTTCATGGGTTATGTTAGGGTGGTCGAAATTGGACCTTAGTTAAATCCGTTTTTTATTTTATACCTTGTTTAGATTATGGGTTTGTTTCCTTATTGGATTAGGAGTTAATTTCCATGTTTAGTTTCCTAGAAGGGTTAGGATTAGCACCCTATATATATGGGTCATTATTATGCACGAAAATTGAACATCCTAATTAATATTATAAACGCGAGTTTTATTCTCTCTTGAGAGTTTTTGAGTTCTTCTTGGTTTTCCCAAGTCGAGTTCATTATCCAGCAAATCAACGAGTCAATTATCTCTCGTTGTGTGTCATTCAGCGTCCCCGAGTTGTTGTATCGTCCTATCGTTAGGTTTTAGGAAACAATTGTACGCCTAATTCACTTGGAGAAACTGATACAGAGGTTTTGGGATTTCCATCGTTTGTTTATCCAGTCGAGTCTTCCGCGTGTGCCGAGGTTCATATCACCCATGGTTCAAGGTCAGAATCCTCGTGTCGACCACAATTATGATAAAGTTGAACCGTCGGTTTGGAATTGACCCGTCTACTCTTACGGTTCCAAGTCAGAATTATCCTGTTATGTTGAACTGTCGTAACTGAATTGCCTCGTCTACCCCACAGTTCCAATCAGAATCATCTCGTTGACCATGATTTTAATTTTTTATCTACTACTTTTATTTTTCCCGATAAAAAATAATAATATTTATAATAATAATAATAATATGATTAAAAATAATAAATAAATTGATATGTACAATATATGTAAAATGTGAGATTAATATGGAAATTTGGAATTATATATATATATATATATATATATATATATATATATAATATGCATATTTTAATAACAATAATAATAATAGTAATAATAATAGTGATATGATATGATTAAAAATAATATAAATTGATATGTAAAATATATACAAAACGTGAGATTGACATGGTAATTTAGGATTATATATTAAAATATGATAGATATTGATTTTTGCAGATTTGATCTTGATAAGATTTTGTTTCAAAATCATTTATAATAAATATATAGAATATAAATATAATATATATTGATTTTAAATTCATAAACTTTGAGAATTTAGATAAATATGAATAAAGTAATATTTAAAATAAATAAGAATAAATAATAAAAATGTGTCACGTGAGATCTCGAGTTGAGGTGTCTGTTAGTTGGGAATTGACCCGTCTACCTAAATAATTGATAAATTAAAAATTAATTATTTTTTATCAAATTAAATAAAAATTATTAGACTATTTCAAAATTTAATTCGACCAACCAATATATTAGCCAATTATTTTGGAACCATATATTCTGTAAAAAAATTGTATAGTAATATTCACTAATTACAATTACTATAAGTTAAGCAAAGCTGGAAACTCAACTACAAATCACGTACAGATAAATTCATAGATGGCGATTCTAGATTTTAGAAAAATACATGGAAAAAAATGAATAAAATAAAATTTAAAATATATAAGAATAAAAAATGGAAATGTGTTACGTGAGACCTCGAGTTGAGGTGTCAGTCAGTTGGGAATTGACACGTCTACTTAAATAATTGATAAATTATAAATTTGTTATCAAATTATATAAAAATTATTAGACTATTTCAAAATTTAATTCGACCAACCAATACATTAGCCACATTAGTCAATTATTTTGGAACCATTTATTTTTTCAACTAATAAATTTGTTTCCAACGAAAAATAATTTTATATTGGTCAATTAATAAATTGACCAAATTAAATTAAATTAAACTAAACTATAAAAATATAGTTATTTATTCCACCATTTGATAAATAAATTGGCCAAATAAAACTGGTGGAGTAAAAGATGAGAAAATACACATTGATTCTATGTATTTATAGGCTTGAAATTTCATTGAATAACCGATGTGGGACACAAGATTTTAGTAGATATTTAAAATCTATTATTTTACATTTAAAAATTCAAAAATTTGAGAATTTAGATATATAGGAATAGAGAATTAAGATGGATGCCACGTAAGATTTTTTCAAAGCAAGAATCGTTTTCCTTTTAATAATATAATGATTTCATGAAACAGTCATCTAAATATAAATATATTGTTGTATCATCAGAATGATTATCAAATTGATTTATTTCAAAATGAATGCTCAAAGTTATATATTGTACAGTATCATTTAAAATTTTAATTTTAATTTTTAAATTAATTTTATTCGACATTGCAACAAAACCATATAGTTTTTCAATTTATACTGACTATTAAAAGTTAATTACAAAACAAAATTAATATAATCATTAAAACATTGTTCTTGTTTTCTTGGTAAAGCGCATTGTTCTCCTCAGGTCATCCCCAATCCGTAACCAAAATAAACTCATTTTGCGGTAAGTGTCACGTTAAACAGTAATTTCACTCTAACCCACAACTCAAACTCAAACTCAAAAAAATATTCTCAATATATTTCTTCTCACATCACTTTTCATGCTTTTGCAGTGATACCTATGTAGTAAGTTTCAAGGAATGGAATCACTTCGGGAATATCTCAAGGGAAATCTCCACGCTCCACCAGGAACTTGAGTGGATCCAAGCTCAACCTTCCTCCGAGGATAATATTTGGCAAGCAAAATCTATGGAGTTTGAGCTCAAGGATCCCATGAGTAAAGAAAAAATTATGTGTAAGCAGAGATCACGAGCTACTTGGCTCACAGAAGGCGATAAAAACACTTCTTTTTTCCACCGCACAGCTACATGAAGGAAACAAAGAAATACTATTAGATGTGTACGGATTTCCGAGTCTTTGTGGACTGATGATGCTGGGACTATTGAGAGTACTTTTCTTGATTACTTCCAACAGCTTTTCCAATCTGAACGACCTGAGTTTGTTGATGAGGTGATCGATAGTATCGATCTCTTGGTCACAGATGAGATGAACTTGGTTTGCTTAAACCTTATACAGCTGAGGAAGTGGCCAATGCTCTCGGCCAGATGCACCCTTTGAAGGCTCCGGGTCCATATGGCATGCTAGCTCTCTTCTTTCAAAAGTTCTGGGGAGTGATTAAGGAGGATACTCTGGCTTCTGTCCTTAATGTTCTTAATAATGGTGCCTCGCCAAAGCCCATCAACCACACTAACATTGCTCTTATTCCAAAAAAGAAAACCCCTGAATCTCCACATGATTTCCAGCCTATTAGTCTCTGCAATGTGTCCCTTAAACTTATCACCAAGTGCATCGACAACCGTTTAAAAATTGTTCTCCCTTCCCTCATTAGTCAATCTGAATCAGCTTTTGTCTCGGGGCGTTTGATTACTGACAGTGCCCTCCTAGCATTCGAGATCTTTCATACTATGAGAAAAAATAAGTCTCGCAGCCTCACAAGTTTTGCTCTCAAGCTAGATATGTCCAAAGCCTACGATAGAGTTGAATGGGATTTTTTATACATAGTCATGTCCAAAATGGGGTTCGGTGCCTCTTTTATTGACAATGTCAGGAGGTGTATTTCTACCGTCTCTTATTTTGTTCTCATCAATGGAAAACCCTCGCCAATCTTTTTTCCCTCTCAAGGATTGCGCCAGGGTGACCCGCTCTCGCCCTATCTGTTTTTATTATGTACCGAGGCTTTCTCATCTATGCTCCACAAAGCTGAAGCTCGAGGTCTGTTGCATGGGGCCCGGGTTTGTCGAGCAGCCCCTCTCATCTCACACCTTCTTTTTGCTGATGATAGTCTTGTCTTTGGAAAAGCGTCACTTGAAGAGATTGGGACGGTTCGAGACATTATTCAAAAAATCACTTGTGCATCGGGACAGAGGGTTAACTTTGACAAGTCAGAAATTGCTTTCAGCCGTTGCATCCCCGATGAGATTGCTACTAACTTGGGAATTCAATGTGGCATCCCTGTAGTAAGCAAACACAGCTTGTATCTTGGACTTCCGGCGACAGTAGGACGCTCGAAAAAAGATGTCTTTCTTTCCATTGAGGAAAGAGTCAACAAGAAGCTAAAAAATTGGAAAGTTCGATGTCTTTCTCAGGCTGGAAAATTGATCCTTATCAAATCTGTTGCGCAGACTATCCCATCTTATGTCTTGCATCGGATTGATCAAATTATTGCAAATTTTTGGTGGGGGCAAAAATTGGACAAGAAAAGGTTGCACTGGTGCTCTTGGGAGACAACCTGCTTTTCCCTTAAAATAGGTGGTCTCGGTTTTCGTGAGCTTGAGTGTTTCAATCTTGCTTTTTTGGCAAAACAGGGTTGGAGGCTGCTGAACGAGCCTCAATCTCTCCTCTCGCGGAGTTTGAAGGCTAGATATTTCCCAAGAACAAGCCTTCTTGATGCAAAGGTGGGCTACTCACCGAGCTACACATGGCGAAGCATTGTTGCAGGACGCAAACTCCTCAAACAAGGGATTGCATGGACAGTCCGAGATGGGCGCTCAATTAATATTTGGACGGACTCATGGATTCCTGGATTTAATTTTTCTAACCTCCCCGCCCTACTTTCCTCTTATGTGCAGGATCTTACTTGCGTTCAGGATTTACTCAATGCTTAAGGCACGGGATGGGACAACCATCTTATTTTCAGCACCTTCCCCATGGAAATTGCTCGAAAAATCACATCCATCCCCATTAATTCACACATGAAAGATGACTGCCTTCGCTGGACACACACCCTAAATGGCGACTTCACAATTCGATCCGATTATTGGGTGGCGAAGAAGCTCAAAGATGCTTCATCATCGAAACCATCTTCATCTTCCAATAATCCATAACTTTGGAGCTGGTTCTGGAGATTGCGGGTCCCTCCCAAGTTTCGTATTTTTATGTGGCGATGTATACGTGGTATCTTTCCAACTTTTGAAAAACTTGGGCACTGTGGTATTAGTGTTGATCCTATTTGTCTCCGGTGCAGTCTTGCTGAGGAAACCATTGAACATGCTTTTCATGATTGTTGCTGGTCGAACCTTTTTTGGCGCATGTGTCCACTCCGACTCGCTAGCAGCGATTCAGGCCCCACGGTTCCTCTACAAGAATGGATTACTGCCACCATCAAAGGTAAACCTCCAGAATTTCTTGAGCTCTTTGTGGCGCTGATGTGGGTTATTTGGAAAAGCCGTAATCAAAAGGTGTTCCATGATAAATTAATTCCCCATGTTGATTGTGTTCGGATGGCCCAAACTCTCCTCTTTGACTACCAACATGTAGCGGTTAAACCTCTTCCTCGGCCTCCTTCTCCGCCTGGTCCTTCTTCGTGGTCTCCTCCAGCCCAAGTGATGGTCCCGAAACGAGTTACTGGTGTATGGGGAGGAGGGGAATACACCAGTTAGGATTTTAAAACTTAACCCTTAAAAATTACTTCAACCGAGTAAAGCGGACTCAGTTGGAATCTCACAGCTGAGTAAGCAACCTCAGCTGGAAGAGTGAGGCTGTGCGGAATGTGATGGAAATTAAAACTCGTTAAATCAACTCACGCTTTTTAGTGCAGGGTTGGTCAAAAACCAAAACAGTTGAATATGCAAAAATGCAGTTTGTATGCTGGTTAGTTTGATCAGATAAGAATGCAATAAGTAACTGAATAAAAATAAACACAGACACACGGGATTTAACGTGGTTCGGAGATAACCCTCCTACGTCCACGGGGAGATGTGAATCCTCACACCTCAGTCCAAGTTCTTTTGGACAGTTCCACACAGCTTACCCGGGCTGTGCAACCGTTGCAATAAGTTTACGGGTACTTATCAACCTTTACAGTTAAGTTTGCGGGTACTTAACAACCTATGTCAAGTTTGCGGGTACTTGACGACCTAGCTACTCAATTACAGGAAGAGTATGATCATAACAGACACTTTTTAAGGTGTGTATGTGGGTGGATTTTCCAACTACAGCTCGATCACGAATGAGAGCTGGATCTATGGCTTGAACGAATAAACACTCAAACTAAGATCTAAGACAGATTATAACTCTATGAATCATCAGCTACTAATGTTCTATCACTCTTGAACTCTCAGCTGCTGATGCTCTTAGAATATGATTTTTGCAGATTTTTCTTGCGCTTGTTTTTCTTGTGATTGCACTTCTGTATCTCTTGTCTAGTATATCTCTCGAATGAGAGAATGCCTCTATTTATAGGCGGAGAGTATCAACTAGCCGTTGGAGGAGCTGTTGATCTCTGATCGTTGAAAGCGATGGCTTGTCTCTCATCTCTGCAGACTTTCCCGATATGGCATCTGTGCTCTTCTGCTTTCCTTCTGAGACAGCCTTGTATTGGGCCAGATGGGGTAATGACTGAACGGTCAAACCCTCATGTGACTTCCTTTTGAAATTCAAATCTTAAACCTTTCTGACAGTCAACCTCGATTAGTTGGTTGAAAATCTTGATCTTTATCTGAGTGGTCTTCAGCTGATGTTCTGACTGAACCGTTGAACTCTCAGCTGACTTTGAACTTCATGCTGTTGATCTTCTTGTTTGAGTTCTACAACTGAGGTTCTGAAACTGAACCCTCAGTTGTCTTCCTTGTATTTAGTCAGTTGAGTTTGAAACTTCAGATGACTTCCTTTTCATCTGATGTTCTCTTCCTCTCTACTGTTTCTCATCTGACGAACCCTCAGTTGGTTTCCTTTACAACTGATGTTCTGAAGACTTCCCCCTCATTCCATCTGAACATATGAACTCTCAGTTGTCTTTCATGACAACTGATGTTCTGATTGGGTGATGCCTTGTTGCCATCTTCAGTTGGAGACCTGTAAAGATAAAATCTTAACTTTGCTCAAATAGCAAGCCTAATTTCTAACATTAGGTTCTAGCAACATCTACTCGGTTGGGGTCAGTCGGTTTTGGAATTCATCAAAACTCTTACTAATAAATTTCCCAACAATTTCCCCCTTTTTGATGATGCCAAAACCACTTACAACTTTAAACCACTATTGATCTAAGCCTCACTAACTGACCTAAAATCTCAGCTGAAATTCTAGACAGTCTATAAGATAAAACATCAAAGGGTTAGCACAGTTATAACATGGTATTTTAAAAGACTTGGTGATTCAGAGCTTGGACAATGAGGAATTGTTCATCAAGGTGAATCTTATATATACTTTGAAGTTTTTATTACAACTGAAGATTACAAGGTTAAGCACAGAACAGATAAAGATACAACAGTTGCTCCAAAAACTACATCAGCTCAAAAGACAAAAAAAATTAGATCAGCTCAAAAATACTGTTGACCGTACTTGCTGAAGATACGGTTAAAGATCTCTTTCTTCGCAGGTGACTCAATCCCAGTGTTGACACCATGTTCCTTGCAGACTTGTCTCGCCTCAGCCATGATTGCATTTCTGTTCGGAGTGTCTGTGTCTTTGATCATCTGAGGGCGATATCTGAGCATCTGCGGAACTGGAACGGTGTTGGGATCGAGCTGAGCCTTCAGCATGGCTCGCTTGAACTGACTAAACATTCCAGAGTCTCCAGATCTGAGTTCCCACAGGGCTTCCTTGAAGGCTTGCCTTGGGTCTTCAGTCGAGTAGACCTTCCTGTAATAGAAGTCATTGATGAATTCATGCTTGAACTGCTCCCAGTCATCGTTCCACTCAGCATTCATCCACTTGTCAACATGTGGGAACCGAGACGGGAGTGGGACGTTCTTCTGCAGCTGTTGAGTCGACTTCCTAGCCTCAGCCTTCATCTGGTGCTTGTTGATTCTTCGCACGCTCCGGCTGGCTTTATTTCTGTCGACGTTTTTCTCAACCTTGGCCAGTTCCTTCTCGAACTTGGCCACCTTCTTGGCCTGATCAGCAGCGAACTTCTTGATCCAAGAGAGATTCAAGTACTTCTCCTTGGACTCCCCCATAGCTTTGGCAGCTTCGATGCAGTCTTCAACAGATATCCCATCAAGTTCGGCATCGAGCTCGGCCGTAAGCTCGGCTACGAGGTCGTGGGAGATTTCCAGTTCCTGCTGCGATCCTTCAGCTTCAGCTGGCACTCCTTCTTGTTGAACTCCTTCCGCCTGCTGAAGAACAACTTTCCCCTTTCCAGCAACAGCGGCTGGCTCCTTGTCTTACCCCTTTTTGGCATCATCCAAAAGGGTGGCAACAGTGCCATCCAGGGAGGTCAGCTTGGCCTCAGCCTGTTGAACGCGGGAAAAGAGTTCATCGACAACATCCTTCTCTTCCACCTTCTTGGCCAACTCCAGGTCCTGGCGCTCCTGCTCAGCTCGCTGCAAGGCTGCAAAGGTCGCAGAGACCTCTTTGTGGAGGGTGACGAACTCAGCTCGAAAATTTGCGAACTGAGACATCCACTCCTGGTCTTAAGTCTGCTGGGACTTTACCAGATCAGATTCAGCAACGGTCTTGAAAACGTTGAAGTCCGAGCTGAGGCCCTGAACTGCCTTCCTTAGAGCCGTGACCTCCGAGCTGGAAGAACTGGAGAGATCTTCGAACTTCTGCTGCAGGGAAGAGGAAAGGTATTCCAGCTGATTCTTCAAGCTGGTATTCTCTGCCATCAGCTGATGCATCCTGTCAGCATCCTCCTCCTTGCTGAGCTGGATCTTGGACAACATTTCCTGCCTCAGCTGGTTGACCCTCTCGGAGATCAGCTCACAGATGGCATCGGTTGAGAGTGCTGGCTGATATGAGGGTCCAGACAGGTGTTGTGGTTGTGGCTGGGCAGTTGGCTCCATGACAACCAGGGCAGATCGGTTGGCGAGGTAGGCCTTGAGCTTTTCTTCTTCCCTCTTGGCCGCCTCTTCAGCTGCGTCGACATCCTCCATGCAGTTGGCATTCTTGGCCAGCATATTGTCAAGAAACTGAACAGCTCCAGGATTGTTGCACAGCTCCCTGGTGTCTGTCCCTTCTTGGATGCTCTTGTCCAGACGACGACTTAGCACAACCACCTTCTGGTTGTAGGCTACCTCCAGGTTCTGGTAGTCGAAGTATACCCTCAGGTTGGATTCTTTAACCTTCAACCTGTCCCAACCATGGATCCTGAGGGTTTCCTCCTTGACGTACCAATAGCTGAATATGACGCCGAACTGGTAGAGCAGTTCCATCCCGAGTACGGCAAATATGGGCATTGAGGCTGCCTCGGGGAACATACCAATCAGCTTGCGGAAGCAGTAGCTTAGCCTTCCTTCATATTCAGCCAAGATCGCCTGGCGGTTGGCTTCTTCATCAATTGGAGGGGGGTCAATATCGAAGGTAACGGGTTCGATGGTTTCATCAATGTTGGCCAAAGGAATGGTCACAACGTTGGCATCGAGCGAGAGGCTCGGAATATCTGACTGAGGACCAGTTGAGAGAACTGGATCCTCTTTGGGTGGTAAGTCGGCTGGCTCATGTGTTTCCTCAGACACAGGTGGGATTACCTGGCTGGCATCAGCTCCAGTCGGACTGTCATGGGACTCCTCAGATGAAGAAGACTCATCTGAGGAGGAGCTGGATTCCTCCACGTGTATCTCCACTCCTTCAGCCACTTCCTCCTGACGAGGTTGAAGAACGAACCCAGCTGGGTCAACCGACTGGCTTGATTCGGTTGACTCCTTCTCCTCAGCTGGCTTTACCACCACTGGACTTGTTGTAGATGGTTGAGCCGCTGGCTGGATGATTCGAATCCTGGGCCTCTTCTGGAGGGGTTCCTCCTCTTCTTCTTCTTCATCATCTTCCTCTTCCTCAGCCACCTCCTCCAGCTGGCGCTTCGCAGGCTTGGACCGAGAAGGGCGTCGAGCTGCTGAGACTGACTCCACAGCTGGCTTGGGGGTACCCTTGGGAGTGTAAACAGCCTCCACAACGTCCCTGGCCTTTTTGGCTGTGGGGAACAGCATCAGCTTGTTGAGCGGCGGGTCCTCACTCCCTTTCCAGGTCAGCTGTTGTCCCTTTGTGGCTTGGAGGATAAGGGCAGAGATTTTTGTGCCGAAGTTGAGTGTCTCCTTGACACTCAACAGCTGCTCTCCGGACTCAGCTGACGTCTCAGAGATTTTCTGCTTCTCCATCAACAGCTGGCTTTCAAGATAGCCCAGCCAATCAACCTGGTGCTGTTCCTCCAGGGCCTTCTGTTGCTTGAGCTTCGGTCGGCTAATGTCACCGAACGCTCCTCCATACGCGAAGGCGCATTTAGAGATCACGTCGAAAAGAAGTCGGTGTGCCGGCTTCAGTTTCGTCCTTTGCATGCTCCCCTTCAATGGTTCGGGAACAAGAAGGATTGTTTGAAGGAAGGCATCAGCTTCCTTATCGGTGAAGTTCCCCAGCACATCTGTGGCTTCGCGATTTCTGGGGATGATCTTCTCCAGTTCCTTGGATACTTTTATTTCCACGGCGGTGTCTTCTATCATCCGGGAAGTTGTGTTTCTTTGCTTGCACGGGATGATAGTGACAAGCCCGTCTTCTGCAACTCGCTGCAGATTCCTGTAGAAATGTACAACCTGCTTCCTGAGCAACTTGGATGGAGAGAGGGTTGCCCAGTCGAGCAGACTGTGGTCGGAAAGAATGGCGGCGACTGGTGCGAGTTCCGACAAGGTCAGGGCATCCCTGGAAAGAATCTGTTCGAAATGAATCTTCGACATCACCATGTCGAAAGATTCCTAGAATGTAGCAGGCTCTGCGGAAACCATCTTCTTGGAAGCTTTAGATTTAGGCGCCATCTCAAAGAGATATATATGCAAAGAAGAAGGAAAATCTTTACTGAAAATGGTGAAACAAATGTGGAGAGAATGAAGAATAGTTAGTAAAGATATGCACGAAAAGAGAAGGTAAGGATCACTTCCTAATTTGTCATATTATATAATCTTTGACTCAGATAATATCAACGGCTGGGGTTAAATGGCACGTATTTTTCAACGGCTGGGATTGCGCGACTGTTGAGTAATTTTGACTGATGCTCCACGCGCGCGAGTGAGAAGGTGAATAGTTTAAGGTGTTAGCCCAGTCGCACTATAAAGTAAGGCTATAGGAGTTCAGCCAGACTTTACATTAAATGTGACATGATGGCTTGTTTAGTCTAGCTGACATGTTCAGGAATGTTTGAATTTATTTCAAACATTCTCATTGAATATTATAACGCCTTCAGTCATAAATGATACCTGCCAGCCGATGTCGAGATCAGCTGTATACCTTAGTTGAGTTCCTCAGTTGCCGCATACCATCAGCTGACTTGAGTTCGTCTGTTCAGCTGATGTTTGATGTCTTCAGTTGGCAATTCGTATCTGAGATTCCCCCTTCATCTGAGCTTCCCCCTCAGATGGATATCTGACTCTTCATCTCGGATGGATCCTTTGCAGCTCGGATGATTCTTTAGCTCGGATGGATTTTCTCCAGCTTGGATGACTCTTCATCCGATGGATCCAATAGTCCAAGAAGATCACACAACATCTTGAACCGAGCTTCAGGAAGAGGTTTGGTGAAGATGTCAGCTCTCTAAATCTTAGTTGGGATCTTCTTCATGGACAGATCCTTTTTCTCAATATGATCTCGGATGAAATGATGACGAATGTCGATATGCTTTGTTCGAGAGTGGTGAACAGGATTCAGAGAGATAGCTATGGCACTCGAGCTATCACAATGAATGGGAACCTGTCCAGTTGCAACTTCATAATCTCTCAGTTGTTGCTTCAGCCACAACACTTGCATGCAACAGCTTCCGGCAGCCATATACTCTGACTCGGTTGTAGAGGTTGCAACACATGCTTGTTTCTTGAAGAACCATGAAACCAACTTGCTTCCCATGAATTGACAGTGTCCAGAGGTAGACTTCCTGTCCAACCGATCTCCTGCTAGGTCCACATCTGAGTATCCAGTCAGCTGGATATTGTCGTCAGTTGGATATCACAATGCAACATTAATAGTTCCCTTCAGATACTTGATGATGTTCTTTGCTGCCAACATGTGTGCTTCTCTTGGTTGAACTTGGAATCGAGCACACACTCCAACTGCGTATGATATGTCTGGTCGGCTGGCAGTTAGATATAGCAGCAAACCGATGATCCCTCTAAACTGGCTGGCATCTACGAGCTTTCCTTCAGCTCCGGGTTCAATCTTCCAGTTAGTATTCATTGGGATCCTCGTGGTCTTACTTGTTTGCAATCCGAACTTGGTGATGAGCTCCTTTGTATACTTGGACTGGTTGATGAAAATCCATCCAGGTGACTGCTTCACTTGTAATCCAAGGAAATAATTCATCTCACCCATCATTGACATCTCGAACTTCTCCTTCATGAGATCTGAGAATTTCTTACACAGCTCCTCCGACTTGGAGCCGAAAATGATGTCATCGACGTAAATTTGCACAACAAGTATATCTTCTCCAACTTTGATGGTAAACAGAGTTTTATCAACTGAACCTCGTTTGAACCCCGAGTTCAGAAGGAATCCACAAAGAGTGTCATACCAGGCCCTTGGCGCTTGCTTTAGACCATAGATAGCTTTCTTCAGCTTGTACACTCTACCATCTCCAGTCTCAAAACCAGGAGGCTGTTCAACATATACATCTTCTTTGATATCTCCATTGAGGAATGCACACTTCACATCCATCTGATACACTTTGAACTTGTGATGTGCGGCATAAGCTAGAAAGATTCGGATGGCTTCCAGCCTTGCAACTGGTGCGAAGAAATCTTCAAAGTCGATTCCTTCTTGTTGGCAGTATCCTTGAGCTACCAACCTTGCCTTATTCCTCACTATGAATCCAATGGCGTCTCTCTTGTTTTTGAAAATCCACTTCAATCCAATCACCTTGACACCATTTGGTCTTTCTACCAACTCCCATACACAGTTGCGTAGAAACTCATTCAGTTCTTCTTGCATGGCTGTTGTCCAGTGAACGCAGTTGAGAGCTTCCCCAACATTCTTCGGTTCTGGTACATCAGCTACAAAGCAAGAAATTATGGCAACATCTCCAGCTTGCTCGAACTCCTCTAGAACTGCCAACTCCTCAGCATACTGGGCGTAAGTGTTGGAGTTTCCTTCAGTTGATTCTGGATTTGCAACTCGGCTCTTTGTACGCACACCCTCGGTTGGATCGCCGATGATGTTGTCAGTGGAATAAACTTCATACCATCTTCGGTTGCGTCTTCCTTCTTCTTCCAACTGTGGCTGTTCTGAAATCTGAGTTGGAGTCTTTAGAGCTGGTGATTGATCAGCTGTTGAGTCTGGATCCTCAACATTGGTATTATGTTGAACCGGACTCGGTTGGGCTTCGGATGCTGAAGCAGTTGGAGGAACATCAGGTGAAGTTCCCCCTTAGGATGTGCTGGGGTCTTCGCATTCATCTTCAGAGGAGTATGGATCCTCATCCTCAGTTGCCCAAACCAGTGGTTCAGCTAGGTTTTTTAACCTTAGACCTTGCGATCTGGTGAGAACTGGTGGAACAGTTGGATCTGCTTGTTGTTCTTTAACCTGTTCCCTGCACTCAAAGGTAGATTCATCAAAACTAACATGAGGTGTTATTTCCACAACACGAGAGCTGTTGTTGAAAACTCTATATGCCTTGATCCGAGCTGCATATCCAAGAAATATGCCCTTCGAAGCTTTGGCATCAAAAGTTTTCAACTGAGTCTTCCCATTGTTGTGAATATAACACTTAGACCCAAAAACGCGAAAATTAGAAATATCTGGCTTTCTGCGTCTCCACAGCTCGTAGGGTGTCTTTCCCAACCGCTTTGTGAGAAGAGATCGATTCTGAGTGTAGCATGCTGTGTTGATCACTTCAGCCCAAAATCTCTTCGGTAGAGCTGAGCTCGCTAACATGGATGTGGCTGCATCCTTCAGCGTTCTGTTTCTTCGCTCAGCTAGGCCATTCTGTTGCGGAGTACGTGCGGCTGATGTCTGATGAGTTATTTCATTCTTCTCGCAATACTCGATGATAGTTTCATTTAGAAACTCAGTTCCACGATCTGATCGGATAGAAATGATCTTCATCTCTTGTTGGTTCGATATCTGATCCATCAGCTTGGGCAGCTCATCTCGGGTTTCACTCTTGTGATGCATGAAAATGGTCCACGTGTACCTTGAGTAATCATCAGTTACAACCAATGTATATTCGTTGCCATTTATGCTTTTTGGTGTAACTGGCCCGAAGAGATCCATATGGATCAGCTGTAACACTCGGTCGGTTGAGGGAGTTGACTTCAACCGGAAGGAGGATCTAGCGAGCTTTTCCAGCTGGCATGCACTGCAGATGTGTGTTGTTGAAAACACTCGGTTAGGTATGCCTCTTGCATGTTCTTGTCTGGCGAGTCGGTTCATCGTCTTGAAGTTTAGATGGTTGAGCCTTTTGTGCCACAACCAGCTCACATCGGAACTGCTCTTTGATAACAGGCAGGTGTCAGGGAGGCTGCTGTTCCAGTCAGCGTAATAGACATTCCCTGTTGGTGATCGATTTCCCAACAATATCACCTGTTTTGATCCGACATCTTTAACCCTGCAACCCTGTGCATCAAACTTGACAGAGAAACCATTATCACAGAATTGGCTGATGGAGAGCAGGTTATGCTTCAATCCATCAACATAAGAGACATTAGAAATTGAAACATGATTGGTTTCAAGGGTACCGTAACCTCTGGTATAACCTTTTGAGTTATCACCAAAAGTAACTGATGGACCTTCTTTCTCCACGAAACTTCCAAGCAAATCCTTCAGATTTTCGTCATGTGTTTCGAGCATCCACTATCCATCACCCACATTGTAGCAGACGCCTTCTTCTTCCTCAGTTGTTTCTCCTGCACCTGCAAGGAGAAACTCGCTTAGGTCCCCAATTTCAGTTGGGTCCTGGAGGGTTAGAACTAGTTCCCGCTGGAACTGTGCGTCGCTTTTCCCTGTAAACTCGGATGGATTTATCATTCCAGATTACTTTTCCTTCATCATCAACTATAACAACACCTCGGTCATCCTTAGGCTTGTTGTTAGTAGTGATGTTCTGTTTCTTGGGAGGAGTTGGATTTCTCCCATGTTGAGCTTTAGGAGGTGAGGCTTTCCCCCTGTTTTGATGGCGATTCTTATCCTGTTGAGTTTGTCTGTGAGGTCGGACGCCATGTTGGAATCTTTGTGGCTGATTATGATTCCAACTTCCTGAGGGTTGTTTGTACCTATTCATGCCCTGATGATGATTCATATTATGGCATGAATATCTCCAGTTGTTTGACCAGTTCCTCATTGGTTGACTCGGTTGGAACCTTTGGTCGAGCTGATGTTGGAACCTCGGTTGATTCAGATGATTGAACCCCTGTCTGTTCTGAGGTCGGTTCCATTTCTTTGGATTTTGACTTTGAGTTTGATGCAGAGGTCGGTTCGGATTCTGAGTTCGGTTGCGGTTATGCCTTCGACGCCTCTGATTCCTCTTCTGACTTTTGGAACATTCCTCCTCCGTTGATGTCCCAACCGATGGAACATTCTGTCCTACATCCGCTACTCCTTTTCCCTTCTCAGTTGTGATTCTATTGGTCGATTGAACTTGTTGAGAGGTGGAGGTTGAATTAGCTTCTGGAGACTCAGCTGTGTTAGACTCGACAGTTGTGACTTCTACAGCTTTGATGAAGGTAGCTGGTGGAATTCCAATATCCTTGACAATATCATAACCGAGTCCTGACACGTCATCCATCTGTCTGCTGTAACTTAAAAGGTTTTCGATGATCTTGGATGACTGATACAGCTTGATTAGATTGTCCTTCTCAGTTTGCAACTGTTTGAGGAGGACGGTTATCTGCTCGGTTTTACCATCTGACTCCTTTATCAGCTGGTCGATCTGAGCCTCTTGATTTTTCAACTGATCTTGCTGCTTCCAAATCTGTTTTGTCAACTCTTCATCTGTTGGAGTCTTAGCCTCATTCAGTTGACTCTTGAGATTTTCAATCTCCTGAGTTTGGCTAGTGATCAGATCGTCCTTTTCGGTTAAGGAATCTTCAAGCTTGGCGAACTGAGCTTGAAGACTCTTAAACTCAACCGACTGCTGATGCAGTTCCTCACTGAGTTCTTGGAAATCATTCTAGGAGGGTTCCAACTCATCGTTCAGAGATTCCTGCATGTTAGAAGTATTGGAAGAATTTAAGCGAGCAGAATTAGATTGTACCTCAATATCATCTTGGTCGGTTCCAAGTGCCATGAGGCATTGATCCTGACTGATGACGTTGTTGGTAGAGGTTAGTTCATCCTCATCTTCAGTGTCTGTGAAGATGTCCATGTCGTCAGCTGCTTCTTCTGCTACCATGGCCTTGTTCTTTGCAGTTTGCTTGGCCCTCAATGCTTCTCTTTCCTTCTTTGAGAGGTCTGGGCAGTCAGCTTTGAAATGTCCTTCCTTGCCGCATTCGAAGCAACCATTGGTGACTGGCTTAGAACTGTCTCGAGTTCGGTTTGATTTATAGAAACGTTTATATTTGCCGAATCGAATGTCCTTGTCGGCTAGCTTCTTTGACAAAGTTGCAATGTTCTGTTGCAGTTCCTCTCTGCTTGGCTCCTTTGTAGTCGTGTCAGCTGATCTGGTTGGCCTTGATGATCTCGATTTTGAGTAGTCAGCTTGGAGAGCAACTGACTTTGAGGCTGAGCCAACATCCTCAATTCTACTTGTCTGACCTGAGGGCTGCGATCTCCTCCTGTTGACCTTATACTCATTTCCTTTCAAGATTGAGAACAATCTTTCAGTTCCCATTTCACCAAGGTCAGCTCGACTCTGTGGATATTGGTGAAAGTATCCCACTTAGCCGGTAGAACTTGCAACACTTTGAGGTTAATTTCTCTTAGTGTGTATTTTCCTCTCCGGATGGACTGGATTCTTCTGATGATGTCCATAAACCGGAGCTCTAGCTAATCGATAGTCTCATCAGGTCGCAGACTGAAGTTGTCGAAATCTTGACATGCATGTGAGAACTTGTTTTCCTTCGTCTCGTCGCTTCCTTCACTTAGCGATGCCAGGATGTCCCACATCTCTTTTGCAGTCTCACACTCCTCTATCCAAGGCAGATAATCTTGTCCAACTGTGGACATTATTGTGCTCTGAGCCCAGATATCCAACTGGCTCACCTTGGCCTCATCTGGAGAGTAGTCTTCTGGCTGTTTCTCTACATACTCCACCATTGTATCTCTATCGTTAGGATTTGTGGAAGTGCGAGCTATTCTTTCTTTAATGACGATTGGTCCGGAAGAGAGAACTTGTTGCATCCTGTGATGCTTTGACTCCATGATGTATAATTGACTACTGAGAACATGACGACGATCTTGTCCTTGACGTCCATCTGCACAAAAAAAACAGGACAAAAATGCAAGCAAATATGCACTAGCGTGAAAAGATCTGTTCAGTTGACCACTGAAGAAAATTTCTCGAATTCACACCTTGTGAAACAGAGTCAGCAGTCTTTTGAACCACCGCTCTGATACCACTTGATGGTCCTGAAACGAGTTACTGGTGTATGGGGGGGAGGGGAATACACCAGTTAGGATTTTAAAACTTAACCCTTAAAAATTACTTCAACCGAGTAAAGCGGACTCAGTTGGAATCTCACAGCTGAGTAAGCAACCTCAGCTGGAAGAGTGAGGCTGTGCGGAATGTGATGGAAATTAAAACTCGTTAAATCAACTCACGATTTTTAGTGCAGGGTTGGTCAAAAACCAAAACAGTTGAATATGCAAAAATGCAGTTTGTATGCTGGTTAGTTTGATCAGATAAGAATGCAATAAGCATCTGAATAAAAATAAACACAGACACACGGGATTTAACGTGGTTCGGAGATAACCCTCCTACATCCACGGGGAGATGTGAATCCTCACACCTCAGTCCAAGTTCTTCTGGACAGTTCCATACAGCTTACCCGGGCTGTGCAACCGTTGCAATAAGTTTACGGGTACTTATCAACCTTTACAGTTAAGTTTGCGGGTACTTAACAACCTATGTCAAGTTTGCGGGTACTTGACGACCTAGCTACTCAATTACAGGAAGAGTATGATCCTAACAGACACTTTTTAAGGTGTGTATGTGGGTGGATTTTCCAACTACAGCTCGATCACGAATGAGAGGTGGATCTATGGCTTGAACGAATAAACACTCAAACTAAGATCTAAGACAGATTATAACTCTATGAATCCTCAGCTACTAATGTTCTATCACTCTTGAACTCTCAGCTGCTGATGCTCTTAGAATATGATTTTTGCAGATTTTTCTTGCGCTTGTTTTTCTTGTGATTGCACTTCTCTATCTCTTGTCTGGTATATCTCTCGAATGAGAGAATGCCTCTATTTATAGGCGGAGAGTATCAACTAGCCGTTGGAGGAGCTGTTGATCTCTGATCGTTGAAAGCGATGGCTTGTCTCTCATCTCTGCAGACTTTCCCGATATGGCATCTGTGCTCTTCTGCTTTCCTTCTGAGACAGCCTTGTGTTGGGCCAGATGGGGTAATGACTGAACGGTCAAACCCTCATGTGACTTCCTTTTGAAATTCAAATCTTAAACCTTTCTGACAGTCAACCTCGATTAGTTGGTTGAAAATCTTGATCTTTATCTGAGTGGTCTTCAGCTGATGTTCTGACTGAACCGTTGAACTCTCAGCTGACTTTGAACTTCATGCTGTTGATCTTCTTGTTTGAGTTCTACAACTGAGGTTCTGAAACTGAACCCTCAGTTGTCTTCCTTGTATTTAGTCAATTGAGTTTGAAACTTCAGATGACTTCCTTTTCATCTGATGTTCTCTTCCTCTCTACTGTTTCTCATCTGACGAACCCTCAGTTGGTTTCCTTTACAACTGATGTTCTGAAGACTTCCCCCTCATTCCATCTGAACATATGAACTCTCAGTTGTCTTTCATGACAACTGATGTTCTGATTGGGTGATGCCTTGTTGCCATCTTCAGTTGGAGACCTGTAAAGATAAAATCTTAACTTTGCTCAAACAGCGAGCCTAATTTCTAACATTAGGTTCTGGCAACATCTACTCGGTTGGGGTCAGTCAGTTTTGGAATTCATCAAAACTCTTACTAATAAATTTCCCAACACCAAGGATGGATCAAATTTAGAGGGTGTTTGGCTAAGTTTTTAAGTTCCTTAAAGCAACTTATAAGTTGTTCATTACTAAGGATTTAGGAACTTATAAGCTATTTTAATGAGCTTTTAAGCTCAGCCAAACACCCTCTTAATGGTGACGCTTCTCTTTCCCCAGATGGATTCACTGGATTGGGAGGCATTTTTCATGACAGCGATGGTACTCCACTTTTGGCCATCATTGATCGTATTAATTACTGCCCAGATGTAGAGTTAGCTGAAGGGTATGCATGTCTTGGTGGGATCAAAGCTGCCCGAGAGAATGGTTTTCGTGCCCTCGTCGTTGAATTAGACAGACAATCTCAATTTAGTCACATGCTTACAAAGAAAAATAATCCCCCGGAATCAGATGGGCACACTGATTGCGGAAATCTTGCGCGCTGGCTCAGAGATTCCAAATATTTCCTTCCAATGGATCAAAAGGGATCATAACCTGGTTGCTCATCAGATTGCCAATTATGTTAGGAACCCGAATTCCAAATTTACTGTTGTTGCTCCACATATTATTTCTATAATATGTAATGCAAACTCCGATGTAAATCATTTTCCTCCATGAAATGAATTTTCAAGTTTCCCTTCAAAAAAAACTTTTCAACAATAATTGTACATGAAATAAATTATTACTATAACTTGATTAAAATCTATATATATATTAAAACAAAAATTAGGTGAGAGAATTTCAAATCAATGTTAACTAATCTTAATTAATTTTGACCAATTTTTTTAAGAATTTCAAGGATCAGTTATTATGGAATCATTATTATCAAAAGATCACGTTTGAGAACTTTATGGGTCGGTTATGTTAATCATGAGTCGTTTAACTTTCACAAAATAGTGTGTTTGTGTAAACTTCTCTTCTGTAAAAAAAATCATCCTTTTAATTCATCTAAGATATCTCTCTTAGCAATTATCCGTTCTTTCTTGCAAAACTGCATATTGGAGAATATTTATTTCTACTCATTGAAGCGCCAGACACCGGCGACAAAGAGGGCTTATATGGTTGTATCTAAATCCATGGACATTATACTTTCACTTTGTTTTTGCCTTAAATTGAATGATCAACAAATTTTCGCAATTTTTTTTATTTTATATTAGTTCTAGAATATTATATGTTCTCAATATAATTTGTTTTTATTTTTTACATGTATTGGAATTTTCTCTTGCATATTATAAAATTATATGTTCTGCACATATGTGTTCATTCATTCAATTTTACCAATTATTGAAGGACCTTGCAACAGAAACCTAATAGAAAAAATCATGTACATTTTGGTCATTATTTTGCTTATGTTCAGTATACTCATCAATTAATTGCATTATTATTTACATTTATATTATATTATTATATATTGAAAAAATACTTTATATGATAATTAATTAAATCATAAATGTTAATTAAGTCCATAATTAACTATATGTTATTACCCATTTTCTTTTTGAAGAACAGATTACCCATTTTTTGTCATTATAAAAGATGTTATTGATATATCAAATAAGAAATTTGAATACTTATGTTCTCCAAGTCTGCTTATTGTTGTATACAACGACATTATAATATGATTTAAAATATTTCTCTATTGTTGTTGTTGTTGCTTTTTTTTTTTTTTTTTTTTTTGCAGATTACAAAACATAAAGCATTGTAGAATTTTGAAATCTCAGTCTCAATCTCTTCTTCATTGATTAATGATAGTAGTATTTTTAATGAAAATTTATTGATACTCAAATATTCACAATATACGTAACTTTCATCTTTATATAAGGCTCGAATATATTTTTTAATGTCTTTCTATATTTAACCTTATAATCACTTTCGAAATGTGAATAATGAATAATCGGAAGAATAGTAATAGATGTGCGAATTTCTTCATACAATTTCTTTGAGGCTCGACTATAATTTTACTTTCTTTCAATAGTCAACTTTCATAGAAATGATGATGTCAATTAGTAGTATTATTTTTAGTAAAAGTTCAGAAGAATTGAGTGAAGAATGTGCATCTTGATTTTAGACGATGGAATAGAAAAAATTGTTGGGCAAGAGAGTATTGAAGTCTAGAGTTGATCTATACAATTTTTTTTTTTTTTAATATCGTGGGAACCCGCAGCCGCTACCTTCAGTGCACACTGGGTAAACCCCCGTCCCTTATACAGTAGTCTGCAAACATCGTGCTTGGGCGAGAGTAGTACTAGGATGGGTGATCCCCTGGGAAGTCCTCGTATTGCACCCCTTTTTTGGAGATGTAGCTCAATTGGTAGAGTATTCGATAATGATTATTGATCTATACATGTTTGATTGTATAGTATATGGTTTCAACAAATTTAGTTAATAATTGGCGTGTGTTATGCTTTTGATTAAGTTTTCGATTTTCCTTTACGATTTTGTTTCTTGGACCTATACTAGAATAAAGAAAATCAATATATTTTTTTTGTTTGTTTATGTTATTAAGATTATCGATTTATCATTTATGTTTACATGTTAAATATATGCAATGAAGTTTGTTAGTAATTAAATGTTTAATAAATATAATTAAAAAAACTATAAAGTGCTCCCATGCATCGCGCGGACCACAATACTAGTTTATAAATAAATAAAAAATATAGTAACTAAATTACTCATCCATTACATTTTTATTACTCCCTCCGTTCACCAAGTCTTGAACTATTTGGGAGTCGGCACGGAGATTAAGAAAAGTGATAAAGTAGTTGTGGGTAGGGTAAAAATTGAAAAGTAGGGGTATTGTTAATTAGTGGGTTAGTTTGCTAATCTATTTCCACCTTTCTCTCTCCTTTTAGATTGCATTTTTTAATTGGGAACACTTTCTCCTCAATCAGTTTTTGCTTTTTTTTTTTTTCATTCTTGGCTGCTGCCTTAATCAATTTTTGATTTTTTTTTCATGTTCTTGGTTGCTGCCTTAATCAAATTTTTTTTTTCCTGTCCTTAATCAATTTTCCTGTTCTTTCTCCTCAATCAATTTTCGTGTATTTTTTTTCTGCTTAATTATTTGGGAATCTTATTTGCCTTAAAAAAAACTGCAAAACCACGTTGTTGCTTGATTCTTGTACAGTAAAACAAAATAGAGAGAAATACAAAAGCTGACAAGATTGCAAACTTGGAATAAAAAAAACAGAGCCGTCTCATTCATTCCCTGGACAGAAATCTCAAAATATTCACAGTGTTGGGGGGAAATTTTGGGGGGAAGGTTTGGAGGGAAATAAAAAGATCACCTAACACTATAAATAGAGGACAGACTCCTCATATTCATTAATGCTATCATAAATACAGCCTCTTACAAAATGTCATCTAGCAGCTTCAGGGCAGATTTGAGTGACATTGAAAGAAATAATGTTGCTTCTTGGCTTCTTCAAAATTCCAGCCACTCGAAGCTTCGATATGGTGCCAAAAAGGAAGCTGCGGAGCGTTTCAACGTAAGCCTCTCCACTGTTTGGCGAATCTGGAAAGCAGCTACTGCACAAGAAGCCCTTGGACAACATGTTAACCTGGTAAGTATGAAAAAGGGTGCAGTGCATAAAGACAGGAAAGTTATAGATGAAGAAAAGCTGAAAAATTTGTCCGTACTTGAGAGAAGTAGCATAAGAAGGGTTTCAACACATCTTGGTGTTAGCACAGGTTTGGTGCATAAGTGGATTAAGCAGAAAAAAATAAAACCACATACCAATGCCATCAAGCCCTACTTAACAGCTGCCAACATGATTCAAAGGCTCAAATGGAGCCTAAGTCAACTTTCTTGCATAAGTAGCAATGGAAAAATACAATTTCAGCCAATGTTCAATGTCATTCACATTGATGAGAAGTGGTTCTATCTCAAAAAAAGCTCACAGAGATATTACATCATACATGATGAAGAGGAGTTACATAGAACATGCAAATCCAAAAGTCACATTGAGAAAATTATGTTTATGTGCCTAGTTGGAAGGCCTCTTACTGACTATGAAGACAATATTGTATTTGATGGGAAATTTGGAATTTTTCCCTTCATATTTGAAGAACCAGCAACCAGGAATTCCAAAAACAGACCCAAGGGCAGCCTGATCACAAAGCCTGTTGTGGCTATAACAAAATCAGTGATGAAAGAATGCTTCATTAAGCTGGTAAGTATGATAATTCATGCATTTCATGGTGTTATTTTACTATCAGAATGTGTGAAAACATTCATCATTTAGCATTCATTACAGATGGTTCCAATTATCAAGGCAAAATGACCCAAAGGCATCAGCAAAAACATAATAATTCAGCAAGATAATGCACGGCCACATATCACAAATGATGATCCAGATTTCCAAGTCATAGCACAATCTGATGGATTCAATATCAAATTGGTACAGCAACCACCCAACTCACCTGACACAAATGTCAATGACTTGAGTTTTTTAGAGCCTTACAAACAATCAAGGACAGAAAGATGGCAACTACAGTGGAAGGGCTGATTAAGAATGTGCAGGATGCTTATGAAGAATTTCCAGCCTACAAGTTGAATGATGTCTTCCTAACACTTCAAAGCTGCTACATGGAGATAATCAAAGGGAAGGGAACCAACCACTACAAAATACCACACATAGGTAAGGAAGCACTAAGAAGGCAGAGGAAGCTACCTGAAACACTAGAAATTGAGGAACAGGTTGTAATTGATGCATATGAGTATCTAAAGCTGCATGATAATGCAGAAAGTTCAATCTACCACATGGAGAATCTAGTTGAAGGAATGCAGCAGGTGGAATTGCAAGAGTAAGAGCCTGTAAAACTGCTTTTTGGACAGCTTTTTGGTCATGTAAATAGGGCTTAGGAGTAGCAGGGCAGGTAGTTTACATGGACAAACAGATAATGGTGGCTTTTTTATTGTTTGGGATGTAAACTACTATTGTTTCCAGCCTATTTTGTCTCAGCATTTTCAGTGAAATACAAATTTGCATCATTGACTGTGTTACTTCTTATGTCAATCTCCAAAACTAGGTTTCAAAAAACCTAGTGGTGGCATCAATAAGAATTTGGGTGTAGTATCTGTTCTATCAGATTAAAGTTGTGGGTGGCATCACAAAATGCATCTTATTGTAGTATCTGTTCACAGAAATTCAGGAATTCACATCGAATTTCATCATCATTTCATCAATCAGTGAAAACAGCATGTCATCAATAGCAGGGCAACAAATTCTCAGCACATAGAATTCAAGCATAAGAATAGGAATTCATCACACAAATCACACCGATAATGGCATCACCAGCCAACACCAACCAATTAAATGACATAATGAATGGCATCACCAGCCAACACCCCCCAGAGAAGATGAATTGCATAACCTGATTCAAAGGTGGGGCAACACAGTGGGGCAGAAAATTGCCAACAACTCAAAATCATATACATTGGGTCGAGGTCTTTTACGTCGTGACTGCTCCATGCCTTCTTCATCGGCAATGCTGAGAGGGTGGGCAGCAAGCCAATCAGCGATTTCCTCATTCCTTGCAGCATATAAGGCCTGTTCGGACATCAAATAGGAGTGGGGATCCAGCACCATCGCCTCATGATGGAGGTCAGAAGCCTCTGCCAAAGCAGAGGGTGCCAAGAAAGCTCCGGCAGCCGTGAAGTCTGAACCAGAGGGTGGTGCGACGCCTCGATCCGCCGTCTCTGGTTTGACCGGAGAGGGTCTGAACTCCGAATCGACGGGCGTGAAGCAGGTGTCGGGCACCACCGTGTCCGGAAGGAGCGCCGCTTCTGAATCTGCGACCATGAGAACCAAATCGGAACTCGGCGGCGAGGAGATAGCAGAGGGTGGCGCGACGCCTCGATCTACCGTCTCTGGTTTGACCGGAGAGGGTCTGAACTCTTTATCGACGGGCGTGAAGCAGGTGTCGGGCACCACCGTGTCCGGAAGGAGCGCCGCCTCTGAATCTGCGACCATGAGAACCAAATCGGAACTCGGCGGCAAGGAGATAGCAGAGGGTGGCGCGACGCCTCGATCCGCCGTCTCTGGTTTGACCGGAGAGGGTCTGAACTCTTCATCGACGGGCGTGAAGCAAGTGTCGGGCACCACCCTGTCCGGATGGAGCGCCGCCTCTGAATCTGCCACCATGAGACCCAAATCGGAACTCGGCGGCGAGGAGATAGCATAGGGTGGCGTGTCACCTCGAGCCGCCGTCAACGGAGAGGGAGGAAACTCGGAATCGACGGCGGCGAAGCATGTTTCAGAGAGAGAATCGGAATTCATGGCTAAAATAAAAGGATTTTCGACTGAGATGGAGAGGGAGAGGAGATGGATCCAGTTATGGTGAGATGAAATCGGAGGAGGACGGAGAGGAGACTGATACAGAGATGGAGATCCAGCTCGAAAAGATGAGAGAGAGCGGCGTAGATCTAGAATTTGTGAGAGTGGGAGATGAGTGATAATAGAGGGTGCATAATGGCCCAGACCCAATAATGTGTGGATCGAAGTAATGAGAGGGTGTGTGAGTGATTAAGAAAAGTAATTAGTGTTGTTAGATTAATTAGTGAATTTAATTTATGGAAGGGTGGGTTGATAATGGTAAAGGGTAGTAATAAAACAAAAGTAATGAGGGTACAATGGTAAAAATAACAGAACGGTTCAACGTTTGGTGAACAAAATAAAAGGGTGAAACGGTTCAAGACTTGGTGAACGGAGGGAGTACAATTTTACGAGGAGACATACTTTTTTTTTTTGAGAACCTACGAGGAGACAGACTTATTTAGTAAGACTAAGGAAATAAGTTGTGCTGCTAGAATTTAAATTAATTGATTCATCTAAAATATTTAAGCGCAACTATTAATTAGCCTATTTTAACAAACTAGCGTATAATCCGTCGAAAACCGACGAAAAATTATAAAAATTAATAAAATTATTAAATAGTACCAATATGTGATAGATTAAAATAAATATTATTTGTTAATTATTTTAGAATTAAATAATTCGATTATACAATCTACTAAACTCGCTTATAATTTATATCTCTTGAACACATTTCAAATTCAATTAAAAAGTAATTTTACCACATGTTTACGTCTCAAACACATATAGTTATGTTTGTTAAAAATTATAATTAATATATTCTCATTACTTTCGATAATTGTTAAAGCTCTATTCTTCTACAAAACCGATGTGGGCAAAAATATATTTATCTCTCAAAGGAAAGCGACTCTTAAGCTGAATTTTTTAGCTTTTTATTACAAAAAAAAGGCAAGAGAAGGAGCGGGTAGTGAGAGAGAGAGAAGAGATATATAGATAGCGAATAATACTATAGATGTTAAGATTGTCTAAAAGATGAAATGACCCTAAATACCCCACATTATGAATTCAACACAAGATTAAGATAAAAAGATAAGTTAAACCACCGCTCACAATCATCTCGTCTACCCCGACGGTTCCGACCTGGAACCGACCTATTGATTACAATACTTATTTTAAATTATATAAATAATCATCTTCCAAATATATTCACAATAAAATTAATGATGACATTTGTTTTCTTTTTACCTGAAATTAATATTTAATTATATACATAACTATATTCCAAAAATATTCACACAATATTTAATAAATAAAAATTTAATTATAAATTGTAGTATTATATAAATAATCATCTTCCAAATATATTCATAGAAAAATAAATGATGACATTCGTTTTCTTTTTTACCAGCTTCGAGAATAACTTTTTTAACTGAGAATAGAACTTCAAGAAATATTTCACTATGTACTTGGTAATTTTTCCTTTTTACAAAACTTTATGTGAAATGATTGTGATTTATAAAATTATTTAGTCAATGATATAAGATAAAAGTTGACCATGGATATCCTTAATTTTATGAGTTCAAAATTATATATATTAAAAAAAAAGTTGTCCTGCAAGTATTTAATTGGCCCATCTACGCGCACGATTATTAATTTTTGGTCGGAATTGACTCATTGATAAATCATTAGTAATTTTTCTGCCAATTTTCCTACATATTCTACGCTTTCCAACGGAGACTATTAATAAAACAATTTGAGATGATGTGTTTAGGATTATTCAAACTTGTTTAAAATTTATATACCCGTACTTGTTTAAAATCCGATTAAAAAATTAGTCATTTGTGTTCTTTTTTGAAAAAAATCCGTATATTAGTCTACCGCCACAATTCTGCATCGGAACTGGCCCGTTAACCACGACTGTGATTTATAAGTGCGTAATTTATAAAATTTATTTAGAATTTATATAGATCCAAAAATTTAATAAAAATAATGATTGTATTATTCGTTAATCGTCCTTAATCGTATAGTAATATTCGTTAATCAAAATTATAAATGATGCAAAGTTGGAAATCCAACTACAAATAACGTAAAAAATTATTTCATGGATGACGATTATAGATTTTAGAAAATTCATGGAAAAAAGCAAAAAACGAAAAATTTCTCGAGTGTCGGTTGCGAATTGGCTCGTTTACCACCACGGTTCCATGTCAGAATTGACCCGTTGACCACGATTTTGATTTATAAATGCACAATTTATGACAATTCTAGATTTTAGAAAATACATGAAAAAAATGAATAAAATGAAAATTTTAAATTTAATAAGAATAAAGAATGAAAATGTGTCACGTGGGATCCCAAGTTGAGGTACCCGTGAGTTGAAAATTGGCCTGTCTACCTTTTTCTGCCAATTTTCCTACATATTCTACGTTTTTCAACGGAGACTATTAATAAAACAATTTGAGATGATGTGTTTAGGATTATTCAAATTTGTTTGAAATTTATATACCCGTACTTGTTTAAAATTCGATTAAAAAATTAGTCATTTGTGTTCCTTTTTGAAAAAAATCCGTATATTAGTCTACTGCCACAATTCCGCATCGGAACTGGCCCGTTGACCACGACTGTGATTTATAAGTGCGTAATTTATAAAATTTATTTAGAATTTATATAGATCTAAAAATTTAATAAAAATAATGATTGTATTATTCGTTAATCGTCCTTAATCGTATAGTAATATTCGTTAATCAAAATTATAAATTATGCAAAGTTGGAAATCCAACTACAAATAACGTAAAAAATTATTTCATGGATGACGATTATAGATTTTAGAAAATGCATGGAAAAAAGCAAAAAATGAAAAATTTCTCGAGTGTCGGTTGGGAATTAGCTCGTTTACCACCACGGTTCCATGTCAGAATTGACCCGTTGACCACGATTTTGATTTATAAATGTACAATTTATGACGATTCTAGATTTTAGAAAATACATGAAAAAAATGAATAAAATGAAAGTTTTAAATTTAATAAGAATAAAGAATGAAAATGTGTCACGTGCGATCCCAAGTTGAGGTACCCGTGAGTTGAAAATTGGCCCATCTACCTAATTAATTGACAAATTAGAAATTACTTATTTTTTTATCAAATTAAATAAAAAATAATAGACTATTTCCAAATTTAATCCGGACAACCAATAAATTATCCAAACTATTTTGAAACCATTTATTCTGTCAACTAACAAATTGGTTCCCTAATAAAAATAATTATCTATTCGGCCAATTAATAAATTGACCAAATTAAATTAAATTAAACTATAAAATGTAGTTATATATTCGGCCGATTAATAAATAAATTGTCCAAATAAAATTGGTGGAGCAAAAGATGCGAAAATACACATTGATTCTAGGTATTTATAGGCTTTTTAACAAGTGAAGTTTCATTGAGAAATCGATGTGGGACTGTTGGGAAATTTATTAGTAAGAGTTTTGATGAATTTCAAAACCAACTGACCACAACCGAGTAGATGTTGCCAGATTCTAATGTTAGTAGTTAGGCTCGCTGTTTGAGCAAAGTTAAGATTTTATCTTTACAGGTCTCCAGCTGAAGATGGCAACAAGGCTTCACTCAGATAGAACATCAGTTGTGAGGAAGACAACTGAGCGTTCAGTAGATGTGAATTAAAATGGGGAAGTCACAATCACTCGGTCAGAACATCAGATGAATGAAGCAACATCAACTGAGCGTTCATAAGTTAGAACATCAGTTGAGCAACTCAAAGGAGAAGACTCACATCTGAGAGTTTAAAGAATGAAGATGCAAAAGTCATCCAAATATTGAAAAAGGGAGAAGTTACGATAGAACATCAGTTGTAAGGAAGACAACTGAGCGTTCATCCGATAAGAAATAAAAAAAAAAGGGAAAAGCTACAAGAGAACATCAGTTGTAAGGAATACAACTGAGCGTTCAAAGCCAACTGAGTAGAGTCAGATACAAGAAGGACAACTGAGCGTTCTAGTTGGAACATCAGTTGTAAACCCAATCAGTTAAGATCAACAAGATGAAGTTCAAAGTCAGCTGAGAGTTCAACCATTCCTAATCAGACAGAAGCTCTCAGATAGAACATCAGCTGAAGACCACTCAGATAAAGATCAAGCTTCTCAACCGTCCGACCAAGGTTGACGAACAAAGGTTTAAATTTGAATTTCAAAAGGAAGTCACGTGAGGGTTTGACCGTTCAGTCATTACCTCATTTGGCCCAACACAAGGTTGTCTCAGATGGAAAGCAGAAGCACGCAGTTGCCAAATCAGGAAAGTCTGCAGAGATGAGAGACAAGCCATCGCTTTCGAAGACCAGAGATCAACGGCTCCTTCAACGGCTAGTTGATTCTCTCCGCATATAAATAGAAGTTTCCATTCATTGGAGAAAAGGAGAAGACACAAGAGAAGACACAAGAGAAGACACACGAGACGAGACAGAGCGAAAGAAAGAACTATATTCCTTACTCGAGCTGAATTAGATTTAGTCTCTAAGAACATCACTTGTTGAGAGTTCTAGAGCATTAGATTGTGTCTGAGTGTCTTTAAATCGAACCTTGAGAATATCACTTTATGAGAGTTCGTAGAGTGTTAGATCCCAGCTCACTTCTTGTTCGAGCTGTTAGTTGGAACCTTATCTTTCATACCTGAAAAGGTTTTAGGACCCTACTCTTCCCGTAACTGAGTAGACAGGTTGATTAGTACCCGTAAACTAATCTGTAAGGTTGATAAGTACCCGCAAACTTATCCTTAACAGTTGCACAGCCCGCGTAAGCTGTGTGATTTGTCCAGAAGAACTTGAACTGAGTTGTGTGGACTCACAACTCCCCGTGGACGTAGGAGTGTTATCTCAGAACCACGTTAAATCTCTGTGTGCTTGTGTTTTTCTTTATTCAGTTATTTCTTGCATTTTCAACTAACTGACTAACCAGCATACAAACTGCATCTGTGCATTCTCAACTGTCTTGGTTCTTGACCGACCGTGCATAAAAGCGTGAGTTATTTTTAAACGAATTATTTTCCACCACATTCCGCACAACACTTCACTTCCAACTGAGTGTTTCTTCCTCAGTTGTGAGTCCAGCTGAATATTTCTACTCAGTTGTGATTCCATCCGACGCTTCTTACTCGGTTGTGATATTTTCAGGGGGTTGAATTTTTAAAAAGCTTTATCTGGTGTATTCCCCCCCCCCACTTACCAGAACTTGTTTCGGAACCATCAGATACACAAGATTTTAGTATAGATATTTAAAATCTATTATTTTATATTTAAAATTTCAAAAATTTAAAAATTTAAATAAATATGAATGGAGGAATATAAAGAGTGCTACGTAAGATTTTTTCAAAATAAAAATCGTTTTACTTTTAGTAACGTAACGATGATTTAATAATATTGATAACCCCTAAATTCTATACATGTTCACTTTTTTCATCGTCAATAACGCCACTGCCCCTTCCAAGGTTAGAATTATAATCTTTCTTTCTTCTTCATATTATTCTCTGCAACACAAATTTGAGGGATTGAAAATTCAAATCAGTTTGTGTTCTTCTTCTCACTTTGTCTTCTTCAGAAATAATATGCATATACTTTGTGCAATTCTCAAAAGATTAAAAGTGATTTGAGTTTCTTCTACAATAGAGATTCGAATATGAGTTTGGATGAGAGAGAAAAGTACAAAACTGCATTTTAGAATGGAGTTTGCAGTAGAATTAAGGTATGTCTTTTACTGCAAAATAAATTTACAGTAAAGGTTAGAGATGGCCTCATTAATTGAACGGTCTCTTTTGTGAGAATTATGTCAGAAGAAACGAGGGAGGTGCCCATATATGAGATGGTGACAGTTAAATGCTACAAGAAATTATTTTGGTAACCCATCGGCTAAAATCATGATGGCCGCCATTAACACAATCCAACCAAGCGGAAGCTTTTTGAGTAAATTCAAGAATATTGTGGATGGCAGACGTTTGAGGAAATGCAGATAAAGTTCAAACTTGTTGATGAAAATAAACACATGTTTTGGTGGTTAGTAAATTGTGAAATAAAGTGGGTAGAGAGAGCGTGGATAATAAATAACACATGAGAAGAAAAGTAATTGAAGTCTAATTACTCAAATTAATTGGGTTTTAATTATTTTAATTATTTTCTTAAAAAGAATTAGGACTGTGTAACGGGACGCCGAAAAAGAAAAATAGGATAAATGTGGCGGGACAGAGAAAGTAAGTTTTAATGAATAAGCAAAAATGTGAAGTTTATGTGATAAGTTTTATTGATGAAATTAATTTAAAAATTAAATTAAAATCTTGAATGACTCAAATATAAGTTGGGTATATCCATTTTGAAACAAATTCAAGTTGAGTTAACCATTTTGATATAAACAATAGAGTGGAGTGACCATTTAAGAAATTAAACCTATTTTATACCTTTATTTATAATTTATTAAAAAAAATTAAAACTTTTTGTAACAAAAAGGCTAAATTGCAAAAAAAATATCCGATCTTTTATCAAATTTTCGTTTAAATCCCCACCTTTTAATTTTTACAAAAAAAATCCTCACCTTTCATTCTTTCTCAATTGCATCCCTTCGATTATTTTCCTCAATTTTGCTGCTGATGTGGAAGGCGGTAAATCACACATGGCAAATCAGCGGCAAGAATTAAACGACGTAGTTTAAGTAATGTCAAAATGTCGTCGTTTTGCTGCAAACAAACACTTATATTTAAGGTTTAGACATCGTTCATTATCTCCGGGTTATCCACAAAGTTCGAGGGCTTCATTACCACACGATTTCCACATTTGCAAAGGTTCTGAGGTTCGGAATTTGATGTATTCATTGAGCCCATGTGCGAAGACGAAGAAGCCATGAACAATTGAAACGTGAAATATACAAAGAGGTGAAGAGGAAAAGAGGAGAAAACCCAAAAAAATGAACTTCGATTTGTATGATTGTCTAGACTCTAAATATAAGTTTTTGTTTGCAGTAAAACGATGACGTTTTGGCCTTACTTAAACTACGTCATTTCATTCTTGTCGTCGATTTGCCATGTAAGATTTACCGCCTTCGACATCATCAGCAACAAAATTGGGGAAAACGACCGGAAGAATGCAATTGAGAAAGAATGAAAGGTGAGAAATTTTTTTGCAAAAATTAAAAAGTGGAGATTTAAACGAGAATTTAATAAAAGGTGGGGTATTTTTTTGTAATTTAGCCTAACAAAAAATATCTTGCACTTATATTTGGTGAAATAAGTTATAGTATTATTATTTTATCATTATTATAGAAAATTTTGAACTTTTAAACCAATATTCCCTTCATTTCCGTATAATTTATTACTTAATGCTGACACATAAATTAAGAATAAAGTAAAAACATAAGAAGTGATAGGTTTTACCATTTAAAAAAAAAAATTGAAGGGTTAACTCTTTCTTTATTTAAAAGTAGACAAATTAAGTAAAATATTTAAAAAATGTAGACAAATTGAGTGAAAGGTAAAGAGTACTATTTGAATAAGGCAAGATTTAGATGGTTATTTTTTTTATTACCGTAAAAGATAACTTATATATATAAATACAATTAAGCTATCTAGTCACACATGTGATCGGTCACACACGTAAAAAAATTAATTGTAAAAATAGAAATAATCATCTTTTTTCTTAGAGTTCACGATTTCCTTATTAAGTATATTTCCTTTTCGAGAACCTAATATTTTAATTTAGGGATAAGGTGTTGATACCTCCTCATGGTGTTACACATTTTGCTATCAGGTTCCTAACATTTGGTTTTGGGCATCCCGACCCCTCAACGTTTTAAAAATGGTATAAATTGATTCAATCACTTACAGTTCGTTAATTACCATTTCAAAATTATTTTTCTTTTTTTTTTCCTTTTTTTCTTCTGTGAAACCTATAAAAATTAGCAACAATAGTATTGTATTCAAGCTTCTGAATTTCGAATAAGAGTTTCAGAACTATTTTCAACTAATAAAGATAATCATTTTTTGAGAAGGGCTTAACTTCTGGTTGGTAACCTCTGTGCATGAGAAATAATTGATTTTGAAACGGCCGTTAAAACCCATGTTAGCAATTGAAACAATTTGTACCATTTTTAAAACGTTGAGGGGCCGGATGACCAAAACCAAACATTAGAGACCTAATAGCAAAATGGGTAACACCCTGATGGGGTATCATCACCTTATCCCTTTAATTTATTTTGATATCGTGTGAACTCGCAGCTATTATTTTCGGTGCGTATTGGGTAAACTCCCCATCCCTGTGCAATATCCTCCAAACTATACAAGGCATGTAAAACAAACTTTTCAAATATAAGTGTGAATGGCACCTTCGGTGCGCACTAAGTAAACTCTCATCTTTGTGAAATATCCAGCACACTATATAAGACATGTAAACCACACTTTTCAAGTACAAGTGTGACACGATCCACCTATAGAAGTGTATGGTTTGAACCCGAGATATTTCGCCCTCGAGCAACCCACTCTACCACTCCCTAAAGGAACACAAAACCTATATTAATATATTTACCTTGTGTGG
Source organism: Schizonepeta tenuifolia (assembly GCA_029490685.1). Classification (NCBI taxonomy): domain Eukaryota; kingdom Viridiplantae; phylum Streptophyta; class Magnoliopsida; order Lamiales; family Lamiaceae; genus Schizonepeta; species Schizonepeta tenuifolia. The sequence continues at coordinate 46,693,777 of CM055955.1, read as the reverse complement.
CTGGTCACTATGTCTAAATAGTACTACCACTCAATATAAATAATTACTACTGCCTCCCACTCACTCATATTATCATCATTTCCTTACTTAAAGTGTCTTATTTATATTGTAATCTTCCAAAAAAAGAAAATTTAAGGATACAAAATCTTTCAAAAGTATTGAGACCTAAGCACACAAGATAGGTAAACCAGACCTTTCAAATACATGTATAATAGACTCGACGTATAGAGACATTAGTGAAAATTGAATCTGTGCCTCTCAATCTCAAACAAACCACCCTACTACTGCTAGACTATTCCCAAAGGAACGATAATAATTTTACTATTAGAATAATAATAATAATAATAATAATAATAATAATAATAATAATAATAATAATAATAATAATAATAATATCCTCCCTTTTATTAGATCGGGAAATACGAAGAGTATTTTTCAATACAAAAAGTTTGTTTAATTCCAAAAAAGAAAAAAGAAAATATATATTGCCGCATTTCTATATTCGAAGCTTACGGTGAGAAAGAAGATAAACGCGCACTTTCCCAAACACCGACTTTAAGCTAAAGCAGTCGTTGGTTCTAAGCAACCGTTTCTTTTCTCGCATTTCACACACAATAACGGTGACGTCGTGAAAATTGAATGGATTCGGCGCCGTCGACTTGCTTTCTCCGCCGCGGATTAGTCGGCGCCGGAGTCAAGTCTGCTCAAGTCACTGTACGAGTCTACTCTTCGTCTTGGCAGCGTTGGTACCCAACTTCTTGTAAAATGCGCCAGCGAAACTTCAGGTTCTCTCCCCCCCCCCCCCCCCTTCTGATTTGATTGTGAGTTTTGGTTTTATTTCTTACTGGTTTGATCGTTTGAATTTGTCAGAAATGTTTGATGAATGTTTTTTCCGTGCTCATTTAGAGATTCGTAATGGTGGGAAATTAATTTGTTTGACAATTAAAATTTAAAACTGCAGACGTAAATAATGTTTGCCTTGTTATTGTGTTTGATTGCTAATCACATTATTACACTATTACCTTTTCCGGCAAGAGTGATATTCTCTTTTAAGATGTGTAGCTATAAGAGAATGTTATTCGGCTTATGAAGAAAGGCGACATAATTATGTAGATGAATTACTTTACTGGCTACTACAATGAAAATATGTTCTAGGGATGATTGATTAGGTGCTTATTGTCTGATTCCACAAAAAGTTGATGGAAGAGAAATTTGTATTTGATGTGAAAACTTCCTTGATGAAGTTATGACAACTGAAATTCATGGTTAAGAGAAAGTTAACAGTTGTAGTTCATCTGTTTCTGGGTGGTGAGACTTCAGTTTCAGTGCTTGCATACTGTAGCAATTCCATGAGGAAAAAACTAACTGACGCCAATGATCCCCGTTGAAAATACCTACTTCTGGTGCTAATATTTTTCCTCTTGCTTTTGCATTATGAATGTATTGGGTGCTTCTGCAGTGTGCGAAATAAGAGACAACAAGCAAAGAAAGTCAATCTCCCAACAAATACAAGTCTTAAGCTAAACGATGATAGCAACGAGCGCAAAGACAAGATTTCACCAAAAAGTTCAAAATCTGAGCCAAATGGTGATAGAAACTTTGATTCAAGCAACTTGCCAAAAGATAGCAATTCTGAGTCAGATCAAGAAATAGATTCCAGCGACAATATTCCTGTAGTAGTATCTGGATACTCAAAAGGAGAGGTTTACATCCGTTCTTCTCAACCAGAAGAAGTTAACGTTGTTGACTCTGGAGCGGGATCAGTGCTTTCAAATGATGAAAATATCAGCAGTTCTTTTCCATCAAATGACATCCCAGTATGCTACAACTCTTCTCCCCTCCCATCTCTTTCTCTTCCTAGACTAAAACTGATGAAGTTATTAAACTTATGCAGAAATTAAAATAAAAATGTATGTGACGCCATTTGATTCATTTGCATGTTAGCTTTTGATTATATTTAAATGTAATTTCAGCTCCGTACACTTTGAAGAAGGAAAGTAATTTAGTTTCCAGTGATGTTGCTCAAGCTTATTGAAACATGCCGAAGAAGCTTTATTTGTTTGAATTCATGACTTCTTCTAGCACCTTCAGCACGATAGATTCTCAAAAAGTTACATTTGAAACAATGAGCCATGCTAATCTTATATATTGCTGTTTAGGCTGTATCACAGGGCTCAAGGTTAGAATTCATCACTGAAAAGAAATCTGGTGTACTTCAATTGCATGATTATAAATATCTTATCATTGTCCCAAGTGTTTTAATGTTTATTAGAACTCTTGCCAGTCATATCAGTTTTTGATAATTGTTTAGGGGGTTTTGAGTCAATGGTCTCTTGTTCTCTAGTTTGTTCTGTTGGAAGGAGTTAAGTATTTGACCATATGATCATCTTATCTTTGAAACAGTCCACCACTGAAATTGGAGGACAGCAACGCTCAAGTCTTCAAGATTTAATTGGAATGATAAGAAGTGCCGAAACAAGTAAGTCATGATGCAACTTGAACCATTTGTATTAGTATGGTCTCTTACTTTCACTGTCTTTGATTAGGAGAATTGTAAGAAGAATCATTTCACTCTAATCATTAAAAAATATGGAAGAGATTTATAAAAGCTCAACTTTTTATCTTGCTGAAAACTAAAAAAAAAAAAGCTTTCGTTTTTCTGCCAGCTGAACATGTTGCATCTGTTGCTTGTTGCATTACAGATATCCATCTTCTCAATGATGCTCGTATACGTGCTCTTGGGGATCTTAAAAAAATTCTCAGCGAAAAAGAGACATTGCAGGGAGAAATCAACATTTTGGAGATGAAACTGGCTGAAACTGATGCACGGCTGAAAGTGGCTGCACAAGAGAAGATACATGTGGAACTCCTGGAAGGCCAGTTGGACAAGTTGCGAATTGAAATGTCAAGTAGAGAAAGCAGTGGGGAACATGAACAAGACCTGAATAATGTTGTTTCTTCGTCGCAACTTAGCATAGTCAGTTCTTTTAGCCAGGAATTGGATTCATTAAGGGCAGAGAATATGACCCTGAAGAATGAGCTAGATGCTCTAAAGGAAGAACTTAGTCGTATTAGGGAAACTGACCAACGTGTTCAGACATTGGAAGAAGATCGGTCATTGTTGCAATCCTCCTTCAAAGAGTTGGAGGTTAAAGTTGCTGCTTCTCATGAAGATGTTTCAAAAATCTCTAGCTTGAAATCTGAATGCAAGAGTTTATCTGAGAAAGTAGAGGATCTACAGACCTTGTTAGATAAGGCAACAGAGCAGGCAGATCAAGCGATTCTAGCGTTGCAGCAAAACCAAGAACTCCGTAAGAAGGTTGACAGGCTTGAAGAATCTCTCGATGAGACCAGTGATTATAGACTGTCATCAGAGAAAATGCGACAACATACTGAACTAATGCAGCAAAAAATAGAACTGTTGGATAACCGCCTACAAAATTCTGATGAAGAGATACATTATTATTTTAAATTGTGTCAAGATTCTATGAAGGAATTCCAGGACACCCTAAATGCCTTGAAAGAAGAAAGCAAGAAAAGGGAAGAAGATGAATCTGTGCATGACAAGTCTTCTGAGTTTTGGTCCAGTTTGTTGCTTTTGGTGGATGGATGGTTTCTTGAAAAAAAGATTTCAATGGATCAAGTAGAGTCGTTAAGAGAAATGATATGGAACAAGGAGAGGAGCATATGTGATTCCTACATGTCAATGCAAGGAAAGAGTGAGAAGGAAATTATCTCAACATTTCTTAAACTAACATCGTCAACGACAGGGTAAGTAGAAAATAAAATGACTATAAATGTTTTTTCATACATCATAGACACAATATTGATTAGTGCTATCATTGTTTAGTGAAAGGTTACATGTCATACATATTGCAGCAGAGATGGCACCAGTTGCTAAGGTATGCTTATTATTAACTTCTAGAGTGTACTGCTTTTGTGTTGTAAATTTATTTATTTATGGGTATCTGTGATTGTTTATAGTGATGTTTCTCTGGAGGAAAAGCTTCAGATAATATGTAGCTAATAGATAGATTGAGGAATATAATGAAAGGAAGTTTGAGGCTATGTCTGTTCTTATTAGCGATCACATGAAACTAAGAAATTCTGTTTCTATATTCATTCTAGTTAGTTTATCTACACATTAGTGTGTGAGATTGGCTGAAGAAGTTAGACGCTCTCTTGCACACATACATTCACACTTGTGGTATTCTGGCCGCCAATTTTAGGCTGCTTCTGGACTAATACCTTGAAATATGGTTAACATTAAGAAGCTCACGTCATGGGCTCTTCAGTGGTACCTTCAATTTGACGATTGAGTGTTGGACTATGGAGTAATTATATGAAGAATTGGCAGCGAGGGTTTTGCGCATGTGACATGTGTATTATTGCATGATTGAAGTTGGAATTGACGTCGGATGATGTAATTGGCAAAGTGATTCCTGCATCAGTTTACCCGACCTACATCAGAGGAATTAAACCGGGAAGATGACTGTAGAAATCCTACTTACATGTAGACGGGCATAAGTGTCTGTTTGATTCATGAGTTTCATTGCACTTTTAAACCATCAATTTGGACATAATTGCACCAAAACAAACTCTAGACAGGTATCTGCTCCCCTAGGTAAATTTTGTGGATGTTTCTGCTCATTTTCCCTTAAAAATATGGTAGTCTAGAGGCCTCCAGAGCTGCTGATATGTGTAAAATTGGGACCCTGAGAAAAGGGGTTTTGAGGTATGCAGTTATTTTTTAGACAAATAGCAACTTATTCATTGCTGTATATCCATTAATGGATAGAGACACTTGTTTCCTTTGTGCTGTTGGATTTTAATTCCTTGGGATTTGCATCATCTCTTTTGATCTATGTAATTAGGTCATTTTACTCTATTTCAGACTCTCACTGGTTTGCTGTTGATGTGGCAATTTCTAATTTATCCTCTTGGATGTGAACTTTGTTCAAGTTAAAACCTTCATCTGCAATTGTCACAGTTTGTACACTGCCGGCACGTTTAAAGTGCCCTTCTTGTTTTCTATTTGCTTTTATGTTAAAACATAGGATGACGATAACTTTTTAACTTTCTAATCTGCCAATACATTTATTGGTATTTTAATCCTAAAAATTATGTTTAGGTTGGTGGACTGGGCGATGTAGTGACTGGTCTTAGTAAAGCACTTCAGAGGAAAGGGCACCTTGTGGAAGTTGTTCTGCCAAAATATGACTGCATGCAGTATGAGCTCATTCGGGATTTAAAGGTATTTAACATTCAATGGGGGTGCTTTTTTGTAGATATTTTTTTCCCCTAACCTGGAGCTTCATTTGATGCAGGTTTTGGATATGCCAGTTGAGTCGTATTTTGATGGCCGACTGTTCAAAAACAAAATCTGGGTTGGCACTGTTGAAGGTATCGATTTATTTCAGTTCCAGTGTGAAAATGTTCCTGCTGCTGTTCTTTTTTTTTTTGGTGTGTGTGTGTGTGTGTGTGTCCTAACACTTTGATTGGCTGCAAATTTGACCACATTTAGGGCTTCCTGTTTATTTCATCGAACCTCTTCATCCAAGTAAATTCTTCTGGAGAAATCAATTTTATGGAGAGAATGACGATTTTAAGAGGTTTTCATACTTCAGCAGGGCAGCACTTGAGTTAGTTCTTCAAGCTGGCAAGAAACCGGACGTAATTCATTGTCATGATTGGCAGACTGCTTTCGTCGTATGAATCCTTAATTTTCACCTTTCTGCTGTGCCTCTCTGCATTCTTCATTTTAACCATTATATGTTGTTATATGTGACAGGCGCCCCTTTATTGGGATCTATACGTGGCAAAAGGATTGGATTCAGCCAGAATTTGTTTTACATGTCACAATTTTGAGTATCAAGGATCTGCTCCAGCTTCTGAGCTAGCATCTTGTGGTCTTGATGTTCACCAACTCAATAGACCTGATAGGATGCAGGATCACTCATCAAATGATAGAGTCAACCCCGTTAAGGTAACAAGATATCCCATGTGGAGGTATGATTTCAGATGGTAGGGAACCTCTTGATTCTCATTTATCTACATCTTATAAGTGGTTGGTGGATGGTAGGTTAGCACTTAAAAGTTGACTCTTTAGTTTCTTCATGACATATTTGGATTGATTTCGATTTCATGGTTTTCGTTATTCTTGAACTTGACATGTCCTTGTCGCTTATCAGGGTGCTCTGGTGTTCTCTAATATTGTGACGACAGTTTCACCAACCTATGCCCTGGAGGTGCAGACTTCGGAGGTATGATCGTCTGCTTTCGCAGTAGCTGTACAAGCTGTTGATTCTTTTATAGGTTTATCATGTAGGCTTCAAAAGCACCTTCACTTTTTTAATTAACACTTGGCAACTTATTCCCGTGTAGTATTTAGATTTTGGGTGTTGATCTAGTTTGCACCTTAGGTACTCTTGGTCAAGAATGGTAGATTTTCTTTTTTATCGGTATATAAAATCTGATGTGGTGCTCCCAAACTTTGTTGAGATTGATGCATCTTCTGCAGTTTATTTCTTGTGCTCCATTGTCTAAGCAACAATTGATGCAATTAATGGAACAATGCACATTGATTAGTTTATAGTTACCTGATTGGTTTAACTTATCTTCTCCTCATGCTGTTCAGGGCGGACAAGGCTTGCATGAAACGATTAAGTCAAATTCAAAGAAGTTTGTCGGAATTTTAAACGGAATTGATACTGATGCGTGGAATCCAGCAACTGACCCATTTTTGAAGGTTCAGTATAATTCCAATGATATAGATGGCAAAGAGGAAAATAAAGAAGCTTTAAGGAGACATCTACGGTTGTCTTCAGCTAATCCCAGACAACCATTGGTAAGTATAGCCTTTCAGCTAAAGAAGCTTACATTTTAGTTTTAATAATTTAAGCCTTTCGAAGATGTGGCTAAACTAATTTTAATGTAACTGTCTGTTCCCCTTTCCCATTGCTTTTAAGTAAAATATCAAAATTTATAATTTTTTTGTTTTGTTTATGTTATAGTATTGTATAATTATCTTATTTAACTTTTTGAGAAAATCTGATCTCTGCATTTTTATAAATTTTGGAGTTTATTTGTAGTGATGCTGTGATGATGTACTTATTTTGTATAAATGTATAATAGATATTGGAAAAACTAATTCTATTAGTAAACAGCCTTAACGGGCATAACAAGCCAAACAAAAATAATGAGCTTATTAGCTTTATCATGTCAGGACATGTTTTTTGTTTCACTATGTCGTGTTTGGCTTAGCATTTTAGGCATATGAAGCTTATCATGTTATGTTCAGGGCCTTTGCTGACCTGATAAGGGCATGGACCGCACAATTTGCCACCCAGACCAATGTCGAAACTGTTCTGTATCTTCTTCTTGTTGAAACTTGATAAACTAGAGCTACTGTAATCAAATTGTTGGTTTTGTATTGGCTCAATAAGATTTTGGTTGATAGCTAATGCTTAGATTGCAATTCAGACTACACCTATAAAAGGTGGCAGAGTTTAAATTTTCTATCTGCTCGTGCTAATGTGCCTTAAATCACCTGCTGGGATAATAAAACTTGCTTGTGTTATAATACGTCATGTGCAGGTTGCTTGTATAACTCGATTGGTACCTCAAAAGGGTGTGCATCTTATAAGGTATGCAATATACCGGACATTGGAGTTAGGTGGTCAGTTCGTTCTTCTTGGTTCAAGTCCAGTACCGCAGATTCAGGAAAGTTTGGGTTCTCAATTTCAAACGTTACTTGGAGAAATTGCTTTCTGCATTGTGGTTAATGTTTTGTCATCAATTCTGCGACTTGGATGGAGTTTAAAGTTTATCCACTTTTTAAAGGGCCTTTTTCTTCTTTTCCCCTCACTTTGATGAAAGTTCAAACCATTTTCCCAGAAAGGTCATGTTTATAAAGTGGAAAATTCTTGATTCAGCATGTTTATTGATAAAGAGAGGTCTCATTTTTCAGAGGGAGTTTGAAGAAATCTGCGATCAATTTAAAAGTCACGAGCATGCTCGGTTGGTACTGAAATATGACGAGGCTCTTTCACACTTAATCTATGCTGCCGCGGACTTGTTAATCATCCCATCCATTTTCGAGCCTTGTGGCCTCACACAGGTATCTTGTCGACATGGTAATATAATCTTTACTCACAATTGTTTCTTAACTCAAATATTACACACATATGCAGATGATTGCTATGAGATATGGGTCGGTCCCAATTGTTAGGAAGACCGGAGGACTAAATGACAGGTAAAATCTTCTGCAGATGACTGCATACTCGAGTTCTGCACTTACTTTCTTCATTCATACATTAATCACGATTGCAATTTGTGTTGCAGCATTTTCGATCTCGATGATGACACCATACCTGCGCACTACAAAAATGGATTTACATTCTTGAAAGCTACCGAGGAGGTAATTCACCAATATATTTGATTAGAGAGTGCAGTTTCGAGTTTCGAGTGACATGGGTGTTGTCTGAATATACAGGAGTTTAACAACGCATTGAAACGAGCATTTTACCATTACACAAAGGATGGTGATAGTTGGAAGGAGTTTGTCCAAAAGGTGATGAAGATGGATTATAGTTGGGATTCTTCAGCACCATTGTATGAAGAACTCTATCGCAAATCTGTGGAAAGAGCGAGGAGCAGAAGTTTATACTAATTTATATTATGCCTCACCATTGCCGAGGCATTGTATCATATATTGGTGGATGAGTACGTAGTCCCACAGATGCAGGCTGCTCAACTCCAATTCTTTCATTTATACATCTATTTTTTACTTGTAAATATGTACACTTTTTATTCTGTTAATGGTGTATATTGTAATCTGAGAACCAAATTTTGAAATACACTTTCTAATGTGTAAATGGTGTAGATTGTAATCTGAGAACCAAATTTTGAAAATAGGGTAACAAGTGTTGTAATTCGAGAACCAAGTTTTTTTTTTTTTAATAAGGTTAATTGCAGGAAATAACAGTGTTTAACTAGATTAATGGTGCTCTAAAAAAAGAGAACTAGATTAATGGTGTATATTGTAATATGAGAACTAAGTTTCAGAAATATCACAATGTTAACCTAAATATACAACTTTTTGCATGGACATTTGTTTATCTGTAAATGGTGTACATTGTAATCTGAGAATCTGAAAACTAAGTTTTAAATAGGTTTAGTTATAACTACAGAAAATAACACAACTTTGATCATGTATTTAAAAGTGACGTCATATTACGAATAAAATGTTAAATTTTTGATACTGTAGAATAATTGAAGATGTTGTAGGTGTATGTATAGAGGTTATAATAAGAATGTACTCCATCCGTCCCACCAGGCTTGTCTTGTTTCTTTTAGGCACGAAGATTAAGAAGAAAATAATTAAGAATAGAGAATATGTTTAGTGGAGATTTTAAAGTAAAATAAAGTGAGTAGAGAGAGAGAGAGAGCGAATAAAGAAATAAAGTGGGTAGAAAGAAAGTGAATAGTGAAATAAAGTAGAATAAAGTGGGTAGAGAGAGAAGAAGAATAATGAATGACAGAGAAATTGAAGTGGAAAAGTATGATGAGAGGTGTAAAGTGAATTGTTTAACAAATTAATTATCTCCTAATTATTTTTCAAAAAGGAAACAAGACAAGAATAACGGGATAACCCAAAGAGAAAAACAGGACAAGAAAAACGGGATGGAGAGAGTATCAAATAAAGTAGTGTAAAAATTATTCGGGTAAATATTGCTTATTTTCGGCTATTAGTAACTTTTGAATGTGCTAAAAAAATTACTCCCTCCGTTCACCAAAAGAAGTCCTACTTGCCCTCTTTTTTTTGTTCACCAAAAGAAGTCCTACTTACCTTTTTCCACTCACATCAAGTGGGACCTACAATAATTTTCACTCTCATTTAACTTTTTCCACTCACAATATGTGTGACCCTTATTCCACTCATAACAATTTTAACTATATTTTATCTTTTTCACTCACAACAAGTGGGACCCTTATTCCACTCACAACAATTTTAACTTCCAATCCACTTCTTCCATTCTCAATAAGTGAGACCTTAACTCTACTCACAACAACTTTATCAGCTTTCTTAATCTCCGTGCCCAACACACAACGGAACTTCTTTTCGCGAACGGAGGGAGTATCTTTTTAAATCTTCTTTGAAGGGCTGGAATCACCAGATATCTCTGGATGTAATTAGGTATATATATATTACTTCGTCCTGTTCTTGAGCCTAAATTTACTTTTTATACACTAGGCATGCACACACAATCTTGATATGAATGAATCAAACAAGAAGCAGATTCATAAATCACTGAACATCAAAATATAGCATTTTATATTCCAATAATTCACATTCATTCAAGTCCTTTACAAGATCACAAGTCATTCTCGATCGACCTCTCAAACACACACACACACTCTCTCTCTCTCTCTCTCTCTCTCTCTCTCTCTATCTAACAACGTCTTCACTTTCCTGGCGCAAAGTTAGTGGCAAAAGCCCAAGCATTGTTGTTAACGGGGTCGGCAAGATGATCGGCGAGGTTCTCCAACGGGCCCTTTCCGGTGACAATAGCCTGAACAAAGTATCCGAACATCGAGAACATGGCTAGTCTCCCGTTCTTGATCTCCTTCACCTTCAGCTCCGCGAATGCTTCCGGGTCCTCAGCCAGGCCCAACGGGTCGAAGCTCCCGCCCGGGTAGATCGGGTCGACCACTTCTCCGAGGGGCCCACCGGCGACACGGTAGCCCTCGACGGCTCCCATCAACACAACCTGGCAGGCCCAGATGGCCAGGATGCTCTGTGCATGGACCAAGCTTGGGTTTCCCAAGTAGTCGAGACCGCCGTCGGCGAAGATCTGAGCTCCGGCCTTGAACCAGACGGCCTCACCGAACTTCACGCCGTTGCGGGCCAAAAGCTCGGGGAAGATGCAGCCCAGAGCTCCGAGCATGGCCCACCTGCAGTGGATCACCTCCAGCTCGCGGTTCTTGGCGAAGGTCTCGGGGTCGGCGGAGAGTCCGGCGGTGTCCCAGCCGTAGTCGCCGGGGAATTCTCCGGTGAGGTAGCTTGGGGATTCGCCGGAGAATGGGCCGAGGTACTTGACGCGGTCGGGGCCGTACCAGGGGCTGGAGGAGGAGGCGGCGGGCTTGGGCTTGCCGGCGGTTTTCCTCATGGAGATGCGGCCGTTGCTGGCGGGGGTGGAGGGGGAGAGCTTGACCGCCTGACCGGCGAAGGATGGGGAGGAGAGAGCCATGGAGGAGGCGGCCATTGCTAGCTAGCTGTGACTGTGATGAGAGATAATACAATTTTCTTCAAGAAGTGATATTTTGTGGAAGGGGAAATGGGTAATGATTTATAGGAGGGAAGAGGTTGTGGTTCTTATCTTGTGTTATCTTTATCTCTTTTTTCATTGGGTTTTCCAGATTTTTTCGCTGCTGGACTTTGCCTAATTGGCATGTTTTCGACCATCACTTTTTAGATTTTTCGTTTAGTTTTATGCAACAGAAAAATATGAAATCCATCCATACATTCCATTACATGTTTGAGATGTAAACGAACTTAATTTCAAACAAACTGAGATAGATAGATATATACATCTTTTGTAGTTTGCCGCTTCTTCTTTAGTCAAGATTCGAATGAGAAGAGCTAAAGGTCTCGGAGCAAACCGAAAAATTTAAATTGTTGTCCGACGATTATCCTTATAGTAATCAGAGCAAAGACGGAGCCGTAAAATCAGAGCAAAAGGCGTAGCCGGGAAAAAATTCTGTAAAAAAAATTTGAAAAAAAAATTAAAAAAATCGGACATGCACAATGTGTAACCAGATGCACCATACAGTGTAACTAGATGCACCGTGTTTTACGAAAAAATCGTCCAGAAAAAAATAAAATAAAATAAATGGCGTGTGAGCTACACGCGCTCGCGTGTGTATCTCACGTGCCCGTCCTTTTTTTGCAATGTGTGGTCGAGATTTTTTCCTATTTCTCATTTTAAGGTCCCTTGTCATGGGAACTCATCCATATATATATATATATATATATATATATATATATATATATATATATATATATATATATATATATATATATACGGTCTCTCTCTCAAATCAATTAAAGAAATCGAAAACCCATTATATATAATAGAGCTAATTATTAAAACAGAACCATAACTTTCAGTGTTTTCAAATAAATGAGTACATGTTACGGAATTTGAAAATGAGGACTATAACTTCTACTTTTTACATTTGCACTCCTATTTCGGATCGAAAATCAATTATTTGGCTTGATAGTGACACCTAGAGTCCGTTATTGACATGACCGTGCTAGGTCAACCTTTTTGGCATTTTTTTCTTTTTTTTGTTATTATCGAAAGAAAGAAAAAAAATCAATTATCAAACTAATTATTTGCCACATTTGCAGCCTAAAATAAAAATAAGGACTTAAAATAAAGAATAACATGACACGGCTACGTCAACAACGGGATCTAGGTATCTCCATAAAGCCCAAATAATTGATTTAGAGTCCAAAATAAGAGTGCAAATACAAATTAAGGAAGGTTATAATCCCCATTTTCAAATTCCATAAGATATGATTTTTTTTTCCTTAAAACACAGAAAATTATAATCCTCTTTTAACAATTAACTCATACTATAAATAACATGTCAATGCAAAATTGAGCATTTAATGTCTCCTGGATGCCGGTGAAATTGAGGACGGCGTTCAAATTCATTATTCCAAAATTAGGATAAAACAAAAGCAACGGCAACATAACAAAGAAAGGAAAACATTATAAAGAGAATAAAAGGTTAAAGAAAATGTTGAATATTACAAATTGAAAGAGAAAAAACAGTGAAATCGTTTGCATAATGAAGTTTTTCAAAGTTATATTTTATAGATTCTCATTTAAGATTTAACCATGTCACGGATAAATTAATGGAAATACTTAAATTGAGAGCAGTCTGTGGAACATCTTGAATATAAAAAATTTAGTAGTAAGCAATTTCGCGACAAAACACACAACTAAATGAATTTAATTTCATTTAATTTGCTTTAATTTATACTTTCTTTTACTTGAAATTTTCTTTATTCGTGCCACCAATTTCCTTACTACTATAATTGGATGCATGAAACAATTCCCATCGAGAACAGGGTACTATACTGAAAGAATGTCCGATCTTTGATTTTCATAAATTTAAAATGCTAGCCTAAAAATGACATTAATTTGGGAGAATATTGATCTTTATAGACACTTTTGTGTTAAAAAGTATACTTATAGTTATACTTTTAATTTATAATAAAAATGGTCATACTTTCAAAAGTGGAACAAAAATACTCTTTCTTTTCACCAACCCTATTTCTCTCTCTTACTTTTTTTCTCTCTCTTACTTTTTCTCTTCCAGCTCGTTAGCTTTCATTCTCTCCTTCTTCTTCTTCTTATTATTATTATTCTTCTTCTTTTTCTTCTTCTTTCTCTCTCTTAGTGTGCGTTTTTTTTTTTTGCCGGAAACTTGGCTCTATAATTTCCGTTTTTCTCCTACTTTGCCAGCGGAGGTGGTAAGAGAGAAAGTTTGTCTTCGTTTTACATTGTTTCCGGTGGTGGTCGATTCTTTTTCTTTCTTTTTTTTTGTTTTTTTTCCGATGGTGTTCGTGGCTCTTCTCCGATGCTGTTTTCCGACGTATTTCCGGCCGTTTTTCACGACGATGGAGGTACTGTATGTTATGCCGTTTGATTTTCATTCATTTGACGAACAATTTTTGTTAAATTTGAGAATTGATGTCACGCCACGACTGTCGAGGTGCGACTTGCAAATAACAATAAAACCTAACAACTAACAATCAACTCAATTATGGGGATAACATGCTCGGGAAAAACGATAACGAAAGTTAAGGCAATCGAATTGGGCTTCCAAGAACACAACGAAGTAATATCCGAGCATCTCAAAACTACATATAACAAGAATATGAATAAGTATTTCATGCTGACAAGGATAGGATTCCAAAAAGAGAATACGTCCATATATATATACCAAGTTAAGAGGATCATATTCAACAGCAATTTAAGTCAACGAGCCCATCGCTCGGAAGTACAAATCAAGTAGCTCAAGAAGTTAACAAATCTTCAAGGTCATCGAGCACAACGCTCAGAATAAAAAACATGAGAATTAAAGTATTAGTATCAACAGACATAAATTCAAAAGGGTTGCAGCGGAAACTTGCATCAATACCCAACATCTGCACGTATGAAGACGTACAAATGCCAGTCTGATATCCAACTAGACTCAACCAAAAGAACCAAACCACACCACCAAATATCCATGCCATCGCCATCCAGTCAACCTGCATGTTTAGAAACACACGCAGGGCTGAGTACTTCGTACTCAGTGAACACAAGCCAAAACATTTGAATAAAGATGCTTCTTAAAGCTATAATAATTGAACTTGCCTTGCCGAACATCACAAGTATATAAGCAGTTTTAAGACAGTTTTACTTGTGTATGTTAAAAATATTTTCTTTTAAACAAACTACGCAGTCAAATATCATATAATATAACAGTATGTATCATCTGTCACAAACAATTTCACTGTGCCGAGAAGTAGGCCTCCTTCTCGAGCACTGTGATCGACCTAACCGAAGCAAGTCTCACAGTCACCTCAACATATACCACACGTGGGTTCCTGCCTTTCACAGGATAATAGCATCTTCATATAAACAGATGATAACACATACCAACTTCAATAAAAACGGCAAGTCAATCACATTTGAAAACATATCATAATACTTAATAGCATAACTAATTTTCATCGATAGTTTTGGTTCAGAAAAGCCCACCTGACTTCCGAAGAATTAGCTAGATGGTTTAGGGCTATTTGTCCTCGGTTAGAGATCCGTCCGGCTTGATCCTTCACATTTCATCATCGATAGGAAAATAAGATACATGAACGACGGACACAAAGGCGTTGGACTTTAACTGAAGGACTTCTATTTGAGTCGATTCTCTCCTCGCTTAACCTTTCTAAGGGATCTCGCGTTCTCGTCTTTAAAACATTAACTCTACTTGAGTTGGTTAATACTATTAATCGACGGCTTAACACTTTTCTCGTTCTAATTAAAAACGTCATCGTCTACATTCTATTACTCGAGTTTTCTTTCAAAGATTTCATTTGATTCTCGACTTATCAATCAATCATTCAACCATTTTGCATACAAGATAAATCAATTAACTTTAACATCATAACAGATATCATGCATTTAAACATTTATTCAATCATATAATGAATTCAGATAAATTAAACATACTTCAAGACACATTAGCATTCATTCAATTTAGATCTTAAGACTTAATTCGATTATGCATTTCTTTTTATGAAGGCTCAACTATTTACTCTATCTTTCTTATTTATTTTTAAATCGATTCTCATTTCTTAACTCGACTATTGTTTTTCTAATTAATTACTCGGTGATTTATCTCGGTTTATTCTTAATTTGTTTGGTTGAAAATAACGGACTCAATTAATTATTTAATTAACTTCTTTCAACTTATTACTCGATATCTTATTCCATCATTATCATTTTCTTGATTAGCTTATACGAGTATCTATCTTAACTCGTCTAGCATCTTTTCTTTACTCGATTTAAAACTTCCTTTTTAATTCTTCTCGATTAATTCTTTTTAAACTCATTTTTTTCTTTCTATTCTTACTTGTCTCTTTAATAATTTCTTCTTTTCTTGTCTTTAATCTTTAAGCCATTTCTTACTTAGAAATTCTTTTATCTTTTAATAAATATTTTTATTAATTAGTTCATTCTATTAGTCAAATTATAAAAGATCTTTTTGTTGTAGTTTTAGTAAAAATTCAAGTCTTTAATTTTTTTAATACAAGAAAATTTATTAACATATCTTTTATGCATTTTTCATCTTTTAATCAATTAAAAGCTTTTAAATTCTAATCTTTTGTTACAAAACTTCTATTTTTATTTATGATTTAACTAATAATCATACATACATTGTAACATTTAAACATTCAATCTTTTCTATCTTTTCACATTTAATTTCTTTAAAAACTTCAACATGCAATCTCATTTTCTTAACTTAAACACATGTATGATTATATTAACATAACATACAATCATCTCATTGATCAAAATATCACTCAATTCATCAACAAAATCATCAAAATAATTTCTTCTTTTTCTTCAAAAATACACGGCACACATGCATATTCTTGTGCATTTTATTTCTCAATTTTTCATGCATATAATCTCATTCTCATCATGATAAAAATAACAAATCAAGCATCAAAATAAAAATAACTCAAAGAATTCATATTTTTCCTATTTTGCTTAATATTTTCGGTATTACTCAATTTTTTAGGGTTTTAAATTCTTTTTCTTCCCTTAATTTACCGATTAAAACTAACGTTCGATTCTCCTAACGGTTTCTTCTCACTCGATTATCACATGCACATCCTAAGTTTGCCTAAACATAATTTAAATAGCATGCATGCATAGTTCTTTCTTTTAGGACTTAGAGATATACACATTTACAACTAAACAAATGAATTTCATACTTTAATTTAAATGGAATTCTTCTCCTTGGCTCTTGGAATTGGAATGGATAGAAAACGAAGCTTCAAAGCTTGGATTTGAAGGGAAGAAGGAAGTCTTCTTGAATCCTCAAAAAGAATAACATGAAATTAGTCATCCATTCCTTTTAGGATTTAAGAATCCAAATGAAGAAATTGTTGGATGAATATTGAATTTAATCTCAAGAACTTGAAAGATTATTACCTTTTCTTGAGAATATGAATGGAATGAATGGAGGATGATACTTTCTACTTCATTTCCATGGATGAGGAGCTTGAATACATGGTTGCATGTAAAGAAAAATTGAAGTATGAGGGAGAGAGAGAGAATGCCGAGAGAGTAGAGAGATTGGAGAGGTTGAGAGTTTTTCTTTGTTGTCTTGAGAGAGAGAGATTTCGAATGAGAGAGAGAGGGATGGAGTGAATGAAGTCTTCTCCCTTTTCTTAGATGAATGAATTTGAAATCCAACAAAAGGAATAAAGTGAATTGTTGGAAGTTGTATTTGTTTAAAGTGATTGATGGATGAATGATGTGATGTAGTTTGCATGCACTTTAGGTAATGCCATGCATAAGACATCATCATGATATTAATCTTGGAAATTGAGGAGTGATGTGACAGGATGAGTGAGGTGGCGAGAGGGAGTGAGAGGTGTGTGACACGTGTCTTCGTCGTGTCGTTACGGGTGTTAATTACCCGGTCGTAAAGGTTTTCTAGATAAAACGATTCGTATTAATTTCTTTTTATACTATAAACGGGTCTAACCTCTTCTCGTCTCACTATTGACACTAAGCATCTCAATCCTATTTCACGTCTCAATTAAAAGATTAACGAATTCGATCATTTAGTCTTATAAATTTCAAAAGGAAAAATTTGTCGGCTTCTTAATCCGTTTATTAATCCTTTAAAGATTAACTCCTCATTACTCTTCTCAATTCTCGGATAAGTTCTTACCCTATCTCAGTGATCTTAAAAGAAATTCTAAGTTAGAAGATTCTAATTCAATTCTATTCTAAGTTCATCGGTGTAAATATATTTCTCGGCGATTAAAATTATGCTATTTTAATTAAGCAAACTTCTCGGAATTATTTTAGAAATTAATCTCATACTCATCTTCATACAAATAATTCAAAAAGCATATCACATCATTATCATCTCAGATAAATAAAGCAGATAATTTCACACAAAACTCACAAAGCAATTTAAACGTTTTACTCAATTCTCTTCGTTTAGAAAGAAAAATTTTACTCCTAATTTCTCATCTTTTAACTCACTCGGTTAATTAAACGCTTTCTAAAGGTTTAAAAACTCGCGGTATCACATCCTCACCCTCTTTAAAAAATTTCGTCCTGAAATTTACTGACCTCAAGAAAATAACTCGGGATACTTTGCTTTCATCTTTTCTTCGAGTTCCCAAGTGGCTTCTTCAGGATCATGATGACACCATTTGACTTTTACTAAGGGAATCGATTTCGTTCTAAGCTGCTGGACTTTATGATCTAAAATCTCTTCGGGTTTCTCCTCATAGCTTAGATCGGGCTTCATCTCGACATCTTCTTGGCGTATTACATGCTTCGGATCGAAGACGTACTTTCTCAATTGCGATACGTGAAACACGTTATGCGAACTTCCGAAACTAGGCGGTAACGCTAAACGATACGATACGGATCCAATCCTCTCAAGGATCTCGTATGGTCCTATAAAATGAGGCCTAAGCTTTCCCTTAACTCCAAAACGATAAACTCCTCTCGAGGGGGATACTTTCAAAAACACTTTATCTTCTTCTTCAAACTCCAACTTGGACTTCGATTATCGGCATACGACTTCTGTCGACTCTGAGCTTCTTTAATCTTCTCGCGGATTTGACGTACAGATTCTATCATTTCCTCAACCGCTTCTGGTCCTAACACTTTCCTTTCACCTACTTCATTCCAATACAACGACGATCTACACTTCTTTCCATAAAGAGCTTCATACGGGGCCATTCCTATCGTATTCTGATAGCTGTTGTTGTATGTGAATTCAACAAGAGGTAAAACTTTTTCCCATTCAACTCCTTTATCTAACAAGATGGCTCTCAACATATCTTCGAGAATTTGAATCATTCGCTCGGATTGACCATCGGTTTGGGGATGGTAAGCAGTGCTGAATTGCAACTGAGTTCCCAACTCTTTGTGGAAACTTTCCCAAAAATGGGCTGTGAACTTCGAATCTCTATCAGAGGTAATCGTCTTCGGCACTCCGTGCAACTTCACAATTTCCTTGATGTAGATCTCGGCTAATTTGGCTGATCCATAGGTATGTGGAATAGGTATAAAATGAGCAGACTTTGTCAACCTATCCACTATCACCCATACTACTGTATTTCCTTTTCTTGATCTTGGCAATCCCGTCACAAAATCCATTGTGATTCCATCCCACTTCCACTCTGGGACTGGTAACGGTTGCAAAGGTCCGTACGGTCTTTGATGTAAGGACTTCACTTGCTGGCAAGCTAAACATCTTTCAACGAACAATGCCACATCCATCTTCATTCCATTCCACCAAAACTGTTTCTTTAAGTCTTGGTACATCTTCGTGCTGCCAGGGTGAGCTGTATACGGGGTTTCATGAGCTTCACTTAATATTTCGTTCTTCAACTTGTCGTCATTAGGCACGCAAATTCTTCATTGATACAACAACGCATTATCGCTCGATTCTGAAAAATATTTAACTTCTCCTCTTCTCACCTTTATTCGTAACTTTTCCATTTCTTCGTCTCTTCTCTGGCCTTCTACGATACGGGTTCTCAAGTCAGGCACTACTATCAAGGTAGCAATCACTTGATCTACTGTCGCTAGCGGTACGATTACTTCAATCTTCATCTTCGCAAATTCTTCCATCAGCTCGACTTCGTCTGTTAAAAGAAATCCTAATTTGGTACTATGTGAACTTTCCTTCCTTCTTCTTCTACTTAACGCGTCAGCTACTACATTCGCTTTACCGGGATGGTAAAATATTTTGCAGTCGTAGTCTTTTACTAGCTCAAGCCATCTCCTTTGTCTCATATTCAACTCCTTCTGCTCGAAGAAGTACTTCAGGCTCTTGTGGTCTGAGAATATTTCACACTTCGCTCCATTGAGGTAATGTCGCCATATCTTCAAAGCATGAACGACGGATGCTAATTCCAGGTCATGGGTTGGATACTTTTCTTCATGAGGTTTGAGTTGCCTGGAAGCATATGCAATCACTTTTCCATTTTGCAATAGCACACATCCTAGTCCTTGAGCAGATGCATCGGTATAAACAATATAATCTTTATCTGGCTCGGGTAGGGCTAGAACTGGAGCTGTCGTCAATCTCGTCTTGAGTTCTTGAAAACTTTTCTCACACTCTTCCGTCCACGTGAACTTCGTCTCTTTCTTCAACAGGCTCGTCATCGGCTTCGCGATCTTAGAGAATCCTTCAATGAATCTCCGGTAGTATCCTGCCAAACCAAGGAAACTACGGATTTCATGCACTGACGTTGGGGATTTCCATTCTTGCACAACCTTCACCTTCTCCATATCCACTTTGATTCCTTCGGACGAAACGACATGTCCTAAGAAATTTACTTCCCTTAACCAAAATTCACACTTACTGAATTTGGCATACATCTTTTCCGCTCTAAGTGTTTCCAACACAATCCTTAAATGTTCTTCATGTTCAGCTTCACTTCTTGAATACACCAAAATGTCGTCTATAAAGACAATCACGAATTTATCCAAATATTCACGAAAAACTCTATTCATCATATCCATAAACACTGCCGGGGCATTTGTTAATCCAAATAGCATTACCTTGAATTCGTAATGTCCATATCTCATTCTAAAAGCAGTCTTTGGAATATCTTCTTGCTTGATCTTCAGTTGGTGGTATCCAGACCTTAAGTCAATCTTGGAGAAAACACCGGCTCCTTTTAGCTGGTCAAACAAATCATCTATCCTTGGCAAAGGATATTTGTTCTTCAGTGTAATCTTGTTTAACTCTCAGTAGTCTATGCACATCCTTAAACTACCGTATTTCTTCTTCACAAACAATATCGGAGCACCCCAAGGCGATACACTTGGTCGAATATAGCCTAAGTCCAATAATTCTTGCAGTTGGATCTTCAACTCTTGAAGTTCCTTTGGGGCCATTCTATACGGTGCCTTGGAAATCAGGGCTGATCCGGGTTCTAAATCGATTGAAAACTCCAATTGACGATCAGGGGGTAAGCCTGGTAACACTTCTGGAAACACATCCTTGAATTCTCTCACGATTGGAACATCATCGATACTCAACTCATGATTCTCATCCTTATTCAGATAGACTAAGTACGCTTGGGTACCTCTCTTCCGCATCAAACTTTGAGCTTTCATGGCTGAAATTATCGGCACGCTCTTCTTCACTCTCTTTTCCATTCCGAAATCTATGGTTGACTCTTCTCCAGGGGTTTTAAACGATATTTGCCTCAAGTCGCATCGGATCGTCGCAAAGTTCTCGGTTATCCAATCCATTCCTAGGATTATATCAATGTCATGCATCTGGATCACATTCAGGGATTTCGCGACTAACTTACGGTTTCCGACTTCAAATTCTAGATTCGAGCAAACACACGAAACTAACGCAGACTTTCCTAAAGGGGTTGCGACACTAAGCATCTGATTCGATTTTTCTACTTCTAGTTCTAGGTTCTCTACGCAGATACTAGATATAAACGAATGCGAAGCTCCGGTATCGAACAAAACAATTATAGGTATGCTATTAAGCTTTCCCATACCTGCCAAATTTCCCTTCTCCTTCTCCTGCGGCTTCTGCTCAATCGCGTACGTTCTTTGGAAAAGTGGTGGTTCTTGCTGAGGAGGTTGCTGCCTTGGCTACGGCGGCTTACGTTGGCGCGGGACGAACTTTTGCAGAGGAGCTGCCTCGATGGCTTTCATCTGCGACGGCTGGAATTGGTTTGGTCTTCCGCTTCTAAACCCTTGTTGCTTACTTGGGCACTGGTTTGAGAAATGACCAGGTTGACCACAAGTGTAGCAAACGTTACTCCCGCTCTTACAAACGCCTTGGTGCATCTTTCCGCATTTCGCACAGGGAGGGAATCCTAAAGGTCCGATGGGTAGGTTGCCTCGATTCATCAGCGGTGCCTTTCCCTTTTGGGGCTGCGGTTGGCTTTTTCCTTGCCACTGTTTCTTGCTTGGTTGATTTCCACTATTCCACTTTCCTTTTCTCTTTCCGTACTGGCCGAACTGGGATTGTTGAGCAGACGTGGTCGTGATCATCTGGCTTTGTGGTTGGGGATTCGATGGGGGTTGCGATCCTTTTTCCGGTTGCATTGCTAATTCCATGTCCAGGGCTCGGTTTAAAGCTTCAGCGTAAGTCAAACCACTTTGACTGGCGAGAACCACTCGAATATCTTGCCTAAGTCCTGCTCTGAATAAATCGCACATCTTCTCGTCGGTATCGACCATATCGGGCACAAATCGGGCTAACTCGCAAAATTCCCGGTCATACTCAACTACAGATCTTTTCCCTTGCTTCAGATTGGTAAACTCGTTGGACTTCTGCTTTCGGTAACTTCTTGGCACGAACTTTTCGTATAAGGCTTCTTTGAACTGATCCCATGATAATTCTTCACGTTCTTCGGGAGAATACATCCTCTGTTTCGCTTCCCACCAGTAATCGGCTGTCCCTTTTAACTGGTACGCCATGCATTCCAAACACTCGCGATCGGAACAACGGAGGAAACGAAAAATTTGCTCCAAAGAACGAATCCAGTCCTCGGCATCAGCCGGACTGCCTTTACCGTCAAACGTTGGGGGATTTTGTCGGAGAAAAAGCTCTTCGACTCGTCTTTCATTTTGAGGGGGCGGAGTAGGATCACGCTGCCCTTCTTGATTACCTTCTGGAATTCTGACGTTTCTGCGTCTTGGCGGCATTCTAAAAATTTTAACAAGGAAAACTTTAACCACTCTGGATCTTTAGCTCACAAGGAACCTTTCTCGACTCTGAACACATTTCTCTTTTGGGAGGAAAACGATTCTCAATCGGTACTTAGATGATTAATAAACAAAAATTTTCTCAACAAATCATTATTTCAACTTCTTACATAAACATGCATCTTATTCGGTTTTAATAGTCATCAAACATTCATATCTTCATCATATATTCTCAAATCAATCAATCATAATCACAAAATAAATTATCATCACTTCACACTCATATACTCAATTTGATAACTCAAGAAATTCAATTTTAATTCAATAGAACTTAATAATTCAACTTCAATTCGCTCGACGGCGGCCTTCTTAAGGACTTATAACAATTAGAGAATTACTTGAAAAATTTCCCTTTTTCCTGACCAAATTATGCAAGTTTTCATCACAGATTACAACATAATTAAAAACATAAAAGAGTTCATCTCTTTAACACACTCGAACTAAAAGCACTTAGGTTCAACAATTTTCTTGAAACACTCCTACACACAGGAATCATCTTCGCTTGGCCCATTATCATCATACTGCTCCGCTTCGGAATCTACTCCATAATGCTCTATGGGTTCTTCATCTTCCTCGGGGTCCTCTTCTTCCTCTTCTTCTTCCTCTTCAAGCATTTGTCCTTCAAACTGCACGTCATCTTCTTCTACGTTATCATCCTCAATGGCGAAACACTCGCGCTCAGCTTCTCTCAAGGCTTCCTCGCAGTCTTCCAAGGTATAGTTCATCGCAGCTAACTCGGATTCGATCCATGGCTGGGTATTAGGATTCTCGTCTTGGTGACGGTGGAGAGCTACATCGGTGGAGACGCCAATTTGGGAGTCGTCTGGCCTTGCTGGAGAGATAGATGTATGAGCGAAAGAGGTAGGAAAGACATTGCTGGGTAGAGTCTGGAGATATCCTTTTCCTACAGTTGCTTCATCAATTGGTTCACTTTCATTCTCAACGTCGTCGTCTGAACGAATTTGTCTAGAGGATTCTGCTTTAGGACGACTTGAAAAGGTTACTTGCTGACGGCACATATAAGCAACAAACTGGTCTTCATTTGATAGAGGATTTCCATTACATCCACTCGGCTGCAATGTTGGTAAGTCAGACAAAGTAAAGGAATCAAAAAGATTGAATTAAGAGCGCACCACTTACAAAGGGATAATCTGAGTGAGAATCTTGAGGTTCAAGAACAGTTCGTGGTGGCGAATTGATTTGGAGGGAAGCAGGCTCGCTTGGAGGAATTGATGGAGGAGCATGAACAGTTTCATTTGGCAGATTTGAAGTATCATCATCACATGGTTCGGGCGGAGGAGCTCCATAAGACATAAAACGGGCTGAAATTGTGGAGATAAAAGCATTCACATCGCCGTAAAGGGTTCGGTCGAAGTAACGGTAGCCTATAAAACGAGGGACAAGACAAGCTGCCCATTCCTTTCATTCTTGTGGTAGAGCTTGGATTAGATGTGTCATGCCTTCTAACGGTCCTATGTCCATATACTGGACTTTTCCCCAAATCTTATGATATCGTGCTAGAAATTCTGCTAACGACTCGTTGTTCATCTTCCTTACGTACAAGTATTCTTGTATCCAATCGTTGTCGTCCATCCTATACGAATTTTAAACGCATAAGCACACGTAACAAATAATCTAACGTATTACAAATTCCACTACATACTCATTTCTGCGTTCCAAAGAGGGATTTTTGGGCAATTCCAAATCACGTAACCAATCGCACACACACCTTATTCTTTCCGATCTTTTCACACGCACTCGCAAAGGGGAGGACATTCTAAAGCAATCTAGTTATTAATCAACTTAACAATTTCATCTCAAAATTTCATAACTCAATAAATAACTTAAAGGAAATTCTCAACACTTTAATAACTCAAACATCACTTTAACTTGAAAAGAAAACTTTCAGAAAATAAGACATACCTGGTTGCCGGATGAGATGGAGGATAACTTGGTGTGGTTTACTAACTCAAATAAGTCTAGGAATTAAATCTAGACTCGACTTATCAAAGAATAACAGACTTCAGACCAAATCAAAAGCCATGCTCTCATACCAACCTGTCACGCCCCGACTGTCGAGGTGCGACTTGCAAATAACAATAAAACCTAACAACTAACAATCAACTCAATTATGGGGATAACATGCTCGGGGAAAACGATAACGAAAGTTAAGGCAATCGAATTGGGCTTCCAAGAACACAACGAAGTAATACACGAGCATCTCAAAACTACATATAACAAGAATATGAATAAGTATTTCATGCTGACAAGGATAGGATTCCAAAAAGAGAATACGCCCATATATATATACCAAGTTAAGAGGATCATATTCAACAGCAATTTAAGTCAACGAGCCCATCGCTCGGAAGTACAAATCAAGTAGCTCAAGAAGTTAACAAATCTTCAAGGTCATCGAGCACAACGCTCAGAATAAAAAACATGAGAATTAAAGTATTAGTATCAACAGACATAAATTCAAAAGGGTTGCAGCGGAAACTTGCATCAATACCCAACATCTGCACGTATGAAGACGTACAAATGCCAGTCTGATATCCAACTAGACTCAACCAAAAGAACCAAACCACACCACCAAATATCCATGCCATCGCCATCCAGTCAACCTGCATGTTTAGAAACACACGCAGGGCTGAGTACTTCGTACTCAGTGAACACAAGCCAAAACATTTGAATAAAGATGCTTCTTAAAGCTATAATAATTGAACTTGCCTTGCCGAACATCACAAGTATATAAGCAGTTTTAAGACAGTTTTACTTGTGTATGTTAAAAATATTTTCTTTTAAACAAACTACGCAGTCAAATATCATATAATATAACAGTATGTATCATCTGTCACAAACAATTTCACTGTGCCGAGAAGTAGGCCTCCTTCTCGAGCACTGTGATCGACCTAACCGAAGCAAGTCTCACAGTCACCTCAACATATACCACACGTGGGTTCCTGCCTTTCACAGGATAATAGCATCTTCATATAAACAGATGATAACACATACCAACTTCAATAAAAACGGCAAGTCAATCACATTTGAAAACATATCATAATACTTAATAGCATAACTAATTTTCATCGATAGTTTTGGTTCAGAAAAGCCCACCTGACTTCCGAAGAATTAGCTAGATGGTTTAGGGCTATTTGTCCTCGGTTAGAGATCCGTCCGGCTTGATCCTTCACATTTCATCATCGATAGGAAAATAAGATACATGAACGACGGACACAAAGGCGTTGGACTTTAACTGAAGGACTTCTATTTGAGTCGATTCTCTCCTCGCTTAACCTTTCTAAGGGATCTCGCGTTCTCGTCTTTAAAACATTAACTCTACTTGAGTTGGTTAATACTATTAATCGACGGCTTAACACTTTTCTAGTTCTAATTAAAAACGTCATCGTCTACATTCTATTACTCGAGTTTTCTTTCAAAGATTTCATTTGATTCTCGACTTATCAATCAATCATTCAACCATTTTGCATACAAGATAAATCAATTAACTTTAACATCATAACAGATATCATGCATTTAAACATTTATTCAATCATATAATGAATTCAGATAAATTAAACATACTTCAAGACACATTAGCATTCATTCAATTTAGATCTTAAGACTTAATTCGATTATGCATTTCTTTTTATGAAGGCTCAACTATTTACTCTATCTTTCTTATTTATTTTTAAATCGATTCTCATTTCTTAACTCGACTATTGTTTTTCTAATTAATTACTCGGTGATTTATCTCGGTTTATTCTTAATTTGTTTGGTTGAAAATAACGGACTCAATTAATTATTTAATTAACTTCTTTCAACTTATTACTCGATATCTTATTCCATCATTATCATTTTCTTGATTAGCTTATACGAGTATCTATCTTAACTCGTCTAGCATCTTTTCTTTACTCGATTTAAAACTTCCTTTTTAATTCTTCTCGATTAATTCTTTTTAAACTCATTTTTTTCTTTCTATTCTTACTTGTCTCTTTAATAATTTCTTCTTTTCTTGTCTTTAATCTTTAAGCCATTTCTTACTTAGAAATTCTTTTATCTTTTAATAAATATTTTTATTAATTAGTTCATTCTATTAGTCAAATTATAAAAGATCTTTTTGTTGTAGTTTTAGTAAAAATTCAAGTCTTTAATTTTTTTAATACAAGAAAATTTATTAACATATCTTTTATGCATTTTTCATCTTTTAATCAATTAAAAGCTTTTAAATTCTAATCTTTTGTTACAAAACTTCTATTTTTATTTATGATTTAACTAATAATCATACATACATTGTAACATTTAAACATTCAATCTTTTCTATCTTTTCACATTTAATTTCTTTAAAAACTTCAACATGCAATCTCATTTTCTTAACTTAAACACATGTATGATTATATTAACATAACATACAATCATCTCATTGATCAAAATATCACTCAATTCATCAACAAAATCATCAAAATAATTTCTTCTTTTTCTTCAAAAATACACGGCACACATGCATATTCTTGTGCATTTTATTTCTCAATTTTTCATGCATATAATCTCATTCTCATCATGATAAAAATAACAAATCAAGCATCAAAATAAAAATAACTCAAAGAATTCATATTTTTCCTATTTTGCTTAATATTTTCGGTATTACTCAATTTTTTAGGGTTTTAAATTCTTTTTCTTCCCTTAATTTACCGATTAAAACTAACGTTCGATTCTCCTAACGGTTTCTTCTCACTCGATTATCACATGCACATCCTAAGTTTGCCTAAACATAATTTAAATAGCATGCATGCATAGTTCTTTCTTTTAGGACTTAGAGATATACACATTTACAACTAAACAAATGAATTTCATACTTTAATTTAAATGGAATTCTTCTCCTTGGCTCTTGGAATTGGAATGGATAGAAAACGAAGCTTCAAAGCTTGGATTTGAAGGGAAGAAGGAAGTCTTCTTGAATCCTCAAAAAGAATAACATGAAATTAGTCATCCATTCCTTTTAGGATTTAAGAATCCAAATGAAGAAATTGTTGGATGAATATTGAATTTAATCTCAAGAACTTGAAAGATTATTACCTTTTCTTGAGAATATGAATGGAATGAATGGAGGATGATACTTTCTACTTCATTTCCATGGATGAGGAGCTTGAATACATGGTTGCATGTAAAGAAAAATTGAAGTATGAGGGAGAGAGAGAGAATGCCGAGAGAGTAGAGAGATTGGAGAGGTTGAGAGTTTTTCTTTGTTGTCTTGAGAGAGAGAGATTTCGAATGAGAGAGAGAGGGATGGAGTGAATGAAGTCTTCTCCCTTTTCTTAGATGAATGAATTTGAAATCCAACAAAAGGAATAAAGTGAATTGTTGGAAGTTGTATTTGTTTAAAGTGATTGATGGATGAATGATGTGATGTAGTTTGCATGCACTTTAGGTAATGCCATGCATAAGACATCATCATGATATTAATCTTGGAAATTGAGGAGTGATGTGACAGGATGAGTGAGGTGGCGAGAGGGAGTGAGAGGTGTGTGACACGTGTCTTCGTCGTGTCGTTACGGGTGTTAATTACCCGGTCGTAAAGGTTTTCTAGATAAAACGATTCGTATTAATTTCTTTTTATACTATAAACGGGTCTAACCTCTTCTCGTCTCACTATTGACACTAAGCATCTCAATCCTATTTCACGTCTCAATTAAAAGATTAACGAATTCGATCATTTAGTCTTATAAATTTCAAAAGGAAAAATTTGTCGGCTTCTTAATCCGTTTATTAATCCTTTAAAGATTAACTCCTCATTACTCTTCTCAATTCTCGGATAAGTTCTTACCCTATCTCAGTGATCTTAAAAGAAATTCTAAGTTAGAAGATTCTAATTCAATTCTATTCTAAGTTCATCGGTGTAAATATATTTCTCGGCGATTAAAATTATGCTATTTTAATTAAGCAAACTTCTCGGAATTATTTTAGAAATTAATCTCATACTCATCTTCATACAAATAATTCAAAAAGCATATCACATCATTATCATCTCAGATAAATAAAGCAGATAATTTCACACAAAACTCACAAAGCAATTTAAACGTTTTACTCAATTCTCTTCGTTTAGAAAGAAAAATTTTACTCCTAATTTCTCATCTTTTAACTCACTCGGTTAATTAAACGCTTTCTAAAGGTTTAAAAACTCGCGGTATCACATCCTCACCCTCTTTAAAAAATTTCGTCCTGAAATTTACTGACCTCAAGAAAATAACTCGGGATACTTTGCTTTCATCTTTTCTTCGAGTTCCCAAGTGGCTTCTTCAGGATCATGATGACACCATTTGACTTTTACTAAGGGAATCGATTTCGTTCTAAGCTGCTGGACTTTATGATCTAAAATCTCTTCGGGTTTCTCCTCATAGCTTAGATCGGGCTTCATCTCGACATCTTCTTGGCGTATTACATGCTTCGGATCGAAGACGTACTTTCTCAATTGCGATACGTGAAACACGTTATGCGAACTTCCGAAACTAGGCGGTAACGCTAAACGATACGATACGGATCCAATCCTCTCAAGGATCTCGTATGGTCCTATAAAATGAGGCCTAAGCTTTCCCTTAACTCCAAAACGATAAACTCCTCTCGAGGGGGATACTTTCAAAAACACTTTATCTTCTTCTTCAAACTCCAACTTGGACTTCGATTATCGGCATACGACTTCTGTCGACTCTGAGCTTCTTTAATCTTCTCGCGGATTTGACGTACAGATTCTATCATTTCCTCAACCGCTTCTGGTCCTAACACTTTCCTTTCACCTACTTCATTCCAATACAACGACGATCTACACTTCTTTCCATAAAGAGCTTCATACGGGGCCATTCCTATCGTATTCTGATAGCTGTTGTTGTATGTGAATTCAACAAGAGGTAAAACTTTTTCCCATTCAACTCCTTTATCTAACAAGATGGCTCTCAACATATCTTCGAGAATTTGAATCATTCGCTCGGATTGACCATCGGTTTGGGGATGGTAAGCAGTGCTGAATTGCAACTGAGTTCCCAACTCTTTGTGGAAACTTTCCCAAAAATGGGCTGTGAACTTCGAATCTCTATCAGAGGTAATCGTCTTCGGCACTCCGTGCAACTTCACAATTTCCTTGATGTAGATCTCGGCTAATTTGGCTGATCCATAGGTATGTGGAATAGGTATAAAATGAGCAGACTTTGTCAACCTATCCACTATCACCCATACTACTGTATTTCCTTTTCTTGATCTTGGCAATCCCGTCACAAAATCCATTGTGATTCCATCCCACTTCCACTCTGGGACTGGTAACGGTTGCAAAGGTCCGTACGGTCTTTGATGTAAGGACTTCACTTGCTGGCAAGCTAAACATCTTTCAACGAACAATGCCACATCCATCTTCATTCCATTCCACCAAAACTGTTTCTTTAAGTCTTGGTACATCTTCGTGCTGCCAGGGTGAGCTGTATACGGGGTTTCATGAGCTTCACTTAATATTTCGTTCTTCAACTTGTCGTCATTAGGCACGCAAATTCTTCATTGATACAACAACGCATTATCGCTCGATTCTGAAAAATATTTAACTTCTCCTCTTCTCACCTTTATTCGTAACTTTTCCATTTCTTCGTCTCTTCTCTGGCCTTCTACGATACGGGTTCTCAAGTCAGGCACTACTATCAAGGTAGCAATCACTTGATCTACTGTCGCTAGCGGTACGATTACTTCAATCTTCATCTTCGCAAATTCTTCCATCAGCTCGACTTCGTCTGTTAAAAGAAATCCTAATTTGGTACTATGTGAACTTTCCTTCCTTCTTCTTCTACTTAACGCGTCAGCTACTACATTCGCTTTACCGGGATGGTAAAATATTTTGCAGTCGTAGTCTTTTACTAGCTCAAGCCATCTCCTTTGTCTCATATTCAACTCCTTCTGCTCGAAGAAGTACTTCAGGCTCTTGTGGTCTGAGAATATTTCACACTTCGCTCCATTGAGGTAATGTCGCCATATCTTCAAAGCATGAACGACGGATGCTAATTCCAGGTCATGGGTTGGATACTTTTCTTCATGAGGTTTGAGTTGCCTGGAAGCATATGCAATCACTTTTCCATTTTGCAATAGCACACATCCTAGTCCTTGAGCAGATGCATCGGTATAAACAATATAATCTTTATCTGGCTCGGGTAGGGCTAGAACTGGAGCTGTCGTCAATCTCGTCTTGAGTTCTTGAAAACTTTTCTCACACTCTTCCGTCCACGTGAACTTCGTCTCTTTCTTCAACAGGCTCGTCATCGGCTTCGCGATCTTAGAGAATCCTTCAATGAATCTCCGGTAGTATCCTGCCAAACCAAGGAAACTACGGATTTCATGCACTGACGTTGGGGATTTCCATTCTTGCACAACCTTCACCTTCTCCATATCCACTTTGATTCCTTCGGACGAAACGACATGTCCTAAGAAATTTACTTCCCTTAACCAAAATTCACACTTACTGAATTTGGCATACATCTTTTCCGCTCTAAGTGTTTCCAACACAATCCTTAAATGTTCTTCATGTTCAGCTTCACTTCTTGAATACACCAAAATGTCGTCTATAAAGACAATCACGAATTTATCCAAATATTCACGAAAAACTCTATTCATCATATCCATAAACACTGCCGGGGCATTTGTTAATCCAAATAGCATTACCTTGAATTCGTAATGTCCATATCTCATTCTAAAAGCAGTCTTTGGAATATCTTCTTGCTTGATCTTCAGTTGGTGGTATCCAGACCTTAAGTCAATCTTGGAGAAAACACCGGCTCCTTTTAGCTGGTCAAACAAATCATCTATCCTTGGCAAAGGATATTTGTTCTTCAGTGTAATCTTGTTTAACTCTCAGTAGTCTATGCACATCCTTAAACTACCGTATTTCTTCTTCACAAACAATATCGGAGCACCCCAAGGCGATACACTTGGTCGAATATAGCCTAAGTCCAATAATTCTTGCAGTTGGATCTTCAACTCTTGAAGTTCCTTTGGGGCCATTCTATACGGTGCCTTGGAAATCAGGGCTGATCCGGGTTCTAAATCGATTGAAAACTCCAATTGACGATCAGGGGGTAAGCCTGGTAACACTTCTGGAAACACATCCTTGAATTCTCTCACGATTGGAACATCATCGATACTCAACTCATGATTCTCATCCTTATTCAGATAGACTAAGTACGCTTGGGTACCTCTCTTCCGCATCAAACTTTGAGCTTTCATGGCTGAAATTATCGGCACGCTCTTCTTCACTCTCTTTTCCATTCCGAAATCTATGGTTGACTCTTCTCCAGGGGTTTTAAACGATATTTGCCTCAAGTCGCATCGGATCGTCGCAAAGTTCTCGGTTATCCAATCCATTCCTAGGATTATATCAATGTCATGCATCTGGATCACATTCAGGGATTTCGCGACTAACTTACGGTTTCCGACTTCAAATTCTAGATTCGAGCAAACACACGAAACTAACGCAGACTTTCCTAAAGGGGTTGCGACACTAAGCATCTGATTCGATTTTTCTACTTCTAGTTCTAGGTTCTCTACGCAGATACTAGATATAAACGAATGCGAAGCTCCGGTATCGAACAAAACAATTATAGGTATGCTATTAAGCTTTCCCATACCTGCCAAATTTCCCTTCTCCTTCTCCTGCGGCTTCTGCTCAATCGCGTACGTTCTTTGGAAAAGTGGTGGTTCTTGCTGAGGAGGTTGCTGCCTTGGCTACGGCGGCTTACGTTGGCGCGGGACGAACTTTTGCAGAGGAGCTGCCTCGATGGCTTTCATCTGCGACGGCTGGAATTGGTTTGGTCTTCCGCTTCTAAACCCTTGTTGCTTACTTGGGCACTGGTTTGAGAAATGACCAGGTTGACCACAAGTGTAGCAAACGTTACTCCCGCTCTTACAAACGCCTTGGTGCATCTTTCCGCATTTCGCACAGGGAGGGAATCCTAAAGGTCCGATGGGTAGGTTGCCTCGATTCATCAGCGGTGCCTTTCCCTTTTGGGGCTGCGGTTGGCTTTTTCCTTGCCACTGTTTCTTGCTTGGTTGATTTCCACTATTCCACTTTCCTTTTCTCTTTCCGTACTGGCCGAACTGGGATTGTTGAGCAGACGTGGTCGTGATCATCTGGCTTTGTGGTTGGGGATTCGATGGGGGTTGCGATCCTTTTTCCGGTTGCATTGCTAATTCCATGTCCAGGGCTCGGTTTAAAGCTTCAGCGTAAGTCAAACCACTTTGACTGGCGAGAACCACTCGAATATCTTGCCTAAGTCCTGCTCTGAATAAATCGCACATCTTCTCGTCGGTATCGACCATATCGGGCACAAATCGGGCTAACTCGCAAAATTCCCGGTCATACTCAACTACAGATCTTTTCCCTTGCTTCAGATTGGTAAACTCGTTGGACTTCTGCTTTCGGTAACTTCTTGGCACGAACTTTTCGTATAAGGCTTCTTTGAACTGATCCCATGATAATTCTTCACGTTCTTCGGGAGAATACATCCTCTGTTTCGCTTCCCACCAGTAATCGGCTGTCCCTTTTAACTGGTACGCCATGCATTCCAAACACTCGCGATCGGAACAACGGAGGAAACGAAAAATTTGCTCCAAAGAACGAATCCAGTCCTCGGCATCAGCCGGACTGCCTTTACCGTCAAACGTTGGGGGATTTTGTCGGAGAAAAAGCTCTTCGACTCGTCTTTCATTTTGAGGGGGCGGAGTAGGATCACGCTGCCCTTCTTGATTACCTTCTGGAATTCTGACGTTTCTGCGTCTTGGCGGCATTCTAAAAATTTTAACAAGGAAAACTTTAACCACTCTGGATCTTTAGCTCACAAGGAACCTTTCTCGACTCTGAACACATTTCTCTTTTGGGAGGAAAACGATTCTCAATCGGTACTTAGATGATTAATAAACAAAAATTTTCTCAACAAATCATTATTTCAACTTCTTACATAAACATGCATCTTATTCGGTTTTAATAGTCATCAAACATTCATATCTTCATCATATATTCTCAAATCAATCAATCATAATCACAAAATAAATTATCATCACTTCACACTCATATACTCAATTTGATAACTCAAGAAATTCAATTTTAATTCAATAGAACTTAATAATTCAACTTCAATTCGCTCGACGGCGGCCTTCTTAAGGACTTATAACAATTAGAGAATTACTTGAAAAATTTCCCTTTTTCCTGACCAAATTATGCAAGTTTTCATCACAGATTACAACATAATTAAAAACATAAAAGAGTTCATCTCTTTAACACACTCGAACTAAAAGCACTTAGGTTCAACAATTTTCTTGAAACACTCCTACACACAGGAATCATCTTCGCTTGGCCCATTATCATCATACTGCTCCGCTTCGGAATCTACTCCATAATGCTCTATGGGTTCTTCATCTTCCTCGGGGTCCTCTTCTTCCTCTTCTTCTTCCTCTTCAAGCATTTGTCCTTCAAACTGCACGTCATCTTCTTCTACGTTATCATCCTCAATGGCGAAACACTCGCGCTCAGCTTCTCTCAAGGCTTCCTCGCAGTCTTCCAAGGTATAGTTCATCGCAGCTAACTCGGATTCGATCCATGGCTGGGTATTAGGATTCTCGTCTTGGTGACGGTGGAGAGCTACATCGGTGGAGACGCCAATTTGGGAGTCGTCTGGCCTTGCTGGAGAGATAGATGTATGAGCGAAAGAGGTAGGAAAGACATTGCTGGGTAGAGTCTGGAGATATCCTTTTCCTACAGTTGCTTCATCAATTGGTTCACTTTCATTCTCAACGTCGTCGTCTGAACGAATTTGTCTAGAGGATTCTGCTTTAGGACGACTTGAAAAGGTTACTTGCTGACGGCACATATAAGCAACAAACTGGTCTTCATTTGATAGAGGATTTCCATTACATCCACTCGGCTGCAATGTTGGTAAGTCAGACAAAGTAAAGGAATCAAAAAGATTGAATTAAGAGCGCACCACTTACAAAGGGATAATCTGAGTGAGAATCTTGAGGTTCAAGAACAGTTCGTGGTGGCGAATTGATTTGGAGGGAAGCAGGCTCGCTTGGAGGAATTGATGGAGGAGCATGAACAGTTTCATTTGGCAGATTTGAAGTATCATCATCACATGGTTCGGGCGGAGGAGCTCCATAAGACATAAAACGGGCTGAAATTGTGGAGATAAAAGCATTCACATCGCCGTAAAGGGTTCGGTCGAAGTAACGGTAGCCTATAAAACGAGGGACAAGACAAGCTGCCCATTCCTTTCATTCTTGTGGTAGAGCTTGGATTAGATGTGTCATGCCTTCTAACGGTCCTATGTCCATATACTGGACTTTTCCCCAAATCTTATGATATCGTGCTAGAAATTCTGCTAACGACTCGTTGTTCATCTTCCTTACGTACAAGTATTCTTGTATCCAATCGTTGTCGTCCATCCTATACGAATTTTAAACGCATAAGCACACGTAACAAATAATCTAACGTATTACAAATTCCACTACATACTCATTTCTGCGTTCCAAAGAGGGATTTTTGGGCAATTCCAAATCACGTAACCAATCGCACACACACCTTATTCTTTCCGATCTTTTCACACGCACTCGCAAAGGGGAGGACATTCTAAAGCAATCTAGTTATTAATCAACTTAACAATTTCATCTCAAAATTTCATAACTCAATAAATAACTTAAAGGAAATTCTCAACACTTTAATAACTCAAACATCACTTTAACTTGAAAAGAAAACTTTCAGAAAATAAGACATACCTGGTTGCCGGATGAGATGGAGGATAACTTGGTGTGGTTTACTAACTCAAATAAGTCTAGGAATTAAATCTAGACTCGACTTATCAAAGAATAACAGACTTCAGACCAAATCAAAAGCCATGCTCTCATACCAACCTGTCACGCCCCGACTGTCGAGGTGCGACTTGCAAATAACAATAAAACCTAACAACTAACAATCAACTCAATTATGGGGATAACATGCTCGGGGAAAACGATAACGAAAGTTAAGGCAATCGAATTGGGCTTCCAAGAACACAACGAAGTAATACACGAGCATCTCAAAACTACATATAACAAGAATATGAATAAGTATTTCATGCTGACAAGGATAGGATTCCAAAAAGAGAATACGCCCATATATATATACCAAGTTAAGAGGATCATATTCAACAGCAATTTAAGTCAACGAGCCCATCGCTCGGAAGTACAAATCAAGTAGCTCAAGAAGTTAACAAATCTTCAAGGTCATCGAGCACAACGCTCAGAATAAAAAACATGAGAATTAAAGTATTAGTATCAACAGACATAAATTCAAAAGGGTTGCAGCGGAAACTTGCATCAATACCCAACATCTGCACGTATGAAGACGTACAAATGCCAGTCTGATATCCAACTAGACTCAACCAAAAGAACCAAACCACACCACCAAATATCCATGCCATCGCCATCCAGTCAACCTGCATGTTTAGAAACACACGCAGGGCTGAGTACTTCGTACTCAGTGAACACAAGCCAAAACATTTGAATAAAGATGCTTCTTAAAGCTATAATAATTGAACTTGCCTTGCCGAACATCACAAGTATATAAGCAGTTTTAAGACAGTTTTACTTGTGTATGTTAAAAATATTTTCTTTTAAACAAACTACGCAGTCAAATATCATATAATATAACAGTATGTATCATCTGTCACAAACAATTTCACTGTGCCGAGAAGTAGGCCTCCTTCTCGAGCACTGTGATCGACCTAACCGAAGCAAGTCTCACAGTCACCTCAACATATACCACACGTGGGTTCCTGCCTTTCACAGGATAATAGCATCTTCATATAAACAGATGATAACACATACCAACTTCAATAAAAACGGCAAGTCAATCACATTTGAAAACATATCATAATACTTAATAGCATAACTAATTTTCATCGATAGTTTTGGTTCAGAAAAGCCCACCTGACTTCCGAAGAATTAGCTAGATGGTTTAGGGCTATTTGTCCTCGGTTAGAGATCCGTCCGGCTTGATCCTTCACATTTCATCATCGATAGGAAAATAAGATACATGAACGACGGACACAAAGGCGTTGGACTTTAACTGAAGGACTTCTATTTGAGTCGATTCTCTCCTCGCTTAACCTTTCTAAGGGATCTCGCGTTCTCGTCTTTAAAACATTAACTCTACTTGAGTTGGTTAATACTATTAATCGACGGCTTAACACTTTTCTAGTTCTAATTAAAAACGTCATCGTCTACATTCTATTACTCGAGTTTTCTTTCAAAGATTTCATTTGATTCTCGACTTATCAATCAATCATTCAACCATTTTGCATACAAGATAAATCAATTAACTTTAACATCATAACAGATATCATGCATTTAAACATTTATTCAATCATATAATGAATTCAGATAAATTAAACATACTTCAAGACACATTAGCATTCATTCAATTTAGATCTTAAGACTTAATTCGATTATGCATTTCTTTTTATGAAGGCTCAACTATTTACTCTATCTTTCTTATTTATTTTTAAATCGATTCTCATTTCTTAACTCGACTATTGTTTTTCTAATTAATTACTCGGTGATTTATCTCGGTTTATTCTTAATTTGTTTGGTTGAAAATAACGGACTCAATTAATTATTTAATTAACTTCTTTCAACTTATTACTCGATATCTTATTCCATCATTATCATTTTCTTGATTAGCTTATACGAGTATCTATCTTAACTCGTCTAGCATCTTTTCTTTACTCGATTTAAAACTTCCTTTTTAATTCTTCTCGATTAATTCTTTTTAAACTCATTTTTTTCTTTCTATTCTTACTTGTCTCTTTAATAATTTCTTCTTTTCTTGTCTTTAATCTTTAAGCCATTTCTTACTTAGAAATTCTTTTATCTTTTAATAAATATTTTTATTAATTAGTTCATTCTATTAGTCAAATTATAAAAGATCTTTTTGTTGTAGTTTTAGTAAAAATTCAAGTCTTTAATTTTTTTAATACAAGAAAATTTATTAACATATCTTTTATGCATTTTTCATCTTTTAATCAATTAAAAGCTTTTAAATTCTAATCTTTTGTTACAAAACTTCTATTTTTATTTATGATTTAACTAATAATCATACATACATTGTAACATTTAAACATTCAATCTTTTCTATCTTTTCACATTTAATTTCTTTAAAAACTTCAACATGCAATCTCATTTTCTTAACTTAAACACATGTATGATTATATTAACATAACATACAATCATCTCATTGATCAAAATATCACTCAATTCATCAACAAAATCATCAAAATAATTTCTTCTTTTTCTTCAAAAATACACGGCACACATGCATATTCTTGTGCATTTTATTTCTCAATTTTTCATGCATATAATCTCATTCTCATCATGATAAAAATAACAAATCAAGCATCAAAATAAAAATAACTCAAAGAATTCATATTTTTCCTATTTTGCTTAATATTTTCGGTATTACTCAATTTTTTAGGGTTTTAAATTCTTTTTCTTCCCTTAATTTACCGATTAAAACTAACGTTCGATTCTCCTAACGGTTTCTTCTCACTCGATTATCACATGCACATCCTAAGTTTGCCTAAACATAATTTAAATAGCATGCATGCATAGTTCTTTCTTTTAGGACTTAGAGATATACACATTTACAACTAAACAAATGAATTTCATACTTTAATTTAAATGGAATTCTTCTCCTTGGCTCTTGGAATTGGAATGGATAGAAAACGAAGCTTCAAAGCTTGGATTTGAAGGGAAGAAGGAAGTCTTCTTGAATCCTCAAAAAGAATAACATGAAATTAGTCATCCATTCCTTTTAGGATTTAAGAATCCAAATGAAGAAATTGTTGGATGAATATTGAATTTAATCTCAAGAACTTGAAAGATTATTACCTTTTCTTGAGAATATGAATGGAATGAATGGAGGATGATACTTTCTACTTCATTTCCATGGATGAGGAGCTTGAATACATGGTTGCATGTAAAGAAAAATTGAAGTATGAGGGAGAGAGAGAGAATGCCGAGAGAGTAGAGAGATTGGAGAGGTTGAGAGTTTTTCTTTGTAGTCTTGAGAGAGAGAGATTTCGAATGAGAGAGAGAGGGATGGAGTGAATGAAGTCTTCTCCCTTTTCTTAGATGAATGAATTTGAAATCCAACAAAAGGAATAAAGTGAATTGTTGGAAGTTGTATTTGTTTAAAGTGATTGATGGATGAATGATGTGATGTAGTTTGCATGCACTTTAGGTAATGCCATGCATAAGACATCATCATGATATTAATCTTGGAAATTGAGGAGTGATGTGACAGGATGAGTGAGGTGGCGAGAGGGAGTGAGAGGTGTGTGACACGTGTCTTCGTCGTGTCGTTACGGGTGTTAATTACCCGGTCGTAAAGGTTTTCTAGATAAAACGATTCGTATTAATTTCTTTTTATACTATAAACGGGTCTAACCTCTTCTCGTCTCACTATTGACACTAAGCATCTCAATCCTATTTCACGTCTCAATTAAAAGATTAACGAATTCGATCATTTAGTCTTTTAAATTTCAAAAGGAAAAATTTGTCGGCTTCTTAATCCGTTTATTAATCCTTTAAAGATTAACTCCTCATTACTCTTCTCAATTCTCGGATAAGTTCTTACCCTATCTCAGTGATCTTAAAAGAAATTCTAAGTTAGAAGATTCTAATTCAATTCTATTCTAAGTTCATCGGTGTAAATATATTTCTCGGCGATTAAAATTATGCTATTTCAATTAAGCAAACTTCTCGGAATTATTTTAGAAATTAATCTCATACTCATCTTCATACAAATAATTCAACAAGCATATCACATCATTATCATCTCAGATAAATAAAGCAGATAATTCACACAAAACTCACAAAGCAATTTAAACGTTTTACTCAATTCTCTTCGTTTAGAAAGAAAAATTTTACTCCTAATTTCTCATCTTTTAACTCACTCGGTTAATTAAACGCTTTCTAAAGGTTTAAAAACTCGGGGTATCACAATTGATATGTGGAATTTTCTATTTTTCGCGGTTGTACGATATACAGACAGACGATTTATGTGTAAGTCGTACATTCGTATTAATGTTTGATTGTGGCCATGAATGAGTTTTATATCTATACGAGGTGTTATAAATCATGTAAACATATTTCTAATACGAGTATACGATTGTATATATCATATCATATATTGTACGACATACATTATATCGTAGTTGGACATACGATATCATTATGTTAAATTGTAGGATTTGAATATATTGTAGCTTATGGTTGTACGATATATGGTATATCGTAACATCGTTTAGATTTTTCGTAATCTGATCTTGTCATCGTATCAATGTTTAATTGTTGCCATGCACGAGGTTAAGTTTGTACGATGTGATGAGATGGTACAAAGATATCTCTAATACTAGTGTATGATTGGATATATCGTATTATATATTGTACGACATATATAATATCGTAGTGTGATATATTGTATGACATTCATTATCAATACGTTATGATGTTAGGATTTTTATATATCGTAGCTTGTGTTTGTACGATAAATGGTATATTGTAACATTGTTTGATATCTGACCGTGTGGTATTTCATGCAAACTAGGCATTGTTATTTAATTGTTGCTTATGGTGGATCATGAAATCAGAATATATATAATGGTGGGAGGAAATAGTACATACCTATACCACCTGAAGGTATAAGATATGAAGATTTATTGAGTAAGCTTGAGATTCGGATGAAGAAGGTAAATAACATCTTTATTTTTGAGGTTGATGCCCTTGTTACTTCTCCTACTAGCAAAATCATGCAGATGAAGGTAATGTTGGATTCTAAACCAATACTTTATGCATATAAAGTTAAGATTGTTACTGCAACACTAAGCACAGTTAATAGCACAGAGAATATAAACCGAGCCAAGTAAAGAACACACGATATGGAAATCCAGTTCGGTTAAACAACCTACGTCTGGGGGGCTACGCCCAAGAGAGAACGAATCCACTATTAGAAGTTGTGACTATAGAGGATCTTACACATATAGGTCATCCACCCTATGCTACCCTTTCACTCACTTTTTCCTAACACCACGTGAATTTGTGATTGTTCAAGCCACACTCTCACAATATAAGTTTGAGCCACGCTCAACACCTAACTCTCTTTACAAAAGTATTTATATGAAAATCAACTCTCAAGAACGTGCACACAATGAAAATACCCTCAAAGAAAGTATATGCACGAAATAATAAATCATCGACGACCAACCCTCACAATGTTGATGTCAAATATATATAGGTTTGGAACCATAGATCTCTTCGTCATCATGTATATCTTCTTAGATCTTCTTTCCTTGTGAGGATAAGGCTTGGGGAACACGTTTAATATCTGCTTGATAAGTATCTTGTCCGCATCTATCACAATCATGGAAAAGATCCCGCAAAATCCGCACAGATAAGGAAAGTCTCTGCCAGATTGTTCCAGGTTCCCTTAACACAGACTAAAGCACACATAACAGAGTTTGTTCTACGCAGCAGTTTCGACACTTCAGCTATACTTTTGGCTACATAAACTTTGCCAACATATTTGAGCAGTATCACCTCTTGAGCATCAACACCTCAAAGTCCAATAATCTCCCCCTTTGGCATTTATGTAGACAAAATCAATCATCAAGAAAACAATCAAACATAAGCATCTTCATACCTTTGAACTCTCCAAGTCAGAACATGTATGAAACATACCAAAGCTCCCCCTCAACTAGCAATTGGAGAAACTGTGTTGAACTCCCCCTTAAACAAGGCATGGAGTAAACTGATCACCAATTAAGTCTTCAATCATCGAGCAGATGATCTTCAACACATCACCACAAATAAACCATCAAATCAACAAGACATAAACTGGAAAGCTTATTCTTCTACTCCCCCTTTTTTTCTGGCAGAAATGACAAAGCAGGGGGCTTCATCAACCAATCTTTAGAAAGACTGGAATCGCTTTGGCTTGACAGCTCAAGCAGATGCTTGAAGGTCATCTTCATCCTCCTCGGTTTGGGTATCTTCATCACCCAAGTCCTCCTCAGCATTCTCAACATCGTCATCAGCTGCTTCATCATCATCATCATCATTATCATCATCATCATCATCATCATCATCATCATCATCATCATCATCATCATCATCATCATCATCATTGCCTGGCACAGACCCTGCATCATGTGGCGCCGATTTAGATGGCACAACTTATCCTTCAGCAAAGATTGCTTTGGCATCATTGAGTAATGCCGCAATCTCATTCTTGTGCATACGAAGCCTCTTTATCTAGAACAAGATGGAGTTGTACTCACGCTCTAGCTCACGCAACATCCTTGTAGAAATAGCCTGAAGAATAGGCTCACTCAGCACAGGCGCTGGCACAGTTGATGTCGACTTCTTTCTTTCCACGATGCAAATAGAAGGACCCTCAATGTCCTTAAGATGAACAATTTCGTTGAATAGCTTGTCATGGATGACAATGCTCTTTGGAGTGCACTCGAACTGCTCTCCTACATGCATCACTTTAGGGAAATGCGATGAGATGATTCCAAAGATCAAGCCGGGATAGCCTAATGCCTTAAGCTTCTTCAAATTTCCAGCATGTTGAGTGACGTGGTCGAACACCAAATGTTCAAAATCAAAAGGGCTTGAAGCGCCCTATTCCATACAACACCCTTGTTGTTTCTTGACTAACTATAGCGGTGTGAGTGATGGGGCACCATTTCCATACCTCAATCTTGTGCAAGGCTGTATACTTCTGTGACAACATAGAGAAACTGATGGACATGTTCTTCCTCCAACTCCGGTACACACCATGAGTAATTTCATCAGCAATTGTGTCAAGAGACACATCCTCATCTTTTACACCAAAATCGTCATGCCTAACAAAAGCAAAATTAATAGCAGAGGAGAAGTTGATATACCTTCCACGAATATAAGACTTGTAGTGATCGCGAGAGGAAAGATCAGCAATACTCTTGGACATGTTGCAATAAAATTTCAGCACAACTGCTTGAACATACCTTCGAACAGGATAGACAAACTGATCCCACTTGGCATCCTCCAACAACTTGTCCAAACCAGTACCCTCCAAATCTTGCTCCTTCACAGGTTGCTCATACACTAGCTTCCTGTGGATAACATAATCTCACGCCTCAGCATGTTCATCAGACTTGAACTTGAGAGCATCTTGAACTGCCTTTGTTCTATGAAAAGCATCAACATAAGGTAAATGTCTCCTTGGTGATGCAAACGAGACTCCATGATGAGCAACAGATGAAGCTCCAAGATGAGAAGCTTCATGCTCGGAATTTCCAGCATCACTGTGCAAAGCATCTTCTGGCACAGACGCAACATCACTAGGTTGATCTCGTTCCATTCCTCCTTTAGCTTAGCAGCAACCTTCTTCTTCTACTTGGAAAACTCACCAATCTTCCGTTTGCCATTAGCAGCATGGGCAACATGGGTGGAGGGATAGGGGCTTCTTCTTCATCTTGGCCAATTGACCCCTTGTTCGAGTAGTAGGGGTAGGGGTCGCGACAAGTTCATTGATAGTCAAAGGAGATTCATCTATTCTGACCTTCTTTTTGGGTAGATCAGAAAGCTTTCTGAGACGCCTCTTGGAATACTTCGTCTTGTCTGATGGCACAGATTCTGGAACAGTTGTAGATGGTTGTTTCTGCTTCATAATTCATACATCTTGACCTTCAATGTCCATTGGATGTTTTTCCTCGTTGAACAACTTGTCATGGACGGTAAGGAGCCTTGGAGCATACTCATATCTTTCCTCATCAATCATACATAACATCCAATAATATGAAAGTGATGATCTCATATATCAATTCAAAAATGTCAGTCATACATAACATCCAATAATATGAAAGTGATGATCCCATATATCAATTCGAAAATGTCCAAAGCTTAAAGACGAGTCAACTTCCCTCTATGTTAGGTGAAAAGGTCAAAGACCAAACATGCAATATCGAACTTCTTGAACCAACCGATCACATATATAACTAGCCCGATATCTTCCTCAAATGTTGCAATGCTCCTCGTCAGGTTATAGTAGAATTCCGGCACAACCCAACGCACAGGGTAGATCATCTGTTCTTAGATAGCCTCGTGCAAAAGTACATCAAGGCCAGTGCTTTCCAGATCCTTCTTTCTCATAGATTGCTCTACCACCATCCTCTTGTTGAGAATTATCAGTGTTCTTTCTTTTTGCCCATTTGCAGATAGGCAACATCATCACGAATATCTAACTTCTTGGCATCAGATATGAAGACTTCCGATCATGCTTCTGTACAGCCGTATCGAGGTTCCTTTTTGAGTCTGACGAATATTGGCAATACCAAACTTCTTCATTAGTCCTCATGCATGCTCCTTAACTGAGTCACAAATATCCCCTTCTTGAATTGCTTAATTTTACGCCCGAGAAAATAATGCAATTCAACAGAAAGACTCATGTTAAATTTCTTCTCCTCATCTTTAGACTCGGTGTCATCATCACACAAGTCAATCTCAATAGACTTCACACCACTTAACACAAACTGCCAAACAAAGTAGATAGTATGATCTCAGCTTCCAGAATTTCACAATACACCAAGTTCCAAACAACAAAGAGATAATTAACTCTCCCTTGACTCCAAACTTCTCTCCAATTTTCAAGTAAACAAAGCATCAAGGGGCTGCGAAAAAATATATCTAACAAGAGAGCGATGTGCTCTTTTGTAAGAACATCTTGAAAAATATGTCCCGGAGAAATATCTTGATGACGGGATCAATAGTCTTGTGAACGATGAGAGGAGTAACTTCTGGAACAATTGTTGAGACAAGTTCTTCAGGGGCAACAACAACACTTGCATGATCAATGACAGTAGAAACAGAATCAATTGTTGGCACAATAACTTCTGAAGAAGAAACATCTCTTGGAACATGTGCAGAAACATCATTGAAGGTAGGGGCATCTTTATCCAAAAGTTGAGAAAATTTATCATCATACTTGGATTCTGAAATTGGAACATCAGCAACAACAGGATCATGCTGAGATGAAGTTTCTCCAAGTGTTCCAACATTATCAGGAACAGATGCAGAAACAGAGGTCTGCTTTCGTACCCAGTGCTTCTTTTCACCTCTTAGTTTTCTTTTATCCCTTTTATCCTTATGATATAATCTGCAATTTGATCTTATATGACCTGGTTTGTCACAAAAGTGACATGTTGGACGCCATGTACTTGCAGATTTTTTTATAAGATTGAGACTTTCTGACCTC
Source organism: Schizonepeta tenuifolia (assembly GCA_029490685.1). NCBI lineage: Eukaryota > Viridiplantae > Streptophyta > Magnoliopsida > Lamiales > Lamiaceae > Schizonepeta > Schizonepeta tenuifolia. The sequence continues at coordinate 46,648,852 of CM055955.1, read as the reverse complement.
GAAGTAATCACGCCTGGGAACGGATTCTGACTTCTATGATGCATACTGTACTTCATCTCTGCACTTTCCAGCAAGTCTTCTAGAATTAAGAACTTTATTTGACTGATTATAAGTTCTTGTATTCGCCAACTTCTTTCTATCATCAAGATAAAATCTGCAATGAGGTCTGATGTGTCTAGGATGATCACAATAATGACAAATAGGAACAAATGCATTATTCCCTTGACGAGAAGAGTATTGAGCCTACCGATTTGACACGGACCGTGGATTCTGTGTGTGAGTCCGTGCCTGCTTCTTGCTGTCAGAATGTTTAACAAATTTATGATTCGGACCCTGAGGTTTGGCTTCATCTTGCTTGTCTTTTTCTTCTTCTTTGGTAGGAAAAAATGTACTCCATTTGTTGGGATCCATAGGTTTCCATTGATAACCAAGACCAGCCTTGTTGTTGGAACATTGGCCAATTTTCAGAACTTGATCAAGTTTCTGGGTTCCATTGTTCATCATCTTGATCATCTTGCTCAACTGCTCCAATTTGTTTGTAAGCACTTCATTTTCTTCATTGAGAGCAAAATTTGAAGACTTAAAACTATCTTTTTCTTGACATGCTTCCTCAAATTGAGCTTTTAGTACTTAATTAATGTGGCCAACTTCATCACATTTGTCAATAAGAACTTGATACTTCATGATCATATAGTCTTCGTCCGGCTCATCAGAATCACTTTCATGTGTAGAATCCCTATCTAGCTTCTGTCCCCCCACAGTTGCAATATGAGTCACTAAATCTTCCTTTTTCTTTTTGCTTCTTTCTTGTAAAGAAGTGGATGAAGAACTATTTGAAGATTTTCCAGTGATTTCTTTTTCTCAAACCGATCAATGGCTGCTTCAGTGATTCTTGAGATCATCGTCAAGAATTTCACAAATAATTCAGGACTGTTTGACACAGACTTTAACTCAGATTCTGGCACCTGATCTACAACATCTGCTGTAAAGGAACATTCTTCCACTTTTCAGGCTTGTCGTAATTCTTGCCCATCTCGAAAACTCATAACGACCCAATTAATTCAGTCAACTTCATAGTGGACAAGTCCTTTGCTTCTTCAGTAGCTGTAACTTTAATGTCAAACCTTTTCGGAAGAGATCTTATAACTTTTCTCACCAATTCTTCTTCACTAATCCTTTTCCCCAAAAAAAACTCTCACTGGAAATTGTGAGAAGCTTGGAATGAAACTCACCAATAGTTTCATATTCTTCCATTTTCAACATCTCAAATCTGGATATGAATTGTTGAAATTGATGTACCTTCACACGATCATCACCTTCAAAAGTACTTTGAAGAGTATCCCATGCTTCTTTTGTAGTCTCACATATCGATATAAAAGAGAATATTTCCATAGTAACAACTGATTGAATAATATTAATGGCTTTTTGATTTATACATGAAGCATTCGACTCTCTTACAAGCCATTTATCTCTGGATTTCTCACTCCCATCGGCTATTACAGAGGCACTCCAACCATTCTCCACGGCAGTCCATGCACCCTTATCAATAGACCTGATATAAGACCTGAGACGAATCTTCCAAAAACAATAATTAGATCCATCTAAAATTGGGGGTTTCACAATACAATCTCCGTTCGAAGTCATCGTAGCAAAGACGCAGCAACAGGTTTAGAAATCTATCCCCGGATCAACACCTGTAAGTTCGGTGTACCGCTCTGGTACCAATTGTTGGATTCTAAACCAATACTTTATGCATATAAAGTTAAGATTGTTACTGCAACACTAAGCACAGTTAATAGCACAGAGAATATAAACTGAGCCAAGTAAAGAACACACGATATGGTAACCCAGTTCAGTTAAACAACCTACGTCTGAGGGGCCACACCTAAGAGATAACGAATCCACTATTAGAAGTTATGACTACAGAGGATCTTACACATATAGGTCATCCACCCTATGCTACCCTGTCACTCACTTTTTCCTAACACCACGTGAATTTGTGATTGTTCAAGTCACACTCTCACAATCTAAGTTTGAGCCACGCTCAACACCTAACTCTCTTTACAAAAGTGTTTATATGAAAATCAACTCTCAAGAACGTGCAAACAATGAAAATACCCTCAAAGAAAGTATATGCACGAAATAATAAATCATCGACAGCCAACCCTCACAATGTTGATGTCGAATATATATAGGTTTGAAACCCTAGATCTCTTCGCCATCATGTATATCTTCTTAGATCTTCTTTCCTTGTGAGGATAAGGCTTGGGGGACACGTTTAATATCTGCTTGATAAGTATCTTGTCCGCATCTATCACAATCATTGAAAAAATCCCGCAAAATCCGCGCAGATAAGGAAAGTCTCTGCCAGACTGTTCCAGGTTCCCTTAGCACAGACTGAAGCACACATAACAGAGTTTGTTCTACGCAGCGGTTTCGACACTTCAGCTGTACTTTTGGCTACATAAACTTTACCAATATATTTGAGCAGTATCACCTCTTGAGCATCAACACCTCAAAATCCAACAGGTAACAGACGATTTTGAGTTGAATACTTTGAAGAAAATGTTAGAGATTCCTACTATTCATGTGAGTGTTTATCTTAGAGATAGGGAAGCTTTACCGAAGCTGACTCATCGAAATAATGTTAGAGTCGCGCAAAATGCTTTTGTCGATGATGTAGATTGTAATGAAGATGAGCCAGTGTTGGGTTTAGAATCCGGTGATGATGCTGTTATTTTTTATTCTAACACTAGTTTGGATGATGGTCACTCATTTGGGGATGATTTGCATGATGATTATGTTGCTAAAGATTATGATCTGATACCGTCGTTAGATATTTTGAATGAAATTAATGAAGAAAATTCCGACCGTGGGTTGTTCCCGGTATGATTCTCATTTACGACATTAATAAATTGTAGTAATGTGTGTACGATATTGTTAATATCGTACACTCATATTATGTCGAATATCGTATGAGTGTACGATATTACAAATAGTTGTTTATCGTATGAATAGTTGTACAATATTAATAATATCGTACAATCATACGATAGTACAAACAGTTGGTTATCGTAGCAATAGTTGTACGATATTTATAATATCGTAACACACATGCAAAATATTACTATCATATCAATCATACATGTTTATAGTTACATATGTGTTATTATGTTATATTGTGTTAATTTCTTAATGCAGGCTCTTCACAGCAAGCATCGATTCCATGTAATGATTTAGTCATAGCAAATCCTTTGGCTCGTGAAGAACTAGTTGTTGGTGGTTTTTTTCCAAGAAGGCGCGTATGAAAGAAGTTCTTGGGATTTATCATCTGAAAAATAATTTGGAGTTTGTTACAAAGAAGTCAAATAAGCGATGTTATTATGTTCGATGTAAACATGAAGAGAGATATGATTTTATTATATGAGCTAAAGGAATTGGTAGAGCATGGAGAATCTATGAATAGGCCATTCATACATGTGAGATTGACTTGAAATATCATCCTCATCCAAGAGTATGTGCTAAAATCATAGCTCCGTACGTTAGTCCTAAGTTGGACGATGTAGTTGATCTTACGCCAAGAGAAATTCAAGGATAACTATTGATAGAATATGGTGTTCATGTCAAATATCATTCTGCTTTGTCGGGGATGAACCAGACACTTAGTTTGACATATGGAGAGGCAGATGACTCATTTCAGGTAACTTTTCATGTTTAACATTTTTATTTTTTTGTTATTTTGTTATTTTATTATTCATTATATGCTACGATTTATATAATTTTGCAAAGAAGTATATTGTATTATTGTACGATTTTAAACATCTTTTGTACGACTTTGATAATAGCGTATTAACGTGTACGATATTATGATTCTCGTACCAGCGTATAGTACGATTTTCGAAATATCATAACATGCCAAGTACAACATTTGGAATATCGTACTACCATATTGCTCGTAGATGTTAATTTCTTTCTGTACGTTTCAATGCATTGCCTAGGTACTTTTATATGTTAGAGTGTGCAAATCCTGGCTCGGCGGTTGAATTACAGACATGTTCGGATGGTAATTTTGAATATTATTTTTTTGCTCTATCTGCATGTATAAGAGCCTTTCGTTCGTGTAATCCTGTATTTGTGATTGATGCTACTCATTTGAAGGCGAAGTACAAAGGTGTAATATTTATTGCAGCAACAAATGATGGTAATAAACAGATAGTTCCACTAGCTCTTGGAATCGGGGACAGAGAAAATGATTCATCGTGGACTTGGTTCCTTCAGAGAGTTCGACGATCATTTGGTTGTCCGGAGAACCTACTTATTGTGTCTGATCAACACGTTAGTATCGAGAATGTTGTGGCCTCTGTGTTTCCAGGTGCCCATCACGGGCTTTGTACATTTCACATTCAGCAAAATATGAGGACTTTGTGGTACTCCTGTTATAGATTTATTTCGGATTGCTGCTAGTTGCTACAAGACTATTGACTTTGAGGAGCATATGAAGAATTTGAAGGTCATGGCTCCTGGCACTTATCAAAAGCTGCTGAAGTTGGATCCTTGTAGATGGGCCTGTTTGAAAAGTCCGGTGCGGCGATATGAATATGGAACTTCCAATGGATGCGAGGTTTTGAATGCTCGGTTGCGATGGGCTAGAAAATTACCCGTGTGTCCTCTTTTGGAAAGTGTACGTACCTTGCTCCCAAAATGGTTTTACGAGCGTCGCACTATAGCTACAGCTAGAACTATGGAGTTGACGGTGTGGGCAGCTACGTGATTAGGGAATGAAGTTGAAGCAGGCCGATCAATGAGGGTCGAACCAATTTCTAATGTGAGGTTTGAAGCGATTTCTGGAATGAAGAGTAACATTGTTGATGTTGCTGCTAGGGAGTGCTCATGTATCGTATTTCAGTTTAACTTGATCCCAGCTCACATGCTTCAGCTGTGATAAGGTGATTTTTCATTACTGTTTTTGCTACGACGTTCCTAAATATCGTACTACACGTGATTACGTGAGATACAATTTATGTATATATCGTAACATATTTCTTATGAATATTATGAAGTCGTAGCAATATTGGCTTCAATTAGCTCCTGTGTTGATACGAAATCAGTAATGTCGTACTATGGCAGTACGACATTACAAGATATCATACAAAATTGGCTGAAAGTTTGTTACGATTATACATTTTCGTACATGAGTTTTGATGATTGTGATAATTTTGTAGTCATATCTGACAATCACCTTTGTCAAACGTGGACAACTTCTATAACACTCAGACGTGGCGAGATATTTATGCTGGTGAGGTGATGCCAGTTCATGATAAAGATGATTGGGGTGTCTCGTCCGAGGTCAGCGCAAGGGTAGTGTTAATGCCAGCGGATCCATGACAAGTTGGACGTACCCCTTCAAGAAAAATCTCTTCTGAATTTAACTCAACAGGGAGACGCTTGTGTTCTAGATGTCATCAGAAGGGTCACTATCTGAGTACGTGCAAGCTGTTTTAGGAAGAATTCCGGAACAAGAAGTAGATAGCAGCCAATCAAGTGCGAAAAAATATTGGCAACAAAAAAAATGTAGCATTTGTGGTGTGGTTGGCCATACTCGACCAACATGCAAGAATCCAAATAGGTTTGAATGAATGATGATGTCAAATATTTTTGTTTAATTAGTTTTTGTATTTTTTTTTTGGATGCTACATTTTTTAAATTGAACTAAGTTGGTATGATTTATTTGTTGTAAGGTTAAGTTGTTGAGTATGTTAAGAATAATACATATATCGTAACAAGATGCAACTAATTTTAGTATTGTCTTTGTGAATGCATGTATGTAAATTGTTATGACATTTATAATCTCGTACACTCGATCATAAGTCGTATGTTTGTTTGTTGTTACGATATTCCCAAAATCGTAGCAATAAAAAGTGAAACGATTTAATTTTTGTTATGATATTCCAAATATCGTACAACATGCAAGGATCCAAAATAGGTTTGAATGATCATGTTCGTAGTTATTTATTTAGTTTGGGATTTGACACCTTTCTTTGCTACGAGTTTTATTCGTAGTCAAAAGTTTATTCAAACATCGCTTTGTATATGCGTATATTGTTACGATATTTATAAAATCGTACTTGACATGTTATGATTTTGCTTAAGTAGGTTGTTATGATATTCATAAAATCATTAATTTCGTACAAGTTTATACGAGATTAATTTTAGTATTTGTCTTTGTGAATGCATGTACGTAAATTGTTATGACATTTATAATCTCGTACACTCGATTATTAGTCGTATGTTTGTTTGTTGTACGATATTCCTAAAATCATAGCAACAAAAAGTAATACGATTATTTTTTTGTTACGATATTCCAAATATCGTACAACATGCAAGGATCCAAATAAGTTTGAATGATCATGTTCGTAGTTATTTATTTAGATTGAGATTTGACACCTCTCTTTGCTACAAGTTTTATTCGCAGTCAAATGGTTATTCAAACATCGGTTTGTATGTGCATATATTGTTACGATATTCATAAAATCATACTTGATGTGTTATGATTTTGCTTAAGTAGGTTGTTACGATAATCATAAAATGATTAATTTCGTACAAGATTATACGAGATTATCTAATATCGTACAAGTCGTAGCAGAAATAATTGATATGATTTAAAGCAAAGTCGTAGCAATCATACTTACAAAATGCAGGATATCGATGACTACAAATACTTAACCACCAGGTTTTTTTAACAAAAGATATATAATACAAAATTCCTGGATAAATACTAGCAAAATAAACAAAATGAAACAGGTGTTCAATATAGACAAAATAACACAACAAGCGTTAAATCTTTTGGCTCCAAATCTATCTCTATCAGGAGCGCGTCTTCATCGATGCTGTTTGCATAAATGCTCCTTGCTATGTGGTGGCGATATGATTTGAGCTCGGCTGGATTCTTCAGAATCTTTGGTAGCTTCTTCTTTGATATAAACTGCTCCACATACAGACCACAGCTGACACCATTCTCCTGCTTGTAAATACCCGTCCCGTTTGCTCTTGGAAAGCACAACGGTCACTGCGTGTAGTTCGGATTAGCTATTCCGTGTTTTTAATAGTAGCCAATTTTCTTCATTATTTGTGGCAGCAATCTGGCCATGGGCAGGAAGTGTTGCAATCTATTGTCCTTGTGGTGCTTCTCAAATTGCCACGACTTGGGGTCGTAAAGGCACAACTGCTGTGCTGCGCTATCCATGACAATCGTTGCCCAGTGGTTGTTGAATTACGCAACCATGACAATCTAGAAGTGGATGCGATATAGAGATACACAAATAATATTAGTATTCGAGAATATGATAGTACGATATTTGACAAATCATACCACAAATTATGTTACGATTGTACAAGATTAGGTAAATCGTAACAATAGCATGCATAATTAGTTTTTGTTACTTTTTCGCAGTTGATCCATGCTTTCATGTTCGGGCCCCAGTGTGGTATTTTGCACTCTGCAAAGTGGACCAACCTTTTGAGCTGCTCTTCTAGAATAATCTCTTTTCTATGAACATTAAATAACGAAAGTTCGTATGGGTCAAATCCTATCCTCTTTGCCTTATGCGTTGAATCAAACACATCTTCCAGAGCATCCTACGAATAAAGATGAAAGAATATCATATTACGACATAACGAAATAATACGTCAAGATGATACGATATAAGAATAAAACGGCAACATGATACGATATAACGAAAGTCGTAACATCGTTCACGATGACATTCTTTAGAGGATGTACGATATTTAAAATATCGTAATATCGTACATTGATATCAGAAACAATGTTTCAAATATCGCAGTATGATGTTACGATTTATACAAATCTCGTAACATCGTACCCACTCAGAAAAGTTTATATCATGTACGATATTATTATAATCGTAACATACCATGAAATCAGTGGTCGTAATGGTAACATTCTCGTGAATATCTCCTAAACCGGCGATGGTTGGATTCACGACCATAACAGATGAGTAGCAGTTGATGTGATCATTGTACAACATTTTTTCTGAATTTATTAAGCTCTCGAAGAATTCAGTGTCGACGGCCCATATCAATCCGACATTCCTCCTATTTTTGTTATATTTAACAACGCAAAATTTATAAGGCTTATATTTGTAACATGAAGATTGTAAATTTAAACTTACTTTTCAGCTTTAGCTTTCAAGAATGCTTCAAAACCATCACGCTTTGGGTGTACATCATGAGTAGGAATGGACTCCAACAAGCTGATGATGTGAATCTCTACCTAATGGGTCTGACATTCAAATTTGGTTCCTGCACTTATGGAGCTTGAACCGAGGCCCCAGATGTGGCCGCCGACTCCGTTGGCGGTAGCATTCGAGCTTTTGTTGTTGTTGGCGTCACAGTATGCATCAAAGACTCAGATGTGATCGCCAACAAAGAGTCATATGCATCATTCATCTGTGTGTCACTGACATCTTGTTAGGTACTATGTTGTTTAAGGTCCTAATTATAAGATGTTATATTAAAATATGTAACTAGAATGAAAGTGCATGTTACGAATTTATGCAAATCGTACCAGGTATAGATCAAAACTTGGACCATCATCTGGAATATTAAGTGTTGCGGCTTCTGATGCTGCTGCTATTGTCAATATTTTGTCATCATCTGTCTCGAGATGTTCTTGATGGCAGCCATGCCTCTGTAAAGATGTAGCAAGCCATGTCTCTGTAAATATGTAGCTAGCCAAATCAATTGTGCTATGATCTGGTGCTACGACATTCATGAAAATCGTAGCAAATATGTTGAACATGATAACAAACTGTTACCAGGTTTGCTATGATTAACACTAACTCATAGCAGTATGGCAACTGCTATCAATGTCTTTGTTACGACATTCATAAAAATCGTACTAAGAGTGTTACGAAATTCATGAAAGTCGTACTGCGACTTTGAATCATACCAATTACAGGTTTTAAAACGATCATTATCCATTGTACCATTGAAAGCCACACATACAGAAAATAAAATAACGAAATGTGTCACAGCCCCAAATCCCGAGGGACAGCAGAAGCCAGGGTGCGACTGGGGTTGGATTAAAGAAGCGGGGAAGAAGGGGACTAACTGAACTAAACATACATAGGAGACATCATACATTCTATGAACAAGACTTTATTTACAAAAGGAAGAGTAATTCTCGAAGGATTTCTCGACAGAAGGTACTCAAAAGGCATCTAAGTTTAAGTTTACAGACATAAACTACAGAGTTTTACGTAATGTACAGAACATCAAAGTACTTAGAGTTTTGCAGCGGAAAAGTGATTCATACTAACTAAAGTCTTCCTAGAAAGCTTATTTCAAACCTCGCCGCTTCCATCGCTTCAACCTGCACATTTAGAAAACATATGTAGGGCTAAGTACAAAAGTACTTAGTGGGCACGTTGCCGAAAAACATATTCATAAGTATAAATAATCAGGCATTTCATAATCGTAGCACATCGGAGTTTTATTGAAAGGGGCCCATGTCTACTAAACATTTTCTGACTCATTTATATAAATTAGCTTGTACAAGCATTTTTTTTTCTGGTATGTTACGTTCAAATCTTGACCAATTTCTCATTCATCGTGGCTGGCTACCCCTCAACAGGATACCACATACACTATAGGTTACAAAGTGCACTAACTCTGGAAAGCACTTAATAGCTAACTCAGAGCCGATCAATAGTTAACTAATAAATCTGGAAAACACGAAGGTTAACTCAGATAGGTACAAGAGAACTCACATAAAATATTTAAACAGTTTATGCCATGATTATCACTTTGAAAACACGATTATCAAAGCGATAAAGAAAAGGTTTTCGAGCATTGCTCGTTTTATTTGATATATAGGAAAGCCTATCTTTATACTTTACAGAACTTATTACTCGTACTTTCGTCTTCTCGTCTTCCATCCTTTCCTTACTGCTGACTTCCTCCTTCATCGTACATAATTCATATTTTAATAAATCGGTCGAAAAAGATTAAAGAGAACGGAGATTGGAATTAGGTTTTAGTTTCCGTCTTTTTAGTTCTTTAGGCATTTGCACGCTACTAATTCTTTTTGATTAACCGGGAACGAGACTTGAACAAATCTCATTTAGAACTTGAAAGGTTCCTTACTCGACTCTTAGGTCAGAAGAAAAGATAGTCGATAACTCATTACGGCTTAAAAGATCGAAAGAAACTAAGTTGCGAAGAAAACAACATAGGAAATTGAATTCTGAAATTTCACTGCGCAATACAGAAGTTCTGGGGACTTCCCAGAACAGAGCATCTGGAAACAGCAAAAGTTCCCTGTACCGTTAGAAAGCTTGGGATGTCTAGTTTACTCTCCAATTTACGGATCTCAAATCCGATAAACGAGCTAAAAGATATTACAGTTTCCGGGAAGGGTCGCAAAACTGCCGCGGCTAACACTAGTTGTTTGATAGAAACGACGTATAACTTCCTAAGTTCGCTCTAAGTTCTCGTACTCGATTTCTCACGAAACTTCACTCTCAAGGCAATCAACACGTACTCTCGTACGTGAAGAACTCCTTTTCAAAACTCGTCTATTAGCACGACGTTCTAAATATCGGTTTTCAAACTAACAAGTACTATACCAAAATCAAGTTAACAATCTCATTTCTAATTCTCGATTATAACTACAACTTATTATATAATAATCTGGATGCTCATGTCGTCAATTACAAAGTCGTTCCTTAGTCTATTATAATCATTATTATCTAGTTAGAATCCTTACTCGACTTCTCGATTATTATTTACGATCACTTGCTTGTCTCTTAAGAAATTTCCAAAGTTATCAGAATTCGTTCAAATTCTACGACATTAATCATCATCTAACGAGATTCATTATTTTATACATCATCACCTCATATCATTACTTAAACTCAACTTAATTCGAGTTCTTAGTCTCTTAGGATTTCTATAATAATTTTAGAATAAATCCAATTAATTTCTATCATCAACTATTATCATTAGAAGCATTAATCCATCATTATATCATCAACTAGATCAAACTATATGAAAACCCCCAATTTCTACAAAATTTCGGTATCATCAAAAATTAGGGGAATTAGTTTTCTTCATCAATTCACATCATTAATCCATTTATCCAACTACTATATCATCAATCAACCAATTACAAGTCTCATTACAACATTAATTTGAAATTCATCCTCAAACCCTAAGCCAAAAATTTCGCTCCTCTTCTAGTTCATAGGGGTTTTGATTTCTCTTTGTTTTAATCATCAATTAAACATCTCCTAAGCATAATTATCCAACCAATTGAAGAATCCAATCATCCTACATGGAACCCCTAATTTTCGGTCATAGTTAGGTTTTAGGGTTCTTGATTTCTTTCTTCAATTCATCCATAGAATCGATTCTAGTACATCTAATTTGTATGAATTAAACTCCAATCATCTAATCTACATCACCATAAGAATCGATCAACATGCGAAAATAAAAGAAATGAAATCCATTTGGATAGAAGTGTAGGAGAGATGAATACCTTGAAGTTTAATTAAGGAAGTTAGAAGATTTAATGGCTGGATGATGAACTTATGAACATTTCTTGTCAAGAACTTGGAGCTTCTTCAATGGAGGATGAAAATTGAGAGAGTATAATGTATGTGTGTGTGTGCAGCCGAAAATGGGAAGGAGAAATGAGAGAGAGATGATGACTTGTATTAATGCAATAGTAATACACCTAGGTGGAAAGTTTGGAAGATGAAAAAGGACATTAGGTATCCAACAATTACATTATAAAATGAAATATCAAGGATATTAGGGAGGGGGAGGTCGGCTGGATTTAAAAAAAAAAGGAAAATCCCGTTTTTCCGACTCGTTACGACGTTACGAAAATCGATATATATAAACGTATCTCGGCACATGTTGGGAAATTTATTAGTATGAGTTTTGATGAATTCCAAAACCAACTGACCCCAACCAAGTAGATGTTGCCAGTTCCTAATGTTAGCTGTTAGGCTCGCTGTTTGAGCATTGTTTAGATTTTATCTTTACAGATCTCCAGCTGAAGACAGCAACATAGCAACACTCGGATACAACCCCGGATGAAAGATCGGATGAGGGACATCAGTTACAAGACTCTGCCTGATGAGAGATCTATGTCAAAAAGGGGAATGCTTTTTGACAGCTGAGAGTTCAAGCCAACTGTTAAGTTGGAACATCAGCTATAGAATGCCATCCGATAAAGAGAATGTTTCAAGAAGGGGGAAGTTATAAGGAAGTCTCAACATGAAGTTCAAAGTCAGCTGAGAGTTCAACGGTTCAGTCAGAACATCAGCTGAAGACCACTCAGATGAAAGATCAAGATTTTCAACCGACTAACCAAGGTTGACTGTCAGAAAGGTTTGAATTTGAATTTCAAAAAGGAAGTCACGTGAGGGTTTGACCGTTCAGTCATTACCCCATTTGGCCCAACACAAGGCTATTTCAGATGGAAAGCAGAAGAGCACAGATGCCATATCGGGAAAGTCTGCAGAGATGAGAGACAAGCCATCGCTTTCAACGATCAGAGATCAACAGCTCTTCCAACGGCTAGTTGATACTCTCCGCCTATAAATAGAGGACTTCATTCATTCGAAGAAGACACAAGACACACACGCGAGAAGAAATCTGAGAGCAAAAAGAAAAGAGCAATATTCTTCCCGAACTGAACTGAATCTCTTAGAACATCACTTGTTGAGAGTTCTAGAGTTAGATAGTTTTTGTGTCTTTTAGATCGAACATTGAGAACATCACTTAGTGAGAGTTCATAGAGAGTTAGATCATAGCTCACATCCCGTTCGAGCTTTTAGTTGGAAACACATTCTTTCACCTGAAAAGGTTTAGGATCCTACTCTTCCTGCAACTGAGTAGTTAGGTCGTTTAGTACCCGTAAACTAAACTGTAAGGTTGATAAGTACCCGCAAACTTATCCATAACGGTTGCTCAGCCCGCGTAAGCTGAGTGGTTTGTCCAGAAGAACTTGGACAGAGTTGTGTGGACTCACAACTCCCCGTGGACGTAGGAGGGTTATCTCCGAACCACGTTAAATCTCTGTGTGCTAGTGTTTGTCTTTATTTCTTGCATTCTTATCTGTTTGACTAACCAGCATACAAACTGCATCTGCACGTTCTCAACTGTTTTGGTTCTTGACCAACCGAGCTTAAAAGCGTGAGTTGATTTTACGAGTATAATTTCCACCACTTTCCGCACAGCACCACTCTCACAGCTGAGTTCTCTTACTCAGTTGTGATTTCAGCTGAGCCTTTCTTTACTCAGTTGAAGTGATTTTCGAGTGTTAAGTTTTCAAAGTTGAAAAATCCTAACTGGTGTATTCCCCCCCCCCCTCCATACACCAGTAACTCGTTTCGAGACCATCAAGTGGTATCAGAGCAGTGGTTCAAAAGACTACTGACTCTGTTTCACAAGGTGTGAATTCGAGAAAGTTTCTTCAGTGGTCAACTGAACAGATCTTTTTTCACGCTAGTGCATTTTTGCTTGCATATTTGCTCTGTTGTTGTGTGCAGATGGACGTCAAGGATAAGATCGTGGTAATGTTCTCGGTTGTAAATTATACATCCTGGAGGACACGGATGAAGAAGATCTTACTGTCGAAGCATCATAGGATGCAACAAGTTCTTTCTTTCGGACCGATCATCATCAAAGAAAGAATAGCTCGCACTCCTACAAATCCCAATGATGGGGATACAGCTGTGGAGTTTGTGGAGAAGCAGCCGGAAGACTACACTCCAGAGGAAGCCAAGGTGAGCCAGTTAGACATCTGGGCTCAGAGCACAATAATGTCCACAGTTGGACAAGATTATCTGCCTTGGATAGAGGAGTGTGAGACGGCAAAAGAGATGTGGGACATCCTGGCATCGCTGAGTGAAGGAAGTGACGAGACGAAGGAAAACAAATTCTCACATGCATGCCAAGACTTCGACAATTTTTGTCTGAAGACAGATGAAATAATTGATCAGCTAGAGCTCCGGTTTATGGACATCCTCAGAAGAATCCAGTCCATCCGAAGAGAAAAATACACACTAAGAGAAATCAATCTCAAAGTGTTACAAGCTCTACCGGCCGAGTGGGATACTTTCACCAATATCTACGAGAGCCGAGCTGACCTTGGTGAAATGGGAACTGAAAGATTGTTCTCAATCTTAAAGGGAAATGAGTATAAGGTGAACCGAAGAAGATCTCAGTCCTCGGTTCAGACGAGTCGACTTGAGGATGTTGGTTCAGCCTCAAAGTCAGTGGCTCTCCGAGCTGACTACTCAAAATCGAGAACATCGAGGCCAACCAGATCGGCTGACACGACTGCAAAGGAGCCAAGCAGAAAGGAACTGCAACAGAACATTGCAGCCCTGTCAAAGAAACTAGCCGACATGGACACTCGGTTCGGGAAATACAAACGATTCTACAAATCAAACCGAACTCGAGACAGTTCAAAGCCTGTCACCAACGGTTGCTTTGAATGCGGAAAGGAAGGTCATTTCAAGGCTGACTGCCATGATTTATCGAAGAAAGAGAGAGATGCGTTAAGGGCCAAACAAGCTGGAAAGAACAAGGCCATGGTTGCAGAAGAAGCAGCTGACGATATGGATATCTTCACTGATACTGAAGATGAAGATGAGCTGACCTCTACCAACAACGCCATCAGTTAGGAGCAATGCCTCATAGCACTTGGAACCGACCAAGATGATATTGAGGTACACTCTAATCCTGCTAAGTTAAATTCTTTAAATACTTCTAACATGCAGGAATCTCTGGACGAAGAGTTGGAACCCTCCTGGAGTGATTTTCAAGAACTCAGTGAGGAACTGCATCACCAATCGGTTGAGTTTAAGATTATTCAAGCTCAGTTCACAAAACTTGAGGATTCCTTAACCGAAAAGGACGATCTGATCAAGAGCCAAACCGAGGAGATTGAGAATCTCAAGAGTCAACTGAACGATGCTAAGGCTCCAACTGATAAAGAGTTGACAAACCAGATCAAGGAACAACAAGATCAGTTGAAAAATCAAGAGACTTAGATCGAACAGCTGATAAAGAAGTCAGATGGACAAACCGAGCAGATAACTGTCCTCCTCAAGGAGTTGCAAACTGAGAAGGACAATCTAATCAAGCTGTATCAGTCATCTAAGATCATAGAGAATCTTATCAGTTACAACAGACAGATGGATGACGTGTCAGGACTCGGTTATGATGTGATTAAAGATAGTGGAATTCCTCCAGCAACCTTCATCAAAGCTGTCGAGGTTAAAGCTGATGAACCGAACACAGTAGAACCTGAGTCCACACAAAATATTTCAACCTCCGTTTCTCAGCAAGCTCAACCGACCAATACAATCACAACTGAGAAGGGAAAATGAACAATAGATGAAGGACAAAATGTTCCATCGGTTGGAACATCAACCGAGGGGGAATGTTCTAAAAGTCAGAAGAGGAATCAGAGGCGTCGAAGACATAATCGCAACCGAACTCAGAATCAGAACCGACCTCTGCATCAACCTCAGAATTAACAACAGAAAGAATGGAACCGAACTCAGAACCGACAAGGGTTCAATCATCTGAATCGATAGCGGTTCCATCCCCAATTCAACCAAAGGTTCCAACCGAGTCAACCGATAAGGAACAGGTTGAACAGTTGGAGATACTCATGCCACAACATGAATCATCAACAGGGCATGAGCACCTATCAACAACACTCAAGGAGTTGGAATCAGAATCAGCAACAAAGATTCCAACATGGCGTCCGATCATTCAGACAAATCAAACAAGATAAAAATCGCCATCAAAAAAGAGGGAAAACCTCACCTCCTAAAGCTCAACATGGGAGAAATCTAACTCCTCCCAAGAAACAGAACATCACTACTAACAACAAGCCTAAGGATAACCGAGGTGTTGTTATAGTTGATGATCAAGGAAAAGTGATCTGGAATGATAAATCCATCCGAGTATACAGGGAAAAGCGACACACAGTTCCAGGGGGAACTGGTTCTAACCCTTCAGGACTCAACTGAAATTGGGGACCTAAGCGAGTTTCTCTTTGCAGGTACAGGAGAAACAACTGAGGAAGAAGAAAGCGTCTGCAACAATATGGGTAATGGACAGTGGATGCTCGAAACACATGACGAATCTGAAGAATTTGCTTGGAAGTTTCGTGGAGAAAGAAGGTCCATCAGTTACTTTTGGTGATAACTCAAAAGGTTACACCAGAGGTTACGGTACCCTTGAAACCAATCATGTTTCAATTTCTAATGTCTCTTATGTTGATGGATTGAAGCATAACTTGCTCTCCATCAGCCAATTCTGTGATAATGGTTTCTCTGTCAAGTTTGATGCACAGGGTTGTAGGGTTATAGATGTCGGATCAAAGCAGGTGATATTGTTGGGAAATCGATCACCAACAGGGAATGTCTACTACGCTGATTGGAACAGCAGCCTCCCTGACACCTGCCTATTATCAAAGAGCAGTTCTGATGTGAGCTGGCTGTGGCACAGAAGGCTCAACCATCTGAACTTCAAGACAATGAACCGACTCGCCAGACAAGAACATGCAAGAGGCATACCAACCCGAGTGTTTTCAACAACACACATCTGCAGTGCATGCCAGCTGGGAAAGCTCGCTAGATCTTCCTTCCGGTTGAAGTCAACTCCCTCAACCGACCGAGTGTTACAGCTGATCCATATGGATCTCTTCGGGCCAGTTACACCAAAGAGCATGAACGGGAACGAGTATACCTTGGTTGTAACTGATGACTACTCAAGATATACGTGGACCATCTTCATGCGCCACAAGAGTGAAACCCGAGATGAGCTACCCAAGCTGATGGATAGGATATCGAACCAACAAGAGATGAAGATCATTTCTATCCGATCAGATCGTGGAACCGAGTTCCTAAATGAAACCATCATCGAGTATTGCGAGAAGAATGTAATTACCCATCAGACATCAGCCGCGCGTACTCCACAACAGAATGGAGTAGCTGAGCGAAGGAACATAACACTTAAGGATGCAGCCACATCCATGTTAGCCAGCTCAGCTCTGCCAAAGAGATTTTGGGCTGAAGCGATCAACACTACATGCTACACTCAGAACCGGTCTCTTCTAACCAAGCGGTTGGGAAAGACACCATATGAGCTATGGAGACGCAGGAAGCTAGATATTTCCTATTTTCGCATTTTTGGTTCTAAGTGTTATATTCACAACAATGGGAAGACTCAGTTGAAAACTTTTGATGCCAAAGCTTCGAAGGGCATATTTCTTGGATATGCTGCTCGGATCAAGGCATATAGAGTTTTCAACAACAGCTCTCGTGTTGTGGAAATAACACCTCATGTTAGTTTTGATGAATCTACTTTTGAGTACAGGGAACAGGTTAAAGAACAACAGGCAGATATACAAGCTCCACCTGTTCTCACCAGATCGCAAGCTCTAAGGGAAAAGAACCTAGCTGAACCACTGGTTTGGGCAACTGAGGAAGAGGACCCATACTCCTCTGAAGATGAATGCGAAGACCCCAGCTCATCCCAAGGGGGAACTTCAACTGATGCTCCTCCAACTGCATCAGCATCCGAAGCCCAACCGAGTCCGGTTCAAACTAATATCAATGTTGAGGATCCAGACTCAACAACTGATCATTCACAAGCTCTGAAGACTCCAACTCAGATTACGGAACAGCCACAGTTGGAAGAAGAAGAAAGACGCAACCGAAGATGGTATGAAGTCCATTCCACTGACAACATCATCGGCGATCCAACCGAGGGTGTGCGTACAAGGAGCCGAGTTGCAAATCCAGAATCAACCGAAGAAAATTCCAACACTTATGCCCAATATGCTGAGGAGTTGGCAGTTCTAGAGGAGTTCGAGCAAGCTGGAGATGTTGCCATGATTTCTTGCTTTGTAGCTGATGTGCCAGAACCGAAGAATGTTGGGGAAGCTCTCAACTGTGTCCACTGGACAAAAACCATGCAAGAAGAACTGAATGAGTTTCTACGCAACTGTGTATGGGAGTTGGTAGAAAGACCAAATGGTGTCAAGGTGATTGGATTGAAGTGGATTTTCAAAAATAAGAGAGACGACATTGGATTCATTGTGAGGAATAAAGCAAGGTTGGTAGCTCAAGGATACTGCCAACAAGAAGGAATCGACTTTGAAGACTCTTTTGCACCAGTTGCAAGGCTGGAAGCCATCCGAATCTTTCTAGCTTATGCCGCACATCACAAGTTCAAAGTGTATCAGATGGATGTGAAGTGTGCATTCCTCAACGGAGATATCAAGGAAGATGTGTATGTTGAACAACCTCCTGGTTTTGAGACTGGAGATTAAAGAGTGTACAAATTGAAGAAAGCTATCTATGGACTAAAGCAAGCGCCAAGGGCCTGGTATGACACTCTTTGTGGTTTTCTTCTAAACTCGGGATTCAAACGAGGATCAATTGATATACTTGTAGTGCAAATCTATGTGGACGACATCATATTCGGCTCCAAGTCAGAGGAGCTGTGCAAAAAGTTTTCAGATCTCATGAAGGAGAAGTTCGAGATGTCAATGATGGGTGAGATGAATTATTTCCTTGGACTACAAGTGAAGCAGTCACCAGAAGGGATTTTCATCAATCAGTCCAAGTATACAAAGGAGCTCATCACCAAGTTCGGATTGCAAACAAGTAAGACAACAAAGATCCCAATGAATACTAACTTGAAGATTGAGCCTGGATCTGAAGGAAAGCTCGTGGATGCCAGCAAGTATAGAGAGATCATCGGTTCTTTGCTATATCTAACTGCCAGCCGGCCAGACATATCATACGCAGTTGGAGTGTGTGCTCGATTTCAAGTCCAACCAAGGGAAGCTCACATGTTGGCAGCAAAGAACATCATCAAGTATCTGAAGGGTACTGTCAATGTTGGGTTGTGGTATCCAACTGACGATAATATCCAGCTGATCGGATACTCAGATGCGGATCTAGCAGGAGATCGATTGGACAGGAAGTCTACTTTTGGACACTGTCAGTTCATGGGAAGCAAGCTGGTTTCATGGTTCTCCAAGAAACAAGTATGTGTTGCTACTTCTACAACTGAATCAGAATATATGGCTGCTGGAAGCTGTTGCATGCAAGTGTTGTGGCTGAAGCAACAACTGAGAGATTATGAAGTTGCAACTGGACAAGTTCTTATTCATTATGATAGCTCGAGTGCCATAGCTATTTCTCTAAATCCTGTTCACCATTCTCGGACAAAGCATATCGACATCCGTCATCATTTCATCCGAGATCACATTGAGAAGAAGGATGTGTCCATGGAGAAGATCCCAACTGAGATTCAGAGGGCTGATATCTTCACTAAACCTCTAGCCGAAGCGCGGTTCAAAATGCTATGTGATTTACTTGGATTGTTAGATCCACCTGATAAGGAACCAGCTGAGGTAAAGAGACAGACATCTATCTGAGGGAGAAGCTCAGATGAAGGGGGAATGTCAGATACGGATTGCAAACTAAAGACATCAGACGTCAGCTGAACAGACGAACTCGAGTCAGTTGATGGTATGCTGCAACTGAGGAACTCAACTGAGGTATACAGCTGATCTCGACATCAGCTGGCAGGTAACATTTATAACTGAAGGTATTATGTTCTTAAATGAGAATGTTTGAAATAAATTCAAACATTCCTGAGTTAGTCAGTTACATTAAAATAGCCATCATATCGCATTAAATGTAAAGTATGGCTGATCATCCATAGCCTACTTTATAGTGCAACTGGGCTGACATGAAACTGTACACCTTCTCACGCGCTAGTTGGAACTCGGGTCAAACGTCAAGTCAAAGATGGTCAACAGTCGCGTGATCTCAGCCGTTGATGGATTCGTGCCATTTAACCCCAGCCGTTGATCTCATCCGAGTCAAAGACCTATATAATGCGGCAAATCAGGAAGTGATCCTTACCTTCTCTATTCGTGCATATCATTATTAACTGTTCATCATCCCCTCCGAAATTGTCTCACCATTTTCAGTAAGTTCCTTCATTTCTCATTACTTATATATTTCTCCACTAAAATGGCACCCAAGGGAAAAGCTTCAAAGAAAATGGTCTCTGCAGAACCAGCTACTTTCCAGGAATCCTTCGATATGATGCTGTTGAAGATTCATTTTGAGCAAATTCTATCAAGAGAAGCTCTGACCTCGCCGGAACTCGCTCCCGTCGCCACCATTCTTTCCGACCACAGTCTGCTCAACTGGGCAATCCTCTCTCCATCAAAGCTGCTCAGGAAACAAGTAGCCCACTTCTACCGGAATCTGCAACGCGATGCAGAACTCGGGCTTGTCACGACGATTCCGTGCAAGCAACGAATCAGCATTTTCCGATCGATGGAAGAAACCGCCGTCGAGATCAAAGTGTCCAAAGAACTGGAGAAGATCATCCCCAGAAATCGGGAGGCCATAGACGTGATGGGGAACTTCACTGACAAGGATGCAGATGCATTTCTGCAAACTATTCTCCTTGTCCCCGAACCTTTGAAGGGAAGTATGCAGAGGACCAAACTTAAGCCGGAGCACCGACTTCTGTTTGACGTTATTTCAAAATGCGCCTTCGCATACGGAGGAGCTTTCGGTGATATCAGCAGACCGAAGCTCAAACAACAGAAGGCATTGGAAGAACAACACAAGATAGACTGGTTGGGTTATCTTGAAAGCCAGCTGTGGGCTGAGAAACTGAAGATATCCGAGACGGTAGCTGAGTCCGAATAGCAGCTGTAAGTGTTAAGGGCACACTCAACTTCGGCACCAAAATATCAGCCCTGATCCTCCAAGCTACCAAGGGTCAGAAGCTGACGTGGAAAGGGAGTGAGGACCCTCCGTTCAACAAGCTGATGCTGTTCCCAACAGCCAAAAAGGCTAGGGTTGTTGTGGAGGCAGTATACACTCCCAAGGGAGAAACGAAGCCAGCTGTGGAGTCAGCCCCAGCAGCTCGCCGCCCTTCAAGGACCAAGCCTGCCAAACGCCAACTGGAGGAAGTGGCTGAAGAAGAGGAAGAAGAAGAAGAAGAAGAGGTGGAACCCCTCCAGAAAAGGCCCAGAATCAGAATCATCCAGCCAGCAGCTCAACCGGCTGCAATGGGCCCTGTGGTGGAGACACCAGCTGAGAAATCAACCGAATCCAGCCAGTCGGTTGATGCAGCTGCGTTCATGATTCAACCCCGCCAGCAAGAAGAACTGGTTGAAGAAAAGGAGATCAACGTGGAGGATTCCAGCTCGTCCTCAGATGACTCTTCTTCATCTGAGGAGTCCCACGACAGTCCAACTGGAGCTGATGCCAGTCAGGAAATCCCACCTGCGTCTGAAGAAACAATTGAGCCTGCCCAATCACCACCCAAAGAGGATCCAGTTCTCTCAATTGGTCCTCAGTCCAATATCCCGAGCCTCTCGCTCGATGCCAACATTGAGACCATTCCTTTGGCCAACGTTGATGAAACCGTTGAACCCATCTCCTTCGATATAGACCCCCTACAAATCGATGAAGAAGCCAACCGCCAGGCGATCTTGGCTGAGTATGAAGGCATACTGAACTACTGCTTTCGCAAACTGATAGGCATGTTCCCTGAGGCCAGCTCGATGCCCATCTTCGCCATGTTCGGGACGGAACTGCTCTATCAGTTCAGCGTCATATTCAGCTACTGGTACGTCAAGGAGGAAACCCTGAGGATCCACGGATGGGACAGGTTGAAGGTGGAGGAATCCAACCTGAGGGTGTACTTCGACTACCAGAACCTGGAGGTGGCCTACAACCAAAAGGTGGCTTTGCTCCGTCGTCGCCTGGATCTGAGTCAACAAGAAGGGACAGACACCAGAGAGCTGTGCAACAATCCTGGAGCCGTGCAATTTCTTGACAGCATGTTAGCCAAGAATGCCGACCATATGGAGGAGGTCGATGAAGCTGACTTGGCTGCCAAGAGAGAAGAAGCAAAGCTCAAGGATTACCTGGCCAGCCGAACAGCCCTGGTTGTCGTGGACCCAACAGCCCAGGCACAATAGCAACAACTGCCTGGACCCTCTGATCAGCTAGCACACTCAACCGATGCCATCTGTGAGCTGATCACTGAGAGGGTCAACCAACTGAGGCATGAGCTTTTGTCAAAAATCAAGCTCAACAAAGACGAGGAAGCTGACAAGATCAATCAGCTGTTGGAGGAGAACGCTTCCTTGAAGAATCAGCTGGAACAACTCTCCTCCTCCCTACAACAAAAGCTTGAAGGCCTCTCCACTTCTACCGGCTCGGAGGTCAAGGAACTGAAGAAGGCGGTTCAGGGACTCAGCTCGGACTTCAACGTCTTCAAGTCAGTTGCTGAATCTGATCTGGCAAAGTCCCAGCAGACACAAGACCAGGAGTGGATGTCTCAGTTCGCAAATTTTCGAGCTGAGTTCGTCACCCTTCACAAAGATGTCTCTGCGACATTTGCAGCCTTGAAGAAAGCTGAGCAGGAACGCCAGGACCTGGAGCTGGCGAAGAAGGTGGAAGAGAAGGATGCTGTGGACGAACTCTTTTCCCGAGTTCAACAAGCTGAGGCCAAGCTGACCTCCCTGGATGGCTCAGTTGCCACCCTTTTGGATGATGCCAAAAAGAGGGAAGGAAAGGAGCCAACAGCTGTTGCTGGAAAAGGTGTTCACCAACAGCAGGGAGAAGAAGGAGTGCCAGCTAAAACTCAAGAAGAAAGAGCTGAAGGATCGCAGCTGAAGGAGTCAGAAGAGCAGGAACTTGAAGTCTCCCACGACCTCGTAGCCGAGCTTACAGCCAAACTCGATGCCGATCTTGACGGGATCTCTGTTGAAGATTGCATCAAAGCTGCAAAAGCTATGGGGGAGTCGAAGGAGAAATACTTGAATCCCTCTTGGATTAAAAAGTTCGTTGCTGATCAAGCTAAGAAGGCGGCTAAGTTCGAGAAGGAACTGGCCAAAATTGAGAAGAATGTTGACAGAAACAAAGCCAGCCGAAGCGTCAGAAGGATCAACAAACATCAGATGAAGGCTGAGGCTAGGAAGAAGATGCAACAGCTACAGAGAAACGCCCCGCTCCCGTCACGGTTCCCACATACTGACAAGTGGATGAACGCTGAGTGGAACGATGACTGGGAGCAGTTCAAGCATGAGTTCATCAATGACTTTTACTACAGGAAGGTCTACTCAACTGAAGACCCAAGGCAAGCCTTCAAGGAAGCATTGTGGGAGCTCAGATCTGGAGATCCTGGAATGTTCAGTCAGTTCCAGCGAGCCATGGTGAAGGCTCAGCTCGACCCCAACACCGTTCCAGTTCCGTAGAAGCTCAGATATCGCCCTCAGATGATCAAAGGCACAAGTACTCCAAACAAAAATGCGATCATGGCTGAGGCGAGACAAGTGTGCAAGGAACATGGTGTCAACACTGGGATCGAGTCAGCTGCGAAGAAAGAGATCTTTGACCGTATCTTCAGCAAGTACGGTCAAGTGTATTTTTGAGCTGATGTAGTTTTTGAGCAACTGATGTATCTTTAACTGTTTTGTACTTAACCTTGTAATCATCAGTTGTAATGAAAACTTCAAGTATATATACGATTCAACTTGACGTACAATATCTCATTCTCCAAGCTATGAATCGCAGTCTTTTAAATACCATGTTATAACTGTGCTAACCCTTTGATGTTTTATCTTATAGACTGTCTAGAATTTCAGTTGAGATTTTAGGTCAGTTAGTAAGGTTTAGATCAGTAGAGGTTTCAAGTTGTAAGTGGTTTTGGCATCATCAAAAAGGGGGAAATTGTTGGGAAATTTATTAGTATGAGTTTTGATGAATTCCAAAACCAACTGACCCTAATCGAGTAGATGTTGCCAGTTCCTAATGTTAGCTGTTAGGCTCGCTATTTGAGCATTGTTTAGATTTTATCTTTACAGATCTCCAGCTGAAGACGGCAACATAGCAACACTCGGATACAACCCCGGATGAAAGATCGGATGAGGGACATTAGTTACAAGACTCTACCTGATGAGAGAGCTATACCAAAAAGGGGAATGCTTTTTGACAGCTGAGAGTTCAAGCCAACTGTTCAGTTGGAACATCAGCTATAGAATGCCATCCGATAAAGAGAATGTTTCAAGAAGGGGAAGTTATAAAGAAGTCTCAACATGAAGTTCAAAATCAGCTGAGAGTTCAACGGTTCAGTCAGAACATCAGCTGAAGACCACTCAGATGAAGATCAAGATTTTCAACCGACTAACCAAGGTTGACTGTCAGAAATGTTTGTATTTGAATTTCAAAAAGGAAGTCACGTGAGGGTTTGACCGTTCAGTCATTACCCCATTTGGCTCAACACAAGGCTATTTCAGATGGAAAGCAGAAGAGCACAGATGCCATATCGGGAAAGTCTGCAGAGATGAGAGGCAAGCCATCGCTTTCAACGATCAGAGATCAACAGCTCTTTCAACGGCTAGTTGATACTCTCCGCCTATAAATAGAGGACTTCATTCATTCGAAGAAGATACAAAACACACACGCGAGAAAAAATCTGAGAGCAAAAAGAAAAGAGCAATATTCTTCCCGAACTGAACTGAATCTCTTAGAACATCACTTGTTGAGAGTTCTAGAGTTAGATAGTTTTTGTGTCTTTTAGATCGAACCTTGAGAACATCACTTAGTGAGAGTTCATAGAGTGTTAGATCATAGCTCACATCCCGTTCGAGCTTTTAGTTGGAAACACATTCTTTTACCTGAAAAGGTTTAGGATCCTACTTTTCCTGCAACTGAGTAGTTAGGTCGTTTAGTACCCATAAACTAAACTGTAAGGTTGATAAGTACCCGCAAACTTATCCATAACGGTTGCTCAGCTCGCGTAAGCTGAGTGGTTTGTCCAGAAGAACTTGGACAGAGTTGTGTGGACTCACAACTCCCCGTGGACGTAGGAGGGTTATCTCCGAACCACGTTAAATCTCTGTATGCTAGTGTTTGTCTTTATTTCTTGCATTCTTATATGTCTGACTAACCAGCATACAAACTGCATCTGCACGTTCTCAACTGTTTTGGTTCTTGACCAACCGAGCTTAAAAGCGTGAGTTGATTTTACGAGTATAATTTCCACCACTTTCCGCACAGCACCACTCTCACAGCTGAGTTCTCTTACTCAGTTGTGATTTCAGCTGAGCCTTTCTTTACTGAGTTGAAGTGATTTTCGAGTGTTAAGTTTTCAAAGTTGAAAAATCCTAACTGGTGTATTCCTCCCCCCATACACCAGTAACTCGTTTCGGGACCATCAGCACACTATTGTCAAAAACCGATTCTACCATAAATTCCGATATATTTTACTTACTCGGAAAGTAATATTTGAAAATTAAAATCCGACAAAATCTCGGGACATCAAAGTCCGAGATTCGTCCGGAAAATCATAAAAACGAACTTTTTCGGGCGAGTTCGTATCGCGATTTCGTGAATGTAAACATCAGACGGTTTTTTGATCTGAGTTCCAGAACTAAAAAGTTATCGTACGCGATAACCCTAAATACAGTAGTCATCTAACTGACTTCTGTAATTTATTTTCGGAAACGGATTTCACTGTTGGTTTTAGAATTTAAATTCGTGAACTTAGGCGTGCAAAGCCATTTTTATTATTAACTTTAAATTTTTAAAACAGTACGAAATTTCTGGGGCATTACAAAATGTAAATGTGTTTGTGAACCTCACACCACCAGTAGATACACATATTCAGAATTTTTATGCATGCGCTATTACTTGACATGCACGTCCTGTACCTGTTCACGGTCTGTCTCGGCACCTGTATTTGTAGTCGCAGCATCTTCCACATCCTGCTCTGTTGCGCCCTTTGTTGCTCCTGTTGCTGCATCCTCTCTGTCATTCGCCGCTTTATCCTCTTCTGCTTCATCCGCTGCTGTTGCATTTTCTTTGTCCCCAATTGCTTCATCCGCTGCTGCTGCATCTTCCACATCCTCCAGCTGCTGCATCTCTTTGTCTTGTGCAGCTGGGTCTTGGGCAGTGTAAGGGGATGATGGCGGGATGTGCTCGGATGTGTCTTGTGTAGGTGGGTCTTGTGCAGTTAGGTCTTGGGTTGTGTATGGGGATGGCGGCAAGATGTGCTCGGATGACTGCTACTGATGGTGCTGGAATGGTGGGGGCGTGCTGTGCTGAAATTGCTGGCTCATCCTTCCAGCGTAATCTTGTTCCGGAAGAGGACCACATGCCTCAACCATCTTCTTATACACATACTCTCCAATTCCAACCACTAACTCGTCCCTGATAGTCTCGAAGAATTCCTCTGCTTCTAGCCTTGCACGCTTTGCTGCAACCTCACCCGCGTAATCACCAATCTCCTTGATCAGTGAAGCTTTGTCTACATCGGTGAGTAAGGCACTTGTTGCAGCGCATTATGGAACGGTATCAGCAGTTGGCTCTTCATCATCATCACCCTCATCGCGAGGCCTTTTCTTCTTCTTGGTGTCATTGGCATCATAAGTGAAGTGGCTTTCCTTCAGGATCTTGCTCTAGGGATTTCCAATAGACTGTATTGGACTCTGTCTTACTTGGTTACAGCAGGGCTTTAAGATACTACATGAGACATTAGACAAGTTAGTTGTGCAATGAATTCAAACAAATCATACTATGCAGACACAAATCAGTTATAATTGATGTACGATATTACGAATATCGTACATTACTGGAATCATAAACAGTAAGCCAAATCGTATATAATGTACGATATTGTCAATATTGTAACATCATATAGAATTCCAGAATGAAAGCCATGATACGATATTGTGCAAGCTCACTAACTTAGTCAAAATTTAACATCGTACACCTGCAAACTCAACAACTCGTATCATGAATAATAAAATTGAAGTAAAAAAAGTACGATATTGCCAATATCGCAACATCATATAGATCCAAAACAAAAGCTATGATACGATATTTTGCAAGCTCAATAACTCAGTTAAAATTTAACATCGTACACATGCAAACTCAATAACTCGTATCATGAATAATAAAATTGAAGTTAACAAAGTACGATATTGCCAATATCGTACACATACAAGCTCAACAAAATTATATCATACACATGCAAACTCAACAACTCGTAGCATGAATAACAAAATTGAAGTTAATGAAGTACGATATTGCGAATATCGTGCACATTCAAGCTCAAGAAATAAGTAAAATTTTACCTTGGCTTGAAGATCTTCTGGTATGTCGTTGTTCTAACATAACTATACCTCAGGAATCGAGGTATCTTCTTCTTCTTCTTGTCTTTCCTCATGCCGATGCTTTTGCCGATTGCTGGTAGAGCGCAAAAAAACCATGCTTGTAATTCCAACATATTGTTGGTCACATGATTGTATGATTTTCATATAAGTCGTACTACGAATAGCAGAAAACTTACCAAGAAGGTCAGTGTATTTCCTTTCAAATGATATCCGGGCAATGATGCTCTGGGGGATCTCTTTTTCGTCACCTTGTTAATGTTCTTCATCAGGGCCTGAAATGATATGCTTCCCCATGAAAATTCTTTCCAAGCTTCCTTGCCCTATTCCGTGCTTGTTCAAGCTTCCTTGCCCTGAGATGATCCTATATCCACAACGGGATCTTATTCCTTGCTTGTTCAAACCCTAGCATGTATTAGGCAACTATCAGCAACTTTGCCATTTTGATGACATCTTCGGCATCTTTATATTGCTTGTTAACAAAAACAATATGAAGATTGGCTGTAGTGAGTATGGGGTTCCCGTTGAATAACCTCGCATAGATTGAATCGTGGGGGAGAACAAGCCATGAGTACGTGTTGAAAGAAGCTGGTCCAAATTTGAGGCCACTAACTGATGCATACTTCACTCTGGAGAAGCGTAATATCTTCCCCTCAACCTTGAACCACAGTGCAGTGGTGTCCACATTCTTGGCACTCTCATTTGGCTTCACCTGAATGGACAACATGTAATTTAATACCAGTCCCGATTGTACATTGAAGTCGTCTAATTGCATGAAAGATCCTAGAGCCGACTTCTTGAGTGCAACTACTGTTTCCTCTCCGAAAATCTACAGTACTTTACGGATCTGTCAAATTAGGCCCTCGTTTCCATAACACTGAACTCTATGGTGGGGGGTGATGGTCCCAATACGAGTTCTGGTGTATGGGGACGGGGGGAATACACCATTTAGGAATTTTAAAACAACCCCCTGAAAAATTATCACAACTGCGAAAAAGGACTCAGCTGGAATCACAACTGAGTAAGAATACTCAGCTGGAAGTGTGGTGCTGTGCGGAATGTGGTGGATAAAAATAACTCGTATAAAATAACTCACGCTCAGATGCAAGGTCGGTCAATAACCAAATCTGTTGAGAATGTAAAAATGCAGTTTGAGTGCTGGTTAGTTGGTCAGTTGGATATGCAATAAATAACTGAACAGAAAACACAAACACACAAAGATTTACGTGGTTCGGAGAGAACTTCTACGTGCACGGGGAGTTGTGAGTCCACACAACTCAGTCCAAATTCTTTAGGACTGCAACCACAAAGCTTACGCGGGC
Source organism: Schizonepeta tenuifolia (assembly GCA_029490685.1). NCBI lineage: Eukaryota > Viridiplantae > Streptophyta > Magnoliopsida > Lamiales > Lamiaceae > Schizonepeta > Schizonepeta tenuifolia. Next base: position 46,620,247 of record CM055955.1, on the reverse strand, counting down.
TTTGCAACCGTTAAGATAAGTTTACGGGTACTTATCAACCTTACAGATAAGTTTACGGGTACTTATCAACCTATCTACTCAATTTCGGGAAGAGTAGGATCCTAACAATCCTTTTTAGGGGATGTGTATAAGGGTGGGTTTTTCCAACTGCTAGCTCGAACTTAGAAGTGAGCTAGGATCTAAGCTTGAACAAATGAAGACTCAAACTAAGATGAAAAACACCAAGACAAATTCTAGCACTCTATGAACCCTCAACCAGTGATGTTCTTAGAGATTGAATGCAGTTTAGCTCGTGTGCAGTTTTTCGTTCTTTCGCTCGTTTATCTCTTGTCTCTTGCACTTGTCTTATAGTAGTCCTGGTGAATGAATGAATGCCTCTATTTATAGGCGGAGAGAATCAACTAGCCGTTGGATGAACCGTTGATCTCTGTTCTGTGAAAGCGATGGCTTGTCTCTTATCTCTGCAGATTTTCCCGATTTGGCAACTGTGAAATTCTGCTTTCCATCTGAGACAGCCTTGTATTGGGCCAAATGAGGTAATGACAGAACGTCAAACCTTCACGTGACTTCCTTTTTGAAATTCAAATCTTCAACCTTTGACTTTCAACCCTGTTTAGTCGGTTGAGAAGTTTTGGTCTTCATCCGAGTGGTCTTCAGCTGATGTTCCATCTGATTGCTATCTTCATCAGACCTTCTGTCTGAATTGGAACAGTTGAACTCTCAGCTGTCTTGAACTTCATGTTGTCGATCTTATCAGTTCGAGTCCTGCAACTGATGTTCTGTATCTTGAACGCTCAGTTGTCTTTCATATCTGATGTTCTATCTCTTGAACGCCCAGTTGTCTTTCTTACATCTTCCCCCTTGAACGCTCAGTTGTCTTTCTTACATCTGATGTTCTATCCGAGTAAAGCCTTGTTGCCATCTTCAGCTGGAGTCCTGTAAAGATAAAATCCCAACATTGCTCAAACAGCGAGCCTAAATACTAACATAGGATCTGGCAACATCTACTCGGTTGGGGTCAGTTGGTTTGGAATCAATCAAAACTTTACTTAAATTTCCCAACAATTTCTCCCTTTTTGATGATGCCAAAACCCTACTGATCTAAACCCTACTGACTTAACTAAAATCTCAGCTGAAATTCTAGACAATCTATAAGATTAAAACATCAAAGGGTTAGCACAGTTATAACATGGTATTGAAATAACTTTGTGATTCAGAGCTTGGACAACTAGAGATTGTACATCAAGGTGAATCGTATAACTGATGAAAGTTTTCATTACAACTGATGGTTACAAAAGAATGCACAAAAATCAAAACACAACAGTTGCTCAAAAACTCTAACATTGCTAATACTTCAGCCCATACTTGCTGAAAATTCTAACAAAGATTTCTCTTTTCGCATCTGACTCCTTCGGAATGTCAACTCCATGTTCCTGACAAACTTTTCTTTCCTCAGTTGCTATCTTTTGTCGGTTCGGATTTCTTGAGTCTGAGAGGAATGGAGGAAGGTATGTGACTTTCTGAGGGACGGGGACAGTGTTCATATCTAGTTTCGCATCAATCATTGCTCGCCTGAACTGGCTGAACATGCCCGGATCCCCAGAGTGTAGCTCGGTCAGGGCTTCCTTTAAGGCTCTCCTCGAATCCTCAGTTGAGTAAACCTTCCTATAATAAAAATCATTCACACCTGCTTGAATGATTCCCAATCCTCATTCCATTCAGCTAGCATCCATTTGTCAACATGCCTGAAGCGACTTTGAAGCTTGATTTTCCCTGGCAATTTCTGTTGCTTCAACCTTGCTTCAGCCTTTACTTGATGTTTTTCTATACTGCGTCGGCTGCGGGAGGCAACATTCCTGTCCAAGTTGTTGGGTAACCTTGACAAGCTCCTCCTCGAACTGGTTGACTCTGGTTGCTTGGCTGGCTGCAAACTTCTTTATCCAATCAGGATTCATGTAGTCTTTCTCAGGAACATCCATAGCCTTAGCAGCAGCAATACACTCTTCGGTTATAATACCGTCGAGTTCAGCATCGAGCTCGGCTGCAATCTCTGCTATGGAGTTGTAGGAAACTCCATACTCCTCTGCATGCTCCATGTCCTTCGCCATTTCATCTCCGCCGACAACAATGGATTTGAACTGTTGTTGTTTCTTGTCGGTTGGCTTTGGAGCGGACTTCTTCTTCTGAGCTTTCTTCTTCGGTTGGGCCTTCTTCAGCTGAGATTCTTCGGCTGGTGTCTCATCTTCCCCGATCTCATCTTGCTGCATCACATCTTCCCCCTTTTTGGCATCAGCAACAAGGCTTGCAACTGAGCCATCCAGAGAGGTGAGTTGTTGTTCAACTTGTTGGATTCGGTTGAAGAGTTCATCGACAGCGCATTCCACTTCAACCTTCTTCGCCAGTTCCTTATCATGGCGCTCTTCATCAGCTTTCTTCATGGCGGCGAAGGTTTCAGAGACTTCGGTTTGGAATGCGACGAACTCAGCCCATCTTGATTCAAATCGAGAATCCCATTCTTCGTCTTGTGTTTGTTGAGATTTGGCCAGGTTGGAGTCTGAGATGGATTTGAAGACGTTCAGATCTGATCTGATTCCCAGAACGGTTGTCTTCAAGGCATTGATGTCTTGGCTGGTAGATGTTGAGAAGTCATCCAACTTCATCTTCAGCTCATCATACTCTTCCTGCAACTTCCTGTTCTTCTCCGCCTGAGCTTCCAACATCCTCAGCCGATCTTCTTTGTTGAGCTGGATGTTGGCAAACATCTCCTTTCGCAGTTGGTTGACCCTCTCAGCGATCAGCTCGCAAATTTCGTCTGTGGAGGGGGCTGGCTGATCAGCTGGAGCTGGTTGGTCAGAAGTTGTGGGCAGTTCAACAGTGACCATGGCTTGGCGATTTGCCAGGTACTATTGAAGTTCTTCCTCTTCCTACTTCGCTGTTGCTGCAGCTGCATCAAGATCATCTATAAAATCAATAGATTTTGTTAGCATGTTGTCCAGGAAATTAACGCAATCTTGTTCAGCTGTTTCCCTCGTGTCTCTTCCTTCCGCCTTGCTGAGGTCCAGACGACGAGTCAGCAGTGCAATTTTATTGTTGTATGCAACCTCCAGGTTGATGTAGTTGAAGTAGTCCCTTATTCGCGACTCATCGGCCTTGAGCTGGTTCTAGCTGTGTATGTGGATGGTATCTTCCTTAACATACCAGTGGCTGAAAATAATATTGAACTGATACAACAGCTCGGTTTCGAGAGTGGCAAAAGTAGGCATGTCGCGTGCTTCGAGGAACATTCCGATGAGCTTCTGAAAGCAGTAGGCCAGCTTGCCTTCATGTTCCAGCGCGATAGCTCGACGGTCGGCTTCTTCGTCGATGGGGGAGGGAGAGAGATTTTCATAAGGGATCGGTTCAAGGGTTTCCTCAACATGAGCCAAAGAAGTGGTCTCAATGTTGGCATCGAGCGAGGAGCTCGGAATTTCTAACTGTGTGAAGAGGTTGGCGTCAAGAGGTTCCTCAACATTGGCCGAAGAAATGGTCACAATGTTGGCATCGAGCTGGGAGCTCGGAATTTCTGGCTGAGTGTAGGTTGGGATAACCTGTTCGGGCTGTACGGCATCAGCTCCTGCCGTGGGGGAGGTTGGAATATCTTCGGTTTCTTTTGATGAGGAAGAAGCATCCGAGGATATGGTTGGCTTGTCTTCCGGTTCGGTTTCCATCCCTTCCATCTCATCTGTTCCACCTGCGCGAGGAACAATCTCGAAGGCAGCTTCTTCAACTGAGTGACTTGACTCAGAAGGTGCCTTCTCAGTTGATGCCTCCTCAGCTGGTCCCTCCTTAGCTGGAGTCTCCTCAGCTGGTATCTTCTCAGCTGGTACCTCCTCAGCTGGTTTGGCAACTGACTTCTTGAGGCGAAGCCGCAACTTCTTCTTAGTTGGTTCTTCCTCTTTCTCCTTCTCCGACTCAGCTCTGTGTCGGCGTGCAGTTGTAGATTTGGAAGTGCGACCAACAGCTGGAGGCAACTCCTCAGCTGTATCTTTTTCTTCAGCTGTTTTCACAGCTTCCCTCTTGTCTTTCGGAGTGTAGACACTCCTGATCACATCCTGAGCCTTCTTAGCTGTTGGGAACAACATCTGTCTCTTAACTGGGGTCTCCTCACAATCTTCCCAGACCATGTTCTGATCCTTTGTAGCGAGAAGGATCAGAGCAGAGATTTTGGCTCCAAAGTTGAGAGTTCCCTTGACACTCAACAACTTCTCTCCAGAGTCAGTTATGGTTTCTGTAATTTTCTGCCTCTCCAGTGTCAGCTGGTGTTCGAAATAACTAAACCAGTTGATGCCGTGCTTGTGTTTGTGTTCCAAGGCTATCAGCTGCTTGAGCTTTAGTCGGCTGATGTCTCCAAAGGCTCCGCTGTATCCGAAGATAACCTTGGATACAACATCGAACATAAGTCGATGCTCTGGCTTCAACTTCGTTCGCTGCATATTACTCCTCAATTTTTCTGGGGTGATAAGAGCACTCTCCAGAAATTGATCGGCTTCCGCATTGGTGATGTTCTCAACTGTGTCTGTGGCGGTCAGGTTCGGTGGGATGATGGAGCGTAGCAAATCAGAAACTGGAATGGGGACGGTGACACGGCGAATTGTTCTGGCCGGAACGTCGCATTGACAATAAGAGATCTCTGTAACGAGGCCATCTCGACTGTCGATTGGAGATTGCAGGTTTAAGTAGAATTCCCCGACCTGTCGCCTGAGAAGGTGGGTGGGGAAGAGTGTGGCCCAGTCCAGAAGGCCGTTCTTCCTGAGTATATCGGCGAGGGGAGACAACACTGGCGAGTCCAGTGCTTCGTCCGACAGTATCTGCTCAAAATGAATCTTGGAGAGCAGCATATCAAAGGACTCGTCGTATGATGAAGGGACTAGAGAAGGTCCAGAAGATGCCATCTTCTTTCCTTGAGTAGAAGCTTTTGGTGCCATTTAATATTCTGTGAAGATTATATACAGAGAAGGAAACAAGAACTTGTAGAAAATGGTGAGACAAAATCGGAGACGAAGATGAACAGTTACTGCAGATAAACACAAATGTAGAAGGTAAGAGACCACTTCCTGATTTTCCGCCTTTTATAGGTTATTGGGTCGTTTGAAATCGACGGCCAGGGTTGAATGGCGCGAATCCATCAATGGCTGAGATCTCGCGACTGTTGACTAGCTTTGACTTGACGTTGAATTCCGAGTTCCAATACCCGCGAGTGAGAAGGTGAACTGTTTTCATGTCTGCCCAGTCGCACTGTAAAGTAGGGCTATTGATGTTCAGCCGTACTTTACATTAAATGCGCTATGATGGCTATTTTGATCTAACTGACATGCTCAGGAATGTTTGAATTTATTTCAAACATTCTCATTTAAGACACAAACACCTTCAGCCATAAATGGTACCTGCCAGCTGATGTCGGAATCAGCTGTGTACCTGCCAGCTGATGTCGGAATCAGCTTTGTTCCAATGTTGCGGCATACCATCAGCTGACTCGAGTTCGTCTGTTCAGCTGACGTCTGATCCAATGTTGCGGCATACCATCAGCTGACTCGAGTTCGTCTGTTCAGTTGACGTCTGATGTCTTCGGTTGGCTATCCGCATCTGAGATTCCCCCTTCATCTGAGTTTCCCCCTCTGATAGATATCTATCTCTTCAGCTCGGCTGACTCCTTATCTGATGGATCTAACAATCCAAGGAGATCGCATAACATCTTGAACCGAGCTTCGGCTAGAGGTTTGGTGAATATATCGGCTCTCTGAATCTCAGTTGGAATCTTCTCCATAGATACGTCCTTCTTCTCAATATGATCTCGGATAAAATGATGTCGGATGTCGATGTGCTCCGTCCGAGAATGGTGAACACGATTTAAAGAGATAGCAATGGCACTTGAGCTATCACAATGGATGGGAATCTGTCCAGTTGCAACTTCATAATCTCTCAGCTGTTTCTTGAGCCACAACACTTGCATGCAACAACTACCGGCAGCCATATACTCTGACTCGGTTGTAGAAGTGGCAACACATGCTTGTTTCTTGGAAAACCATTAAACTAGCTTGCTTTCCATGAACTGACAGTGTCCAAATGTGGACTTCCTGTCCAACCGATCTCCGGCTAGATCCGCATCTGAGTATCCGGACAGTTGGATATTGTCATCGGTTGGATACCACAACCCAACATTAACAGTGCCCTTCAGATACTTAATGATGTTCTTTGCTGCCAACATGTGTGCTTCCTTCGGCTGAACTTGGAACCGAGCACACACTCCAACCGCGTAAGATATGTCTGGCCGACTGGCGGTTAGATATAGTAAAGAACCGATAATCCCTCTATACTTACTGGCATCCACGAGTTTTCCCTCAAATTCGGGTTCAATCTTCCAGTTAGTATTCATCGGGATCCTTGTGGTTTTACTTGACTGCAAACCAAACTTTGCGATGAGCTCCTTTGTATATTTGGACTGACTTATGAAAATCTCTTTTGGTGACTGCTTCACCTGTAGCCCAAGAAAATAATTCATCTCGCCCATCATCGACATCTCAAATTTCTCCTTCATGAGAGTTGAGAATTTCTCGCACAGCTCCTCCGACTTGGAACCGAATATGATGTCGTCAACATAGATTTGCACAACAAGTATATCTTCTCCAACTTTAATTGTGAACAGTGTTTTGTCAACTGACCCTCGTTTGAACGCCGAGTTCAGAAGAAAACCACATAGAGTGTCATACCAAGCCCTAGGTGCTTGCTTCAATCTATAGATCGCTTTCTTCAACTTATACACTCTTCCATCTCCAGTCTCAAAACCGGGAGATTGTTCAACATAAACATCTTTCTTAATATCACCGTTGAGGAGGGCACACTTCACATCCATCTGATAAACCTTGAATTTGTGAAATGCGGCATAGGCTAGAAATATCCGGATGGCTTCCAACCTTGCAACTGGCGCGAAGGAGTCCTCAAAATCAATTCCTTCTTGTTGGCAATATCCCTGAGCTACCAACCTTGCCTTATTCCTCATGATAAATCCAATGGCATCTCTCTTATTTTTGAAAATCCATTTCAATCCAATAACTTTGACACCATTTGGTCTTTCTACCAACTCCCATACACAGTTGCGTAGAAATTCATTCAGCTCTTCTTGCATGGCTGTTGTCCAATGAACACAGTTGAGAGCTTCCACAACATTCTTCGGTTCTGGCATATCAGCTACGAAACATGAAATCATGGCAACATCTCCTGCCTGTTCGAACTCCTCAAGAACTGCCAACTCCTCAGCATATTGGGCGTAAGTGTTGGAATCTTTCTCAGCTGAGTCTGGATTTGCAACTTTACTTCTAGTACTCACACCTTTGGCTGGATCTCCAATGATGTTGTCCTTGGAATGATCTTCATACCATCTCTTGTTGCGTCTTCATTCTTCTTCCAACATTGGCTGTTCCGCGATTTCAACTGATGGGATAACCTGAGCTGTGGGAGATGCTGGGATCTTCTGAACTGGTGATTTATCAGTTGTGGAGTCTGGATCCTCAACATGGACAATATTTTGAACCGGGCTCGGTTGGGCTTCGGATGCTGATGCAGTTGGAGTAACATCAACTGAGGTTCCCCCTTGATATGAGCTGGGGTCCTCACATTCATCTTCAGAGGAACAAGGATCATCATCCTCGGTTGAACATACCAATGGTTCAACTAGATTCTTCTGCCTTAGAACATGCGATCTGGTGAGAGCTGGTGGAACATGTGGATCAGCTTGTTGTCCTTTAGCCTGTTCCCTGCACTCAAAAGTAGATTCATCAAAACTAACATGAGGTGTTATCTCCACAACACGAGAGCTGTTGTTGAAAACTCTATAAGCCTTGATCCGAGCAGCATATCCGAGAAATATGCCTTTCAAAGCCTTGGCGTCAAAAGTTTTCAACTGAGTCTTTCCATTGTTGTGAATATAACACTTAGAACCAAAAACGCGAAAATATGAAATATCAGGCTTCCTGCATCTTCATAGCTCATATGGAGTCTTTCCCAACCGCTTGGTTAGAAGAGACCGGTTCTGGGTATAGCAAGCTGTGTTGATTGCCTCAGCCCAAAATCTCTTTGGCAGAGCTGAGCTTGTCAACATGGATGTAGCCGCATCCTTCAGCGTTAGGTTCCTTCGCTCGGCTACTCCATTCTGTTGTGGAGTACGCGCAGCTGATGTTTGAAGAGTGATTCCGTGCTTCTCACAGTATTCGATGATGGTTTCATTTAGAAACTCGGTTCCACGGTCTGATCGGATGGAAATAATTTTCATCTCTTGTTGGTTCGATATCCGATCCATCAGCTTGGGTAGCTCATCTCGGGTTTCACTTTTGTGACGCATGAAAATGGTCCACGTGTACCTGGAGAAATCATCAGTAACAATAAGTGTATACTCGTTACCATTCATGCTCTTGGGAGTAACAGGCTCGAAGAGATCCATATGGATCAGCTGCAATACTCGGTCGGTTGAGAGAATCGTTTTCAACCGAAAGGAGGATCTAGCGAGCTTTCCCAACTGACATGCACTGCAGATATGTGTTGTTGAAAACACACGGTTCGGAATGCCCTTTGCATGTTCCTGTCTCGCAAGTCGGTTCATTGTCTTGAAATTCAGATGGTTGAGCCTTTTGTGCCACAGCCAGCTCACATCTGAACTGCTCTTCAGTTCTCCAATCACAGCTCCTTTTCCTTTCTCAGCTGCAGTTTTCTTGGCAGGTTGTGTTGTAGGCTCTTGCTGTGATGTGGAAGTTGGATTATGTTGGGGAGTTGCAGACTCAACCGGATTGGGCTTGTCAACCGTGACATCCACAGCCTTGATGAAGGTTGCGGGTGGAATTCCACTGTCCTTGACCACATCGTAACCGAGTCCAGACACGTCATCCATTTGTCTTTGGTAACTGATGAGATTCTCGATGATTTTGGATGATTGATATAGCTTTATCAGGTTGTCCTTCTCAGTTTGCAACTCCTTGAGGAGAACAGCTATATGCTCGGTCTGTGCGTCTGACTTCTTCATCAGCTGGTCGATCTGTGCCTCTTGCTTATTCAACTGATCATGCTGCTCCTTGATCTGTTCCTTCAACTCCTCATCAGTTGGAGCCTTAGTTTGGTTGGCAACATTCAGTTGACTTTTGAGATCATCAATCTCTTCGGTTTGACTTTTGATCAGATCGTCCTTTTCGGTTAAGGATTCTTCAAGTCTGACAAACTGTTCTTGAAGATTCTTAAACTCAACCGATTGCTGATGCAATTCCTCACTGAGTTCTAGGAAATCACCCCAAGAGGGTTCCAACTCTTCATCTACTGTTTCCTGCATGTTAGTAGCATTAGAAGAATTTAAATTAACTGGATTAGAATGTACCTCAGTATCATCCTGGTCAGTTCCAAATGCCATGAGACATTGATCTTGTCCGATAGCGTTGTTGATGGAAGTCAGCTCGTCCTCATCTTCGGTGTCAGTGAAGATGTCCATGTCATCAGCTGCTTCTTCTGCAACCATGGCCTTGTTCTTTGCATTTTGCTTGGCCCTCAACGCTTCTCTATCTTTCTTCGACAAATCTGGACAATCTGCTTTAAAATGTCCCTCTTTGCCGCATTCAAAGCAACTGTTGGTCACAGGCTTTGAGTTATCTTGAGTTCGGTGTGATTTATAGAACCGTTTGTATTTTTCGAACCGAGTATCCATGTCAGCTAGCTTCTTTGACAAGGCGGCTATACTCTGTTGCAGCTCTTCTTGGCTTGGCTCCTTCGAAGCTGTGTCCGTAGATCTTGTTACCCTTGATGTCCGCGGCTTGGAATAGTCAGCTCGAAGTGCTACTGTCTTTGTTGCTGAACCAACATCCTCATGTCGACTCGTCTGCACTGAGGACTGAGTTGATTTTCGTCGGTTCACCTTGTACTCATTTCCTTTCAGGATTGAGAACAGCCTGTCAGTTCCTATTTCTCCAAGATCAGCTCGGCTTTCATGAATGTTGGTAAAGGTGTCCCACTCAGCTGGTAGAGCTTGTAATACTTTGAGGTTGATCTCTCTCAGAGTATATTTTCCTCGTCGGATAGACTGAATCCTTCGGATGATATCCATGAACTGAAGCTCCAACTGATCAATGGTTTCATCAACTCTTAGACAGAAGTTGTCAAAATCTTGACAAGCATGGGAGAACTTGTTCTCCTTGGTTTCGTCACTCCCTTCACTGAGAGATGCCAAAATGTCCCACATCTCCTTAGCCGTGTTGCACTCTTCTATCCATGGAAGATAGTCTTGTCCAACTGTGGACATGATACTGCTCTGAGCCCAGATATCCAGCTGGCTCACTTTCGCTTCCTCAGGAGTGAAGTCTTCTGGCTTTTTCTCAACCATCACCTCAGTTGCATCCCCATCATTGGGATTTGTAGGAGTGCGAGTAACTTTTTCCATGATGGTGATTGGTCAGGATGAAATCACTTGTTGCATTCGATGATGCTTGGACAGTAGGATCTTCTTCATCCGAGTCTTCCAGGATGTATAGTTCACGACCGAGAACATGACAATAATCTTGTCTTTAACATCCATCTGCACACAATAAATAGACAACAAATGCAAGCAGATATGCACTAGCGTGAAAAAGATCTATTCAGTTGACCACTGAAGAAAAAACACCTCGATTCACACCTCGTGAAACAGAGTCAGCAGTCTTTTGAACCACTGCTCTGATACCACTTGATGGTCCCGATACGAGTTCTGGTGTATGGGGGGGGGGAATACACCAGTTAGGAATTTTAAAACAACCCCCTGAAAAATTATCACAACTGAGAAAAAGAACTCAGCTGGAATCACAACTGAGTAAGAATACTTAGCTGGAAGTGTGGTGCTGTGCGGAATGTGGTGAATAAAAATAACTCGTATAAAACAACTCACGCTCAGATGCAAGGTCGGTCAATAACCAAATCAGTTGAAAATGTAAAAATGCAGTTTCAGTGCTGGTTAGTTGGTCAGTTGGATATGCAATAAATAACTGAACAGAAAACACAAACACACAAAGATTTACGTGGTTCGGAGAGAACTCCTACGTCCACGGGGAGCTGTGAGTCCACACAACTCAGTCCAAATTCTTTAGGACTGCAACCACAAAGCTTACGCGGGCTTTGCAACCGTTGAGATAAGTTTACGGGTACTTATCAACCTTACAGATAAGTTTACGGGTACTTATCAACCTATCTACTCAATTTCGGGAAGAGTAGGATCCTAATAATCCTTTTTAGGGGATGTGTATAAGGGTGAGTTTTTCCAACTGCTAGCTCGAACTAAGAAGTGAGCTAGGATCTAAGCTTGAACAAATGAAGACTCAAACTAAGATCAAAAACACCAAGACAAATTCTAACACTCTATGAACCCTCAACCAGTGATGTTCTTAGAGATTGAATGCAGTTTAGCTCGTGTGCAGTTTTTCGTTCTTTCGCTCGTTTATCTCTTGTCTCTTGCACTTGTCTTATAGTAGTCCTAGTGAATGAATGAATGCCTCTATTTATAGGCGGAGAGAATCAACTAGCCGTTGGATGAACCGTTGATCTCTGTTCTGTGAAAGCGATGGCTTGTCTCTTATCTCTGCAGATTTTCCCGATTTGGCAACTGTGAACTTCTGCTTTCCATCTGAGACAGCCTTGTATTGGGCCAAATGAGGTAATGACAGAACGTCAAACCTTCACGTGACTTCCTTTTTGAAATTCAAATCTTCAACCTTTGACTTTCAACCCTGTTTAGTCGGTTGAGAAGTTTTGGTCTTCATCCGAGTGGTCTTCAGCTGATGTTCCATCTGATTGCTATCTTCATCTGACCTTCTGTCTGAATTGGAACAGTTGAACTCTTAGCTGCCTTGAACTTCATGTTGTCGATCTTATCAGTTCGAGTCCTGCAACTGATGTTCTATATATTGAACGCTCAGTTGTCTTTCACATCTGATGTTCTATCTCTTGAACGCTCAGTTGTCTTTCTTACATCTTCCCCCTTAAACGCTCAGTTGTCTTTCTTACATCTGATGTTCTATCCGAGTAAAGCCTTGTTGCCATCTTCAGCTGGAGTTCTGTAAAGATAAAATCTCAACATTGCTCAAACAGCGAACCTAAATACTAACATTAGGATCTGGCAACATCTACTCGGTTGGGGTCAGTTGGTTTTAGAATCAATCAAAACTTTACTTAAATTTCCCAACAGGGGGTTTGGTCAATTCCGGTCTGACATCTATCTAGGCAACCTACGAAACATGTAGATAAAAAGGGGTCAAAGATGATATCATGTACGAGATTGAGCACTATCGTAACATACCAATTACGATGCTTGGTAATATCATAACACATTAGTCACATACAATCACATTCACATACGATTTTTCAAATTCTGTAACAAATGATACAGATTTCATGTACGAGATTGAGAATATCGTAACACATTAGCCACATGATACAAATTCTGTCACTCATTTGGGGATGATTTGCATGATGATTATGTTGCTGAAGATTATGATCTGATACCGTCGTTAGATATTTTGAATGAAATTAATGAAAAAAATTCACAGCCAATCCGACCGTGGGTTGTTCCCGGTATGATTCTCATTTACGACATTAATAAATTGTAGTAATGTGTGTACGATATTGTTAATATCGTACACTCATATTATGTCGAATATCGTATGAGTGTACGATATTACAAATAGTTGTTTATCGTATGAATAGTTGTACAATATTAATAATATCGTACAATCATACGATAGTACAAACAGTTGGTTATCGTAGCAATAGTTGTACGATATTTATAATATCGTAACACACATGCAAAATATTACTATCATATCAATCATACATGTTTATAGTTACATATGTGTTATTATGTTATATTGTGTTAATTTCTTAATGCAGGCGCTTCACAGCAAGCATCGATTCCATGTAATGATTTAGTCATAGCAAATCCTTTGGCTCGTGAATAACTAGTTGTTGGTGGTTTTTTTCCAAGAAGGCGCGTATGAAAGAAGTTCTTGGGATTTATCATCTAAAAAATAATTTGGAGTTTGTTACAAAGAAGTCAAATAAGTGATGTTATTATGTTCGATGTAAACATGAAGAGAGATATGATTTTATTATATGAGCTAAAGGAATTGGTAGAGCATGGAGAATCTATGAATAGGCCATTCATACATGTGAGATTGACTTGAAATATCATCCTCATCCAAGAGTATGTGCTAAAATCATAGCTCCGTACATTAGTCCTAAGTTGGACGATGTAGTTGATCTTACGCCAAGAGAAATTCAAGGATAACTATTGAGAGAATATGGTGATCATGTCAAATATCATTCTGCTTTGTCGGGGATGAACTAGACACTTAGTTTGACATATGGAGAGGCAGATGACTCGTTTCAGGTAACTTTTCATGTTTAACATTTTTATTTTTTTGTTATTTTGTTATTTTATTATTCATTATATGCTACGATTTATATAATTTTGCAAAGAAGTATATTGTATTATTGTAAGATTTTAAACATCTTTTGTACGACTTTGATAATAGCGTATTAACGCGTACGATATTATGATTCTCGTACTAGCGTATAGTACGATTTTCGAAATATCATAACATGCCAAGTACAACATTTGGAATATCGTACTACCATATTGCTCGTAGATGTTAATTTCTTTCTGTACGTTTCAATGCATTGCCTAGGTACTTTTATATGTTAGAGTGTGCAAATCCTGGCTCGGCGGTTGAATTACAGACATGTTCGGATGGTAATTTTGAATATTATTTTTTGGCTCTATCTGCATGTATAAGAGCCTTTCGTTCGTGTAATCCTGTATTTGTGATTGATGCTACTCATTTGAAGGCGAAGTACAAAGGTGTAATATTTATTGCAGCAACAAATGATGGTAATAAACAGATAGTTCGACTAGCTCTTGGAATCGGGGACAGAGAAAATGATTCGTCGTGGACTTGGTTCCTTCAGAGAGTTCGACGATCATTTGGTTCTCCGGAGAACCTACTTATTGTGTCTGATCAACACGTTAGTATCGAGAATGTTGTGGCCTCTGTGTTTCCAGGTGCCCATCACGGGCTTTGTACATTTCACATTCAGCAAAATATGAGGACTTTGTGGTACTCCTGTTATAGATTTATTTCGGATTGCTGCTAGTTGCTACAAGACTATTGACTTTGAGGAGCATATGAAGAATTTGAAGGTCATGGCTCCTGGCACTTATCAAAAGCTGCTGAAGTTGGATCCTTGTAGATGGGCCTGTTCGAAAAGTCCGGTGCGGCGATATGAATATGGAACTTCCAATGGATGCGAGGTTTTGAATGCTCGGTTGTGATGGGCTAGAAAATTACCCGTGTGTCCTCTTTTGGAAAGTGTACGTACCTTGCTCCCAAAATGGTTTTACGAGCGTCGCACTATAGCTACAGCTAGAACTATGGAGTTGACGGTGTGGGCAGCTACGTGATTAGGGAATGAAGTTGAAGCAGGCCGATCAATGAGGGTCGAACCAATTTCTAATGTGAGGTTTGAAGCGATTTCTGGAATGAAGAGTAACATTGTTGATGTTGCTGCTAGGGAGTGCTCATGTATCGTATTTCAGTTTGACTTAATCCCAGCTCACATGCTTCAGCTGTGATAAGGTGATTTTTCATTACTGTTTTTGCTACGACGTTCCTAAATATCGTACTACACGTGATTACGTGAGATACAATTTATGTATATATCGTAACATATTTCTTATGAATATTATGAAGTCGTAGCAATATTGGCTTCAATTAGCTCCTGTGTTGATACGAAATCAGTAATGTCGTACTATGGCAGTACGACATTACAAGATATCATACAAAATTGGCTAAAAGTTTGTTACGATTATACATTTTCGTACATGAGTTTTGATGATTGTGATAATTTTGTAGTCATATCTGACAATCACCTTTGTCAAACGTGGACAACTTCTATAACACTCAGACGTGGCGAGATATTTATGATGGTGAGGTGATGCCAGTTCATGATAAAGATGATTGGGGTGTCTCGTCCGAGGTCAGCGCAAGGGTAGTGTTAACGCCAGCGGACCATGACAAGTTGGACGTCCTCCTACAAGAAAAATCTCTTCTGAATTTAACTCAACAGGGAGACGCTTGTGTTCTAGATGTCATCAGAAGAGTCACTATCTGAGTACGTGCAAGCTGTTTTAGGAAGAATTCCGGAACAAGAAGTAGATAGCAGCCAATCAAGTGCGAAAAAATATAGGCAACAAAAAAAAATGTAGCATTTGTGGTGTGGTTGGCCATACTCGACCAACATGCAAGAATCCAAATAGGTTTGAATGAATGATGATGTCAAATATTTTTGTTTAATTAGTTTTTGTATTTTTTTTTTGGATGCTACATTTTTTAAATTGAACTAAGTTGGTATGATTTATTTGTTGTAAGGTTAAGTTGTTGAGTATGTTAAGAATAATACATATATCGTAACAAGATGCAACTAATTTTAGTATTGTCTTTGTGAATGCATGTATGTAAATTGTTATGACATTTATAATCTCGTACACTCGATCATAAGTCGTATGTTTGTTTGTTGTTACGATATTCCCAAAATCGTAGCAATAAAAAGTGAAACGATTTAATTTTTGTTATGATATTCCAAATATCGTACAACATGCAAGGATCCAAAATAGGTTTGAATGATCATGTTCGTAGTTATTTATTTAGTTTGGGATTTGACACCTTTCTTTGCTACGAGTTTTATTCGTAGTCAAAAGTTTATTCAAACATCGCTTTGTATATGCGTATATTGTTACGATATTTATAAAATCGTACTTGACATGTTATGATTTTGCTTAAGTAGGTTGTTATGATATTCATAAAATCATTAATTTCGTACAAGTTTATACGAGATTAATTTTAGTATTTGTCTTTGTGAATGCATGTACGTAAATTGTTATGACATTTATAATCTCGTACACTCGATTATTAGTCGTATGTTTGTTTGTTGTACGATATTCCTAAAATCATAGCAACAAAAAGTAATACGATTATTTTTTTGTTACGATATTCCAAATATCGTACAACATGCAAGGATCCAAATAAGTTTGAATGATCATGTTCGTAGTTATTTATTTAGATTGGGATTTGACACCTCTCTTTGCTACAAGTTTTATTCGCAGTCAAATGTTTATTCAAACATCGGTTTGTATGTGCATATATTGTTACGATATTCATAAAATCATACTTGATGTGTTATGATTTTGCTTAAGTAGGTTGTTACGATAATCATAAAATCATTAATTTCATACAAGATTATACGAGATTATCTAATATCGTACAAGTCGTAGCAGAAATAATTGATATGATTTAAAGCAAAGTCGTAGCAATCATACTTACAAAATGCAGGATATCGATGACTACAAATACTTAACCACCAGGTTTTTTTAACAAAAGATATATAATACAAAATTCCTGGATAAATACTAGCAAAATAAACAAAATGAAACAGGTGTTCAATATAGACAAAATAACACAACAAGCGTTAAATCTTTTCGCTCCAAATCTATCTCTATCAGGAGCGCGTCTTCATCGGTGCTGTTTGCATAAATGCTCCTTGCTATGTGGTGGCGATATGATTTGAGCTCGGCTGGATTCTTCAGAATCTTTGGTAGCTTCTTCTTTGATATAAACTGCTCCACATACAGACCACAGCTGACACCATTCTCCTGCTTGTAAATACCCGTCCCGTTTGCTCTTGGAAAGCACAACGGTCACTGCGTGTAGTTCATATTAGCTATTCCGTGTTTTTAATAGTAGCCAATTTTCTTCATTATTTGTGGCAGCAATCTGGCCATGGGCAGGAAGTGTTGCAATCTATTGTCCTTGTGGTGCTTCTCAAATTGCCACGACTTGGGGTCGTAAAGGCACAACTGCTGTGCTACGCTATCCATGACAATCGTTGCCCAGTGGTTGTTGAATTACGCAACCATGACAATCTAGAAGTGGATGCGATATAGAGATACACAAATAATATTAGTATTCGAGAATATGATAGTACGATATTTGACAAATCATACCACAAATTATGTTACGATTGTACAAGATTAGGTAAATCGTAACAATAACATGCATAATTAGTTTTTGTTACTTTTTCGCAGTTGATCCATGCTTTCATGTTCGGGCCCCAGTGTGGTATTTTGCACTCTGCAAAGTGGACCAACCTTTTGAGCTGCTCTTCTAGAATAATCTCTTTTCTATGAACATTAAATAACGAAAGTTCGTATGGGTCAAATCCTATCCTCTTTGCCTTATGCGTTGAATCAAACACATCTTCCAGAGCATCCTACGAATACAGATGAAAGAATATCATAGTACGACATAACGAAATAATACGTCAAGATGATACGATATAAGAATAAAACGTCAACATGATACGATATAACGAAAGTCGTAACATTGTTCACGATGACATTCTTTAGAGGATGTACGATATTTAAAATATCGTAATATCGTACATTGATATCAGAAACAATGTTTCAAATATCGCAGTATGATGTTACGATTTATACAAATCTCGTAACACCGTACCCACTCAGAAAAATTTATATCATGTACGATATTATTATAATCGTAACATACCATGAAATCAGTGGTCGTAATGGTAACATTCTCGTGAATATCTCCTAAACCGGCGATGGTTGGATTCACGACCATAACAGATGAGTAGCAGTTGATGTGATCATTGTACAACATTTTTTCTGAATTTATTAAGCTCTCGAAGAATTCAGTGTCGACGGCCCATATCAATCCGACATTCCTCCTATTTTTGTTATATTTAACACTGCAAAATTTTATAAGGCTTATATTTATAACATGAAGATTGTAAATTTAAACTTACTTTTCAGCTTTAGCTTTCAAGAATGCTTCGAAACCATCACGCTTTGGGTGTACATCATGAGTAGGAATAGACTCCAACAAGCTGATGATGTGAATCTCTACCTAATGGGTTTGACATTCAAATTTGGTGCCTGCACTTATGGAGCTTGAACCGAGGCCCCAGATGTGGCCGCCGACTCCGTTGGCGGTAGCATTCGAGCTTTTGTTGTTGTTGGCGTCACAGTATGCATCAAAGACTCAGATGTGATCGCCAACAAAGAGTCATATGCATCATTCATCTGTGTGTCACTGACATCTTGTTAGGTACCATGTTGTTTAAGGTCCTAATTATAAGATGTTATATTAAAATATGTAACTAGAATGAAAGTGCATGTTACGAATTTATACAAATCGTACCAGGTATAGATCAAAACTTGGACCATCATCTGGAATATTAAGTGTTGCGGCTTCTGATGCTGCTGCTATTGTCAATATTTTGTCATCATCTGTCTCGAGATGTTCTTGATGGCAGCCATGCCTCTGTAAAGATGTAGCAAGCCATGTCTCTGTAAATATGTAGCTAGCCAAATCAATTGTGCTATGATCTGGTGCTACGACATTCATGAAAATCGTAGCAAATATGTTGAACATGATAACAAACTGTTACCAGGTTTGCTACGATTAACACTAACTCGTAGCAGTATGGCAACTGCTATCAATGTCTTTGTTACGACATTCATGAAAATCGTACTAAGAGTGTTACGAAATTCATGAAAGTCGTACTGCGACTTTGAATCATACCAATTACAGGTTTTAAAACGATCATTATCCATTGTACCATTGAAAGCCACACATACAGAAAATAAAATAACGAAATGTGTCACAGCCCCAAATCCCGAGGGACGGCAGAAGCCAGGGTGCGACTGGGGTTGGATTAAAGAAGCGGGGAAGAAGGGGACTAACTGAACTAAACATACATAGGAGACATCATACATTCTATGAACAAGACTTTATTTACAAAAGGAAGAGTAATTCTCGAAGGATTTCTCGACAGAAGGTACTCAAAAGGCATCTAAGTTTAAGTTTACAGACATAAACTACAGAGTTTTACGTAATGTACAGAACATCAAAGTACTTAGAGTTTTGCAGCGGAAAAGTGATGCATACTAACTAAAGTCTTCCTAGACAGCTTATTTCAAACCTCGCCGCTTCCATCGCTTCAACCTGCACATTTAGAAAATATATGTAGGGCTAAGTACAAAAGTACTTAGTGGGCACGTTGCCGAAAAACATATTCATAAGTATAAATAATCAGGCATTTCATAATCGTAGCACATCGGAGTTTTATTGAAAGGGGCCCGTGTCTACTAAACATTTTCTGACTCATTTATATAAATTAGCTTGTACAAGCATTTTTTTTTCTGGTATGTTACGTTCAAATCTTGACCAATTTCTCATTCATCGTGGCTGGCTACCCCTCAATAGGATACCACATACACTACAAGTTACAAAGTGCACTAACTCTGGAAAGCACTTAATAGCTAACTCAGAGCCGATCAATAGTTAACCAATAAATCTGGAAAACACGAAGGTTAACTCAGATAGGTACAAGAGAACTCACATAAAATATTTAAACAGTTTATGCCATGATTATCACTTTAAAAACACGATTATCAAAGAGATAAAGAAAAGGTTTTCGAGCATTGCTCGTTTTATTTGATATATAGGAAAGCCTATCTTTATACTTTACAGAACTTATTACTCGTACTTTCGTCTTCTCGTCTTCCGTCCTTTCCTTACTGCTGACTTCCTCCTTCATCGTACATAATTCATATTTTAATAAATTGGTCGAAAAAGATTAAAGAGAACGGAGATTGGAATTAGGTTTTAGTTTCCGTCTTTTTAGTTCTTTAGGCATTTGCACGCTACTAATTCTTTTTGATTAACCGGGAACGAGACTTGAACAAATCTCGTTTAGAACTTGAAAGGTTCCTTACTCGACTCTTAGGTCAGAAGAAAAGATAGTCGATAACTCATTACGGCTTAAAAGATCGAAAGAAACTAAGTTGCGAAGAAAACAACTTAGGAAATTGAATTCTGAAATTTCACTGCGCAATACAGAAGTTCTGGGGACTTCCCAGAACAGAGCATCTGGAAACAGCAAAAGTTCCCTGTACCGTTAGAAAGCTTGGGATGTCTAGTTTACTCTCCAATTTACGGATCTCAAATCCGATAAACGAGCTAAAAGATATTACAGTTTCCGGGAAGGGTCGCAAAACTGCCGCGGCTAACCCTAGTTGTTTGATAGAAACGACGTATAACTTCCTAAGTTCGCTCTAAGTTCTCGTACTCGATTTCTCACGAAACTTCACTCTCAAGGCAGTCAACACGTACTCTCGTACGTGAAGAACTCCTTTTCAAAACTCGTCTATTAGCACGACGTTCTAAATATCGGTTTTCAAACTAACAAGTACTATACCAAAATCAAGTTAACAATCTCGTTTCTAATTCTCGATTATAACTACAACTTATTATATAATAATCCGGATGCTCATGTCGTCAATTACAAAGTCGTTCCTTAGTCCATTATAATCATTATTATCTAGTTAGAATCCTTACTCGACTTCTCGATTATTATTTACGATCACTTGCTCGTCTCTTAAGAAATTTCCAAAGTTATCAGAATTCGTTCAAATTCTACGACATTAATCATCATCTAACGAGATTCATTATTATATAATCATCACCTCATATCATTACTTAAACTCAACTTAATTCGAGTTCTTAGTCTCTTAGGATTTCTATAATAATTTTAGAATAAATCCAATTAATTTCTATCATCAACTATTATCATTAGAAGCATTAATCCATCATTATATCATCAACTAGATCAAACTATATGAAAACCCCCATTTCTACAAAATTTCGGTATCATCAAAAATTAGGGGAATTGGTTTTCTTCATCAATTAACATCATTAATCCATTTATCCAACTACTATATCATCAATCAACCAATTACAAGTCTCATTACAACATTAATTTGAAATTCATCCTCAAACCCTAAGCCAAAAATTTCGCTCCTCTTCTAGTTCATAGGGGTTTTGATTTCTCTTTGTTTTAATCATCAATTAAACATCTCCTAAGCATAATTATCCAACCAATTGAAGAATCCAATCATCCTACATGGAACCCCTAATTTTCGGTCCTAGTTAGGTTTTAGGGTTCTTGATTTCTTTCTTCAATTCATCCATAGAATCGATTCTAGTACATCTAATTTGTATGAATTAAACTCCAATCATCTAATCTACATCACCATAAGAATCGATCAACATGAGAAAATAAAAGAAATGAAATCCATTTGGATAGAAGTGTAGGAGAGATGAATAACTTGAAGTTTAATTAAAGAAGTTAGAAGATTTAATGGCTGGATGATGAACTTATGAAGATTTCTTGTCAAGAACTTGGAGCTTCTTCAATGGAGGATGAAAATTGAGAGAGTATAATGTATGTGTGTGTGTGCAGCCGAAAATGGGAAGGAGAAATGAGAGAGAGATGATGACTTGTATTAATGCAATAGTAATACACCTAGGTGGAAAGTTTGGAAGATGAAAAAGGACATTAGGTGTCCAACAATTACATTATAAAATGAAATATCAAGGATATTAGGGAGGGGGAGGTCGGCTGGATTTAAAAAAAAAAGGAAAATTCCGTTTTTCCGACTCGTTACGACGTTACGAAAATCGATATATATAAACGTATCTCGGCACATGTTGGGAAATTTATTAGTATGAGTTTTGATGAATTCCAAAACCAACTGACCCCAACCGAGTAGATGTTGCCAGTTCCTAATGTTAGCTGTTAGGCTCGCTGTTTGAGCATTGTTTAGATTTTATCTTTACAGATCTCCAGCTGAAGACAGCAACATAGCAACACTCGGATACAACCCCGGATGAAAGATCGGATGAGGGACATCAGTTACAAGACTCTGCCTGATGAGAGAGCTATGTCAAAAAGGGGAATGCTTTTTGACAGCTGAGAGTTCAAGCCAACTGTTCAGTTGGAACATCAGCTATAGAATGCCATCCGATAAAGAGAATGTTTCAAGAAGGGGGAAGTTATAAGGAAGTCTCAACATGAAGTTCAAAGTCAGCTGAGAGTTCAACGGTTCACTCAGAACATCAGCTGAAGACCACTCAGATGAAAGATCAAGATTTTCAACCGACTAACCAAGGTTGACTATCAGAAAGGTTTGAATTTGAATTTCAAAAAGGAAGTCACGTGAGGGTTTGACCGTTCAGTCACTACCCCATTTGGCCCAACACAAGGCTATTTCAGATGGAAAGCAGAAGAGCACAGATGTCATATCAGGAAAGTCTGCAGAGATGAGAGACAAGCCATCGCTTTCAACGATCAGAGATCAACAGCTCTTCCAACGGCTAGTTGATACTCTCCGCCTATAAATAGAGGACTTCATTCATTCGAAGAAGACACAAGACACACACGCGAGAAGAAATCTGAGAGCAAAAAGAAAAGAGCAATATTCTTCCCGAACTGAACTGAATCTCTTAGAACATCACTTGTTGAGAGTTCTAGAGTTAGATAGTTTTTGTGCCTTTTAGATCGAACCTTGAGAACATCACTTAGTGAGAGTTCATAGAGAGTTAGATCATAGCTCACATCCCGTTCGAGCTTTTAGTTGGAAACACATTCTTTCACCTGAAAAGGTTTAGGATCCTACTCTTCCTGCAACTGAGTAGTTAGGTCGTTTAGTACCCGTAAACTAAACTGTAAGGTTGATAAGTACCCGCAAACTTATCCATAACGGTTGCTCAGCCCGCGTAAGCTGAGTGGTTTGTCCAGAAGAACTTGGACAGAGTTGTGTGGACTCACAACTCCCCGTGGACGTAGGAGGGTTATCTCCGAACCACGTTAAATCTCTGTGTGCTAGTGTTTGTCTTTATTTCTTGCATTCTTATCTGTTTGACTAACCAGCATACAAACTGCATCTGCACGTTCTCAACTGTTTTGGTTCTTGACCAACCGAGCTTAAAAGCGTGAGTTGATTTTACGAGTATAATTTCCACCACTTTCCGCACAGCACCACTCTCACAGCTGAGTTCTCTTACTCAGTTGTGATTTCAGCTGAGCCTTTCTTTACTCAGTTGAAGTGATTTTCGAGTGTTAAGTTTTCAAAGTTGAAAAATCCTAACTGGTGTATTCCCCCCCCCCCCTCCATACACCAGTAACTCGTTTCGAGACCATCAAGTGGTATCAGAGCAGTGGTTCAAAAGACTACTGACTCTGTTTCACAAGGTGTGAATTCGAGAAAGTTTCTTCAGTGGTCAACTGAACAGATCTTTTTTCACGCTAGTGCATTTTTGCTTGCATATTTGCTCTGTTGTTGTGTGCAGATGGACGTCAAGGATAAGATCGTGGTAATGTTCTCGGTTGTAAATTATACATCCTGGAGGACACGGATGAAGAAGATCTTACTGTCGAAGCATCATAGGATGCAACAAGTTCTTTCTTTCGGACCGATCATCATCAAAGAAAGAATAGCTCGCACTCCTACAAATCCCAATGATGGGGATACAGTTGTGGAGTTTGTGGAGAAGCAGCCGGAAGACTACACTCCAGAGGAAGCCAAGGTGAGCCAGTTAGACATCTGGGCTCAGAGCACAATAATGTCCACAGTTGGAAAAGATTATCTGCCTTGGATAGAGGAGTGTGAGACAGCAAAAGAGATGTGGGACATCCGGGCATCGCCGAGTGAAGGAAGCGACGAGACGAAGGAAAACAAATTCTCACATGCATGCCAAGACTTCGACAATTTTTGTCTGAAGACAGATGAAATAATTGATCAGCTAGAGCTCCGGTTTATGGACATCCTCAGAAGAATCCAGTCCATCCGAAGAGAAAAATACACACTAAGAGAAATCAATCTCAAAGTGTTACAAGCTCTACCGGCCGAGTGGGATACTTTCACCAATATCCACGAGAGCCGAGCTGACCTTGGTGAAATGGGAACTGAAAGATTGTTCTCAATCTTAAAGGGAAATGAGTATAAGGTGAACCGAAGAAGATCTCAGTCCTCGGTTCAGACGAGTCGACTTGAGGATGTTGGTTCAGCCTCAAAGTCAGTGGCTCTCCGAGCTGACTACTCAAAATCGAGAACATCGAGGCCAACCAGATCGGCTGACATGACTGCAAAGGAGCCAAGCAGAGAGGAACTGCAACAGAACATTGCAGCCCTGTCAAAGAAACTAGCCGACATGGACACTCGGTTCGGGAAATACAAACGATTCTACAAATCAAACCGAACTCGAGACAGTTCAAAGCCTGTCACCAACGGTTGCTTTGAATGCGGAAAGGAAGGTCATTTCAAGACTGACTGCCATGATTTATCGAAGAAAGAGAGAGATGCGTTAAGGGCCAAACAAGCTGGAAAGAACAAGGCCATGGTTGCAGAAGAAGCAGCTGACGATATGGATATCTTCACTGATACTGAAGATGAAGATGAGCTGACCTCTACCAACAACGCCATCAGTTAAGAGCAATGCCTCATGGCACTTGGAACCGACCAAGATGATATTGAGGTACACTCTAATCCTGCTAAGTTAAATTCTTTAAATACTTCTAACATGCAGGAATCTCTGGACGAAGAGTTGGAACCCTCCTGGAGTGATTTTCAAGAACTCAGTGAGGAACTGCATCACCAATCGGTTGAGTTTAAGAGTATTCAAGCTCAGTTCACCAAACTTAAGGATTCCTTAACCGAAAAGGACGATCTGATCAAGAGCCAAACCGAGGAGATTGAGAATCTCAAGAGTCAACTGAACGATGCTAAGGCTCCAACTGATAAAGAGTTGACAAAGCAGATCAAGGAACAACAAGATCGGTTGAAAAATCAAGAGGCTTAGATCGAACTGCTGATAAAGAAGTCAGATGGACAAACCGAGCAGATAACTGTCCTCCTCAAGGAGTTGCAAACTGAGAAGGACAATCTAATCAAGCTGTATCAGTCATCTAAGATCATAGAGAATCTTATCAGTTACAACAGACAGATGGATGACGTGTCAGGACTCGGTTATGATGTGATTAAAGATAGTGAAATTCCTCCAACAACCTTCATCAAAGCTGTCGAGGTTAAAGCTGATGAACCGAACACAGTGGAACCTGAGTCCACACAAAATATTTCAACCTCCGTTTCTCAGCAAGCTCAACCGACCAATACAACCACAACTGAGAAGGGAAAATGAACAATAGATGAAGGACAGAATGTTCCATCGGTTGGAACATCAACCGAGGGGGAATGTTTCAAAAGTCAGAAGAGGAATCAGAGGCGTCGAAGACATAATCGCAACCGAACTCAGAATCAGAACCGACCTCTGCATCAACCTCAGAATTAACAACAGAAAGAATGGAACCGAACTCAGAACCGACAAGGGTTCAATCATCTGAATCGACAGCGGTTCCATCCCCAATTCAACCAAAGGTTCCAACCGAGTCAACCGATAAGGAACAGGTCGAACAGTTGGAGATACTCATGCCACAACATGAATCATCAACAGGGCATGAGCACCTATCAACAACACTCAAGGAGTTGGAATCAGAATCAGCAACAAAGATTCCAACATGGCGTCCGATCATTCAGACAAATCAAACAAGATAAAAATCGCCATCAAAAAAGAGGGAAAACCTCACCTCCTAAAGCTCAACATGGGAGAAATCTAACTCCTCCCAAGAAACAGAACATCACTACTAACAACAAGCCTAAGGATAACCGAGGTGTTATTATAGTTGATGATCAAGGAAAAGTGATCTGGAATGATAAATCCATCCGAGTATACAGGGAAAAGCGACGCACAGTTCCAGGGGGAACTGGTTCTAACCCTTCAGGACTCAACTGAAATTGGGGACCTAAGCGAGTTTCTCTTTGCAGGTACAGGAGAAACAGCTGAGGAAGAAGAAAGCGTCTGCAACAATATGGGTAATGGACAGTGGATGCTCGAAACACATGACGAATCTAAAGAATTTGCTTGGAAGTTTCGTGGAGAAAGAAGGTCCATCAGTTACTTTTGGTGATAACTTAAAAGGTTACACCAGAGGTTACGGTACCCTTGAAACCAATCATGTTTCAATTTCTAATGTCTCTTATGTTGATGGATTGAAGCATAACTTGCTCTCCATCAGCCAATTCTGTGATAATGGTTTCTCTGTCAAGTTTGATGCACAGGGTTGTAGGGTTAAAGATGTCGGATCAAAGCAGGTGATATTGTTGGGAAATCGATCACCAACAGGGAATGTCTACTACGCTGATTGGAACAGCAGCCTCCCTGACACCTGCCTATTATCAAAGAGCAGTTCTGATGTGAGCTGGTTGTGGCACAGAAGGCTCAACCATCTGAACTTCAAGACAATGAACCGACTCGCCAGACAAGAACATGCAAGAGGCATACCAAACCGAGTGTTTTCAACAACACACATCTGCAGTGCATGCCAGCTGGGAAAGCTCGCTAGATCTTCCTTCCGGTTGAAGTCAACTCCCTCAACCGACCGAGTGTTACAGCTGATCCATATGGATCTCTTCGGGCCAGTTACACCAAAGAGCATGAACGGGAACGAGTATACCTTGGTTGTAACTGATGACTACTCAAGATATACGTGGACCATCTTCATGCGCCACAAGAGTGAAACCCGAGATGAGCTACCCAAGCTGATGGATAGGATATCGAACCAACAAGAGATGAAGATCATTTCTATCCGATCAGATCGTGGAACCGAGTTCCTAAATGAAACCATCATCGAGTATTGCGAGAAGAATGTAATTACCCATCAGACATCAGCCGCGCGTACTCCACAACAGAATGGAGTAGCTGAGCGAAGGAACATAACACTTAAGGATGCAGCCACATCCATGTTAGCCAGCTCAGCTCTGCCAAAGAGATTTTGGGCTGAAGCGATCAACACTGCATGCTACACTCAGAACCGGTCTCTTCTAACCAAGCGGTTGGGAAAGACACCATATGAGCTATGGAGACGCAGGAAGCTAGATATTTCCTATTTTCGCATTTTTGGTTCTAAGTGTTATATTCACAACAATGGGAAGACTCAGTTGAAAACTTTTGATGCCAAAGCTTCGAAGGGCATATTTCTTGGATATGCTGCTCGGATCAAGGCATATAGAGTTTTCAACAACAGCTCTCGTGTTGTGGAAATAACACCTCATGTTAGTTTTGATGAATCTACTTTTGAGTACAGGGAACAGGTTAAAGAACAACAGGCAGATATACAAGCTCCACCTGTTCTCACCAGATCGCAAGCTCTAAGGGAAAAGAACCTAGCTGAACCACTGGTTTGGGCAACTGAGGAAGAGGACCCATACTCCTCTGAAGATGAATGCGAAGACCCCAGCTCATCCCAAGGGGGAACTTCAACTGATGCTCCTCCAACTGCATCAGCATCCGAAGCCCAACCGAGTCCGGTTCAAACTAATATCAATGTTGAGGATCCAGACTCAACAACTGATCATTCACCAGCTCTGAAGACTCCAACTCAGATTACGGAACAGCCACAGTTGGAAGAAGAAGAAAGACGCAACCGAAGATGGTATGAAGTCCATTCCACTGACAACATCATCGGCGATCCAACCGAGGGTGTGCGTACAAGGAGCCGAGTTGCAAATCCAGAATCAACCGAAGAAAATTCCAACACTTATGCCCAATATGCTGAGGAGTTGGCAGTTCTAGAGGAGTTCGAGCAAGCTGGAGATGTTGCCATGATTTCTTGCTTTGTAGCTGATGTGCCAGAACCGAAGAATGTTGGGGAAGCTCTCAACTGTGTCCACTGGACAAAAACCATGCAAGAAGAACTGAATGAGTTTCTACGCAACTGTGTATGGGAGTTGGTAGAAAGACCAAATGGTGTCAAGGTGATTGGATTGAAGTGGATTTTCAAAAATAAGAGAGACGACATTGGATTCATTGTGAGGAATAAAGCAAGGTTGGTAGCTCAAGGATACTGCCAACAAGAAGGAATCGACTTTGAAGACTCTTTTGCACCAGTTGCAAGGCTGGAAGCCATCCGAATCTTTCTAGCTTATGCCGCACATCACAAGTTCAAAGTGTATCAGATGGATGTGAAGTGTGCATTCCTCAACGGAGATATCAAGGAAGATGTGTATGTTGAACAACCTCCTGGTTTTGAGACTGGAGATGAAAGAGTGTACAAATTGAAGAAAGATATCTATGGACTAAAGCAAGCGCCAAGGGCCTGGTATGACACTCTTTGTGGTTTTCTTCTAAACTCGGGATTCAAACGAGGATCAATTGATATACTTGTAGTGCAAATCTATGTGGACGACATCATATTCGGCTCCAAGTCAGAGGAGCTGTGCAAAAAGTTTTCAGATCTCATGAAGGAGAAGTTCGAGATGTCAATGATGGGTGAGATGAATTATTTCCTTGGACTACAAGTGAAGCAGTCACCAGAAGGGATTTTCATCAATCAGTCCAAGTATACAAAGGAGCTCATCACCAAGTTCGGATTGCAAACAAGTAAGACAACAAAGATCCCAATGAATACTAACTTGAAGATTGAGCCTGGATCTGAAGGAAAGCTCGTGGATGCCAGCAAGTATAGAGAGATCATCGGTTCTTTGCTATATCTAACTGCCAGCCGGCCAGACATATCATACGCAGTTGGAGTGTGTGCTCGATTTCAAGTCCAACCAAGGGAAGCTCACATGTTGGCAGCAAAGAACATCATCAAGTATCTGAAGGGTACTGTCAATGTTGGGTTGTGGTATCCAACTGACGATAATATCCAGCTGATCGGATACTCAGATGCGGATCTAGCAGGAGATCGATTGGACAGGAAGTCTACTTTTGGACACTGTCAGTTCATGGGAAGCAAGCTGGTTTCATGGTTCTCCAAGAAACAAGTATGTGTTGCTACTTCTACAACTGAATCAGAATATATGGCTGCTGGAAGCTGTTGCATGCAAGTGTTGTGGCTGAAGCAACAACTGAGAGATTATGAAGTTGCAACTGGACAAGTTCTTATTCATTATGATAGCTCGAGTGCCATAGCTATTTCTCTAAATCCTGTTCACCATTCTCGGACAAAGCATATCGACATCCGTCATCATTTCATCCGAGATCACATTGAGAAGAAGGATGTGTCCATGGAGAAGATCCCAACTGAGATTCAGAGGGCTGATATCTTCACTAAACCTCTAGCCGAAGCGCGGTTCAAAATGCTATGTGATTTACTTGGATTGTTAGATCCACCTGATAAGGAACCAGCTGAGGTAAAGAGACAGACATCTATCTGAGGGAGAAGCTCAGATGAAGGGGGAATGTCAGATACGGATTGCAAACTAAAGACATCAGACGTCAGCTGAACAGACGAACTCGAGTCAGTTGATGGTATGCTGCAACTGAGGAACTCAACTGAGGTATACAGCTGATCTCGACATCAGCTGGCAAGTAACATTTATAACTGAAGGTATTATGTTCTTAAATGAGAATGTTTGAAATAAATTCAAACATTCCTGAGTTAGTCAGTTACATTAAAATAGCCATCATATCGCATTAAATGTAAAGTATGGCTGATCATCCATAGCCTACTTTATAGTGCAACTGGGCTGACATGAAACTGTACACCTTCTCACGCGCTAGTTGGAACTCGGGTCAAACGTCAAGTCAAAGATGGTCAACAGTCGCGTGATCTCAGCCGTTGATGGATTCGTGCCATTTAACCCCAGCCGTTGATCTCATCCGAGTCAAAGACCTATATAATGCGGCAAATCAGGAAGTGATCCTTACCTTCTCTATTCGTGCATATCATTATTAACTGTTCATCATCCCCTCCGAAATTGTCTCACCATTTTCAGTAAGTTCCTTCATTTCTCATTACTTATATATTTCTCCACTAAAATGGCACCCAAGGGAAAAGCTTCAAAGAAAATGGTCTCTGCAGAACCAGCTACTTTCCAGGAATCCTTCGATATGATGCTGTTGAAGATTCATTTTGAGCAATTCTATCAAGAGAAGCTCTGACCTCGCCGGAACTCGCTCCCGTCGCCACCATTCTTTCCGACCACAGTCTGCTCAACTGGGCAATCCTCTCTCCATCAAAGCTGCTCAGGAAACAAGTAGCCCACTTCTACCGGAATCTGCAACGCGATGCAGAACTCGGGCTTGTCACGACGATTCCGTGCAAGCAACGAATCAGCATTTTCCGATCGATGGAAGAAACCGCCGTCGAGATCAAAGTGTCCAAAGAACTGGAGAAGATCATCCCCAGAAATCGGGAGGCCATAGACGTGATGGGGAACTTCACTGACAAGGATGCAGATGCATTTCTGCAAACTATCCTCCTTGTCCCCGAACCTTTGAAGGGAAGTATGCAGAGGACCAAACTGAAGCCGGAGCACCGACTTCTGTTTGACGTTATTTCAAAATGCGCCTTCGCATACGGAGGAGCTTTCGGTGATATCAGCAGACCGAAGCTCAAACAACAGAAGGCATTGGAAGAACAACACAAGATAGACTGGTTGGGTTATCTTGAAAGCCAGCTGTGGGCTGAGAAACTGAAGATATCCGAGACGGTAGCTGAGTCCGAATAGCAGCTGTAAGTGTTAAGGGCACACTCAACTTCGGCACCAAAATATCAGCCCTGATCCTCCAAGCTACCAAGGGTCAGAAGCTGACGTGGGAAGGGAGTGAGGACCCTCCGTTCAGCAAGCTGATGCTGTTCCCAATAGCCAAAAAGGCTAGGGATGTTGTGGAGGCAGTATACACTCCCAAGGGAGAAACGAAGCCAGCTGTGGAGTCAGCCCCAGCAGCTCGCCGCCCTTCAAGGACCAAGCCTGCCAAACGCCAGCTGGAGGAAGTGGCTGAAGAAGAGGAAGAAGAAGAAGAAGAAGAAGAGGTGGAACCCCTCCAGAAAAGGCCCAGAATCAGAATCATCCAGCCAGCAGCTCAACCGGCTGCAATGGGCCCTGTGGTGGAGACACCAGCTGAGAAATCAACCGAATCCAGCCAGTCGGTTGATGCAGCTGCGTTCGTGATTCAACCCCGCCAGCAAGAAGAACTGGTTGAAGAAAAGGAGATCAACGTGGAGGATTCCAGCTCGTCCTCAGATGACTCTTCTTCATCTGAGGAGTCCCACGACAGTCCAACTGGAGCTGATGCCAGTCAGGAAATCCCACCTGCGTCTGAAGAAACAATTGAGCCTGCCCAATCACCACCCAAAGAGGATCCAGTTCTCTCAACTGGTCCTCAGTCCAATATCCCGAGCCTCTCGCTCGATGCCAACGTTGAGACCATTCCTTTGGCCAACGTTGATGAAACCGTTGAACCCATCTCCTTCGATATAGACCCCCCACAAATCGATGAAGAAGCCAACCGCCAGGCGATCTTGGCTGAGTATGAAGGCATACTGAACTACTGCTTTCGCAAACTGATAGGCATGTTCCCTGAGGCCAGCTCGATGCCCATCTTCGCCATGTTCGGGACAGAACTGCTCTATCAGTTCAGCGTCATATTCAGCTACTGGTACGTCAAGGAGGAAACCCTGAGGATCCAAGGATGGGACAGGTTGAAGGTGGAGGAATCCAACCTGAGGGTGTACTTCGACTACCAGAACCTGGAGGTGGCCTACAACCAAAAGGTGGCTTTGCTCCGTCGTCGCCTGGATCTGAGTCAACAAGAAGGGACAGACACCAGAGAGCTGTGCAACAATCCTGGAGCCGTGCAATTTCTTGACAGCATGTTAGCCAAGAATGCCGACCATATGGAGGAGGTCGATGAAGCTGACTTGGCTGCCAAGAGAGAAGAAGCAAAGCTCAAGGATTACCTGGCCAGCCGAACAGCCCTGGTTGTCGTGGACCCAACAGCCCAGGCACAATAGCAACAACTGCCTGGACCCTCTGATCAGCTAGCACATTCAACCGATGCCATCTGTGAGCTGATCACTGAGAGGGTCAACCAACTGAGGCATGAGCTTTTGTCAAAAATCAAGCTCAACAAAGACGAGGAAGCTGACAAGATCAATCAGCTGTTGGAGGAGAACGCTTCCTTGAAGAATCAGCTAGAACAACTCTCCTCCTCCCTACAGCAAAAGCTTGAAGGTCTCTCCACTTCTACCGGCTCGGAGGTCAAGGAACTGAAGAAGGCGGTTCAGGGACTCAGCTTGGACTTCAACGTCTTCAAGTCAGTTGCTGAATCTGATCTGGCAAAGTCCCAGCAGACACAAGACCAGGAGTGGATGTCTCAGTTCGCAAATTTTCGAGCTGAGTTTGTCACCCTTCACAAAGATGTCTCTGCGACATTTGCAGCCTTGAAGAAAGCTGAGCAGGAACGCCAGGACCTGGAGCTGGCGAAGAAGGTGGAAGAGAAGGATGCTGTGGACGAACTCTTTTCCCGAGTTCAACAAGCTGAGGCCAAGCTGACCTCCCTGGATGATGCCAAAAAGAGGGAAGGAAAGGAGCCAACAGCTGTTGCTGGAAAAGGTGTTCACCAACAGCAGGGAGAAGAAGGAGTGCCAGGTAAAACTCAAGAAGAAAGAGCTGAAGGATCGCAGCTGAAGGAGTCGGAAGAGCAGGAACTTGAAGTCTCCCACGACCTCGTAGCCGAGCTTACAGCCAAACTCGATGCCGATCTTGACGGGATCTCTGTTGAAGATTGCATCAAAGCTGCAAAAGCTATGGGGGAGTCGAAGGAGAAATACTTGAATCCCTCTTGGATTAAAAAGTTCGTTGCTGATCAAGCTAAGAAGGTGGCTAAGTTCGAGAAGGAACTGGCCAAAATTGAGAAGAATGTTGACAGAAACAAAGCCAGCCGAAGCGTCAGAAGGATCAACAAACATCAGATGAAGGCTGAGGCTAGGAAGAAGACGCAACAGCTACAGAGAAACGCCCCGCTCCCGTCACGGTTCCCACATACTGACAAGTGGATGAACGCTGAGTGGAACGATGACTGGGAGCAGTTCAAGCATGAGTTCATCAATGACTTTTACTACAGGAAGGTCTACTCAACTGAAGACCCAAGGCAAGCCTTCAAGGAAGCATTGTGGAAGCTCAGATCTGGAGATCCTGGAATGTTCAGTCAGTTCCAGCGAGCCATGGTGAAGGCTCAGCTCGACCCCAACACCGTTCCAGTTCCGCAGAATCTCAGATATCGCCCTCAGATGATCAAAGGCACAAGTACTCCAAACAGAAATGCGATCATGGTTGAAGCGAGACAAGTATGCAAGGAACATGGTGTCAACACTGGGATCGAGTCAGCTGCGAAGAAAGAGATCTTTGACCGTATCTTCAGCAAGTACGGTCAAGTGTATTTTTGAGCTGATGTAGTTTTTGAGCAACTGATGTATCTTTAACTGTTTTGTACTTAACCTTGTAATCATCAGTTGTAATGAAAACTTCAAGTATATATACGATTCAACTTGACGTACAATATCTCATTCTCCAAGCTATGAATCGCAGTCTTTTAAATACCATGTTATAACTGTGCTAACCCTTTGATGTTTTATCTTATAGACTGTCTAGAATTTCAGCTGAGATTTTAGGTCAGTTAGTAAGGTTTAGATCAGTAGAGGTTTCAAGTTGTAAGTGGTTTTGGCATCATCAAAAAGGGGGAAATTGTTGGGAAATTTATTAGTATGAGTTTTGATGAATTCCAAAACCAACTGACCCTAATCGAGTAGATGTTGCCAGTTCCTAATGTTAGCTGTTAGGCTCGCTGTTTGAGCATTGTTTAGATTTTATCTTTACAGATCTCCAGCTGAAGACGGCAACATAGCAACACTCAGATACAACCCCGGATGAAAGATCGGATGAGGGACATCAGCTACAAGACTCTACCTGATGAGAGAGCTATGCCAAAAAGGGGAATGCTTTTTGACAGCTGAGAGTTCAAGCCAACTGTTCAGTTGGAACATCAGCTATAGAATGCCATCCGATAAAGAGAATGTTTCAAGAAGGGGAAGTTATAAAGAAGTCTCAACATGAAGTTCAAAGTCAGCTGAGAGTTCAACGGTTCAGTCAGAACATCAGCTGAAGACCACTCAGATGAAGATCAAGATTTTCAACCGACTAACCAAGGTTGACTGTCAGAAATGTTTGTATTTGAATTAAAAAAAGAAGTCACGTGAGGGTTTGACCGTTCAATCATTACCCCATTTGGCCCAACACAAGGCTGTCTCAGATGGAAAGCAGAAGAGCACAGATGCCATATCGGGAAAGTCTGCAGAGATGAGAGACAAGCCATCGCTTTCAACGATCAGAGATCAACAGCTCTTCCAACGGCTAGTTGATACTCTCCGCCTATAAATAGAGGACTTCATTCATTCGAAGAAGATACAAGACACACACGCGAGAAGAAATCTGAGAGCAAAAAGAAAAGAGCAATATTCTTCCCGAACTGAACTGAATCTCTTAGAACATCACTTGTTGAGAGTTCTAGAGTTAGATAGTTTTTGTGTCTTTTAGATCGAACCTTGAGAACATCACTTAGTGAGAGTTCATAGAGTGTTAGATCATAGCTCACATCCCGTTCGAGCTTTTAGTTGGAAACACATTCTTTTACCTAAAAAGGTTTAGGATCCTACTTTTTCTGCAACTGAGTAGTTAGGTCGTTTAGTACCCATAAACTAAATTGTAAGGTTGATAAGTACCCGCAAACTTATCCATAACGGTTGCTCAGCCCGCGTAAGCTGAGTGGTTTGTCCAGAAGAACTTGGACAGAGTTGTGTGGACTCACAACTCCCCGTGGACGTAGGAGGGTTATCTCCGAACCACGTTAAATCTCTGTGTGCTAGTGTTTGTCTTTATTTCTTGCATTCTTATATGTCAGACTAACCAGCATACAAATTGCATCTGCACGTTCTCAACTGTTTTGAATCTTGACCAACCGAGCTTAAAAGCGTGAGTTGATTTTACGAGTATAATTTCCACCACTTTCCGCACAGCACCACTCTCACAGCTGAGTTCTCTTACTCAGTTGTGATTTCAGCTGAGCCTTTCTTTACTCAGTTGAAGTGATTTTCGAGTGTTAAGTTTTCAAAGTTGAAAAATCCTAACTGGTGTATTCCTCCCCCCATACACCAGTAACTCGTTTCGGGACCATCAGCACACTATCGTCAAAAACCGATTCTACCATAAATTCCGATATATTTTACTTACTCGGAAAGTAATATTTGAAAATTAAAATCCGACAAAATCTCGGGACATCACAGTCCGAGATTCATCCGGAAAATCATAAAAACGAACTTTCTCGGGCGAGTTCGTATCGCGATTTCGTGAATGTAAAAATCAGACGGTTTTTTTATCTGAGTTCCAGAACTAAAAAGTTATCGTACGCGATAACCCTAAATACAGTAGTCATCTAACTGACTTCTGTAATTTATTTTCGGAAACGGATTTCACTGTTGGTTTAGAATTAAAATTCGTGAACTTAGGCGTGCAAAGCTATTTTTATTATTAACTTTAAATTTTTAAAACAGTACGAAATTTATGGGGCATTACAAAATGTAAATGTGTTTGTGAACCTCACACCACCAGTAGATACACATATTCAGAATTTTTATGCATGCGCTATTACTTGACATGCACGTCATGTACCTGTTCACGGTCTGTCTCGGCACCTGTATTTGTAGTCGCAGCATCTTCCACATCCTGCTCTGTTGCGCCCTTTGTTGCTCCGTTGCTGCATCCTCTCTGTCATTCGCCGCTTTATCCTCTTCTGCTTCATCCGCTGCTGTTGCATTTTCTTTGTCCCCAATTGCTTCATCCGCTGCTGCTGCATCTTCCACATCCTCCAGCTGCTGCATCTCTTTGTCTTGTGCAGCTGGGTCTTGGGCAGTGTAAGGGGATGATGGCGGGATGTGCTCGGATGTGTCTTGTGTAGGTGGGTCTTGTGCAGTTAGGTCTTGGGTTGTGTATGGGGATGGCGGCAAGATGTGCTCGGATGACTGCTACTGATGGTGCTGGAATGGTGGGGGCGTGCTGTGCTGAAATTGCTGGCTCATCCTTCCAGCGTAATCTTGTTCCGGAAGAGGACCACATGCCTCAACCATCTTCTTAAACACATACTCTCCAATTCCAACCACTAACTCGTCCTTGATAGTCTCGAAGAATTCCTCTGCTTCTAGCCTTGCACGCTTTGCTGCAACCTCACCCGCGTAATCACCAATCTCCTTGATCAGTGAAGCTTTGTCTACATCGGTGAGTAAGGCACTTGTTGCAGCGCATTATGGAACGGTATCAGCAGTTGGCTCTTCATCATCATCACCCTCATCGCGAGGCCTTTTCTTCTTCTTGGTGTCATTGGCATCATAAGTGAAGTGGCTTTCCTTCAGGATCTTGCTCTAGGGATTTCCAATAGACTGTATTGGACTCTGTCTTACTTGGTTACAGCAGGGCTTTAAGATACTACATGAGACATTAGACAAGTTAGTTGTGCAATGAATTCAAACAAATCATACTATGCAGACACAAATCAGTTATAACTGATGTACGATATTACGAATATCGTACATTACTGGAATCATAAACAGTAAGCCAAATCGTATATAATGTACGATATTGTCAATATTGTAACATCATATAGAATTCCAGAATGAAAGCCATGATACGATATTGTGCAAGCTCACTAACTCAGTCAAAATTTAACATCGTACACCTGCAAACTCAACAACTCGTATCATGAATAATAAAATTGAAGTAAAAAAAGTACGATATTGCCAATATCGCAACATCATATAGATCCAAAACAAAAGCTATGATACGATATTTTGCAAGCTCAATAACTCAGTTAAAATTTAGCATCGTACACATGCAAACTCAATAACTCGTATCATGAATAATAAAATTGAAGTTAACAAAGTACGATATTGCCAATATCGTACACATACAGGCTCAACAAAATTATATCATACACATGCAAACTCAACAACTCGTAGCATGAATAACAAAATTGAAGTTAATGAAGTACGATATTGCGAATATCGTGCACATTCAAGCTCAAGAAATAAGTAAAATTTTACCTTGGCTTGAAGATCTTCTGGTATGTCGTTGTTCTAACATAACTATACCTCAGGAATCGAGGTATCTTCTTCTTCTTCTTGTCTTTCCTCATGCCGATGCTTTTGCCGATTGCTGGTAGAGCGCAAAAAAACCATGCTTGTAATTCCAACATATTGTTGGTCACATGATTGTATGATTTTCATATAAGTCGTACTACGAATAGCAGAAAACTTACCAAGAAGGTCAGTGTATTTCCTTTCAAATGATATCCGGGCGATGATGCTCTGGGGGATCTCTTTTTCGTCACCTTGTTAATGTTCTTCATCAGGGCCTGAAATGATATGCTTCCCCATGAAAATTCTTTCCAAGCTTCCTTGCCCTATTCCGTGCTTGTTCAAGCTTCCTTGCCCTGAGATGATCCTACATCCACAACGGGATCTTATTC
The DNA here is from genome assembly GCA_029490685.1 of Schizonepeta tenuifolia. NCBI lineage: Eukaryota > Viridiplantae > Streptophyta > Magnoliopsida > Lamiales > Lamiaceae > Schizonepeta > Schizonepeta tenuifolia. The sequence continues at coordinate 46,582,880 of CM055955.1, read as the reverse complement.
CTTGCTTGTTCAAACCCTAGCATGTATTAGGCAACTATCAGCAACTTTGCCATTTTGATGACATCTTCGGCATCTTTATATTGCTTGTCAACAAAAACAATATGAAGATTGGCTGTAGTGAGTATGGGGTTCCCGTTGAATAACCTCGCATAGATTGAATCGTGGGGGAGAACAAGCCATGAGTACGTGTTGAAAGAAGCTGGTCCAAATTTGAGGCCACTAACTGATGCATACTTCACTCTGGAGAAGCGTAATATCTTCCCCTCAACCTTGAACCACAGTGCAGTGGTGTCCACATTCTTGGCACTCTCATTTGGCTTCACCTGAATGGACAACATGTAATTTAATACCAGTCCCGATTGTACATTGAAGTCGTCTAATTGCATGAAAGATCCTAGAGCCGACTTCTTGAGTGCAACTACTGTTTCCTCTCCGAAAATCTACAATACTTTACGGATCTGTCAAATTAGGCCCTCGTTTCCATAACACTGAACTCTATGGTGGGGGGGGGGGGGGGTGATGGTCCCGATACGAGTTCTGGTGTATGGGGACGGGGGGAATACACCATTTAGGAATTTTAAAACAACCCCCTGAAAAATTATCACAACTGAGAGAAAGGACTCAGCTGGAATCACAACTGAGTAAGAATACTCAGCTGGAAGTGTGGTGCTGTGCGGAATGTGGTGAATAAAAATAACTCGTATAAAATAACTCACGCTCAGATGCAAGGTCGGTCAATAACCAAATCAGTTGAGAATGTAAAAATGCAGTTTGAGTGCTGGTTAGTTGGTCAGTTGGATATGCAATAAATAACTGAACAGAAAACACAAACACACAAAGATTTACGTGGTTCGGAGAGAACTTCTACGTCCACGGGGAGTTGTGAGTCCACACAACTCAGTCCAAATTCTTTAGGACTGCAACCACAAAGCTTACGCGGGCTTTGCAACCGTTAAGATAAGTTTACAGGTACTTATCAACCTTACAGATAAGTTTACGGGTACTTATCAACCTATCTACTCAATTTCGGGAAGAGTAGGATCCTAACAATCCTTTTTAGGGGATGTGTATAAGGGTGGGTTTTTCCAACTGCTAGCTCGAACTAAGAAGTGAGCTAGGATCTAAGCTTGAACAAATGAAGACTCAAACTAAGATGAAAAACACCAAGACAAATTCTAGCACTCTATGAACCCTCAACCAGTGATGTTCTTAGAGATTGAATGCAGTTTAGCTCGTGTGCAGTTTTTCGTTCTTTCGCTCGTTTATCTCTTGTCTCTTGCACTTGTCTTATAGTAGTCCTGGTGAATGAATGAATGTCTCTATTTATAGGCGGAGAGAATCAACTAGCCGTTGGATGAACCGTTGATCTCTGTTCTGTGAAAGCGATGGCTTGTCTCTCATCTCTGCAGATTTTCCCGATTTGGCAACAGTGAACTTCTGCTTTCCATCTGAGACAGCCTTGTGTTGGGCCAAATGAGATAATGACAAAACGTCAAACCTTCACATGACTTCCTTTTTGAAATTCAAATCTTCAACCTTTTACTTTCAACCTTGTTTAGTCGGTTGAGAAGTTTTGGTCTTCATTCGAGTGGTCTTCAGCTGATGTTCCATCTGATTGCTATCTTCATCAGACCTTCTGTCTGAATTGGAACAGTTGAACTCTCAGCTGTCTTGAACTTCATGTTGTCGATCTTATCAGTTCGAGTCCTGCAACTGGTGTTCTGTATCTTGAACGCTCAGTTGTCTTTCATATCTGATGTTCTATCTCTTGAACGCCCAGTTGTCTTTCTTACATCTTCCCCCTTGAACGCTCAGTTGTCTTTCTTACATCTGATGTTCTATCCGAGTAAAGCCTTGTTGCCATCTTCAGCTGGAGTCCTGTTAAGATAAAATCCCAACATTGCTCAAACAGCGAGCCTAAATACTAACATAGGATCTGGCAACATCTACTCGGTTGGGGTCAGTTGGTTTTGGAATCAATCAAAACTTTACTTAAATTTCCCAACAATTTCTCCCTTTTTGATGATGCCAAAACCCTACTGATCTAAACCCTACTGACTTAACTAAAATCTCAGCTGAAATTCTAGACAATCTATAAGATTAAAACATCAAAGGGTTAGCACAGTTATAACATGGTATTGAAATAACTTTGCGATTCAGAGCTTGGACAACTAGAGATTGTACATCAAGGTGAATCGTATAACTGATGAAAGTTTTCATTACAACTGATGGTTACAAAAGAATGCACAAAAATCAAAACACAACAGTTGCTCAAAAACTCTAACATTGCTAATACTTCAGCCCATACTTGCTGAAAATTCTAACAAAGATTTCTCTTTTCGCATCTGACTCCTTCGGAATGTCAACTCCATGTTCCTGACAAACTTTTCTTTCCTCAGTTGCTATCTTTTGTCGGTTCGGATTTCTTGAGTCTGGGAGGAATGGAGGAAGGTATGTGACTTTCTGAGGGACGGGGACAGTGTTCATATCCAGTTTCGCATCAATCATTGCTCGCCTGAACTGGCTGAACATGCCCGGATCCCCAGAGTGTAGCTCGGTCAGGGCTTCCTTTAAGGCTCTCCTCGAATCCTCAGTTGAGTAAACCTTCCTATAATAAAAATCATTCACACCTGCTTGAATGATTCCCAATCCTCATTCCATTCAGCTGGCATCCATTTGTCAACATGCCTGAAGCGACTTTGAAGCTTGATTTTCCCTGGCAATTTCTGTTGCTTCAACCTTGCTTCAGCCTTTACTTGATGTTTTTCTATACTGCGTCGGCTGCGGGAGGCAACATTCCTGTCCAAGTTGTTGGGTAACCTTGGCAAGCTCCTCCTCGAACTGGTTGACTCTGGTTGCTTGGCTGGCTGCAAACTTCTTTATCCAATCAGGATTCATGTAGTCTTTCTCAGGAACATCCATAGCCTTAGCAGCAGCAATACACTCTTCGGTTATAATACCGTTGAGTTCAGCATCGAGCTCGGCTGCAATCTCTGCTATGGAGTTGTAGGAAACTCCATACTCCTCTGCCTGCTCCATGTCCTTCGCCATTTCATCTCCGCCGACAACAATGGATTTGAACTGTTGTTGTTTCTTTTCGGTTGGCTTTGGAGCGGACTTCTTCTTCTGAGCTTTCTTCTTCGGTTGGGCCTTCTTCAGCTGAGATTCTTCGGCTGGTGTCTCATCTTCCCCGATCTCATCTTACTGCATCACATCTTCCCCCTTTTTGGCATCAGCAACAAGGCTTGCAACTGAGCCATCCAGAGAGGTAAGTTGCTGTTCAGCTTGTTGGATTCGGTTGAAGAGTTCATCGACAGCGCATTCCACTTCAATCTTCTTCGCCAGTTCCTTATCATGGCGCTCTTCATCAACTTTCTTCATGGCGGCGAAGGTTTCAGAGACTTCGGTTTGGAATGCGACGAACTCAGCCCATCTTGATTCAAATCGAGAATCCCATTCTTCGTCTTGTGTTTGTTGAGATTTGGCCAGGTTGGAGTCTGAGATGGATTTGAAGACGTTCAGATCTAATCTAATTCCCAGAACGGTTGTCTTCAAGGCATTGATGTCTTGGCTGGTAGATGTTGAGAAGTCATCCAACTTCATCTTCAGCTCATCATACTCTTCCTGCAACTTCCTGTTCTTCTCCGCCTGAGCTTCCAACATCCTCAGCCGATCTTCTTTGTTGAGCTGGATGTTGGCAAACATCTCCTTTCGCAGTTGGTTGACCCTCTCAGCGATCAGCTCGCAAATTTCGTCTGTGGAGGGGGCTGGCTGATCAGCTGGAGCTGGTTGGTCAGAAGTTGTGGGCAGTTCAACAGTGACCATGGCTTGGCGATTTGCCAGGTACTATTGAAGTTCTTCCTCTTCCTACTTCGCTGTTGCTGCAGCTGCATCAAGATCATCTATAAAATCAATAGATTTTGTTAGCATGTTGTCCAGGAAATTAACGCAATCTTGTTCAGCTGTTTCCCTCGTGTCTCTTCCTTCCTCCTTGCTGAGGTCCAGACGACGAGTCAGCAGTGCAATTTTATTGTTGTATGCAACCTCCAGGTTGATGTAGTTGAAGTAGTCCCTTATTCGCGACTCATCGGCCTTGAGCTGGTTCTAGCTGTGTATGTGGATGGTATCTTCCTTAACATACCAGTGGCTGAAAATAATATTGAACTGATACAACAGCTCGGTTTCGAGAGTGGCAAAAGTAGGCATGTCGCGTGCTTCGAGGAACATTCCGATGAGCTTCTGAAAGCAGTAGGCCAGCTTGCCTTCATGTTCCAGCGCGATAGCTCGACGGTCGGCTTCTTCGTCGATGGGGGAGGGAGAGAGATTTTCATAAGGGATCGGTTCAAGAGTTTCCTCAACATGAGCCAAAGAAGTGGTCTCAATGTTGGCATCGAGCGAGGAGCTCGGAATTTCTAACTGTGTGAAGAGGTTGGCGTCAAGAGGTTCCTCAACATTGGCCGAAGAAATGGTCACAATGTTGGCATCGAGCGGGGAGCTCGGAATTTCTGGCTGAGTGTAGGTTGGGATAACCTGTTCGGGCTGTACGGCATCAGCTCCTGCCGTGGGGGAGGTTGGAATATCTTCGGTTTCTTTTGATGAGGAAGAAGCATCCGAGGATATGGTTGGCTTGTCTTCCGGTTCGGTTTCCATCCCTTCCATCTCATCTGTTCCACCTGCGCGAGGAACAATCTCGAAGGCAGCTTCTTCAACTGAGTGACTCGACTCAGAAGGTGCCTTCTCAGTTGATGCCTCCTCAGCTGGTCCCTCCTTAGCTGGAGTCTCCTCAGCTGGTATCTTCTCAGCTGGTACCTCCTCAGCTGGTTTGGCAACTGACTTCTTGAGGCGAAGCCGCAACTTCTTCTTAGTTGGTTCTTCCTCTTTCTCCTTCTCCGACTCAGCTCTGTGTCGGCGTGCAGTTGTAGATTTGGAAGTGCGACCAACAGCTGGAGGCAACTCCTCAGCTGTATCTTTTTCTTCAGCTGTTTTCACAGCTTCCCTCTTGTCTTTCGGAGTGTAGACACTCCTGATCACATCCTGAGCCTTCTTAGCTGTTGGGAACAACATCTGTCTCTTAACTGGGGTCTCCTCACAATCTTCCCAGACCATGTTCTGATCCTTTGTAGCGAGAAGGATCAGAGCAGAGATTTTGGCTCCAAAGTTGAGAGTTCCCTTGACACTCAACAACTTCTCTCCAGAGTCAGTTATGGTTTCTGTAATTTTCTGTCTCTCCAGTGTCAGCTGGTGTTCGAAATAACTAAACCAGTTGATGCCGTGCTTGTGTTTGTGTTCCAAGGCTATCAGCTGCTTGAGCTTTAGTCGGCTGATGTCTCCAAAGGCTCCGCTGTATCCGAAGATAACCTTGGATACAACATCGAACATAAGTCGATGCTCTGGCTTCAACTTCGTTCGCTGCATATTACTCCTCAATTTTTCTGGGGTGATAAGAGCACTCTCCAGAAATTGATCGGCTTCCGCATTGGTGATGTTCTCAACTGTGTCTGTGGCGGTCAGGTTCGGTGGGATGATGGAGCGTAGCAAATCAGAAACTGGAATGGGGACGGTGACACAGCGAATTGTTCTGGCCGGAACGTCGCATTGACAATAAGAGATCTCTGTAACGAGGCCATCTCGGCTGTCGATTGGAGATTGCAGGTTTAAGTAGAATTCCTCGACCTGTCGCCTGAGAAGGTGGGTGGGAAAGAGTGTGGCCCAGTCCAGAAGGCCGTTCTTCCTGAGTATATCGGCGAGGGGAGACAACACCGGCGAGTCCAGTGCTTTGTCCGACAGTATCTGCTCAAAATGAATCTTGGAGAGCAGCATATCAAAGGACTCGTCATATGATGAAGGGACTAGAGAAGGTCCAGAAGATGCCATCTTCTTTCCTTGAGTAGAAGCTTTTGGTGCCATTTAATATTCTGTGAAGATTATATACAGAGAATGAAACAAGAACTTGTAGAAAATAGTGAGACAAAATCGGAGACGAAGATGAACAGTTATTGCAGATAAACACAAATGTAGAAGGTAAGAGACCACTTCCTGATTTTCCGCCTTTTATAGGTTATTGGGTCGTTTGAAATCGACGGCCAGGGTTGAATGGCGCGAATCCATCAATGGCTGAGATCTCGCGACTATTGACTAGCTTTGCCTTGACGTTGAATTCCGAGTTCCAATACCCGCGAGTGAGAAGGTGAACTGTTTTCATGTCTGCCCAGTCGCACTGTAAAGTAGGGCTATTGATGTTCAGCCGTACTTTACATTAAATGCGCTATGATGGCTATTTTGATCTAACTAACATGCTCAGGAATGTTTGAATTTATTTCAAACATTCTCATTTAAGACACAAACACCTTCAGCCATAAATGGTACCTGCCAGCTGATGTCGGAATCAGCTGTGTACCTGCCAGCTGATGTCGGAATCAGCTATGTTCCAATGTTGCGGCATACCATCAGCTGACTCGAGTTCGTCTGTTCAGCTGACGTCTGATCCAATGTTGCGGCATACCATCAGCTGACTCGAGTTCGTCTGTTCAGCTGACGTCTGATGTCTTCGGTTGGCTATCCGCATCTGAGATTCCCCCTTCATCTGAGTTTCCCCCTCAGATAGATATCTATCTCTTCAGCTCGGCTGACTCCTCATCTGATGGATCTAACAATCCAAGGAGATCGCATAACATCTTGAACCGAGCTTCGGCTAGAGGTTTGGTGAATATATCGGCTCTCTGAATCTCAGTTGGAATCTTCTCCATAGATACGTCCTTCTTCTCAATATGATCTCGGATAAAATGATGTCGGATGTCGATGTGCTCCGTCCGAGAATGGTGAACACGATTTAAAGAGATAGCAATGGCACTTGAGCTATCATAATCTCTCAGCTGTTTCTTGAGCCACAACACTTGCATGCAACAACTACCGGCAGCCATATACTCTGACTCGGTTGTAGAAGTGGCAACACATGCTTGTTTTTTGGAAAACCATTAAACTAGCTTGCTTTCCATGAACTGACAGTGTCCAGATGTGGACTTCCTGTCCAACCGATCTCCGGCTAGATCCGCATCTGAGTATCCGGACAGTTGGATATTGTCGTCGGTTGGATACCACAACCCAACATTAACAGTGCCCTTCAGATACTTAATGATGTTCTTTGCTGCCAACATGTGTGCTTCCTTCGGCTGAACTTGGAACCGAGCACACACTCCAACCGCGTAAGATATGTCTGGCCGACTGGCGGTTAGATATAGTAAAGAACCGATAATCCCTCTATACTTACTGGCATCCACGAGTTTTCCCTCAAATTCGGGTTCAATCTTCCAGTTAGTATTCATCGGGATCCTTGTGGTTTTACTTGACTGCAAACCAAACTTTGCGATGAGCTCCTTTGTATATTTGGACTGACTTATAAAAATCTCTTTTGGTGACTGCTTCACCTGTAGCCCAAGAAAATAATTCATCTCGCCCATCATCGACATCTCGAATTTCTCCTTCATGAGAGTTGAGAATTTCTCGCACAGCTCCTCCGACTTGGAACCGAATATGATGTCATCAACATAGATTTGCACAACAAGTATATCTTCTCCAACTTTAATTGTGAATAGTGTTTTGTCAACTGACCCTCGTTTGAACGCCGAGTTCAGAGAAAACCACATAGAGTGTCATACCAAGCCCTAGGTGCTTGCTTCAATCCATAGATCGCTTTCTTCAACTTATACACTCTTCCATCTCCAGTTTCAAAACCGGGAGGTTGTTCAACATAAACATCTTCCTTAATATCACCATTGAGGAGGGCACACTTCACATCCATCTGATAAACCTTGAATTTGTGAAATGCGGCATAGGCTAGAAATATCCGGATGGCTTCCAACCTTGCAACTGGCGCGAAGGAGTCCTCAAAATCAATTCCTTCTTGTTGGCAATATCCCTGAGCTACCAACCTTGCCTTAGACCTCATGATGAATCCAATGGCATCTCTCTTGTTTTTGAAAATCCATTTCAATCCAATAACTTTGACACCATTTGGTCTTTCTACCAACTCCCATACACAGTTGCGTAGAAATTCATTCAGCTCTTCTTGCATGGCTGTTGTCCAATGAACACAGTTGAGAGCTTCCACAACATTCTTCGGTTCTGGTATATCAGCTACGAAACATGAAATCATGGCAACATCTCCTGCCTGTTCGAACTCCTCAAGAACTGCCAACTCCTCAGCATATTGGGCGTAAGTGTTGGAATCTTTCTCAGCTGAGTCTGGATTTGCAACTTTGCTTCTAGTACTCACACCTTTGGCTGGATCTCCAATGATGTTGTCCTTGGAATGATCTTCATACCATCTCTGGTTGCGTCTTCCTTCTTCTTCCAACATTGGCTGTTCCGCGATTTCAACTGATGGGATAACCTGAGCTGTGGGAGATGCTGGGATCTTCTGAACTGGTGATTTATCAGTTGTGGAGTCTGGATCCTCAACATGGACAATATTTTGAACCGGGCTCGGTTGGGCTTCGGATGCTGATGCAGTTGGAGTAATATCAACTGAGGTTACCCCTTGATATGAGCTGGGGTCCTCACATTCATCTTTAGAGGAACAAGGATCATCATCCTCGGTTGAACATACCAATGGTTCAACCAGATTCTTCTGCCTTAGAACATGCGATCTGGTGAGAGCTGGTGGAACATGTGGATCAGCTTGTTGTCCTTTAGCCTGTTCCCTGCACTCAAAAGTAGATTCATCAAAACTAACATGAGGTGTTATCTCCACAACACGAGAGCTGTTGTTGAAAACTCTATAAGCCTTGATCCGAGCAGCATATCCGAGAAATATGCCTTTCGAAGCCTTGGCGTCAAAAATTTTCAACTGAGTCTTTCCATTGTTGTGAATATAATACTTAGAACCAAAAACGCGAAAATATGAAATATCAGGCTTCCTGCATCTTCATAGCTCATATGGAGTCTTTCCCAACCGCTTGGTTAGAAGAGACCGGTTCTGGGTATAGCAAGCTGTGTTGATTGCCTCAGCCCAAAATCTCTTTGGCAGAGCTGAGCTTGTCAACATGGATGTAGCCGCATCCTTCAGCGTTAGGTTCCTTCGCTCGGCTACTCCATTCTGTTGTGGAGTACGCGCAGCTGATGTTTGAAGAGTGATTCCGTGCTTCTCACAGTATTCGATGATGGTTTCATTTAGAAACTCGGTTCCACAGTCTGATCGGATGGAAATAATTTTCATCTCTTGTTGGTTCGATATCCGATCCATCAGCTTGGGTAGCTCATCTCGGGTTTCACTTTTGTGATGCATGAAAATGGTCCACGTGTACCTGGAGAAATCATCAGTAACAATAAGTGTATACTCGTTACCATTCATGCTCTTGGGAGTAACAGGCCCGAAGAGATCCATATGGATCAGCTGCAATACTCGGTCGGTTGAGAGAATCGTTTTCAACCGAAAGGAGGATCTAGCGAGCTTTCCCAACTGACATGCACTGCAGATATGTGTTGTTGAAAACACACGGTTCGGAATGCCCTTTGCATGTTCCTGTCTCGCAAGTCGGTTCATTGTCTTGAAATTCAGATGGTTGAGCCTTTTGTGCCACAACCAGCTCACATCTGAACTGCTCTTCGATAATAGACAGGTTTCAGGAGGACTACTGTTCCAATCTGCATAGTAGACATTCCCGGTTGGGGAACAATTTCCCAACAATATGACTTGCTTTGTTTCAACATTTTTCTGCAGCCTTGCGCATCAAACTTGACAGAGAAACCATTATCACAGAATTGGCTGATGAAGAGCAAGTTATGCTTCAATCCATCAACATATGAAACATTAGAAATAGATACATGATTGGTTTCAAGGGTACCGTAGCCTTTAGTATAACCTTTTGAGTTGTCACCAAAGGTAACTGATGGTCCTTCCTTCTCCACGAAACTTCCAAGCAAATCCTTCAGATTTGTCATGTGTTTCGAGCATCCACTATCCATCACCCACATGGTATGTGATGCTTTATTCTTCCTCAGCTGTTCCTTCTGCTCCTGCACAGAGAAACACGCTTAGGTCCCCAATTTTAGTTGGGTCCTGGAGGGTTAGAACCAGTTCCCCCTTGAACTGTGAGTCGTTTTTCCCTGTAGATTCGAATAGATTTATCATTCCAAATTACTTTTCCTTCTCCATCAACTATAACAACACCTCGGTTATCCTTAGGCTTGTTGTTATTATTGATGTTCTGTTTCTTGGGATGAGATTGATTTCTCCCATTGTGAGCTTTAGAAGGAGAGGCGTTCCCCCTGTTTTGTTGATGTTTCTGACCCTGTTGGTTTCGCCTAAGAGGTCGGACGCCAGTTTGGAATCTATGTGGCTGAGTTTGATTCTATTTTCCTGACTGTCGACTACAGCTGTTCATGCCCTGTTGTTGATTTATGTTCTGGCATGAATATCTCCAGCTGTTGGAATTGTTCCACATAGGTTGACTCTGATGGAACCTCTGGTTGTTCTGATGATGTAACCGATGTTGATTCTGATGGTTGAATCCCTGTTGGTTCGGTTGATTCCATCTCTTCTGAGGTTGGTTCTGAGGTCGGTTCAGAGGTCGGTTCTGAGGTTGGTTCAGAGGTCGGTTCAGAGGTCGGTTCTGAGTGTATCTCCGACGTCTCTGATTCCTCTTCTGAGTCTTGGAACATTCTCCCTCGGTTGTAGTCCCAACTGATGGATTCTTCAGTTCTCCAATCACAGCTCCTTTTCCTTTCTCAGCTGCAGTTTTCTTGGCAGGTTGTGTTGTAGGCTCTTGCTGTGATGTGGAAGTTGGATTATGTTGGGGAGTTGCAGACTCAACCGGATTGGGCTTGTCAACCATGACATCCACAGCCTTGATGAAGGTTGCGGGTGGAATTCCACTCTCCTTGACCACATCGTAACCGAGTCCAGACACGTCATCCATTTGTCTTTGGTAACTGATGAGATTCTTGATGATTTTGGATGATTGATATAGCTTTATCAGGTTGTCCTTCTCAGTTTGCAACTCCTTGAGGAGAACAGCTATATGCTCGGTCTGTGCGTCTGACTTCTTCATCAGCTGGTCGATATGTGCCTCTTGCTTATTCAACTGATCATGCTGCTCCTTGATCTGTTCCTTCAACTCCTCATCGGTTGGAGCCTTAGTTTGGTTGGCAACATTCAGTTGACTTTTGAGATCATCAATCTCTTCGGTTTGACTTTTGATCAGATCGTCCTTTTCGGTTAAGGATTCTTCAAGTCTGACAAACTGTTCTTGAAGATTCTTAAACTCAACCGATTGCTGATGCAATTCCTCACTGAGTTCTAGGAAATCACCCCAAGAGGGTTCCAACTCTTCATCTACTGTTTCCTGCATGTTAGTAGCATTAGAAGAATTTAAATTAACTGGATTAGAATGTACCTCAGTATCATCCTGGTCAGTTCCAAATGCCATGAGACATTGATCTTGTCCGATAGCGTTGTTGATGGAAGTCAGCTCGTCCTCATCTTCGGTGTCAGTGAAGATGTCCATGTCATCAGCTGCTTCTTCTGCAACCATGGCCTTGTTCTTTGCATTTTGCTTGGCCCTCAACGCTTCTCTATCTTTCTTCGACAGATCTGGACAATCAGCTTTAAAATGTCCCTCTTTGCCGCATTCAAAGCAACTGTTGGTCACAGGCTTTGAGTTATCTTGAGTTCGGTTGGATTTATAGAACCGTTTGTATTTTTCGAACCGAGTATCCATGTCAGCTAGCTTCTTTGACAAGGCGGCTATACTCTGTTGCAGCTCTTCTCGGCTTGGCTCCTTCGAAGCTGTGTCCGTAGATCTTGTTACCCTTGATGTTCGCGGCTTGGAATAGTCAGCTCGAAGTGCTACTGTCTTTGTTGCTGAACCAACATCCTCATGTCGACTCGTCTGCACCGAGGACTGAGTTGATTTTCGTCGGTTCACCTTGTACTCATTTCCTTTCAGGATTGAGAACAGCCTGTCAGTTCCTATTTCTCCAAGATCAGCTCGGCTTTCATGAATGTTGGTGAAGGTGTCCCACTCAGCTGGTAGAGCTTGTAATACTTTGAGGTTGATCTCTCTCAGAGTATATTTTCCTCGTCGGATAGACTGAATCCTTCAGAAGATATCCATGAACCGAAGCTCCAACTGATCAATGGTTTCATCAACTCTTAGACAGAAGTTGTCAAAATCTTGACAAGCATGGGAGAACTTGTTCTCCTTGGTTTCGTCACTCCCTTCACTGAGAGATGCCAAAATGTCCCACATCTCCTTAGCCGTGTTGCACTCTTCTATCCATGGAAGATAGTCTTGTCCAACTGTGGACATGATACTGCTCTGAGCCCAGATATCCAGCTGGCTCACTTTCGCTTCCTTAGGAGTGAAGTCTTCTGGCTTTTTCTCAACCATCACCTCAGTTGCATCCCCATCATTGGGATTTGTAGGAGTGCGAGTAACTTTTTCCATGATGGTGATTGGTCAGGATGAAATCACTTGTTGCATTCGATGATGCTTGGACAGTAGGATCTTCTTCATCCGAGTCTTCCAGGATGTATAGTTCACGACCGAGAACATGACAATAATCTTGTCTTTAACATCCATCTGCACACAATAAATAGACAACAAATGCAAGCAGATATGCACTAGCGTGAAAAAGATCTATTCAGTTGACCACTGAAGAAAAAACACCTCGATTCACACCTCGTGAAACAGAGTCAGCAGTCTTTTGAACCACTGCTCTGATACCACTTGATGGTCCCGATACGAGTTCTGGTGTATGGGGGGGGGGAATACACCAGTTAGGAATTTTAAAACAACCCCCTGAAAAATTATCACAACTGAGAAAAAGGACTCAGCTGGAATCACAACTGAGTAAGAATACTTAGCTGGAAGTGTGGTGCTGTGCGGAATGTGGTGAATAAAAATAACTCGTATAAAATAACTCACGCTCAGATGCAAGGTCGGTCAATAACTAAATCAGTTGAGAATGTAAAAATGCAGTTTCAGTGCTGGTTAGTTGGTTAGTTGGATATGCAATAAATAACTGAACAGAAAACACAAACATACAAAGATTTACGTGGTTCGGAGAGAACTCCTACGTCCACGGGGAGCTGTGAGTCCACACAACTCAGTCCAAATTCTTTAGGACTGCAACCACAAAGCTTACGCGGGCTTTGCAACCGTTAAGATAAGTTTACGGGTACTTATCAACCTTAAAGATAAGTTTACGGGTACTTATCAACCTATCTACTCAATTTCGGGAAGAGTAGGATCCTAATAATCCTTTTTAGGGGATGTGTATAAGGGTGAGTTTTTCCAACTGCTAGCTCGAACTAAGAAGTGAGCTAGGATCTAAGCTTGAACAAATGAAGACTCAAACTAAGATCAAAAACACCAAGACAAATTCTAACACTCTATGAACCCTCAACCAGTGATGTTCTTAGAGATTGAATGCAGTTTAGCTCGTGTGCAGTTTTTCGTTCTTTCGCTCGTTTATCTCTTGTCTCTTGCACTTGTCTTATAGTAGTCCTAGTGAATGAATGAATGCCTCTATTTATAGGCGGAGAGAATCAACTAGCCGTTGGATGAACCGTTGATCTCTGTTCTGTGAAAGCGATGGCTTGTCTCTTATCTCTGCAGATTTTCCCGATTTGGCAACTGTGAACTTCTGCTTTCCATCTGAGACAGCCTTGTATTGGGCCAAATGAGGTAATGACAGAACGTCAAACCTTCACGTGACTTCCTTTTTGAAATTCAAATCTTCAACCTTTGACTTTCAACCCTGTTTAGTCGGTTGAGAAGTTTTGGTCTTCATCCGAGTGGTCTTCAGCTGATGTTCCATCTGATTGCTATCTTCATCTGACCTTCTGTCTGAATTGGAACAGTTGAACTCTTAGCTGCCTTGAACTTCATGTTGTCGATCTTATCAGTTCGAGTCCTGCAACTGATGTTCTATATATTGAACGCTCAGTTGTCTTTCACATCTGATGTTCTATCTCTTGAACGCTCAGTTGTCTTTCTTACATCTTCCCCCTTAAACGCTCAGTTGTCTTTCTTACATCTGATGTTCTATCCGAGTAAAGCCTTGTTGCCATCTTCAGCTGGAGTTCTGTAAAGATAAAATCTCAACATTGCTCAAACAGCGAACCTAAATACTAACATTAGGATCTGGCAACATCTACTCGGTTGGGGTCAGTTGGTTTTAGAATTAATCAAAACTTTACTTAAATTTCCCAACAGGGGGTTTGGTCAATTCCGGTCTGACATCTATCTAGGCAACCTACGAAACATGTAGATAAAAAGGGGTCAAAGATGATATCATGTACGAGATTGAGCACTATCGTAACATACCAATTACGATACTTGGTAATATCATAACACATTAGTCACATACAATCACATTCACATACGATTTTTCAAATTCTGTAACAAATGATACAAATTTCATGTACGAGATTGAGAATATCGTAACACATTAGCCACATGCAATCACATCACGTACGATTTTTCGAATCTCGTAACAAATGACACAAATTTCATGTACGAGATTGAGAATATCGTAACACATTAGCCACATGCAATCACTCTCACGTATGATTTTCCTCATCTCGAACACGCATTCATATTTCATGGAATGCCTTAACAATAATGATGAATGTCGTATCAATAATGATAATTTTACATTCATCCTAATTTCATGCCATGTCATAAATTGGTCACACTCACGTACGAGATTTATAACATCGTAACATCTCAAGTATGATATTGTGAATATCGTAACAACATATAATCACTTTCAGGCACAATTTTCAATTATCGTAACAAAAATACACACATGGAATCACTTTGATGCATGGATTCTTATATCATCCCATCAATTGTTCACGCTCAGGTACGAGATAAACAATATACTATCTACAGAAATCTTATTTTACACACATTGCATGCTCAAATCTCAAACAAATCTGAATTATAGACTCAATACCAACCAAATAATAAAATTGAATTCACCTCAATTCGGAATATATAGTCCCCACTATATCATGAAATTGTAAAATTATATGTAAAAAAACTATGATATTATGAATCTCGTAACAAAATAGAAGAATATCATACAATACCATTGAATGTCGTATTAAAAACCCTAAATACGGAAGAAATCGTAACAATTAGTGCGGATAACAAGCAAAAAATTTCCAGATCAAGCACAATACAAGCACAAACAATATTTAATGTACAATTTTTTTGATATTTATCCACAAACAAATCGTATCAAGCCCGCAAAATTCCAAAATTCAAAATTTTGTACCAAAACTGATTTTTTTCCCAATCTACACGAATTTCATCTAAATAAAGAAGAATTTACCAGCATCTTTCCAAAAGGATCATCGCCCATGTCTTGTTCTTGGATTTCCGGTAGTTCTTCTTCGGCGGCGGCTGCGGCGGCGGTGGTTTTGTACTTTTTTGTGCCGGTTGTTTTCTGCTACTTTGACGGATCTTCTCCTCCTGCCATTGATTCTGGCGGTGGATTCTTCTAGTTTGGGTTTGGTGGCGGCGCATGGTGGCGGTGCTTGATGGAGGCAGTTCGAGAAAAAGGGAAGATAGAGAGAGATGGTGGCGTAGGAAAAGAATGGTGGAAGGTAAAAGAAGGTTAACGGCGGCGGTGGCGAAATGAGTGCAGCGGCGGCAATTGGCGGAGGAATCGAAAGGGGAGAGGGAGAGGGAGAGATAGAGTCGCTGGTTTGAATTTAGAGAGAGAAAGTGGGTGGTGAAAATGCTTATATATTAAGGTAAATACAATGAAAAATAACCACCCACCTAACTAGTAAGGGTATTTTCGTCCTAAACCCTAAAAGATTGCCTTTTTTATTATAATTTAAAAGTGTGGCTAAAAGTATACTTTTACCCTAAAAATTGCTCTTCTAGTAGTTAACTCTTAATTTGGATGAATTGTTGATAAATATGGATTTTCTCATCTTTATAAGCTTAATTGATGTCAATGTGTATTGGAAAATCATGTTTGGAATGAGTTTTGTGCTTAAGTATTATTAATTTATGAAATATGATGCTCGTTAGTGTTTTGTTTGATTTTGCAGAAAATTGGTGTCAAAATAATGCAAATTGAGCTTGATGGGATGAAAGTACAGCTCGATAGGAGTTCGTAGGCGAAAATAGATTCAAAATCGGAGTTGAAACGAGGGAGAACGAGCCAATTGAAAATTATTGCGCGCAGATGCAGTGGCATGCGGCCGTATGTAAACCGCATGACACATGCACAAATCGCCGAAATATCATGCGGTAAGGCGGGCTTAACGCGTTTCAAGTATTTTCGGGCCTTAATTCGTTTCTTAACTTGATTTTGTACCCCCATTCGAATTATTATCTGTTCCTTAGTATAAATAGGCTCCTTAGGGCTTAGAAGCAAGAACTTTTACAAACTTTTACATACTTTTTAGCTTTGGCATCTCTTAGAAATTTGGAGCTTTTGGAGAAGACAAGAGATTCAATTCCTAGAACTTCATTATGATTTTTCTGTTTTTATGTTTAGATTTTAATTCTTGTGTTGTTTTGCCATGATTATGTGTGGCTAAACTTCTCGTTATCTTATGGTTAGATAGTAGATGGATATTTGTTCTTGAACTCCTCTTTTAATTGATTAATTATGACCTTTTCTCCTTTTCTTTATTCTTGTGCTTTTTCATGCTTGATTGCTTGATCACCAATTGTGCATTTAGTTGTGTTAGTTTGATATCGAAAGAAGAAGATTAATACTTGAACTGAGAATAAGGAACATCCTCTTCAATAAAGTCGAAAGATCTTGAGACTAGGGTGAAGATAAAGAATCTTAGGAACAATTAGGAGTTATAAGTTAGTAATTGATTGGACACAATAGTTTCTAGCTTATAATCCACGGTTTATTTGCCGCGACAGCGGGTGTAAACTAATTTTGTGATTGTCTTAGGGAGAATCGAGTCCTTTAAATGATTAATTGATTAAAATAAGTTTGAGATTGAATATTCATTGAAATTGAAGCTATAAGATAATATCTCCTTTATTTAATTCCAAATTTGCTCTTGTTTTGTTTAAGTTAACTTTATTTTCTTTGTTACAATTAGTTAAACCAAAATCCTTTTAATTAAGAGTCTAAATAGTGGATGTTAATTGAAAGTAGTACTTGTGAATCTTAAGTTCAATCTCTGTGGATTTGACCTTGTTTACTACAATTTAACTGTGTACTTGCAGTGTTAATAAAATAACGAACAATTGTACATACTAGTGATGGAACAACAAAGGCGATAGGAAAAAATCAAGTCGGTATATATTTATAAACTATAGAATCCGACAAGCTATATAATCTGATGTGAGAATGTTTTTAAAATCCCTTTTAATAAAATATAGAAGTTTTTTGCACTCATTCATAAGAGTATAAGTTTTCTATACCAAAATTAGTTAAAAGACTAAAATTCCCCTAAATAAAGGTTGACTTTTTTTATATTTGTTTTTTCTCTTCCTTTTGGCTGGTTCTTTTTTTTCTCTTTCTTCTTTCCTTCTCCAAAACCCTAAACCGAAAATATTTCACCAACTAACCTTCATCACATTATATTTTGAACAATACTCATTTATGTTTTGAAAGAGAGGTTGTTTGCTCTCATTAATATACCACAGCAACTAATACAATTCTATGTGCAAAAATCTCAAAACATGCAATTGAAAACTCACGACATAGAGAAGAAGAGAGAAGTGGGTCTCCAAAAAAAAAACTCACGATAGTTAAAAAGAAGAAGGAGGTAAAGCTCAAACGGAAGGCTTTGTGTTTCTGGGGTTCATAAAGAAGGTATGCAACTATATTCGTCACGTAAAATATGATTTTTTCGACGAGTTTTTACACCCACGGTAGATTCATTTTAGCACACGGTGGTAGAAAATTTTCATTTACATAAATTATATGTTAATATTTAGTCATAAGTGAGTATATTTGCATGTTTAGAAATGTTTTTATAAGTAAAATAGCTATAAAAATATATCTAGTGTCGTGTGTATAAAAATTCTTCATTTTCTGGCACATTTTTTGCAACCCACGATGGCCAGCCATCATGAGCACCTTTTTTAGGCAACCAACGGTAGCTACCCACGGTGGCAACCCACTATGGCCCCACTGTGGGTTGCCATCGTTGGTTCACAAGAACGGTGCCCACGGTGGCCACCGTAGTTATCACCGTGTGTATCCATCGTGGGTTAGGCAGTAGATGCATTAGAAGCGTGTTCGATCGGATTTTGATAATTTTTTAGCTATTTTGTATTTTTCAAGTGTCGTGACAACGTGTTCTGATACATCACATCAGTCGTTAGGAGCGATCGACTTATATAGATGGAGATTCTTTTTTAGTCTTCATCGATAGTGCCACAGTGAACCGTGCAAACCTTGTTGAACTTATTGAAGAAGGGTTGGGAAATATAATTCCGGGTGACTACACGTTGTGGTACTTGACATGCATGAGCAACAGAAACAAAGTAAAAGTTTTATTGCGGAGTGATATCGAGTTACTGCGTATGTTAATTGAACAGAAAGACGATCCGAAGGTTTACGTTGATTACGGCGGCTCATCCGCCCCTGAGGTTAACTTTGGTGGTAATAGCTCTAGATTTGAGCACCATGACATTGATAATTGCATGCCCTACTCACATGAGCAATATGAAAAAGATGAGGCAGGTGAGGATGAAGATGGTGACTACAATAAATGAAGAAGATGAGACGAGTTCGTCCGAAGACGAAGTAGATGATCTTTGTAAAGAATTGCTTGATTCGCTATCTATTGATTTTCTTGATTGGATGCAACAACCGGCACAAATAGATAGGATGTTTGGTCATCAGACCATCAGTCTGAACGCGATACTGAGCATCAGCGCGCAATGCGCAATTGGATCATTCCATCCAACAATCCTGACAGAGCAGGGACATTAGGGTGGGTCAAGCAACCACCACCAATGCGTGGGGAACTCGAAGTGGGGTCCTTATTTAGGTTCAAGAAAGACCTGAGCATCACTGTTGGAATGTATCATCTGGAGAACTTTTTAGAGTGTAGATCGAAACGTTCGGCTAGCAATCGTACGACATTCCTATGCAAGACTGGCAGAAAGAATTGCAGCTTTAAGATTTGTGCTATTGAGGGCGACACCATTTGGAGAATTACTAAGTTATCCCTGGATCACACCTATCACCACGATTTGAATCGTGCTACTGCATGGTCGGTATCTTCTGATGTTGCTGCATTTTATTTTGCCAAGAGATTGACTGGCGAGGCGATTACTTTAAAGCTAAGGGAGATGATGGAAGAGATGCATATAGTGTTTGGTATTGATATTCTACACAGTTTTGCTCTTCGGACGAGAAACATAGCCATAGAGAATACGTTGGGCGACCACCTCTCGTCGTATCAGAAGATCCCGTCGTATCTATATTTGTTGAAGCAGCATAATTCGAGAACTGTTTATGACTTGGAGATGACCATTGAGGGTTCGCTATGTCACTTATTTGTTGCGCTCGGACAGAGTATTCTAGCATTTGATAAGTGTCTACAGCTGGTGCTTGTAGCGGATGGGACCTACCTTAAGGGAATGAACTGAGAAATTTTATTTGTAGCTGTCACGTTGGATGGGAACAACCATGTCTTCCCCTTTGCAATTGGCCTCGGTCCCAAAGAGAATGATGAGTCGTGGGTATATTTTTTCTCCAACCTGCGTAGATGCTACAACCCTCCAGATGATTTACTGATTGTGAGTGACCAACATTTGAGCATTAGGAATGCAGTTCGAGCCGTCTACCCGAATGCATTCCACGGGTTGTGCTACCACCACATTCTGAAAAATCTCACGCTCTAAGGAAAATACATAGCCACAATCTTTCAAGTTACATCATATTGTATTCATCACGAAGAGTTCGACAATTTATTCTCAAAACTGTAGCAAGTGAGTCCAACGGAGCTCACAGACAACTTTCTGACATTGGAACGGAGGGGCTAAGTGTAAGTGTCCGGTCCGACCTATGACTTCTTGACCTCCAATTATGCCGTATGCTATGGGTGAGGCGTCTTCTGGTGCACTCGATGATTGTGATGTACCGCTTAATTCTAGAGAATTGGACCGATGAGAAGCGAGAAGCAGCTGCATCGAGAGATCATGAGTTGACAGAGAACGCATTGGAAAAACTTTCTTTATCTGTATAACACGGTACCCGCCTTGCAGCTCGAGGTAACACCACCACACATGTTTATAAGGTTGAAGAAAGAAATGTTTCTTATCACGTTGATCTAAGAAACTGGACATGTACGTGCCGAGCGTGGGATTTGAACTTGATTCCATGTCGTCATGCTATTGCCGCTATAAGGTAACATGTTCAATTACTAACTATTGTGTATCTTAAATTTTTGAATTAATGTCAACTTTTTTTTTTGTGTGTAACACAATTGTTTATTTTAACAGCGTGCAGGTAACGGTTTGTCTGTGTACGATTGTGTAAGTCATTATTTCAAACAATAGACATTCAAAGAGACTTATATGAAGCATATTAACCAAATACCGCATCCAGATGAGCGGAATGTGCCTCCGGAGATCTCCACAATCATTTGTCTTTCTATGGATGAGGTACGTTGGGCTAGGTGCCCAAAAGATAGTTGTGCACGATCCGCAGTAGAAAATGTGGTGAGACTTCCCCAATTGTGCGGTAGGTGTCATGGATAGGGCCACAAAAAAAATTTGCATAGCATCCATCCCGTTCAGTGGTGTTGACTTGAATAATCCCCCTGAAGATACAGAAAAGGCCGAGGGAGGACAAGCAAGGCAAAGGCATCGGCGGAAGAAGAAGTGTAGCATTTGTCATCTTGAAGATCATGATGCGAGGAAATGTCTCTACCGTGAAACGTTAATATGTTTTTTTTTTGTGGTTTAAGATGAATTTGTGGTTTGAAAAATATTATCGTATTATTTGGAGTTAGTTTATTTAATTAAACACGAGTTAACTTGGACTTATTTTGAGTGCTTATTGTTTGAATGAGGTTTAAAAGAGTAGGTGAAAACATCACTCTCGGGTTTGCCCATGGTGGCCACGCCCACGATGGTGACCATCGTAGGTTGCCCACCGTGGGAAAAAGATTTTCAACCCACGGTGGGCAACCCACGATGGGCAATGTCCACCGTGGGTATGATGGTGAGCAGTAACTGTGGGCACAAGAACAATTTGAAATTTCATTTTTTGCTCTGTTCTTTTTTCGATTTTGTTGTTTAATGATTCTATAATAGCTTATATTTCAATTTAAAACTACTTAACAACAATTCCAAACACCACATGTAACCTTTATCTAATTCATTAGTAAATTAGGTACTTCGTACAAATGCTGAAGTTAGTTATACAAAATCATTATCAATAGAATCCCAACATTGTACATATAGTATATGATACATTTTGTTAAAATTCAATGCTTACTATTGCAATTATGTTACCAAATGTATCATATAGTATACGTACAATGTTGGGATTCTCTAGATAATAATTTTGTATAACTAACTTCAGCGTTAGTACGAAGTACCTAATTTACTAATGAATTAGATGAAGGTTACATGTGGGTGTTTTGATTTGTTGTTAAGTAGTTTTAAATTGAAAATAAGCTATTATAGAATCATTAAACAACAAAATCGAAGAAGGAACAGAGCAAAAAATATAATTTCAAATTGTTCTTATGCCCACGTTGGCTGCTCACCACCATGCCCACGGTGGACATTGCATATGGTGGCAACCACCGTGGATTGCCCATCGTGGGTTGAAAATCTTTTGCCCACGGTGGGCACCACCGTGGGTTCCAAATTTTTAACCCACGGTGGGCAACCCACGATGGTCACCATCGTGGGCATTGCCACCGTGGGCAAACCCGAGAGTGATATTTTCATCTGCTCTTTTCAACCTCATTCAACTATAATCACTCACATTTTAAACAAGTCAAAATAACATATAAAATAAGTTCAAATATTTACAAAAGAAAGAATTTAGTAATGTTGTCTCTCCCAATACAAACCCTCTTCTCCTAATCAAAGTATTCTAGTTTCAACAAATAACCTATACTGCTCAATGTATTTGTCATCAATTGACACATTACGATGGGTCACTGTTAAATTGATACGATAATCAACATACATAAGGGCGTAGGGGCTAGAATTTGTCCCATCGGTCTGGATGAATTGCTCCTCCTCAGGCAACTTAATCAACCTAGAGGGTCTTTGAGCCTTTGCCTACCATTTTGCTCCCAAAAACCTGATGTCAGCAATAGTCGAGGTAAGAGATCTGTGATACACTGTAATTGCTCCTCACGCACTGTCGTTTCCCTGTGATGGACCATGGTTGAGTCATAAAGCTCGACAGTCCATACCTTCAGACAGATGCGTATCGTGACCCAATGATTCCCCCCAACATTGCACACTGTTATGACATGTACACGACAAGGAGCAATTTAACTATATTTAAAAAAATAAATTATAGTAAACTACAAATAAGATATTGTTTTAAAATATAATCAGCTTACATGGTTTGCTCTCCACCAAGTCGTTGCTAATTCTCTTTCTATGCCATCAACGATTTGTTTAAGAGCCTCAGGTACTTGCCAATTATGATATAGTTTAAGCTCTGACGGAATTTTCTTTCTCTTGCCATTAACATCAATAGGGGTACACCTTATCCTTATGCAAAGAATTCTAGTAATACAATAAAAAATTACATAAATCAAAGAGAATATTAATATAATCAAGAAATCAAGATTTACATAAATCGAAGAGAAATAATCACATAGAAGCCAGTGCCAACTATAATGGTGGTTGCCTCACATACTCCATTAGCTGTCAACCTATCTAAATATCTCACCTTGAATCGCATATAGTTTAGGTACATCTTTATCTCCTGCAATGTTATTTAATTTTGTTAGTTAATATACAAATAAGTTAAATTATTGTAATAAAGATAGAATTGTACCTCTGCCCACATCATTTGTCGACTATCCTCCACACAATCGAAAACATATTGTACAACAACGTGGCCAAGCATCTTAATTTCGATTGTAGCATCGTCTTCTGATTTTCTATGCTTCTTGTACATATGTTTCAACCATTTCACGGCCTTTGCAGTCATGGTCACATAAGACGTCTGCATGGCGGCAGACGGTCTCGTCTTACGACGATCTTGTACCTCATCTCGCTCCGCCAATTCGTAATGAAACTGATGAGACTCCTCAGAAGATGACGACCACTCAATATTAACAGGTGAAACAGATCATCTGAGCTGCTCGTATGTGGTGTCCTCAACAGTAGGAAACATCAGTTGCTCCTGCTGGTAGGTAGACTGGTAGGGAATCTGTTGCTCATGTGGGGTGTACTTGGTAGTAGGAGCTAAAGTAGGAAACATCTGCAGATCATACTGAAAGTGACTGCTGCTGCCGTCGCCTGGAAACATTGACTGTTGCTGCCAAATAGGAGGTTGAAACATCGGAGGCTGGTACGTCAGAGGGTCGTGCTGATGCAATGGTCTAGTGCTATAGCCGAAAAACATCGGTTGTTGCTGCTGGTAGGCAGGCTGATATCCCCACGGCTACATTGGTGGCTCGCTCTGGTAGGGTATAAGGTCAAACGACTGCCCTAATAGGTGCATCGGCTGCTCGGTACCTCAGGGATGTGAGGAGAGTGGTGACTATGCCGACTGTGCTGTCCCTGAAGAACTGCAGCTGCAGAGTGATGTGGCGGGTCCGGAATCCTCCTGTGTCTGCTAGAAACCTCTGCAGAGTGACGGTGTGGCTCAGGGCTCCTCCTGTAGCTCCCAACAGATGGTTGTGGAGGGCTCCTAGATCGTCTGTGTCTCGAACCGAAGTACTCCTTCACCTGAGCAAAGAGCTTTCGGGATAAAGTAGCAAAGAAGTCCTTGTCAGACTTGTCCATCAAGACCACCCTCAGCCGACGATCGATGTAGTCGTCTCTGTTGTCTTTCGCATGGTCAGGACAAAGACGTCCGTGCACACAACACACTCTATCTTTGTGTCTCTCTTGATAGACCAGCTGTGTTGTCTCAGCTATATGTACTTGTGGTAGGGTGCTCTGTCGGCGTCATTTTGGAATTTTCTATGCCGATGAGGTCGGTTTAATTATCTTCCCCACAACCTCCACAACTTTCGCCAATTTTCCCTTCTTTTTCACCTTTTTTTTCAGGGAAACCTCTCGAAACTTCTCTTTTGTATTCTTCTCTATTATTTTTTTCCGAGGTTTCCAGTGTACATGATGCACCGAGTCAAGACTGTACCAATACAGCTCAATAGTGTCTTCCACGAGAGCATGCATCAGAATATGTATGACATGACCCTAAACACGTTATGTAAAATTATTGTTAGATCACAAATTAAACAAGTAATATATATAAGAAAATATTATAAAAATAAAGAAACGTACCTCTCTCTCAAATAACGTGCTGAAATCTGCCTTGAAGAGTCTTGTAGTCCACATAAAACATCGAAAAACTCTAACGGAGGCTGCTCAGGTTCCACAATACTCTCCCTAAAAAGGAATACACACGTAAGACCAAATTTGTAAAACCCAAACCGGTCTATAAAAGTGATAAGTTCCAATCTGCGCTTAATCGGGTTTCTTGGCGGTGTTGTTGATGTAGTAAGTGAGTGCATGATATGTGTAATCACCCCAAGGAAACTCTTCCTAACATTCCGGATCCTCAACTAATGCCAATGCCCATTCCTCCACCTCCATCTCACGGTCCCCACAAAGGAGAAATAGGTAGTAAACCAAGAGCTTGGCTACCTTCAAATAATCTTCGAGGTTGTTTTTCAACTGTATGGCGTTGAACATATAGCGCATGTGTCTCACTTTAGTTCTGTGGCCTTTGAATACTCTATGGAAAAGACTGTCAGACCGGAGGAGATGTCTATCATTTGGGTCGAAATCTGTCCTTCCAAAATTCAATCCAGTAATGCACGCATAGTCGCGTGCGGTGAAGCGGAGAGTTCGCTCAAAAATTTGGAACCACGTCTCATTCGGGAGGGGGGTCTCATCACTCGTTAGATGATGGGCCAATAAGTGATGTAGGGTACTGTTTGTACTTCCAATTCTCTTATGTTTAATGTTAACGACCAATAACTCCCGCGGTAAATTCATTATACAATTATTGATACCATCTTGGATTGCCCGCAAAGTGCCGGAATACCTTTGTTATTTCTTTGAATACAATTGTTATGATGACGCAATGTCGGTCTCATCCATTCACAATCGGGCTGCAATATAAACACACAAACCATAAGGAAGGAAGTTCAAACGATCAAACTAACAAAATCACAAAACATAATCATATAAAACGGTCTAGGGTCAACCTACGACGTGTCTGCCCACCCCGGGGTAACCCACGATGGGGCTGCCCACGACGGGGTAACCCACGACAGGCTGCTTACGACGGGGCAACCCACGACAGGTGCCACCGTGGGTACACAAACACCCACCGCGGGCAGCCCTGTTTCTCACATTCAAAGCACAAATTTTACCAACAAATCTTAGAAATAACACTACATATACTCATACAATCATGTACATTATTCTCATATTCAATAAATCGGACATAAAAAACACAGACTTAGAAGCATACATTTTTCAAACTCAAAATTTAATTTCGTGTGGAATTTAAGCACTAACCGGTGGTTCGTTGTCGACGAGTGCTACTTCCTCCTCGCAGGAATTAGATGTCGACGCTGTTGACTCCCCATTCTGGTCGGATTGATTGCTCATTGCCGGCGTGTGTGTGTGTGTCGTCGAAGTGAGAATTGTAGGTGAGAGAGTCGTGGGTGTCAAGAGTTAAGAGAGAGAGAGATAGAGAGAGAGAGAGAGAGAGAGAGAGAGAGAGTGATGTATGGGGTGTGGGGTAGTGGGGGGACTGATAATGAGGAGGATTGTGTTTATTTTATTTTATTTTTTGTCTCTTTCTTATTTATTTTATTTAAAGTAAGAATATTTTAGTCTTTTAAGTTATTTTGGTATAGAAAACTTATACTCTTATAAAAGAGTGCAAAAAACTTCTACCTTTTATGGAAATGTATTTTAAAAGAGTTGGCCCTAATCTGATTCCTGAAAAATGAGTATGATTGAATTTGTATTATGATATACGATTAATACATATCGATACTATTTTTGTAATTAATATATCAAATCATGATTTAATAATATATTGTACTTAAAAAAAAATTGGGGTCAAATAGTCAATATGGGGAGTAAAAATTAAATTTTGTCAAGCCACTTAATTTTTATAAATTCTGTCATTCGTAGTACAAAATGTACGTATTCGTACCATGAGTACCACAATTAAATTCTGCCAAGCCACTTAGTTTTTATAAATTCTGTCATTACGAAATGTACGTATTCGTACTATGAGTACCACAGCTGGTACGATTTGTACCAATAGGATATATACACTTAGTACGAAATGTATGCATTCGTACACCATGAGTACCACAGTTATATCAACAAATAAACTAAATTAATTTCACCTGATAGCTGTTGTGGCATGCGAACATGGGATCATGTCGAGGTCAAACAGGAGACATGAGCTCTTCCAAACAAAAATATCAACAATATTGCTCTTGATATGATGTATTCGTACTAGAGTACCACTTTTGATCATAGCATTTTGGTATGAATATGGCAGTTCTGTACCGAATGACCACATCCAAATTCGCATAATATTCAGATCTATAATGAAGGTTCAAATCAATTTACCAAGAACAAAATCATATGTAACATGATATGGTGCTACGAATATACATATTCGTACCAATCGTACCACGGCTGGGCCGGTGGCGCTGGTGGAGGGTGGCAGAGTAAACATATAACTTGATATGTTGGTACGAATATGCATATTCGTACCAATCGTACCACTAAGAATATAGATATATCTTATTGGTACAAATTGTACCAATCTCATCAATGTTAATTTAGTTTATTTGTTGATAACTGTAGTACTCATGGTACGAATACGTACATTTCGTACTACGAATGACAGAATTTATAAAAAACTAAGTGGCTTGACACAATTTAATTTTTACTCCCCATATTGATCGTTTGACATTTTGCCCTTAAAAAAATCTGACCCATTTTATGTATACTCGTTTTTTCTCCAAATCTGAACAAATTTATGGCAGCAGATCGATGTTATCGTTTTAAAACTTGGGCCCTTCGGTTGCGTGATTGATCCCTTGGTGGAAGAAGACTTAATAATTAACTACAAACAAAATAATACTACTCCCTCCGTCCCATTCTACTTGTCTCACTTTCTATGTTGGATGTCCCATTCTACTTGTCTCACTTTTCATGTAAGGAAATAATTAAGTAATCACTTTATTCACTTTATATCGCTTCAAAATCACTTTATATCACTTTATGTCACTTCAAAAATATTTTATATTACTTTATCAATTAAAAAATACTTTATATCACTTTATTAACTACACTAAAAATACTCTTTATTATCTAATTCATTTTTTCTTAATTTTCGTACCCGTCTCAAATGAGACAAGTAAAATAGGACGGAGGGAGTATAATTTATTTCCTCTTGTTGGAAAATTCATTTCGATTCATCAATTAACCAAAACTTTATGGATTGGATATTACTCAAAAATATATTAATTAGTACATTTAGTTTCCTATTAATTAAAAATAGCTAGGTATTAATTGGCATGAATACGAGTTGGTTATCGTTCCTTTGCATCGTCTCAGCAGACAGCAATCCACCATGAAATGTACCTCCTTTAATGCATATAGTACAACACTATCCACCAGCACAGTTGGCAAGCCCCCATTGGCTAAAGCGGAAATCAAGCAAAATTTCATAGAATTGTTGCATCCTCATATTATCTACCAAAAAATCCCAACAAGACTAATGGTATTATCCAATGCCAGGTCAGACCCGCGAATTCAAGATTACTAAAATGTCATCCACCAATAGGAACACAGATAATGATATCCAGAGATAAGGACCTCAAATTCAGATGCAATTGTTTTATAAATAATACCCATTTCTCCTTCCACAAAGTATCAACTCTTGAAGAAAATTAAAATACTCGTACTAGTACACTTTCCTTCTCTCTCATCACAGCAGCAATGGCCGCCTCCTCAATGGCTCTCTCCTCCCCATCATTTGCCGGTCAGGCGGTCAAGCTCTCCCCCTCCACCCCCGCCAGCAACGGCCGCATCTCCATGAGGAAAACCGCCGGCAAGCCCAAGCCGGCCGCCTCCTCCGGCAGCCCCTGGTACGGCGCCGACCGCGTCAAGTACCTCGGCCCATTCTCCGGCGAATCCCCAAGCTACCTCACCGGAGAATTCCCAGGCGACTACGGCTGGGACACCGCCGGACTCTCCGCCGACCCCGAGACCTTCGCCAAGAACCGCGAGCTGGAGGTGATCCACTGCAGGTGGGCCATGCTCGGGGCTCTGGGCTGCATCTTCCCGGAGCTTTTGGCTCGCAACGGCGTGAAGTTCGGTGAGGCCGTCTGGTTCAAGGCCGGAGCTCAGATCTTCGCCGACGGCGGTCTCGACTACTTGGGAAACCCAAGCTTGGTCCATGCACAGAGCATCCTGGCCATCTGGGCCTGCCAGGTTGTGTTGATGGGAGCCGTCGAGGGCTACCGCGTCGCCGGTGGGCCCCTCGGAGAAGTGGTCGACCCGATCTACCCGGGCGGGAGCTTCGACCCATTGGGTCTGGCTGATGACCCGGAAGCATTCGCGGAGCTGAAGGTGAAGGAGATCAAGAACGGGAGACTAGCCATGTTCTCGATGTTCGGATACTTTGTTCAGGCTATTGTCACCGGAAAGGGCCCGTTGGAGAACCTCGCCGATCATCTTGCTGACCCAGTCAACAACAACGCTTGGGCCTTTGCAACAAACTTTGCCCCCGGAAAGTGAGAGTGCTGTTAGTAATTTTGTGGTGTAAATGGGTTGATCTAGTTAATTATGTATCTGCATTTTTTTTATGTTTTGCTGGTTTGTGGTGGCCGGATCTTAATGTATGTGTTTTATATATGTCATCACAAGTTTTTGAATTATGATGTTTTCTTGATTTTGGAAATGGTATTTGATTGATCTCTCCCGGCCCGTTGATAATTGTTGTGAATTAATGATAATTATGATTTTTTTTTTTTGAACGGATGAAAATTATAATTATGATTTAAAATTTTGAAATCCCTCTAAAAATCAAAATAATACTAGAACTTTGGAATTAAAATTGGACAACCTGAAAAGTTATATGTCACCTGGCGTGTAAAGAAGAGCATCGATCGTTGCTCTGAAAGGCAAACTCGGAGTTTATATCATTCTTCTATGCTAAAATTGGCTTGGATATTTGTGTTCACCATATTCTTTTTTTGGGTGCATCCATTATATCCTAAACAATGTATAGGGGAAACTCTTTATAAATATCTTTTGATAAAAGATAGAAGTTTTTAATACTCTTT
Source organism: Schizonepeta tenuifolia (assembly GCA_029490685.1). Taxonomy (NCBI): domain Eukaryota; kingdom Viridiplantae; phylum Streptophyta; class Magnoliopsida; order Lamiales; family Lamiaceae; genus Schizonepeta; species Schizonepeta tenuifolia. Next base: position 46,553,377 of record CM055955.1, on the reverse strand, counting down.
TATTAGAGTATAAATTTTTTATATAAAAATCAATTAAAAGACTAAAATATCCTTACTTTTAATAAACAAATAAGAAAAGACAATTTTTTTAAAAAAAAACCATATCATATACGGTCTTCCACTTTCCTACCCCACCACACATCACTTTCTATCGCTCTCTCTCTCCCTCAACCACCGATATACACACGACGGTGCACACACACACACACGACGGCAATGAGTGATCAATCCGACCACGATGGGGAGTCAAGGGCATCGACATCTATTTCGGACGAGGAGCAAGTAAGATTCGTCGATAATGAACCACCGGTTAGTTCTAAAATTCCACACGAAATTGAATTTTGGGTTTGAAAATATATGCTTCTAAGTGTGTTTATGTTCGATTTATTGAATATGAGAACAATGTACATAATTTTATGAGCATCAGAAGTGTTATATCTAAGATTTGTTGATAAAATTGAGGTTTGAAGGTGAAAAACGGGCTGCCCACGGTGGGTGTTTATGTACCCATGATGGCACCCATCGTGGGCACCCCGTCGTGGGCACCCCGTCTTGGGCAGCCCCCATCGTGGGTTGCCCCGTCGTGGGCAGCCCCATCGTGGGTGACCAGAGACTGTTTTATAGGCTTTGGGTTTTGTAATTTTGTTGGTTTGAGCGATCGAACTTCTTTCCTTATGGTTTGTATGTTTATATTGCAGCCCGGTTGTGATTGGATGAGACCTGGATTACGTCATCATAACAAATTAATAAATATATATTGTCGTGAGACCCTATTTAAATAAATAATGAAGGTATTTCGGCACTTTATGCGCAATCCGGTACGGTATCAAGAAGTGCTTGATGAATTTACGGCGGGAATTCTTGGCCGTTACATTAAACATAAGAGGCTTGGAAGTAAAAACAGTGCCCTGCATCACTTATTGGCCCGTTAGTTGACGGGTCGTGAGATCCTCCCGAATGAGACGTGGTTCTAAATTTCCGGGCGAACCCTCCGCTTCACCGCACGCGACTATGCGTGCATTACTGGATTGAATTTCAGAAGGACATATTTCGACCCAAATGCGAGACATCTCCTCCGGCTTGACAGTCTTTTCCATAGAGTATTCAAATGCCGCAAAACTAAAGTCATAGAAATGCAAAATATGTTTGAAGATTTAGAGTTGGGAGACAACCTCGCAGACTATGTGAAGGTAGCCAAGCACTTAGTTTACTACTTATTTCTCCTTTGTCGGGACCGTAATATGGAGGTCGAAGAATGGGCATGGGCATTAGTTGAGGATCCGGAAAGTTGGGAACAATTTCCTTGGGGTGATTACACATATCAGGCATTCACTTACTACATCAACAACACCGCCAAGAAATCCAACTAATGTGACATTGGAACTTATCACTTTTACGGACCGGTTTAGGTTTTACAAATTTAGTCTTACGAGTATATTCCACTGTTGGAACGGAACTGTGGAACCCGAGCAGCCGCCGTTAGAGTTCCTCGATGTTTTATGTGGACTACGAGATGTTTTAAAGCAGATTTCAACACCTTCTTCGAGAGAGAGGTACATGTCTTGCCTTTATTTTTATAATGTTTTATTATTTATATTATATGTTTAATTTGTAATCTAATAATAATTTTATATAACTTATTTAGGGTCTTGTCATACATAACACGATGCCTATTCTCCCAGAAGACACGGACGACCTGTATTGGTTCAGTCTTGACTCGATGTATCATGTACACTGGGAACCTCTGAAAAAATTAACAGAGAAGAATACAGAAGAAGTTTCCCCAAGAAAGAAGGTGAAAAAGAAGGGAAAATTGGCGAAGGCTGCGGAGGTGGTGGGGAAGATAATTAAATTGACCTCATCGGCACAGAAAATCCTAAAACGACGCCGACAGAGCACCCCACCACACCAGTACATACAGCTGAGACAGCAGAACCGGTTTATCAGGAGAGATCCGGAGACAGAGTGTGTTGTGTTCACGGACGTCCTTGTCCTGACCACGCGAAGGACGACACAGACGACTACATCGATCGCCGACTGAGGGCGGTCTTGATAGATGAGTCTGACAAGGGCTTCTTTGCTACCTTTTCCCGGAAGCTCTTTGTTCAGGTGAAGGAGTATTTCGGTCTGAGACACAGACGATCTAGGAGCCCTCCATAGCAGTTTGTTGGGAGCTACAGGAGGAGCCCTGAGCCACACCGTCACTCTGCAGAGATTTCTAGCAGACACCGGAGGTTTCTCGACCCGCCTCATCACTCTGCAGCTGCAGCTCTACAGGGACAGCACAGTCGGCATAGTCACCACTCTCCTCACATCCTAGAGCGTATCGAGCAGCCGATACACCACCTGTTAGGGCAGTCGTTTGACCTTATACCCCACCAAAGCGAGCCACTTGAGCAACCGTGGGGGTATCAGCCTGCCCACCAGGAGCAGCAGCCGATGTTCTTCGGCTACAACACTAGATCGCTGCATCGATACGACCCTCCGACGTACCAACCTCCGATGTTTCAACCTCCTATCTGGCAGCAACACTCAGTGTTTCCAGGCGGCAGCAGCAGCAGTCACATTTTTCCTACTGCCGAGTTCACCGCACATGAGCAGTAGATTCCCTACCAGCCTGAGTACCAGTAGAAGCAGCAGTTTTTTCCTACTGTGGAGGACACCACACACAAGCAGCTCAGTCGGCAGGTTTCACCTGTTAATATTCAGTGCTCTTCATCCTCTAAGGAGGAGTCTACTGAGCAAGATTACGAATTGGCAGAGCGAGACGAGGTGCAAGGTCGTCGTAAGACGAGACCGTCTGCCACCATACAGACGCCTTATTTGGCCATGACTGCAAAGGTCGTGAAGAGATTGAAACGTATGTACAAGAAGCATAGAAAATCAGGAGAGGATGCTATAATCACAATTAAGATGATTGACCACATTGTTGTACAATCTGTTTTCGATCGTCTGGAGGATACTCGACAAATGATGTGGGCAGAGGTACACTTTTATCTTTATTACAATAATTCAAACTTATTTATATATTATAACTAACAAAATTAAATAACATTGCAGGAGATAGAGCTGTACCTAAACTATATGCGATTCAATGTGAGACATTTAGATAGGTTGACAGCTGATGGAGTATGTGAGGCAACTACCGTTATAGTCGGCACTGACTTCTATGTAAGTATTTCTGTTCGATTTATGTAAATCTTGATTTCTTGATTATATTAATATTCTCTTTGATTTATGTAATTTTTTATTGTATAACTAGAATTCTTTTCGAAATGAGTGGAATAAGTTGTACCCTATTGATGCTAATGACAAGAGAAAGAAAGTTCCTCCATGGCTTAGACTATATACTAATTGGCAAGTACCTGATGCTCTTAAACAAATGGTTGATGGCACAGAAAGCAAATTATCAACGGCTTGGTGGCAAACTAATCATGTAAGGTATTATATTTTAAAATAATATCATATTTGTAGTTTACTATAATTTTTTTTTAATATAGTTAAATTGCTCATTGTCGTGTATAGGTCATAACAGTGTGCAATGTCGGGGGGAATCATTGGGTCACGATACGCATTTGTCTGAAGGATTGGACTATCGAACTGTATGACTCGACCATGATCCATCACAGGGAAACGAACGTGCACGACGAGCAATTATAGTGTGTGACCGATCTCTTACCTCGACTGTTGCTCACATCAGGTTACTGGGAGCAAAATTCCTACAGACAAAGGCTAAAAAACCCTCCGTTCCTAATTAAGATGCTTGAGGAGGAGCAATTCATCCAGACCGACGGGACAAATTGTGGCCCATATGCCCTTATTTATGTTGATCGTCTCATCAATTTAACATCGACACATCGTAACGTGTCAATTGATGATAGATACATTGAGAAGTATATGTTATTTGTTGCAACTAGAATATTTTGGTTAGGAGTAGAGGGTTCATTTTAGGAGAAAAGGCATAACTAAATTCTTATTTTTGTAAATATTTGAACTTATTTTATATGTTATTTGAACTTGTTTAAGATGTGAGTGATTATACTTGAATGAGGTTGAAAATAGCAGGTGAAAAACATCACTCTCGGGAAACCCACGATGGGCAACCCACGATGGAAAGTCCATGATGGGCAACCCACAATGGGCAGCCCTCTTTGGGCAACCCACGATGGGTGCCTATGATGGGGAGCCCACAATGGGTGCCCACGATGGGCAGCCTACAATGGTGGCCATCGTGGGCACGGTGGTGAGCAGTCACCGTAGGCATAAGAACATGTGTGAATTTCATTTTTTGTTCGATTCCTTCTTCGATTTTGTTGTTTAGTGCTTCTATAATAGCTTATTTTTCAATTTAAAACTACTTAACAACAAAATTCAAACACCCACACGTAACCTTCATCTAATTCATTAGTAAACCAGGTACTTCGTACAAACGCTCAAGTTAGTGATACATAACCATTATCAAGAGAATCCCAACATTATACCTATAGTATATGATACATTTTGTTAATTCAATGATTACTATTTCAATTATGTTACATTTCGTGCAAAATATAACTTATACTATACGTACAATGTTGCGATTTTCTTGATAATGGTTATGTATCACTTACTTCAGCGTTTGTACGAAGTACCTGATTTACTAATGAATTAGATGAAGCTCACCTGTGGGTGTTTGGATTTTGTTGTTAAGTAGTTTTAAATTGAAAAATAAGCTATTATAGAAGTACTAAACAACAAAATCGAAGAAGGAATCGAACAAAAAATAAAATTCACACATGTTCTTGTGTCTACGGTGGCTGCTCACCACCGTGCCCACGATGGCCACCATCGTGGGCTGCCCATCGTGGGCTCTCCATCGTGGGCACCCATCATGAGCTACCCATCGTGGGTTTCCCACGATGGCCACCATCTTGGGTTTCCTGTCGTGGGTTGCCCATCGTGAGTTTTCTGAGAGTGATGTTTTCCACCTGCTATTTTCAACCTCATTCAAATATAATCACTCACATTTCAAAAACAAGTTCAAATAACATATAAAATAAGTTCAAATATTTACAAAAATGAGAATTTAGTTATGCTTTCTCTCCCAATACAAAATCATAAATTCATCTTAAACAACAAAAAAAAAACAACATATTTACGTTTCACGATAGAGACATTTCCTCGCATCATGATCATCAAGACGACAAATGCTACACTTTTTCTTCCGCCGACGCCTTTGCCTTACCTGTTCTCCCTCGGCCTCTTCTGTATCTTCAGGGTGGTTATTCAAGTCAACACTACTGAACGGGATGGATGTTGTGCAAGTCTTTTTGTTGTGGCCCCTTTCATGACACCTACCGTATACTTGGGGACGTCTCACCAAATTTTCTACTGCGGATCGTGCATGACTATCTTTTGGGCGCCCAGCCTGACGTACCTCATCCATAGGAAGATAAACGATTGCGGAGATCTTCGGAGGCACAACCCACTCATCTGGATGCGGTATTGGGTTAATATGCTCCATATAAGTCTCTTTGAATGTCTCTTGTTTGAAATAACGACTTACAAAATCGTACACAGACAAACCGTTACCTGCACGCCTGTTAAAAAATTAAACAAAATTGTGTTACACACCCAAAACAAATTGACATTAATTCAAAAATTGGTGCAATATAAATTGGACACCTAAATAAGAAAATGACGATAATTTCAACATATGAGAAGGCTAAGATAAATGAAAGTTGGTGCAACTAAACAATATTTAATAATTGAACATGTTACCTTATAGCGGCAACAACATGGCGACATGGAATCAAATCTAAATCTCACGCTCGACACGTACATGTCTAGGTTCTAAGATCAACGTGATAAGAAACATTTCTTTCTTCAACTCTGTAAACATGTGTGGTGGTGTTACCTCGAGCTGGAAGGCGGGTACCGTGTTGCACGGATAAAAAAAGTTTTCCTAATGCGTTCTTTGTCAACTCATGATCTCTCAATGCAGCTTCTTCTTGATGCTCATCGGTCCATTTCTCTACAATGAAACAGTACATCTCAATCATCGAGTGCACCGAGAGACGCCCGCCCATAGCATACGAGAGTTCAAACATTCGGCATAATTGGAGGTCAAGAAGTCATAGCGTCGGACTGGATACTTACACTTAGCCCACCTCTCCGGTTCAATGTCAGAAAGCCGTCTATGAGCTCCATTAGGGCTCACTTGATGCAGTTTTGAGAACAAATCATCGAACTCTTCGTGACGATTACAATATGCTGCAGCTTGGAAGATAGTGGCTACGTGTTTTCCATAGGGCGTGAGATTTTTCTGAAGGTGGTGGTAGCACAACCCGTGGAATGCATTCGGGTAGACGGCTCGAACTGCATTCCTAATGCTCTTATGCTGGTCAGTCACAATCAGTAAATCATCTGGAGGGTTGTAGCATCTGCGCAGGTTGGAGAGAAAATATACCCACGACTCATCATTCTCCTTGGGACCGAGGCCAATTGCAAGGGGGAAGATATGGTTATTCTCATCCAGCATAACGGCTACAAATAAAATTCCTCAGTTCTTTCCCTTAAGGTGGGTCCCGTTCACAACAAGCACTGACCGTAGACACTTATCAAACGCTCGAATACTCTGTCCGAGCACCACAAATAAGTGACATAATGAGCCCTCGACGTGTTAGATCTAAACGAACACTTTATGCATATAAAGTTATTTGCGTCAACATACAGATCGACACCTTATGCTATCCTTTCGCTCACCCTCTTCCTAACTTCACGTGAATTCGTGATTGACGATCTACAATAGCTCAACTAAGCTTGAACCTCCAGTCCGACCCTTAACTCTCTTTAAGACTTAATTTATCAAAGATAAACTCACAATATTTCGTGCTCTCACAATACAATACTCTCAAGAAAGTATAAGCACTCAAACAATAAAACAAGCGGCCAACCCTCACAATTGTTGATGTCGAATATATATATAGGTTTGAAATCCTAGATCTCTTCGCCATCATGTATATCTCTTTAGATCTTCTTTCCTTGTGAGGATAAGGCTTGAGGAACACGTCCAATATCTGCTAGATAAGTATCTTGTCCGCATCTATCATAAATATGGAAAAGATCCCGCAAAATCTGCGCAGATATGGAAAGTCTCTGCCAGACTGTTCTAGGTTCCCTTAGCACAGACTGAAGCACACATAACAGAGTTTGTTCTACACAACGGCTTCGACACTTCAGCTGTACTTTGGCTACATAAACTTTGCCAACATCTTTGAGCAGCATCACCTCTTGAGCAGCAATGTCTCAAATCCAACAATCTCCCCCTTTGGTATTTATGTAGACAAAACCAATCATCAAGAAAATAATCAACCATAAGCATCTTCATACCTCCAAATCCTCCAAGTCCGAACTTGTATGAAGTATGTCAAAGCTCCCCCTCCAACTAGCAATTGGAGAAATCTGTGTTGAACTCCCCCTTAAGCAAAGCATGGAGTAAACAATCCGCCAAATAATTCTTCAATCATCAAGCAGATGATCTTTAACACAACATCAAAGTAAACCATCAAAACCATAAGTTATAAACTGGGAAGCTAATATATATGTCCATCAAGAACATCAAGGAGTAGAAAATAAATTTGTGCATAAACTGGCACAGACTCTAGAACACCAACATAAAAACCAAAATAAATACAAATTCTTCTATTTTTCTTCTACTCCTCTTTTTGTCTGGCAGAAATGACAAAGTAGGGAAGTCTTCCATCCAATCTTCAGAAAGACTGGGAGCCTTTCTTCTTCATAGCTTGAGCTGAGGCTTGAGGGTCTTCTTCATCCTCTTCAGTTTGAGTATCCTCATCACCCAAGTCCTCTTCAGCATCCTCAGCCTCATCATCATCATCAGCTGCTTCTTCATCAACAACATCATCAGCTTCAACATCATCATCATCATCATCATCATCATCATCATCATCATCTCCTGGTACAGATCCTGCATCACGTGCTGCCGATCCAGATAGCACAGTTTCTCCTCCAGCAAAGACTGTTTTGGCATCATTGAGAAGTGCCGCAATCTCATTCTTGCGCATACGAAGCCTCTTCATCTGGAATAAGATGGGGTTGTATTCCCTTTCCAGCTCGCGCAACATCCTCGTAGAAATAGCCCTGAGATTAGGCTCACTCAGTACAGGCGCTGGCACAGATGATGTTGATTTCTTCCTTTCCACAATGCGGACAGAGGGACCCTCAATGTCCTTAGGACGAACAGCTTCATTAAATAGCTTGTCATAGATGACAATGCTCTTTGGGGAGTGCTCAAGCTGTTCTCCAACCTGCATAACTTCAGGAAATTGGGAAGAGATTATACCAAAAATTAAACCCGAATAGCCTGATGCCTTAGGCTTCTTCAGATTTTCAGCATGTTGAGTGACGTGGTCGAAGACCAAACGTCCAAAGTCGAAGGGCTTGAAACGCCCAATTCCATACAATACTCTAGCTGTTTCTTGGCTTACTGTGGCAGAGTGTGTGGTAGGGCACCAATTTCTGACAGCAATCTTGTGCAAGATTGCATACTTCTGGGACAACATCGAGGAACTGATGGACATGTTCATTTTCCATGTCCGGTACACCTCGTGCGTGATCTAGTTGGCAATTGTGTCCAAAGACACATCCTTCTCTTCTATTCCATGATCATCATGCCCAACAAACGCAGATATAACAGCAGGAGAGAAATTGATATACCTTCCTCGAATGTAGGATTTGAAGTGATAGCGAGAGGAATGATCAGTAATACTCTTTTACATGTTGCAGTAGAATTCCAGCACAACTGCTCGCACATATCGTCGAACAGGGTAGACAGTCTGATCCCATTTGGCGTCCTCCAGCAGCTTGTCCAAGCCAGTCCCTTCCAGATCTTGCTTCTTCACAGGTTGCTCATATACCAGCTTCCTGTAGATGACATTATTCCATGCCTCAGCTTGTTCGTCAGATTTGAATCTAAGTGCATCTATCACAACCTTTGATCTCTGAATAGCTTCATCAGTTGTTCTTCTGGATGGGGTGGCAGAAGATTCACCATGATGAGAAGCTTTGTGCTCAGAGTTCCCAGCATCACTCTCCATCGCGCGTTCAGGCCCAGATTCAACTTCGATGGGCTGATTTGGATCCACACCCTTCTTGGGCTTAGCAGTAACTTTCTTCTTCTTCTTGGAAGATCCACCAACCTTCCCTTTGCCCTTGACATCACGGGCAACAACAGCAGCAATCTTCTTGGCCAACTGACCCCTCGTTCGAGTAGCAGGGATCGCAACAGGTTCCTTGATGGTCAAGGCAGCTTCTTCAATTCTGACCTTCTTTCTAGGCAGGTCAGAAATCTTGCGAAGACGTCTCTTGGAAGACTTCTTCTTCACTGTTAGCACAAACTCTTCAATAGGATTCTCCAGATCTGCCACAACATCATCAATGGCAGCTTCATCAACATGAATCTCCTCCTCAACAACAGAAACCTCCATCTCAACTTGTTGAAACACGGAGATTACAGGAGGGATAGGGGCTTGTTCTTGCACAGTCTGTGAGCCACCGGCAGATTATGCAGACTGCCAGAGAATAGAACGGGAGGTAGAAGACTTTGAAGGAGTAGTCTTCTTTTTGAAAGCGGCAACAGGAACCACAGCTTGTTCCTTCTGACTTGACTCCATCTCAGATGCGGAGTCTTCCACGATTTGCTTCTCAGGAGCAGGAGAATGCTTTGACGGCGAGTCAGAGGTTGTCTTCACAGGAGAGAAGGACTTTGAGCGAGCAGGCTGCTCCTTCGACGCAGTAGTAGGGGGAATCTTCTCTTCGGAGTCTGATTCGGAGTCTGAATAGTTAACAATACCCAAGGATTATTTCTTCTTCTTGCCACCGGCACCGTACAGACGAGAAATAGGAACATCATCGTCGCTGGAATCGTCAGAGAACCTTTGAGTAGAACGACTTCCTTCAGACATGATGAGTAATGATTAGCAACACACGAAGATAACAAGGAATCTTTGACAGAGATAGAGAGCTTCGAGAATAAGCAAAAGATGTGATGAATCTTAATGCAGAAGCAACGATATATATATATAAGCTCAAAGGTTGTGGACTTCTCTCTCCAAATAGATAACTAGGGAAATAAATCCCTATAAAATAGGAGATGATATATATATCACAATTTGAATTCATCCTTATCTCCAACGTTCAATTTTGAACGTAAAGCAGCCGTTGCAAACCCTTGGAAGTCGTAGAGTTTAACACAGAAAGTAGCAGTTGAAAGGCTGCAGAGATGACGTCAGCCCTGGTCTGCTCCAGCATACTACGTGTGCCATCGGTTGTGCCCAGAATTCCTGACACAGAAACACACAGAAAGAATAGGAAACACCAAAAAGAAAACCAATAATATACACATGTACATTGTTCTTGTTTAATAGACCACAAGCACATGGTCTCTTCAAGGAATTTAGAGAGGGCAAACACTCAACGAAGCTCGAAGTGATTCAAACCTCGCAGCATCCAAAGCCTTAGTAAACAAGTCCGCCAACTGCTTCTCCGTAGGCATGAACTCCATGTTGAGTATTTTTTCTTTGATCAACTCTCTTATGAAGTGGTGGCGAATGTCTATGTGTTTCGACTTAGAGTGGTGCACGGGATTCTTCGAGATATGAATCGCACTCTTGTTGTCGCAGTAGAGAGTGAATGGCTCGAACGACACTCCATAATCTTCAAGCATTTGGCTCATCCACATGAGTTGAGTGCAAGCTGATCCTGTGGCAATATATTCAGCTTCAGTTGAGGACAGAGTCACGCTCACCTGCTTCTTGTTGTGCCAGGATACTAGATTGTTGCTAAGGAAGAAACAAGCTCCAGATGTGCTCTTTCTATCGTCTGGGTTACCTGCTCAATCCGCATCGCTGTATCCTACTAAGGATGTAGTGTTGTCCTTAGTCATCTAAATACCAAAGCCACTTGTTCCACGTACATTTGATAATATTCTTCACATCTAGCAAATGACTCTCCTTAGGATCTGCCTGAAACCTGGTACAAACTCCGACACTGTGGCTAATTTTTGGTCTACTGGCCGTCAAGTAAAGCAAACTTCCAATCATGCTTCTGTATAAAGACTGATCAACAGAAGCACCTTCTCTGTCCTTGCTGAGCTTGATTGATGTTGACATAGGTATGCGACGCACCTTGGCATTTTCTAGACCAAATTTCTTGACCAAGCTCCGAGCATACTTTTATTGAGACACAAATATTCCCTCCTCAGATTGCTTAATTTGAAGTCCCAGAAAATAATGCAATTCCGCAAAAAAGACTCATATCAAACTCCTTCGTCATGTGTCCCACAAATTCCTAGATCAGATCCTAAGACACAGAGCCAAAAATTATATCATCGACATAAATCTGAATAATGATAATACCTTCTGAATTACTCTTATAGAAAAGAGTCATGTCAGATCCTCCACAAACATATCCCTTGGAGATGAGATACTTGGACAGCGTATCATACCAAGCACGAGGTGCTTGCTTCAAACCATAAAGCGCTTTGTTCAACTTCTAGACATGATTGGAAAATTCAGGGTCTACAAAGCCTGGGGGCTGCTCTACGTACACATCTTCTTGAAGAGTACCATTGAGAAAGACACTTTTAACATCCATTTGGTATAGTTTGAAATTCATGCAGCATGCCATTCCGAGTAGTAATTGAACGGCTTCTAGGCATGTGACTAAAGCAAATGTCTCCTCATAATCAATACCCTCCTCTTGAGAGTATCCTTGAGCAACTAGTCTTGACTTGTTGTGAATAATCTCTTCCATCTCATCTGTTTTGTTGCGAAAGATCCATTCTGTCCCAATCACATGAGCGTCAATGGGACGTGGCACAAGATACCAAACATTGCAACGAACAAACTGGAGCAATTCTTCTTGCATGGAGGCAATCCAATCTTCAATTAATAGAGCCTCCTTGACATTCTTTGGGAGAATTTTAGAGACATAGCACATGAATGCAATATTTGCCACCATATGTTTGTAGTCTCTTGCTACGTTTCTAGTTAATCTTCATCCGGAGACATCTCCAATAACATTTGTTAATAGATGATTCTTGGATACTCTTCTTGATGGACCTGGAGTGGTAGGGATTATCTCGCCTGCTGTGGAATTAGATGGAGCTTTAGCTTCGATGGGATCAGTAATGGTGTCTGGAGATCCAGTCTGTGCATTGGAGGAGGTTGGCACAGACTCTGGAACAAGTAGAAGCAATTGAGCCTCATCTTCTGCTTCTGCTTCTGTAGAATTAGTGAAGACCACATTTATAGACTCCATGAAAGTCTTGTTTGTCTTGACATAAACTCTGAATGCTCTACTATTACGAGCATATTCCATAAATATTGCTTCAAGACCTCGATCATCAAGCTTTTGCGTGTATTTCCTGTCATTCAGAACATAGCACACTGTTCCGAACACATGAAGGTGTTTGAGGTTGGGCTTCCTTCCCTTCCAGATTTCATAAGGAGTCTGATTTGTCTTTGGACGAAGATAGACTCGATTCACTATATAGCACGCTGTATTCATTGCCACAGCCCAAAACCTATCAGCCACATCATTTTCCTTGAGCATGGTTCTCATCATCTCTTGTAAAGTTCTATTCTTTCTCTCAACAACTCTATTTTGTTGAGGTGTTTTTGGAGCTGAAAACTCATGAGCGATTCCTTTTTCAGCACAGAAGCTGATGAATTCTTCACTTTGAAATTCTCCACCATGGTCACTTCTTATTCTTCTCAAGGGAAGATCCTTCTCTAACTCCACAAGAATGCACAAGTCCTTAAAGCTCTTGAAATCTTCTGATTTGTGTCGGAGAAATTCAACCCAAGTGAACCTTGAATAATCATCAACACACACAAGAACGAACTCCTTCTTTGCTATGCTTTGAGTTGGCATCGGTCCTACTAAATCCATATGCATCAATTCAAGAATGCTAGAGGTAGTGATACTTCGAACTTTCTTATGTCCTGCTTCGATTTGTTTCCCCACTTGACAAGGTCCACACACAACCTTATCATCAATCTCCAGCTTGGGAACCCCACGAACATCATCTGCATTCAGAAGTTTCTTCATACTCCTCAAACTTGCATGACTAAGTTTCTAATGCCAGTTCTCAGTCATTCCAGCACTAACTTGCAGACAAACATGAGCGGGTGTGACAAGATAGATCTTGTCATGAGATCTGCGACTAGTCATAAATTCAGCTTCATTCTTTACTACTTGACACGTACTTTCGTCGAATATGTCTTTGTATCCTTCATCGCATATTTGACCAATACTGAGAAGATTGGCCTTAAGTCCATCAACCAAATAAACATTCTGTAGAGGTGGCATTCCAGGTATGTTTAGTATTCCTTTCCCAATCACTGTAGCTTGATTACCATCTCTAAAGGTAATGTGATCATCGAAGATATCAACATTATTGGTTAGGAAATTAGGATTCCCTATCATGTGCTTGGAGCAAGCACTGTCCATGTACCACTTGTTATCCGCTCGTGCCCAAAGAGATGTTAGAGCAACATATGCATTGTAGTTATTTCTAGATTGAACCATCCTTCTTCTATCGCCGAGATAGTATCTGCAGTGTGGCCTTATGTGTCCAGGAAGATCGCAGTAATGACAAACTGGTCTGAATAGTTCCTCTTGTTGTGGTGGTTGTCCCCTCCTGAATTGATGATTCTGCTTTCGTGGAACACTCCTTGCCACATGTGTCTGCATTTGTGTCTGCTTCTGCGAATTCCTCTGAGGAATTCCTTTTTGCCTCCTATTGTTGGAAGAGTTTGACTTGGGGGTTGGATTTCCTTGAGGTTTCTCCTTTTGAGGAACAAACTTCACCTTCTTCTCCTTGTCTTCGATAGCCACCCACTGTTTTCCTTGGAAGCCCAGACTTGATTTGTTGGTCGATCTTTGTCCAGTTTCAATAATCTTGTCAAGCTTGTTAGTTGCATCACTATTCATCATCTTAACAAACTTATCCATCTGATCCATCTTGTGGAGAAGCATGTTGTTTTGATCGAGCAGAGACATATTCAAGACCTTTAGATTGTCTCTTTCTCTCGTTACTTCCTCAATCTGGACAATGAGGGTTAGATTGATTCTTCCAACTTCATCGCACTTAATGATCAGATATTCATATTTTTTGATCATTGACTCCTCATCCACGCTGTCTGCATCACTTTCGTCATTCGCTGGATTGTTCTTGCTAGTAGGCACAGACTCAGGGATAGGAGTGGACGGTTGTACTATAGAGATTGTAACGTGGGCAACCTTTTCTTCAGTTTCACTCTCACTATCATCAGTGTCCTTGTCACTGTGGGTAGCAATATATGACTTGCCTAGCCTCCGTATCATATTGATGCATTCACGCTTGAAGTGTCCATAACCATGACACTCATGGCATTGAGGTCTAAACTTTGGAGTGTACTCGTAGTCATCCTTTTCCAGTTGGTTGGACTCAACTTTAATTCCTTTCCTCTTGTCAAGCCCTCGTTTGGCGAACTTCTTAAATTCCTTCTTGAATGACTTTGTGACTAAGGCCATTGCTTCAGTAGCTGCTAGTTCTCCTTTTGGCACAGACGATGCCTCAGGATGCCAGTTGTGAGCTTGAAAGGCAACTCCCTTCCTTTCAGCACTTTCACTCTTCTTCCCCATCTCAAAGGTTCTTAAAGATCCAATGAGCTCATCTAGTTTCATGCTAGAGAGATCTCTTGCTTCTTCAATTGCAGCCACTTTGTACTCGAACCTATTGGGGAGAGATCTTAATACCTTTCTGATAAGATATTCATCATTGAATTTATTTCCAAGGGCCATGCTTTTATTAATGATTTTCAACATCTTTGCGTGAAAGTCACTGATTGATTCATGTTCTTCCATCCTCAGTAGCTCAAACTGAGTCGCTAGTTGTTGTAGACGTTGCCCTTTCACATGATCATTTCCTTCAAAGGAAGTCTCCAGAATATCCCATGCTTGCTTTGCTGAGGTGCATGTGGAAATAAGAGAGAATATTTCCACAGTAACAGACGCTTGAATGGCATTCAGAGCAACCTGATTCATCTCGGATTCTTTTCATTCAGGTTCCGACCAATCTTTCCTATCTTTGACTTTTCCAGCATTGGGTTCACCAGTGGCTATGGTGGGAGGTTTGAATTCTGACATTATCGTCTCCCATACCTCTTTATTGATGGCTTTGATGTGTGCCATCAAACGAATCTTCCAATATCCATAGTTGGATCCATCAAGAATTGGTGGTTTCAACATCAAATTGCCACCTGTGGAAGTCATTGTGTCTTATCACGAATGCAGCAACATGTTTAGATGTCTGTCCCAAGATCAACACTTGTAAGATCGGTGTACTGATCTGGTACCAATTGTTAGATCTAAATGAACACTTTATGCATATAAAGTTATTTGCGTCAACATACAGGTCGACACCTTATGCTACCCTTTCGCCCACCCTCTTCCTAACTTCACGTGAATTCGTGATTGACGATCTACAATCGGTCAACCTAAGCTCGAACCTCCAGTCCGACCTTTAACTCTCTTTAAGACTTAATTTATCAAAGATAAACTCACAATATTTTGTGCTCTCACAATATAATACTCTCAAGAAAGTATAAGCACTCAAACAATAAAACAAACAGCCAACCCTCACAATTGTTGATGTCGAATATATATAGGTTTGAAACCCTAGATCTCTTCACCATCATGTATATCTCTTTAGATCTTCTTTCCTTGTGAGGATAAGGCTTGAGGAACAAGTTCAATATTTGCTAGATAAGTATCTTGTCCGCATCTATCATAAACATGGAAAAGATCCTGCAAAATCTGCGCAGATATGGAAAGTCTCTGCCAGACTGTTCCAGGTTCCCTTAGCACAGATTGATGCACACATAATAGAGTTTGTTCTATGCAACGGCTTCGACACTTCAGCTGTACTTTTGGCTACATAAACTTTACCGACATCTTTGAGTAGCATCACCTCTTGAGCAGCAATGGCTCAAATCCAATACGACGGTCATCTCCAAGTCATAAACAGTTCCCGGGTTATGCTGCTTCAACAAATATAGATACGACGGGATTTTCTGATACGATGAGATGTGGTCGCCATACGTATTCTCTATGGCTATGTTTCTCATCCGGAGATCAAAACTGTATAGAATGTTAATACCAAACACTCTACGCATCTCTTCCATCATCTCCCTTAGCTTCAACGTAACCACCTTGCCGGTCAATCTCTTGGCAAAATAAAATGCAGCAACATCAGAAGATATCGACCGTGTAGCAGCACGATTCAAATCGTGGTGACAAGTGTGATCCAGGGATAACTTAGTAATTCTCCAAACGGTGCCACCCTCAACAGCACAAATCCTAAAGCTGCAATTCTTTCTGCCAGTCTTGCATAGGAACGTCGTACGATTTCCAGCCGAACGTTTCGATCTACATTCCAAAAAGTTCTCCAAATGATACATTTCAACAGTGATCCTCAAGTCTTTTTTGGACCTAAATAAGGCCCCCACTTCAAGTTTTCCACGCACTGGTGGTGGTTGCTCGACCCAACCTAATCTCCCCGCGCAGTCAGGATCGGAGAACAGAATGATCCAATTGCGCATTGCACACAGATGCTCAGTCTGGCGTTCAGACTGATAGTCTGATGTGAAGTTCCGATGAACCAAAATCCTATCCATTTGTGCCGGCTGTCGTATCCAAGCAAGAAAATCAATAGATAGCGAATCAAGCAATTCTTTATGACGATCATCTGCGTCGTTTTCGGACGAACTTGCCTCATCTTCTTCATTTTCGTCGTAGTCACCATCTTCATCCTCATCTTCCTCATCTTCTTCATATTGCTTATGTGAGTAGGGCATGCGGTTGTCAATGTCGTGGTGCTCAAATCCGGAGCTGTTACCACCAAAGTTAACCCCAGGGGCGGATGAGCCGCCGTAATCAACGTAAATCTCCGGATCGTCTTTCTGTTCAATTAACATACGCAGTAACTCGATATCACTCCGCAATAAAACTTTTACTTTATTTTTGTTGCTCATGTGTGTCAAGTACCACAACGTGTAGTCGGTCGGATTTATATTTCCCAATCCTTCTCCAATAAGTTCAACAAGGCTTGCACGGTTCACTGTGGCACTATCGATGAAGATAAAAAAGAATCCCCATCTATATAAGTCGATCGATCCCAACGACCGCTGTGATGTATCAAAATATATTGCCACGACATCTGAAAAATACAAAATAGCCAAGAAATTATAAAAAATTGGATCAAACATGCTTCTAATGCATCTACTGCCTACCCACGATGGATACACAGACGATCGTTGGTTGCCACGGTGGTAACCATCGTTGGTGTCCACCGTGGACACCTTTTTATGCAACCCACGGTGGCTACCCACGATGGGGCAACCAATGATGGGCCATCGTGGCCCATCGTTGGTTGCCCCATCGTGGGTAGCCACCGTGGGTTGCAAAAAATGGGCCCAGAACATGCAGAATTCTCATACACACGACAGTGGATATATTTTTACGGCTATTTTACTTCTAAAAACGTTTCTAAACATGCAAATATACTCTCTTATGACTAAATATCAACATATAATTCATGTACATGAAAATTTTCTACCATCGTGTGCAAAAATGAGTCCATCGTGGGTATAAAAACTCGTTGAAAAAATCATATTTTACGTAGTGAATATAATTGCATACTTTCTTTCTACCCCAGAAACACGAAAGCCTTCTGTTTGAGCTTTACCTCATTCTTTTTAACTATCGTGAGTTTTTTTTCTTAGAGACTCACTTCTCTCTTCTTCTCTATGTCGTGAGTTTCAATTTTGTGTGTTTGAGAATTTTGCACTACACAATTGTAGTAGTTGTTGTGCGATTAATGAGAGCAAACAACTTCTCTTCCAAAACATAAATGAGTTTTATTCAAAATTTAATGCCATCAAGGTTGGTTGGTGATATTATTTTGGTTTAGGGTTTATTAAAGGAAGAAGAAAGAGAAAGAGAAAGATAAAATCATCGAAAAGAAAAAAAAACAAGTCAACTTTTATTTAAGGGTATTTTAGTTTTTTTGATTCATTTTGGTATAGAAAACTTATAGTCTTATGAATTAGTGCAAAAAACTTGTCTGTTTTATAAAAAAGTATTTTAAAATACATTCTCACTAACGCACACATATGATTCAAAATATCAACTTAAAATTAAGAGGGAAAGCATCTTACTAATCATAGAGCTGTGCTTGGTTGTTAATGGTAGATTTATTTATTTTGAGAAGTAGTGATTGTCAATGATTAAACAAAAGCGAGGACATAAATGGGGCATTAGACGGGGAGAAATTGAAAGATTAGAGTAGTAAATTAGTAATTAGTAATTATATACATAAAACTGGTAGTGCTGGTGTATCTCAATACTTGCCTGTATCTCAATACTTGCCTGATGCACCTAATCTCACATTCAATCTTCTTTACCCCTCCCTTCCATCAACTGACATTCAATAATTTGATTTTGAGCAACTATATTCTAATGTCAATTATTGAAGGCAAGTTATTAATTTGACGGAAGAATAGTGTAAAGCTTTATAGCTTGTGATTTCAGGACTTGGTTAATTAAACTAGAATTTTGAAAATACAAACTACAAATTTAATCACCATCAATGATGTCGTCCCATCATTGTCTGACACTTACCGGCGGATAACTAAAATTCAACTGGAAATTTTAAAAGGAAAGCTAAAGAGCGTTGAGGATGTCATCAGCGCCGGAGACGGTGGGTGAATTCTCCTCCGGCCTCAATATTGGCAACTTTAACCTTAAGATCCTCGATAAAAAGGGCGAACCTGGCCGAGTCCCTTGTCGGTGAGGTCGGAGCTCAACGCCCAGAGCCTTGGCGAATGTTCCAGAACCATCCGCCAGAAACTTCACAAACTTGTTATTCCGGTAGGTTCCCTCTCAAGCCTTCATCACGAATGGATCATTCACTATACAGACAAAGTATATATACATATATAACAAATAATTAATTAATTAGTCAACATATACAAATAACTAATACTTCCTCCGTCGACGATTCAAAGTCTTACTTGCTCATAAAAATTTGTTCACAATTCAAAGTCCTACTCTGCCTTTTTGTACATTTACACCCTCTCTTCTTTCCTTTATTTACCACCCTTTGCCACTAAAGGGCCACCCTAGACAATAAACCTAACTTTAATTAAATCCCTAATTTTTTCACTAATTACCCGACCCATTAAACTATCCCCACCCATAGCCCAACCCAATTCCTCTCTTACCCAACCCATTTTTCCCCCAATTCGGTAACCCTAGCTCTCACTCTCTTTAACACAATTCTCTGCAACTCTCACACCACGATGGCACTCAACAACCATACCTCTCAATCTCACTTATTGCCTCTTTCTGATATTCCTAAACTCCAACTAATACTTGCAGCTGGGATGATTTATCGTGCCCAGAAGCAACCTGTTTATCCCCAATTCCCACCTATTCATGAGAGATCAATTTGGCGGAGATTATGCCAGAATCGGAGCTCACCAGTGTGGATTCTCAACCAGAGAATCTTCGCCTCGGTGAATCTGAGATGGTCGCTACTTTCTTTGATTCGATGGCGGCCACTGAGGAGTATGAGGAGATTTGTGACCTTGGATCTGAATCAATCGTGCCAAAAACACCGTTATTAATGATGGAAGCTGAATCGCAGATCCACCAGCGCTCTGATTTAGAAATGCACCACCTTTCTTCTAATTCGAAGATGCTCTCTTTCATACCAAATGTATATGAGAGTGAAGAAGCTAGAATCGAGTACCTGCAAATGCTAGGGATGTTTCCCTAGTGTCTGTCTTATCTCTCATCTAATCAGGTGATTACGTTCTTATTTTTCCTTGGAGGAAATGGGCTGGTGATGCCATTTGTAAATTTGGTGAATTATGTGATTTTTGTACTATTTTTTTGAGAAATTGGCATTTGACTGGGAAGATTTACATGATGATGAGTTCTATGATTTTTGCATATTTACATAATGGTGAATTATGTGATTTCTACAGATTTACAATGCAATTTTTGTGATTTCTGCATATCTCTGTTGATTAAATTTACATGATGATTATGCTGCCTTGATGCATGTGTTGTGATTGAACATGATATTGCACTCGGACAAATAATTGAACATGATACTACACTTGTAAATTAGCCCCCCTCTCCCTGTGATGACAATCGATGCCTATGATTTCTGATTTCATGAATATTGTCTGAGGGATGTCAAATAACAAGATGCCTTAATGCCTTGATACCTCTGTTGTGAATGAACATGATACTACACTTGATAAGCTATCTATGTTGCCTTTGAGTGGTGGGCTAGTGATGCCATTTGTGATTTTGTTTGAGGGTTATGATTGAACTATAATTGTCTTAATAATGCCACCACTGGGTGATCCTAGTTTGGAGGTTAATTTAGGATGATTTAAGTGTAAAATATAATAAGTTAATGATGCAAAAGGTACTGTTGAGACACTTTTCTTACTAAAACAGATACAAAAAAGAGTTTACATTCCAAACACCTCAAAAACATGAATCACAATGTTTGTCCCTGTAAACTTGAGCAGAAAAACAGACCATATGTGGCCTTAGTCATTGATTCCCACTTGTTGCAGCCCTTGAACTAGATCATCCACAATTTATAGAGTGCATTCTCTTCACTTTCTTGGTTGTTTAGGTATTCTAAGTTGTTCTTTACAAGCTCCTCTTCCAATTTAATGCATTCTGGTAGAAATCTCAACCTTTCCTGTTTTTCCTTATTCATGTGAGGAATCTTGTAGTTGTCTCCCTTAATCTTCATTATCTCTCTGTAGCATCATTGCAAAGTAAGGACATGATTTAGCTTCTCTGGTAGGTACCCTTCATATGCATCCTTCACATTTGTGTCACAACCCGACTCCTAGGGTATTGAAACGACTAGAATACAAGGGGCAGTGAGGTGAAACAATTGAACTTTAACTTATAAAACATGCTCGATAACTTAGGATTAATCTTGATTATCAAATCAAGCTCACAATAATGTGAATTATCAATCAAGAACTTTTCCAAGAAACGAATATTTGATAAGATTATGGATGTTGAATTCATCAAAGAATCAGGTTTGATTATTAATAAATGTTGCATTGAAAAGTGGGCTAAAATTTTTTAAACTTTTAATCATCAAGTGATGATGAAGCAGATTTGATGATTCGTTAGAAAATCCAAACTCATTTTGGATGGAATTCAGAAAGGATTTAAAGGCTTTGATTGTCACACCCGACTCCCGAGGTGTGACTAACGATGCTAACACTACTAACCATCCGTCAACTCAACTCAAATAAGGGATTCATGCTCGGGGAAAACAAGGGAATATTGACTGAAAGCAATAACAAATAAAAACATGCTTCCAAGTCACAACTAAAACATCAAACGAGCATGGATAATTTACATACCAAGTCCAAACGGAATAAGGATATCAAGTTCACAAGAAACAAGAATCAACAAAAATTATAAATTGTATCGAGCACATCGCTCTTAACCAACAGAATATCAAAGTATTGATTCAAAAACATATCAACAGACATCATTATCCTAACATTTCAGCGGAAACCTCGACTCGATCCCAACAACTACATGTATGACGACATGTAATTGCCAGTCAACTTTCGACTCAAAGAAAATACACCACATCACCAAGCTGCCCACGCCATCCACATCCCGCTAACCTGCACGTTTAGAAATACATGCAGGGCTGAGTACTTCGTACTCAGTGAACACATGCCAAAACATTTGAAAACTTGCTCTTAGAGCTATACAATTGAACTTGCCTTGCCGAAGCATCACAAGTATTTATGCAGTTAAAAACGTTTACTTGTGAATGCAAAAACATTTTCTTTTCTGAATAGACTGCACAGTCAAAACATAATATATACTCAACAAAGGCATGTATCATCTACCACATTAACTCTGTGCCGAGAAGTAGGTCTTCTTCTCAAACACTGTGACCGGCTAAACCGAAGTAAAGCTCACAGTCACCTCAAACCATTCAAATACCACACGTGGGTTCTTGTCTTTCACAGGGCATTCATATTTTAAGCAGATGATAAAGTATACCAAAACTCATATAAAAACGGCAAGTCAATTGAACTTCAAAACTCACATAATAATAATACTCAATAATAATAATAGCATTCATTAGAGATTTTGGTTTTTGAAAAGCCCACCTGACTTCCGAAGACTAGCTAGGCGGCTTACTTTTGACTGTCCTTGCTACTTGTCTGTCCCGCTCGGTCCTTCACAATTGGACATCGATAAAAGAATAAGACTCGACGTGAAAGACGTAAAGTAGATTTTGGCTTCGATTGAAGGACTTCTACTTGACTCGACTCTCTATTTTTATTTTTTCTAAATCAATATCCTTTCTCGACTTTCTCGTTCTCGACTCGTCGACTCTACTCGGTTACTAATTATTTCGTCTCGTATTCTCGTTATAAATCATTATTGTTAATCGGTAATCGGCAAAATCTTAGCATTTTTCATTAATTAATGAAATATCATTTATCTCCATTTCATTACTCGAATTCCTACTTGCATTCTCAACTCAACTAACGTCATATCAAATTAATCATGTCTTATGCACGCATTCTCAACAATTTGAACAAATCATTTCATCATAAACAAAGTACAAATATTTCACGTAAACATTTAGATTGAATCCATCATAACAACTTCAACATAATTCATATTCCAAACTCAATCATGAATTGACTCGACTTTGCTCAATTTTAGTTTTTAGAAAAGATGTTAACTTTGATAAAATAATTTCATGTCTTTTCAACAAAGCGAATAAAAGTTCAAGTAATAAGAATTTAAAACTCCAATAATCACTTAGTATTTCTCGACTCAATGTACGACATTATTTCAAAATACATTGTCTTTTCTCAACCACATACACATACTCGCATACGTATTCTTATCTTATTTTATTTAATATAATTATTTTCTTATTCTCAATTAAACTCTTACTTTATATAATCTCGACTTATTAAAAATAAACGAGCATTTAAACACTTATCAATTAATAAACTCGATTCTCAAATCAAAACATCTCTTATCAAATTTCCTTCTCGTTTTTCTATCATTTCTTATTTAATTTAATAATTAAACATTAGTACTCTTTTATCTCGATTTTAATACTTTGGAAAACAATTCTCGCTCGACTCTATACTCATAACTCTTCTTACTCGACTTATCTTTTCGCAAATTATTGTTTGCTAAACTCGACTTAACTCGTTTTCCTCATACTCTATTATTTCTTATTTTATTAAGAAATTCTTTTTAGATTATTTAATTCTAACTTTATTATTTATTATTATTTCTCGTTGTTTCTCGTTCAATCGAACGGCTTAACCTCGACTACTCGTCTCAAATTTTATACTCGATTTCCAATTCCATTTCTTTAACTCTAACTTGTCTTTTATTTTTCTATTATCATCTCTTTCAATTCTCTATTATTTATTTTACTCAATGTTCTCCTTCTAACTCTAATTATTTAATAAAGAACTATTTTCTTTATTTTTCTCAATTTAATGACTCATTATTAATTTAATAATTTTTCCCTTTAATTTCTATTTAATTTTATTTTCTCTATTTTTGAATTATTTTATTAATTAAATAATTAATTTTATTTTATTTTATAATTAATTTTAATGTTCTTTAAATCTTCAAAAATTACACCAAGAACACCTAGAACACCAAGAACACTCATTCAAAAACTAATATTTTCACCAAAAATACCTAAAACACACACTAGGTATTCAAGTTCATATTTTTCGATTTTTTTCAAATTTTGCACTCAAATTTTCATTTTCTTCATCTCAAAATTCCCATTAACATCTATAACTTCAAATTTCATACACATGTGCTCAAATCTTCATAACATCAAATTTATCAAAATCACTAAAAATCATCAAAATATTTTTCTTCCATAAACATGCATATATATTGATTTTTCTCATAATGTCAACACAAGGAATTTAAATCATCTACAACTCATAATCATATCATGCTTATAACATCATCAAATCATCAAGAAATAAATCAAATAAAATTTCTCCTCCTTGCCCCAAAACTCACGGCATTCATACATAATTTAGGGCAATTATTTTCTCAAATTTTTCATGCATAAATCCATGCAAATCATGCTCATAAACACATTTAAATCATTAAATCAACAAGAAATCACAAAAATCGATTTTTCCTCCTCTTTCTCTTATATCTCGGCTTTCATAGAATTTTTAGGGGTTCTATTTCTCTTTTCTCTTTTAATTCATAGATTAAATCCTAGGCTCGATTTCTCTAACGATTTCTTCACTCGATTCTCACTTCGAATCCTAGTTTGCCTAAGCATAAAATTAAAATATGCATCTTTCTTTCTTTTAAGGATTAGAGATTACATATACACAAGTAATCAAATGAATAACCTACTTTTTAAAAACTAAATCGAAGCTTCTCCTCTTGATCTTGGTGAAACCGAATTGAAGGGGTTTGAAGGCTCAATCTCTAGCCTTGGAATTCCATGGTGGATTTCATCTTGAATCCTAAAAAAAATGAAACAAGAATCAAACATCTCACTTAGGGCTAGAGTGCCGAAAATTTAAGGAAATAGAGAGATGTTTTTGCTTGGATTTAAACTCAAGATTTAGTGAATTTTTACCTCTTCAATTAGAGTTGGAAAGATTTGAGAGGATGATGATGATGATCTCTTGAACATGGAAGCTTAGAAGCTTGGAGATGGAAGCTTCAATGGAGTTTCTCCATCTATGTGTGTGTGTGTGTGCCTCTCGGCAATGAGAGGAAGAGAGGGAGAGAGAATATTTTTTTTTCTTCTTTCTTGGCTAAGGCACGAGAGAGAGATGGATGCATGAATGATGAAAATGAAATAAATGAGATGATTTATCTCTAGAATTGATTAAGAAAGGAATATCATCATGATATTCTCATGTAGGAGTTGAAAATAGGCTACACCTAGGGGGAGATTAGGGAGAGAGAGAGAGGGAGGTCGGTGGTGAGAGGAAGAGAGATGAGAGAGATTCCCATTTTATTACGGGTATAATTTTTTCCGGATGAAAAAGTTTTTCGGTAGAATATGTCCGTGTTATTTCATTTATACTGAAAACGGCTCTAAACTCTCCTTGTCTCGCTTCCGACATCGAAAACACCTCAACTCTATCTCATATCTCACGAAATAAATCAAGGATTACGAATATCAAATTTTTAGGTTAAAATTCCATGTAACGAAGAAAAACCTAAAAATTAATCGGCTAATTAATCCATTAAGATCTAAACTCTTAGAATTCTCTCAGGTGATCTCGGATAAGCTTCTAACATATCTCAGGGGTCTTAGAAATAAATCTAAATTCAAAAGACACTAATTAGGTCAAATTCTAAGTTCGTCGGTGAATAGTATTTTCTCGGTTCTCGTTACTATTCATTGAAAAGTAAAAATTCTCAAAATTCTTCAAAAGTCATACTCATGCTCAGACTCATATAAATAAACTCAATCAATGCATTACAGACTCGATTCGAATAATCGAAATGAGAAAATTCACGTCAAAGCACATAAGGGCAATTTGGTCATTTCAAGCAAATTCCTTTTCTTGAGAAAAATCTTATTATTCTGTAATACCCCGGAAATTCTTTACGTTCTTAAAAAAAATTAAAGTTATTAAAAATAAATGGCTTTGCACGCCTAAGTTTACGATTTTAAATTCTAAGACTAACGGTCGATTCCGTTTCTGAAAATAAATTACGGAAGTCAGCTAGACGACTACTATATTTAGGGTTTGCGCGTACAAAAGTTTTTAGTTCGTGAACTCAGAACGGAAAACCGTCTGATTTTTACATTCACGAAATCGCGTTACGAACTCGCCCGAGAAAGTTCATTTTTATGATTTCCCGGACAAAACTCGGACTGTGTCGTCCCTAGTTTTTATCAGAATTAATTTTATAAATTTCATTTTTTTTTTCAATTAAGTTTTATACGTTAGAATTTTTGGACGAATCGAATCGTGACGATTTTGCGCCAAGCTACGTTTTTCGTCGTCCGATTTCCGTAACGTCGTATCGCGTCGGAAAAGCACGTATTTTCCCTCCCTTTCCTCTCATAACCAATTTCTCTCCCATTTTAGCATGATAGTTTATTTCTTTCATATAGTATTACTTTATACCTACTACTATTCAAACACTATTCACTATTCCCTTTAACCTAAGTATATATAGCTATGTTGTATCATTTTTAATTCACATCTCCTCCCTCCCTCAACCTAATTTTTGGCTGCCCCTTCTCTCTCCCTCTCTCCCATCTTCTTCTTCCTCCATTGTTGAATCTCCAAGCTCTTGAAGAAGAAAATCACACAAGCCCTCATTCATCCATCAAACTTCATTATTTCCTTTAGTAAAGATCAAGGTATCCATCCCCTCTATGTTTCTATCCATCCAACATCCTCTTCTTTTTATTTTCTTTTTGATCGAAAATTTAGGGGTGAAGAACTAGATGTTTTGATCTTCGATTAGTTTAATTAATTGTGTTTGGATGTGAATTCTAGGATCAAAATTGAAGAAAAATCATGAACCTAACTCTATGCATACTACCGAAAATTTGGGGGTTTTTAGTGGGATGTTTGAATCTTTCAATTGATGTTAAAATCATGCTTAGGAAGTGTTTAATTAGTGATTAGAACCAAGAGAAATCGAAAGCCCTTTGTTTGATTGAAACCAATTTAGGGTTTAGGGTTTGAAATTGGGGGTTTTTGCTTTTTAATGTGTAATTGGACTTAAATTGATTAATTGATGTTATAATAGTATGATTAAGAGTTAAATGGTGTTGATTAATGAAGAAAATCACTCTCTTAAACCATGTATTAAAACCGAAATTAAGGATGAAATTAGGGGTTTTCATGTAGTTGATTTAGTCGTTGATTTGTTGACGAAATAATGTCTATAATGATAATAGTTGATGTTATGAATTTAATTGGAATTTTCTAAAAATATTAATGAAAGCATAGGAGACTAAAAACTCGATCTAAGTTGAAGATGGTTAATGATATGGAGTGATGAGATGAATAAAAATGATCTACGTTAGATGTTGATTGATGTCATAGATAATGAACGAATTCCAATAACTTTTGGAATTTCGTAAGAGACGAACGAGTGGACATAAGTAATAATCGAGAAGTCGAGTAAGGATTCTAACTTTATAATATTGTTTATGATGGACTAAGGTATAATTTTGTAGTTGACGTCATGAGCTTTCGAGCTATTATAGTATGAGTTAAAGTGATAGTCGAGAACTAGAACGAAAAATTGATAACTTGTTTTGGTTTAGTACTTGATAGTTGGAAGCCGACGTTTAGAACGTCGTGCTATTGGATGAGTTTTGAGAAAGAGTTCATCACGTACGGGAGTACGTGATGACTGCCTTAAGAGTAAAGTTTCATGAGAAATCGAATACGAGAACTTAGAACGAACCTAAGAAGTTTAACGTTGAAATCTATCGAGCAACTAGGGTTATTCGCGGCAGTTTTGCGACCCTTGCCGGAAACTGAAATATCTCCTAGCTCGTTTATCGGATTTGCGATCCGTAAATTGGAGCGTAAACTAGACATTCCAAACTTTCCAACGGTACAAGGCTCATCCCCTGTTTCCAGATCCCCTGTTCTGGGCAGTCCCCAGAGTTTCTGTATTGCGCAGTGAAATTTCAGTTTTCATTCTTCTAAGTTGTTTCGTTCGCAACTTAGTTTCTTTCGATCGTTTGAGCCGTAATAACTAGACGAATATCTTCCTACTGACCCTAGTGTCAAGAAAGGAGCCTTGAGTGCTAAACGAGACGAGACCTCACCTCGTATTAGTTAAAGTAAAGAATGTTAGTTAAGCGAGAAATCGTCCAAGTCGTATAATGATCTAAAAAACGTAATTTTCCTAAGTCGATTCTTTCCAACTTAGTTCCTTATGATCTTTCAAGTCGTATCGAGCTACCGACTACCCTCTCTACTAACCTAAGAGTAGAGTATGAGACCTTTCGAGTTCTAAACGAGATTTGTTCCAATCTCGTTCCCGATTAAACTAAAAAGAAACTAGTAGCGTGCAAATGCCTAAAGAAATGAAACGACTAAAACTTTTTCGATTGTTCAGTGTTCGATTATCTTTTGCGACCCGATTTTAAGTATTATTATTTTACGATGAAGGAGGAAGCCAGCACTAAGGAAAGGACGGAAGAACCGAAGAACGGAAACCTGTTTAGTTGTTCTGTATCTTCGAGGTGGGCTTTTATATATGAAATAAAACGAGCAATGCTCTAAAACCTTTCTTTATCGCTTTGATATCTGTGTTTTCAAGTGATAATCATGGCATAAACTGTTTAAATATTTTATGTGAGTTCTCTTGAACCTATCTGAGTTAACCTTCGAGTTTTCCAGATTTATTAGTTAACGATCGGCTCTGAGTTAGCTGCTAAGTGCTTTCCAAAGTTAGTGCACTTTGTAACCTGTGGTGTATGTGATATCCTGTTGAGGGGTACCAGCCACGGTGAATGAGTTTTGGTCAAGATTGAACGTAACATACCAGAAAAATGCTTGTACAAGCTACTTTATACAAATGAGTCAGAAAATGTTTAGTAGACACGGGTCTTTTTCAACAAAACCCCGATGTGCTACGATTATGAGATGCCTGATTATTTATACTTATGAATATGTTTTCGGCAACGTGCCCACTAAGTACTTTTGTACTTAGCCCTGCATATGTTTTCTAAATGTGCAGGTTGAAGCGATGGAAGCGGCGAAGGTTAAATAAAGTTGTCATAGGAAGACTTTAGTTAGTATGAATTACAATTCCGCTGCAAAACTCTAGTCTTTTTTTTTTTATGAACATATATGTAAATCACTGTAGACTAAGACCTGTCTTATAACTTAGTTTATCCATCGTGTACTTTCAGTCGAGTAATCCGTCGAGAATTACTCTTCCTTTATGTAAATAAAGCCTTGTTCATAGTATGTATGATATCTCTTATGTATGTATGTCTAGTCAGTCCCCTTCTTCCCCGCTTCTTTAATCCAATCCCAGTCGCACCCCGGCTTCTGCCGTCCCTCGGGATTTGGGGCTGTGACATATTCTAGGCATTTTATGAAATTTAGAACGCACTTAAAGACTTATAAAAATTCGGGGTATTACATTGATCGAGCACACAAGCTCTTAGGGTTTTGGGACCGAACATGCAAGGCACGACGATTATAGTAAGTAAATAAAGTTGCAACGGAATATAAACATCGACTCAGAAATCCCAAGGTTATATGTGTGAAGACACATAACCTCAAGCTTAAACTTCAATTTTGGATTTTATTTGACAACGAGTCGCCAAAGCACACCGCAACCTTCCTCATCCAACCGACCTGCACGTTTTAGAAATAACATGCAGGGCGTGAGTACTTCGTACTCACTAGACACATGCCAAAATAATTTGAATCTTTGCTCATTAGAGCTATATGATTGTACTTGCCTCTTTAGCTGCACCACAAGTGTTAGATAAATAATTATTTAAAAGATTTTACGACTTGTGGCAGCTTAAAACATTTTTCGTTGTTTTTCTGAAATCGGTTGCAACCATTTTTCTCGGGTACGAATCCATCTACACGTCTCGTCTGTTTGTGGTGTCGAGAAGTAGGCCTCCTCCTCAAGCACCGTGACCGGCCCAATCAAAGCAAAGCTCACAGTCTTTACATAATCGGCCCAACCGAAGCAACGCTCACAGTTACTTTACGACCGGCTAGACTGTGACAAGGATCACGGTCACCTAATCTAATACATGCATTGTCCTGCTTTGAACAGGTCTTAATCCCGTACGTCCACATGACTCATTCTCATCACATAATATCAAGTAGATGATTGCATACCAAAATATAAAAGCTCAGGCAAGTCAATCAATTTTAAATAAAGCGCACATATAAAAATAAATTGCGCATTCATCGTTGAGTTTCAGTTCATAAAGCCCACCTGGAATGTGGCTTAACTCAAATACTCTTTCTCTGCTCGCCGTCTTACTTTTTCCACTCCACTCGTGCCTTTGAAAAATAATATTATATAAGAGCGAGTCTTATATTTTTGGAAACAGCGAAGCTTAAACCGTTTAACGGATTTTTACTCGACTTGGGTTTTAACTTCTCGATTTGACTCCTCAAACATTCGATTCTTAATTTCTATCCAAGTACTATACCAACAGACTTCTTGGCATATATTTTCATCATTAATAAATATAATCGAACACTCAATTATTGAAATCTATTATTTCTTTAAACCCAAATATCTCATTTTTTTCTCAAATTAATTATTTTCAAACAAATACGAGATTTATTCTCGTTCACACATTTCACACTTCACTCACAACTGTATCATTTCACAGTCACATTAAATATTCTCAGACAAATATCGCAAATATATCATACTGCTCGTTTTCAACTTAAAATAATATTGCTCAGTTTTTATCAAACTTAACTTCGTTTTTTATAGAAAAATTCATGGAATTAAATTTTAAATTCCATTTTTCATTCCGACTTCTCAGACAAAAATCTCTCGAGTTAATTCTTGACACGTTTGTCGAGAAATATATTTACTTAGTCGGAAAATTATTATTTTCTCATATTTTACTCAAAATAATTTCTTTTGAACAATTTTTCGTTCGATGTTAATTTTTAACTTTATCAATGAGAAAAAAAATTCTTTTATTTTTCTCTTTTAACTCTCGTCATCCAATATAACTTATTTAATAAAACTCGTTTTCGCTCGATTCAAACTCCATTACTTCTCTTTTATTGTTTTTAGTTTAAACACTTCTTTATTTGCTCGTTTATACTTAAACTCCTCATAAATAAATTTTTAATTAGAAAATTGTCGATTTTTCATAACTTTCTCATACGAACTCCAAATTTAGCGATTCAAGTGGCTAATATCCTTGTTTTTCTCTCAACTTTACGTTTATAACATCGATTACATCTTTTACTCAATGAAATCTCATCCATTTTTCCTGGAAATTTTCAGCACTTGTTAACTTTCTTTATCCTTGCTTTTTCTCAATAATTTTAAGTTCTAATATACTCAAAATTACTCTAATTGATATCTTATAACATCATTTGATCCATATAAACTCAAAATCATAATTTTTCATTTTTATCTTCTTATACACTTCAAATTATTGAGAATCATCTAAATTCTTACTCGATTTTATTAATTCAAAGTTCTATTGAACTTATAAAAATTTCAATTGCTCGATTCCTTTATTAATCTCATCTTTTAATCTCAAATACTCATAAAGTTATATTTTGTACCTCATTTTCTTCGATTATTTTGAGGATTTCTTTATAGTACTTCATTTCTTGCATTATAATGCTTCTTTATACTCAAATAAATTCTAATTTC
Source organism: Schizonepeta tenuifolia (assembly GCA_029490685.1). NCBI lineage: Eukaryota > Viridiplantae > Streptophyta > Magnoliopsida > Lamiales > Lamiaceae > Schizonepeta > Schizonepeta tenuifolia. Next base: position 46,521,844 of record CM055955.1, on the reverse strand, counting down.
TTTTTCTCAATTCATTTTATCCCTTTTAAACTCAAAAATACTATAAGTCTTCTTCCAAGACTTAAAACCTTCGAATAAAATGGGAATTTCCCCCTTGATGTTCCAACTCTTAATTTTATTGGATATTTCTACTCCAAAATATTTTTTAATCTCTTTATTTTTCATCTAATTCATCAATTAAAGCTTAAAACTTAAAAAGCACAATTTCTTAAATTTATTTTTGGTTCGATATTTTCATAATTTGAGCATAAAATTTTATTTCTTTAATTCTTCTTAGATTTATATTCATTTCATCTCAAATCTTATTTTTATATCATCAATCCTTCCGAATAATCATAGGAATTAAAATTCCTAAATTTTTCTTCTTATATATATATATATATAGAAAAATATATATAAATATTTATATAACTCATTTCTTTCTTTTGGTGGTATTTTCTTCCATAAATATTGTTGAATTTTATTTTTAATCCACCAATTCATCAAATAAAACAATAAACCATATTTATTCACATATATACTCACACACGGTTTTAACATATATCTCAACAATAATTTCATGCTTCTATTTAAATCATATATTCATGTTTCTCATCTCTTGATTTAATGAAATTCATCCTCAAATTCATCATAGAACATATATATTCAAAAATAGATATTTACTATTCATCATCTTCTCCAAGTCATCTTTTCTTAACAACATGCTTATTTCTTCATTTTAATAACTTCATTATACTCATATATCATCATAGAACTCATATAAAGCATCAAACTCAAGAAATCAATCAAAACTCATATAAATCATTTTTAAGGCATAGCCTTCGATTTTCATGCTTTTTCATGCATAAATATTTATCTTCTTCAAGAATTCATCATAGCATGCTTAGAATCATTTTTTTAGAACACTTAGAGATCATCAAGTTCATAATAGAAATCAAAACTCAAATTCTCTATTTTCTCCTTGAATCATATGGCATACACATGCACTTATATAACTTGAATTTCTTCTCTCTTTTCCATGCATAGAAAACTCATTTAAACATGGAATCATGCTCAAAACTCAAAGATTAAATCATCTCTTGCATACTCAAAATTTTCGAAATAATCAAGAAAGAAAAACTTAGAGTTCTTGAACTTAAAAGCTAGAAAACTTACTACTTCTTCTTTAATCGATAACTTCTACTTCATCCTCGCAACTTTAGCCTCATTTCCCCTTACTTAACCAAGAAATTTCGCAGGTTTAAAGAGGATTTAGGATCAGCTGTAAAGGAGTGAAGAGAAGTGGAAAAACATGGAGTTCTTTACTTAGTTTGCAAGCTTGATGCTCTACCTTTGATTTCTAGCTTTCCTAGCTTCCTCCTTGATGATTAATGGAAGAAAAATGATAGCTCATAATGGAAAGGAGCTCACGGCAGCCATGGAAGATGGAGGAAGGAAGTTTTTACTTTTTCTTGTATTTTTCAAGTATTAGGGATCGTATCTTGAACCCTTGAATTTTCTAGCTCTATTTCTTTGATTTTGATCGAAAAATATGGAGGTTTGGAGAAGCTTGAGCTGCTGCAACCATGGAGGAAATATGAAGGAGAGAGAAAGATGATGGTGAGGATGGTGTGAAGATGATGATAACCGAATGAAGAGAGAGGAATGGAGAGATACATGCATTTAACGTGATTTATTGGAGAAAAAGACAAGAGAGTGTGCTACACTCTCTAAGTGAGAGTGGGGGAGATTTGAGGGAGAGAAAATGGATAAGATCAGCTGACTTGGGGTAAAGAAATCAGATTTTTATCTGTTAAAATCCCCGGTAGAAAAGATTTTATCCGATTAATATTTCCCTCTTTAACGTCAAACTTTATTCCCTCTTTCCGGCACTTTCTAGGCATAAGATTTCACTCTAACTCATTTCATTACTCATAAAATAATTTATGGATTCTAACGAGACCAAATTTCATGTAAAATTCTCAAAAACGAAGAAAGTCGGAAAATTGCTATTGTGTGAGCTCGTCACCGACTTAAAAGTAGCTCAAAACTCAATTTCTAAATCTCAGAATTTTCTCTAACTTGCGTCATTAGTCACGAAATAATTTTTAGATTCGGAAACACTCAAGTTTCAGGAAAAATTCCCGTTTAATCAAAAAGTCATAAAATGACTTGACGAGTTACCATGCACTTTAGTAGCGTTTTCAAAATAAATTATTCTCGACTCAAATGACCTCGAAAAATTCTCAAACTCGTATCATTGATCTCAAAATAAATTCTAGATTCCAATGAAACTAATTAACTTGAAATTGCGGTCCGTTGACCGAAGGTTGACTTCTCCGGTCAAAGTTACTATTCATCCAAAAGTCAACTGTCTCGGAATTACCCGAAATTCGAACTGATACTAAATCTGATATTCTTTAACTCATGTAACTCATCTCATCTTTGTTTCGAGTTTCTGAAATGAGAAAATTACTATTTTACCCTTTAGGGACATTTTGGTAATTTCACGAGAAAATTTCTTCTCGAAAATTTTTATCTCATAGAATCCCACATAATCACATCTAATAACACTTTAAAAACACTTAAGCACACATAATCATATTTAGAATGATTAATTAGGGTTATAAATATACGGGGTATTACAATTTGTCAGTAGCTCTTCAACATTTTTTGTTGGTGTCTAAAGAACCCCATATCATTTTACATTGGTGTCTGGAGAATTCGCAGGTTGGAAAACTAGATGGATATTAAATCCATCAGCTCTTGCAACTACTAGAAAATCTGGATCATCAGGTTTAATGTGTGGTTTGACATTATTATGTTGGATAGATATGTCTTTGCTTAAAAACTCTGGCCACTTAGCTTTAAATATTGGTACTGATGATCTCGGTAATGAGTAACTGGTGTATGGGGTGGGATACACCAGTAGGGATTTTTAAAACACTTAAAAATCAAGTTAATAATTCTTCAAGAACTTAACAGTTCAATTAACTCGACAACTATAAAGGACAGTTGGATGATTCACACAGTTGGGTGCACAACTGACTTCTTTGACTGAGGGTCAGATGTATGACACCAACAGGTGTTTTAATTAGAGTTAATGCTATGCGGAATTTGGTGGTTTAAACTTATTACATAAACTGAAAACCTTTGCAAGGGAAGGTCAAGTTCCCTAAAACCGTTTTAGTGCAAATTTAATGTTTGTATGCAAGTCAATTGGTTAGGTAACTGAAATATAAAATACTGAAAATAAAGAGACACAATATTTTAATGTGATTCGGAGATCAAACTCCTACATCCACGACTTTCTTTTAGGGGAAGCAATCCACTAGATAAGCTTAGACGTGCTTACCAAATGTTCCACTTGGTTTACGGGTACCAAGCAACCTAACCAGTTCGATTACGGGTTCAAATCAAACCTTACAACACTTTTATGGATAAGTGCGCAGCCTACAGTTCTTTTCCGGACAAGAACAACACCTACAACTCTTTTGCGGTTAAGAGCAACGCATGGGTCTTAGATTACGGGTTCTAAGGAACTTAATTTCTTTGATTAGGTTCAAAGAAAGACCTGGGGGTTTAGGGGTTTTCAACTATGAAGCCTGCTACACTGTGAACAATGGAGGCTTCTCCCTAAGGTTAGAAGACTCAATCTGCAAGAGAGAGTCTACTTACTAACTATGCAAGAACCTATCACAAATTTAGACTCGATCAAAGAATGGGCTTTTTGAGAGGTTAGATGAGAAGAACAGGAGGAGGACTTGACACTACTTCTACTGTTTGTTCAGCTCGGTGGGTTCTTGCACGAGAGAGAATCTGCTTCTAGATCTGCTTGATAGCTCTTTTGTGTGTGTGTGCTCGCTCTCTCTCTCTCTCTCTCTCTCTCTCTCTCTCTCTCTCTCTCTTCTCGTAGATGTGGAAACCTCTATTTATAGAGAGGAAGGTAAACTAGCCATTGGAAGTAGCCGTTTGACCTCTGCCAAAAGTATGGCACTCCACCTGCTTTTCTACAACATTTCCTAAAATAGTAACTTCAACCCTTGCTTTATGCAAGTCCTCTTGGTCGGTCCATTTATAGAAAGTTTCCAGTCTGTCTTCACGCTTCTGAGTAGATTTGAATTTCAAACTCTAACTGCACTTCTTTCTCCGTTTTCAAGGTCTTATCTTCTTAACTTTCGACATGCATGAATTGCACGGATACTCAACTGCGGAGTCAACTTGTGCAGAGTTGAATTGGGCCAAAGCTTCTTTCTGGATTGAGCTAGACATCTTCGCCTTCTCAGTGTAACTGAGATCTTCTACTTAAAACCTGTAAAAATAAAATCCCTACACTCAAACAGTGAGCTCTATCTAAGTTTAGACTGATGGCTTCGTCTACTCGGTTAGGGTCAATTAGGTTTTGGGATAAATCAAAATTTTTACTAATTTTCCCAACAGGTACCATCTACATGAATTAAGGATGCAAAGCCAAATGTTGAATCTGAAAATGATTTTGATAGCAAAAATTAATATGAAAATGAATCTTAAAATTTAGAAACACTTACCTGGTTGAGTAGGCAGTCTTTGGTGATTGATTTTGTGATTGCTGCAATTGGTTTCACTTCCATGGTTCCTTTTGCTCTGTTTTTTGAATTCCTTTGAGCTAGTTCCTCTGTGATGAATAGAAAGATTCCAAACTTTCCATCAAATAGAACATTATTCTTTGCATCTATTATTGGTCTGGAAACTACACAATTGAACATGATTTTGGAAATGTATCTCTTTGATTTGCATGTCATATGTGGTTCAACCTCACCTGAGAAAAGGTAGTATTTGCCCTTGAGTTTTGATAAGTAAACCACTTCTCATCTATGTATATTGTCATATCCCGATTCCCATAAGCCGAGACGCAACAAAGGGGAATAAAGAGGCGGGAAAGAAAGGGGCTTACTTAACTTACATAAAAATTTAACATACCAATTTATACAATAAAGTGAGACGACAACCGTGCTACACTCATAAAAATAAAATATGGAGTAAACCCGTGTCTAGCATAACAAAAGGAGTCGAGCATCCACTTCATCAAATGGTGCTATCATGAGGGAGTGGGAATTCGAGCGTCCAAGAGAAGCTAATCACAAGGCACTCTCCATAAAAATAATAAATAACACAAGAGAGACAAATTCAGAGTTGCACATTTAAATAACATAGCGGAAGCACACAATAGCTACAATAACAATCCGTTCCTCAGTCTCGTGTCCCATCGCCTCCCTCCCAACCTGAAAATATTTTGAAAATATTTTAGGCTGAGTACTAGTGTATTCAATATTGGAAATATTTTGGAAACATAGCAGATTATCCATTTTACATGGTATGCCTAAGAGGGTTTTAAAATAGAAAACCACCCCTGACCATACAAAATATACTTGAGATGCATGATGTGACGTTCGATCTTTATACTCAGACTAGGCACCATAGATATGGTTACCATAGTCCATTTGACTTGTACCCAGGACAGAGTCCGTGAAGTAACACAGTCAACATTAACATAGGTCAGGAGCCTTAGCTCAAGACCGCTAGCTACAATATAGATGGAGATCAACCCATTGCATTGCAACGTGGTGCGCATAATACTCAGCTAATACCTATGTACTCACTAAGTATCTCGATCGATTAATATAGAGTATATCACATAGAACGCAAATAAAAACATTTTATGAATAATTGAATTTTCATACTATTTTAGAGTTCATTAACTCAAGCATAATTTTCGAAAAGATTACCACCTAATATTGAAAAGATGTCAGTAATTGTAGAATTACTCTTAACAAGCACATAATTTTCTAGAATCTTTTACGAATCTTCTACTCGGACGGAACTCAATTCTTTAATTTTTATAGAAATAGCTTTCTTATTATTATTTTTTATTTTTGAGATATAGAATGAAAGGACAGAAATAGTCGAGTATTTATAGGCAAAAATTAATAGGTATATAGCTTTGCAGATTCATTAACGTAGCATTAATTTATTGCTTTGAGTAGTCATTCTTTATAGATAAAGGTTGTGATGGTAAAGATAAATGCGAAACGAATGACAGCACACATATGCACATGTATATCTAGTAAGAAATTCAATTTATCTTTACGAATATGTATATGTACTACTACTTACTCATTCATAATATAATAATATATATTAACAACAAACTATTCATCAGCTCATTAATTTATATTCCCTCCGTCTCATTGAATACGGTCTGTTTTCTATTTTGGGACGTCTCACTATACTTAGCCTGTTTCCTTTAAAGGAAATAATTAGTGTATATTTAGCATTATAAAGAATTTGCATTCACACTACATGGTTCATCATCCCATCTAAACTCTACCAACCTACTCCCACTACAGATCATCCACCATCCAATCTATAACTTTATTAGTATTATAAAAATATTGCATTTACACTACACTAAACACTCTTTCTACCTAATACCCTTTTTTCTTAATCTCCGTGTCCATATAAATTAGGTCGTATTCGACGGGATGGAGGGAGTAATATCTTTACCTAATTCATTAGGTAATTTACGTATATACGTGCATTTGTATATTAACAGTATATACTACTATATGTTAATAACTTAATTAATAATTTAATATTACATAATAAATATCAATTTACATATACAAATCACATTATATCTACACTAATTGCATTTTAGAAATATCATGTATTAATTATATATTTTAGACACATGTATATATGTACATCGTGTCTACCGTCATGAAATCCTACATATAATATAACTACTCATTATAATTTATAAATATCTAGTTATCAATAATATCATAGGAGAGTTTTAAAACATCTAAATTTACTTAAGGAAAAACAAAGAAAATTCAGGATTATACATATATGGTATTGTACATGGTTTGGAATTTGATGAAACCAGCCTCATTTTGTGCACTAAGTTGACTAAGACTCCAACTTAATCTGCAAAGCTTATTTTGAGGGGTTAAAAAAGGTTTAATGGCACCGGTATGTGTTCTAAGCTTCTTTTCTTTCACCCACACATGAATTAAAGACTTACTAACACCAATGTTACCTGCCATCACCCTCAATGTTGTTGTTTGTAGCACAGTAAGATTCATCACCTTCTTCTCACCAATTTGCCATTTATTCTTGTGTTTCTAACATGTCTTCATTGATTTTAAATGTACAGTGACTCCAAAAGCTTGCTGAGCTATTACTGCCTTCCAAATCCTCCATATTTTCCTCAAATCCACATGGAAGGTCTCTGCAGCTTCTGTTGGGAAAATTAGTAAAGGTTTTGATTTATTCTAAAACCCAACTGACCACAACTGATTAGATGAACCATCAGTCTGAACATAGCTAGAGCTCACTGTTTGAGCATAGGGATTTTCTCTTTACAGGGTCGAACAAAAGAAGTCAACCAGACTGAGAAGGCAGATGATCAATTAGAACTCGACTAACTCCAGAATTGAACCATGCAGTTCATGCATGTCGAGCAGTTATGTCGAAGTCAGACGTCCCAAAGTCAAGAAGAGAAGACTTGGAAGATGGTAAACAAGGAAGAGTTCAAATTCAAATTCAAATTCAAATTCAAATCTACTCGGAAGTACAAGACAACCTGTAATTTTCCATAAATTGACCGACCACAGATACTTGCATAAAAGCAAGTGTTGCAGTTACCATTTCGGAAAAGATTGCAGAGGAGTAGGTGGAGTGCCATACTTTTTGGCAGAGGTCAAACGACTCTTTCCAACAACTAGTTTACCTCCCTCTCTATAAATAGAGGTCTCCCCATTGCGAGGGGAGAGAGAGAGAGAGAGAGAGAGAGAGAGCACACACACGCAAAAGAGCTATCAAGCAGATCCAGAAGAAGATTCTTCCTCGCGCAAGAACCCACCGAGCTGAAGAAACAGTAGAAGTAGAGTGTCAAGTCCTTCTCCTGTTCTTCTCATCTAGCCTCTAAAAAAGCCCATTCTTTGATCGAGTCTAGAAGTCCTCCTTCTTTGCTTCTTTCTAGTTCTCAAAGCCCTGGTCTTTGATCGAGTATAGAAGTCTTACATCTTGCTTCCACTAAGCAGACTCTCTGAAAAGATCGAGTGTCTAAGCCTTAAAAGAAGCCTCTACTTTTCAAGTGTTGAAGGCTTCATAGGTTGAAAAACACCAACCCCACATTCTAGGTTTTTCTTTGAACCCGTAATCAAAAAGTCTTAGTCCCTTAGAACCCGTAATCTAAGATAGGTTGTATACTTGCTCGTAAAAGTATTGTAAGGTTTTGTTCGACTCTGTAATCGAACTGGTTAGGTTGTTTGGTGCTCGTAAATCAAGATCAACGTTTGATAAGCACGCGTAAGCTTATCTAGTGGATTACTTTCCCGAAAAGAAAGTCATGGACGTAGGAGGTCAATCTCCAAATCCGTAAAAGTATTGTGTCTTTACTTTCAGTATTTTATATTTAGTTTCCTAACCAACTGACCAAGCATACAAAACTGTTTTTCTGTATATTGCACTAAGTGTTTGGGAACTTGACCTTCCAGTAAAAGATTTCAATTTAAATAACGAGTCAAAAATAACTACCAACTTTCGCATTGCAAAACTCTTTAAAACCTCAGTTAGGATCACACAATTGACCATCAGTCAAAGAAATCAACTATGTACCTAACTATGCGACAGCTCAGCCTGACTTACTCAGTTGTTGAGCGACTAAACTGAGCAGTTCTTTTAGAAAAAAATGTTTATAAGTTAAAATCGCTACTGTGCGTTCCCAATACATCAGTTACTCGTTATTAGGATCATCAAGTGGTATTTGAGGAGTTGTTCAAAAGATTGTTGACTCTGTTTCACTAGGTGTGAGACGAGATTTTTCAGTGATCAACTGAATAGATCTTTGAAAATCTCTTTAGTGCATTCTGCTTGTTTCTCTCATTTATTGTGCAAGAATCATGAACCCGATGTTGTTTGGAAGCTATCGAAGTTCACCATGGACGACTACTCCACGTGGAAATTCAGATTAAAGATGGCTTTGAGTGCATGACATCACCAAATGTGGGATACCATCACAAACGGTCCCATCCGACTGACTCAATCAGTCACAGTTCCCTCCACTGTTCCAAGAGATGGAACAATGACTACGAAGATTGAGCTGAATGATCCTGAAGGATTCACAAAAGAAGAGAGAGATATAACTCAGCTCGATGACATCGCGAAGAGTGTCATCTCATCTACAGTAGGCAAGGCCTACCTGCCGAAGATCATCTCTTGCGAGATAGCTAAGGAGATGTGGGATGCCTTAGCATCACTCTGTGAAGGCTCCGACGAAATTAAGGAAAATAAGTTCACTCTGGCTTGCCAGAAGTATGAAAACTTTACTCAGTGGACAGACGAGACCATCGACAAGATGGAGCTGAGGTTCACAGAGATAATCATGGACATAGAGAGTATGAGGAAGAGAAAATACTCTCAGCGTGAGATGAACTTGAAAGTTCTCTCCGCTCTAGGCAAAGACTGGGCAGTCCACCGGGTGTTTCATCAAAACCAGACTAACCTTAATTCAATCAAGACGGAGAATGTAATACCCCGATCTTTTCAAGTCTTTAAGTTCATCTTGATCAAATTAATATGCCTTGAATTATCCATTGATGTGATTTTGTGATAAAAAATTTCGAGAAAAGAAATTTTCTCCTGAAATTACCAAAATGCCATTGAGTGCCTTTATGTGATTTTACTTGTTTCGGTTATCCGAATTAAAGATGTGATGAGTTATTTGAGCATGATTATATGAGTTGAATTTCGAGTATGAATTTCAGAAAATTTTGAGAAGTTTCATTTTTTGGTGAATAGTAACTTTTCTCGAATTTTCAATATTTGTTAACTTTTTCAGAATTTAGTCTAATTAAAGTCTTTTGAGTATAAAAGCTCCTTTAAAACCTTTGAAATATTTTTGGAAGTCATTTGAGATCATTTGAGAAAAGATTTGAGTTTATTTTCAATAACCCTAATATGAATAGTGAATTCTGATATTTTCTTCGTTGCTCGAAACTTTATTCTGAAAACTGGAAATCTTGCATTCTTGATTTATTTGGTGAGGTATGAGACGAATTAGAGAGCTTTTGGATGTCGAGAAAGTGTCGTGGTGAGTTTTGAATCGTTTGAGAGTCAATTGTTAAAGTGGGGATGTTTTGCACCAGATAACTTTTTCTTTCCAACAATTTTTATCTTTCGGAAACTTAATTCCCTCAATAAATCTCCCCCACTCTCATCTCCCACCGACCTCTCTCACTCTCTCTCCGTCTCTCTCATGCTCTCTTCTCTCTCCTCTCTCTCTCCCCTTCGTCGAACACACACACACACTTCACCATTGTTGGCCATTGAAGAAACTTGAGGAAACTAGAGTTGCGAGGAAAATTGAGCCCTTGATCATCTAATTCCTGAAGCCAAGTAAGAATCAACGATCCTTGTATTCTTGTGCCTGTATTAAGCTAAGAAAAATCTCTCTTTCTCCCTCTTTTGATTCGACCGATTTGGGTCAAGTAAGGGAAATCAAGTTGTTTGATCTTCTTATTAATCTTTAAGCTCTAGTGTGATTCCCATGCATGAAATTGAGAAGAAAAATCTTTGATCATCTTTCTTTGAAGAGTGCCAAAAATTTTGGTTAGAATTAGAGGTTTTCATGTTCGAATCTTGACCTTGATGTTGATGGTGAATTTTATCTCTATAAATTAATCTAAGGTGTTGTGAATGATCTATTTTGGAATGTGAATTCATATATTTTTTATCATGAGATTTTAGAAGCTTTAGAGTATAAAACTAAGGGTTTTGAGTTTTGATGTTCTTGATGATGAATTGAGGTTGAATTTGATGAATTGGAGTAAACTGATTAATGTTAGGATGATCAAAATGTGAAGAGCATGAGTTGCCCTCATAATCTCAAAAATTTTGAAGCATGCATGCATATGGAATTGATGATTTTTGTGATTTATGATCTTGGTTGATAAATCGATAATGTTTTTGCATGATTTGAGTATTTGGAAGCATGTTTAAATGATCAAATAGAAAGCATGAATTTGTCTCTTAAATTTTTGAAAAATTTCTAAGTGTATATGTATGTTAAATTCATGATTTGAGCCTTGATTGTTAAATTGATGATTTAATTGTGAAATTGAGTATAAAATGAGCTAGTATGCAAGATGAATCAAAGAAATAAGTTGTTATGCTCAAAAACTCAAAATTTTCGAACCATTTGTGCTTAAGAGATTGTGATTTTTTATTATCTTGAGTCCTAATTGATGAATTGATAATAGAGTATGTCAATTGAAATTATTTAATGCATAATGAAGCTTTGAATCGTTGAAATCGAACTCTTGAGCAAAAAGCCCTAAAAATTTCGAAGAAATTGTGCCTTAGAGTTAGGATTTTTGATGTTTGAGGTTATTTGTTGAAATTGATTGAAGAATCGATCAATTGAAATTTTTCTAAGTATAATAGTATCTCGAATTTTCGAATTCGGGTAAGTTTTAAGAATAACTCAAAAATTTCGAAACTTAGCAATTTGATTTGGGAATTTTTGATTTTGACCTTGTATGATCTAATTGATGTTATATCTATGAAATTAGATTTATTTCAAGCATGATAGGACTTGAAATTTTTTAAAAAGAGCATGTATGAGTATATATGCAAAAATTTCGAAACTTATGTGAAGTTTGAGCATGAAATGTTGAGTTCTTAATGTTATTTGATGCACGTGATGATTCTATGTTGAAATTAGAGTGAAAATAAGCATGTTAGCCATTTGAATTTCGTATGAGAAAGTTATGAAAAATCGAAGATTTTGTTAATTTAAAATCGAATTTCATGTTTTCAAGTAAAGTTAGACAAGTTAATGAGTTGTTTGAGCCTAATATCGAGCATGTTAGAACTTGAATTGAGAGAAAAGTTCCCTTATGCATGAAAAAATGAAAAATTCAAAAGTTTTAAGGAAATAAGGTTAGGGTTTTTTCTGTTTCGATTGTCGAAAGTCAAAATTTATCGAGTGATTGTTCAATGAAAATTTTCTGAGTACGTGCACGTTTTTCGAGAAAAATAACGTATACTTTATTCCGAGAATTTTTTTTTACTAAGGTCTCGGATTTCGAATCCGATTTCGTATTTGAATTCTTTGAATTATTTTATGAGAAATGAAACTGTTTCCATTCAAAATTGATAACTTTCGTTTTTCAAATTATTAGTCGAGCAGTTTCGAGTCAGCATGAGTATGTAATTGAGTCCTGATTGATTTCTGAGTTTGAATTTGTGTTAGTATGATTTAATGTGATTTTCTAGAACTTTACTAGAATATTTTGAAAAGTTTGGCAAATTTTTCTTTTTTCGACTATTTATTTAAGTCAGTCGTTTACCTATCTGTGACTGTCTAATTGTGGTGTGATTGAGTAATTGTGACTAATTTGTGTGAAAAGTAATCGAGAATTAATCTCGTATTTTTCTGATGTCATTTGACGTGTTGAATCGAGAATTGTGAAATCTATGTTATGAATAGTGATTTCTCGATTTCTGAAATTTGTTTAAGTTTTAATTTGTCTGATGTTATCGAGTTAAATAGTCGAGTTCGAAAAAGTCTGTTGGTTTAGTACTTGATTAGAGTTGGAAGTCAAATCCCTTTTTCGTTCGAGTTTAGTCGAGCCGAGAAAGTTAGAGAATCCGAGTCAAGTAGAAATCCAAAAATCGAGCCTTAGGATTCATTTCGTTTTTCGAAGAAGGTAGACTCGTCCTTATAAGATTTTATTCTTGAAGGAACAAGGGAAGCCGTGAAGTAGGAGCAAGCGAGAGTCGGATGTTGAGCCCCGTTTACCCAGTTTCCAGGTGGGCTTTTTAACTCAAAGATATCAATGAATGTGATTATTATTATCATATTATATGAGCTTTTCAAATTAATTTACTTTCCAGTATTTGAGAATTTTATGTATGTTGCCGTCTATTTGAGGAAGACGAATCTGGTCCTGTGTGAGACGGGATTTTCTGTGTATACGTGTTAGTGATCGTGTGCTTTCCTTTGGGTGAGCCGGTTACAGTGTTTGAGAAGGAGGCCTACTTCTTGACATACTTGCTTGATTGTAGAACTGGTACATACTTGTTATATAGTATTACTTTCTGCAAACAAATTTATCTAAGTAAAATGATTTTCTTGCATGCACAAGTAACATGTTAAATTATTCTAACGCTTGTGATGCAGTGGCAAGACAAGTTCAATTATATAGCTCTATTGAGCAAGCTTTCAATTATTTTTGGCACGTGTTCAATGAGTACGAAGTACTCAGCCTTGCGTGTTATTTCTAAAACATGCAGGTTAGCGAGGATGGGATTGGTGCGATGTACTTCGTGCTGTTTTTGTTGGTTTAAGTCGAGTCTTCTGTTTAAGCTTGTAGTTATGTGTCTTCATGCATGTAACTGTGGGACCTGAGTTGAGTTATTCTACTGCAATACTGATATGTTATCCATATTCAAAACTTAATCTATGATGTTGGTACGATGAGCTGTTATGCTCGATACATTACCCTTTATGCTTTATGATTTATACTTGACAATCGACAACTTATAAGTTTATTCTTCAGTTTGTTTACTTTAGGTTGAAAACATGTTTTATTTGTTATCGCTTTCACTTGATATTCCTTTGTACCCGAGCATGTTCCCTTGTGAGTCAAGATTATTCATTTGTTCTATCTTCACTGTCCAATAGATTTTAGTCGTTCCTACACACTAGAATTCGGGCTGTGACAGAGAAGCTATTCTCCATGCTGAAGGCTAAAGAATACGACATCCAGAGACTGAAGCAAGCAAAGCTTCAAAAGTCAGATCCATTAGAGCAAAGCTCAGCGACCAAGTCTGTGGCGCTTCGAGCTTACTCTGGTCGAGGAAAGTTTGCCAGACGCTCACAGTCCGCTGACTCGTCAGCTAGAGATCGACCGAGCCGATCTGAACAATAAAAGAAGGTCGAAGAAATGACCAAGCAGCTTAAAGAAATGAATTCCAAGTTGGACAAGTCTAGGAGGATGAACAAGAGCAGATGGAACTCGACTGAGACATCCTCAAAGGCTCAAGGCGATGGATGCTTTAAGTGCGGGAAACCAGGACATTTCAAGGTTGACTGTCCTGACCACTCCAAGAATGATCGAGATACCCTCCGAGAAAAGGCCAAGGAGAAGTCAAAGGCCATGGTCATAGAGGAAGAAGTCGATGACACCGACGTGTACACCGACTCTAAAGGAGAGTAAGTTGACTCTCCATCAACAACTGTCTCATGGAACTACCAGAGGAGTCTGACGGAGCGCTGTCGTCACACACTTCGCACAAATAATATTTATAACACCTCTTGCCCAACAAGGTAGTAGTCAGCGGCAAGCGGGATCGTACCCAAGGGACTCAGCGTAATTTGCTCTTCTGATGTTGTTCAACAAAAGGGTTTTGGTCACGAACCTGAACTCAACAAGTAAAACTATCAAATAACAAAAGGGGTTTAGATTGGGTTTCGAATCCATGATCATAATTACTCTTCACTCGTTCATTGGTGCAAGGATATTAAATTAACTGATTTTATCACTTGGTTTAAGGAAAAGATTAGTTTATACCCTAAGGTCACGAAGTCACGATATAAACTCACTTAACCTATGTCCAATCGATTTTACAGATCTTGACCAGAAGGCAAGATCTCCTTTCTCGATCAACAACATCACGAAGACACTTCAGTGACGTTCCTGCCCAAGAAGCATTAAGAATAAATAGACCCAAGACAGCCAAGAGGTATGTCAATACCGACTGCTCTCCAACACCTTTTACCTTTTTAGGCACGAAAGACACTCTCGTGTTACTCCCAATTCCGTCAGTCACTTTACCTCAACATCTAGGTGGTGATCAATCACTTGTCAATTTCGACTTAGTCTAATATTAATCCTAAGTGTTTCGGGAACAAAATTAATTAACGAACTCAAACCAATTCGACCTCACGAGTTTAGAACGAGTAAAGTATGATCACTTCATCTACATTCAATCTAAACTTAAGAATTAGCTAGACATAAATATAATTAAGAACGCAAAATAAATAAAGGAAAACATACTTCAATATAAACTAAAAACGGGTTGCTGCCCAAAAACGCAGTCAGCAACTAAAGGGTCTTGGCTTCACGCCAACAGCTAAAGCTAAAGTGCAGAAAATATAAACAAACGTAATAAACTGTAAATTACCCGTAGGACTTGTTCTTCCTTACTTTCACTCAAACTAAGATGCAAAACTAATCTAAAACTACTGAATCAAAGAGCTCTCTTACATGATAGAGTCGGTCATATATATATAGGCGATGAGATTCTAGGGTTTAGGGAAGTTTCCTTGTTGAATAAGGATTCTTCCCATGCATATCATAACCTCCGCCTCTCTCTCTTTCCTTCGCATGCACGATCATTCTTTCCTTGCGTGGTAGATTTATTCCATGATTTGGCTCGGCTAGGATAAGGAAGGAAACATCCGATCCTTATCCTCTTCCTTGAAGGAAAAGAAATCTGCTGCTGCTCGACTCTCATCTTGCCCTCTATCGTTTGCATCCTGCTTTGCTTCTGGTGTTGACCACGATCCTGGCTCCTCCGAGTACTCTATCTGTTGGCCTTTAAGGATATGGGGAGGTACTCCCTGACTTGTAGAAAGGATGTTTCGATGTTGCCCAGCTACAAGCTTCCAGCCCTATGCCCATTTGCATCGTATCGCCATCTCAGCATCTCAACAACAGATTTTCCATCGGATTTTACCCAACATCCACTTGTTCTTCCCCTGCACACTATCTCTCGACTTGCGTGTCCTCCCAGACACATAATGACTCGATAAAGACTAAAAACACAAGAAAGACATAAGAAAAGATGGACACAAATATGGGTTCATCAGAGTCTACTGGCGAGGTAAATTCTACTGGCGAGCCAATGTGTAGAAGAACTAGACGAGGATATAAATCTATCATTGGATGAGATAGAACAACTGAGCAAAATGTGTGATGCTCAAGTTAATCAGTGCAAAGCCCTCCAAGCTTAATTTGACGTGATGAGAAACGAACTGATCATCAAGGAGCAAGAGATAAAAAGACTCATGGAGATAAATAGGATGCTCCATGAAGAAGTTGCTCAATCTACAAACAGCCAAGTTATCAATCTGACCAACATGGCAAGGACACAGATTGACTACATCTCTCAGTTGCAAATGGAGCTTAAATACGCAAATGAGAAGATAATGTCCCTTCATGCCTCGAGCGCAACTCTAGAGAGCATGATAAACAATCAGAGACCTCTCGACTTCATAGAAGGTCTTGGTTACAACCCGGAGACGGACATTGGATCGCATGCAGGACAGTTCGTCAAAGCCAGTAAACCCACGACTGAGACATTTCAAGTCCAACCAGACTTAGTCGAGGTCACAGTTCAAGAGCCTCCAGTCATCCCTGAGACTGTTGAGACTCCTTTGAATGACAAGGGAAAGAAGGTTCAAGGAGATGGACCTAAGAAGGATGAAGTTGATACCTCAAAGGATGTTGAGAAGTCAACAAGAAAGTCCAGACCCCGAGGTCGCAGAGCAAGGAAAAATGCACAACAAGGACCTTCGCAGCCATGGCAACATCAGCCCAGGCGCATGCCCAACAACAGAGTTCAACATCAGTCATAAAGACATCCGAACTGGGAAAACCGTAACTTTTATCATGAGACATACCCAGTTCAACACCAATACCAGCAGGCATATCAAGGAAATGGAAACTTTAGTGATCAGTATCATGGTCCGGGTTATCCACAGTACGGATATGCACCAGGAGCTAGACAGTTTGGGTCCCCTCCTAGACAGTTCTCACATAGAAGAAATCGACCAAGTCAGCCAAGTCGAAACCAAGCTCCTTAAAGAAAAGGGTATCCACTGAAGTATTGGAATGCTCGTGCTCCCAAGCCTACTCAGTCAGCAGTCAATATGAATATAAAATGGAAAGTGATTCGAATTGATCACACAGTTCGAGTCTACAAGGAAAACCAATAACTAATCAGCTAGAACCCAACTGAGTTTGGGTACCTAAAGTTCGTCTTGCATTTTGCAGGAACATGATGAACTGAGAAAGAAAAGGGCTACAAAATCAGTGTGAATCATGGACAGTGGATGCCCCAAGCATATGACGCATCATATGAATCTACTCAAGGACTTTTAGTTTTGAGATTGTTCGATTGTTACCTTTAGTGAAAACTCCCATGGCAAAACCAAAGGGTTTGTTACATTCGAAACTGAGTCTATGACTATTAAAAATATTTCCTTGGTCGATGGTTTGAAGCATAATTTGCTCTCCATAGGCCAATTCTATGATAATGGTTTTTCTGTGAAGTTTGATGCACAGGGATGCAGGGTGAAAGATGTTAAGAACAAACAAATTCTTCTATATGGTAAATGATCTTCATCAAGTAGTGTATACTACACAGACTGGTCAAGCAGTCCTCCAGATACCTGCCTATTGTCCAAGAGTAGCTCAGAAACAAGCTGGCTGTGGCACAGAAGGCTCAACCACCTCAACGTCAAAATCATGAACAAATTTGCTCGCCAACAGCACGCAGATGGAATACCAGACTTGAAGTTCAGTTCGACGCATCTCTGCAGTGCATGTCAACTAGAGAAGTTGGCTAGAGCATCGTTCTGTCTCAAACTAACACCTTCTACGAATCGCGTTCTGCAATTGATCAACATGGATCTTTTTAGTCCAGTCACCCCCAAGAGCATGAGTTGAAACGATTACACTCTTGTAGTTACTGATGACTACTCGAGGTATATATGGGTGATTTTCATGGTGCATAAAAACGAGACGAGAGAAGAGTTACCAAAACTGATGGACAGACTAGCGAATCAACAAGGTAAATCCATTGTATCCATCAGATCTGATCGCGGAACTGAGTTCCTCAATGAGACCATCATTGAGTACTGCGGGAAGAATGACATAACTCATCAGACCTCAGTTGCAAGAACTCCACAGTAGAACGGAGTAGTTGAGAGGAGAAATCGAACGTTAAAGGATGCTGCAAACATCCATGCTGACAAGCTCAGCCTTGACAAAAAGATTTTGGGCTGAGGAAGTTAACACAGTGTGCTACACACAGAACCGCTCTTTCTTGACGAAGAGACAAGGGAAAACTCCATATGAACTGTGGAGATACAAGAAGCCTAATCTATCTCATCTTTATGTTTTTTGTTCTAAGTGTTATATTCACAACAATGGGAGAGCTCAGTTGAAAACTTTCGAGCCTAAAGTTGTCAAAAGCATATTCTTAGGATATGCTGCAAAAATTAAGGCTTATAGAGTTTTCAACAACAGCTCTAAAGTTGTGGAAATAACAACTCATGTTACTTTTGATGAGTCTACTTTTGAGTGCAAGGAACAGACTAAAATACAGGCAACTGAAGGAAGTTTGACCACTCAGTGTAACAGCCTAATCTAATTAAGGAGTTAAAATAATATTTAAAAAGAATATTAACAGCGGAAATAGGGATATTTTTTTTTCCTCTTTTCCAAATAATTAATAGGATAAATACTTAAGTCTAAAGAAGAAGACATTTTATTAAATAAAATACGAGCTACCGAATTTTGCATTTCAATCCAATTAATAAAGGAAAAATAACACGAATATAAGAGCATATGCTAAAACTCTCAAAGTCTTATTAATATAAGAAATTTCAATTTATTTAGACTTGGTCATTCGACACAACCACGCTTCCGACTTCAAGTACCTGAAAAATTTAGTTTGGGGATAAGTATACGCGAATATACTTTGTGTGGGCAATTATACCAAAAATTTGTCTAATTTAACAAAATAGATGCACAAAGTGAATATTAAAGTCAAACGCAACATAAGTAAGAGCAAAGTTAATGGACAACTCAACAAGTCCGCTCAATACTTAAAGTTCACGTAATAGGCATCAATAAATAGAGCAAAATAATTGGACAACTCAACACATCCTGCTCATCAAATGATATCAAATGTATTGCACGCAAGTGAGAGCAAGTCAATTGACAACTTAACACGGTTCGCTCAACACTTAAAGTCAAATAATCACATAGCAAGTCACATAATATTAAAAGGCACAAAATCAAATTAACAGTATAAAATTTAAGTAAGATCCCACACCTTAATTCAATCGATAGATAAGTCGAGCAACTCAAAAGGAATATTAAAGTCTTAATCACGCCACACGTAAATGTTTATAAATTTAAAGACTATAAATATACGATCAAATTTTAAATGCACAAATGATCAGAGACTGCATGATGTGAAAAATGAGTTCTTGTTTAAATTAATATGCATGCTTAGTTTGTGTATATGTATATGTATTCTGCTGTTTCCTATCTATGATTATTTGTAGATAAATAATTTAAAAAAAAAAAAAGAAAATAATCCATTTCCTATGTATACAGTATATGGTACATACATCTGTTATTGATAGGTGCATACATGATTACTAAAATTTATCGAGACCACATATTATACTGATGTATTCAATTATATTCACGTGACATTCTAATGATTACATCCAAAATCTTAAACATAAACCCTATAAATAAAGTGGGATTAAAATTATTATAACCCGTAAACCCTAATGTAATCATCTTTGTTTTTATCTAAATGTCCAGCTTGGCTTTGCTAAACATGCACGTAGATTTTTTTATTGTGAAAAATTAAATAATTCGCGTATATAAGTAACTAGGTACAATCCGTCGAAAATCGACGGGAAATTATATTAATAAAAATTAGAAAAATTATTAGATAGTACTAATATGTGATAAATTTAGAAAAATATTATTTATTTATTATTTTATTGTTAAATCATTCGATTATCCAATCTACTAAACTCGTTTAGAATTTATATATCATACATCTCAAATTCAATTAAAAAGTAATTTTATCACATGTTTACGTCTCAAATCCATATAGTTATGTTTGTTAAAAATTCTAAACTAATATATTCTCATTCCTTTCAATAATTTTCAAAGTTTTATTCTTCTACAAAACCGATGTGGGCAAAAATATATTTGTCTCTCAAAAAGATTGTCTCATGTCAATTTTGTATGAAAATTGAGATGAATCATTTTCATTGCAAATATTCCTTGTCCCACATTTATTTAGGAAAGGAAAATATTTTTGAAGATTACCTATAAGATGAAAGTGACCATAAGTACCCTACATTATGAGTTAAGTTGAACCACCGATTCGCAATCATCTCGTCTACCCCGACGGTTCCGACTCGAAATTGGCCCATTGCCTACTAATTTTATAGTATATAAATAAACATCTTCCAAATATATTCACAAAAAAATTAATGATGACATTTATTTTCTTTTTTACCTGTATTTAATATATATTTATATAAATAACTATCTTCCAAAAATATTCACAAAATATTTAATAAATAAAAATTCATATTATAAATTGTAGTATTATATAAATAGTCATCTTCCAAATATATTCACAGAAAAATAAATGATGACATTTGTTTTGTTTTTTACCAGCTTTGAGAAGAATTTTTTTAACTAAGAATAGAACTTCAAAAATTGTTTCACTATGCACTTGGTAGTTTTTCCTTTTTACAAAACTTTATGTGGAGTGATTGTGATATATAAAATTATTTAGTCAATGATATAAGATAAAAGTTGACCATAAATATCCTTAATTTTATGAGTTCAAAATTATATATATATATATATATATATATATATATACACATATAAAGTTGTCCCGCCAGTACTGAATTGGAGATTTAGTATAATTCTTGGTCGGAATTACCTCGTTGAAAAATCGTTAGTAATTTTTTTGCAAATTTTCCTACTTATTCGATATTTTCCAACGGAGACGATCAATAAAACAATTTGAGACGGTATGTTTAAGATTATTCAAACTTGTTTAAAATTTATATATACTCGTACTTTTTTCAAACTAGATTAAAAAATTAGTCATGTGTGTTCTTTTCTAAAAAAAAATCCGTATATCAATGCCTGCCGATTCAGAATTGACCCGTCTACTGCCACGATTCCGCGTCGGAACCGGACCGTTGACCACGACTCTGATTTATAATTGCATAATTTATAAAACTCGTTTAGAATTTATGTAGACCCAAAATTTACTATAAAAAAAATTGATTGTACTATTTATTCTCGTCCTTAACTTTATAGTAATATTCGCTAATTACAATTATAAATTATGCAAAGTTCGAAACCTAACTACAAATAACGTAAAAATTAATTCGTGGATGATGATTGTAGATATACACGAAAATAATCCATAAAAAAAGAAAAAAAATTCGAGTTGAGATAATCGTTGGTTGGGAATTGGCCCGTCTACCGCCACGATTCCGGGTCGGAATCGGCCTGTTGACCACGGTTTTGATTTATAAGTGCGTAATTTATAAAACTCATTTAGACTTTACATAGACCCAAAACTTAAAAAAACTTGAGTGTACTATTCGTTCTCATTTTAACTACATAGTAATATTTACTAATTACGATTATAAATTATGCAAAGTTGGAAACCCAACTACAAAGAACGTAAAGATCAATTCATAAATAATGATTCTAGATTTAAAAAAATACATGAAAAAAATGAATAATTTAAAATAAATAAGAATAAAGAATGAAAATGTGTCACGTAGGATCCCGAGATAAGCTCATTAGTTGAGCATTGGCTCGTCTACCTAATTAATAGACAAATTAGAAATTAATTATTTTTTTATCGAATTAAATAAAAATTATTAGACTATTTCAAAATTTAATTTGGCCAACCAATAAATTATCCAAATTATTTTGGAACATTTATGTGGCCACTAATAAATTAGTTTCCTACTAAATATAATTATTTATTCGGCGAACTAATAAATTAGTCAAATTAAATTAAAATAAATTATAAAAATATAGTAGTTATTTATTCGGCCAACTAATAAATAAATTGGCCAAATAAACCGGTGGAACAAAAGATGAGAAAATACACTTTGATTTTAGGTATTTATAGATTTTTCAATAGGTGAAATTTCATTGCATAACGGATGTCAGACACAAGATTTTAGTAGATATTTAAATCTATTTTTACATTCAAAAATTTGATAATTTAGATAAATAGGAATGAAGGATTAAGAGGGGTTGCCACTTAAGATTTTTTCAAAGTAAAAATTATTTTTCTTTAAATAATAATAATAATAATAATAATAATAATAATAATAATAATAATAATAATAATAATAATAATAATAATAATAATAGATTAGGGTGCAATCGTATAAAAAGGGTCTATAGTTTGGGTGTTAGAAGTCCTAATTTAATTTGAGTTAGAGGGTGTTTGGCTAAGCTTTTAAGCTCTTTAAAACAGCTTAAAAGTTGTTCATTACTAAGAATTTAGGAGCTTAGAAGTTCTTTTTAGGAGCTTTTAAGCTCAGCCAAACACCATCTTAATCTTTCTATTCTTGATTCCCGCTCTCTCGGTCTTTCCCTCTCTGTCTCGATCAAAAAAATCCAGAAGTATTGCCGCGCGCTGCAATCAGGTTTTTATTTCTCCTTCTATCTTATGTTTTAATTAATGCAAAAAATACAATAAATTTCGAAGAAGTGGTCTACGTTTTGAACTGTAAACCCCAAATTTGGCTTCCTTGGAGTCTACGCAGGTTTGTTAAGTTAGGGTATGATTAAATTACAAAATTGATTTTTGTTTTTTGTTTTTGCTATTTTTTTTTTCCTTCCAGTCAGTTTTCCATCTTAGAGACAGGCTTGTAAATTAGGGTTTTGTTTTTTGTGTCGTCGTCTCTGTTATTGATTGATTGTTACGATTTCTTTTATTTTTTATTTTTCTAATTCCAATGTATCAATGGCTCTTGGTCTCTGTAATTGATTGATTATGATTTTGTTTTTATTTATTCCAGTGTATATATATCAATATGGTTGAGATGATGGCGTCCTGTTATCGTCCTGACGAATGGATGGGAGTTAAGAAGAGGCCCCAAATAATGTCAGTTGATGATGGAAAAAGCAGAAAACGAGTCGAGGAGATCTCAGCGAAGACAAAAGTCGTGCAGGTTCAACACAAGGAGTTGTGTCTGTTGAGAGGGCTATGCGAGCAGCGATGCTCAAAACCCGATTCTCTGATACCACTTGAAAGCTACATTTGTACTCCAGGTAATTAATTACTCCTAGTCCTATATAATTAATCATCATTCTACTCTATTCTAGCATGTATATGCAGTTTTGTTATTGGATCGGTTAGCTTATGATGAATTTTGTGTCTTCCACTTCTCCTCCCTCTCTCTCTCTCTCTCTAGGGTGGTAACAAGTCTGATGTTTCAAGCTGGACACAACAAAGACCACCACTGCTGGTGGAGAAACAACTCCACACAAGGCAGGCCAGGAGTGAAGCGCAAATCAAAGCTGCTGAAGCAGCATCACAGAGGAAGGAACAATACGACTTAAAGAAATGTCATGAGAGAGAAAGAAAAGCTGCAAGTATAACTATTTCGAACAATATGAAGATGAACAGAGGGACAAATTCTGAAGGCTACACATGATCAGCTACAAGGTTATATAATTTTCTCACCTTCTATTTCCTTGAGATTCTTCTGGTTCATCATTGTCATTGATTATCTGACCCGACCCACTTGGCTGGCTTGCATGCAGAGAAACGGAGGACTGAAGCACAAAACAAAGCTGCTGAAGCAGCAGAATCACCAAGGAAGGACAAGATACGCCGTGATAGAGAAAGAAAAGCTGCAAGGATGGCATTACAAAAGGTACATTCATTCATTCTTAAACTGATACATACATCAGTCAGCCAAATGATTTGTTTGTGGTTTCTCTTTGATTTGTGTTAAAACTCATGCGTCTGGTGCCGTATTGCAGATGGAGAAAACTGTCGACGTAGATAAGAGTGCGGCAAGTATCTTGAAAGACTTGGAGATCCTATTCGGTCAACCTGTTCAAACAGGGTATCCAAATGCTAAGGCACTGGAGTAACTTGGCCTGTACATGAAGGATAGGTATCTGGAAGCAGATGAAGATGTAGAAGAGGGAGAAATTCTGTCCTAGCCTCTCATCTACTTAACTCTTATTAACACTAACGGAAGAATGGAAAGAGGTCTCGTCGAAGTGTAAATTAATTGATCGGTGCTTCTTTCCTTTCCTTTCAAATGTAGATGTAAATTACAAACCAAAATCTGTCAAATATATATGTCATCAAATGATATATATCATTGGAATCCTTAGAAACTGTATCAGGTTGTATAAATTTAATTATTCAATAAAAAGATGAAAATTTTCTACTCACTTGTTACTTGTTCTTGGGAAATCTGCTTCTCTTGATTGAGACAATTAATCTGGTCCGTGCTTAGTTGATATTGCTTACTTTGAGAATAGCTCTTTGTGTGAATGCTATCATAACATGAACAAACAAAGTCAAACCCAACAACAGCGCCTACATAGTAGCACAGAACTTTTTCTCCCCACCAAAAATCTGAAAGGGAGTAAACACATTTTTAGATGAATCAATATTCTTTCAAAAAAAAGGGACCATTCAATATAAGAGTTGCCAACTACAAAAATCCCAGCAAAATAATATCCAAGTCTCCAAAAAGCACACATTCTGTATAGTAGCAAACTGAATCTGGAAAGGAGGTGGCCTCATCCACATCTCTTCTCCAACAGCTTGTTCCCGTCAGAACACGTTAATTAGTGAGTCTAATTTTGATAGAGCAGCAAACTAATCACAATCAACCAGTGATAACAATGATTTTGATGATCCGGTAATAAACCAAGACACCGAGATAAATAACATGGAACACATATCAGATCACAAATTTACTAGAAATATCTCTTATGGCGAAACAAAAACAAGTAGTTATACATCTTTAGTTTCAATAACCTAAGTTTTCACTACCAAAGATCATGCTTCCGCTGCCAGTTCAACAGGAACAGATATCAGAGTTGGCACAAAATGGACCATAAAACTAGAAGACCAATCCTATACTCAGATATAATACTTCATAATTCTTAATCCAGGTCTCCATTGCATGTAACTTCAATAAACGTACTTCAACAACATAGCGCCAAAACAAAGATTTTAACAATAAAAGTGCTCTGGAAGTGTACCTTTTAAGTCAAAGTCATAGAATCTTATTGCGAATCAATTTAATATCCTTAGGAGGCCAAAACTGCAGAGAGAAGGTAAGCAATGGAAAAATTTCAAATCTTCCATGATTGAAGCACACACATTTGATAAAAAGATCATAGATGACTTTGATCCAATTAAAATGTGAATAGTTATCAAAGCTTTTCATGAAACCAACTACAAAGTTAAGCAATACAATAAGGTGCCTCCATCAACCGGAGCAAAAGAAGTCGAATTGCTCACCACAAACAAAATTCTGCTTTGTACATGTGCGTAAGGAACTGCACCAAACTGCCTCGAATCCCTACTGTCAAGCATGTTATCACCTTCGACCCAAACATGCCCCTTTGGTACCTAAAAAGTCAAATTTTCATTTTCTAGAATCTTTTGCTCTTTGATATTGTTCAGTTTAATTAAATATTTACAAAAAAATAGAAATATTAACTTGTTGAGAAGCTTAAACAACTCAATAGACAATGCAAGAAAATAAAAGGCAATCCACAAACATCAAGCATTGCACAATAAGTTCTAATTCCCCAAAACCCTACTTACCTTCATTTTATTCACCCAGAATCAACAAACACATTAAACTCGAATTCCAGGTACAATTTAAAAATCTTAATCATAACAAAATTCTGCAAAGGATTTTTAACGGTCAAAAGAGGGGAAAAAGATAAAGGAAGAGAGTTTGGATAGTTACCACAACGGTCTTCTTTTCGTCAGGGCTCTTAGGATCCGGCACATATGAAACGACGTCACCTCCGACGGCCTTGATTCTCTTAGTGACGACCTTGGTCGGGTGTTCGGGGCTCCGAATGACCACGACATCGCCCGACCCGACTTTACCGAGTCGGGGTGATATCCTTTCAGTAATAGCGATGCTGCCGTCGTTGATGGCGGGAAGCATGCTGGGACCAGGAAGCTGCAAATTAATGCAACATAGATGAAGAAATCGATTTGGCAATGGCAACTCGTACGCAAGGGTACAAGAACGAGGAAGAGGCTTACATAAACGGCGTGGCCTACGTATGTCCAGGTGACATGGATGAAGCAGAGGGCTTTGGCTAACCCTGCGGTTTTCTGCAGTGCTTCCTTCACTATTGGCACCATTATTTCTCGCACTGTCCCCATTCCCCCTCCTCTTTTTCTTTCTCGCTCTTTCAGTTGTTCGTTTTTAATTTGGTGCGGAAACCTTTTATGAGCCGAAATGCCCATTCATTTGAGCGAGTATTTTTTCCTCCTTACCCTCCCCACCCAGACTAAGAAATTCTATTTTCACTCTCCCTTCCTACTTAAAATAACGTACTGCTTACCTTTTTTTCACTGTACTTAAAATAATGCACTATTTCACTTTATAAACTTCTATACCCTTTCAATCTCACTTCTTTACACTATTTATCATTACTTTATCAATTACTACTTAATCCAATCAAACCTACTTAATCCACTAATAACACTAATTACCCACCATTTATTTTAATCATCTAATCAAAATTAATTAACAAAATTTACCCTAATCTAGCTGTATTAATAAAATTAATTAACAAAATCCTGTATTAAACTAACCTAACAAAATTAATTACAATAATGTGGACCAAATTAACAAAACCCAACCCAATTAACAAATCCTAATTAAACTAACCTAATTTAACTACCCAACCCAATTAAAAATAAAACCCAAACCCTAACCCAATCTGCAGCCCAATTTCATCCCCAAATATAATGCAAATCTCCCCCTCCCCCGAAAACCCTATTCGGCGCATTCTCATCCCTGTTCTTCACACATCTAGGGTTTTCTCCTCTCTCTATCTCCACTCTCATCTCTGTACTTCGTCACTGTAATCTTATCTCTGTGTTCCCTATAATGGCGCCGATCTATATATCTCATCCCATCTCTGAGAGCCTGGTGGCGAAACCTCTTTAGCCGCCGCTCAATGAAGAGTCCGCTCCATCGGCGCCGATCTATGACGCCGCTCAAACGCAATCTCCTTCGCGGCCGTTCTTTCATGAGTCTGAGACTCAGTCTCCTTGTCCGCCGGTCTTTCACTTTCACGAATCTGAGAATCTGTCGCCGAAGATCTATGACGATTCTCAGAGAAGATCTCCTTCGCCGCCGTTCTTTGACGAGTCTGAGTGTCAATCTCCTTCTCAGCCGCTCTATGACGAGTTTCATAGTCAAACTCCGTCGCCGCCGCTCTTGGCCGACGGAACTCTGCCAGATTCCCCGCCGGCGTCGCTCAGACGCTCATCGCCGCCGCTCTTTGATGGAACCGTGGTGCCGGAGTCTGAATTCCCTTTGCTCAATGATGAGTATTCTCCAAATCCTCTAGAGGGCTTGGTGGCTGACCGTGAGAGCTCGGTGCCGGCGATGCAGTGGGAGGATGAAGCTGACATTCATCTGACCAACGAGGAGTGGGTGCAGAAATACATTGCTAAGGGTTTGCTAGAGTATAAAAGCTCCAGAAAATAAGGTGATTGCATTCTATTTGTGTTTTTTTCATTTTTATGAATCCCCTCGATTTGTGATACTGCATTTCTCAAACTTATATTGAATGAGTGGGGGAAGGCTGGTGATGCCTTGTGTGTGCAATTTATGATTGTGAAACTGATATTGAGCTGATACTGCAATTCTGATATTTATGTGTGCAATTCTGATATTAAGCTGATACTGCAATTCTGATATTTATGTGTACAATTCAGATTCTATACTTGATATGAACAAATTCTATACTTGATGAGTGCAGCCTTTCATGCATGAGAATTGAACAAATTCTATACTTGATGTGTGCATCCATTCTTTTATGCTGATATGAACAGATTCTATACTTGATCCCTGCATCATTTCAATGCCACCACTAGGACAGATAACCTGTTCTAGTTTTGGAGGCATAGATAGGCATGCATTTCAGTCAATGATGCAAAAAGTCATGCATTTAAAATAAGCTGAGACTACATTCATGATCAAAAGTCAGTTTACATTCCAAACACAACAACTACAAGCAAAATGTTTGTCCCTGTAAACAATATCCCAAAAATTAGAATCTGTTCAATTCAAATGCAGATCTTCTAATCTTTTATCTGCATTTGTTCCACTCCCTCAACTATGTCTTCATTCTTGTATATTAATCCTCCATCAATCCCATGCATCTTCAAATATTCCCAACCTTTTATTACAAGTTGTTCATCCATTGTGATGCATTCTGGCAGCAAGCCTTGCCTCATCAATCTCTCTTTGCCCGTATGTGGGATCTTATAGTTGTTGCTGCCCCTGCATTTTATGATTTCCTCATGGCAGCCCTATAAAGTTAGGAATACATTGTTTAATTTCCATGTTAGAATCTCATCAAAAGCTTCCTTGACATTTCTGATCATGTCATCCACTGTCTTTGCCTGTTTCTCATCCTTGAGTGTCTATATGGCTCTAAAAAAGCCAAGATCATTGATGTTAGTATCTGGTGAATTTGGTGGTTGGCAAACAAGCTGTATGTTGAATCCATCAGATGATGCAGCTGCTCTGAAATCTGGATCATTGTTATCTATGTGTGGTCTTGCATTTTCTTGCTGTATAATTATATTTTTGCTGATGCCTTCAGGCCATTTTGCTTTAATGATTGGTATTATCTGCAGCAGTTAAGGTTGTAACATTGATGGTCCCGATACGAGTTACTGGTGTATGGGGGGGGGGGGGGGGAATACACCAGTTAGGATTTTTCAACTTTCGAAAAACTTAACACTTGAAATCAACTTCAACTGAGCAAAAGGACTCAGTTGGGATATCTCAGCTAAGTAAGCAACCTCAGCTGGAAGAGTGGTGCTGTGCGGAATGTGGTGGAAAAAGAACTCGTAAAATCAAACTCACGCTTTTATGCACGGTTGGTCAGAACCAAAACTGTTGATGTGAAAGTATGCACATTGTATGCGGTTAGTTTGTCAGTTGAGATATGCAAATAATGACTGAACACAAATAAACACGACACACAAGATTTACGTGGTTCGGAGAGAACTCCTACGTCCACGGGGAGATGTGAGTCCACACACCTCAGTCCAAGTTCTTCTGGACAGAACCACTCAGCTTACGCGGGCTGAGCAACCGTTAAGGATAAGTTTGCGGGTACTTATCGACCTTACAGTTAAGATTACGGGTTCTTAACAACCTATGCTAAGTTTGCGGGCACTTAACAGCCTATCTACTCAGTTGCAGGAAGAGTAGGGTCCTAACTAACACTTTTTAGGGTGTGAGAGTGGGTGGGTTTTTCCAACTACAGCTCGATCACAAATGAGAGCTGGATCTAAGGTTTGAACGAATAAACACTCAACCTAAGATCAAAAACAATTTCGATCTCTAGGAACCCTCAGCTACTAATGTTCTCTCAAATTGGAACTCTCAGCTACTGATGCTCTTAGATGATGATTTTGCAGATTTGTTTTTTGCTTTGATTTCTCTCGAGAAAGCTCTTGAATTTTCGTCGTGTGTCTCTATGTTCTACCTCTCAAATGAGATAATGCCTCTATTTATAGGCGGAGAGAATCAACTAGCCGTTGGAGAAGCAGTTGATCTCTGATCGGTTGATAGCGATGGCTTGTCTCTCATCTCTGCAGACTTTCCCGATATGGCATCTGTGCTCTTCTGCTTTCCATCTGAGACAGCCTTGTGTTGGGCCAGATGGGGTAATGACTGAACGGTCAAACCCTCATGTGACTTCCTTTTGAAATTCAAATCTTTGACAGTCAACTTCGGTTTGTCGGTTGAAAGTCTTGACCTTCATCTGAGTGATCTTTAGCTGATGTTCCGATCTGTCGAGCTCTCAGCTGACTTTGAACATCAAACAGTTGAACTCCTTGTTCGGATTCTATAACTGAGGTTCTGAAACTGAACCCTCAGTTGTCTTTCACTTCTTTACTCAGTTGGGTTTGAACCCTCAGATGATTTCCTTTTCATCTGATGTTCTCTTCCTCTCTGCTGTTTCTCATCTGATGAACCCTCAGTTGGTTTCCTTCTCAACTGATGTTCTGAAGACTTCCCCTTGTTTGCATCTGAACAAAATGAACTCTCAGTTGTCTTTCTTCACAACTGATGTTCTGTCTGAGTGACGCCTTGTTGCCATCTTCGGCTGGAGACCTGTAAAGATAAAATCTTAACTTTGCTCAAA
The DNA here is from genome assembly GCA_029490685.1 of Schizonepeta tenuifolia. Classification (NCBI taxonomy): domain Eukaryota; kingdom Viridiplantae; phylum Streptophyta; class Magnoliopsida; order Lamiales; family Lamiaceae; genus Schizonepeta; species Schizonepeta tenuifolia. The sequence continues at coordinate 46,491,530 of CM055955.1, read as the reverse complement.
CAGCGAGCCTAACTTCTAACATTAGGTTCTGGCAACATCTACTCAGTTGGGGTCAGTCGGTTTTGGAATTCATCAAAACTTATACTAATAAATTTCCCAACAATTTCCCCCTTTTTGATGATGCCAAAACCACTTACAACTTTAAACCACTATTGATCTAAACCTCACTAACTTATCTAAAATCTCAGCTGAAATTCTAGGCAGTCTATAAGATAAAACATCAAAGGGTTAGCACAGTTATAACATGGTATTTAAAAGACTTTGTGATTCAGAGATTGGACAATGAGGGATTGTTCATCAAGGTGAATCTTATAACTGAATAGTTTTCATTACAACTGATTGTTACAAAAGATAGGCTCAAACACCGAAAATTACAACAGTTGCTAGAAAACTGACTGAGCTAGTATTGTAGCCCATACTTGCCAAAGATCCTTACAAAAATTTCCCTCTTAGCAGGTGACTCCTTAGAGATGTCCACTCCATGCTCCTTGCAGACCTGCCTCGCCTCAGATGCAATCTTCTGACGGTTCGGGTTGCTGGAATCCAAGAGAAGAGGTGGCCGATAAGTAACCCTCTTGGGAACTGGAACAGTGTTCAAGTCTAGGTTGGCGTCAATCATGGCCCTCCTGAATTGACTGAACATGCCGGGGTCACCTGAGTGCAACTCAGTCAGCGCCTCTTTGAACGCTCTCCTTGGGTCGTCAGTTGCGTAAACTTTCCTGTAATAGAAGTCGTTCACGAACTCCTGCTTGAACATCTCCAAATCCTCATTCCACTCGGTCGGCATCCACTTGTCGGTATGCCTGAACCGACTCTCAACCTTGGACTTTAGAGGCAACCTTTGTTGCTTCAACCGAGCTTCCGCCTTTGATTGGATTCTGTTGATGCGGCGTCGGCTGCGGGAGGCAACGTTGCGGTCCAGGTTCTGAGAAACCTTCTTCAGCTCAACCTCGAATTGGTTCACCCTCCTCGCCTGGCTGGCGGCAAACTTTCTGATCCAGCTCGGGTTCATGTAGTCCTTCTCCTCTACATCCATAGCCTTGGCCGCTGCAATGCACTCTTCGGTTGTTATCCCGTCGAGTTCAGAATCCAGCTCGGCTGCGATCTCGGCTATGGAGTTGTAGGAAACTCCAATCTTCTTTGCCTGCTCCAAGTCCTTTGACATTTCGGCTCTACCGACTTCGGTTGACTTGGCAGCAGCAAACTTCCTTCTCCTCAGCTGAGATTTGGATGGTTGAGCAGCTGGCACTCCTTCTTCTTGGGTCTCTTCTTCTTCCTGTGCTTCACCCTCCGTCTCCTTCTCTTCCCCCTTTTTGGCATCAGCAACAAGGCTTGCTACTGAACCGTCCAGAGAGTTGAGTTTGGCCTCGGTGGATTGAACACGGTTGAAGAGTTCATCGACCTTACACTCCAGCTCGATCTTCTTTGCCAGTTCGGAGTCCTAGCGCTCTTGTTCTGCCTTCTTCAAGACAGAGAGGTTGTCGTTGACCTCTGTCTGAAAGACAACAAACTCATCCCAACGTGACTCGAACCGGGACTCCCATTCAGCATCCTGCGTCTGTTGGGACTTGGCCAGATTTGAGTCAGCCAAGGACTTGAAGACATTCACTTCCGACTTCAAGCCCAACAGAGTGGATTTCAGCTCTGACACGTCCTGACTGGTGGAGGAGAAGAGATCATTCAGCTTCATCTTCAGCTCGGCATTCTCCTCCACCAGTTGTTGGTACTTCACTTCATGAGCTGCCAACTCCCTCAACTGGTCATCTTGCTGGTGCTGGAGGTTGGCGAGCAGCTCGGTCCTCAACTGGTTGACCCTCTCAGCCACTAGCTCGCAGATTTGTTCTGTTGAAGGAGCGAGCTGAGCAGCTGGAAGGGCTTGAGTAGACTGAGCTAGAGGCTCAGCTGTGACCATGGCTTGACGGTTTGCCAGGTACAGCTTCAGGTTCTCCTCTTCTTCTTTTGCGGCGGCGGCTGCTGCATCGACATCTTCAAGGAAGTCGGTTGATTTCACCAACATGCTATCAAGGAAGTCGACACACTCCTTTCCAGCTGCCTCCCTTGTGTCCTTCCCTTCAGCCAGACTCTGGTCCAACCGTCTAGTGAGCAGCGCGATCCGGTTGTTGTACGCCACCTCCAAGTTGGAATAATTGAAGTAGGCTCGGATGCGGGACTCGTCAGATTTCAGCCTGTCCCAGCTCAGTACCCTGATCGTGTCCTCCTTGACATACCACTGGCTAAAGATCAGGTGGAACTGGTACAGTAGCTCGGTTCCCAGTGTGGCGAAGATGGGCATGTCGCGAGCCGCAGGGAACAGACCCAACAACTTTTGAAAGCAGTAGGCCACCCTGCCTTCGTGCTCATCAGCAACAGCCTGCAGGTCCTCCGCTTCGTTGATCGGGGACGGGGTGAGATTGTATGGTTCGGGTTCTAGAGGTTCATCGATGTTGGCCAAAGATTCGGTCACAACATCGGCATCGAGCTGAGAGCTCGGAATTTGGGATTCAGTTGGGGAAGAGGGTGGAATGGTTTCCTCAACATCGGCCGAAGGAGCGGTCACGATGTTGGCATCGAGCTGAGAGCTCGGAATTTCTGGCTCGGTTTGGGTAGAGAGAGCAAGAGGCTCTGGGGGCGGTACAGCATTCACTCCAGCTGTGGGGGAGGTGGTAGCATCTTCGAGGTCCTCAGATGAGGAGGATGCATCCGACGTCTCCATGCCCTCAGCCTCATCAGCTCCGGGGCCTCGAGGTGCGATCTCGAATGATGCGGCCTCAGCTGAGCGGCTGGATTCGGAACGCTCCTCAGCAGGTGTGGACTCGACCTGCGCTCCCTCCTCGTCTGGAGCTTGTTCCTCAGCTGGCTCCTCAGCTAGAACCTCAACTGGCTCATCAGCTGACTCGTCAGCTGGAACATCAGTTGGCTCATCAGCTGGCACCTCAGCTGCCTTCTTGATCGCCTTCTTGAACCTTACCCTTAACTTTTTCTGGGCAGGTTCGTCAGTCGACTCCTTCTCAACGTCAGATCGGCGACGTGAAGCTTTGGATTTTGTGGGGCGAGCAACAGCTTGTTCCCCCTCAGCTGTTGACTCAGCTGGCCTTCCCGACTCCCTCTTGTCCTTGGGAGTGTAGACACTCCTCAGCACCTCCTGTGCTTTCTTGGTTGTCGGGAATAGTAACAGCTTCTTCAGCGGCGTCTCCTCGCAGTCAGCCCAAACCATGCTGCGGTCCTTTGTTGCGAGGAGGATGAGGGCGGAGATTTTGCAGCCGAAGTTGAGCGTGCCCTTCACACTCAGCAACTTCTCTCCAGACTCGGTCGTAGTCGCAGAGATCTTCAACTTCTCCACCATCAACTGGTTCAGAAAATATTGGAACCAGTTGATTTGGTGTTGGTGCTCCAGGGCCAACAGCTGTTTCAACTTGGGTCGGCTGATGTTGCCGAACGCGCCACTGTATCCGAACACGACCTTCGACACGGCGTCGAACAGCAGGCGGTGTTCAGGCTTCAGCTTAGTCCTTTGCATATTGCTCCTCAACCGCTCTGGCTCGATCAGAGCATCCTGTAGAAATTCATCCGCCTGTTCGTCGGTAATATTCTCCAGGAACTCGGTGGCGGTGTGGTTGATTGGTATGATGTATCGGAGGACATCGGACATGTCGATAGAGAAGGAAACACGACGTATTGTCCTTGCCGGAACATCCCTTTGTCGGCAGGACACCGTCGTAGAAACTCCCTCTGAACCGTCAAGGGTGCGAGCAAGATTGACGTAGAATTCTCCGACTTGATGCCAGAGCAAGTGAGAGGGGCAGAGCTTGGCCCATTCCAGAAGTCCGTTCTCACGGAGAGTGTTGGCGAGAGGGGCTAGGACCGGCGACTCTAGATCCTCGTCGGAGAGAATCTGCTCGAAGTGAATCTTCGATACTAACATATCGAACGACTCTTCATACGTTGTAAGCACGAGGGAAGGTCCGGATGATGCCATTCTTTTGCTTTTGGATGCCATTAAATCACTGCAAAGGTAATATATATAGGAGAGGAAAGAAATCTATTTGCAGAAAAGGGTTAGGCAGAAAAACTGGAAGACGATGAATAGTATGATTGATAAGCACGAATGAGGAAAGTAGGAGATATCTTCCTGATTTTTCGCCTTATATAGGTCTTTGACTTGGATGAGATCAACGGTTGGGGTTAAATGGCGCGAATCCATCAACGGCTGGGATTACGCGACTGTTGACTATCTTTGACTTGACATTTTGATCCGAGTTCCAACCAGCACGTGAGAAGGTGTACAGTTTCATGTCAGCCCAGTCGCACTATAAAGTAGGCTATGGATGCTCAGCCGTACTTTACATTTAATGCGACATGATGGCTATTTTAATGTAACTGACTAGCACAGGAATGTTTGAATTTATTTCAAACATTCTCATTTAAGAACATAACACCTTCAGTCATAAATGATACCTGGCAGTTGATGTCGATATCAGCTGTATACCTCAGTTGCCGCTTACCATCAGCTGACTCGAGTTCGTCTGTTCAGCTGACGTCTGTTCCATTGTTGCAGCATACCATCAGCTGACTCGAGTTCGTCTGTTCAGCTGACGTTTGATGTCTTCAGTTGGCAATTCGTATCTGAGATTCCTCCTTCATCTGAGCTTCCCCCTCAAGTCGATATCCGACTCTTCAGCTCGGATGGATCCTTATCAGCTCGGATGACTCTTCTGCTCGGATGACTCTTTAGCTCGGATGAGTTTTTAGCTCGGATCCAAAAGTCCTAGAAGATCACACAGCATCTTGAACCAGGCTTCAGGAAGAGGTTTGGTGAGGATGTCAGCTCTCTGAATCTCAGTTGGGATCTTCTCCATGGACACATCCTTCTTCTCAATATGATCTCGGATGAAGTGATGACGAATATCGATATGCTTAGTCCGAGAGTATGAACATGGTTTAGAGAGATAGCTATGGCACTCGAGCTATCACAATGAATGGGAACCTGTCCAATTGAGACTTCATAATCTCTCAGCTGCTGCTTCAGCCACAATACTTGCATGCAACAACTTCCGGCAGCCATGTACTCTGACTCGGTTGTCGAAGTAGCAATACACGCTTGTTTCTTGGAGAACCATGAAACCAGCTTGCTTTCCATGAACTGACAGTGTCCAGAAGTAGACTTCCTGTCCAACCGATCTCCTGCTAGGTCGGCATCTGAGTATCCAGTCAGCTGGATATTGTCATCAGTTGGGTACCACAATCCAACATTGACAGTTCCCTTCAGATACTTAATGATGTTCTTTGCTGCCAACATATGTGCTTCTCTTGGTTGGACTTGAAAACGAGCACACACTCCAACTGCGTATGAAATGTCTGGTCGGCTGGCAGTTAGGTAGAGCAGCGAACCGATGATCCCTCTATACTGGCTGGCATCAACGAGCTTTTCCCTCAGCTCCTAGTTCGATCTTCCAGTTCGTGTTCATAGGGATCTTCGTTGTCTTACTTGACTGCAATCCGAACTTGGTGATGAGCTCCTTTGTATATTTGGACAGGTTGATGAAAATTCCTTCAGGTGACTGCTTCACTTGTAATCCAAGGAAATAATTCATCTCGCCCATCATTGACATCTCGAACTTTTCCTTCATAAGATCGGAGAATTTCTTGCACAGCTCCTCTGACTTGGAGCCGAAAATGATGTCATCGACATAAATTTGCACGACAAGTATATCTTCTCCAACTTTGATGGTGAACAGAGTTTTATCAACTGAACCTCGTTTGAATCCTGAGTCCAGAAGAAATCCACAGAGAGTGTCATACCATGCCCTTGCCGCTTGCTTTAGACCATAGATAGCTTTCTTCAGCTTGTACACTCTTCCATCTCCAGTCTCAAAACCAGGAGGCTGTTCAACATATACATCTTCTTTTATATCTCCATTGAGGAATGCACACTTCACATCCATCTGATATACTTTGAACTTGTGATGTACGGCATAAGCTAGAAAGATCCGGATGGCTTCCAGCCTTGCAACTGGTGCAAAGGAATCTTCAAAGTCAATTCCTTCTTGTTGGCAGTATCCTTGAGCTACCAACCTTGCTTTATTCCTCACAATGAATCTAATGGCGTCTCTCTTGTTTTTGAAAATCCATTTTAATCCAATCACCTTGACACCATTTGGTCTTTCTACCAACTCCCATACACAGTTGCGTAGAAACTCATTCAATTCTTCTTGCATGGCTGTTGTCCAGTGGACACAGTTGAGAGCTTCCCCAACATTCTTCGGTTCTGGAAAATCAGCTACAAAGCAAGAAATCATGGCAACATCTCCAGCTTGCTCGAACTCCTCTAGAACTGCCAATTCCTCAGCATATTGGGCATAAGTGTTGGAATCTTCCTCGGTTGATTCTGGATTTGCAACTCTGCTCCGTGTGCGCACACCCTCGGATGGATCTCCGATGATGTCGTTGGTGGAATGAACTTCATACCATCTTCGGTTGCATCTTCCTTCTTCTTCCAACTGTGGCTGTTCAGAAATATGAGTTGGAGTCTTCAGAGCTGGTGATTGATCAGCTGTTGAGTCTGGATCCTCAACATTTACAATAGTTTGAACTGAGCTCGGTTGGGCATCGGATGCTGATACAGTTGGAGGGGCATCAGCTGAAGTTCCCCCTTGGGACGAGCTGAGGTCTTCGCATTCATCTTCAGAGGAGTATGGATCCTCATCCTCAGTTGCCCATATTAGAGGTTCAGCTCTGTTCTTTTCCCGAAGTGCTTGTGATCTGGTGAGAACTGGTAGAACAGCTGGATCCGCGTGTTGTTCCTTTACCTGTTCCCTGCACTCAAAGGTAGATTCATCAAAACTAACATGAGGTGTTATTTCCACAACACGAGAGCTGTTGTTGAAAACTCTATATGCCTTGATCCGAGCTGCATATCCAAGAAATATGCCCTTCGAAGCTTTGGCATCAAAAGTTTTCAACTGAGTCTTCCCATTGTTGTGAATATAACACTTAGATCCAAAAACACGAAAATAGGAAATATTTGGCTTTCTGCGTCTCCACAGCTCGTAGGGCGTCTTTCCCAATCGCTTGGTGAGAAGAGATCGATTCTGTGTGTAGCATGCTGTGTTGATCGCTTCAGCCGAAAATCTCTTAGGCAGTGCTGAGCTCACTAACATGGATGTGGCTGCATCCTTCAGAGTTCTATTTCTTCGCTCAGCTACGCCATTCTGTTGTGGAGTACGCGCGGCTGATGTCTGATGGGTTATGCCATTCTTTTCGCAATACTCAATGATGGTTTCATTTAGAAACTCCGTTCCACGATCTGATCGGATAGATATGATCTTCATCTCTTGTTGGTTCGATATCCGATCCATCATCTTGGGCAGCTCATCTCGGGTTTCACTCTTGTGGTGCATGAAGATGGTCCACGTATATCTTGAGTAGTCATCAGTTACAACCAAAGTGTATTCGTTTCCATTAATGCTTTTTGGTGTAACTGGCCCGAAGAGATCCATATGGATCAGCTGCAACACTCGGTCGGTTGAGGGAGATGACTTCAACCGGAAGGAGGTTCTAGCGAGCTTTCCCAGCTGGCATGCACTGCAGATGTGTGTTGTTGAAAACACTCGGTTAGGTATGCCTCTTGCATGTTCTTGTCTGGCGAGTCGGTTCATCGTCTTGAAATTCAGATGGTTGAGCCTTTTGTGCCACAACCAGCTCACATCCGAACTGCTTTTTGATAACAGGCAAGTGTCAGGGAGGCTGCTGTTCCAGTCGGCGTAGTATGCATTCCCTGTTGGAGATCGATTTCCCAACAATATCACCTGCTTTGATCCGACATCTTTAACTCTGTAACCCTGTGCATCAAACTTGACAGAGAAACCATTATCACAGAATTGGCTGATGGAGAGCAGGTTATGCTTCAATCCATCAACATAAGAGACATTAGAAATTGAAACATGATTGGTTTCAAGGGTACCGTAACCTCTGGTATAACCTTTTGAGTTATCACCAAAAGTAACTGATGGACCTTCTTTCTCCACGAAACTTCCAAGCAAATCCTTCAGATTTGTCATGTGTTTCGAGCATCCACTATCCATCACCCACATTGTTGTTGACGCCTTCTTCTTCCTCAGCTGTTTCTCCTGTACCTGCAAAGAGAAACTCGCTTAGGTCCCCAATTTCAGTTGGGTCCTGGAGGGTTAGAACTAGTTCCCCCTGGAACTGTGCGTCGCTTTTCTCTGTACACTCGAATAGCCTTGTCATTCCAAATGATCTGCCCATTTTCATCAACTATAACAACACCTCGGTTATCCTTAGGCTTGTTGTTTGAAATGATGCTCTGTTTCTTGGGAGGAGTTGGATTTCTCCCATGTTGGGCTTTAGGAGGTGAGGCTTTCCCCCTGTTTTGATGGCGATTTTTATCCTGTCTGATTTGTCTGAATGATCGGACGCCCTGTTGGAATCTTTGTGGCTGATTGTGATTCCAACTTCCTGAGGGCTGTCTGTAGTTGTTCATGCCCTATTGATGATTAATATTATGGCATGAGTATCTCCAGTTGTTTGACCAGTTCTTCATTGGTTGACTATGTTGGAACCTTTGGTCGAACTGATGTTGGAACCGCTGTTGATTCAGATGATTGAATCCTTGCTTGTTCAGAGGTCGGTTCCATTCCTTCTGACGTTGACTTTGAGATTGATGCAGAGGTCAGTTCTGGTTCTGAGATCGGTTGCGGTTGTGCTTCCGACGCCTCTGATTCCTCTTCTGACTCTTGGAACATTCCCCCTCGGTTGATACCTCAACCGATGGAATATTCTTTCCTACATCAGCTACTCCTTTTCCCTTCTCAGTTGTAATTTCATTGGTCGTTTGAACTTGTTGAGAGGTGGAAGTTGAATTAGCTTCTGGAGACTCAGCTGTGTCTGGCTCTACAGCTGCAACTTCTACTGGTTTGATGAAAGTTGCTGGTGGAATCCCAGTATCCTTGACAACATCATAACCTAGTCCTGACACGTCATCCATCTGTCTGCTGTAACTTAAAAGGTTTTCGATGATCTTGGATGACTGATACAGCTTGATTAGATTGTCCTTCTCAGTTTGCAACTCCTTGACGAGTACAGCTATCTGCTCGGTTTGTCCATCTGATTTCTTTATCAGCTGTTCGATCTGAGCATCTTGATTTTTCAACTGATCTTGCTGTTCTTTGTTTTGCTTTGTCAACTCCTCATCAGCTGGAGCCTTAGCCTCGATCAGTTGACTCTTGAGATTCTCAATCTCCTGAGTTTGGCTCGTAATCAGATCTTCCTTTTCGGTTAAGGAATCTTCAAGCTTGGCGAACTGAGCTTGAAGACTCTTAAACTCAACCGACTGCTGATGCAGTTCCTCACTGAGTTCTTGAAAATCATTCCAGGAGGGTTCCAACTCATCGCTCAGAGATTCCTGCATGTTAGAAGTATTGGAAGAAATTAAGCGAGCAGGATTAGATTGTACCTCAATATCATCTTGGTCGGTTCCAAGTGCCATGAGGCATTATCCGGACTGATGACTTTGTTGGTAGAGGTCAGATCATCCTCATCTTCAGTGTCTGTGAAGATGTCCATATCGTCAGCTGCCTCTTCAGCTACCATGGCCTTATTCTTTGCAGTTTGCTTGGCCCTTAGTGCTTCTCTTTCCTTCTTTGAAAGGTCTGGGCAGTCAGCTTTGAAGTGTCCTTCCTTGCCGCATTCGAAGCAACCATTGGTGACTGGCTTCGAACTGTCTCGAGTTCGGTTTGATTTATAGAAACGTTTATATTTGCCGAACCGAGTATCCATATCGGCTAACTTCTTTGACAACGCTGCAATGTTCTGTTGCAGTTCCTCTCTGCTCGGCTCCTTTGCAGTCGTGTCAGCCGATCTGGTTGGCCTTGATGATCTCGACTTTGAGTAGTCAGCTCGGAGGGCTACTGACTTTGATGCTGAGCCGACATCCTCAATTCTATTTGTCTGACTTGAGGGCTGCGACCTCCTTCTGTTGACCTTATACTCATTTCCTTTCAAAATTGAGAACAATCTTTCAGTTCCCATTTCACCAAGGTCAGCTCGGCTCTCGTGGATATTTGTGAAAGTATCCCACTCAGCCGGTAGAGCTTGCAACACTTTGAGGTTTATTTCTCTTAGAGCGTATTTTCCTTTCCGGATGGATTGGATTCTTCTGATGATGTCCATAAACCGGAGCTCTAGCTGATCGATAGTCTCATCAGGTCGCAGACTGAAATTGTCGAAATCTTGACATGCATTCGAGAACTTGTTTTCTTTCGTCTCGTCGCTTCCTTCACTTAGCGAAGCCAGGATGTCCCACATCTCTTTTGCAGTCTCACACTCCTCTATCCAGGGCAGATAGTCTTGTCCAACCGTGGACATTATTGTGCTCTGAGCCCAGATATCCAGCTGGCTCACTTTGGCCTCCTCCGGAGTGTAGTCTTCTGGCTGTTTCTCCACATACTCCACCACTGCATCTCCATCGTTGGGATTTGTGGAAGTGCGAAGTATTCTGTCTCGTATGACGATTGGTCCAGAAGTGAGAACTTGTTGCATCCTATGATGTTTTGACAGAAGGATCTTCTTCATTCGAGTTCTCCATGATGTATAGTTGACAACAGAGAACATGACTACGATCTTGTCCTTGACGTCCATCTGCACAAACAAAAACAGGACAAAAATGCGAGCAAGTATGCACTAGCGTGAAAAGATCTGTTCAGTTGACCACTGAAGAAAATTTCTCGAATTCACACCTCGTGAAACAGAGTCAGCAGTCTTTTGAACCACTGCTCTGATACCATTTGATGGTCCCGATACGAGTTACTGGTGTATCGGAGGGGGGGGAATACACCAGTTAGGATTTTTCAACTTTCGAAAAACTTAACACTTGAAATCAACTTCAACTGAGCAAAAGGACTCAGTTGGGATATCTCAGCTGAGTAAGCAACCTCAGCTGGAAGAGTGGTGCTGTGCGGAATGTAGTGGAAAAAGAACTCGTAAAATCAAACTCACGCTTTTATGCACGGTTGGTCAATACCAAAAACTGTTGATGTGAAAGTATGCAGATTGTATGCGGTTAGTTTGTCAGTTGAGATATGCAAATAATGACTGAACACAAATAAACACGACACACAAGATTTACGTGGTTCGGAGAGAACTCCTACGTCCACGGGGAGATGTGAGTCCACACACCTCAGTCCAAGTTCTTCTGGATAGAACCACTCAGCTTACGCGGGCTGAGCAACCGTTAAGGATAAGTTTGCGGGTACTTATCGACCTTACAGTTAAGATTACGGGTTCTTAACAACCTATGCTAAGTTTGCGGGCACTTAACAGCCTATCTACTCAGTTGCAGGAAGAGTAGGGTCCTAACTAACACTTTTTAGGGTGTGAGAGTGGGTGGGTTTTTCCAACTACAGCTCGATCACAAATGAGAGCTGGATCTAAGGTTTGAACGAATAAACACTCAACCTAAGATCAAAAACAGTTTCGATCTCTAGGAACCCTCAGCTACTAATGTTCTCTCAAATCAGAACTCTCAGCTGCTGATGCTCTTAGATGATGATTTTGCAGATTTGCTTTTTGCTTTGATTTCTCTCGAGAAAGCTCTTGAATTTTCGTCGTCTGTCTCTATGTTCTACCTCTCGAATGAGATAGTGCCTCTATTTATAGGCGGAGAGAATCAACTAGCCGTTGGAGGAGTAGTTGATCTCTGATCGGTTGATAGCGATGGCTTGTCTCTCATCTTTGCAGACTTTCCCGATATGGCATCTGTGCTCTTCTGCTTTCCATCTGAGACAGCCTTGTGTTGGGCCAGATGGGGTAATGACTGAACGGTCAAACCTTCATGTGACTTCCTTTTGAAATTCAAATCTTTGACAGTCAACTTCGGTTTTTCGGTTGAAAGTCTTGACCTTCATTTGAGTGATCTTCAGTTGATGTTCCGATCTGTCAAGCTCTCAGCTGACTTTGAACTTCAAACAGTTGAACTCCTTGTTCGGATTCTATAACTGAGGTTCTGAAACTGAACCCTCAGTTGTCTTTCACTTCTTTACTCAGTTGGGTTTGAACCCTCAGATGATTTCCTTTTCATCTGATGTTCTCTTCCTCTCTGCTGCTTCTCATCTGATGAACCCTCAGTTGGTTTCCTTCTCAACTGATGTTCTGAAGACTTCCCCTTGTTTGCATCTGAACAAAATGAACTCTCAGTTGTCTTTCTTCACAACTGATGATCTGTCTGAGTGACGCCTTGTTGCCATCTTCAGCTGGAGACCTGTAAAAATAAAATCTTAACTTTGCTCAAACAGCGAGCCTAACTTCTAACATTAGGTTCTGGCAACATCTATTCGGTTGGGGTCAGTCGGTTTTGGAATTCATCAAAACTTATACTAATAAATTTCCCAACAAACATGTACAAGTGCTAAATGATGAATTGAACAGATTCTGATAGTGTAAAAATTACATGAGAAAACCTTACCTGCTGCAGAAAGATTTCCTTCATTACTGCTCTTGAAATGGTTTGAATTGGCTTGGTTACCATGGTGCCTTTCTCTCAGTTTTTGCTATGTCTTTGTGCTGGATCCTCATATGTGAATGGAAAAATTGCCAACTTGCCATCAAAAATCACTTTACCACTGCTATCAATGATTGGTTTGGAAACCATGCACTCAAACATTATTTTCTCAATAAATGATTTGGATTTACATGTTCTATATGGCTCATCTTCTCCTGCTGCCAGGTAATACCTTCCTTTCGTTCTAGTTAAATTGAACCATTTTTCATCTATGTGAATCACATTGTACATAGACTGAAATTGTATCTTCCCCTCTTCACTAATGCAACTGAGTTGATTGAGACTGAATTTCATTCTATTCAGCATGTTTATAGGAGTGAGAAATGATTTTATAGCACTTGTATGAGGCCTTAACTCTTTATGTTTCAACCAGTTTTGTACCTGACCTTTGCTCACTCCCATGCCTAGTGCCATGTTTCTGATACTTGATCTCTGAAAAACTGATAGGCTCTTCACCTTTTCTGTATCAATGTGCTTTCTATCTTTGTGAACTGACCCCTTCTTCATGCTTACAAGGTGTATAGGCCTGCCCAAGGCTTGTTGAGTTGTTGCTTTCTTCCAAATGCACCATACTGTGCTGGCATCTATTTTGAACAGTGCAGCAGCTTCCTTTTTGGCACTGTGATGTAATTCTAAGTGCCTGCTGTGCTGAAGAAGCCATTGCGCCAAGTTATTGCGCTCTTCGTCAGTTAGATTTTTCCTTTTTTGCCCTGTTTGCATTGCTACAAAATTTCTGAATTTTTTTGAAGTGTAGAATCTCTGTAGTTGAGCCTTCAATGTAGTATTTATGGCTGTTTTATAGTGGTAGGTGTACTTCAAATTTTCCTCCTAAGTAAACTTTTAGTGGGAAATTTTAAATTTCACTGTAACTTTTCATTTTGCCACCAAAATATGAAAGTTCACTGTAATTTCCTTCTTTGTATATTTTCACTGTAATTTCCCTGTAATTACACCAAAGAATGAAAATCTGAAATTTTTATGCATTTGGATTTCTTAATTTAATTTCATATTGCCCAGTATTTATTTTCATACAGCTAAATGGAAACCAGAAAAAAAAATAGTGTGCAAAAAAAAACAGTAAATGGCGTGCAAAATAAAAAAAAAAAGCAGTGAATGTATTAAATGGGGGGTGGGTGGTCTAAAGTTACAAATGCTAATTGTAATTAAAATTCAAGCTTAACACTACCCTTTATGTCTTTTTACACCACTTTATACAACTTTACCAGCTTTCTTAAACTCCGCACCGAATAGTAAATGGTGCATTATATCAAGTACGGAGGGAGTATATTGTTATACTTTTCTTATTATATCTCACTCATATTATCCATCTTTCAAATAAGAAAAATTTTAACCCTTCAAACTCCTTAAAAAGTATTCTATTATTTTATTCTTACTTTTCGTGCCGAATAGTAACATGACAATTTCAGTGAGTCAAAAAGAGTACTTTTTATTTTCGTATATGAATAACCCACTCCTTATACTCCCTCCGTCCATGAAATGGTTGTCACTTTTACTACTTGAATTTGTCCACGAAATGATTGCCACTTTTGCTACTCCACTCACATTTATTGTGGGACTCTTACTCCACTCACAACAATACTCATTATAATTCACTACTACCTACCATTTTCTTAAAATTTGTATCGTCCACAATGTGGCAACCATTTCGTAGACGGAGGGAGTATTTAAAACTTCACGTTAAATTAAAATTGTGGGTCATTTTTTTTATCTAAACAAAATTTACTTCATTTATTCATAGTTTTTTTAGGAGAAATTTCATTTATTCAGAGTTAGTGTACTGTTTCTAATATTTTAAATTTGACAACATATTAAATTTTATTCATATTAATTCGAGACCAAGGAAGTACATTATTTTCATTAAGGGAAGGTCTCCTATGCGACCTGTTGTAGCTCAAATGCGATCGGGTCGGGTTGACTCGTTAACTCGGTCAATTTTTTTTCGAATTTTTTTTTAAATTTCATTTTTTTTCCGGCTCTGCCTTCGGCTCCGATTTTACGGCTCCGCCTTCACTCCGATTACTAATATAAGGATAATCGTCGGGTAACAATTTAGATTTTTTCGGCTCGCTCCGGGGTCTTTGGCTCCCCTCGCTCGAATCTTGACCAAAGAAGAAGCGGCAAATAAAAAAACGAAGAGGAAAAAAAAGGAACAAAAAATCTGGAAATTAAAAAAAAACTGAAAAAATAATTTGATATTGTGAAACAAACAAAAACGCTAAAAACCACTTATTGGGACACTTCTGAAAAGTGTCATAATAAGTCAGAAAAAAAAAATAAAAATTAAAAAAAAAAGGCGTGTGCACCCCACGCACCCCACACGCGGTCGCATGGGGTGCGACAGGTTGTGTTTCATTAAAACTCATGTTCATTATTAGTGGGTGGAGGAAGTTGATGGTTCCGGCAATGAGTTAACTGGTGTAGGGGGGAATACACCAGTAAGGATTTTTGAAACTTTTTCTAACTCTGCAGTTTAGTGGCTCGACAACTATGAAAATCAGTTGGAGCAGTCGCTCAATTCGGGATGCAGTTGACTTCTTGGACTGAGGATCAACTGTATCACTCTAACTAAGGTTTTCAAAGTGTGTGCGGAATGTGGTGGAAATTTGTTTCTCGTTAGTTAAACTGAAAAACCTTTTTGAGCGAAAGTCAATTCGTAAGACTTTAGTGCAATTTTATAAACAAGTTTGTATGCAGTTAGTGAGTTAGTCAAAACTAAAAACAATAATTGTAAAGTAAGAGCAAAACAATAAGACCCTCCTACGTCCACGACCAACTTTTTCGAGTTGGTAATCCACTAGAGAAGTTTTCACATACTTCCTAAATGTTAACATTGGTTTGTGGGCACCAAACAGCCTATACAGTCCGATTAAGAGTTTGAACAAGACCTAGAGTTCAATGATGGGTTTGAACAAAACTTAAGTTGTGATTACAGGTTTACAATGACCTGGATTTTGATTGCGGGTTCAAAGGGACCTAAAAAATGAGGTTGGGGTGGTTTTTCCAACTTATGAAACCTTCAACACTTTACGGTGGAAGTTTCTTTCTAAGGTTTAGAGACTCAAACTAATTACAATGAGTCTCCTTAGGTAGAACGAAGAAAGGGACTTCTAGACTCAATCAAGAAAAAGGGTTTTGAGAAACTAGAAGGATGCACAAGGAGGTGAAGAACACGCTACGACTTTGCTTCTGAAAAGCTTTCTTACATGGAGGATTCTTTGCTTTTCAATCTTATGCGCTCGTCCGGTCCTCTTCTCACAAGGAGGGAGGTCTCTATTTATAGAGGGGAAGTCGAAGTAGCCGTTGGAAAAAGTCATTTGACCTCTTCCACAAAGCATAACTCCTCACCTAATCTCTACAAACTTTTCATAAATGGTAACTGTGAGTTCTGCTTTTCGGCATGTCCTCACTGTCGGTCCATAAATGGAAAGTTCCAACATGTCTTGTACTTTGAGTAGATTTGAATTTCGAATTCAAGTTCTTCTTTCTTCTCAGTCTTCTAAGTTTTCTCCTTCTGACTTCTAGACTTGTGACTTCAATATTAAATCAACTAAAAGTGCACCTAAGAGTTGCTCGCAAGAGAACGAGATCAATGTAGTGCAATAAGTTAAACCAAAGTCGTTTCACAAGGAAGACTTAACAGGGCAATGCATTCATGCTAACACGAAATATAAAAATAATTCTAAACATCCTAACCAAGTTTTGATTGATATTTTATAACTAAGAATAATTAATAACTAAAGATAAGACAAATACGAAAATGATAATTCAAGTACTTAAAACGTCTAGGATTAAAGCTTTTCTCCTTGGAATAACCAAAACTAGTAACATGCAATGCTTAATCAAATAATTCATTTAACAATATTAACGAAGTCTTCTAACTACTAACTTTCGTATTCATAGATTAGAACTATGGAAATGAAATTATTAGAACATGCTCAACAATTAATCTATGTGTTTTCGATCAAGATTAACTATACTTCAATTACCATTCGTAACAAAATCATCTCTCTGATGGGACACCTTCGGTATGGCATGGTTGCCAGAAGGCAACCTCCCACTAATACTCCTAGTATTTCCTTACTTGAGCGACAACCTTGCCCCAAAGCTCGTAGTAGCGGGGGAAGTATGCCCTGCATCATGAAATCTTGCCCTTGCGGAAGATTATCTCGTGGTAATCTTCCCCGCTTATACTTTATCGACAGCTGGTCTAAAGTACAGTACGGATTTATCTTCTTGAGGCATAAATATCTTTGACAGACATCGGTACCGACCTATCACATCAAGTAAAGTAGGGAAGTTTCCCCTACTTAAGTTGGCTTGGAGACTTTCCAAGTCTCCCCGAAATGACTAAAATACCTTTATCATTACAGATATATATATATAGATTTTACAGCATAATCTCAGGTATCACGTTCATTTACCTCTGATATACGATAGAACTCGCTTATTTCTCTCAAGTTTCGTGTTGAATACACACTAACTTGATCGTCGGAGATGCGACGCCGGCACACAACCCGGCGTTACGCTTTGCAGGTCGGAATTCAAGGATAAAATCCTCGTGGAGAAGCTCTTCTCAACATAATCTTGTCGACACAAGGTACTTATTATGTTTTTATGATTCTTGAACATCTGTATGTTCGAGGATTACAAATCTCGACCCCATCAACTGGCGCCGTCTGTGGGAAGCTAAAACTAAGGCGTGAGACCCGCTTTATCATTTTCTTCCAAAAAAATCTTGAGCATCAAGATCGATATATGCATGAACTTGCTTTTCCCAAACCTATATTTGCATATATGATGAATTTCGTATGGAAAGACCCATGAATAAGCATGAATATGGAATTATTTCTTACATACATGCATATCGAAGTATATCAGAGCATATTGAAGCATATCGGAGCATATCGGAGCATGATTATTTGCTGTCAAGAAAAATCTCTAACCATAAAGCATGATGAAGCATGATTACTTGCTAGAAAAACACATGATTTCGATGGATATGTTTGATTGTATATTTGCATGGATATTATGGGATATTATTTGGCTACCTATTATCTCCTCGAGCCATGAAAATGTGAAACGAAGAGCTAAAGCTATTACTCGAATGTTATAGATAATGACAACTCCTCCCCGAAATCTGGGGCAGGAATTCGAGGAATCTGTTACACCACATAGCCAAATGACCCTAGGAGGCCCTTCCTCTGCAACTGGGGTCATGCGAGGAAGCTTCCAAAGACCTTTAACTCTCAGACAAGAGTTGGGGTTATCAGCACTCCCGCAGAGTCAACCTAATCAGGTTACTCAACCCGACATGGTTGCTTCATCCTCAAACACAGAGCACATGTTTGGTTTGGATCCAACTCAGATACGCCAACTACTGGAAAGATTGTTACGAGAAAATGAAAAAGGCCAGAGAGAATGCCTAGAACAATTTAAGAAAACCCTAGTCAAGAACAAAAGGAACATTCCGATGAGAGAAGGTTCCCCTCTCATGAGGGGCAATATTCCGGGTATGGCCTTAGATCAAGATTGCCCTATATTCCCGAGAAGGGTCGCATGAACAGAAAAGAGTGGTTGGAAGCTACCTCGGTAGCCCGACCTGATGAAGAAGATCAGTCTGCTTCCTATAAGCCTTATTCTGAATCGGCATCTACCACTGGTACAGAGGTGGCTGCTTTGAGAAAAGAAATGAAAGAGATGAAGAGGCACTTATTGAAGCCTGATTCAAATGATTTTGATGAAATAGGTTCTCCTTTCAGTGATGCAATACTGTAGGAAACCTTGCCCATGAATTTCAGAGGGATACGAGAGCAATATGATGGAACTACGGATCCTATGGAACACCTCATGAGTTACGAGAACAGTTCTATCCTCCACCAGTATACCGATGGAGTCAAGTGTAGAGTCTTCCTCACAAATCTCACTAAATTGGCACAAAGATGGTTTAGTCAGTTGAATCCAGCATGCATACGGACTTTTACTGACTTCAGCAACCTTTTTCGACATCAATTTGCTAGTGCTCGGAGGCAAAGTCGCACTTCTATATATTTGATGTCCCTTAGGCAAGGTTCCCATGAAAGTCTTAGAGATTACCTTCGAAGGTTCAACTCTGCCGCCTTAGAAGTTCCCATCGCCATTTCAGAGGTGAAGATGCGTGCCTTAATGCAAGGCTTATGCGATGGAGACTTCTTCAGTTCCTTGGCCAAGAAAGGATGCACTTCATTCGAAGATCTTTTAGCTAGAGCAGATAAGTTTGTAAACTTGGAAGAGGTCAGGGGGATGAAGAAGGAAGAAGATCGAACCATCCGCCCACGTCAGGAGACTTCCTTGCCTATCCCCGACATGACTTCTCGTGGGATAGAGGAGAAGAAGGAAAAGAATGATAGAAGAAAAGAACCCCGTAATTTTCTAATAAAGGAGAAATTTGATAAAGACAATTACACTTACACCCCTCTCACGGTGGCACCCACCGAGCTCTTTGCAATATTGTCCAGGCAGCAGATAGGGTTCCCTCTACCTCTGTCACAGCCCGAAATCCGGTGTGTAGGAAGGACCAGACTCCATTGGAGTGTGAAGGTGAAACCATCAAATAAACATAACATTTTTTACACATATCAACTTGATATGTAACCAAACACTAGCTCAATTGGTTTGGAGATGTGAAACCAACAAATAACTAATCTCAATAAAACTTTATGCTTGAGAGTCAACAAATAGGATTTTGAAAATGATAAAGGATAATCACAAGTTTTCAAGATATTACTTATCAAAGATCGAGCATATATAATTCACAACGGTTTCACAAAATAGTGTTAAGTATCTTGACATCAAGTCAAGATAATTCGAATGACAATTAGGAATTTGAAAAGATATTTCGAGTACTCGGCTCACTGAAGCATTACCATACCACAGTATCTCAAAAACAAAGTTCAATATAAAATAATTGTAGCGGAGACATCAATGCTCTTGACAACTACATGTATGAAGACATGTAATCGCCAACTCAACTCACAACAGATAACACACTACCATGAATCACTCTCGCCATCCTTATCCATAGCTAACCTGCACGTTTAGAAATACATGCAGGGTTGAGTACTTCGTACTCAGTGAACACAATGCCAAAAATAATTTAGAAACATTGCCAATTAGGGCTATATAATTGAACTTGCCTTTCCAGTGCATCACAAGTGTTAGCTCAATTGAAAACGTTTTACTTGTGAATGCATAAAACATTTTTCTTTTAAAAGATGTGCGCGCACACAATTATATAATAACTCAGGTATGAATCATCTACCACAATAACTCTGTGCTGAGAAGTAGGCCTCCTTCTCAGACACTGTGACTAGCGAAACCGAAGTTAAGCTAATAGTCACCTCAATAACTCAATACCACATGTGGGTTTCCTGTTATTCACAGGATAATAACTCATGTAGATGATAAACACATACCAAAACTAAGATAAATGGCAAGTCAATTAATTTTAAAAACTCACATAATATTACTCAATAAGTAATAGCATTCATCATTGAGTTTTAGTTCAGAAAAGCCCACCTCGCTTCTGGTATGTTGGGTCGAGGTAGTTTTACTTTACGCTTTCCGACTACTCTTTAGTCGCTCGACCCTTCAATAACAACATCGAATAAGATCGAGTGTATTGACTTTGAAAAACGTACTATAGACTTAGGGCTCAGCTGAAGGACTTCTATATGACTCGTTTGTTCTTATCTTATCTTTACTTCTCTAAATTGATACCTTCTCAGTTTCTCGCTCTTGGATTATCGTCCTTTACTCGGTTTCTAATTACTTCTCAAACTTGAGTTCTTGTTTCTAATATATCTTCTCAAACTTCACGTAAAACGATGAGTTACTATTTAACTCGTCTTAACTTCTCACAAATTCAAGTTATATGATTTCAGCGAATCATATTATCAAATCTCAACAAATAACATCATCATTCATTCATAGTTGAGTACTTATTTCATCAATCAAACATACATTTGAAACTTAAACGTTCACCTCGTAACATGTAATCACATCAATGCTCAAACATTCATGTCTCAAACATTTTTATCATAATCGAGCAATCATCATCAATTATTCAACACTCAATATGAATAATTTCGCAAGTAAGTAGGTTATTAAATTCCTACTTAAGCATATATTCAATCAAATTTAATAACTTAAAAATAGTTCTATTAATTAACTGTTAACTTGTTACTGCTCGACTCTTATCCCTTAAAAACTTATAACTCTTTAAACTTTTAACGAAAATAATTTCGTTATATAATAATAACTCAAATAATAATCATTAATTTGAATTTAATATTAAAATTTCTCTTTAATATTTCTTAATTCAAAAATACGACATCATCATTCTTAAAATACGTATTCATATATGTCATCATTTCTTCAAAATACGTATTTGTATACGTACAAAATACGTACTCATATATGTAGAAAATACTTAACTAAATACTTAAGATAAAATAATCTTTATTTTATATTTTTCTTTATTTAGAACTTAATTTTCGTTTTTATCAAATAAAAACTCGATTTTTCTTTTAAAACTTCACTGCTCGATAACTTCTACGTTTTAACTCCTTTTTAAGTGGTTCAAAAAGCAAACTTTCTTATTTCTATTCAAACATCATCATCAAATCACTTAATATATCATGCATCATCAAGAAATTATCATTCAAACAATTATAACTTAATAATTTCTGTTTCCTCATACTTTACGTACTCTTGCTCATTTTTCAACTTCTATAACTTTTCTTCATAGACTTAGCATTTCATATCATCAATCAATAATCAAACATACTCAAAGAATATAAGTATCAACTTATAACTCATTTACTCAATATTTTTCTATTTTTCAAGAAATATTCAAATAATTGAATATTTTAATATTATTATTATTTCTCTAATAATTCTTAATTAATTCCTCGTTTATCAAAATGAACTCAAATACGAGTAACACTTCTCTTTGACTCGTATACTCAAGTTCTAAGACATCTTTTCATATAAAATCTGATTACTTTATTCTAATTTCCTTTTATTTCTCAAAATATTAATATTATTAATATTCTATTTTCCTTTTTACACTATCATCAAAATCATACATTTCATCACCATATCATCACGATTTTCACATACTTATCAAAGAAAAATTTTTCTTTATTTTATTAAACTCAAAACTTCTTTTATTATTATCTCTTTTCTTTCATTTTCTTTTATTTAATATATATATATATATATATATATATATATTCATCGAAGTTTCTCCAATTTCAACTCATAAAGTTTTATTCTTTTCTCATCCCACTCATGACATGCTCAACATGTCATTTACTTTAATGAAATCATCAATATATATATATAATCACATAATTCGATTTTTGTATATATATAATAAAATAATTAATTTCTAATTATTTTATCTCATCTTTAAATCTTCAAAATTCTTCAAGAACATGAAGAACATATTTTCATATCTTCAAAAACTCATACTAACTCAAGAATCATCAAAAATTCTTATTTTTATATTTATTCTCATTTTAATCGAATTTGTCACTATAATTTCAATAAATTCCTTAAAAATCATATTCTCAATTTCTATGCATATAACTCACTTCAAAAATTTATTTTCAATATCATAACATTATCAACATCATCAATATCACCATTCTTCATCTAAACATCCAAAAATCATTTTTTTAATATATATATAAATATCGAATTTTTATCCAAAATTCAATAAATTCATAATATGACTTAAAATCATATTTAAATCATATTCTCATACTTCATCATACTCATAAATAATATAATTCAGAAAATCCATAAATCATAATTTATTCACATTTTCTCTATTTTGAATCAATTAAATCGATTAAAAATGAGAAAAATTCATAGAAATTCATAGAAAATCACGAAAATTCTATAATTTATATAGATCACTCAAATAATCATAAAAAGCATATATCATCATCAAAAAATCAAATAATCATCAAGAAATTATTTTTCCTATTTTTTTCTTAATGATCGATTTTACAGTTTTTTAACCTACTTAGGTTATCTTTCATTTTAAGCCTTAAATCGGGTTTTAATCTTCATTTAGATCATCATCTCATCATCATAATCCTAAGGTTTGCCTAAGCATAAAGTAAATCATGCATGTTTTCCTTATTTTCTTCATTTACATATACATATCTTTGCATAAATGAATTAAAATCATACTTAGAAATATAAAACTCAAGCTTCTCTTTGGCTTGGTGTTTTGGCAGCTTGGAGATAGGAAGATGATAGATTTTTCACTCCTTCCCTTTCATGAAAAGATATGCAAGATATCAAGATCATAGCATGGAAAAATAAGGATCAAATCCTTATTTTAGATCCAAGAAAAATCGATGGATTCAAGATGGTTCTTAAGCTTATTTCAAGCTTGAAAAAAAAGAATAAGATGGAGGCTTACTCTCTTAGGTGATCTTGAAGGTGGAGGATGAAAACAACATCAAAGATCCTCAAACACCATGCATGAAAACTTGCATGTATATGTATCGATGGATATGATGAAAGAAAAGAGGGGCTGCTGCTCCTCATTATGCTTCTCGGCTGAGATGATGAGGGCATGAAGGAGGAGGGGCTGCTCTCTTCTTCCCACAGAAAGAATGATGAAGATGAAGGGGAAGAGAGGGTGTTTCACGGTAGAAATGGAGACGCCATGAAGAAGAGCTGCTGCTCTTTCTCGACGTGAAAAGGAGATGAAATCATGGAGCTGCTGCTGCTCTTCGACGAAGAAAATGGCCGCTGCAGCTGCTCTTCTCCTTTCCTACGGCAGAGATGAGGAAGAGATGAAGGAGGATTGCTTCTCCTTGATTAACGCGATGACATGAAGGTGGAGAAGATGAAGCTGCTGCAAACTGTCTCTCGGCAGTGGGAAACCGAGAAAGAAATGGAGTTTGCTATTGTGCTTCTTTTCTCTCGACAGTTAAAGAGTAATAACAGGAGCTGCTACTCCTTAACTTCTCCACAGAGATGGTGATGGATTAAAGGAGGTGATCATGATGAAAACAATGAAGGTGATGATGGAAAGAAGCTGCAAATTCTGCTTCTTTTTCGGTAGAGCAGTTTCGAGAGAGGGAGAGATAGTTTTGTTGTTTCTTCTTCTTCGATGGAGAGATAGATGAAGGATAAACTTGAAGGGTGATGAATGAGAGAATATGGAGAAGGGGGATGCATTTAACATATGGGGAGATATGGAAAGATATGAGAGAGAGGCAATCTAAGAGAAAGATCATAGAGAGAGAGAGAGAGATATATATGTGGCAAGTTGAGAGGGAGAGTGTGATTAACTCTCTTAAGTGAGAGTGGTTCACACACATGGCTGCTACTAAGGGATAAGAACGCAGGTTTTTATCAGCTTAATTCGCCCGGTTAATTTATTTTCCGGTAGAAATTATCCCCGTTACTTTATTCTATTCCCTCAATCAATTAATAACCCTTCTCGTCTCTTTCTCGATGTCCAAATTCTCTCTAGTTTGTCTTGTATCTCCCAAAATAAATTAAGGAATCCATTTATATAATTTTTACGTCGAGATTCCTTATAACGATTAAACTTATAAAAACTGCTCGACTTAACGCATCGTTAAGCAATTTATTTTTAAACTTTACTCAAATGATCTCGGAAAATTCTCCGACTTATCTCAAGAGTCTTAGAATAAATTTTAGATTCAAATAAAAATAATTAGACTCACTTCTGAGTCGGTTGATGAATAGCGATTTGTCGGTTTACGTTACTATTCATTCAAAAATAAAAGTTCTCAGAAAATTTTGAAATTCATACTCAAGCTCAATCTCATTTAAATAAGCTCATACAATGCATCACATACTCGATTCGAATAATCGAAACGAGAAAAATCACATTATAGCACATAAGGGCATTTTCGTTATTTCATAGAAAATTTTATTTTCGCGAAAAATTTTAGCACTCAAAACTCATCATAGAAGCATATTAATTAAGTTAATACGCTCTTAAGACTTATAAAAGTTTGGGGTATTAAAACTTCGGAGATATCGAGGGGAACCTCAGAATCCTAGAGTAGGTCCCTATTGTGAATACCATAATGAATTTGGTCACGAAACAAATCGATGCAGACATTTGAAGGATGCCATAGAACGATTGGTAAAAGATGGTAAACTAGTGGAATTTGTGAAGAAGGAAAGTGGTCACAAAAGGAAGAAGGATGACAGGAAAGAATACCAACGCCCTCGGTCACCGAGAAAGGAATATGAGCATCCTAGATCTCCGAAAAGAGAGGAGCCCTCTTGAAAAAAGGGACACATCCACATGATAGTAGGTGGATCTTCAGGAGAAGATTCCAACAGCGCAAGAAAGGCCTTCGCCAGAGTTCCAGATATGCACGCAATGGAGCGAGTGCATGAAGTAAGGAGTGTGAGAAACTAGTCCTTGATATAATTCAACCCTCAAGACGAGATTGATGTTCTACGACCACATGATGATGCTTTGGTGGTCACCACAGAGATGGGTGGTTACGATGTCTCCAGATTACTTGTGGACACGGGAAGTTCAGCGAATGTAATATTCGGCCATTGCTTCGAGAGCATAAAGTTAAACATTGAGTTGCAGTCCATCGAAACTCCGCTGAATGGATTTGCGGGAGGAGCTAGTAATCCTTGAGGATTAGTTTTATTACCCATAGCAATGGGAGAGTTCCCCTTGAGGAAGGTGCGCATGATAAAGTTCTTGGTAGTGGATACATCATCATCTTACAATGTGATTTTGGGCAGGCCTGCCCTCAATGAATTCGAGGCAGTTGTGTCCACTTTCCACATGAAACTGAAGTTCCCTGTGAAAGATAGAGTGGGAGAGTTGGCTGGAGAGCAAGATGCTTCCAGAGCATGTTATGTTAAAGAAGTCAAGGTGTCTGGTAAGGCTGCCAAGTGACCCAATGAAGGACTGGGAGACTCCGCTGGAAAGAAGATGAAGTAGATGGAAATGAAAGAAACACACCCGGAGATGCAAATGTCTCCTGGAGAGGAACTTATGCCAGTGGAACTTTACCCTAATAAGCAAGGTTATATTACTCGAATAGGAACTCAGATGGCGCATGCGGATTCTGAGGCAATGATAGCTTGCCTACGAAGGAATGCTAATTTGTTTGCTTTCAGCATAGATGACTTAAAGGGCATTGATCCTAAAATTTCTATGCATCATTTGAATGTGTATCCAGCTGTCCGCCCCGTCAAGCAAAAGTTGAGGAGGTTTGATCCGGAGAAGGACAAGATTATCATGGTTGAAGTGGAAAAATTGCTCAAAGCTAGGCATATCGTGAGAGTTCAGTACCCTGAATGGATTGCCAACGCAGTCATGGTACCCAAAGAGGGGGGAGTGGAGAATGTGCATAGACTTCTGGGATTTGAATAAAGTATGCCCGAAGGATCACTATCCACTACCCAGAATTGATCTATTGGTAGATTCCACTTCTGGATGTGAATTGATATCAATGATGGATGCCTATCAAGGATATCACCAAATCTTGATGAATCCAAAAGATATTCGGAAAGCTTGCTTCATTGTTGGAGGAGGAACATTTGGCTTCAAGAAAATGCCCTTCGGTTTAAAAAATGTGGGGGCAACGTACCAGAGAATGGTGGATTTGGTTTTTCGGGAGTAAATTGGAAGAATCATGAAAGTTTATGTGGATGACATGCTAGTCAAGAGTTTTAAAGCCGTTGATCATGCAACTGATCTGGAAGAAGTCTTTGGAGTAATCATGAGCAATGACATTCAATTAAATCCTGTTAAGTATGCTTTTGGAGTACAATCTGGAAAGTTTATGGGTTATGTTGTCACACCCAGGGGTATTGAAGTGAATCCGGCGAAGGTTGCCGCGGTGCAAGAAATGCAAGCTCCCCGCAACTTGAATGAAATTCAAAAACTTAATGGCAGGATTACCGCATTGAGCCAGTTTATTTCTCGTTCAGCCGAAAAGAGCTTACCTTCCTTCAAAATCTTGAGGAAAGGTAACAAGTTTGAATGGACGGAAGTGTGCTAAATAGCGTTCAATGCTTTGAAAGAACATCTGACTGCATTACCCTTGCTCACAAAGCCTGTGACATGAGAAACCCTTTATCTGTACTTCTCAGTGAGAAAGGAGTCGCTGAGTTCGGTGTTGATACGAGAAGAAGGTGGTGAAGAAAAACCCATCTACTACACCAGTAAAATGATTCAAGGCCCTGAAGCGAACTATTTAGATGTGGAGAAAGCAACCTTAGCGGTTATGACTTCTGCTCGAAAGTTACGTCCTTATTCTCTAGCGCACAAGGTGGTTGTGAGGACAACCTTCCCATTCTAGAACATTCTGTAGACCAGATTTATCGGGGAGGATGGTAAAATGGACTGTAGAGCTGGGAGAGTACGATATTGAATTTGAGCCACAACCTATGATAAAAGCTCAAGTCTTAGCAGAGACTTCATTCAGGAAACTACCCGAAGTATAGAACTGGCTGAATGGAAAGCTTACGTGGATGGTTCTGTTACTAAGGAAGGATGTGGTATAGGAATATTAATCATTCCTTCCACCTCATAAGAAGTGCAATTTTCGATCAAGCTAGGATTCAAAGCTTCGAACAATGAAGCTGAATATGAAGCGCTAGTGCGAGCCATGCAAATCATGGAATGATTGGGAGCTGAGAAGGTCTTGATATTTTCTGACTCCCAATTGGTTGTGTCCCAGATGGAGGGAACTTACCTGGCTAAAGAAGAAAGAATGGCCAACTATGTAGAAAAAATGATACAATTGAAGGAAAAATTTATAGAATTTCGAATGGAGCAAATTCCCCAAGAGAAAAATACCCGAGCGGACAAGTTGGCAAGATTGGCCAGTTCTATGGAAAAGGGAATTGATGGCCCAATTACATATCTCGAAGAGGAAGAGAGAGTTGCTGTTTTGGATGTAGGAGCTATTGAAGAAATCAAGGATTGGAGAGGTTCCCATCATACACTTCTTGATGACAGGAAAATGCATGAAAGGTTCCCTCGCATCCAAACGAGCTTCCTATGCTCACTTCTGCATGTTTGGAGATCACCTGTACAAACGTGCCACGACCTACCCCTATTTAAAATACATATCAGAGGCAGAAGGTGTGAGTGTTTTGCACGAAATACACTCAGAAAATGGAGGAGGCCACACTAGAGCAAGGGATATTGCTCGAAAAGTGTAGCGGGCAGGTGTCTATTAGCCTAACATCGGCAAGGATGCCAAAGAGTATGTTAAGAAGTGTTCCCAATGTCAGATACATGGACCTCTGATTCATCTTCCTGCTGATGAATTGGGAGTTATGTACGCTTCTTGTCCCTTCGACAAGTGGGGAATTGATCTGATCGGAAAGCTGCCCACCTCGCAGGGAGGGATGACCCACCTCATAGTATCTGTAGACTACTTCTCCAAATGGGTGGAAGCTGAACCCGTTAGCAAAGTTGATGATGCAGCGATCATAAAAATCTTATGGAAAAATATATGTTGTCGATATGGAGTGCCTCGAGTCTTAGTATCGGACAACAGTGCCCAGTTCATAAGCCAATGAACAATAAAATGGTGCTCAAAGCTGAAGATTGAGCAAAGATTCACAGCAGTCGTGCATCCGGAAACGAATGGCCAAGTGGAAGTTACCAACAGAACATTTGTCAATGGCATCAAGGCAACGTTGGATGATAAGCGTGACTTGTGGGCAAAGAAGCTTGATTCGGTACTGTGGGCTTATCGCACTAACCCTTGAAAAGCTACCAATGAGACTCATTTCAATCTTGTCTATGGATCTTCAGCGGTGATACTCGCGAAATTGATCTCAGAAAGTCATCGAGTTCGATTCTATGATGAGGATCGGAACCAAGAACTCCGGAGGGAAGAGTTAGATCTAGTGAAAGAAGAACAAGAGCAAACTCGTTTAAAGACAGAGTGGAACAAAGAGTAAATACGTAATTCGTATAACAAGAAGGTACAATTTCGTCGGTTTGGCAAGGAAGATCTCGTATTGTGAAGGGTTCATACCTTGACGCCAAATAGGAAGTTCGAGCCCAATTAGGAAGGACCTTATAAGGTTGCAGAAGTCCTGGCTGGTGGAGCCTACGAATTGATGGATGCCAAAGGAGAAGTCTTATCTCGCCCATAGAATATTAGCAAACTGAAGAAGTACTATGTGTAGGGGAAGATAACCCCTACTTTTTGGTCACCACTCGCAGATGACTCATTCCTGCTCGATGAGCATATGTTGTTTTCATGCTTGTACATACAGATCAGATTTTCTGAACGTAAATATGATGCAGCTCCTTTTGAAGTTTGTGGTTATATGAGCCTTAGTATTTAGAGATGTGTTCAAGGTTGCTGATGAGCAACCTTGCCCATGGAAAAATAGAACGTTCCAAGGGTGAGCAAGGTTGTCGGCAGTCAACCTTGGCATGACAGTAGCTACATGAACCTCTGGAGAAATCAGGGTGAGCAAGGTTGTCGGCGGACAACCTTGGCCCGACAGTGGCTACATGGGCGTCTAGAGAAATCAGGGTGAGCAAGGTTGTCGGCAGGCAACCTTGGCCCGACAGTGGCTACATGCGTCTCTGGAGAAATCAGGGTGAGCAAGGTTGTCGGCAGGCAACCTTGGCCTGACAGTGGCTACATGCGCCTCTGAAAAAACAGAGTGAACAAGATTGTCAGCAGGCAACCGTGGCCCGACAGTGGCTACATACTCCTCTGGAAAATTTGACATTTGGATGGCAGCAACGCCCCTATGCTATGAGTCGATCAAGATTGTAGACATGCAATCTTGCCCGAACACTAGGATTACCCATAATGAGTATTCTAAAAAACTATCAGTTTGACAAACTCCTACTTCTTCAGAAAAAGGGAGGGAGGGAGGAGGGGGGAGAACATATATATGAACATATCAAATAACATGCAAAATGCAAAGTATAACAGCAATGATGAGAAATTTTCAGAGCAAAATGATCAAAAACAGGATATGCATAGAGGCTCACGGGCTATAAGTTGTTCAAGCATGAGAAAGTGCAGCAAAGACAGAAATAAAAGCTGCTAGGAAGCCATTGTAGCAAAAATAGAAATAAAAGCAGCTAGAAAGCCATTGTAGCAAACACCATTGTATCAAAAATTACAAGAATTCACCCTACGCAGAGGGGTTCTCAGAAACTTCACCTTCTGGCTTCTCCTCCGAGGCAGAGTTGGTCACAGCCTGTGATGGGTTGAGATTAGTGATCCTCAAACACACAAATGTTCAAGAATCGTAAACACATAATGAGTACCTTGTGTCGACGATGTTGTGTTGAGAAGAGCTTCTCCACGTGGATTTGAGCCTTGAATTCCGACCTACAAAGCGTAACGCGGGGTTGTGTGTCAGCGTCGCATCTTTGACGATCAAGTTAGTGTATATTCAACACGAGACTTGAGAGAAATCAACGAGTTCTATCGTAATCAGAGGTAAAATGAAAGTGATACGTGATATTTGCTGTAAAATCTGTATATATACCTGTAATGATAAGGGTATTTTAGTCATTTCGGGAAGACTTGGGAAGTCTCCAAGCCGACTTAGGTAGGGGAAGCTTCCCTACTTTAAGTGATGTGATAGGTCGGTACCGACGTCTGACACAGGATATTTATACCTCGAGAAGGCAAATCCGTACTGTACTTCAAACTAACTGTTGATTAAGTATAAGCGAGGAAGGTTACCACGAGGTAACCTTCCTCTGAAGCATGATTCCATGATTCAGGGCATACTTTCCCCACTATTCCGAGTATTGGGGCAAGGTTGTCATTCAAGTAAGAAAATACTGAACATTAGTGGAAGGTTGCCTTTTTGGCAACCTTGACGTACCGAAGGTGTCCCATCAACTCCTCCCCCCTCAAGTCTGAAAAGAGGAAACTTGTCTACATCAAGTGATGAATTATCAGTAATAACATTCCTTCTAGGCAACCTTGCCTATTCAGATAAGGTGAAGCAGTTGAGGAGTTTTCTCTCTCCGCCTCTGCGAATTTTGCTTTTTCAGAGATGGGACATCCCACGTCCCATCAGTTATACACGTGGAGCGTTTTCAAGGGAGAACCACCTCTGAACGGTTATAATTCAAATTATTACCGCTTTCTTCATTTATTTTACTTCATTTTGTTTCGCGCTCCATCTCTTTCTCACTCTACTTCTTCGATATTTCCTCTTCACCTGAATTCTTCACCGTCGCCCCAGATTTTCCGTTCATCTTTTCAGGTACGTCGCTGCTACTCTCCTTGTAGGCTTTACTTCTTTTAGTACGTTGTAATTGTAATGTCATTCTTGCCTAACTTGGGAGGAGGGTTTGACCTAAACCCTTCCGAATCATCTACTCGTCGGACTACTTCTGCCTTTGAAGAAGCTTCTTCCCCCTCTGCTCCTATTTACATACCCTCTATATCTCCGAAGAAAGAATGGCCAGGATCTGTTTCTGTTTCTTTACCCATAGAACCCGATTCTTCTTCAAGTAGGGATAATTGGAATTTGGTTACTAAATCTGTATCCCTCATTAAGCAAGCCGAGTCCAGGCCTTAGTCACAGATTTGAGGATAGAGGGATTCCAACTTAAGGTTCCCAGCCCTAGCGAACGGCCAAACTATACAACTCCCCCTACCTTGCCCTTCTGGAAAAAGCATTTTGAGGCGGGACTTAGGCTTTCGATATGCCTCTATCCTACTCGCATTTGTGACCTTTTCCGAGTCTACCCTAGTCAAATTATCCCCAATTCCATTAGGACTACTCTGTCTTTCTATATAGTCTTGAAAGCCAACTGAGGTAATCCTACCCCAGAACTCTTCCATGCTTGCTACCAAATGAAATACCAAAAGGGGATGGTTATGTTCAGTTCTCAAACCAACAGTCTCGCTCACATTCTAGGTAAGAGTACCAGAAATGATAAAACTTGTCAGGCCCACTATATCTTTGTCACTCATGTGGATAATTCGTGGCCTTTCACCGAGCAACATTGGTGGTACTCTTTTGAGAAACCCTCTCAAGTAGAGGTGCAACCCATTCCTCATTTGAATGAGGAGCTTATGAGAGCATTGAACACTCGTCTTAATACTGATAATGATTTCAATATTCGAGACCTTCTCACGGATTCTTCCACATTGGCCTACTTTAGTTTGGCTTCTCCTCCTCGTCGACCTTCCACTCTAGGGATGAGTAGGTGTTCGCTCCAGTGTTTGGTTGAATTCAAACACTTGGTAAATCTTGCAAAATGTAATAATTTCTATCTCTCTGATTATTGCAGTTATGGACTGGTTGAAGACTGCTCAAGGCGTTGAGGAGGAGGATGATGTTATCATGGTGGGATCCACCCCAGGCTTTTTTCCTCTACCTTTGTTCCCCAAACTTGAGGTCAACTTTCCCCTCAGCAAAGTGGTTGAGGAGCAAACTTCCCGAGGAGCATCCTCCAAGGGCAAGTCTACTCCTGTTTCTCCTGAGCATCTTTCTTCGGGATGAGTGTGTACTAGGACTCGTAGTCGAGCAATGACTGATCTGCCTCCTCCTCCTCCAGCCAAGAAAGGGAAGGGTGACAAACTCGATGTTCATCTCTCTGTACCACTAGTTTCTATGGAAGGTTCCTACTGCATAGCTCTGTTCCGCCACATGACCAACTCTCTCGAGAGGCATCAAGCCTCTAAATTCTCTACTGAGGCTCTCCACAACGCCATAGGGCATACCTTGATTCAAGTTTGAATATTCTCCCTTTATAGCACAAATTTTCGTCATTTTTTTAGCACGATAACTTATTCATTTTCTTATCAGGCCGGTGCTTTCTTGGCTGAGGTCGAAGAAAGGAAGAAAGAAGATTCCACTGCTTCCTCCCATATAAAGAACGATGAGATTGTCAAAGCTCTCCTTCAAGTTTCCAAGTTGGAAGCTAAGTGCCAACAGATGGAGGGCAGCCTTGACGATGCCCGAGCCAGGTGGATTCCCTCAGTAAGCTCCTTGCTAAGACTGAGGAAGAGAAGGCTTTCCTTAAGAAGAATCAAGAGGGAGTTTGGTCAGAGCTCGCCAGGAAGGCTACGAGGGTGGTATCCAAGCTTGCCAACAAGGGCTTTTCCGCACAGCTGCAGGTCAAGCCTTTCTGAAGGAGCTAACAGAAGGGTTGGTGGAGGAGTGGGCAGTACTTGCGCGATCTAGGTCGTACCATTCGCTACTTCGTTTGTCAGGGAGCAACTAACCTTGCCGTACAGATGAGAGAGCCTTCTTTTCAGGAGAGCTGAACACCAAAGCTCTTATGGACAATCTTGAGCTCCCTCCTCACCTGCAGCCCCTGAACGACCTTCTTCCCGGGCCAGAATACCAGCTTTCAGTGGTGCAGTCTTGTACAAGGAAACTTGCCCTCAGCCTTATTCTCGATCCTTCCTTAACTGCCATGGAGAATCCTTTCTATGATCTCTCTTCTGCAGGTGCTTCTAGCTCCACTCTGGTAGAGCTGCCAGCAATCGAGGATACTTCCGTGCCCAACATTACCACTCCTCCTGCAGAGAAGACTATCTCTGAGGTGGGATTCCTCTCTCTTCAAAAGGAATCCCCAGGGGAGGAAGATAGGGCTGAAGGAGGAGATAAGGCCGCAACCAACTCTGCCTCGGAGGAGAAGTTAGAAGGTGAAGGATCTGAGAACCCCTCTGCGTAGGGTGAATTCTTGTAATTTCTGCTACAATGGTGTTTGCTACAATGGCTTTCAAGCCGCTTTTATTTCTGTTTTTGCTACAATGGCTTCCCAGCCGCCACTTTATTTTCGTTTTTGCTGCACTTTTCTTTTGCTTGAACAACCTGTGGCCTGTGAGCCTTTATGCCAATCGTGCTTTTTGATCATCATGATTTAAATTTTTCTTGCCATTGCTCTTATACTTTGCATTCTGCATGCTATTTGATAGGTTCGTATATATGTTCTCCTCCTCCTCCCTTTTTTCTGAAGAAGTAGGAGTTTGTCAAATGAATAGTTGTTTAGAATACTTGTTCTTGGTGATCATTTTGTTCATGCAAGATTGCATGTCTACGATCTTGTTCAACCCGTAGCAAAGGATCATTACTGCCATCCAAGTACCAAATTCTCCAGAGGCGCATGTAGCCACTGTCGGGCTAAGGTTGCCTGCCGACAACCTTGCTCACCCTAATTTTTCTAGAGGTGCATGTAGCCACTGTCGGGCCAAGGTTGTCTGCCGACAACCTTGCTCATCCTAATTTTTCCAGAGGTGCATGTAGCCACTGTCAGGCCAAGGTTGCCTGCCGACAATCTTGCTCACCCTAAATTTTCCAGAGGCGCATGTAGCCACTGTCAGGCCAAGGTTTACTGCCGATAACCTTGCTCACCCTAATTTTTCCAGAGGTACATGTAGCTATTGTCGGGCCAAGATTGCCTGCCGACAACCTTGCTCACTCTTGGAACACTCTGGATCCACATGGACAAGGTTGCTCATCAGCAACCTTGAACCCATCTCCACATACTAAAGCTCATATAACCACAAACTTTAAAAAATGAGTTGCATCATATTTACGTTCAAAAGTCCGATTCGTATGTACAAGCAGGAAAGCAACACCTGCACATCGGGTAGGAATGAGTCATCTGCGAGTAGTGATCAAAAAGTAGTGGTTATTTTCCCCTACACATCGTACTTCTTCAACTTGCTAATATTCCAAGGGTGAGACAAGACTTCTCCTTTTGGCATCCATCAACTCGTAGGCTCCGCCAGCCAGGACTTCAGCAACCTTGTAAGGTCCTTTCCAATTGGGCTTGAATTTCCTAGTTGGCTTCAAGAAATCAACCCTTCTTAGAACTAGGTCTCCCTTGCTAAACCGACGAACTCGTACCTTCTTGTTTTACGAATTGCATATCTGCTCTTTGTTCCACTCTGTCTTTAAACGAGCTTGTTCTCTTTCTTCTTCCACAAGATCCAACTCTTCCCTCTGGAGTTCTTGGTTTCGATCCTCATCATAGAATTGAATCCGATGACTTTCTGAGATTACCTCCGCGGGTATCACCGCTGAAGATCCATAGACTAGATTGAAAGGAGTTTCATTGGTAGCCCTTCTAGGACTAGTGCGGTAAGCCCATAGTACCGAATCAAGTTCCTTGCCTTGATGCCATTGACAATTGTTCTGTTAGTAACTTTCACTTGGCCATTTGTTTCTGGATGCGCGACTGCTGCAAATTTTTGCTCAATCTTTAGCTTTAAGCACCATTTAATGGTTCATTGGCTAATGAACTGGGCGCCATTATCCAATACTAAGACTCAGGGCACTCCATATCGGCAACATATGTTTTTCCACAAGAATTTTATGACTGTTGCGTCATCAACTTTGCAAACAGGTTCAACTTCCACCCATTTGGAGAAGTAGTCCACAGCTAATATGAAGTAGGTCATACCTCCCTGCGCGGTGGGCAATTTTCCCACCAGATCAATCCCCCACTTATCGAATGGACATGAAGCATACATAACTCTCAATTCCTCAGCTAGGAGATGAATCAAAGGTCCATGTATCTGGCACTGGGAACACTTTTTGACAAATTCCTTGGCATCCTTGCCAATGTATGGCCAATAGAATCCAACTCGCAACACTTTTCGAGTGATGTCTCTTGCTCTAGTATGGCCTCTTCCATTTCCAGAGTGTATCTCTTGCAAACACTTGCACCTTCTGCCTCTGTTATGCATTTTAGGTAAGGATAAGTTGTGGCACGCTTGTACAGGTGATCTCCAATCATGCAAAAGTGAGCATAGGAAGCCTGTTTGGATGCGAGGGAACCTTTCATGCGTCTTCATGTCATCAGGATGTGTATGACGGGAACTCTTCAGTCCCTGATATCTTCAATAGCTCCTATATCCAAGGCAGCAGTTCTCTTTTCCTCTTCAAGATATGTAATCGGGCCCTCAATTCCCTTTTCTATGGAACTGGCCAATCTTGCCAATTTGTCAGCCCAGGTATTTCTCTCTCATCGAATCTGCTCCATTCGAAATTCTGTGAATTTTGCCTTCAACTGTATCACTTTGGCTACGTAATTGGCCATCCTTTCTTCCTTAGCCAAGTAGGTTCCTTCCGTCTGGGACACAACTAGTTGGGAGTCAGAAAATACCAAAACCTTCTCAGCTCTCAACCCTTCAATAATCTGCATGGCTCGCACTAATGCTTCATATTCAGCTTCATTGTTCGAAGCTTTGAATCCAAGCTTGATCGAAAATTGCACTTCTTCTGAGGTGGGAGGAATGATCAATATTCCTACACAGCATCCTTCCTTGGTAACGGAACCATCCACATAAGCTTTCCGTTCAGCCAATTCTGCACTTCAGGTAGTTTCCTAAATGAAGTCTGCCAGGGCTTGAGCTTTTATCGTAGGTCGTGGTTCAAATTCGATATCGTACTCTCCCAGCTCTATAGCCCATTTTACCATCCTTCCCGATAAATCTGGTCGGTTTAGAATATTATTGAATGGAAAGGTTGTCCTCACGATCACCTTGTGTGCAAGAAAGTAATGGCGCAACTTTCGGGCAGAAGTCATGACTGCCAAGGCTGCTTTCTCCACCTCTGAGTAGTTTGCTTCAGGGCATTGAATCATTTTACTGGTGTAGTAGATGGGTTTTTGCTCACCACTTTCTTCCCGTATCAACACTGAACTCAGCGACTCCTTTCCCACTGAGAAGTATAAGTAAAGGATTTCTACAGTCACAGGCTTTGTAAGCAAAGGCAACGCAGTCAGATGTTCTTTTAAGGCATCGAACGCTGCTTGACACTCTTCCGTCCATTCAAACTTGTTACCTTTCCTCAAGATTTTGAAGAAAGGTAAGCTCTTCTCTGCTGAACGAGAAATAAACTGGCTCAGTGCGATAATCTTACCATTAAGTTTTTGAATTTTATTCAAGTTGCGGGGAGCTTACATCTCTTGCACTGCGGCAACCTTCGCTGGATTCACTTCAATACCCCTGGGTGTGACAACATAACCTAGGAACTTTCCAGATTGTACTCCAAAAGCACACTTAGCAGGATTCAGTTGAATATCATTGTTTCTGATTACTCCAAAGACTTCCTCCAAATCAGTTGCGTGATCAACGACTTTAAAACTCTTAGCATGTCATCCACATAAACTTCCATGATTCTTCCAATTTGTTCCCGGAAAACCAAATCCACCATTCTTTGGTATGTTGCTCCCGCATTCTTCAAACCAAAGGGCATTTTCTTGAAGCCAAATGTTCCTCTTCCTACAATGAAGCAAGCTTTCCGAATATCTCTTGGATTCATCAAGATTTGGTGATATCCTTGGTAGGCATCCATCATTGATAACAATTTACATCCAGAAGTGGAATCTACCAATTGATCAATTCTCGGTAGTGGATAGTGATCCTTTGGGCATGCTTTATTCAAATCGCGAAAGTCTATGCACATTCGCCACTTGCCCCTCCCCCCCCCCCCTCTTTGGGTACCATGACTGCGTTGGCAATCCATTTAGGGTACTGTACTCTCACAATATGCCCGACTTTAAGCAATTTTTCCACTTCAACCATGATAATCTTGTCCTTCTCTGGATCAAATCTTCTTAACTTCTGCTTGATAGGGCGGACAGCTGGATCCACATTCAAATGATGCATGGTAATTTTAGGATCAATGCCTTTTAAATCATCCGTGCTGAAAGCGAACAAATCAGCATTCCTTCATAGGCAAGCTACTACTGCCTCACCATCTGCATGCGCCATCTGCGTTCCTATCCGGGTGGTATAACCTTGTTTATTAGGGTAAAATTCCACTGGCATAAGTTCCTCTCCTGGAGACATTTGCATCTCTGGGTGTGTTTCTTTCATTTCCATCTGATTCGTTTTCTTTCCCCAGAGTCTCCCAATCCTTCATTGGGTCGCTTTGCAGCCTTGCCAGATACCTTGACTTCTTTAATGTAGCACGCTCGGGAAGCATCCTGCTCTCCAGTTAACTCTCCCACTCTATCTTTCATAGGAAATTTCAACTTCACATGGAAGGTGGACACCACCATCTTGAATTCGTTGAGGGAAGGTCTGCCCAAAATCACATTGTAGGATGATGCGGTATCCACTATCAGGAATTTTATCATACGTACTTTCCTCAATGGGAACTCTCCCATGGCCATAGGCAATAACACTAATCCTCGAGGATGAATAGCTCCTCCCGCGAATCCATACAAAGGGGTTTCTATAGATTGCAACTCAACGTTCAACTTCATGCTTTCGAAGCAATGGGCAAATATTACATTGGCCGAACTTCCTGTGTCTACAAGTACTCTAGAGACATCGTATTCTCCAATCTCCGTGGTGACCACCAATGCATCATCGTGTGGTCGTAAAACAACAATCTCATCTTCAGGGCTGAACTGTATCAAGGGGTAGTTTCTCACATTCCTTACTTCATGCACTCTCTCCACTGCGTGCATATCGGAAACTCTGGCGAAAGCCTTTCTTGCGCTATTGGAATCTCCTCCTAAAGGTCCACCTACTATCATGTATATGTGCCCCATTTTCTGGGAAGGTTCCTCTCTTTTTGGAGATCTAGGATGTTCATACTCCCTTTTCGGTGAACGGGGGCACTGGTATTCATTCTTGTCATCTTCCCTCCTTTTATGGCCACGTTCCCTCTTCACAAATTCCACTAGTTTGCCATCTTTCACCAATCATTCTATGGCATCCTTCAAATGCCTACACTGGTTCGTTTCATGACCAAACTCGTTGTGATACTCACAATAGGGACCCACTCTGGGATTTTGAGGTTCTCTTCGATAAGTTCGAGGTAAAGGGAACCCTATCTGCTGTTTGGACAATATTGCAAAGAGCTCAGCAGGTGCCACTATGAGGGGAGTGTAAGTGTAATTGTCTTTATCAAATCTCTCCTTTCTTGGAAAGTTACGAGGTTCTTTTCTTTTATCAATCTTTTCTTTCTTTTCCTCTACCCTACGAGAAGTCGTG
Source organism: Schizonepeta tenuifolia (assembly GCA_029490685.1). Lineage (NCBI taxonomy): Eukaryota > Viridiplantae > Streptophyta > Magnoliopsida > Lamiales > Lamiaceae > Schizonepeta > Schizonepeta tenuifolia. Next base: position 46,452,929 of record CM055955.1, on the reverse strand, counting down.
TCTCGGATAGGCAGGGATGTTTCCTAGCGTAGGCGGATGGTTCGATCTTTCTCCTTCTTCATCCTCCTAGCCTCTTCCAAGTTTACAAACCTATCTGCTCTGGCTAAGAGATCTTCGAATGAAGCGCATGCTTTCTTGGCCAAAGAGCTGAAGAAGTCTTCCTCGCATAAGCTTTGCGTTAAGGCGTGCATCTTCACCTCCGAGATGGCAGTAGGAACTTCCAGGGCGGCAGAATTGAACCTTCGAAGGTAATCTCTAAGACTTTTATGGGAACCTTGCCAGAGGGACATCAAATATACTAAAGTGCGACTTTGCCTCCGCGCACTCGCGAATTGATGCCGGAAAAGGTTGCTGAAGTCAGTAAAAGTTCGTATGCACGCTGGATTCAACTGATTGAACCATCTCTGCGCCGATTTAGTGAGAGTCGTAAGGAAGACTCTACACTTGACTCCATCGGTATACTAGTGGAGGGTGGAACTATTCTCGAAACTCATGAGGTGCTCCATGAGGTCCGCGGTTCCATCATATTGCTCTCGTATTCCTCTGAAATTGGAGGGTAAGGTTTCCTGCAGTATTGCATCACTGAAAGGAGAACTCATTTCCTCAACATCACTTGGATCAGACTTCAACATGCGCCTCTTAATCTCTTTCATTTCCTTTCTCAAAGAACCTATCTCGATGCCGGTGGCAGATACCGATTCAGAATAAGGCTGGTAGGAAGCAAACTGATCCTCTTCACCAGGTCAGGCTACCGAGGTAGCTTCCAACTACTCTCTTCTATTCATACGACCCTTCTCGAGAATGTAGGGCACTCTTGATCTCAAGCCATACCCAGAATATTGCCCCTGATGAGTGGGGAATCTTCTCTCATCGGAATGTTCCCTTTGTTCTTGACTAGGGTTTTCTTGAATTGTTTCTAGGCATTCTCTCTGGCCTTTTTCATTTTCTCGCAACAATCTTTCCAATAGTTGACATATCTGAGTCGGATCCAAACTAAACATGTGCTCTGTATTTGAGGATGAGGCAACTATGCCGGGTTGAGTAACCTGATTAGGTCAACTCTGCGGAATGTTGATAATCCCTACTCTTCTCTGAGAGTTAAAGATCTTTGGAAGCTTCCTCGCCTGACCCCAGTTGCAGGAGGGCCTCCCAGGGTCGATTGGCTATATGGTGTAATAGATTCCTCGAATTCCTGCCCTAGATCTCGGGGAGGAGTTGTCATTATCTATAGTATTCGAGGAATAGCTTTAGCTCTTCGTTTCACCTTTTCATGGCTTAATTAGATAATGGGTAGCCAAATAATATCTCATAATATCCATGCAAATAAACAATCAAATGTATCCAGCAAAATCATGTATTTTTAGCAAATAATCATGCTTCGTCATGCTTTATAACCATATTTTTCTTGGAAATGAGTAACCATAATAACAGATATCATTAACAGCGGATATTCTTGGCTATATGCTTCTTATCAGCAAATTATCATGTTTCAATATGCTTCGATATGTTTCGATGCACATATATGTAAGAGATATATCCATATTCATGCTTATTTATGGGTTTATCCATACGGCATTCATCATATATGCAGATATGGTTTTAAGAAAATGAGTTCATGCATATATCGATCCTGATATCCAAGATGTTTTTCGAAAGAAAACTGTAAAGCGGATCTCACGCCTTAGTTTTGACTTCCCACAGATGGCGCCAGTTGATGGGGTCGAGATTTGTGATCCTCAAACACACAAATGTTCAAGAATCGTAAACACATAATAAGTACCTTGTGTCAACGATGTTGTGTTGAGAAGAGCTTCTCCACGTGGATTTGAGCCTTGAATTCCGACCTACAAAGCATAACTCCGGGTTGTGTGCCGGCGTTGTATCTCCGACGATCAAGTTAGTGTATATTCAACACAAGACTTGAGAGAAATCAACGAGTTCTATCGTCATCAGAGGTAAAATGAACATGATACCTGATATTTGCTGTAAAGCTTTCCTACATTAAGTGATGTGATAGATCGGTACCGACGTCTAACACAGGATATTTATGCCTCGAGAAGGCAAATCCGTACTGTACTTCAAACTAACTGTTGATAAAGTATAAGCGGGGAAGGTTACCACGACGTAACCTTCCTCTGATTATTGGGGCAAGGTTGTCATTCAAGTAAGAGAATACTGAGCATTAGTGGAAGGTTGCCTTTTTAGCAACCTTGACGTACCGAAGGTGTCCCATCAGCCTGAACTCCTCCTTTAGCTTTATCTTCCTCTTCTATGGGCTTGACGCAGCCGTCGTTTAAGCTGTGACAAAATACAATTTGTATTTTACTCCTATGCTTACCCTTAGGAACAGCTAGTTGGCAAGTACAGGGTCGATCCCACAGGGAGTTGCTCGCGATAATCTCTGGTTGGGGAACAAAAAGGTTGTGTAGAGTATCTATCTACTATAGCCTTGGGCAACTGTCACTATCACCTTTGGCAAACTGCTGAAAGTAAATAACTGTAACTTGACAAGCAAAACGATCGGTAATAAAAATGATCCAGATTTAGGTTTTGAATCAATGAGTATAACTTTATCTCGATCATTGGTTCAAAGATATTTGTTGCGTAAGTATGTTAGTGGTTATAAGCTAAAACTATGCAGGGTCCCCATTGTCACGCCGTCACGTACGCTACATAGTCCACCCAGCTCCATCCTTATGTTTAGGTCTTGACAGGGACACCCTAGCCAATCCTCTTGCTTGCTCAAAATTCTTGGGGATAACACCTTATCGAGCGCATGTTAGTCAAGTAGCATTTGGTTCTAGATGGATCCACTCCGGCGCAGGTGAGATAACGAGGATCTCTGTCCGACATTCACCAGCATTGACACATCTTTGCAGGTCTAGGCCAAGACATACAACCCGTTCTTGTTGTTCTCAAGAAACGTAAGGCAAGCATGAACAACACTTGATAACCCTCTTGTGATGTAGGAATTCGTATGTGCCCAGGGCTCGTTGGCCCACCGACTTACCTGTGACCACCGAACTTCTTTGGAATCGTTGCCCAATGCCTCGGGAACACACTTATATACAACTATATGAACACTTAGACCTTACGAGATTTACAAGTTATACATCATATCATCTATCCTAAACATAGATTTAAAGGCTTAACTAGACATAAAGTGAATAACAAAAGCAAAAGAGATTAAGAAAAACATACTTGAATTAATAACGATAACATGAAATTGTCTGCCCAAGCTGGGACATAACAACAAAAGTAAATTGTATCTAAGAACTTAAATATAAATTGCAGAAAATAAAAGTGTATCGAATGCGGTAAAGATTGTTATCCCCAAAGTCGTCTCCTGTGCCTTGCATGCATGGATGTATTTATAGAGTACAAGAACTAGGGCAAACCCACAAACGGACCTTCTAGAGAACGGGTCGGCTGTTTCCATGTAAGGATCAATGGATAAGGTTGGAAATATCTCATTCCTTATCGCTAAAAACGTGTTGCTGTTGTAGTAGGAAACATCGATCGAATTCTTGTGCTGCAAGGAATTTGTTTCCTTGTAGGACTCTAACAGCTCTGCACTCTGCTTTCCCAATCTCTCTGCCATCTCTTGCCCACGTCAAGTCTGCACCTTACCTTCTGGAGCGAAACACATAATGTCTAGATTGACCATACCACTGAAAATGGAGCAGCTCTTCATCTTGATTTGGACTTGTGCCCTCGGTAGCTTGAGCCACGAGCACGGCTACTATGGTCATTGCATCGTATCGCCAGTTCCTTCTCTTTTTACATGTTTTGGCTCCAGTCTTGCCCAATTCCTACCTTTCCTTGCCCTGCCAACTCAAGTGTCCTCCCAGACACAAAACAGAAACAAAAGACACTAGAATAGACTTGATCTAAACCTAAAACACACATGACAAAAGCACAAAATATGGGCTCGTCATACCCACATACTTAAAGTCATGCATGTCCTCAGGCATGGTGTATGGCTTGCCCAAACAAAAGAAAAAAAATAGAAAAGACTCAAAGACTTGACTCAAAACACAATTAGAGGTTAGAACAATATAGGATAAAGAAATAAGGTAGAGCATAATCCAGTTCACATACAACTCAAGCAAATAAACCAGTCTAAGCATATCATCAAATAGGTAAACAAGTGAGAATTTTCAAGGATATTCCTCACCAGCACTTTCACTCTTGTGTATGGGGTAGTGTTTACGCTCAAGATATGTCATTCTTAACCACACCATAGGCTTGCCTGCCTGCTACTCTCTCCACCTGTTAGACTAGGTTCGAAGCACTTATCCTTAAGTCTTTTATTTGGTAGAAAATATTTAGAACTAGGCTTGGGTCATTCGGACTTAGGTTGGCCAAGCGAAGCGGCCAACCTTAGCTTCTTTTCCTTCACCTTTTCTTCTTGCGGGCCTTAGCACAGCTTATTTAGGACTTCTCTTTTTTATATCTTCCTTTTCTATTTTTTTTTTCTTTTTTTTCTTCTTTTTCTTTTTTTTATGTCCTTTATCTACTAGCCCTTATATTTTCTTTCAAAGGATCAACTATTTCTCCCTTTTTCCGTTCATCTTATGCACCTAAGCCCTTATTGACCGGGTAGGATATAGTGTATAGGCTGCATATACCTGATCAAAGAAATTATAAAAGCTCAAAGGGGCTTAATAAGGGAAATTCAGTTGGGCAGGCTCTTTGGCTCAGTTGGGCTTACAAAAGAAAAAACATGCCTAATTCATCTAAGTTCTTCTAGCCTAAGTCAATAAGGTCTCAATGAGTAGACACGCAAGTTCTAGGTAGCATCCAAATAAACATATCATAAAATCATACAAGAAAGAAACTGCTTGGTCATAAACATGCAGTGTAAAGCTCAAATCCTCACAACGACATGCTCATAAGTTTGTTCGTCATCCCCATCTACATACGATCATGCTTGGACTAGAATACAAAAGTGCTCTCATCATACAACTCAGAATCAAATTATGCTCATACATTATCTGATCATCCTAAGCATGCCTGACCTCTAATACACACACAAAAGATGCTTCTCCCACCCACACACTTTGCTTGGGAAAAGTAGTTGGAAGGTACAGACCAACACAAAATTAAAACTCATAAAAACATACGCTCTACCCTTATACCCACACACTTTGCCTTTGGTAAAGTGAGTGAAAATCAAGGTAGATCACAACACAGAATCTAAACAAAAATTAAAAAAAAAAAATTAGACTCGAAATAAATTACGAAAAACACAAAATAAAACACAAAAATAAAAACCTAACTACTAAACAAATGGGAGGACAAAATCATTGGACAAGGTTAGATCCTGATCTGGTCGGGTCAATCTTCAAGGCACTCATAATATCAGCAAGGGCTTGCTTAATCTCCAGTGCAAGTTGCTTCAGTCTGGCATTGCTTTCCTCCAGCTTGATCAAGCGTTCCATCATCCCTGCTACATCTTGGGCGGGCAACACCGGAGTACTGGACACTCCACCTCCAACTGACTGAGGAGGAATGTCAGCAACTTCGGCAAGCTCGTCTGGTAGAATCATGAACACTAATACTCCTTCATCATCCCTTCCACATATGCCCATGGCAGTCAAGCAAGCAAGGTCCAGGCGCTCTTCTTGCATTGGCTGTAGCTGCGTAGTAGCTTTATCAAATCCGTGCATCCCTATGGCATAGTGAGTCATCAGGTGGGCAAGGGAAAACCTCTGATTGCGGGAGTTCACTATATCCTTGAAATGATGCATAGCATAAGCCCCAAAGTTAAGCCTGTGCACCATGCTTGATAGTATGAAGATCTCTTGGCGAGTGACTAAATTGCTGCTATCCTTCGTCCCGAAAAAGTTGTAGGTAAGGATTCGATGACACACCCTCAAGGCATCATCCTTCATCATATGCCTCTTTCCCGTACCAGCCTTGAAGAAGGGCTCATCACTGAACTCCGCCCATTTCCTTGCCCACTCATTAGCATCCAATTGAGAAATATACCTCAACGCTCTCTTGTACTCCTCGCTCCTTATCGTGCGAAAATCCTCAATGCCCAACGCCTGATTCAGATAATTCACCGATAGCTCCTCACTTGCCCCCATGAACTTAAACTGCATGCACTTTGTATTGTGATTCCCCACCGTAGGACTCCTCACTTGCAAACACTGATAGAAATTATACACCAACTCCGGATATACCCTCTCTTGTGATTCTAAAAATTTTTCCCAACCAATCGCTGCAAAATACCCATGCACTTCTTCCCAAACCCCCAACTCCTCCAATGCGCTCCAATCAACCAATTTGGGAAGAATGATTCCCCTCCTTGGCATCTTCCCTATTCCACGATTAGAGGCTCTGCCCGACACTGAGATGCGCCGCTTGGGTGGTGCAGAAACCATCTCTTTGCCCTTGGCAATAGACCCTGCTCCTTTAGTCTTTTTGGTTGGGGGTTTCTCCAATTCTTCCTTGACTTGTTCATCCTCCGTAGCCTCTTAATCATACTGCTCTACCATCACCAGATCTCCTTCGCCATCTCCAGCGGGTACATTCTCCTCCTGCTTTGGTTCCTTGCCAAATGAACCGCCTACCTTCGATGCAGCGGTTTCCTCATTGAGTGAAAAAGCAGATTTGTCCACGAACATCCGTGTGACATCATCTTCTTTCTCCATGTACGAAGAAGAACCAGCCATGGGTGATGATTTGGGTAAAGTTTTCCGAGTTACTTTGGTGGGAGTGGAAATTTTGGTAGAAGGTTTAGGTGACTTAGAATTTTCGGCCGCTTTTTTATCGAGTGTCTTGCTGCTGCGTGTGTTCTTCATTATGAGAGTGGTGAGGGGGGTTTTGTTTCTGCAAAAGTAGAGAAAGAGAGGGAATCGAAGAGTTCTGGTTTGAAATTAGATGATGAATGAAATTTGTGAGAAAGAGAGGTATAGTAGTAGGCTAGAAAGTAGGGTATAGGTATGTGACATGGCAGTTACAGAACTGCCAGTGGACATGACGTGCTGACGTCAGCCACATTTCTCTGCTTTGGTTGCCTCGCATTCACCGGGCTCAGCCTCTCCTCGACCAACACGAACTCTTCGGTTGCCTATCCTCTCTGCGCACCTGCCTTACACACATAGACACAAAATGCACTTCCAAAATAAAAACTACTATCCTATGATTAGAAAATAAAAACTAAAATAAAATTACGAAAAGAAAATACGAAAAAGGAAAAACTAAAAATAAACTCACTAGGTTGCCCCCTAGCCAGCGCCCCAGTTTACGTCATGGGCACGACATAGTCCTGCTTGCCCCTAGATGGGCATCATCACATGGACTTCTTCCTTGTCCATACCCTCAACCTTCTATTCTCCATTGAAAAGCTTCAATCTCTGATCATTGATCCTAAAATATTTGGAGGTCTTTGGGCAATAAACCTCCACAGACCCATTAGGAAATTGGGTTACCACTTTATAAGGTCCAATCCACTTCGATTTTAGTTTGCCCTACATAAACTTGAACCTTGACTGATATAGCAGAACTGCTTGCCCAGGCTCAAATTTCTTTGCCTTGATCAACTGGTCATGAGCCTTCTTCATCCTTGTCTTATACAAAGTAGCATTATCATAAGCCTCAATTCGAATCTCCTCTAACTCTTGCAACTGCAACTTCCTTTCCTTATCAATATCACTCCAATCATAGTTGAACTTTTTCACTGCTCAATATGATTTATGCTCTAACTCCACAGGCAAGTGATATACTTTCCAAAAACCAACCGGTACGGTGACATGCCCAAAGGCGTCTTGAAAGCTGTGTGATATGCCTAAAGTGCATCGTCCAAGTGCAAACTCCATTCCTTTACATTTTGCCCAACTGCCTTTCTCAATATGGTCTTGATGATCCTATTTGTCAGCTCTGCTTGCCCATTAGCTTGCGGATGGTAGGCAGTGGTAACTCGATGATGGACTCCATATTTCTTAATAGCTTGTCAATGGTAGCATTGCAGAAATGCGAACCTTGATCACTTATGATTGCTCTTGGAACTCCATATCGATTGAAAATATTTCCCTTAAAAAAAGTAGCAACCACATGGGCATCATTCATTAGTGTAGCCTTTGTCTCTGCCTACTTCGACACATAGTCAACTGCCAATATGATGTATTGATTTCTTTTTGAACTGGGCAAAGATCCCATGAAATCCATTCCCCATATGTCAAAGATCTCCACTGGCATGATTGGGGTCATGGGCATCTCATCCCTTCTAGTTGCATTCCCTTATTGTTGACACTTGAAACAATTCTTGCACCATTCATAAGCATCCTTAAAAATTGTAGGCCAAAAGAACCCACAATCAAAAATCTTTCTTGCAGTTCTTCGGTGCCCAAAAGTGACCTTCACATTCCCTATTGTGGCAATGCTTCAAGATACTTTTAGTCTCCCAGTCGGGCACGCACCTCCTTAGTCCTTGGTTAGCACACTTCTTCCATAACTAGGGATCATCCCAAACATACTTTCGGCTCTCCTTGAGAATTCTCTGCTTTTGGTAGTATGAAAGATCGTTTGAAAACTCTCCCGCACTCTTAAAATTGGCAATGTCAGCATACCAAGGCTCTCCATATAATTGAGCTTCAGTCATATATAGATTCTCGTCAGGGAAAGTCTATGTAATGGGCACGAAATCTTCTTCTCTGATTATCCTACTCAAGTGATCCGCCACCAAATTCTGAGCTCGATTTTTATCTTTGATCTCCATATTGAACTCTTGCAAAAGCAAAATCCAACGAATAAGCCTTGGCTTCGACTCTTTTTTGTTCATAAGGTATCTCAGCGCTGCATGGTCAGTGTAAACAATTGTCTTGCCCCTAAGTAGATAAGACCTGAACTTTTCAAAGGCAAACACAACCGCCAAAAGCTCTTTCTCCGTGGTGGTGTAATTGATTTGCATTGCATTCAGAGTTTTAGAGGCATAATATATCACATGGCTTTCCTTCCATCTCCTTTGACCAAGCACTGCTCCCACGGCATACCCACTTCCATCGTGCATCAACTCGAATGGCTTACCCCAATCAAGGGGTTGTATCACAGGTATCGTGACCAAGCATTCCTTCAACACGTCAAACGCCCTTTGACAATCTGAATTGAATTCCCACTCTACTTCATTTTGGAGCAATCTCGTCATTGGTTGGGCAATCTTAGCAAAATCCTTCACAAATCTTCTATAGAATCCGGCATGTCCCAAGAATCCCCTTAATTGCTTGACGTTGGTTGGGTAAGGAAACTTGGAGATGACATCAATCTTTTCCTTGCCAACTTGTATCCCTCTTTCTGAAATCACGTGCCTAAGCACGATACCTTCTCGCACCATAGAGTGACACTTCTCATAGTTCAACACCAAGATATTTTCCACACATCTCTTAAAACCAACTCCAAATGCCCAAGACAAGCCTCAAATGATTTCCTATAAACGGTAAAATCGTCCTTGAACACCTCGATGTAATTCTCCAATAAATCTGAAAATATGCTCATCATGCACCGTTGAAACATGTCGGGGGCGTTGCATAGATCAAAAGGCATGCGACGATATGCAAACATCCCGAATGTGCAAGTAAATGTTGTCTTGTTCTGGTCTTCTTGGGCAACCCATATCCCTATGTATCCAGAGTATCCATCAAAGAAGCAAAAGTACTTGATTCCTGCCAACCTCTCCAGCATCTCATCAATGAAAGGTAAAGGAAAGTGATCTTTCCTAGTTGCCTTATTCAGCTTCCTATAGTCAATACACATCCGCCATCCCGTTTGGAGCCTTGTAGGTACAAGCTCATTCTTCTCATTCTTGACCACTTGTATCCCTGACTTCTTGGGCACCATGTGTACCGGACTTACCCATTTGCTATCTGGAACTGAGTATATAATGCCCAAGTCCAATAGTTTGAGTAACTCCTTCATAACAACTTCCTTCATGGCTGGGTTCAGCTTCCTTTGTGGATCTCTAGTCGGTTTAGCATCATCTTCCATCAAGATATGGTGAGTGCAAAGAGATGGACTAATGCCTTTGATGTCAGCAAGGGTCCAACCAATTGCATCTTTGTAGCATATAAGGACATCTCGAACTCTATCTTCTTCTTTCTTGCTCAACTTCGAACTTATAATCACTGGCAAGGTATCATTCTCTCCCAAAAATATGTACCTCAAATGAGCGGGGAGAGGTTTAAGTTCCAACTTAGGTGCTCGAACAAGTGAAGGCACCAATCTATCTTTATCTCTGATCTTGGGCAAGGCATATGGGGACAGTCAGGGTCCATCCACTTCCTCTGCTCCTAATTACACCAAAGCTCGACTAACCTAGAAAGAATTATCCGGGCTCTCTTCAACTCCTCCTTGAATGACTGCGTCTAATGGATCTTGAATTCCAAGAAGAGGGACTATCTTTTCTACTACTTGATCAACGTGGTCAATATATTCGACCATCTCCGTATCTTGGGGGTGTTCCATCGCTTTGAATATGTTGAAAGTAACTGACTCCCCATCAAATTCACATGTTAGTTGCCCTGAGTTGCAATCTATTCTAGTCTTGACAGTCTTCATGAATGGCCTTCCCAACAGCATGACCGATGATTTAGCTCCTATCTTGCCCATGTCAAGAACATAGAAATCTGCTGGGGAAGATTAGATCTTTCACCTTGACTAGCACATCTTCTAGTATGCCCTCAGGGTACACATTAGACTTGTCCGCCAATTCGATAACCGCTCTAGTAGGCTTAAGTGGTCCCATAACATTTTCATTGTACATGGACAATGGCATCACACTGATTGATGCACCTAGGTCAAGCATGGCACGTTCAATCTTCATATCTCCAATTACGCAGGGAATGGCAAACATCCCAGGATCTCCACACTTCTTGGGCAAGTCTCGCTTCAGGACTGCTGAAACACTCTCTCCTAAGAGAACCTTAGACTCGTCCACGCTTTTCACCTTCTTTGAGCAAAGCTCCTTCAGAAATCTTGCACACTTGGGCATGTTACGTAGTGCTACGAAGAGGGGCAGGTTGATCTCCACTTTTTGAAAGATCTTGAACATCTCGGACCACTTTTCATCCTTCTTATTTCTTCTCAACCTAGTGGGAAAAGGAGCACGCACAACAGGGTTAGATTTGACATAAACAGATCTTGGAGCTTCTTTCTCGTCATCCTTCTCCTCATCTACTTCCTTATCTTTGCCCTCTACTTCTTTCTCTTTTTTCTTGGCAACACAGTGTTAGAATCCAGCATCTGCACTCTATCGGGCAACGTCTTTCTTACTCTCAGCGTGACTGCATTGACTTGGGCCTTAGGGGGCACTTTAGGTTGAGCAGGCAGTTCACCTTGCCTCTTCTCAAATCTCGACATAGCATTAACCAAGTTAGTAAGTTGGTTAGTCATGCTCTGAATAGCTCCCCTTATCTCCGTCCTAAACTTCTCAAACTCCTGCTGCACTCTGATATTATCTGATGAACCCATATTTGTGTCCATCTTTTCTTGTTTCTTTCTTGTGTTTTTAGTCTTTATCGAGTCATTATGTGTCTGGGAGGACACGCAAGTCGAGAGATAGTGTGCAGGGGAAGAACAGGTGGATGCTGGGCAAATTCGATGGAAAATCTGTTGTTAAGATGGCGATACGATGCGAATGGGCATAGGGCTGGAAGCTTGTAGCTGGGCAACATCGAAACATCCTTTCTACAAGTCAGGAAGTACCTCCCCATATCCTTAAAGGCCAACAGACAGAGTACTCGGAGGAACCAGGATCGTGGTCAACACCGGAAGCAAAGCAGGATGCAGATGATGAAGGGAAAGATGAGAGTCGAGCAGCAGCAGCAGATTTCTTTTCCTTCAAGGAAGAGGATAAGGATCGGATGTTTCCTTCCTTATCCTAGCCGAGCCAAATCATGGAATAAATCTACCACACAAGGAAAGAAGGAACGTGCATGCGAAGGAAAGAGAGAGAGGCGGAGGTTATGATATGCATGTGAAGAATCCTTATTCAACAAGGAAACTTCCCTAAACCTTAGAATCTCATCGCCTATATATATGGTCGACTCTATCATGTAAAGTGGCACTTCGAATTCAGTAGTTTAGATTAGTTCTGCATTCTAGGTTGAGAGAAAGTGAGGAAGAAACAAGTCATAAGGGCAATTTACTTTAATTTCGTATTTTACTACTTTAGTTTTAGTTGTTGGCGTGAAGCCAAGACCCTGGTTGCTGACTACGCTTTGGGCAGCAACCCCTTTCCAGATTTATGCTAAGTATGCTTTTCTTTATTTGTTTTGTGTTCTTATTTAATATTATGTCTAGCTAAGTTTATTGTTTGGGTTGGATGTAGATGAAGTGATTCTAAATTACTCGTTCAAACTTGTGAGGTCTAATTGTGTTAGTTCGTTAATTGATTTTGTTCCCGAAACACTTAGGATTAATTCTAGACTTAATTGATATTGAAGTTGATTGATCACCATCTAGATATTGAGATTAAGTCATTAACAGAAATTGGGATCAACACGAGAGTGTCTTTCGTGCCCAAGAAGGTAAAAGGTGTTGGAGAGCAGTCGGTATTGACCTACTTCTTGGCTGTCTTGGGTCTATTTATTCTTAATGCCTGTTGGGCAGCATCGTTACTGAAGTGTCTTCGTGACTTTACTGATCAAGAGAGGAGATCTTGCCTTCTAGTCAAGATCTGTAAAATTGATTAGACATAGGTTAAGTGTGTTAGCATCGTGACTTCGTGACCTTAGGGTGTTAGCTAATCTTTTCCTTAAACCAAGTGATAAAATTAGTTAATTGAATATCCTTGCACCGATGAACGAGTGAATAGTAATTATGATCATGGATTCGAAACTCAATCCAAACTCTTTTGTTATTTGATATTGTTATTTTTTTAGTACAGGTTATTAAGATACTTCGTGACCAAAACCCTTTTGTTGAGCAACATCTGAAGAACAAATTACGCCGAGTCCCTTGAGTATGATCCCGCTTGCCGCTGACTACTACCTTGTTGGGCAAGAGGTGTTATAAATATTATTTGTGCGAAGTGTGTGACAACACCGCTCCGTCATTATCCTTGGCCAAGGAAGTTACTTGGTCCGCTAGGCTTGGCCTATTCTGATCTCTAGGAGGATATTGTTGTTGTGGCTGTTGTACTTGTTGTTGTTGCCCAAACCCTTGGTAGTTATTGTTTCCATACCTCAAGTTCTCATGATCCTCCATCCTGGGTTATAGAATTGCGAGTTCGGATCATATGGCCTCCCTTGGTTGTTATTGTTGAACCCAATTGCATTAACCGCCTCTTCCAAGCTTGGGCATTGATCCGTTGCATGCGTTATCGCCATACAAATTCCACAAGCTCTCACCGCCTTTTTATTGTGGCTTGATAAAACGGTTACCAGTGCATCCATCTTATTGAACATTTGGTCAAGCTTATCCACCATACCAGTCAAAGTTGGTGGCTACAGTTGTTGTTAGCTTGGGAAATTCTCCCCCATCGTCCCTCAGCTCCTCCGCCATCTCAACAATCATCTTGAACACGACACTTAGCTGTTTTCTCATAACTGACCCTCCACAAGTTGTGTTGACCAATGCCCACTCACTCGTTCTTAATCCAGCTACGAAACATTGGATTAATTCATGTTCCATAATTTGATGATGTGGGCACTTTGCTAGCATCTGTTTGAATTTGTGGAAGTACGAGTAAAAATCCTCTCCAATGCCCATCTTAATGCCTGCAATCATCTTCCTCATCTTCTGAATTCAGGCGGCTGGAAAGTATTTTTCTAAGAATTTCTGCTGCAGCTCTTGCCAAGTGGTAACACATCCTGTGGGCAATGAATAAAGCCACTCCCTTGCGTTGTCTTGCAAAGAGAATGGGAAGGCAATGAGCATTGCATATTCGCTCAGATTTCCATCAGTATGGATGGTTCCACAAGCCATCTCAAAATCTTGCAAGTGTCTTTGAGGGTCTTCTCCTGGTGATCGCTGAACTTGGGCATGATCTGAATAAAGTGGTACTTTAGTTCCCATCCTCGCGTGGGTGTAGGCAAAGTTATGCCTGAAGGCCTCAGGTTCATGTGTTGGGAAACACCATCTCCCTTAAGGTTTTCTCCTCCTCCACTGGGTCCTGCATTGACGCTTCGCTTAGATTGTCCTTTTCTGCTTCGCTTGACAAGGAAAATTCTTCCTCGTCAAAGGTTTTCTCCGAAATTACTTCCAGTGCCTCTTCCTTCTTCCTCTTCTCTGCTCGAATCTTCCTTAAGGTCAGGTTGATGTTACCGTCGTACCACGTTTTCCTTTCCTGTAAGGTTAGTTTCTTGCATAAAATAAGAACAAAGAAATTAGCACAACATAAATTACCATTGTTATCAACTCCCCGGCAACGGTGCCAATTTTGACACAGCTGCCGTTTAAGCTGCGACAAAATACAATTTATATTTTACTCCTATGCCTACCCCTAGGAACAGCTAGTTGGCAAGTACAGGGTCGATCCCACAGGGAGTTGCTCGCGATAATCTCTGGTTGGGGCATACAAAGTTGTGTAGAGTATCTATCTACTATAGCCTTGGGCAACTGTCACTATCACCTTTGGCAAACTGCTGAAAGTAAATAACTGTAACTTGATAAGCAAAAAGATCAGTAATAAAAACGATCCAGATTTAGGTTTCGAATCAATGAGTACAACTTTATCTCGATCATTAATTTAAAGATATTTGTTGCGTAAGTGTGTCAGTGGTTATAGGCTAAAACTATGCAGGGTCCCCATTGTCACGCCACCACGTACGCTACATAGTCCGTCAAGCTTCATCCTTATGTTTAGGTCTTGACAAGGACACCCTAGCCAATCTTCTTGCTTGCCCAAAAGTCCCAGGTATAACATCTTATCGAGCGCATGTTAGTCAAGAAGCATTTGGTTCTAGATGGGCCCACTCTGGTGCAGGTGAGATAACGAGAATCTCTGTCCGACTTGCACCAGCATTGACACATCTTTGCAGGTCTAGGCCAAGACATACAACCCATTCTTGCCGCTCTCAAGGAACGTAAAGCAAGCACAACCATCACTTGATAACCCTCCTACGATGTAGGAATCCGTATGTGCCCAGGGCTCGTTGGCCTTCCGAGTTACCTGCGACCACCGAACTTCTTTGGAATCGTTGCCCAATGCCTTGGGAACACACTTATATACAACTATCAAGAACAGTTAGACCTCACGAGATTTACATGTTATACATCATATCATCTATCCTAAACCTGGATTTAAAGGCTTAGCTAGACATAAAGTGAATAACAAAAGCAAAAGAGATTAAGAAAAACATACTTGAATTAATAACGATAATCTGAAATTGTCTGCCCAAGCTGGGACTTAACAACGAAAGTAATTGTATCTAAGAACTTAAACATAAATTGCAGAAAATAAAAGTGTATCGAATTGCAGAAAATAAAAGTGTATCGAATTGCAGAAAGTAAAGAATGCGATAAAGATTGTTTTCCCCAAAGTAGTCTTCTGCGCCTTGCATGCATGAATGTATTTATAGAGTACAAAAATTAGGGAAACCCCACAAACAAGCCTTCTAGAGAACGGGCCAACTGCTTCCATGTAAGGATCAATGGATAAGGTTGGAAAGATCTACTTCCTTATCACTAAAAACGTGCTGCTGTTGTAGTAGGAAACATCGATCGAATTCTTGCGCTGCAAGGAATTTGTTTCCTTGTAGGACTATAACAGCTGCATCTTCACGCGCCAGTACCGTTGCCCAAGCTCTGCACTCTATTTTCCTAATCTCTCTGCCATCTCTTGCCAACGTCAAGCCTGCACTTTGCCTTCTTGAGCGAAACACACAACGTCTAGATTGACCATACCACTGAAAGTGGAGCAGCTCTTCATCTTGATTTGGACTTATGCCCTCGGTAGCTTGAGCCACGAGCACGGCTACTATGGTCATTGCTTCGTATCACCAGTTCCTTCTCTTTTTGCATGTTTTGGCTCCAGTCTTGCCTAATTCCTGCCTTTCCTTGACCTGCCAACTCAAGTGTCCTCCCAGACACAAAACAAAAACAAAAGACACTAAAATAGACTCATTCTAGACCTAAAACAAACATGACAAGAGCACAAAATATGGGCTTGTCTGGGCTCCTTTTGAAGAGAAAGGAATCCCACCTCTGAAGCAGTCTTCTCTGTAAGAGGAGTGGTAATTTTAGGCACAAAGGTATCCTCGATTGCCGGCAACTCTATCAGAGTGGAGCTGGAGGCACCTGCAGAAGAAAGGTCATAGAAAGGATTCTCTATGGCAGTTAAGGAGGGATCAAGAATAAGGCTGAGGGCAAGTTTCCTTGCACAAGCTTGCACCACTGGAAACTTATATTCTGGCCCAGAAGGAAGGTCGTTCAGGGGCTGCAGATGAGGAGAGAGCTCAAGATTGTCCATGAGAGCCTTGGTATTCACCTCTCCCAAGTAGGAAGGCTCTCTCATCTGTGCTACAAGGTTGGATGCTCCCTAACGGACAAAGTGGCGAATGGTACGACCCAGATCGCACAAGTACTGGCCACTTCCTTTGTACGCTTCCACCAACCCCTCTCCCAGTTCCTTTAGAAAGGCTTGACCTGCAGCTGTGCGAAAAAGCCTTTGTTGGCAAGCCTGAATGCCACCCTCGTATCCTTCTTGGCGAGCTCTGACCAAACTCTCCGCCTGATTCTTCTCTAGGGAAGCTTTCTCTTCTTCAGTCTTAGCGAGAAGCTTACTGAGGGAATCCACCTGCAATAGGGCATTGGCAAGGTTGCCCTCCATCTGCTTGCACTTAGTTTCCAGGCTGGAAACTTGAAGAAGAGCTTTAGCAATCTCCTCATTCTTTGCCTTCGAGGAAATAGTGGAACCTTCCTTCCTCCTCTCCTCAGCCTCGGCCAAGAAAGCGCCAGCCTGAGAAGAAAACAAGTCATTTTGCCAAAACAATGATGAAAATTTATATTTGAAAACAACTGCTGGAAAAGGTTCAAACCTGGATCAAAGTGCGCCCTATGGCATTGTGGAGGGCTTCAGTAGAGAATCCAAAGGCTTGGTTCCTCTCAGAAGAGTTGATCATGTGGCGGAATAGAGCCACACACTGAGAACCCTCCATGGAAATCAATGGTACAGGTAGATGAATTTTGAGCTGATTGGAAAATTGCTGGATAGGCATAGCAAGAACCTTGCTCCAGAAGCTTTGGTACCCTTCCTCTTCTTGGCTGGGGGAGGAGGGGGCAGATTAGTCATTGCTCGACTACGAGTCCTCGGACGCAATCCTTCAGAGGAAGGATTAGCCGGAGTTAGGAGTAGACTTTCCTTGGGAGTAGGCCCCTTAGAAGTTTGCTCCTCGGCCACTTTGCTGGGGGGAAAGTTGACCTCAAGTTTGGGGAATAAAGGCAGAGTAACAGAGCCTGGGGTGGATCCCACCACGATAACATTGTCTTCCTCCTCAACGCCTTGAGCAATCTTCAACCAGTCCATAAATGCAATAATCAGAAAGATGGAAATTATTACATTTTGTAAGATTTACCAAGTGTTTGAATTCAACCAAACACTGAAGCAAACATCTACTCATCCCTGAAATGGAAGGTTGACGAGGAGAATGAGCCAAATCAAAGTAGGCCAATTTGGAAGAATCCGTGAGAAGGTCTCGAATATTGAAATCATTATCGGAATTGAGACGAGTGTTCAATTCTCTCATAAGCTCCTCATCTGAAGGAGAAATGGGATGCACCTCTGCTTGACAGGGTTTCTCAAAAGAATACCGCCAGTGTTGCACGGTGAAAGGCCAGAAATTGTCAACAGGAGTTACAAAGATGTAATGGGGCTGTCAAGTTTTATCGTTTCTGGTACTCTTACCCAGAAAATGAGCGGGGCTATTGGTTCGAGTACTGAACATAACCATCCCCTTTTGATATTTCATCTGATAACAAGCATGAAAAAGCTCCGGAGTAAGATTACCTCCGTTGGCTTTCAAGACTATGTAAATAGACCGAGCAGTCCTAATAGAATTAGAGATAATCTGGCTAGGGCAAACACGGAAGAGATTGCAAACACGGGCTAAGTATGGGCATATCGGAAGCCTAAGGCCCGCCTCGAAATGCTTTTTCCAGAAAGGCAAAGTGGGAGGAGGTGTATAATTTGGTCGTTCACTAGGGCTGGGAACCAGAAGGCGGAACCCTTCTATTTTCAAATCTTTGATTAAGGCCTGAACCTCGGTCTGCTTAACAAGGGATGGGGATGTAGTAACTAAATTCCAGTTATCCCTACTAGAAGAAGAGTCGGTTTCTACATGTAAAGGAAATGAAGCAGACCCTGACCCTTCTTTCTTGGGAGATACATGGGGTCCATAAATAGGGACGGAGGGAGAAGAAGCCTCTTCGCCGGTAGAGGTAGTCCGGCAAGTCGACAATTGGGAGTTTACATCAAACTTTCCCCCGAAATCGGGAAAGAACGACATCTCGATACAAAGCACTAAAAGAAATAAAGCCAACAAGGAGAGTAGCAGTGAAGTACCTGAAAGAATGAACGTAAAAGCTAAAATGACGGCGAGAAGTTCCGGTGGAAAAGGAGATTCGAAGAGATAGAACGAGAGAAAAGTGAAGCACGAAAATAAAATTATTACCGTACTAAGGTGGTTATCCCCTAAAAACACTCCACGTGTACAACTGACGCGACGTAGGATGTCCCATCTCTGAAAAGGTGGAATTCACAGAGACGGAGAGAGAAAACTCCTTAACTACTTTACCTTATCCGAATAGGCAAGGTTGCCTTGAAGGAATGTTACTACTGAAAATTCCTCACTTGCTATGGACAAGTTTCCTCTTTTCAGACTTGAGAGGGGAGGAGTTGATGGGACACCTTCGGTATGGCATGGTTGCCAGAAGGTAACCTCCTACTAATACTCTCAGTATTTCCCTACTTGAGTGACAACCTTGCCTCAAAGCTCGTAGTAGCGGGGGAAGTATGCCCTGCATCATGGAATCTTGCCCTTGCGGAAGATTATCTCACGGTAATCTTCCCCGCTTATACTTTATCGACAGTTGGTCTAAAGTACAGTACGGATTTGTCTTCTCGAGGCATAAATATCTTTGACAGACGTCAGTACCAACCTATCACATCAACTAAAGTAGGGAAGTTTCCCTTACTTAAGTCAGCTTGGAGACTTCCCAAGTCTCCCCGAAATGACTAAAATACTCTTACCATTACAGGTATATATACAGATTTTACAGCAGAATCTCAGGTATCACGTTCATTTACCTCTGATATACGATAAAACTCGTTGATTTCTCTCAAGTTTCGTGTTGAATACATACTGACTTGATCATCGAAGATGCGACGCCGGCATACAACCCGGCGTTACGCTTTGCAGGACAGAATTCAAGGATCAAATCCACGTAGAGAAGCTCTTCTCAATATAATCTCATCGACACAAGGTACTTATTATCTATTTACGATTCTTGAACATCTGTGTGTTCGAGGATTACAAATCTCGACCCCATCACTCTGAATCTCATTCATTACTAACATATTCAAACAGTGATCAATTGTTCGAAATAATTCATAAACAATTGAAATAGACAACGAGCATTAACATATCCTAATTAATAGAATAATTCCGAGTTGAATCCTCTTAATCCTAGAATAGAAATTTAGTTCATAATCTAGGAAATAGAAACGAAAGTAATTCTGAAAATAAACATTACGATTAATAAGTTTAAAACGGAAATGAAGTTC
This sequence comes from Schizonepeta tenuifolia, assembly GCA_029490685.1. Classification (NCBI taxonomy): domain Eukaryota; kingdom Viridiplantae; phylum Streptophyta; class Magnoliopsida; order Lamiales; family Lamiaceae; genus Schizonepeta; species Schizonepeta tenuifolia. Next base: position 46,433,203 of record CM055955.1, on the reverse strand, counting down.
TTATAAACTTGAGTAGCACTTCCCGACGATTCAAAGTCAAATTGTAGTGAAATTAAAAGTATAAAAGTGTTTTCTCCAAAGAAAGAAAATGTTTCTTGCAAAAAATCTCGAATGAATACTAAAACTGTCAATCTAAGCCTTAAAAACCCGTCTGAAACCATTTTTCCAAGTGCTCGTTGGAAACCAATGACGGCTGGTGTTTGCAGCGTCCAGCATCCCAGCGTTGGCTAGGATCCAATGTCGGGTGCGAGTGGTTGGCCGAAGTTCAGCCACGGTTGGGTTCCAACCGTGGTTGGATTCCAGCTTTCTTCATCCACTTTTATCTTTTTTCACCACCTTTCTTCACCACACAAACGAAAAACCTACACTCACTAAACACCAAACCAAATGCCCCAATACGTGGTAAAAAAACAAGCAAAAACAAGCAGATCGAAAACATAGAAAAATAACACAAAAATAGACTAAACAAACATTACTGAACACACGTAGCTGCATGGCTCAGTTCTGGAGTCGACTAAGTTATCTTCTGACTTGATTCGAACTGCCTTGATCTTCATTGCCTTTTTCAGTTCGATCCTGTAAAGATAAAATTCTTACGCTCAAACAGTGAGCTCTAACTAAAGAATAATTAAATGCACATTTAATTAGTTGGGGTCAATTGAGTTTTGCTAGAAATCAAAACCTTACTAATTTTTCCAACAGATGTATATCTTTCCTTTTTAGTTTTTTTTTTCTTATTCTGAAAAAGATGTGTAGTTTGGAAAATTTAGACTACCTCTTAGAGCATGCGCATCGGCGGCTCGTTCGCCGGGCTCGAGCCGCATTTTGCAACAAGCCGCCCGATGTCGAGCCCCTAAGGCTTGAGCCTGCTTCATCCGGTTGAGTCGGCTCGTTGTGCTTTTGTGTATGGCGTATGCATTGCACACGCCTTTAATAAAAATAAAAAATAAAAAATAATCGAATTTGAATTGCATGTAACGACTACTTATCGCAGCGCTGCGACAACGGTCATTTTTTTTTAATTTATCTTCTACCCTATAAATACACCCCAATTAAACATCATTTTTCTCTATTTTCTCTCCATTTCTCTCATTTCATAAACCATATTCATTAACCTCAAACGGCAGGCAATGATGACATGTACTCATCAAATTGGAATGGTGCCATCCCTCCATACACGTCGGGCCTCAACCAAATTAACTTGAACGAGGACGGCGCCGACGACGGAGGAAGTCCGACGACGACTACATCCACACTAGTCAAAGTGAGGACGGCGGCGAAGGTGAAGAGGGCAAAGTCCAAAGCCAATGCAGCGGACAATGTCGACGAGGATCCGAAGGACAAATAAAAGTGCCACACCTACATTGTCGAAGAAACTGACCTCATATGTCGGATTTGGATGGAGGAAATGAATGATGTCTTCTGTGGAAAGGATCAATGAGGTGATGCATATTGGAAGAGGGTTGTGGAATGGATCAACCCCTTGATGCACACCCTTTCATGGTCAAACAAGTGAAGAGTCATTGGCAACGAGTTAGCAATGAGGTGAAATTGTGGGAGAATGCTTGGGTGGAGACTCACGCCCAATGGCCAAGTGGCTTCAACGACGACATGATGAGGACTAGGATGATGGATGTCTACAAGTCAAGAAACAATGGCGTTCCTTTCAAGTGGGAGAATTTGTGCAGACTTCTACGACTAAACCACATATTCAAGTTTCAATATTTGGAGAGCAACGTGCATTCATCAAAGAGGACGAAGATGTCGACCGACGCTGCTTTCACGACTTCAGCTTTCGCCTAGGAAAATGTTGGCACTCGGCCAGTGGCGAACAAGGTGGTGTAGGCGGCGGCCAAAGGGAAGGGGAAGGGGACGACTCCCTCATCCGAGCTGTTGAAGTTTATGGAAGGTACGAAAAGTGGTCTCGCAACTATCACCGAGGTCAAAATGGAGAAAATCCGTATGAAGTGCGAGGCGGTGGACAACAAGATTCTTTACATAGATACGTCGAGAATGATGAAGGAGCAGCTCAAGTTGCATTCAGAGCAAGTGGCAGAGATCTTGGCTCGTTGTGCAGGAGTGTAATTTTTTTTATTATGTAAATTGTAAACTTTCATCGGTGTAATATTTCAATTTTAGCAATAGAATTTAAATATTGTATTATTCTATTTGGCAAAAATATTTAAATGAAAAATAAGAAAATGTTAAAATCTGGAAACTAATTCATATGAGCATGCGGATGAACCACACCAGTGTGGGCAAAGGCTCATTCATAGGCTCATCCGTTGAGTCTCTAAGAGGCTCAACGGACGAGGATGCTCTTAAGTTGATTATCAATTAATGCACGAATTTTAATATTTCATCTATTGTACAACTTTAGCATAATTTTACATCACACAGGAAAATCTCTATTAATTTGTATTTTGGGACTATAAAATATTATTTTTAAATGGAGGTTATTATTTTTAATCGGAGGTTATTCTTAAGTAAAAGTGTAAGATGATTTTTTTTTTTTCAATTTTAAAATGCATGTGAAATATATAAGTACTATAATTCCAAATACATGTGTACCTAAAATAATTTGAACAAAATTAATATTGTACATACATATATTTTGGGTGATACCAAAAAGTTTCATGTAAAGAAGCTTTAATCCTATTCAATATTATGGGTTCAACAAGAAAGTGATCATGTAGGCGAGCTATTAAATACACAAAAACTAAATTATGTGGTTAAATGATAATAGATTAAGTCACTATCACATAAAACTTTAGACAAGTATATTAAATTAACTTAAATCTACTTTAACAAGAAATATATATTGATATTTAATGTTATTTATGCCTAAATGGAGGTGCATTCCTTAAGGCGGGACTTGAAAAATATGAATTATAATAATGTAGAGTTTATTTCTATTTATAATTAGTCTCAAATTCGGATGATAAATTTTTATTTTTAAATAGAGTTTATATCTTAATAGAGTATTTCTTTACAGATGTTTTGTCGTATTTATATTTTTTTGTAAAATCAACGGTTCTAGCACCAAAACACTCCAATTAGATGGCTATGGTGCACTTAAAGTAAAACTCACTAATATGTAATAGTTCGTAAACCGCACTAAATTAACATAATATAATTATTCAACCTTCAGGTATTAATGGTATTCAAACTTAATATATTTCCACCACAACTACCCACGTTCCACTGCTATGCGCCTATGCCACCTTGAAAAAACAATACACTTATTATCTGACGTTATCATCACAATATTATATAGAAAAAATAAAATTAATAAAAAACAACATTAATTTTTAAATTCAAAGAAATTTTGAAATTCTTTATCTACAACGTTTATAATATTCTTACGATTTTGCAATCTTCCCATTTTTTATGTAACATATGTCTGAAAATACTTAATAAAAAGTTTAACTTTATATTGTTTTATTAAATACTCTTAGTTGCTATTTCTTGATAACTGAAAGACATCGCATCAATGATTTCAATTCTGGCTTAAGTTACTAGATGCACGCATTAAAAATATCGATGTCTCATTGGGAAGTAAATATGAATTGTTACTTTTGTAATAATTTGAAATGTTGTTTTGATGTTAAGTCATTTTTCATTGGAAAGAAAATATGAATTGTTAATTTTGCAGTAATTTGAAATATATATGATGATAACATTCCATCGTTTCAACGACTATATGTTGAAACTATAAAATATATTAATAATTTTATTCGAACATATTATGTTTGGACACACGTGTTTAAAACAGGAAAAAAATTATTCGATTGCCTTCAAAATTTCCTTCCTACTGAGATCCCTTCCGAAATATCGATCTCACTCAAACCCGCTCTCAAATTTTACTCTCATCCACACCCAACTCGTAAACTTGTGAATTTAAATTGGGACGAAACTTTATAATTAAAATTTAAAAGTGTATGTTTATTAATATCAAACTGTCGAAACTATGAAATTAAATTATTAGTTAAAAAAATCCGTCAAATTTCTATTTTTACCATCGTATGGCTGGACATAGTGTGTGCAAATAGCACTACCTAAAATATATATATTCATGCATCAATTGACATTTAACTCTTTGGTCAGGTTGAATGCTTAAGAAGCCCCAAAACACCGGCATATACTGAAAATCACCTATATAACGAAAATTATACCGAAAATCACCTATATACCGAAAATCACCTAGGTAATTAGGTATTACTTTAGTAATTTTATTTATAAATTATAATATATACGGTATTTCGGTATATACCGTAAAGGTATATACCATTTCGGTATATACTGGTATTTCAATATATACCGACTTTTCGGTATATACCGAACCTTCGGTATGGTACGGTATACTGCCGGTATACGAAAATTTGTATTGTTATTGTACCAAAAACGTTCGGTACGGTATCATACCGTATCGAAAATTTCGGTATATTGAAAATTTCGGTATCTTCGATATGGTACGATACAATAACTTCGGTATACGGCAGATTCGGTATTTCTGTCCACCCCTAATCGAGTATGCTGCCATTAATCTTTATGTACTAAGTTCAATAAGATATGATCAATGTCAAATTTTATTGTCTTCATCCTCTGCAGCTTGGATAAGATTGTTAAGGGTGGGTTCCTTTGGTTTGTAAATTTATCATTGGAAAATGATTGAAAAGGAAAAGTATAAAATATTACTATTATTTTCATCTTTTTTATTTAGTATATTCGTACTTGGATAGAAAAGAAAATTATTACATGGTCTCATGACTCCCTTCCCATTTTTATGAATTTTGTCGATTGAATAATATTATTACACCATTTCCTATGCTAAAATTTCCACAATTTGAATAAAAACGATGAAAAACGGGACTGTCCGAAAAGATTATCCATTTTATCGGAGAAAATTAATAACCATAATAAACGTATGAAAAAAAGTTTATTTTCCACCATTTTTTATCAAAATAAGTACACTCTAAAAAGTACAGCTTTCTGTAAAATTGATAGCCACCACAATTTGCTACTTATCATTTAAAACTAAAGCCTACGTTTAGGGATTTATCTTAATAGTAACTAATCTTACATAACTCTGACAGTTTGGCCGAGTGGTCTAAGGCGCCAGATTTAGGCTCTGGTCCGAAAGGGCGTGGGTTCAAATCCCACAGCTGTCATTATTAATATTTATTTTACTTTTGTTAATACTTTTTTTTGACCAAATTTTTATTTTGCATTATAATTTTTTTTTGACAATTTTTTATTTTACACGTCAGATTTAATTTAAGAGAAATAAATGTCATGTGCAAAATCAAAAGTTATTTTTTGATCAAAATCTTTTTGACAATTTTTTCTTTTGCACGTTAGATTTAATTTAAGACAAATATTAAATGGCATGTGCAAAACCAAAAGTTATTTTATTTATTTTTTTATAATAATTTTTTGACAATTTTTTATTTTGCACGTCAGATTTAATTTAAGAGAAATATTAAAGGTAACGTGCAAAACCAAAAGGGTGTGGGTTCAAATCCCACTACTGTGATTATTTTTATTTATTTTATTTTTGTAATATTTTTTGACCAATTTTTTTTTTTCATTATTTTTTTTTTGTAATATTTTTTTGACAATTTTTTATTTTGCACGTCATATTTAATTTAAGAAAAATATTATTGAGAATATTGTGTTATATAGTCATAATGGGCATTAAAACACAATATTTGGCTCACCCTCTTCATAAACACAAATTCTGGCATTATTACCAATTTGGAACGGATTTACCCTTAACAAGGAGGGGCAAGTCGCAGACCAAGGTGCAGGCGGGTTCAAATTAGTTTGATACATTTGGTACAAATATAGTCGTTTGTACCAATTTGCAGCTGAAAATTTTCTGCTGCTATCTTTCTTCTTCCATCAATCATTACTCAATTTTTAGTGATTTAATCGTTTTTTTGTACAATTTATCACATTGAAGTTAATTTTGACTAATTTAAATCGCTTGGATTTCAAGAAAAATCGAACCGTTATTCAATTGTATAGGGCTTTTCCATAGCCGAGCTATTAGACCTGTTTTCCGACGTTGTCACCGGTTGTTTTTTAATTTCTGACGCCACAGTTGAGATCGCTATGATATTGCGACTCTGTTGGTGGTAGCGTTGCCGTTCGCCAGAGTTATTTCCGATGTATATTTTCGGTTTGTTGTTCGCAACTTGGTACTATTGGTACAAATGAGATTCTCTTTTCCTTTGTACCAATTGTACCAACAACACTTTGGGACATATGAGATTAATAACTAAATTTGTACCAATAGTACCACAACTCTGATACCCGCTCGCATCCTGATCCGACCCGCGCGCCCTTTATAAGAATATTTTTGTCTCAAATTACAAGTAATGATCAAATTTATGTTTTTGAAGAGGGTGAACTAAATATTATATTTTAATCCCCATTATGATTATTTCAGAAGTTGACTCGATATTAAATGTCATGTGCAAACCATAATACAGACAATTGTCATCAACTTTTTTATATTTTATTTTTGTTTTGACAATTTCTTTATTTTGCGTTATTTTTATTTATTTATAATTTTGTTAAGGGATTATTTTTTATTTATTGTTTGTAATATTTTTTCGACAAGCCATTTTTTATTTTGCACGTCAGATTTAATTTAAGAGAAATGTTATATGTCATGTGCAAAATCATAATATAGACAATTGTTTTATATTTTCTGATAATGAAACTATATTTGTTCCTCCTTTGTTTTTGTGTGTCTAAATGACTTCTTTTATCGCATTATGGTTTGGCTCCTTTTAGTAGCAAATTTGATTTTGGTTTCTGGCAACAAAAAGTGAAATGAATTTTGGTGCAAAAAAAATGTGTATGAAGCTATCGATGGTTCTTACTAGGTGTGGACAGGAATACCAAACTTATTGTATCGAAAATATACCAAAAAAATCAAATATATCAATATTCCAAAAATTCAATACGGTATGATACCGTACCGAATATATATAGTACGATAATAGTATGATTTTTCCTATACAGACGGTATACCGTACTATACCGAAGTTTCGATATATACCAAAAAGACGGTATATACCGCTTTCGTATATACCGTAAATTGACGGTATATACCGAATTACCGTCCATATTATATCTAAAATATTATACTTATAATATAGTAATTAATAATACTACATTTTATTAAATAAAATTAAATTAATATCTAAAAAGTCTAAGTCTAAACATTAGAGAAGTAAAAAAGACTCACGCGTCTCACATCTCATTCTCAAAACTTACCCGCTTCCTCCCCTCCTCCCCAATATAGAAGACCTAATTCACCCTCTTTCCCAATTCCTCCAACCTATCGGCTATGTAATTTTAAGAGTAAGATATATTTGTATAATATATATATATATATATATATATATATATATATATATATATAGGGTAGTGCTATTTGGACATATTATGTTCAGATATACGATGGTGAAAATAGAAATTTGACAGATTTTTTTAATTAATAATTTACTTTCATAGTTTCGACATTTTGGTTATTAATAAACATACACTTTTTAAATTTTAATAATAAAATTTTATCCCAATTTAAATTCATAAGTTTAGGAGTTGAGTGTGGATGAGAGTAGAATTTGGAAGCGGCTGTGCGTGAGATCGATATTTCGGAAGGGAGTCTAAGTAGAAAAGAAATTTTGAAGTCATTCTGATATTTTTTTTCCTATTTCAAGCACATATGTCCAGACATAGTATGTTCGAATAGAATTATTGATATATATATATATATATTACTTTTCGCCAACGATGTTGCCTACAGATATACATTACTTCTTGACGTCCGAGTGTGCAAAGCATCAGAAAAAAACGGAAGGCTTTGGAAGCCATTTATGGTTCTATCCGCTCGTTCAATTAAAAAAAAAACTTGCCAAATTCAGGTTATTTCGTTCTTGTTGATTCAATTATTTGGTGTTGGGGGTTGGTAATGCCATTATTTTTTGAATTGTTGCCTGCTGATTGTGATTGGTTGCCTTTCTATTGTGATTAATTGTTGGGGGGTTTAGGCTGGCGATGCCATTATTTGATTCGATTTTGGTGGATTCCTACTGCCTTCTTGTTGCTTGATTGTTGCCTTGTTGTTGCCTATTTTATGATGACAAAGTTGCATGTTTGTTCCAATAAATGATGCTTACTGATTCTTTGTCTGAGGAATCTGTTGCCTTTTACTTGTGGGTTGTTTATTTTGTCTAAGGAATCTGATGCTTATGAATGATGATTTGTTTTGTTGTTAATTGATGCCACTACTAGGTTATTACAAACCTAAGTTTAGGAGGCTCAATTATGTGATTAATGTGTCAATGATGCAAGCATTTTCATTGATTTCAATAGCTGAGACTACATAGCTTCAAAAAAACATCCAACAAGGACAATTTACATTCCAAACAACAAAATAAACAACCTTTGATGTTTGTCCCTATTAACTAGCTGCCAAAAAACTTGACTTCTTCTCTTACTATTCTGTGTTGACCTGCTCTATTCCACTGACTAGATCTTCAAGCCTAAAGGGTGAAGCATGCCCCTCTTCACTCATCTGCATATTTAAGTACTCCATTGCCTCATCTACTAGCTGCTCCTCCACCTCAATGCATTTTGGGAGTACTCCCTCTCTTTTTAGTCTGTCTTTTCCAAAATGTGGTATTTTGTAGTTGTTGCAACCCTTGACTTTGATGATTTCACCATAACATGCTTGCAAAGTTAAGTACACATCATTCACTTTGTATGATGGATACTCCTCAAATGCGTCCCTCACATTTTTTACCAAATAATCAACTGTTCTTGCATTTTTCCTATCTTTAAGTGATTGAATTGATCTGAAGAATCCTAAATTACTGACATTAATGTCAGGGGAGTTGGCAGGTTGACAAAAAAATCAGTTGGATATTAAATCTATTACTTTGTGTTGCTGCTTTAAACTCTGGATCATTGTTGTTGATGTGTGATTTTGCATTGTCTTGCAGAATTAAGTTAGTTTCTGCTTAAACCTTCTGGCCACTTTTGTTGTATGATGGGTACAAGCTGAAAGTTAGAAATGAATACGATGAATGTGTTGCCTAGGAGTGATGATTGATAAAAATTGATAGGAACATGATACTATATCATATGATGACAAAGTTTCCTTCTAATTATAACATGATGCTCATTTAATATTTGTCTGAGGAAAACTAGATAAAATGACTTACCTACTGAATGAAGCAATCCTTCATAACTGCTTTAGTAATTGACTGAATTGTCTTTGTGATAATGGTGCCCTTTCTCCCTATTTTTGGAATTTTTGCTGCTGGTTCTAAATATATGAATGGATATATGATAAGTGTGTTTTTGGTTGTTCAGAATTTGAAGTTTTCTATCGTTTTTGTGGATATTATGTACGTTTAGGTGTTATTTTGTGCAGGAATTGTAAAGTCCGAGATGCAAAAATGTGGAACGGGAAGTCGAGAAAAAGAGGAAATTTTGTATAAAGTATTGCTATGAAATTAAAAGAAGGAAGAGATGGGCTGGATTTATTTTCTTAGTGGATGTAATTATAGCTTAGTAGGTATTAGTATTGGGCAAATTAATATTAAGCCCATATGTTATTTTAGGTTTTGGCGGTTGACCCTTCAAAAGGGATTGAATTCCCTTATTTGCTTACTTACTCTTAGCCGCCTAGGATGAGTATATATATATTAGGATTGTTTATTATTTTGATGGTATAGACTTTTATTTTCATTCTTCGGCGAGAGGCTTCGGGTGAAGGGATTCACGTAAAGAACACTTTTATGGAGATTTCAAGTTTATTTTCATCGGTGACTATTTCCTATCAATTTCAATTCCTTATTTTGATATCATGCATGCATTTATATATTTAATTGTATTTAATTTTATTATGAATAGTTAAATTCTTTAATTCGGCGAGAATATTGAAGCACTAGTCTAATAATCTGTGAGACTTAATTATTCGTATAATTAATTTCTAGGATTTCAATTTATTCCTTGTGTTTAGAGTTAATTCCGATTTTATTTAAGCCTGATCAACTTAGATTTAATTGGATTACAGTCATTTAGTTTCGTTAGTCCGTAATTGTTGGAATAAGGCTAATTAGTGATAAAGCTACCATGTTCGTAATAGGAATAAATTGGTAAACAGATTGTTATTTGCGTTGTTGGATAATTCATTTAAATCGGGTTCTTTCAAAGCTAAAAGCTATTAGACCATTAAATCTAGGTCTGACGTTTCCAGCTAGATTATGTTTTAATAAGAGAAATAGTTAGGTCTGACGTCTACAGCTAACTATCGATAAAGTACGTAGGAATTGGGGTATATCCGCTGCATTCACGGTACCCTATAACTGGTTGACCCTAGATAATTAATTAATCTTTGTGTCGATGATCACAGCCTAGACTAGTGTTTGATTTATTCGAAGATGAATTACTTTTTTTTTATTAATATCTCGTTTGCAATTTAGTTAATTTCTTTGTTTTCTTAGTTAATATAAAACTCTAAATTTAAGGCGTGGTGGCTACACCAAAATCGATTAATAGAAAAACTAAGTGATTATCCCGTTCTTTGTGGTTCGACCCTGCTTATTGCTATACTCATTTTGATTAGCAGGATTTGCAGAAATTATTTGGGGGTATACGATGCTCACCAATATATGCCAAATTTTCCATAAAAAAATACATGTCCATTGCAGTCTATTATTGGTCAGGAAACAACTGAGAACATGATTTTCTCTATATGGTTCTTTGATTTGCATGTTATGTGAGGATCTATCTCATCTGGCAGCATGTAGTACCTTTGTGATGTCCTACTGATGTTGAACCATTTCTCATCTATGTGTATAATATTGTGCATGGGCTGAAATGCTATTTTCCCATTTGCTGTAATGCAATTAAGCATAGAAAGACTCCATTTCAACCTTGCCAGCTTGTTTGCATCAGTGAGAAAAGGCTTGGTAGCTGATGTATGGGGTTTGATATGGTTGTTTTTAACCCACTTAAAAACTAGGGTTGTTGAAAGCCCAAGGTCTGTTGCAAGCTGACTCATGTTAGTTCTCTCTAGCAAAGACAATGATCTCGTTTTTTCTACATCCAACTGTTTCCTATTACCATGAATGCATCATTCTTCTTTGTGACCAAATTGACAAGCTTGCCTAAGCTCCTTTGGGATTCTGCAGCTTTCCAGATTCTATACATTGTTCTCACATCAATGTGGAAGAGGAGGACAACTTTATTTTTGGCACCATATTGAAGTTTATTCTCTTTGCTGTGTTGGAGGAGCCACTGTGCAACAATATTCTTCTCTTCATTTATCAAACATGACCGAGGCACTCCCTTCTTCATCTTTTTTTTTTTATATTTATGGTGGTTGCGGTAATGAATGAATGAAGCTGCAGGCTTGTATATATAGTGCTTATTTAGGTAGGTGTAAATTCGAATTTCCCTCTCTTAAGTTCTCTCCAAAGCTTATGTAAAAGAGCTTAACTTTTAAGAATTAATGAAAAGTTCCCTCCTTTTGTTTTTTTATCACATCGGTCTTCATTTTAATTTTATGTGACTTTACAGATTTCTTTATGCTCATTTAAAAATAAGTGTATTTTTTGCTCTTTACACCATCATTTCACTATATGGCTCATTACACCACATTAAAAAAAAACTGTAAATCACCATCATTTCATTAAACAAAAAACTGTAAAAAACCAAAAAAGTGATAAAAAAAAAAGATGAAAATAAATCATCATTAAACTAAAAGAGATGAAAATATCATCATCATTTCATTAAAAAAAAAAAACTCGAAAAAAGATGAAAAAAATCATGTCTAAAGTTAAAAGAAAAAAAAAACAAAGTGATCAAAATAAATCATGTGAAGAAAAAGAAATTGTAAAGAGATGTAAAGAGCCTATATTTAAATGGACCCAAAAATAAATAAACATTAGCAAACTAATCTACTTTATTAATAATACCTTTTGTTGGAAAAATTAGTAAAAGGTTTCGAAAGATTCCAAAACTCCAATTGACCCCAACTGAGTAGATGATTGCCTTTAGTCTGAAGTAGCTAGAGCTCACTATTTGAGCGTAAGGATTTATTTTTACAGGTTTTAAGTAGGAGAAGTTAGTCGGGCTAAAGAAAGAAGTTCGTGAAAACTCAGCTGAGGTCCAGACTCATCTGAGACCCAGAATCAGTTGAGACCCAAACTCAGCTGACCCTCAAACTCAGTTGAGACCTCAACCTCAACTGAAGCACGAACTCAGTTGGACAGCAGCTCAGTTGACTCCTCAACTGACCCACGCAGCTGAAGGCATACAGTTCCAGCGTGAAGAGAAGTTGTGTTGAAGTCGGTGGTCATGAAAAGAAGAAGAGAAGACATTGAAGACACTGAAGATGGAAGAGTTGCAGTCCAGATTCAAATCTACTCGGAAGCACAAGTCAGCTGGAGAACTTACCATAAATGGGCCAACAACAGCGACGTGCCAAAAGTAATGCTCACAGTTTCCATTTTAGGAAAGTTTCCAGAAAAGTAGGTGGAGTGCCTACTTTTGGTAGAGGTCAAACGGCTCTTTCCAACGGCTAGTTAGATCTTCCTCTATAAATAGAGGTCTCCACACCAAAGCTCAACACATACACAAGAAAAGAAAAAGAGATACAAAATCAAGAGTGGAGCTGCAACAACTTATCACCTCTCTCTCTCTAAGCAAGAAGACCTCACTCGAAGTCCAGTCGAAGCAGAGTGTTCATCACTCTTCAATTTAGCTTCTCAGAAATCCCCTTTCTTGATCGAGTCTAAAGAATAGGTTCTTACTTGTGTTGTGTCTGACCGGACTCTCTCCTAGAAGATCGAGTCCGATGCCTTAGGTCGAAGCCTTCACTTCCCTCAATTGAAGGCTTCCCAGTTGGAAATCCCCTCAATCCCAACCCTTAGTTCTGACTTTGAACCCGGAATCAAAGTCACTAGGTTCCTTGAAACCTGCAATCCAATATCAGGTCCCTTGGAACCCGCAATCCAAGATTAGGTCCCTTAGAACCCAGAATCTAAGACCAAATTGTGCACTTGTCCGGAAAAGTGTTGTAAGGTCTTGTTCGAACCCGTAATCGAACTGGTTGGGTTTGCTTGAAACCCGTAATCCAAGTGAGGTGTTTGGTAAGCACGCTTAAGCTTATCTAGTGGATTACTTCCCTGAAAAGGAAGTCGTGGACATAGGAGGTCAATCTCTGAACCACATTAAAATACTGTTTACTTTATCTTCTGCATTTACATTTAGTATTTTACATTCATTTTACCTAACCAACTGACCCAACATATTTCATACAAACTGCACTAATTTGGGAACTTGACCTTCCCCATTTTGACAAAGATTTCAGTTTTTGTAATGAGTCTGAACTCCACCATCTTCCGCATCACAAAAGTGATTTAAAACCTCAGTCGGTACATACAGCTGACCTTCAGGCATAGGAGCCAGCTGTGCTGCCAACTGTGTGATCAGCTCCAACTGAGTAACTCAGTTGTAGAGTCTCTCAAACTAACTTTCCAATTGTTGAGTGACCTGAGCATTATAATTCGGTGAAAAGACTTTTAGCAAAACGAAAATTGCTACTGGTGTATTCCCCCCTCCCCCTCCCCCATACACCATTTACTCGTTATCGGGATCATCACCCCTATATCCTAACTTTTACCCTGCTAAAAATAACTTTACCATCTTTCGTAATCTCCATGCCAACTACACAAAGAGACATTTATTCAAACATGGAGGGAGTAGGTGGTTTCTTGAGCTATTGGAATTCTTGAAGTTGGCTAAGATGTTGGAGTTTCTATTTTCTTTTAGTTAATTAATTTGTTTTTTGAGATGTTGAACTGTTGGAGCTTCTCGACTTTGTTGGTTAATTGTTTTTTAGATGTTTAGTTTTTGAGATGTTGGTTAATTATTTTATGGACTTTGATGATTGGTGAATGCCTTATTTATTTGGTGAATGCACAGTAACTATTATGGTGATTATTTGATTGGTAATAGACAAATAGGTGAATGCTTTATTTTTATGTTTGGTATACCGTAAAAGTTCGGTATACCAAACCACGATGCGGTATACCAGAAAAATGACATGATAACGGTATATTAACTGATCAATACCGAATTTTCGGTATATCGCTTTTCAGTATATCGAAGGGTGCAGTATGATAACGATATGATTTTTTTCATACCGTATTTTTGGTACGGTATACGGTATGACGAAAATTTTCCGGTATATAGTACAGGTCCACCCGTAGTTCTTACGATGAAAAAGAAACTGAAAAAGGAAAAATGAAAATAAATCTCATTGTTTTATCTTTTATTGTCATGAACTTGTCCGAGCACGTGCTTAGAAAGGTATGAAAAATGACATACTATGATTAGATCATTCATAGTTGGGGTTGATATAGACAGGGGTTGATCCTTATTTTGGATAATTTTAGTGAGGTCCCAATGATTGGATAGACCTAGGTTGAAAATTCTACAATAATAAGAATTACAGATCTAGGTTGATCCAAAGATTGATTCTAATTTTATTTTACTTTTTCAATTTTATTTTGTATTTTGAATAAAACTAATAATAATAAAATACCAAATTGTATTGAAATATTGGAAAATTACAATACACTTGCTTATTTAGAATTTAATATATATAAACTAAATAGCTAAACACCCCAACCATATTTTATCGCGAGTGCTGCACAAACTTGTCGGTGTTTCTCCAATTGATCCGACTCGATATCGCTCGTTTTTCTGGTGAAGATATCTTACGCCATCTTAAATTCACTAAGACTGTTTGACGTAAATAGTTCTTGAGCGACGGTCCCCAACTATTGCACGCCCTCCACCTTCTTGCTCTTGCCCTTCTTCAGCAATTTCTGGCCGAGAGGACGAGTTTCCATAGAGGTCGCCTCGCTTGCAAATTGAGAGGTGCTAGAATTAGTCGCCTTCTTCATTAATCCCCATCTGTTTTGTTGAGTTTCAGTCTCCGGAGTGCAAAATTTGGGGACATGTCTCAAGATCTCTCACGCCTTTCTAAACTTGAATTTTTTTCTATACTGAGCTTGGTATGAATCCCCGACCAAGGTATAGAGGTCAAGGTCGTTCTGCCCGCTTGCATTCTCTCTCTCGAGCTGGATGTAGCAAGCGTTGAACCTAGCAATCTCCCTCTTTGCGCGACCCCATGTAGACTTAATTGGACCCGTCCTTCGCGTGAGTGCGGGAGCTATGAACTCGTTGAAGCGGACATTAATTTTGTCCTAGAATTGCTTTAAGGTTTGATAGTTGGCGGTCTCCCCATCACACCCGATATCAATGTAGCATTTAGCAAGCCACTCAATTTCATCGGATGTGTAGTTGGAGCCTCGAGCTCCACCACTGGTTGCCGCCTTCTTGCCCTACCCTTTGGCCGCCAGCGTTTTGCCCTTTCTCGTGGCCGCCTCTTTGCCTTTGCGGCGAGAAGGTGATGGCTCAGCCTCGGCTTCCTCCTCGTCCTCCACATCGACATCATCATCTTTGTTGTTGAGGTTGATGATTCTAAATCGGTTGGAGGCATTGGATGGTTTGTCGAATGAACGTTATCCACTGGGCGGCATTGAGAATTGTTGAAACGATCCTGACGACGGCGAAAAGGAGAAATGACCGAAACCGGGAGACATGGAGAATTGGTCAAAACCGGGAGAAGTGGAGAATTGGTCAAAACCGGCAGACATGGAGAATTGGGGGTTTGAATGGGGAGAAGTGGAGGATTGGGGGTTTGTACTGGGAGAAGTGGAAAATCGATTGTAGTTTTGTTGATACCATTGGTTGAATTGATTTTCATTATCTCCCATGGTTTCAACACACAAAAAAAAAAAAAAGAACAACAACAATTACAACTGGAAATAAAAATTGAAGAAGGAAGAAAGTGAGAGTCAAGAGTGGATCGATTGAGGTAGTATTTATAGTGAAAAGAAGGGAAAGTAGCCGTTGGATTTAAAACTTATATTTTTTAATCACTAAAAAAAATAGAATTAATGGAGACACGCCGCATGTAACCTGTATTGAGTCGAGAGGAGTGAAGATAAATTGACTTCGCCTTCGACCTCGACGAGATCTTTGATTTCCACAGTGGCTTCGACCTCGCTGATCGAAGCCCAGTGTAGGTGCTCTTAGTGGTGAAAATTGAAGAATGTTTGCATTAAAACTTCGTCGCTTAATAGGATGCTTTTACTTGAGAAATTCTTTTGTCTTAAAGTTATACGTCTAAAAGATACTGATGAGAATATGGATATGTAACTAAAGTTGATTGTTTGTACAAAAGTTATAAATTTGGCATTGGAAATTAAGGAAAAAGAAAAAGTAATAAAATATTATCATTTGAATATTTTTTTTAATCATATGTAAAAGAAAATTATTACATAATCTCTCACCCATCCTCATTTTTTACGCGTGTGGCTGGCCACAGTGTGGCCGAATATCATTACCCTAAAAAATATTATCATACATAAACAAAGCCGAACAAGAACAGAAAATGGCAAACAGAGCAAATGCATGACAGAAATTGTAAAGAAGCCTAATGAATGGGGGGCTCAGTCTGCAATAACTCATCAATGGTGGAGGGAAACACAAGCCCACCATCCGAATGCATAAAAGCAGCTTTTCCCAACAGCAAATGCGCCAATCTAAACGGCTCCAGCTTCTTCTCAGTCTCATCATTCAAGAAATGCTTAATCCACCGCTCCAGCCTCTCCAATTCCTTGACATTCTTCGGCCCCTTCACCCCCACAATCCGGCCGTAGAACTCATCATCACACCATAGATCATCACTTCCCGCGTTTTCAGCATCTGATAGCCGCAAGAGCTGCATCAGAAGCTCGATATCGTCGTCGGGATCGGGTCTTTCCGGCGGATTAGCTCTTTCTTGGGCTTCTGCTTCGTCGGGAATGGTTGAGAGAAATTCTTGTGGGGCTTCGCTTTCTTGGATGTCGGAGGCGGCGGATTGGTTGCAGAGGTAAATAGGGGTGCCCAGAGAATCTGTTTCTTGGGTGCTGTTAATGACTTCTATCGGCGCCGGCGGTGGGAGAGTGGAGGGACCTTCTGCTTCATTGTTTTCAAGTTTTAGTCTTTTCTCGAGGTGTTTGAGAGAGGTGAAAAATGGGGTGTGTGCAGAAAATGAGTTTCGCATTTTGAGCAGGTATCCTTTCGAAATCGAAAGAAACTAACAAGGAAGGATTTTTGATGAATTGATGTAATTAGGGCTTTTTATCTTTTTTATCTGTTGTTCTTAATGGCAAAACTTTTACACTCACATTCAACTTTGACTAGTTTTGCAATTTAGAACTATCACTTTTCAATTGTGCCCAAACGTGCTCTATCAAATGAACTTGTGCATTTTAGCCTGTCGTCTATCTTTGAGAGCCGAATCCCTCGCCAAATAGGATTCGAAGGCAGGCGCATCGATTAACGGGCATCGGCATCGCTATTGTCAGACAACACTCAATCATCATCTCTCCAATTGACAACCGCTGCCGGAGTAGCCATTGGAGGCGGAATTGGGCAGGCACGACTAACCGTTGCCGTTCAAAAATTCAAATATATTTTTTTAATCGAGCGTGTGCAAATACACATGTCCTACATAATTCGCACTTAAACCGGGCGCGATAAATGTTGACTCGTTATTGGACTGGCTCATCAAAAAGCTGGCTCGAGCCTGCTATTCATCACGTTTTCACAGAACAACATTGTTTAATTCTGAAATTCAAATTCAACACCATTTTTATAAAAGTTCCCCCCCTGTAAAACAAAAATACCAACAACTCAAATGAAGTATTTGCAAATTTGTGCTTGCTAGTATTTGAACTATCGATTGCCAAAATAAGAACAAAATTAAGCACGAACAATTTCAAATATGGCCCTTCATCAAAAAAATGTAAAATATGGTCCTGCACAAATCTTGATTTCAGGATCATACAATACAATGCCTGCAAAATTAAATTTAGATTAGTTGTCATTTGTTTTGTATTATGTTTTACCCAAATTATTAGCATACATCAAAGGGAGTTACATATATCTAGTACTATAATTTACTAGAGAGAGCCAGATACTTTGTGTGGCGCCCTTGAGCTATAAGTTTTCCACTCTTCTTACTTCTTAAATCCACACTGACAACAGCAAGCGCCTTCCCCATGTGCAACGCCTTTGATTCGATTTCAACTTCCTCCTGCACACAACTCACACCTTCCAAATCAGTGGATCTTGCTTCTTGCTGGTGGTAATGTGTAAACTAACTAATATCTTGAATGAAATATCTCAGAGAGAAACATGTAATATAAGAGCCGAGATTGCATAAAAAATGAGAAAAGCAGAGCTAAATAGAGCATAGCTCAATGAGTTAGGCCACCGTGCTTATTTAGTTATTTTAACCCAAGAGCCAAACTGGAAAAAAGTAGCAAATACACGAGGTCTAAACTCCTTCCAGAATGAGGCGACCGGGTTCACAAATGAACGAGGAACCACCAACATGACATAGTAATGCAAATAAAGCAACGAAATAGAGTGTCATCTTCGTTTAAGGTCAAGCAGCTTCATTGCACTATCTTCTATTCGACTCATTAATTAGGAAACATGAAACCGATCATAACTATTAGATAATTCTAGAAACATGAGCATTCTGGCATTCTGCACATGGAAGAGCTAACTAACAAAGACCATATAGACGTCCACATTTGCAATAATTAGGATCTTGCTCTCATCCAACAAGAACTAGGGAATTTGTTTAGTAAGTTACAGAGGATACATAAGCGTGTAACGAGCTACTTGTGTTCAGTTTATAATTTATCTACTGAACTCAAGCTTGCAAGCAAGCCTATGGGGCCATATATGTTTAGCATTTTTTTTATTGAATGAAAATAAAATTTGAATTTATGAACTCTTATAGTAGTAGTTTGTAATAATAATATAACTGAGGCGAGTTGACTAGTTGAGCTTGAGCTTGTCAATAATTTCGGATTTTCTGATTGAGCTACGATTAGGCGAAAGAAATGCACAAACAATAAGCAAAAATCAAACCGAACAAATGCAAGGAATTTTACCCCTAATCTAGCGCCGTTCAAATACGAAAGATTGATTTCGACGGAATCACCGGTGGTCGGAGCCCCCATCGAGAGAATAGCGGCCGAACCAATGATGTCTACCAGCGCCGCCGTGCAACGTATTCCCAGAGTTCTGCACATAGTCAACTGCTCAATCCGAGTCCAAATTAAGCGAGGAAAATCAAGAGACCGAAATACGAACCACGACGCGAGCGGGAACAGTGAAGGAGCAAACGATGCGGCCGCTTTCGATGCGATCGATTTTCATGCCCTGCATCACCATTGGCTCCACGACTCTATCGGGCATGGAATCCACCGCCAGCCCGTACGCGGCGTGATCTTGCTCCACGAAATTCTTCGCCGTCTGTGAATTCATACTTTTTGGCCAATTTCGACAAACTGTGTCTGTGGACTCTCTGTGCTGCTAGACTTTCACTTGACTGGTAGGTGCAAATGTTTTTGATATGGGTGATGGACCCAACTATGGATCGAGCTCAACTGAGAAGGAGTAATGGCCCAGAAAAGACCATGTACAACAGCAAGAGAACAGTGGCCCAAGTCTAAGGCCCAGAGGCATCATGTCAAAATACTTTTTTTAGCCTTAATTGTTCAACCTGTAAAAATTAACTTCTACTCTTTCCTCAAGGCATCAATTTCAACAACACTTTTCCTTTCACATTTTTTTCGTTTTCTCTTTTATCTTTCACTGCAAGTTACTAACTTGAGAGTCGATGGGTCCTCACCGCAGCCAACCCCCGGCATGGAACTTTCTCTTTTTTGCAGGTCGATTCCAACATGAGTTTTGCTAAGAGAATTGGGATAGGTAGTTTGACCTTCTTCACCCTTTTTTCTTCGTGGATTTCACCTCTTCCTGTGTAAAACTCCCTCCGTTGGTAGAGCTTTAATCCAGCTCTACCAACTGGCGCCATCTATGGCAAACATGAGTTATGATGTTGATTTTTGCCTTTTTAAGAATGATTTTATGATTCCGGTATTGAATTTTGCTACCGATGAAAGTCAGAGAAAGACACAGAGGTTGGACTGAAGAAAAATTGTTCACAGTCTTCGGACGCCTGCGAACTTTTCTGGTGTTTAAGTCTGTGGTCTTCAAAGGAAGACTAGGGAAAACAAATATGGAAACCAAATGATTGGATGAGTCCGTATTAGTTAGAAATGTTTATTCATAATATTAAGTGGTTTACGAAAATTGTACACTGAAGTCTCTCGAACTGAAAAATAAAAATGAATCGGGTGCTCCTGCCTGAAGCGCTGCGAGTCATCTGAGCACCTCTGCGGCAGAAATGAATGATGAATGAAAATGAACGTCGTCAGAGCTCTGCCAGGCTCCAGCCTGAAGTACTGCGAGTGACCCAAGCACCTCTGTAGCAGAAATGAACGATGAATGAAAATGAATGCCGCCAGAGCTCTGTCGGGCTCCAGCCTGAAACGCTGCGAGTCATCCGAGCACCTCTACGGCAGAAATCAACGATGAATGAAAATGAAAGCCGTCTGAGCTCTACCGGGCTCCAGCCTGAAGCGCTGCGAGTCATCCGAGCACCTCTGTGTCAGAAATGAATGATGAATGAAAATATATCGTCAGAGCTCTTACAGACTCCAGCCTGAAGCATTGCGAGTGATCCGAGCACCTCAGCGGCAAAAATGAATGGTAAACGAAAATGAGCGTTGTCAGAGCTCTGGTAGGCTCTAGCTTGAAAAGCTGCAAGTGAATTTGTGCGTGAGGGCTTAGTTTTAAAGCCGATGAATCAATTTTCCGCCCAAATACATTTAGAAGTCCAATAGACACACACACACACACACACACACACACACACACACACACACACATATATATATATATATGTGTGTGTGTGTTGAGCATAGAGCTCACTATTTGAGCATAGAGATTTTATCTTTACAAGTTTCAAGCAGAAGAAGACAGCCGGATTGAAGAAGGAAGTTCGTGAAAAACTCAGCTGAGACCTAAACTCAGTTGACCCCCAAACTCAGTTGAGACCTCAACCTCAACTGAACCACAGACTCAGTTGGACAACAGCTCAGTTGACTCCTCAACTAAACCATGCAGCTGAACCGTGAAGAAAAGTTGTGTTGAAGTCAGACGTCGCAAAGCGAAGAAGAGAAGACTTTGAAGACAAAGAAGGCAGAAGAGTTGCAGTCCAGATTCAAATTTACTCGGAAGCACAAGTCAGCTGGAGCACTTACCATAAATGGACCAACAACAACGACGTGCATAAAGCAAAGGCCCCAACAGTAGAAGTAGAGTGTTCATACCTCCTCATGTTCTTTCATCTAGCCTCTCAGAAAGCCCCTTCTTTGATCGAGTCTAGAGTTTAGGTTCTTGCTTAATTTGTGTCCTAACAGACTCTCTCCCAAAAGATCGAGTCTGTAGCCTTAGGAAGAAGCCTCCACTTCTCTTTGTGTAGAAGGCTTCTCAGTTGGAAAATCCCCAACCCCCAATCATTAGGTCCGACTTTTAACCCGTAATCAAAGTCACTAGATCCCTTTGTACCTGTAATCAAAGACCAGGTCCCTTGAAACCCGGAATCCAAGACTAGGCCCCTTAGAACCCGTAATCAAAGCCCAGGTTGTGCACTTGTTCGGAAAAGTGTTGTAAAGTCTTGTTCGAACCCGTAATCAAACTGGTTAGGTTTGCTTGGTACCCGGAAACCAAGTGGTGCGTTTGGTAAGCATATTTAAACTTATCTAGTGGATTACTTTCCTGAAAAGGAAGTCGTGGACGTAGGAGGTCAATCTCTGAACCACGTTAAAATACTGTGTTCTTTACATTATGTATTTACATTCAGTATTTTAGATTTCATTTCCTAACCAACTGACCAACATACAAATTGCATACAAACTGTACTAGCACACAACTGCACTAATTTGGGAACTTGACCTTCCCCGTTTTCACAAAGGGTACAGTTTTTGTAACGAGTTTAAAGTCCACCATCTTCTGCAACGTAAAACAGTTTTAAACCTCAGTTGGTCCACACAGCTGACCTTCAGTCATAGGAGCCAATTGTGCACCCAATTGTGATTCGCTCCAACTGAGCAACTCAGTTGTAGAGCTGCTCCAACTGACTTTTCCAGTTATCGAGCCAACTGACCTGAGCAGTTTAACTCAGTGAAAAGATTTCAAAAGCAAATCGAAAATTGCTACTGGTATATTACCCTCCATACACCAGATACTCGTTACAGGGACCATCAACACACACACACACACACACACACACACACATATATATATATATATTAAAACAAAAGTGAGGAGAGAGAAATAAGAGAATCAATTTTCCTGGCAAAATTGAAATCCAATTCCTAAAATCTCGCCAATCAAGTAGTAGTTACTTCCAATTCAATTCAATTTGAATGAAGTAGTTTCACGTTCTCTCTACTCCTAATTTCTCTGCTAAACACGGTCTGCAACATTTGAGCCTCTTTCAAAATTCCTAATCTCTTCGTTCCCTCAAAAATTTCTATAACTACTTCACTCTCTCAAATATGACACGGTCACTTGTGTGTTGGTCCATGGAGGAGAGGCGAAGCCGTCGATGATTTCCATAGGCGAAGTGAAAGAAAAATATTGAGCAAATTTTTGATTTCATGAGGTATTGCTGATTTCTTTTGTATTTATCAAGAGCAACAATACAACTTTTGGAAGAAATGAAATCAAGTAACAATTGCATTTTTTCTTCCATGATTTTTCGAAAGGCTTGTGTTTATTAAATAGATTTCAAAAAGTTGTTTTCAATAGTTTTATCAATTGACCAAAATTCTTCACAACTTTGTTTGGTCACGCAAATTCATTATCAGATATACAATCCATTGAAGAAGATTGTCGTGATGACTGTTTCAACACAAGAGCGACAAGTAATGCTGCCTCCGATGGGAAGCCATAAGTTGCAAGAACTTTTCTTGCAAAATGGGAAACCAAAGAAATCTTTTTGGTATATGAGATTTACTTCCTGCTTCATTTTTTCTTTTCCAATAATCTTTTCTATTTATATGTTACATTTTGTTGAAATAGCAAAATAATGAAACTGTTTATTGGAGGATTTGTATCTAAAATGTTGCAGATTGGAAGTTTTTCTAATGAATATTTATCTAAATCGAGCAAGTTGTGATTGTTTGAGAACTATTAATTCTTCAACACTTCCATCCATAGACAAATATTTGGTACTCGATATAATTAATGAAATTATGGTTAAGATTGTCATTGGTAGGAAATTATATTACTTAGATTAGTACTGATGCATCCATAGTTTATATTGCGACAAAATACAATTTGTATTTCACTATTATGCCTACCCCTAGGAACAACTAGTTGGCAAGTATAGGGTCGATCCCACAGGGAGTTGCTCGCGATAATATCTAGTTGGGGCACAAAAAGGTTATGTTGAGTATCTATCTACTATACCCTTGGGCAACTATAACTATCACCTTTGGCAAACTGCTTAAAGTAAATAGCTGTAACTTGACAAGCAAAAAGACCAGTAATAAAAACAATCCAGATTTAGGTTTTGAATCAATGAGTATAACTTTAACTCGATCATTGGTTCAAGGATATTTGTTGCTTAAGTGTGTCAGTGGTTATAGGCTAAAACTATGCAGGGTCCCCACTGTCACGTCGTCACGCGCTACATAGCCCGCCCAGCTCCATCCTTATGTTTAAGTCTTGACAAGGACACCCTAGCCAATCCTCTTGCTTGCCCAAAAGTCCCCGACATAACACTTTATAGAGCGCATGTTGGTTAAGCAGCATTTGATTCTAGATGGGCCCACTCCGGTGCAGGTGAGATAATGAGGATCCCTATCCGACATTCACCACCATTGATAGGTCTAGGCCAAGACATACAACCCGTTCTTGCTGCTCTCAAGGAATGTAAGGCAAGCACGACCAACACTTGATAACCCTCCTGCGATGTAGGAATCCGTATGTGCCCAAGGCTCGTTGGCCTTCCGAGTTACCTGTGACCACTGAACATCTTTGGAATCGTTGCCCAATGCCTTGGTAACACACTTATATACAACTATCAAGAACACTTAGACCTCACGAGATTTACAAGTTATACATCATATCATCTACCCTAAACCTGGATTTAAATGCTTAGCTAGACATAAAGTAAATAACGAAAGCAAAAGAGATAAAGAAAAACATACTTGAATTACTAATAATAAGCAAAAGATGTTCGCCCTAGATGAGACTTAACAATAAAAGTAAATTGTATCTAAGAACATAAACATAAATTGTTTGAATGCAGAAAGTAAAGAGTATTGAATTTGCTGAAGTAAAAAGATACGGGCCTTCTAGAGAACGGGCCGACTACTTCCATGTATGGATCGCTGGATAAGGTTGGAAAGATCTCCTTCCTTATCACTAAAAACGTGCTGCTGTTGTAGTAGGAAACTCCGATCTAAATCTTGTGCTGGAAGGAATTTGTTTCTTTGTTGGACTCTAACAGCTGCATCTTCACGTACTAGCACCTTTGTCCTAGCTCTGCACTTTGCTTTCCCAGTCTCTCTGTCTTTTCTTGCCCACGACCAGCTTGCACCTGACCTTCTAGAGCGAAACACACAACGTCTAGATTGACCATACCACTGAAAGTGGAGCAGCTCTTCATCTTGATTTGGACTTATGCCCTTGATAGCTTGAGCCACGAGCACGACTGCTATGGTCATTGCATCGTATTGCCAGTTCTCACTCTTTTTGCATGTTTTGGCTCCAGACTTGCCTAATTCCTATCTTTCTTGCCTTGCCAACTTAAGTGTCCTCTCAGACACAAAACAAACACAAGAGACTCTAAAATAGACTCGATCTAGACCTAAAACATACATCACAAGAGCACAAAATATGGGCTCATCATACCCACACACTTAAAGTCATGCATGTCCTTAGGCTTGGTATACGAGTTGCCCAAACAAAAGAAAATTGAAAAGACTCATAGACTTGACTCAAAACCCAATTAGAGGTTAGCACAACATAGGATAAAGAAATAAGATAGAGCATAATCTAGTTCACATACAACTCGAGCAAATAAACCAATCAAAGCAAATACATCAAATAGGTCAAATATGAATAAGTGAACATTTTCAAGGATATTCCTCACCAACACTTTGACTCTTGTGTATGGGATAGTGTTTACGCTAAAAATATGCCATTCTTAACCACACCATAGGCTTGCCTACCTGCTACTCTCTCCTCCTCTTAGGCTAGGTTCAATTCACTTATCCTTAGGTCTTTTCTTTAGTTGTAACTTGGCGTTGGCAAGGGTAGGAAGTATTTGGAACTAGGCTTCGATCATTCGGACTTAGGTTGGCCAAGCGGAGCGGCCAACCTCAGCTTCTTTTCCTTTGTCTTTTTTTCTTGCGGGCCTTATCGCAACTTATTTAGGACTTTTCTTCTCTTTTTATATATTTTTTTTTCTAAGTCCTTTATTTACTAGCCCTTATATTTTCTTCAAAGGCCCAACTGTTTCTCTCATTCTCCCTTCATCTTTTATGCACCTAAGTCCTTATTGACCGGGTAGGATATAGTATATAGGCAACATATATCTGATCAAAGAAATTATAAAAGCTCAAAGGGGCTTAACAAGGAAAAATCAGTTGGGCTGACTCGTTGGCTCAGTTTGGGATCACAAAAGAAAGAACATGCCTAATTCATCTAAGTTCATCTAAGCCTAAGTCAATGAGGTCTCAAGGAGTAGACAGACAAGTTCTAGGTAGCATCCAAATAAGTACATCATAAAATCATACAAGAAACAAACTGCTTGGTCATAAACATGCAGTGTAAAGCTCAAATCCTCACAACGACATGCTCACAAGTTCGTTCGTCATCCCTATCTTCATACGATCATACTTGGACTAGAATACAAAAGTGTTCTCATCATACAAACTCAGAATCAAATTATGCACATACATTATCCAATTATCCTAAGCATGCTTGACTTCTAATACATACACAAAAGCCGCTCCTCTCACCCACACACTTTGCTTGGGCAAAGTGGGTGAAAGGCACAGACCAACACAAAACTAAGACTCATAAAAACAGACACTCTACTCCTCATACCCACACACTTTGTTAAAGTGAGTGAAAATCAAGGTAGACCACAAACTCAGACTCTAAACAAAAAACTTTAAAAACATTTAGACTAAAAAATAAAACACGAAAAACAAAAAATAAAACACAAAAAAATAATAAAAAAACCCAATTACTAAACAAATGGAAGGACAAAATCATTGGGCAGGGTTATGACCTGACCTGGTCAGGTCAATCTTCAAGGCACTTATGATATCAGCAAGGGTTTGCTTGTTCTCCAGTCCAAGTTGCTCCAACCTAGCATTGCTCTTCTCCAGTTTGGTTAAGCGCTCCATCATTGCTGCTACATCTTGCCCAGACAACACCGGAGTACTGGGCACTCCACCTCTAACTGGCTAAGGGGGAGTGTCAACAACTTGGGCAGACTCATCTGGTGGAATCACGAACACTAGTCCTCCTTCATCCCTTCCACATACGCCCATGGCAGTCAAGCAAGCGAGGTCCAGGTGCTCCTCTTGCATTGGTTGTAGCTGCGTAGTGACTTCATCAAATCCGTGCATTCCCTTGGCATAGCGAGTCACCAGGTGGGTAAGAGAAATTCTCTGATTACGGGAGTTCACAATATCCTTAAAATGATGCATAGCATAGGCCCCAAAGTTAAGCCTTTGTTTGTGCACCATGCTCCACAATATGAAGATCTCTTGGTGAGTGATAGAGTTGCTGCTATCCTTCTTCCCAAAGAAGTTATAGGCAAGGATCCGCTGATACACCCTCAAGGCATCATTCTTCATCATATGCCCCTTTTTCCGTGCCAGCCTTGAAGAAGGGGTCATCACTGAACTTTGCCCATTTCGTTGCCCACTCATCAGCATCTTGTTGGGGAATACCCCTCAACGCTCCCTTGTACTCCTCACTCCTTATAGTTCGAAAATCCTTGATGCCCAATGCTTGGTTCAGGTAGTTCATCGATAGCTCCTCGCTTGCCCTCATGAACCTAAACTGCATGCATTTCGTATTATGATTCCCCACCATAGGACTCCTCACTTGCAAACACTGATAAAAATCATACACTAACTCTGGATACACCCTCTCTTGCCACTCCAAAAATTTCTCCCAACCAATCGCTGCAAAATAGTCCTTCACTTCTCCCCAGACCCCTAACTCTTCCAATGCGCTTTAATCAACCAATTTAGGGACAATAATTTCCCTCCGTGGCATCTTTCCTATTCCACTATTCGAAGCTCTGCCTGGCACTGAGATGCGCCACTTGGTGGATGCAGAAACCACCGCCTTGCCCTTGGCAACAGAACCCGCTCATTTGGCCTTTTTGGTTGGGGGTTCCTTAGACTCTTCCCTGACATTTTCGTCATCCGTAACCTCTGAATTGTGCTGCTCCACCATAACCAGATCTTCTTCGCCATCTCCAACAGGCAAATTCTCCTCATGCTCCGTTTCCTTGCCAAACGAATCACTTGCCTCAGATGCAATAGTTTCCTCCTCATTGAATGATGGAGTAGGCATGTCTACGAGCATCTTCACGACATCCTCTTCTTCTTCCATGTGAGAAGAAGAACAACCATGGGTGATGATTTAGGTAGAGGTTTTTGAGTTGTTTTGGATGGGGTTGAAGTGTTTGAATAAGGCTTGGATGACTTAGAATTTTTAGCCGCCTTCTTATTGAGTGTTTTGCTGCTGCGTGTGTTCTTCATTATGAGAGTGGTGAGGGGGTTTTGTTTCTGCAAAAGTAGAGAGGGAGAGGAAATCAAAAAGTTTCGGTTTGAATTTTAAAAGATGGATGAAATTTGTGAGAGAGAGGGGTGTAGTAGTAGGCTAAAAAGTAGGGTATAGGTGTGTGACTTGGCAGTTACAGTAACTGCCAGTGGACGTGATGTGCTAACGTTAGCCACGTTCGCCTGCTTCGCTTGCCTCGCATTCACCGGGCTTAGCCTCTCCTCAACCAACACGAACTCTTCGCTTTCCGAATCTCTCTGCATACCTGCCCTGCACACATAGACACAAAACGCACTACCAAAACAAAAACTACTATCCTATGATTAGAAAGTAAAAACCAAAATAATTTTACGAAAAGAAAATGCGAAAAATAAAACCTTAAAATAAAACTCACTAGGTTGTCTCCTAGCCAGCGCCCCAGTTTACATTGTGGGCACGACATAGTCCGGCTTGCCCCTAGACGGGAACCATCATGTGGACTTCTTCTTTGTCCACCGCTTCATCCTTCTTATCTCCATAGAAAAGCTTCAATCTCTGACCATTGACCCTAAAATACTTAGATGACTTCCGGTAATAAATCTCCACAGACACATTAGGAAACTGGGTCACCACCTCATATGGTCCAATCCACTTCGATTTTTGCTTGCCCTGCATAAACTTGAACCTTGACTGGTACAACAGAACTGTTTGCCCAGGCTCAAATTTCTTTGCCTTGATCAAGTGGTCATGAGCCTTCTTCATCCTTGTCTTGTACAAAGTAGCATTATCATAAGCTTCAATTCTAATCTCCTCTAACTCTTGCAACTGCAACTTTCTTTCCTTATCAATGTCACTCCAATCATAATTGAAATTCACAGGCAAGTGACATGGCTTTCCAAACACTAGACGGTATGGAGACATGCCCAAAGGTGTCTTAAAAGCTGTGCGATATGCGCAAAGTGCATCGTCCAAGTGCAAACTCCACTTCTTTCTATTTTTCCCGACTGTCTTCCTCAATATGGTCTTGATAATCCTATTTGTCAGCTCTGCTTGCCCATTGGCTTGCGGATGGTAGGTAGTGGTAGCTCGATGATGGACTCCATATTTCTTAAACAGCTTGTCAATGGTAGCATTACAAAAATGCAAACCTTGATCACTTATAATTGCTCTTGGAACTCCATATCGGTTGAAAATATTCCCCTTGAGAAAAGTAGCAACCACATGAGCATCATTAGTTGGTGTAGCCTTTGCCTCTGCCCACTTCGACACATAGTCAACTGCCAAAATGATATACTAATTCCCCTTTGAGCTGGCCAAAGGTCCCATGAAATCCATCCCCCATATGTCAATGATCTCCACCGGCATGATTGGGGTCATGGGTGTCTCATCCCTTCTAGTTTCATTCCCTTCTTGTTGACACTTAAAACAATTCTTGCACCATTCATAAGCATCCCTAAAAATCGTAGGCCAAAAGAACCCACACTAAAAAATCTCCCTTAGTGTTCTTCCGTGCCCAAAGTGACCTCCACATTCCCTGTTGTGGAAATGTTTCAAAATACTCTTAGTCTCTCAGTCAGGCACGCACCTCCTTAGCCCTTAATCAGCACACTTCTTCCATAAGTAGGGATCATCCCAAACATACTTTTGGCTCTCCTTAAGAATTTTCTGCTTTTGGTAGTATGTAAGATCGTTTGGAACCTCTCTCGTACTCTTAAAGTTGGCAATATCAGCGTACTAAGGCTCCCCATGAAATTGAGCTTCAGTCATATACAAATGCTTGTCAGGAAAAGTCTCCGAGATGGGCACGGAGTCTTCTTCTCTGACTATCCTACTCAAATGATCCGCCACCAAATTCTGAGCTCCACTTTTGTCTTTGATCTCCACATTTGCAAGAGCAAAATTCAATGAATAAGCCTTGGCTTTGACTCTTTCTTATTCATAAGATATCTCAGTGATGCATGGTCAATATAGACAATTGTCTTGCCCTCGAGTAAATAAGACCTGAACTTTGCAAAGATAAACACAACCGCCAAAAGCTCTTTCTCCGTGGTGGTATAATTGATTTGTGCTACATTGAGAGTTTTAGAGGCATAATAGATAACATGGCTTTTCTTACCCCTCCTTTGACTAAGCACTGCTCCCACGGCATACCCACTTGCAACGGACATCAACTCAAATGGCATACCCCAATCAGGGGGTTGTATCACAGGTGCCGTGACCAAGCATTTCTTCAACAAGTCAAACACCCTTTGACAATTGGCAATGAATTCCCACTCTACTTCATTTTGGAGCAATCTCGTCATTAGTTGGGCAACTTAGCAAAATCTTTCACAAATCTCCTATAGAAGCCGGCATGTCCCAAGAATCCTCTTAATTGCTTGACGTTGGTTGGGTAAGGCAACTTGGAGATGACATCAATCTTCGCCTTGTCAACCTGTATCCCTCTTTCTGAAATCACGTGCCCAAGCATGATGCCTTCTCGCACCATAAAGTGACACTTCTCATAGTTCAACACCAAGCTCTTTTCCACACATGTGCTCAAAACCAACTCCAAATGCCCAAGACAAGCCTCAAATGATTTTCCATAGACGGTGAAATCGTCCATGAACACTTCGATGCAATTCTCCAATAAATATGAAAATATGCTCATCATGCATCATTGGAACGTGCCCGGAGCGTTGCATAGGCCAAAAGGCATGCGGCGATATGCAAACGTCCCGAATGGGGAAGTAAATGTTGTCTTGTCCCGGTCTTCTTGGACAACCCATATCTGCATGTATCCAAGTATCCATCCAAAAAGCAAAAGTACTTGTTCCCTGCCAACCTCTCCAGCATCTCGTTAATGAAAGGTAAAGGAAAGTGATCCATCCTTGTTGCCTTGTTCAGCTTCCTATAGTCAATACACATCCGCCATCCCGTTTGGAGCCTTGTGGGCACAAGCTCATTCTTTTTATTTTCGACCACTTGTATTCCAGACTTCTTGGGCACCATGTGTATTGGACTTACCCACTTGCTATCTGGAACTGAGTAGATGATGCCCAAGTCCAACAGCTTGAGTAACTCCTTCATAACTACTTCCTTCATGGCTGGATTTAGCTTCCTTTGTGGATCTCTAGTTGGTTTAACATCGTCTTTCATCAAAATATGATGAGTGCAAAGAGATGGACTATTGCCTTTGATGTCGGCAAGGGTCCAACCAATTGCATCTTTGTAGAGCATAAGGACATCTCGAACTCCATCTTCCACTTTCTTGCTCAACTCTGAACTTATAATCATTGGCAAAGTATCATTCTCTCCCAACAATATGTACTTCAAATGAGCGAGGAGAGATTTAAGTTCTAACTTGGGTGCTCGAACAAGTGATGACACCAATCTATCTTCTTCTCTGATCTTGGGCAAGGCAAATAGGGACAGTCAGGGTCCACTTCCTCTGCTCCTAAGTACTCCAAAGCTCAACTAACTTGAAAATAATTATCCGAGCTCTCGTCAACTCCTCCTTGAATGACTGCATCCAACGGATCTTGACTTCCAAGAAGAGGGACTGCCACTTCTACTGCTTGATCAACGTGGTCAACATACTCGACCATCTCCATATCTTAAGGGTGTTCCATAGCTTTGAATATGTTGAAAGTAACTGACTCCCCATCAAATTCACATGTAAGTAGCCCTGAATTGTAATCAATACTAGTCATAGCAGTCTTCATGAATGGTCTTCCCAACAACATGACCGATGCTTTAGCTCCTATCTTGCCCATGTCAAGAACATAGAAATCTACTGGGAAAATTAGATCTTCCACCTTGACTAGTACATCTTCTAGTATGCCCTCAAGGTACACATTAAACTTGTTCGCCAATTGGACAACCACCCTAGTAGGCTTGAGTGGCCCCATAATATCTTCATCGTACATGGACAATGGCATCACATTGATTGACACACCTATGTCAAGCATGGCACGCTCAATCTTCATATCTCCAATTACGTAGGGAATGGAAAACATCCCTAGATCTCCACACTTCTTGGGCAAGTCTCGCTTCAGGACTGTTGAAACACTTTCTTCTAAGAGAACCTTAGACTCGTCCATGCTTTTCACCTTCTTTGAGCAAAACTCCTTCAGAAATCTTGCACACTTGGGCATGTTACGAAGTGCCACAAGAAGGGGCAGGTTAATCTCAACTTTTTGAAAGATTTTGAACGTCTCAGACAACTCTTCATCTTTTTTATTCCTTCTCAACCTGGTAGGAAAAGGAGCACGAACAACAGGGTTGGGTTTAACATAAACTAATTTTGGAGCTTCTTCCTTTTCAACCTCGTCATCATTCTCTTCTTCTACTTCCTTATCCTTGCTCTCTACCTCTTTCTCTTTTTCCTTGGGTAACATAGTGTCAGAATCCGACATTTACACTCTATCGGGCAACGTCTTTCCTCCTCTCAGCGTAACTGCATTGACTTGGGCCTTATGGGGCACTTCAGGTTGGGCAGGTAGTTTGCCTTGCCTTTTCTCAAATCTGGACATAGTATTGACCAAGTTAGAGAGTTGATTGGTCATGCTTTGAATGGCTCCCCTGTCTCCGTCCTAAACTTCTCAAGCTCCTGCTAAGCTCTAATATTATCCTTGGCCAAGGAAGTCACTTGGTCCGCTAAGCTGGGCCTATTCTGATCTCTAGGAGGATATTGCTGATGTGGTTGTGGTTATACTTGTTGTTGTTGCCCAAACCCTTGGTAGTTATTGTTTCCATACCTTAAGTTCTCATGATTCCTCTATCCTGGGTTATAGAATTGCGAGTTCGGATCATATGGCCTCCCTTGGTTGTTATTGTTGAACCCAATTGCATTGACCTCCTGATGAACTTATATTTGTGTCTTTTTTTGTGTCTTTCTGTTGTGTCTTGTGTGTCATTTTTTAGTCTTTTTATGTTTGAGAGAACACAAGTTGGAGGAAGTGGGTGTAGGGTAGAACATGTGTGATTGTGGGCATAATTTGGTGAAAAACTGCTTTTCTGGCGTTGGGCAAAGATACCATGCAATATGAGCATAGGGCTAAAGTCTGTAGCTGAGAATGAAAAGGCGTATCTTGAGCAAGTTACAGGTGAAGAAGTATCTCCCCATATCATTTTGGCCAAAACAGCAGAGTACCCAAAAATTGTACGGATCATGGGCAAGACTGACACAATCGTGACCAAGACAGAAGGAATATGGGCCATGGGCAGCGGATGTTACTTCATCTCCAAGAAAGAAGATGAGGAAAGAAACTTTCATCCTTATCATGAAGAGTCCGGTCAAAATCTAATCCATCAAGGAGAAGGAAAGTTGTCCAAATCTATCCCAACAAAGAAAGGAGGCCTAACAAGGGAAGAAGTTCAAGTCCATAAGAAAACCGACTTCAACCCTAATTCTTGCCTATATATATGGCTGCATTCTCTTTTATGATGAAAATCTTTTTTTATCACCCTTTATTCGATTCTTTAGTTAGGTTTTTCGTTCAACAAATTTACTTTGAGTATTAGAAGGAGTAGACAAGTCCTACGGGCAACTTCCCTTTATTTTTCTGCACTACTTTCTGCTGGCCATCGTGGCCAAGACATTTACTGTTTTGCTGGAGTACAGTTTATATTTCAGATTTAATTCTGAGTATGTTTTCCTTTATATCTTTTGCGTCGATTTCAATTTATATTATGTTAGCTAAATTCCTAATCCTGGATTGGTGAGATGATTTGAGCATAAACCGAAACACTCGTGAGGTCTAATTTGAGTTAAATACTTGTATATTTTTTATTCCCGAAATACTAGGTTTGTTGACCAATGCTTTTGTTGAACTTGAGTAGTTAATAGGCCGTTAATTACTTGGGCAAGATAAAAGTACAAATAGTAATCGGGAGTTCACATAGAGAGTCTCTTGTGCCTGAAAAGTATAACGAGTATTGGAGAGCAGTCGATGTCTTGGGCATCTCTTGGCTGATTTGGGTCTAAACGTTCCTAAAGCTTCTTGGGCAAGATAGTTGCTGAAGAGTCTTGGTGGCTGTCTTGACCAGGGAAGGGGTTTTGTCTAGAGTGTCTTTGGCATAATCAAAGTTAAAAGGATAGATGAAGAGTAGAGTATTCTAGTCGTGACTTCGTGACCATAGGGCTAGAATTAATCTACTTGGAAATCAAATAGTAATTGCATGTGAGCAAAATCTTTGCACCAATGACCGAGTGAGTGTTTATGTTCAATGATTTGATCCCAATCCAGGTATCTTTTATTATTGATCAAGTTCTTGTTTAGTTTTCAGTACTTGTTGACCAAGATGAGTGCAGTCGAGACCAAAGCCTTATTTTGTCACACCGATTACGTGGAAGAGAGACTTTACCAATTCCCTTGGGTTCGACCCTACTTACCGCTGGCTTCCGCCTACTGTGGGCATAGGAGTTATAAATTTATTTGCGCGAAGTGCAAACGACAGCTTCGTCACCTCCTCGTCCAAGCTTGGGCATTAATCTGTTTCATGCGTGATCGCCATACAAACTCCACAAGCTCTCACAACCTTCTTATTGTTGCATGATAACATGGTTACCAAGGCATCCATTTTGTTAAACATCTAGTCAAGCTTATCCTCCATACCAGTTGAAATCGGTGGTGATTTGGCTGCAGTTGTTGTTAGCTTGGGAAATTCTCCCTCATAGTCCCTCAGCTCCTCCGCCATCTCAGCAATCATCTTAAATACGACACTTGGCTGCTTCCTCATAACTGACCCTCCACAAGCTGCGTTGACCAATGCCCTTTCACTCGTTCTTAGCCAAGCTACGAAACTTTGGATCAAGTCATGTTCCGCAATTTGATGATGTGGGCATTTTGCTAGCATTTGTTTGAATATGTGAAAGTATGAGTAAAAATCCTCTCCAATGCCCATATTAATGCTTGTAATCATCTTCCTCATATTTTGAATTCGGGCAGCTGGAAAGTATTTTTCTATAAATTTCTACTGCAACTCTTGGCAAGTGGTAACACATCCTGTGGGCAATGAATAAAGCCACTCCCTTGCGTTGTCTTGCAAAGAGAATGGAAAGACAATGAGCCTTACATATTCGCTCAGATTTCCATCAGTTTGGATGCTTCCACAAGCTATCTCGAAATCTTGTAAGTGTCTTTGGGGGTCTTCACCTGGATGATCGCTGAACTTGGGCAGGATCTGAATAAAGTGAGACTTCAATTCCCATGCTCGCGTGGATGTAGGCAAAGTTATGCCTGAAGGCCTCAGGTTCATGGTGTTGGGGAACACCATTTCCCTTAAGGTTTTCTCCTCCTCCATTGGTTTCTGTATTGACGCTTCGCTTTGATTGTCTCCTTCTGCTTCGCTTGACAAGGAAAGTTATTCCTCGTCAAAGGTTTCTTCTGGAATTACTTCCAATGCCTCTTTCTTCTTCTTCTTCTCTGCTCGAATCTTCCTTAAGGTCAGGTTGATGTTATCGTCATACCACGTTTCGCCTTCCTTTCTTGTAAGGTTAGTTTCTTGCATAAATAGGAATAAAGAAATTAGCACAACAGAAATTACCACTATAATCAACTCGCCGACAATGGCGCCAATTTTGATGCAGTCGTCATTTAAGCTGTGACAAAATGCAATTTGTATTTCACTCCTATGCCTATCCTTAGGAACAGCTAGTTGGCAAGTACAGGGTCGATCCCACAGGGAGTTGCTTGCTATAATCTCTGGTTGGGGCACAAAAAGGTTGTGTTGAGTATCTATCTACTATTGCCTCGGGCAACTGTCACTATCACCTTTGGCAAACTGCTAAAAGTAAATAACTGTAACTTGACAAGCAAAAAGATCAGTAATAAAAACAATCCAGATTTAGGTTTCGAATCAATGAGTATAACTTTAACTTGATCATTGGTTCAAGGATATTTGTTGTGTAACTGTGTCAGTGGTTACAGGCTAAAACTATGCAGGGTCCTCGTTGTCACGTCGCCACGTACGCCCGCCAAGCTCCATCCTTATGTTTAAGTCTGGATAGGGACACCCTAACCAATCCTCTTGCTTGCCCGAAAGTCCCCGGCATAACACCTTATAGAGCGCATGTTGGTCAAGCAGCATTTAGTTCTAGATGGACCTACTCAGACGCAGGTGAGATAACGAGGATCTCTGTCCGACATTCACCAGCATTAACACATCTTTGCAGGTCTAAGCCAAGACATACAACCCGTTCTTGCCGCTCTCAAGGAACGTAAGGCAAGCACGACCAGTTGATAACCCTCCTGCGATGTAGGAATCCGTATGTGCCTAGGGCTCATTGGCCTTCCGAGTTACCTCTGACCAACGAACTTCTTTGGAATCGTTGCCCAATGCCTCAGAAACACACTTATATACAACTATCAAGAACACTTAGATCTCACGAGATTTACAAGTTATACATCATATCATCTACCCTAAACCTGGATTTAAAAGTTTAGCTAGACATAAAGTAAATAACAAAAGCAAAAAAGATAAAGAAAAACATACTTGAATTACTAACAATAAGCAAAAGATGTTCGGCCTACATGGGTCTTAACAATAGAAGTAAATTGTATCTAAGAACATAAACATAAATTGTTTGAATGCAGAAAGTAAAGAGTATCAAATTTGCTGAAGTAAAAAGGTATATCTTGCGCCTTGCATGCATGAGTATTTATAGAGTACAAAAACTAGGACAAACCCACAAACGGGCCTTCTAGAGAACGGGCCGGCTACTTCCATGTATAGATCGATGGATAAGGTTGGAAATATCTCCTTCTTTATCGCTAAAAACATGTTGCTGTTGTAGTAGGAAACTCCAATCTAAATCTTGTGCTGGAAGGAATTTGTTTCCTTGTTGGACTCTAACAGCTGCATCTTCACGCGCCAGCACCGTTGCCCAAGCTATGGACTTTGCTTTCCCAGTCTCTTTGCCATCTCTTGCCCACGACCAGCTTGCACCTTGCCTTCTGGAGCGAAACACACAACGTCTAGATTGACCATACCACTGAAAGTGGAGCAGCTCTTTATCTTGATTTGGACTTATGCCCTCGATAGCTTGAGCCACGAGCACGGCTACTATGGTCATTGCATCGTATCGCCAGTTCTCACTCTTTTTGCATGTTTTAGCTCCAGACTTGCCCAATTCCTACCTTTCCTTGCCCTGCCAACTTAAGTGTCCTCCCAGACACAAAACAGACATAAAAGACTCTAAAATAGACTCAATCTAGACCTAAAACACACATAACAAGAGCACAAAATATGGGCTCGTCAAGTACCTATAATTTTTAATGATTGAATTCATAAGAAAATATATTTAAGTTTTAATGATTGATTCAAGCTGTAACTCATATTGGATTAGCAATTAATTCTTTAAGCATCAACTTTTATTATATAGGGCTTGACAATTGAATTGGTTATTGAGAAACTTGCATAAGAAAAAGATATTCTACTTATGAGTTGAAGCAGAATGCCATACAGTTCCTTTTTATACAAGTTATACATATATAAATATTTTATCTATTTATTTGGTGGATTACTTTATCAATTAGATTAAAATCATGTTAGAATAATGAAGTGTCACCCAAATTGAGATAAAGAACTGGAAGAGTTCTTTTGTTTGCTCAATTACCTGAGTTCATGTATATTACTATTTGTTATTAATGATTCATTCTAGGACAAAGGAGGTTGTTTATCAAGATCTTAGTTGAGAAGATTGTGAACAATTTGGAAGAGAATTTTGTCTTAGAATTTTATGAGTTGCTGCTATGTGAACTACTAAAGCAAAGTTTTAATATTTGTTTTAGTATCTGTGTAAGGATTCTAGCATCATAGATTTCACTTATTGATGGATTCTTAACTTTGCATATTGTAGATGAAGCATGATTTACATTTGATTCTCCACAACTTTGTGAAAGAATAGTCACGAATTATTTTAAATAAGTCTCCCTTATTTAGATATTTGTGATTTTTAATTTAGATGTAATTGTATTTCACTATTTCATTTAATTATCGATACATTTTTCATTAATGCTAAGAGATTTAAAAGTCATAAAATTATTGAATATATAAGCACCTAACAATTAGTGCAATTCACCTTATATATATTTAATTAATTAAACTTTGTTTAACTTTTATCGAGGATTATTAATAAAATATAATTAAAAAATAAAATCTATTTTTATAATTAAAGTTTTTGCTACATTGAATATTTTGAAAGTTTTGTATTTATCTTACAAAACTTTTAAACTATGATGACATTAAAAGTATGATAGATCTTTATAACAGGGCACCCCTAAAAAAATCTTCGGTAGAATAGTATTTTCTATATTTCAAACTCAAGAATTTGAAAATAAATTTTCATGAAATTTAATATTTTAATTTGGTAATGGAGGCTTTTTTTAAAAAAAATAATCTAAACAAAATATTGATAATTTTACAAGGAATTTTTTTAAAAAATATTGCTTGGAGAGGGTTGGTGCCCCTCCTTGCCTCCACTTAGGCCGCCATTGCTTTATAATGTGATATCTGTGCATCACACAGTGTTAATAAAGAGGTAAGCGAAATGACAAGGCTCTAGTAGAAGATAAAGACCCGTGACAAGAGAAGGCGTAATGGTTATTCATGTTGCAATTTTGAATCCCTTCATGTCTCAATTTTTCTTCTTGAAATTGTAGATCAATGACAACCAAAGATATGGTCGGGGAACCACGAGATGGCATGGAAGCGAGTGCTGATAGTGAAGCACGGATTGAAGAGAATACGTCAGACCAAACGAAGGGGAAAGAAAAGATGGCATCTGGCTCTGGGGAAGGTTTTCTTGTGACAGCCAAGCAGTTGCAAGAAAGGTGGCCAAAAGCAGTGCTAACTTCTCAAAGAAAGCAGCACAGCCGACGCGAACCTGTTGGTGAGCACCCCGATGAAATATCTGAGGATGAGATCAACGAGAGTAGACAAGGATATATGTTCGACCAAGACTGCGATCATGAAGCCCATAAGAGTCCTCATGAACAAAGAATGAAAGGAGGCACGACTCTTGCCGATGATAAAACCTGGCAAGTAACTATAGCGCGAGAACTAGCTGTAATGAAAGAGAATTTAGATGGACGATCTGTCAATCATAGAAGAAACAAGACCTCGGCTTTTAGTAATGGCATCATGGTTGAACTCCTTCCCCAAAATTTCAAGTTCCCTATAGATCTGGTGTATGACGGAACAACTAACCCCCAAGACCATCTAGATCGTTTCGAAAACATGGTGTTGTTGCAGGGATATTCTGATGGTGTAAAATGTAGAGTCTTGCTAGCCACTTTGAAGGGTTTGGCTCAGTGATGGTTTAGTCAGTTAAAGAGAATACGTCAGACCAAACGAAGGGGAAAGAAAAGATGGCATCTGGCTCTGGGGAAGGTTTTCTTGTGACAGCCAAGAAGTTGCAAGAAAGGTGGCCAAAAGCAGTGCTAACTTCTCAAAGAAAGCAGCACAGCCGACGCGAACCTGTTGGTGAGCACCCCGATGAAATATCTGAGGATGAGATCAACGAGAGTAGACAAGGATATATGTTCGACCAAGACTGCGATCATGAAGCCCATAAGAGTCCTCATGAACAAAGAATGAAAGGAGGCACGACTCTTGCCGATGATAAAACCTGGCAAGTAACTATAGCGCGAGAACTAGCTGTAATGAAAGAGAATTTAGATGGACGATCTGTCAATCATAGAAGAAACAAGACCTCGGCTTTTTGTAATGGCATCATGGTTGAACTCCTTCCCCAAAATTTCAAGTTCCCTATAGATCTGGTGTATGACGGAACAACTAACCCCCAAGACCATCTAGATCGTTTCGAAAACATGGTGTTGTTGCAGGGATATTCTGATGGTGTAAAATGTAGAGTATTGCTAGCCACTTTGAAGGGTTTGGCTCAGTGATGGTTTAGTCAATTAAAGCTTGGGAACATTGAGACGTACTAGGATTTTGCATCTCAATTAGAGAACCAGTTTGCCAGCGCTAGGAGGCAAAGTTATTCTGTAATGACTGATAAACTTTCAACAACAAGAAAAAGAGGATTTAAGGAGCTATGTGACGAGATACAATGCGGCAGCTCTGCAAGTACCCACAACTTCGGATGAAATTAAAGTTAACGCCCTCATAAATGGTCTGAGGGATACAGAAGTCTTTCATGCGCTAGGAGAGCAAAGCAAGATGGGATCTAACAAAGTAATGGAATGGATGGATAATTGAATCATCAGTGGGGAGGCTTGGGATGCCAAGTGTGATGAAGATAAGACAAAAGACCGAGATCGGAAATGAGACTTAACTGATAAAGGGAAAAGAAGTGAGCACCCGAGACAAGGTTCCTCTGATAGAAGATTTCATGAAAGCGGAAGATCTGCTCTCGAGGAGAGAAGGATCAAATCTTTCAGGGAACCATTAGCCCCCGTTCCTCGAAGCAGTTATGCCAAAAGACCCTAGAACCGAGAGCGGCCTACGTATACAGATCTACTGCCATCTGAGATACTCAACATAGCGCCTAAGCTTTTTCAATTGCCTTTCTCGGCAAAGAATGGACCCAAAAACCCCCCGTCCAATGTTTTTTGTAGGTCCCATCGAGATTATGGACACGATACTGATGAATGTAGGCACCTGAAGGATGCGATTGATGCGATTGAGAGGCTCATCAGGAGCCGGAAATTTCTCAGAGTATATTCGTCAGAGCAGAAGTAACAGAGCTGGACTGGAGGAGAAATGAAAAAAGAAGATACTAGCCGAGGGCAAGAGAAGAAATCTCGGAGGTGAGAGAAAAGGAGCCACAACAGCTGGCTATCGAAGGACCAGAGGCCGCTGAGGAAAAAATCCCTTTCCCAAAGAAACAAAATTCTATAATGATAATAGTGGGTAGACTCATTACCGAAAATTCGGGCCAGGCTCAGAAAAGAGCTCAAAGCAGTGCGGGACCCCGATGTTTGGGATGTAGATCTGGTTCAGCCCCGAGCTACTTCACCCGATTTAAGTTTCGGAGATCTGGATTTAGTCGGTATAGTCACCCCACAAGATGATGCTCTGGTAATCACAGCTGAAGTTGCAGGACACGACGTGGTACGAACTTTAATTGACACTGGAAGCTCTGCGAATATAATTTTCTTGAATTGTTTTCAGCTCATGGATATCAATGAAGAACTAATGCCAATCCCCGCAGTGTTGTCAGGCTTCTCTAGGGGAGTGGTAGCCCATTGGGGATGATCTGTTTTCTAGTGGTGATGGAAGAAGGAAGAAAACGTGAAGCACCTTGAAGAATCGTGCCGAATTGCAGAAAATTTCCGAGGCAAATGCAGACTGATCGAAGGAAGAAATGAAAAGGTAAAGTAAGAATGATGATTGGAGAGAGAAGTAGAAAAAGCGAGAACTTAACAACCTATTTTTTAAAAAATAATCCGTATGGAGACTTTTCTTTGATCCTACGGTAGAAGCCCAAGAGTTTTTTAGATCAAGGGCCGAGATCAAAGGAGAAAAGAATAAGTGGAGTTGCTACGTGGCAGCGGGAGTTAATGAGGATAATGATCATGGGCATTGAGGATCATTTTTCTCTCTCTCTCTCTCTCTCTTACTCCAAGTGACTCAATTAGCACCGAGTCACTAAGAGCACGGGAGGGTGGTTAATATAGGATTAAGGTCT
Source organism: Schizonepeta tenuifolia (assembly GCA_029490685.1). Classification (NCBI taxonomy): domain Eukaryota; kingdom Viridiplantae; phylum Streptophyta; class Magnoliopsida; order Lamiales; family Lamiaceae; genus Schizonepeta; species Schizonepeta tenuifolia. The sequence goes on along the minus strand of CM055955.1, from coordinate 46,391,682 downwards.
GATAGGCCTAATTATGGATCGAGCCCAACTGAGAAAGAGTAATGGCCCATACTAAACTATGTACAAGAAGAGAAGAGTGGCCCAAGTCTAAAGCCCATACACATCATGTCAAAATACTTTTTCTACCCTTAATTGTGCACCCCCTATAAAAACTAACTTCTACCCTTAGCTCAAGGTATCAATTTCAACAACACTTTTCCTTTCACATTTTTCTCGGTTCTCTCTTTTTTTTTACTGATTTGAGCGTCTAAAGGTCCTCACCGGAGCCAACCCCCGATGTGGGACTTCCTCTTTTTTGCAGGTCGATTCCAACAAGAGTTTTGCTGAGAGAATTAGGAAAGGTAGTTCGACCTTCTTCACCCTTATTTCTCCATTGATTTCACCTCTTCCTGTGTAAAACTCCCTTCGTTGGTAGAGCTTTAACACCACATAGATATATTACACTGTGCAATGAGAGACAAATGCCTTATTTCCTAATTGAAGGGTTTTTTTCTATCCCTATTTGTATGTAATAATGCATTATAGTTATAAATTAGAGATACTGAATTAAGGTACCCAAATTCACGCAGCAATTCCAGCAGCCTTGCATGCATCAACGACGTCCCTTCTCCCATATGAAGTACTCGTCGCAATGACCACCTCCGCCCCAAAACCATTGGCGGCTGCAACGCTCATCTCTGAGGGCGGCGGTGTTGTAACATAAATATATAAAACGAATGGAAAAAATATAATAACTGAAAAAGATTTCATGCATAAAACAGAATCAATTTTCAGCAGAAAATTTTAAAATAATGCTGCTATCTATGTACAAGACGGACAACAAAGCTATCAAACTACAAAAAGGCTCACAAAGGGCAGTCTTGTGGCTGTATTCCTTAAGGAGCCTTCCTCTGGCCTTGACGCGACTACGAACCCAGTATCCAAGTTTTGCAGTCACAATTTTGCACGAAAAACACGAGCCAAGATTCAGCATCCGACTTCATATGGGGCTTGCTCTTGATACCTGCATTCATCCCATTTCAAAACAATTATGACTAGTAACGTGGAGTTGAATACAAATGGATCAATATTACATAATGAGGGTTGGCGGGAGAACGAGCATAAGCACTAGAACCTGATTCTGCACACTAGTTGCTCTAGTCCAGCACTGTCGTCGAGTGGCTTCCATTGAGTCGTCATGTATGAATGTTATTGTTGTCGATTCTTCACAACAGTTACTACTCACGAGGGGAGGTGGTAGCTCTCTCATCAGAAATAGAACGACAGCTGAAGGTACTGATGAACCTGGAACAGTTATTGGAAGCACAATATATTACTTTGTTAATATTAATTCTGAATCTTGAATGAAAGAATTAAACAATATATCAATTAGTTAATTAGCTCATGCTGCCATAAATTAGTTAGTTATTATTAAGATCTTTAAACACATAAATAACGCAATTTAGCGACTCGGTATACTGTTTAGGATAGCAGGATTTTGAATTAATCTACCTATGAAATAATACGCAATAAGAAGAAGTGAAGTACGGACAGCTTCTGTGTGGTGTTGTTTATCCCAGACATAAAACAACTGCAGCGTGGAGTTTTGTTAGTCTCGGACATATGTACAGGGAACCGAAATTGAGAAATCGACTATAATAAGTCAGCAAGAAGAACTTACAGGTATATGGGTACATATTGCAACTGAAGCACTTGATGTAAAACTAATAACAGAGACAACAGCCAAACCAGCAACCTGTGATACAGTGAAATAGTTAAGCCATGAACGTGAAAGAATGAATAATCATGCAAGATAACAATTGAACATCAGAATCACGTAATTACCTTCCACATTTCAGACGAAGCCCGCTCAGATCTCACTTTTTTCATTTTCAAGAATAATACGACTCCTGGATATCAAATATGTTAAATGAATAAATTGAAGAGTTGTAGGCATTTATTAGAAGAAGAGAGATAGGATATGTGACAAAGTTTTTATAAAATTAAACATCGTTCTAATATGATGGATGCTCACCATAGCATGCCAAGGCTCCTCCAAGCAAAAAAACGACCATGGAAATAAGATCTACGTATAACTTAGCAACAACTGCAGGCTGGATAGGACTGTTTCCCATCCCGATCCATATCAGCACCGAAGATGCTATCATTATTGCAAAAACTAAAACTGTTACCTGGTCAAAATTTGCTGGATAAGTTAAGACTTAGATATTTTGATTATATGTTTTTCCCAACACAATTTATCCATAATTGATTGCTCCTTCTTTACCAGAATCACAATCTTTTGACGGCTTCCTATACGAGCTGACCTAAAGGTGCAACACCTACGATGGCCATTAGTCTTTACATTAGTTTTGTTTATCTTCTCTAGCAGAGCTTCTTGGGGGTTATAACCTTCATCTTCTTCATCATCATTTGGGTGATGACAGAGGTCTACCCTGCAATCCATAATATCCGAACGAGGCCAATCTTAGCTACGTCAGACATTTAACTCTTTTTAGCTCAAGCATCAGACACAATGAGATAGTCCCAACAATAAATGATTGGTTTAAGTATATAGAGTACTTCATAAAAGGTCACAAATGAACAAAGGAAACTGTGAAATGGTGACACATTGTTTTCATGTAATAACCATTACAATGTTCTCATAAGATGAGCAAATGTATATATTACAACTACTTGAAATTAAAGAAAACATTACCTATTGTAAGATGCTGTGATAAAGTTATGCAGAGAGTTACCAAAATCATGGCATATATTATGAGGCATAATGATTTAAATTTTGAATGGCATTATACCATTACAGGGTGATTATGGATATTTTACACACTATAAAATATATTATGGTAGGAATGCATCTTATTGAAGATTACATACAAGTAGAAATAAATCTTAACTTGTGAAGATAAGAGAGAAACTTACCAAAATGACAGAAGCAAGAGAAATGCTGCAATAAACAGAATTCTGGGGAGCGCTGCCATTAATAATAACTTTGTGTAAGTATTTTTTTTTTTTTTTCCGTTTTATCATTGTTAACATAAAAAATGATAATCACAATGCAGGCTGGAAGATTTCCCTACCCATGGAAACAAAACCACAGGAATATGACCAGCAAATCCAACCCTTACAGGCAGCAACAAGATTTAATACAAAATAAAAGAAATAACCTGACAATGAAAATTTCAATTTCGTTAGTGCCATAATAGGAAGCTTGTCGAACATTGATAGTCTGAATCATTTTCAGAAAGCAGATAGTAAAGATATATAAGCTCTTCAGAAAGATTCACAGTTTCTCACTGTAACAAAAAACTAAGAATGATTACTACACGTGTAAGTGTTATCAAAAATTTAATATCGAGTGCTGATCAAGCCAGCAATACAATATTCTCAGATTCAGTAGTAGCACTCTGCTTTTGTTTTCAATAGTAGAAAATCATCAAAAAGAACAACATTTTATGACAGAGAGAATACACACGAAGAATAGATTAAGGTTTTTCTATGTTGCTTCTATATATCGAAGGCTTTGAAGCATAATATTTTAAAGCAGACAAATGAAGTAAATTAAACCGCTTAAATAAATAATGCCCCACATTTCAGAGTCATAAAATTATCCAGTCTCCAGTCTATGTGTCAAAGCTAGTCGATGTTAACTTAAGAATTATTGACTGGGTGGGAGATTATTTGTAAAGTATGACATAGTTGTAAAAGGACTACCAAAAGTTATAACAAATGAATATTCCTCCAAGAATACAAATCACAAGCATGCTGCCTGCAATGCATGACTCATTTGGACCTTATCAACTACAACACCTCATCAGAACCAGTGACAGAACGCTAGTAATCCTCACCGAGATTGGACGATCCAATCAATAGATGGACGACCTGAAATTATTGTTAGAAAGGAATATTCGTCAGATTGAAATAAATAGATACCGATCAATATAGTTAAATACAGTTTCCAACTAATTTCTCACATCTCAACAGCAAAATGAAATTATTGTACACATCATGAAAAGTATTGACCCGCTCAAATTGAGGTCAAGGAAGCGGGTATGATGCAGCTAACTAAAGAATTATGTTGCCATGAGATCTCATGAAATAGTAAATTAGCAAATACATCAAATAAAAATAAAGATTCAGATCATTGTTCCACTGGAAATAAAAACATAGATTAAGCACTTAGAATGAAAAGCTAGATTAGTGGCCAAGATTTGCTCAGTGTTATGCACTAAATACAATAGATCTCACTAAAGCTAATTTCTATTTTATCTCATTACTTCAGCAAAACAGTTGTATGGTATCAAAAGAACAATAATCCAATTAAGGAGCATCATAATAATACATAAAAAGTATTTACCTTTTGGCGAGTCCATCCAATCTGTGTATTCCTTGAATGAATTCTAATCAACTGATACAAAGATGGAAAATCCAATATGAAAGAAGTCAGAACTAAAGCCACCATTTAAAGAAATTTCATAATAAACGGAGGCAATGCTTAATCATTACCATAGTGACATTAAATGGACAAGCAACGAAAACAAAATTATGCTCGCATGTGGACGTCATTCTTGGAGTTTTAAGCCCATGCCTAAGCAATTCTAGTAACAACTACTTAAATAAATTCTCCAGTTTAAAGGTTTTGGAAAGACAATATTTTCTAATCAAAACAGGCTTTGAGATTACTATATAAAATAAGCAAGATAAGAAGCATACAGAATCAATGAGGCAGAAAATACCACATGTTTCAAAAGAACAACACTATTGAGAAGCAGACGTTTTAAATCTATATGTCCTCATGTTGAAGGTCTAGATCCCATTGCATTCTTAATGGTTGTAATATATATAGCTTGAAGATATTTCTCTGAAAATATTGTAATCGTCCAACATATCCCATAAAAGCACTCTATTTGGTCATCACTTAAAATTGTCCAGCGCATTTCCAACGTGATTGTTAATTGTTTGAACCAGCACAACTGTCATCGCCAAAAGGGGTAATAAAAGTTAGGACCAAAATAGGAGGCACCGAAAATGTGATTTTAACAGTGATGCTGACACTCAACAGCAAAGACCACATTCCGAGGTTGGCGATTATAGCGTGACTGCACATCTGTTGCCTCGGTACCAATGCTTTAAGACCAGTTACAGAGGCACTCACGAGATAATCACTGTGACAGCTATGTAAATGTTCCTCAGGCTATCTAGGCAAGTATTCGGCTATAAACGCACTACTAAAGACAGGCTGTGGCAGCAATTTCTGAGCTAATTTGGAAGGTATCACACTATAAACGTGCCACTGAATGACATGTTCAAGAGATAAAATATATACGAATAATGTTTTGGATTATAATCATATCCAGCCATGATTTTAGTTAATTGCCCTTGTTTCACACCTGGACAGAAACATCAAAATTATGAAAAGGTAACAGACTTAATGATTAAACAGATTGCCAAAACCTTAATGGATGGAATTTCTGGTGAAATTCAAATTGAAAAGATTCACACTTCAATGCAAAACCTTACAAATGACATGATTTCTATGTTAACTCAGAATGAACTTGCAGATATGATTGCTAGAGATTTTTGCATCCAGCAAATCTCAAAATATAATGAAAAATGTACAAAAGTTCCTAGAGACGCAGCGGAACTGAAACAAGCTAAAACAATACAATTCAAACAAAGAACATCGAGTATTATCAAATAAATCCAATAATCCAGGTCTTATTGAAAGAATTAAACGGTATATAATAGTAAAAAGAAGAGATTACCTTATAGAGAGCAAGAAATGCAATCACCGCAGCAGCACAGGCCAGTGACACATTCACTCCCTCCACCGCCTTAGGGTAACACCTCCTCCCCTCTCTCAATTCCAACATTGTTTACTTTAATATCATCAAAGTACAACCCTCTCTCTCTCCCTCTCTCTAGCCGAAGAGGTAAGCAAGTGAAAAGAGGTGAGATTCTATGGAGTAATTATTATCTGCGCACGACAAAGCATATGCAGACAGTGGATGTAAGAAGAATGAATGAATTTGTAATTAATAAATTAATCCTCCTCGTTAATAACTAAGAGGAATGGCTGAAAGTATATATGTATGTGAAAGGATATCTTTTCAGAATTTTAGGATGGTATCTTGGAATATCGCAGCAGCTGCAGATCTACTACAGTGGCTGGCTCTGTGTGAGGATTTCCTTCACCCACCTCCACGCTTTGCCCCCTTTCCCTTTAAAAATATACGTGTATTAATATGTAAATTTCACAATCTCACCCCTCTCCCTAAAATTAAATCAAGTCCACCCCCTCTCTCTCTCTCTCTCTCTTTCTATATATATACTACTTCTATAATACTTCTATAATGTTTGTATCTGTAGAGAGTGTATGTGAGTTGCTTTGGTGGCAGTTATGGTAATAATAATTATCGTATAATCCGTCGATTTGAATTAAATAAAATAAAATAAATAAAATTTATTATTAAGAGTAATATGTGATATATTAAGAAAATATTATTAGTTAATTATTTTAGGATTCAATGATTCAATTATGCAATCTATGAAGTTCGTTTATATATATTTGAACAAAACTCAAATTCAATTAAAAAGTAATTTTATCACATGTTTACGTCTCAAACCGATATAGTAGTCCTCTTAAAAAATTTAATCCAATCTACTCTCATGTCTTTCAATAATTTTAAAAGCTCTATTCTTTTCCAAAATCGATGTGGCAAAAACATATTTGGTTCTGGAAGAAATTGTCCCACATTGATAATGTATGAAAATTGAGATAGATCATTTTCATTGCAAATACTCATTATCCCACATTAATTTAGAAAAGAAAAATAATTTTGAAGATTATCTATAAGAATGAAAGTGACCTTAAATACCCTACATTATGAGTTCAACATCTAGGAAACTTTGAGAGGCGGGTGTTACACGTCTACCCCCATGGTCCGACCCGGAATTAGCCCGTTGACTACAATACTGATTTTATAGAGAATAATAGTAAAAGATAAAAAATTAAATTTCAACTATTTTAAATTGCATAATTTATTAAACTTGTTTAGAATTTATATAGACCCAAAATTAATTAAAGGGGATTGTACTTGATGGTCTCGGTAACAAGTTAACTCGTGTATGGAGGGGGGGAATACACTAGTAGTGATTTTTCTTAAACTTTTTCAAAAAACAAACTTCTTAGTTCGTGATGATCGACAACTGTGAAACTCAGTTCGTGATGCACATAGTTGACTTCATTGACTGAGGGTCAGGATCAACTGTGTTTTCCTAACTGAGGTTTGAAAGAGTGTGCAGTGTAGAATGTGATGGATATTTTGTTCTCGTTACTTATTGAAAAACCTTTTTAGGCGAAGGTCTACTTCGCAATACTTAGTGCAATTTTATAAAAACTTGTTTGTATACAATTAGTGAGTTAGAATTTCAAACTACAACTGAAAATAAGCGAAATAAAAATACAGTTGTTTTTACGTGGTTCAGAGTTGAACTCCTACGTTCACGACTAGCTTTTCGGGCTAGTAATCCACTAGATAAGTTTTTGCATACTTATCAACGTTAGCTTTGGTTTGCGGGCACCAAACAACCTTGACAGTTCGATTCTGGGTTCGAACAAAACCTACAACACTTTTGCGGGAAAGTGTAAAGCCTATCTTAGTTTACGGGTACTAAGAAACCTAAGGACTTTGATTACGGGTTCAAAGAGGATCAAGAATTGGGGGTTGGGGGTTTTTCCAACTTATGAAACCTACAACACTTTTCAGTGGAGGTTTCTTTCTAAGGATTACAGACTTACTCTCAAAATGAATCTACTTAGGAAATTACAAGGAGAGAGAATTCTAGACTCAATCAAGAAGGGAATTCTAAGAGGTGAGAATGAAGAACTGGGAGGAGGTATGAACACTCAACTATGACTAGTTCTTTGACTAAATTCTTCCTTGTATTTGCCAGAGAAAATGCTTTAAATGCTTGAATACTTGTGTGCTCTAATCGTTTTAGTAGTCTTCTCGCAATGGTGAAGGTCTCTATTTATAGAGAGAGAGGTCCAAAGAGCCGCTGGAAAGAGCCATTTGACCTCTGCCAAAAAGCATGGCGTTTCACTTAATCTTCTGCAAACTTTCCTAAAATGGTAACTGCGAGCCTTGCTTTTTGCATGTCTCTGTGGTCGGTCCATAAAAGAAAATTTAAAGGTTGTCTTGTACTTCTGAGCATATTTGAATTTGAATTCAAGCTCTTCTTCTTCCTTTATCTTCCAAGTCTTCTTCTTCTGACTTCTGGACGTGTGACTTCGACAAAATTGATCATCATGCATGAACTACACGGTTCAGTCCTAGAGTCGACTGAGGGATAATCTGACCGACCAAACTCAAAATTGAACTACCTTTTAGTCTTGAGCTGACTTCTTCAGTTTGAACCTGTAAAGATAAAATCCCTATGTTCAAACAGTGAGCTCTAGCAATAATTAGACTGATGGCTCATCTACTCAATTGGGGTCAATTGGGTTTTGGTATAAATCATGTAACAACCCACCCCGCCTAACTACTACTTTTGGAAGGGTGGACTAAAACCATATCATGATCCTATGTCGTTTCTAGAGTGAAGATGACTAGAACGGGTGAACTACGACGTCTACTTTAACCTTACTCTTTGACTGACAAGGCTTCCCTTTTAGAAATGAAGAACATATAAGTGGGATGCCTAGCATGCTCTGGTCTAAGTCATTCTCACGACTTTGAAGCATTGAAGAAATAAAAGTCATGATTGTCAAGGAGTACTAGCATGCTTGAAACTAACTCGATATTTGAGACATCAAAAGAACTTGAATGTTCGAATATCAAAGGGGTCTTAGCATACTTGGGTCTAAGGCTTTAAATCAACACCAAGGGCCAAAGTACTAACAATTGAATCATTATCAAAAGACTTTCAAGAGGCCCGTTGGAAGCCCAAAACTACTTTTTAGTTTGAAGAAAGAGATTCAAGTTTTGATGGTTGTTCAAGCATCAAAAGGATTTGTGGTCAAAGGGGTTCGCAATGCATGTATCAAGGATTAAGTATATGGTTCCGAAGCGGTCATACCCGTCGAGATCGGAGCACCGAGCCCCCACACCATAAATTTCTCAGCTGAAGTCAATGAAGAACAACGCCGAACCGATCTGGACTTACTGGAGGAAAAGCGGGAACTAGCCAGCATTAAAGAAGCTCGGTATAAGCAGTAGATGACCCGGTATTACAACCAAAGGGTCAAACCTCAGCAGTTCCAGGTCGGCGATCTTGTGCTTAGAAACAACGAAGTAAGTCATGCGGAGAAGCTCAGCAAACTTGAAGCCACATGGGAAGGGCCCTACAAAGTGCACGAAGTTCTCGGCAAAGGAGCCTACAAAATTGCCTACCTTTCAGGCGACCTGGTTCCTAGAACGTGGCACATTGCCCACCTAAAGAGATTCTTCGTATAAGCAGCGAAGTCTTGCATATAGAGTCTTAAGTTTTTCTGGTTTTCTTTTTAGTTTGTCCTCCTTTTTTATTTTATTTTATTTTATTTTATTTTGTTTTTATCGAGCTCGTCAAAACCTTTTCTTTTTTCTTGTTTTGGTCTTTCTTTCGTTAATAAAGTTTTTATTTTTGCCTTGCATACTTTTGTGTCTCTTGATTTGCTTATACGAAGTATCCACGAAACCAAAATCCCCCTATAAGGACGAACTAAGGTTCCATTCCGTGGTCGATAACGACCCGACATGGGGTAGGTTTATCCTAAAAATTGTGCAAAGGAAACCCTTTTCGAGGTCCGAGCTCGTCTCCCTCCGAAAGGAAGATCCCACGAGGTCCGAGTCAAACTCCCTCAGCAAGGATAAAGAAATTTTTCAACTGGGGTTGGAACCAAGTTCCCCCAGGAGAATCACACTGCGAGGTCTGAACCATGGTTCCCTTGCCAACACAAAGAGGTCCGAGTTAACTCCCTCAAAAAGGCAAAACACAAAACAAGGAAAACATCATTCCCGCAAACAGGAAATTCAAAAACACAGTATATTTCATTTCTCACTAATTATATCATTGTATAAATAGTAATTACAGGAAGACCGAGCTAATCTACGTAGGAGGGTCTGGCGAACTAAAGCTAAGCCATTTCTCTACGAAAGGAGTAGGCCCCATGATGTCGTCAATGGAAATCCGGCCCCGACCACGGCTCCGTCCTCTCCCAGAGGAAGACCTCCGACCTCGCAACGCAGCCGAACTAAGTCCTACAGCTCGGACACCGCGGCTCGAGCCGACCTGAAGCTGAGGCCTCCGAGAAGAAGACGGAGCAGACTCATCCACACACCTGGCAAGAAATGCGCGTAGCTTCGGGTGGCGGGACAGCACGGACTTGTACATTTTCTCACACTCGTCGAGCCTCTCATAAGCCCCCTGAAGTTCCCAAGACTCAGGACCGCATGCTTCTTTTATACCGAGATACTGCTCTAACAGCTCCTTAGTCTGCAATTCCGCCTCGGATATAGTGATACCACCCTTGCGATGGATGATGTCTTCGTATTCAGCATGTTCCTCGACGATCTTCTCGTGATCCTTGAGAACACGTTCAGCTCGACCCCGGGCGACTTCCAAAGCTTCCTCCGCCTGAAGAAGCTTGGCCTGAAGCTCATCAACATTCTCCTGACCAGCAAGCTGCTTCGCCTCAGCCGCCTCGCAGAATGCAACAAACTTTCCCTGCCAATCCTCAAGCTCGGACTCTCTCAACCTTAAAAGAGCACACTTTGAATTAGAAAGCGCCTCAACTCGGCGGCATTTCTCCATCCATAGACTTGTCAAAGCGCGTTGTTCAGACAGATCTCGAGAAAGAAGAGTTATTTGTTTGTGTAAAGAGGAAACATCAAGAGAATCCGAAGTCTACACAAAAAAAAAAGAGAAATACTGTCCATTAAATTCATAGGTTCCAGGTACAAAAATACAACAACAAAAAAAAAGTACAGGAAAAACTAACAATCGCCGACCTCCTTATCCTGAGAAGGCGGCTGCCCGGAGAGGGGACCCTCTGCCTAGTTCCCAGCTCCGGAAGTCTCGGGACCCTCGGAACTCTAGGGAGGGATCGGATCTTCAGCAGCCACGATCTCCTGCTCCACATCCTCCTCCTCGTCGTCCTCTTCGATTCCGTCAGGAAGAGAATCGAAGACCGCATCTAGGGCGGGGTCCCGATCTGTCTGGCAGGCAGCAACCTGCTCCGCAGATAGCAGCGTGGACGAGCTGACGAGGTCGACCAGGAGAGGTAGATGGCCGAGCTGATCCCGGATCACTCGGGCATACCGAGAAAGGAGAGTCGCTCCCTCTAGACGCTCGTACCCGTACTTGGAAACATCCAAGTCGGGAAAGTCTCGAGCAGCCTCCTCCAACGCATCCACGGCGTAGTTACCGTTGATAAGCCAGATCATTGGCGAGGCCGGAGAAATGCTTCGACAAGAGGAGCCTCTTCGCAAAGGCCCGCAAGACCTCGCCTTGACCTGCTGCAGACCTGGCCTCCCTATCCCTGGCCGCATTCAGCTCGGCCTCCAACCTCCTCACGTTGTCCCGGGCCTTCTCAGCCTCCACCTCGGCGTCAGCGGTCTTCGCGAGCTGGGCAGACAGCTCAGACTTGACCGTCTTCACCTCCTTCTTGGCCTTGGCCAGCTCCTCCTTCGCCTTCTCCAGCCTGGCCCTGGTTGAGGTCAGCTTGTCTGAGTAAGGATTCTTCTCGTCCTCATGCATAGCCGACATCTGCTCGACACCATTCTTGAGCCATCTCATTACCCTACCGATGCTCTGTACAAAAGAACGGAGATGGGGAACATAAAAAAAAAACTACAGAAGGGCTATGCACCAAAAACAGTGAATCCTGACCTCGGGAAAAGGGAGATCCTCTAACTTGACTGGAGGAACCACCGGGCTCACCTCACCGCCCGAGATGTCGACGACATCCACGGACTTCAAAAGTTTGTGAGGTGGACTGGCAGTAGGAGAGCGGAGTTCTGCGGCAGAAGGCCTTGCCAGATCGACCTGCCTACCCTGGTTAGAAGGATCTCCGAGCTGACCCTGGTCCGATGAGGAAGCAGATCGACCTGAAGACCTCGGTCTCTTGCCCCCCCGAAGCTGCGACCTTAGCCGTCGGCCCTTTCTTCTTCCCAAACAACACTACACAGACAAGACAAACAAAGAGTTAGGACGACAAATAAGCAAAAAGAATAATCCTAATAACACTAGCGGGGTCTCACCTGTTGCAGGGTCCACCATCCTTTGGGGCTCAAACGGGCTCAACCCCGCTTCGGCTAGAGAATCTTCGCCGTAACTCTCCTCGAACGGGCCACAACTCGCTATCGCCCTAGCAATAGTCTCCAGGCCCTCATCCGCCTCGTCTGTCACCCCCACACGAGGCTTGCCCACCCTCCACATCAGGTCGACTACACTATCGTGTCGGCAAAAGAAGAATTTCGTATGCCATTTCTCTACCTTGTTCTGAGTTCTCCCTTTAAACTCAGTGCGGGCAGTGGCATAGTACCAGTCCGCCGTTGTTTTGAAAATGAAGAGCTCATGGATGAGCTCGGCAGATAATGGGTAATTGTGACGGATAGCTGCCACGCCTAAGTCAGTAAATTGCCTAAAAGCATTTGGTGTTATCTGACCCAAGGCTAAACCGAGCTTCCTTTGGAGCTCGGCGAATGGCGCAGGAAGAGGCAGACGAAGGCCAGAGTGAAGACTATCCTCGTAAATGGTCACAAACCCCATCGGGGGCGAGCACGCCCTATCCTCCGGACGAGGTTCTATAAGTTCGACGTTTGGGGGGAAATTATATGACTGGGCAAGGAATTTTATCCTAGGCTCGTCTAGGATTGAGAAATATTTGGCTACCTTCCCCTCTACGCATCGGGGCACAACTAAAGTCTCAACAGAAGGAGTGGGGGACCCTAGCGAGAAAATGCTAAAATCGACCCTTCGATCGGCGGAACCTGCCGGAGGAGATTCGCTACCCCTACTAGATTGAGAATTGCGAGTTAGGGAAGCCATACTTACTTGTTAAATCGAGATAAACGGTAGGGCGAGCGGTTTGCGGCTGTAAGCAAAAGCCCCAACGTGAAACCGGCGGCACGGCGGTACGACTAGCCGAAAATCTATGGAACAAGAAATGGAGGGAAAGAAGATTTTTTGGGAAGGAATCCTTTTGCTGTAATGGCGGATGTGAAATGGCGTGATATGGAGAGAGTCGTATGAAATCCCGTAATACATATTTGAATCCCGCCGTTGAACGTTGCACACGTGTGAACGTGGCAGCTTTTTCGGTATCTGAACCGTCTCTAAAAAAGTTTTCAGAAAGCCCACCAACTTTCCCTCCTATCGAATTCGGATGAATATGGGCCCTATCTACTTGGCAATCCGAATTACAGAACTAGACAGCTGATTATTTATCTCGGATTTTACCTACCTGCAAATCAAGCTCGGAGGGTGAGCTCGGTAAATCAGACCGTGACTAGAGTGATTAAGCGCGATTATTCACCTCGGAAATTCGACCTGACCGTCTGCATCTACATGTCTTCTTTCCTCTCTTTTTTTTGGGGGGGGGGGGATGTGATAGGACCGGCCTCATCTTGGGCCTGATCTAAGGCCCAATCTAATTGAGCCTGTACATTAAGCTCGGCCCACAGAGCTCGGCCCAGACGAAACTACTACCTGTCTTGAAGACCAAGTAATGAAGCCCTACCTTGGAGATGAAGGAATCCGATTATGAAGGAGATTTGGATATGTACAAAGAAACAAGATATGTATTAGGAATCCTAGGAGGATTAGGGCTCGATTCAAGGCCTATATATAGTCGGTAGATTAGACGATCAAACATTCATTGTACTCTCAAATATAATAAAAGCTAGATATTCTCTCCCGTGGACGTAGATCCCATTGATCGAACCACGTAAATACCTGTGTTATCGTATTACTATTATTTTTAGCTACTCTTGCAAACCCTAGATTTATCTTGTGCGCATACACATATATACATACATACACATACTGGAGACACACACACACACACACACACACACACACACACACACACACATATATATATATATATATATACACACACACACACACACATACATACACTACATACACACACATATATACACACACTGGACATACACTACACACATATACACACACTACACACACACATATTTATATACTCACATTGCACACACATATATATACACACACTGCACACACACACACACATATATACACACACTGGAGACACACACACATACATACACTACACACACACACATACATAATGCATAAACAAATATCGATTTCATTCCTCTACTCATTCCTTGTGCATACCAAGCATATGAATCAACTTACCCATTCCATTCTATTTCTAGATCCATTCCATTCTTAATCTCATTCCATTCCTACCTCATTCTATTGCATCATACCAATCACCTTCTTGTAGGTTTTCTAATGGGTGAAGTTTCATTTAAAAAGTGATATAGGATGAAAGATTTATATTAATTGTAGTAGATTATGATAGTATTGTTTTTTTAAAATTCAAAAATTGAAGAATTTAGATAAATAAGGATGGAGGAATTTGGGGGTGTCACGTAAGATTTTTGCAAAACTAGTTTTCCTTTTAGTAATATAGTGATAGAATTAGACTTTGACCAAAGGGATATACTTTTGACACTAAGACTGTTCAAAGTTTAGTTTGAACCGTAAATCAAATAGAAACAAATCGTATTTGTACGGTTTGTTTGGTTTATGGTTTTTAAACTTGGTTTAATTTAAATTTTAAAAATTTACGGTTTATGGTTTAGGTTTGGTTTTTAGAAAATACAAACCAAAGCAACCTGTAAACTGTAATATAATTATGATGTTATATTTTATATATTATTAAAAATATAATTGCATTGCATGATTTCAATTAGCTAGTCGCCTCATGTGTTTATGCCGTAGATTAGATCAGCGTAAATAAAATTATAAATATTGCAATTAATGTTTCCAAGGGAACATCTAAACGATGCGACTGTAGTCTGTACGCAAGCAAAAATAAGTTCTAAATCTTACTAATTTAGCAGCAAGGTTTTTGAGTCGAGGGATCTCTAGTATAATTTTGTTGATTTTCATCCTAGATTAGAGGAAGACATGCGTCCCATGATCACTCAAATAAAAAACGTTAGATTTATTTATTACTATTAAAGTATTAAGCAATAAAATAATAAAAAAAATATATGTAATATATGGCTATATTCTTATTGATCAATACTACTCAAAATTCATAACGAAACAAGATTTGTAGAGAGAATAATAATGTAAATAATTAATGTGTTAGGGCAACTAACTGAAGTTATAGTAATAATACGGAGAATAATAATGTAAAAAAAGTGTGGAAAACAAAGAAAGGTTATTCAAAAAAAAAAAGGAGCAGCAAATTTAAACTGCTGTGTCAGGGCAACTAACTGAGGTTATAATAATAATTTTTTTGATAATTTAGATTAAATTATTGTAATAATATGAGTTATTTTAATGTAACCATATAATTTGAGTTATTTTGATACATTTAACGTTATATGATTTAAGAAATGTGAAAAGGAGAATGCGATTCGGTACCCAAGTTTTTGTCTTAATTGAAATTGTATGCTGTGACTAAAAAAAGTTCACGTTGCAATTGAATTAATTTATAGGTTCAAAGCTCGATATATTACATATTTCTTAATATTTAATAATAATAAAATTATTAGATAGTATTAATAGTAATATATTAAGAAAAATATTATTTTTTTAATTATTTAGGGTTAAATAATTTGATTATACAATCTACTAAACTCTCTTAGAATTTATATGCCTTTGAACACATCTCAAAATTCAATTAAAAAGTAATTTTATTACATGTTTACGATTTAAACCATATAGTTATGTTTGTTAAAAATTATAATCTAATATATTCTCATTTCTTTCGATTTCTAAAAAAAATCCGTATATCAATAATCGTCGATTGGGAATTGCCCTGTCTACTGCCACAGTTAAGCGTCGGAATCGGTCCGTGGACCACGGCTCTAATTATAAGTGTGTAATTTATAAAATTCATTTAGAATACATATAGACCCAAAATTTGATAAGAAAAATTGATTGTACTTTTCATTCACGTCCTTAGCCATACAATAATGTTCGCTAATCACAATTATAGATTATGCAAAGTTGGGAACTCAACTACAAATAACATGAAAATTAATTCATGGATGACTATTTTAGATTTTAGAATGCATATGAAAAAAATGCATAAAATGAAGAAAAATTTCCCGGGTTCAGGTACTCGTCGATTGGGAATTGACCCATTTACCGCTACGGTTCCGGGTCGGAATTGGCCCATTGACCACATTTTTGATTTATAAGTGCACAATTTATAAAACTCGTTTAAAATTTATATAGACCCAAAAATTAATAAAAAATAGCTGTATTATTTGTTCTCATTTTAATTGTATAGTAATATTTACTAATTATGATTATAAATTATGTAAAGTTGGAAATTCCACTACAAATAACGTAAAAATCAATTCATAGATGACGATTCTAAATTTTAGAAAATTACATGAATAAATGAATGAAATTTAAAATTTAAAAATAAATATGAATAAAGAATGGAAATGTGCCACATGGGATTGCATCGAAACCGGTCCATTGACCACGACTCTGATCTATAAGTGCGTAATTTATAAAACTTTTTTAGAATTTATATAGAGCCAAAATTTAATAAAAAAGATTGTATACTAATATTCAGTAATTACAATTATAAGTTATGTAAAGCTGGAAACTCAACTACAAATCACGTACACATCAATTCATTGATGGCGATTCTAGATTTTAGAAAAATATATGGAAAAAATGAATAAAATAAAATTTAAAATAAATAAGAATAAAGAATGAAAATGTGTCACGTGAGACCTCGAGTTGAGGTGTCTGTCAGTTGGGAATTGGCACGTCTACTTAAATAATTGATCAATTATAAATTAAATATTTTTTATCAAATTAAATAAAAATTATTAGATTATTTCAAAATTTAATTCGACCAACCAATACATTTTTGAAACCATTTATTCTTTAAATTAATAAATTGATCAAATTAAATTAAATTAAACTAAACTATAAAAATATAGTTATTTATTCGGTCGATTAACAAATAAATTGGCCAAATAAAACAGGTGGAGCAAAAGATGAGAAAATACACATTAATTCTATGTATTTATAGGCTTTTCAATAGGTGAAATTTCATTGAATAACCGATGTGGGACACAAGATTTTAGTAGATATTTAAAATCTATTATTTTACATTTAAAAATTTAAAAATTTGAGAATTTAGATAAATAGGAATGAAGAATTAAGAGGGGTGACACGTAAGATTTTTTCAAAGTAAGAATCGTTTTCCTTTTAGTAATATAATGATTCTATTCGAATATATTGTGACCAACCATACGCGTAAAAACTAGAAAGTTAATTATAAAATAGAAATAATCATATTTTCCCTTAGAGTAGAATTTTCAATTAGAATATACTCCATCTGTCCAAAAATTATCTTCCTACTTACCCCTTTTTTTGTCCACAAATCATTTTCATACTTACCTTTTCGTACAATCATACCCTCCTACTTTTCTTTTATTTACTACCCTTTGTCATTGGTGGCCCCACCTTACAACAACTTTATTCTTACTTTTTAGTCAACACAACAACTTTATTCCTGCTTTTTGGTCAATACTAACATCTTTTTGTCATTACCACTGTTTTTTTGTTATTATCCCACTGCCCCAACATTATAACTTTTACCCACTCAAAACAACTTTTTCAACTTTTCTTAATCCGCGTGTTAGGACCCAAATGAGAACATGATTTTTGAATGGAAGGAATATTTACTTTTTTCAAAATTTATATTATTTTTTTAGCTAGTGTGACTGATCACAGTGTGTCTAAATAGCTACGATTTTATATAACGTAGTTAACTCTTCAATTTAAGACAGTTTTCTATGTTTTATTATAATCATCTTTTTATAAGGTGAGAATCAGTCCGTCTCACCATCATTGTCAATTTTATGTATGAATATAGTCTGACTTCTTTAATAGTTAGATTTTATTATTTATTTTTTTAGTACACTGTATTGTTTGGCAACATACTAGCTCCATAAGTTTTGATGCTTCGCACAAATTTTGAACGAAAAAAAAAAAAAGTGAAATAAGACAATAATTACCGAATCTTGATTTCTTGAAGCGTAGCTACTACTTATAAATATGGTAAGGACTAAGATCGGTTCGTTGTGGAAAACACAAGCAAAATTTTGCTTTTCTGTGTGAGCGATGGCAAACACCAAAATCAAGAAAACTATGGGGTGTAGTATTAGGAATCGGGTACTTGCTCGTGTATATAATAATGAATAATACTTTTTTTATTGATGATCTTGAACATAAACAGAACTTGTAAGAATTACAACGAAAACTAAAGAACAGAGTTTAGGAAAACCAGATCGTCCAAAGTAGAACTTCTGCCCGCAAGACGAGAATACGTCCCGGTAGTGCTCACGGTAAGGCAGCTCGTCCCCAAAGGTTAAAATGATCTTGACGTTTCGGCTGTAGTAGCACCACAAACAGAATCGAGCTCCGGCGAATTGGATAGGAACGAAGACTGAACTCAAGAATGCTATGCTATGTTAAGCTTTGCTTTAGAGAGGATAAGATGCTTTGGAACGAGTGAAGAATGCAAATGAAGTATGCCTCCTTATATAGCAGCTCCCGGACATGTGGAGGGGCTCGTCTCATTAATACAACCATGAATGAATTAAATGAATTAGGCTCAACAATTAAATGAATTGGGCTTGTGGAGTTGGTCCAAAAAGATAAGGCTCAAACACTAGCCCGAAGCACCAATTGCCAAGATCCAAGTCCCAGGCCCGAGTCCGACCGCCCGTCCAAAGCACCAATTGCCAAGATCTAAGTCCAAGTCCAACTCCCAGGCCCGACCGCCCGGACGGACAGACGGACGGCGGCGTCGGCGGCGCGTGTGTGCGTGCGCGCGAGGACACCCATACACACCAACCCAACAAGCTATTAAGCCCATACATATACAACCTTAAATGCTAGTCAAAACATCCACATACAACCGATGTGGGACAACTAACATTTATTATAATTAATAACATGTTAGTTATTACTTCAACATCCAACCTTTAGCATACAATATCTCACTCACCGGAAATCGGTTTAGAGATATTAAATATATTACGTTCATCTACTCACGACGTAGATTAACATTCAATAAATATTTTAATTAAATAATAAATATTTAATTAACAATATTTACCCTTAATAATGGTTAATACTTAAACCATTTCCAACAATCCCCCACATGAGTGAGAATGCAAATGCAAAGTTCAGTCCTCAAGAGACAATATTGCATTTGGCTAGGTGGCTTATGGCATTGAACCTATCCATAGTCAACATCATCGAGTATACCGGCGGCATAGTAGTTATGAAAACCTTGAACTAGTCCTCCATGGTGTATACCGAGAAAACAATATTGACACAACATCATCTCAATTCCGTCCGTTCCAACTTTTTGTCTTTTTCGGCCTTGGACACCCCTTTGGATTCATAAGTGTATCAATTGAAGCAACCTTTACTTCACACTTATATAAGTGATTCTTATTCCCAAGTATCCTAGTATACTTGACCTCTCCGAGGTATCCAAGAATCATTAAAAGTCATAAGACTTAATATCACCACGTGTAGGTAAACAAACACTCACTGTTTTCAGAGAATAAGTATGTTTGAGTGTTTAACACATGGATTCTTATAACTTCGTTGTCCCATTGAACCAAGCTCTTGGGATATATCCTCCAATCTACAAGGTTGGGTTTCCGCTATAATTATCCTTAAAATGTGGATTTAACACTCATTCTCTCTAACAGTTTATACATTTGATCTCGATTAATGCTCTTAGTCAGCGGATCCGCTAGATTATCTATTGATCTCACATAGTCAATTGAGATAACCCCACTCAAGATCAAATGCCTTACGTTGTTATGTCGTCGACGAATATGTCGAAACTTACTGTTATAAAACATATTTTGTGCCCGTCCAATAGTAGATTGACTATCACATTGTATCAATACAGACGACACAGACCTCGTCCAACATGGAATATCCTCGAGGAAAATTTTAAGCCATTCAACTTCTTCACGAGCTTTATCCAAAGCTATGAATTTAGATTCCATGGTAGACCTTGCAATACAAGTCTATTTTTTAGACTTCCAAGATACTGCACCACCCCCAATAGTAAATACGTATCCACTTGTAGAAAACGAGTCTTTGGAGTCAGATATCCAATTAGCATCACTATACCCTTCAAGTACAGCAGACTCTTTTGAATAATGAATCGCAAAATTCTGAGTATATTTCAAATAACCCAATACGCGCTCTAGGGCTCTCCAATGTTCTTTACTTGGATTAGCAGTATAGCTACTCAACTTGTGAACTGAGCATGCTATATCAGGTCGAGTACAGTTTGACAAATACATCAAACTCCCAATGATTTTAGCGTATTCATCTTGACCCATAGGTTCCCCCTTATGCTCACTTAGATGAACATTCAGTTCCCAAGAAGTCTTAGCAATGGGTTTATCAAAAGCATTGAATCTCCTCAATACTTTCTCAACATAGTGAGATTGCGACAAAGCAATTATGTTGGGCGTTCTTAGAATCTTAATTCCAAGAGTAACGTCAGCCAAACTCATATCTTTCATGCTAAAATTCATAATTATCATCCTCTTCGTTTCACCAATTACACGAGAGTTACTACCCATAATCAACATGTCATCTACATATAGACAAACGATAACATAATCGTCACCCATTTTCTTAATATAGACACATTTGTCACTCTTGTTGATCTTGAAATCATTTGACAACATCAATTCGTCAAACTTCAAGTGCCAACGCAGAGACGCTTGTTTCAATCCATATAAAGACCGTTGTAGTTTGCATACTATATGCTCTTTTCCAGGTACTACAGACCCTTCCGGTTGCTTTATATAGATTTCATCATCTAACTCCCCATACAAGAATGCAGTCTTAACATCCATTTGATGTATATCGAGATTGCGCAAAGCAGCAATAACGAGAAGCACCCTAATAGAAGTAAGTCTCGTCACAGGCGAGCAGGTATCAAAGAAATCATAACCAGCTTTTTGTCTAAAGCCTTGAACTACAAGTCGGGCCTTATATTTATCAATAGTACCGTCAGACTTTTACTTCTTCTTTAGGATCCACTTGCATCCTAAAGCCCTACAGCCTGGTGGTAGTTCAACTAACACCCAAGTGTGATTAAGCATAATAGACTCAATCTCGATGTCTATAACTTCTTTCCACAAGGCCGCATCCGAACCAGATAAGGCTTCTTTTACGGATATCGATTCACCGTTTAGCATTAAAACGACGTAGTTCGGTCCATAAATCTTTACTTTCCATACTCTAGTACCACGTCTAGGCTAATTCACAGGCATAGACCTAGGTCACTTTTTATTCGGTGGTCCATAAAACACCGGATTAGAACTCGATGCAACATTTTCATCTATGGGTTCAAAACTCATAGGCTCATTTACAAGTTTAGAACTTGTTGCTTCATCCTCAACTCTTTATTAGGATCAACTTTATCCTTATTAGAATAGATATTCTCAAAGAATACAACATTTCTATATTCCATCGTTGTACCCACATGAATGTCGGGTATATCCGATTTGTGTACAATAAACCGATACGCGTTGCTGTTCAGTGCATAACCAATAAAGATACAATCTACCGTTTTAGGTCCAATTGTAACTTGTTTTGGTAAAGACACTTCAACCTTAGCTAAACACCCCCACACTTTGAGGTATTTATACGAATGTTTCCTTCCTTTCCAAAGCTCATAGGGAGTCACGTCCTTCCCTTTGAGTGGAATCTTGTTCAAAATATAGTTAGCTGTCAAGATAGCTTCCCCCCACATGTTCTGGGGTAATCCCGAACTAATCAACAAGGCGTTCATCTTCTCTTTAAGAGTACGATTCTTACGTTCAGCAATGCTATTTGATTGTGATGAATAAGGAGCCGTTGTTTGATGGATTATACCACTTTCATTGCATAATTTAGCAAACGGAGCAACATACTCTCCACCTCTATCACTTCGAACCATTTTGATTCGTCAACCAAGTTAATTTTCGGCTTCGTTCTTGAAGTTCCCAAAAGCTTCAAGAGCCTCATCTTTAC
Source organism: Schizonepeta tenuifolia (assembly GCA_029490685.1). Taxonomy (NCBI): domain Eukaryota; kingdom Viridiplantae; phylum Streptophyta; class Magnoliopsida; order Lamiales; family Lamiaceae; genus Schizonepeta; species Schizonepeta tenuifolia. The sequence continues at coordinate 46,369,383 of CM055955.1, read as the reverse complement.
TTCTTAACAAGTAAAGGTAGCAATACCTTGTACAATCGTCAATAAAGGTAATAAAATACCTTTTACCACCTCTAGTTTGCACAAACTTTAAGACACAAACATCGGTGTGAATTAGTTCTAGAGGTTTGGTGCTTCGTTCAACCGATTTAAACTGTAACTTAGCCATTTTAGCTTCAACACAGACTTCACACTTGTCTTGTGTCTTAGATAAATCAATATTTAACAAGTCCATGTTAGCGAGTCTTTTTATAGCATTAGATTTATGTGACCAAGTCTACAATGCCATAAATCAGAACACTCAAGCAAGTAAGCAGAAGTAGTAGCTTTATTATCGTTAGCAACTACCTTAGAAGGCTTACAAGTACGAACACTCAACTTGAACATATCATCAACAATATGACCTTGTCCAAGAGTCTTATCAAACTTGCGTATAATTACAAAATCACTACGAAGATCTATATCAAACTTAGCCCTAACTAGTTTGACACCAAACACCAGATTCTTGCGGATTGCTAGGGCATGCAGCACATCCTTCAGACTTATCTCCACACCGGAGGTGAGTTGGAGTACAACAGTCCCAACTCCAAGAACAGGTGAGGTACGATCACTCGCCTCGGTGACAAAGCGGTCTTGAACTTCCTTGTAGGTATAGAACAAGTCCCGGTTCATACAAATGTGAACAGTTGCACCTGTGTCAAGAAACCAAGTAACAGGATTAGGGTCCGAGACATGGTTTACCTCGGTGATCATGGCAACAAGGTCGTCTTTGTCCCAAGTGAACTTGGTTGGATGTGCTACTTCTTGTGATCATGGCAGTTCTTCGCCATATGTCTGGGCTTATCACAGTTGTAGCACGTTCCAGTGAACTTGGTTGGAGGTGCCACTTCTTTTCCTTTGCCTTTGGCAGGATAAGGACGCTTCTTAGAAGGTCTGCCCCTACCATCGGTCAGATTAGCCTTAGCCTCCATTGGAGCCTTGGCCTTCATATCTTGATCACGGATTTGAGCTTCAGTTTGAAGCTTAGCCACTAATGTCTCAAGGGTCATCTTCTTCTCTTATGCTTAAGGTATTCCTTGAACTTCTTCCAACTAGGTATTGCTTTGTTTAATATTAAGAGAGCCAGGAGATGTAGTATTATTATCTCTAAATCATTTAATAAATACGACGTGGGAAATACAACAACAAACTATCCTAAAGGGAAAACCAAACATCATAAGAGAGATTAACTATTGCAAAGTCACAATGCATAATGGTATTAGACATAAAGATAGTTAGTATTTTAAACTAAACCAACATGCATGATATCAGTATACTGCTGACGTCTTTTGTAGTTTGAACATTGTCCAGATCATCATAGTTAAGTGTTTCTATATCAACCAAGACCCCATGTATATCTTCTTCTATGTGGTTAGCATTGTCGTTGTCTCATTCCTAAAAGATAAGTGCAATCAAACTAGGGTGGCAACCAAGAACTAAGCCAAAAGATGCAAAAAAAAACTTTAAGTGCTAAATGAAAAATGTGAATAAGAACAGGGATTGAATGGATGATCACTACAAGCAATGCTATTTTCACATGCCAAAAAATGAAAATTTCATGATCTGGATGAAAGTCTGATATACTTATTATCACTAAAAAAGGATCTATAAACTCGACATCTCAAATTGAAAATCAAACTTATATCGCTAAAAAACATTTGCATTTGTGTCCGTACTACGTCGAAGTAAGAAAACAACAATTACTTCGGCAACTTCCTGCCCCAAATACTACGCCTCTCTCTCAAATTATACCCCCAAACAGTTTGCTACTCTTGCAATCAAACAATACTCTCAAAGCAACTCAAAGTCAGATTCATTCGTCTCTTTAGCAAGCTTTCCTTCAAATGATCTAATTCTCCAAACTAATTAGTCGTAGATTTCTTAATTACAATCCCGACACACAAAACACACATTCTCCAAACTAATTAGTCATAGATTTCTTAATTACAATCACACACACACAACACACACAACACCCAAGCAGATACTCAGATCTCTAGCATTATATACTGTCCAAACATAATGGGGTTGCATATCACAGACAGATAAAGCTACTAAAGAAAATATATTGACACGCGACAGTCCGTAGACTAATTACCTCAGCCGTATGATCCTTCAAAATGTACTTACAATCGTAATCTCTATTTTCAGATGGTTGCCACATATGAATAGTCTGTTAAGAGTGGAAATATAATGTTATTTTCTACGTCAAGAAAACTAGTTCTCTAGATGATTACATGTTGAGCTAATGATGTAAAAACAGTAAGAGAAAATACATAATAAGTTCAAAATAGAAGAATGACACAAGCAACAAAGTTACAAGTCTCTTCAGGTGTGTCAATGTGCCTTAGCAGCAAAACCAATAACTACTGGTTCATCATCTCCAATGAATGTGATACTTGTGATCTACATATGACAAACGAAACAATACCGATATTCAATGGGAAAAATAGAGCTAATTAACATAACCATACAAGAAGAATATAGATAATTCATCTGACCTTGTTTGAGTGGCCACTGACAGTTGATACTGGTTAACCTAAATGTCCATAAAAAACTATAGCATTTTGAATCAACACCAACAGTGGCAATGATGCCCTGAAGTAAGAATACAAGTTAAAGTGAGATAAAGACTTCCTAGAAATGACACTCGGCATTGCCAATGAAAAAAAAAGAGAATATGGTTCATCAGATGTACAGTTTCGACCACAAGAATTGTAAACTTCATATTTATTGTCAAATTAAAAGACATGACTTCATAGATCGAGGTAAGGATGCGAAACAAACAAAGAGTAGCCATCTATTGTCGTCCTCCTTCATTATCTGCAGCAACAACAAAAATCCTCAATAAACTCTCTATCCGAAACCCTAACGACAACAACAAAATTGGAGTAAACAGTCAAAAATACGCCGTCACCTCAGAGTCAGCGACGATACAACGGCACTCCTTGAGCACGACTGGAAATCATTATGAGAGTAACTTTAATGGAGATTATGAATGATTATGAGAGGTGAGAATCAAGCTATAGGAAATGTCACAACCCGAATTATAGTGTATAAGAACGACTAAAATTCATTGGACAATGAAGGTGAAACAACGGAAAATAAACAAGGAAATATGCTCGGGTACAAGGGATTATTTATTGAAAGCAAAAACAATTGATTAACTTGCTTTCAATTACCCATCTCAAAAGCTCAATTAAATAAATTTGTTATGTAAGAGTCGAGAGGAAATCAAATAAGGTGTCGAGCATGGAACTCATCAAATAAATATCAGAGTTCGAAGAATTTAAAATACCAATAAATATTGATGTTGCAGCGGAATGTTACATCAAATCCCAAAATTATATGTATGAGGACATATAACCCAAGTTTAAACAGCACTTGACTCGAAACAAAGAACGCCACCAAGAACACCGCACTATTATCATCCAAGCTAACCTGCACGTTTTAGAAATAACATGTAGGGCTAAGTACTTCATACTTAGTGAACACATGCCAAAATAAATTGAAAACTTGCTCGATAGAGCTATATAATTGAACTTGCCTTTCTTGCTGCATCACAAGTATTCGAGTTATAAAACAGTTAACTTGTGCATGCAAGAAAATCATTTTAATTTTGTAAATGTGTGCACACAATTATATATTTCAAGTATGTACCAGTTCTACAATCAAATATGAGTGTCGAGAAGTAGACCTCCAACTCAAACATTGTAATCGGCTTACCATAAGGAAAGCACACGATCACTAACACGTGTACACAGAAATCCCGTCTTATACAAGACCGAATTCGTCTTCCTTAAGTAAATGGTAGCATACATCTGACGCGACCGTCATTTAGCCGCGGCAAAATACAATTTGTATTTTTCCTTGCCCACTTCCTAGGATCAGCTAGTCAGTAAGTAAGGGTCGATCCCACGAGGAATTGATGCAATATTCTCTTGAAATTATCCTATCACAGTGTTGGTTTGGTCTATTTCTACTAACGCCTTGGGTAAAACAAAATAAAGTAAAAGCTGAAATAAAACAAGTAAACGATCAGTAATAAAAGGCAATCTGGATTTAGCTTCGATTCAATGTGAATAAGTGTAACTCGATCATAGGTGCAAAGATATTTGTTACGTATGTGTGTCAACGGTTATAGGCAAACTGCGTCGTAGTCCTACTATCACGTTGTCACGCCTACAACCACGATCTGCCCCAGCTCGTCCTTAATTGTGAATCCTGCGTAGCATTCCCACCCAAGCTTCCTAACTTGCCCAACTCACCTCCGAGCATTCCTCAAGGGGCATAGACTGGAACAAGCAGCTTTCGGCACTAGATGAACCGTTCCGGCCCTATAAGATAAGAGGATCCCGCTCCGACTTTTCACCAGCGTCAGCGTACTTCGTTTGGCTCCGCCCATGTTCAACCTTAGATTTGCCGCCCTCAAGGAGCGTGAGGCAAATCTCTCCCGATCCCTATTGGTCTAAGCAACCTCCCTTTTAAGGAATCTGCTGCCCTCCAATTGCCCATCTGCAGTATGGTCTCTTGAAATAAATAGTCTGCTTTGAAATCATTGCCTAACGCCTCGGGAATACACATATATATAGCTATCTTGCCCATTTAGACCTCACGAGTTATAAAACACTTAAATCACATATCCTCTATCTAAACCCAAATTTAAAGGTTTAGCTAGACATAAAATAAAGAAAAATAACAAACGAGATAGAAGAAAACATACTTGAACAAATACTTAAACGATAGTCTGCCCAAACTCGGTCTTAACAACATAAAAGTAAATTGTATCTTGCAAGAAACTAAATTGTACGAAAGAGAGATATAAAACTTCTTGTTTAAAGACATGTGTTTGAGGCTGCATGCACGAACCTATTTATAGAGTACAAGGTTCATGGGTCGAAACCCTAAAAACCTACAAACAGGCCTTCAAACGCCAGCTGGAAGCTTCCTTCCTTGGCCGAGTAGGATCAGGATAGATTTGTTTCCTTATCGGAAATAATCTATCCTTATCCCTTTGTCTCCTAATCCGGGTAGGATTTGTCTCCTCGATTACTTCTCCTCCAAGGTATAAATTCCTTCTTTGTTGGTCCTCCAGATGATGTCATACCAGCTGCAACGTCTGAAACCTTCGTACTATCCTTCTTTCTGCTTCTCCTTCGCCTTGTCCAGAGTCCTCCTGCCATCTTGACCTGTTTGGAATGACTGTGCACGATATGAATTGGTCATGCCGACTGGTACGGAGTAGCTTCTATGTGTTTGGACTTCCGCCCTCGGTATCTCTAGCTGCGAGCAAAGCTCCTTTACCATTACATCGTATCTAAGTGCTCACTTTCACGCGCAAATCTACTCCAAATGCCCAAGTTCCTGTCCTTCCCTGCCTACTACCAAATGTGTCCTCCCAGACACTAAAATAGACTAAAAAGACACAAAACTAGACTTGATCTACACTTAAAAATACATGATGAGCATATAAAATATGGTCTCATCATACCCACACACTTAAAGTCATGCTTGTCCTCAAGTATGGTGCATGAATCGCTACAAAGACTCAAAACAGAAAAAACTCAAATGACAAAGACTCAACAAAAACAAAAACAAAGGTTAGCTTGACCACATCGACAAATCAGAATGAGCATAATCAATTCATATGAGCACAAGCAAGTAGAAACAGTCAACACAATAATCAGTTAGGTAAAAAATGAACAATTGAGCAGAAGTTGTTCCTCACCACACTCTCACTCTTGTGTATAGGCTCGTGTTTACACTCAGGACATGTCATCTTGGCCACACCATAGGCTTACTTGCCTTCTAACTTCTCCACCCCTTAGACCAGATTAATCAACACCTCATTAGGTCTTTATTAGGTTGTAATTGAGCTTAAGGCATAGGTTGGAAGTATTTGGATCTGGGCTTTGCTCATTCGAACTTAGGTTGGCCAAGCGGAGCGGCCAACCTTATCTTCTCTCCTCATCTTCTCTTTCGCGCCGTAGCACAACACACCTTAGGGCTTTATTCTTTTCTAAATATATTTTTTCATTTTCCTTTTCTTTTTTTTTTCTTCTTTTTTCTTCTTTTTTTTCTTTTTCTTTTCTTTATAATTTGAGAAAATCCCCCAAAATAGCACTTCTAGGATAGTTTTTTGAAAATTTAGCACTCCTTTTGAAAATTTAAAATTTTGGCACTTTCTCTCTTTTATACCCTCAACAATAATTTGTAATTCCCATCATACCCTCATTTTCATCTTTTATCTATAATTCAAATCTGGTCTTTCTCTCTCTCTCTCTCTAATTCTGGATCTAAATTCAAATTTGCTCTCTCTCTCAAGCGGCTGCAACCTCTCCGCCGCCATCAACGCTGCAATGCTCTCTCTCTCCAGCCGCTGCAACCTCTACGAGTTAAATTTATCGGCGATGATGCCTTCCACTGCCGCCGCCTCACCGGAACATATGACCTCCTCCGATGAGTTGTTCTTCAATGGCCAAATCCCAGCCGCTGCAACCTCTCCGCCGCCATCATCGCTGCAATGCTCTCTCTCTCCAGCCGCTGCAACCTCTACGAGTTCAATTTCTTGGCGATGATGCCTTCCACCGCCGCCGCCTCACCGGAACACATGACCTCCTCCGATGAGTTGTTCTTCAACGACGCGATTCTCCACCAGCCTTCCCACATCTACATCCTCCCCTCGACCGCCTCCTCCTCGCCGCACCGGCAGTTCCTCCAGATCTGTTGCGCGGCACCGACGACATCGTTCTTCTTCCGCGACACCGTCATGTACTTTCTCAGCGTTTATCCGCGCTTCGTCCCCCACACATCGGCGCCGGCGGGAGATAGAGAGCTGATTTTTCCATCGGCGTTTTGACTCCTTTGTTTTTTCGTAAGTTTGTCGCTGAAATGCAGATCTCCAATTTATGATTTTATGCTTTTATGGCGGCGAGATGTATAGGTTTAATTGGTGTGGCATATGACTTGTTCGATGTGCTTTGATGGTTGTATCTTTGACTATAGATATGAATGAAGATGAATCTGATTACTATTTTGCAAAAAGCTCCAATTTCTATTTTAGCTCGCAAACGGCCCAGCAACAATTTCATGGAAATGTAGATTTAAACAAGACTTTGTAAGAGCTCTGTTATTGCTCAATTGCCTAAATTTGTATGATTTGGGATGACATTTGATTGTATTTTTGGTATAATACTACTGGACATATACTACTATTTGGGGTTACATTCTTCCAATTTGCCTGCAAATTTTTGTGTGTTGATGTTTGATGAAAGAGGTTTGTTTTGATTGTGTTGGTTGGTTTAATGAGAGCAGATGGAAGGGTGTTGGGCCTTCCCTTTTTTTTGTGCATTCACAAATTTTTTCATTTTTTTTGTGACTTCACAAATTTTTTCATATTTTTTTTGTGACTTCACAAATTTTTCCTCTTTTTTTTGTGACTTCACAAATTTTTCCTCTTTTTTTTTGTGACTTCACAAATATTTGTGATTTCACAGATATTTTTAAGTGACTTCACACATTTTTCTTTGTGACTTCACCAATTTTTTTTTTTGTGATTTCACAAATTTTTTCCTTTTTTTTTCGACTTCACAAAAAAGTAGCGGCGGTGCCGGCGACTGTAGCGGTGGACAAGTGGTGGTGGCGGCGGCAGCGGTGGAAAAATGGTGGTGGTTTTTTTTTGTTTAGTCACAATTTTTTTTCTGTGACTGCCGGCGGTGGCGGCAGCGGCCGGAAAGTGGTGGCACGGCGGCGGCGGTGGCGGGTTGTGGTGGTGGAATGTTTTCTTTTTTGTTCAGTCACAATTTTTTTTTTGTTACTAGATAGGTGGTGGAAGGGTAAAAATGTCTAAAAGTGCTAAAATTTTAAGAATTTATAAGGAGTGCTAAAATTTAAAAAAACTATCTAAGAAGTGCTAGTTGTAAAATCCTCTCTTATAATTTTATCTAGCCCTTTACTCTCTCTTACCCATTCAAGGCTTTCTCCATGCCCTACTGCTCTCTTCCCCCTTTAATCTTTCAGCCTAGTCCTCATGACCGGGTAGGATATATTATTTCAAGGCTAATATTTGTGAATCAAAGAAATTATTAAGCTCAAAGGGCTAACAAAAGGGATTACAACAGGGTAGGCTTTTTAGGCTCATTTGGGCTAATAGAAAGGAAATCACCTAAATCCTCTAAGTACTTCTTATTCTATGTCAATGGGGTCTCAAAACAGAAAATAGGCAAGTTCTAGGTGGCGTTCGAATAATCATGTCAAATACTCACAAGAAATAAAACTGCATTGGGCAAGGAATATTGCAGTTAGGCTCAAATTCTCACAGGGTCATGCTCAAATTGTTTGTTCATCATCCCTAACCACATACTATCATGCTTCAACTGCTCTAACATACTTGCATATATTAAGCTCAAATAATCATGCTCAAACAAATCACATCAACCTAGCATGCCAACCCAACATAAATAGACGCTTCTCCCACCCACACACTTGGCCTTCGGCCGAGTGTGGGTGGAAAGCACTCAAACACAAACAAAGACTCTTAACACAAATCTGCCCCCCTCCCCCCATACCCACACACTTTGCCTTGGGCAAAGTGGGTAATTATAAAGGGCAGAGAGACACACAGACTCAAAACTAAACCTTTAAAAACTTTAAAACAAAACATGGGAGGACAATTAAGTAGCAGGTCAGTTTAGGATCATAACCTGGATTTGACTTTGCTCGATAATTCTTTGAAGGCAGTGAGGACTTAAAGCTGATTTACTGATTGGCCAAAATGACTGACTCCATGAGGGAAATGGCTTCCTCTAACGTGACTAAGCGATAAAGGATTCCAACTTGCTCTGCCTCCAGAAAAACAATCACTTCCCTTTCTTCAGCTGCTGGGTTATGGTCAGGAGAAAATGAATCTTGTCCATCGTCCTCTTGGCCAAGGTGATTCTTCGTTCTGCCTCACTTAATGTTCGTTCATCTAGTCTGCACACTTAAACAAAATTCCTCTTTCCAAACAATAACTACTATCCTAGGGTTAAAAAATAAAAATACGAAAATTGAAATTACTAAAATAAAAAGAAAGAAAACAAAATAAAGAAAAACTTACCAGGTTTCCTCCTGGCCAGTGCCCTAGTTTTCGTCATGGGCATGACGTAGTACTTCTCTTTTCTAATTGACCTCCTAACCAGCGGAATCAAGTGGATCCCCTGGATCATTTGCATTATGCTCAAAGTAAGCATTCAAACACTTGTCACTCACTTTGAGAATTTTCCCGCTAGTCAAGCTCTTGATTTCCACTATCCCATTGGGCAACTGAGACTAAACTTCATATGAACCGATCCACTTGGTTGTCAACTTGCACAATAATAACTTGAGTCGTGCTTGAGCGAGAAGTACCTTCTGACCAGTTTCAAACTTCTTAACCCTTATTTACCGGTCATGTGACTTGGTTAATTTTCCCATAATTTTGTCAATAAAAGGCAACTTGAAAGGATGTTTACGAGCTATCTTCTTCAACTTTTGATGGTCAATACAAACTCTCCATCTACTATTTAGCCTTATGCCCACAATCTCCTCATTCTCGTTCTCAATCACTTCAACATTTGCCCTCTTGGGCACAACGAGCTCCTGTTTCAGCCACTCGCTGTTAGGCTAAGAGTAAATAATGCCCAAATCTTGTAACCTCAAAATATCCTTTGCAGATTCTTTTTCCGTGATCTGATCACATTTGGTTCGAGGATTCCAAATAGAATCAGCTTCATTCTCAGCCAACATGTAAACTATAGGGATAATGTCTTTCTTATCAGCTGAGATCAAGCCGATAACTTCCTTGTCTTGCCCTAAACTGCTGCGTACCATATGCTCTTCTTCAATACTCAGCTTAGAATTTACTATCACGGGCATGGTGTTATTCTGGCCAAGGTAGATGCACTTCCAATGCTTGGGTAGGGGCTTGGTTCCATCTTCGGTGCTTGCTCATTCAGCCTTTTTCCTAACCAAAATGCGGGCAAACTTGAAAGTGATGGTTGGGATTGTCCTTCGGGTTCATCCTTTTAGTTCTTCTTACCTTTGACTATCTTCTTCCATGTATCTTGGGCAACACATTCGATGGTTCCTTTTTCCTTGACTTCAGTTAAAAGATCTTGCATTCCCTTCTGAGGCAACACGTTTTCCTTTGACTGCTCGACATGGTCAATGTATTTAAGCATCTTAGTGTCTTGAGAAAGCTCCTTTGCTTCGAAGATATTAAATGTCACTTTCTCTGCATCGAACTCACACGTCAATTGCCTAGTGTTGCAATCAATCCTGGTCTTAGTGGTCTTCATAAATGGTCTTCCCAACAGCATACCCGATGCGTCACTTCCCGTCTTGCCCATGCTGAGTACATAAAAATCTGCTGGAAAGATTAAATCTTCTACTTTGACTAGGACATCTTCCAGAATTTTCTCAGGATGCGCTTGTGACTTGTCCGCCAATTGGATAGCCACCCTAGTCGGTCAGAGTGGTCCCATAATATCCTCATCATACATGGACAAAGGCATGACGTTGATCGACGCGCCCAAATCCAGCATGGCTTTCTCAATCTTCATGTTTCCAATTTGGCATGGGATAGTGAACATGCCGGGATCTCTACATTTCTTGGGCGAATTCCTTTTGATTACTGCCGACACATTCTCCCCCAAGATAACTCTTACTCCATCATAACTCCGCACATTCCTTGTGCAAAGATACTTCAATAGCTTCGTGCATTTGGGCATGCTGCAAAGTGCAGCCAGAAGAGGTAGGTTTGTCACACCCCGACTCCCGAGGTGCGACGATGCGAACACTAACACTACTAAACCATCCATCACTCAACTCAAATAAGGGGAAAACATGCTCGGGGAAACAAGGGAATATCAATGGAAAGCGGTAACATTCGAGACATGCTTTCAAAGATATATAGAAACAACCAACGAGCACGAATAATTTACATATCAAGTTCGAATGGGAACAAGTATTTCAAGTCAACAAGAAACAAGATTCATCAAAAATAGAAATTAGTATCGAGCACATCGCTCGGAATTAGAACATGTATCAGAGTATAATATCCAAAAGACTTCAATAATCAAAATCATAGTATTGCAGCGGAATCCTCGACTCAAACCCAACAAATACATGTATGAAGACATGCAATTGCCAGTCTAACTTTCGACTCGATCAACAAAACATATCACACCACACCACCAAGCTGTCCTCTCCATCCGCATCCCGCTAACCTGCACGTTTAGAAATACATGCAGGGCTGAGTACTTCGTACTCAGTGAACACATGCCAAAAACATTTGAAAACTTTGCTCTTAGAGCTATATCAATTGAATCTTGCCTTGCCGTAGCGTCACAAGTATTTATGCAATGAAAACAGTTTTACTTGTGAATGCAAAATCATTTTCTTTTCTAATAGACTGGCAAGTCAAAACAATTATATATATACATCAAGCAGTATGCATCATCTACCACATCATCTATCCATCTGTATCGAGAAGTAGGCCTCCTTCTCGATCACTATGACCGGCCCAACCGAAGCAAGGCTCACAGTTACCATCAAACAAATCATATACCACACGTGGGTTTCCTGCCTTTCACAGGAAAATAATATCTTAACAAGCAGATGATAACATATACCAAAAACTCAAGTAAAAACGGCAAGTCAATTGAACTTTTAAAAACTCACATAATAATACTCAATTATCATAATAGCATTCATCGATAGTTTTGGTTTTAGAAAAAGCCCACCTAACTTCCGACGATTAGCTAGGCGGCTTACTCTTTCTTCGTCCTCGCTACTTCTCCATCTCGCTTGGTTCTTTATATTTTGTCATCAATAAAAGAAGTAAAACACGAAGCTTAAGACGTAAAGTAGACGTTTGTTTCGACTGAACGACTTCTACTTGACTCGTCTCTCCATTTTTAACTTTTCTAAGACAATCTCAATTCTCGACTTTCTCGTCCTCGGTTCTTACTCTACTCGGTTACTAATTATTGAATCTAGTATTCTTGTTTCTAAATCGTTATTACTGCTTGCTAATGCTTAGTATTTCTGTGAATTAAAGAAGCGTTAATTTTCTAAGCTTCAATACTTGAATCCTTACTCACATTCTCAATTAAATATTCGATTATACGAACATCATTCACGTCATGAGCACGCATTCTCAACAATTTGAACAATCATTTCATTATAACCAAAGCATAAATATTTTACTCAAGCATGTAGATTCAATTAAGCATATTCAACATGTTTAATCACATAAGTCTACTCAAACGAATTTAATTTAACGTAGAATTTCAATCAATTATCATAATTTAAATTGGAATTTAAACAAACGTATTATCTCAAACTCGATTCACACTTCAAATCACATTAACAATTACGCTTTATTATTCGACTCTAGTTTTGGAAAAGACATTAATTCAAATAATAAAAGTTTTCTTAGATTAAAGCTCAAATAATTATTTAATATCTCTTAACTCAATATACAACGCTATTTCCAAAGACGTCGTCTTTTCTCAACTAATTATATGTATTCGCATACGTACTATTACTTATGCTTCTATTACTATTTTTTTCTTTTTATTTAAACTCTTATTGAAATAAAAATTCATTTTATAACTCGACTCTTAACTTCGTCTTAAACTCGATTCTTAAATTATTACTTGATAACTTTTATTTTTCATTTAACATTCAAAACTCGACAATTTCCTCGACTCATTTTTATTTAGACGATTTGAAAATCAAACTCGATTATCACGAAGTAACCATCACTCGGCATAATATAAACAATTACTCAAACAATTATTATTTATAAACTCGATTATCAAAATAACTCTTATTAACTCTTATTCTTTTTTTATAACGTTTCCCGATTAATTACTTTAATTCACTCAAATAATTCTTACTCGACTCTTAATCTCATAGTTTTTCTTACTTGACTTATTTCTTTAATTATTTTCTAAGCTCGACTCAACTTATTATTCTCATATTCTATTATTTTTTATTTAATGAAGAAATTCTTATTTTAGTTATTCTGCTCTAACTTTATTATTAAACTTTAAATTTCTCGATTAATTTAATATCATTCGGATAATTAAACTCATACTCGGTCTAAAGCTTCTCGTTAATTACTTATACTTGACTCCATAATTATTATTTATTTTCGTTATTTCTCGTTTATTCAAACGACTTAATTATCAATTTCTCGACTCAAATTTCATACTCGTTTTATAACTCTATTTCTTTAATTCTATCTCGTCTTCTATTTCTCATTTATTACGACTTCCAATTCATCGTTATTTATTTCTCGATTATCAATTTCTTTAATCTCGATTTATTTAACTCGATTAACTCTTTCTCTTAATCTTTAATTATTTAATAAAGAAATTATTTTTCTTTATCCTTCTCAATTTATGACTCATTACTCAAATTAATGATTTTTCTTTTTATCTTCTCTTTAATTTTATTCTAACAAATATCTTGAATATTTTATTATTTTAATAATTAATTTCTTTTTGAATTAATTTTAATGAAATTCAAATCTTCAAAATAAATACCAAGAACACCTAGAACACCAAGAATACATATTCAAAAACACATATTTTTCACCAAGAACACCTAGAACACACACTAGGTATTCTTTCTTATCCTCTTCGATTTTTACTTCATTTTTATGCTTAAAATTCATTCTTTTCATCTCATTTAATTTCTACTAACATCTATTATTCAAAATTTTCACACAACATGTGTTTTTAAACATCATACTATTAAAATCATCAAAATCATTAAATCATCATAAACATTATTTTCTCTAAAATTATGCATAAACTTAAATTTCTTTCTCAAGGAACATCATAGGGGATTTAAATAATCATGTACTCATAATCATCTGATGCTCATTATATCATCAAATCATCAACAAAATAATCAAATAAAAATACTCCTCCACACCTCAAAATACACGGCATCCACATATAAATTTAGGCATGCATTTTCTCAATTTTTCATGCACATATACTCATTCAAAATATACTCATAAACACATATCAAACATCAAATTATCAAATACTCAAGAAAATCAAATTTCCCTATTTTTCTACAAATTTTCGGTTTTAATCAAGATTTTAGGGAATTAATTTTTTCTTTCTCTTTTAACCATAGATTAATTCCTAGGTTTTAATTCTTCTATCGATTCCTCACTCGATTCTCAAATCAAAAACCCTAGTTTTTGCCTAAGCATAAATTAAATCATGCATGTATGTTTTTCTTTAGAGATTAGGGAGATTACATATATACAAGTAATCAAATAAATAAACCTACTTTAGAAAATTAAAAGGATGCTCCTCTCTTGATTTCCTTGGACCGAAATTGAGGGCTTGAAGGGCTCAAATCCTAGCTTCGATTTCCATGGTGGATTCCATCTTGAATCCTCAAGAAAAATGAATCAAAAATTAATCTCCTTGATAGGGCATAAGTGCCGAAATTAATAAGAATTAAAGAGGTGATTTTTGCATGGTTTCAACTCAAAGCTTGAGGATTATTACCTCTTTGATTGATGTTGGAAGAACTTAAGAGAGTAGTGATGAAGATCTCTTGAAACTTGAAAGCTTGAAGCTTGAAACTTGGAGGCTTCAATGGAGAAATTTCATGTGTGTGTTGTGTGTGTGTGTGCTCGGTAAAGAGGGGAAGAGAGAGAGAGAGGAATTTTTCTCCTTTCTTCCTTGAGAAGTATCGAGAGAGAGAGAGAGCTTGAGAGATAGAGTAGAGAGTTTGAGAGATGAAATGATATGATGAATGAGAAATGATGAAAATGAATGTATTAAGTTAAGAAAGAATAATCATCATTATATTCCATATAGGTTTTGACATTAGGGTAGCTAGAGAGAGATTAGGGAGAGAGATGAGGGAGAGGTCGGTAGAGAGAGAAGGAGAGAGAGATTCCTTTTTGACAGATATAATTTTACCCGGTTGAGAAAGTTTTCCTGATAAAAAGTCCGTCGCATTTCATTTATACTGAAAACGGCTCTAATCTCTCCTCGTCTCTTTTCCGACACTAGAAACATCTCGAACCTATCTCATGTCCAATTAAATAAATCAAGGATTCCGATTATCAAATTTTTAGGTCAAAATTCTAAGTAACGAAGAAAACTTAAAAATTAATCAGCTAATTAATCCGTTAAGGATTAAATTCTTATAACTCTCTCATGTGATCTCGGATAAGCTTCTAACATATCTCAGGGGCCTTAGAATTAATTCTAGATTCAAAAGACACTAACTAGGTCAAATTCTAAGTTCGTCAGTGAATAATGTTTTCTCGGTTATCGTTACTATTCACTCAAAAGTAAAAATTCTCGGAATCTTCTGAAAATCATACTCATGCTCAAACTCATATAAATAAACTCAATCAATGCATCACATTCTCAACTCGAGTAATTTAAAACACATGAGTTCATGTTAAAGCACATAGGGGCATTTTAGTCTTTTCAAAAATTTTCTTTTTCCATAGAAAAATTTTATCACTCAAAACTTGATAATTAAGTATATGAACTCATTTAGAACGCACTTAAGGGCTTATGAAAGCTCGGGGTATTACAAGGTTTATCTCAACCTTCTTGAAAATGTTGAGCATATCGGTCATCTCTTCGTCCATCTTTGTCCGCTTCAACCTACCTGGAAAAGGTGCTCGAAAAATGGGTGTAGGTTTGACATATTTAGGCTCGGGAGATACCTCTTCATCCCCATCATTCATCTCTTTGCTCTCTTTTTCCTTCTCCTCGACCTCTAACTCTTTCTCCTTGGGCAAAAAAATTTCAGAATCCGGCATCTGAACATTCTCAGGCAATACCTTTCCTCCTCTTAGCGTCACAACATTAACTTGAGCCTTGTTCACCTCCACTCGGGCTGGAAGTTCACCTTGCTTCTTCTCTATCCTGCCCAAAGGCATTGGCAAGGTGTGCCAATTGGGCAGTGATATGTTGAATTGCACCTCGTGTCTCTGTTCTAAACTGATCATTCTCTTGTTGTGCCTTGGTATGATCCCTAATCAGGCTATTCACCACCTCAGTCAACGATGGTTTGTTCGGATCATGTGGTGGGTACTGCTGCTGTGGCTGCTGAGGTTTATGCGCCTATTGCCCAAACTGCTGATAGTTGTTGTTCCCATACCTCAGATTCTCATTGTTCCTCCATCCGGGGTTGTAAACTTGGGAATTCGGATCATATTACCTCCCTTGATTGGTATTGAAACCTATAGCATTCACATCTTCTTCTTCATAAAGTGTTGGGCATTGATCCGTTAGGTGTGTGACCGATGTGCATATCCCGCATGCCCTTACCGTTTTCTTGTTGTTACCATCCATTAGAGTAATAAGAGACTCCATATGTACGGCTAGCTTATCAATCTTCTCATCCGTTCGCGATGGGCGTCATGTTCTCGCCTTAGGCAATTCGCCGACCTCATCCATTCTAGACTCTTCCGCCATCTCTCTAATGATTTGAAAAACCTTGCTTGGAGGCTTGTTCATGACTGTTCCTTGGCAAGCTGCATTCACCAAGGCTTTCTCTCCAATTCAAAGTCCTTCCACAAAGCACTAGACCAAGTAGTACTCATAAATCTGATGTTGTGGGCATTTTGCAAGCATAAGTTTGAACCTGTTCCAATAGTCATAGAACGTCTCATTAATGCCCATCTTGATGCTAGTAATCCTCTTCCTCATTGCCTGAATACGTGCAACTGAGAAATATTTCTCCAAGAACTTTTGTTGCATCTGTTGCCATGTTTTCACACTCCTCGTGGGCAAAGTATAAAGCCATTCCCTTGCTCCGTCTTGTAGAGAGAACGAGAAAGTGATTAGCCTCACATATTCTTCAAGGTTCCCCTCAGTAGGAACAGTTCCATAGGTCATCTCAAAATCTTGCAAGTGCCTTTGTAGGTCCTCCCCTAGATGATCACTGAACTTGGGCAGGATCTGGATGAAATAGGATTTCAGCTCCCATAGCTTCGTCGGCTCGGGCAAAGTGATGCCGATGGCCTCAGGTTCAGTGTGCTAGGGAAAACCATCTCCCTCATAGTCTTTTCTTCTTCACCGGCCATTGCTTCTTCTTGTGAACTTCTCCTTTCTTCTCTATTTGAGAAGTATTGCTCCTCAATTGGTGTATCGTCTAGCTCTTCCGAAGAGTTCTGCTCTTTCTTCGAAATTGCCTAACGTTGTGCCTCTTCTTTTGCTTTCTCCCTTGCCTCAACCTTTAGCCTCCACGATTGTGAGCTTTTTGCAGGGTTAGGGCTAAGCATAAAAGAAAATCAAAAGAACAAGCATGATAGAGAATACCAAAAAATCAATTCCCCGACAACGACACCAATTTTGACGGGACCGTCGTTTAGCCGTAGAAAAATATAATTTGTATTTTTCCTTGCCCACTTCCTAAGATCAGCTAGTCCGTAAGTAAGGGTCGATCCCACGAGGAATTGATGCAATATTCTCTTGAAAGTATCCTGTCCCAGTGTTGGTTTGGTCTATTTCTCCTAACACCTTGGGCAAAACAAAATAAAGTTAAAACTGACGATCAGTAATAAAAGGCAATCTGGATTTAGGTTCGATTCAGTGTGAATAAGTGTAACTCAATCATTGGTGCAAAGATATTTGCTACGTCTGTGTGTCAATGGTTATAGGCAAACCGCGCCGTAGTCCTACTGTCACGTTGTCACGCTTACAACCACGATCTGCCCAGCTCGTCCTTACTTGTGAATCTTGCATGGCACTCCCACCCAGGCTTCCTAACTTGCCCAACTCACCCCCGAGCATTTCTCAAGGGGCATAGACTGGAAAAAGTAGGTTTGAGCACTAGACAAATCCGTTCCGACCCTATGGGATACGGGGATCCCACTCCGACTTTTCACCAGCATCAGCGTACTTCGTTCGGCTCCGCCCAAGTTCAACCTTAGATTTGCCGCCCTCAAGGAGCGTGAGGCAAACCTCACCCGGTCCCTGTTGGTCTAATCTATCTCACATTTAAGGTATATGTAGCCCTTCAATTGCCCTTCTGCAGTATGGTTTCTTGGCACAAACAGACTGCTTTGAAATCATTGCCTAACGTCTCAGGAACACACATATATATAGCTATATTGCCCAATTAGACCTCACGAGTTATAAAACACTTAAATCACATATCCTCTACCTATACCCAGATATAAAGGTTTAGCTAGACATAAAATAAAGAACAATAACAAAAAAGATAGAAAAAAACATACTTAATTAAATATTTAAATAATAGTCTGCCCAAACTGGGTCTTAACAGCAGAAAAGTAAATTGTAACTTGCAAGAAACTAAATTGTACGAAAGAGAATTATAAAACTTGTTGTTTAAAGACGTGTGTTTGAGGCTGCATGCATGAACCTATTTATAGAGTACAAGGATCATGGGTCGAAACCCTAAAAACCCACAAACAGGCCTTCAAACGCCAGTTGAAAGCTTCCTTCCTTGGCCGAGTAGGATCATGATAGATTTTTTTCCTTATCGGAAACAATCTATCCTTATCCCTTTGTCTCCTAATCCGGGTAGGACTTGTCTCCTTGATTGTTTCTCCTCCAAAGCATAAATTCCTTCCTTGTTGGTCCTCTGGATGATGTCATACCAGCTGCAATGTCTAGAACGTTCGTACTCTCCTTCCTTCTGCTTCTCCTTTGCCTTGCCCAAAGTCCTCCTGTCATCTTGACCTGTTTGGAATGACTGCGCGCGGTCTGAATTGGTCATGCCGAATGGTACGGAGCAACTTATATGTCTTTGGACTTCCGTCCTCGGTATCTCTAACTACGAGCAAAGCTCCTTGACCATTGCATCGTATCGAAATGCTCACTTTCACGCGCAAATCCACTTCAAATGCCCAAGTTTCTGTCCTTCCCTGCCTACTACCAAATGTGTCCTCCCAGACACTGAAACAGACTAAAAAGACACAAAACTAGACTTGAAACTACACCTAAAAACACATGATGAGCATATAAAATATGGTCTCATCAACATCAAAGCTCAAAAATTGGCAAGTCAATTAATTTAAAACTCATATAATATGATAATAGTAATCACATGCATCGACTTGTTTTGGTTAGAAAGCCCACCTGTCATCTAGTGGTTTTGCTCGGAACACCTTGTTTCATCTCGCTCCTTACATGTGGACTCCACTCGTTTCTTACTATCAAACTTCACTCGTTCCTTCAAGGTTAACATTTTTATAAGGACGAGTTGTATTTCTCATATAAAAACGAAATCTAAACTCGATTACTCGGATTTCTACTTTACTCGGGCTTTTCTAACTTTTCTCGACTGGACTAATCCAACTCCTCGACTCTTCAAGGACTATATCAACAGACTTTCCTCAGTCTCGTACATTTATACTCAACAAACTTGGTTTATCAAACAAATTGGAACTTATTCAAATAATCAAAATCGAGAAATCACTATTCATTCCATAAACTCAAAATTTCTCGATTTCACACATCAAACGACTTCAGAAAATTACGAGATTAAATCTCGATCACTTTAAACATAATTCATTCACATTCAAATCGTCACATCTCAAATCAGGTATTCACAAACAGGTAAACGATCCACTTCAATAAATAGTCGGAAAATGAAAAATTTTTCAAACTTCTTAAAATATTCTAGAAAATTTCTAGCAATTCACATAGATTCATTCATACTCAATTTCATACTCAAAAATTCATTCAAGACTCAAAATACTGTCTCATGTTGACTCGGTACTGCTCGAATTAAAGTTCTCGATTTTGAATGAAAACAGTTTTATTTATCTTATAAAAATTCAACAAATCCAAATATGGAATTGGATTTGAAATCCAAGTCCTCGTTCAAAAATTCTAGGAATAAAGTAAGACACTATTGTCTCGAAAAATGTGCACATGTTTCAAAAATTCTCAAACTTTTATGATTTACTTGAAATAAATCTAATCGAACAATTATTCAATAAATTTCAACTTTCGATTTATTAATCGAATAACTCCTAATTTAATTCTTCGTAAGCTTCAACTTTTATTTCATCTCAAGCATAAGGGTTCATATTTACTCGATTCAAGTTTCAATAAGCTTGATTTAATTTTCTAAGCTCAATTAACTCATAATCTCACTTAACTTTATTTCAATTTTTAGAAAATCGACTCTAAGTGGCATAACTTTTTCATACGATCTCCAAATTCAGAAATTTAAAAGGCTATTGTACTTGTTTTAATCCAAATTTTATTTTGGAATCATTGTTTAGATCATATCTCTTCAAAATTTTCCCAGATTTTGCTTAAAAACTTTCTGCTCGAAATAAATTTTTTTATACTTGATCTTCTTCATAAATTTCAAGTTCTATCATACTTAGAATAATTCTAATTGATCAAATACATCATCAATTTCATCTTATAAGCTCAAACATAAAAAATCATCTAATTTCTTACTTATTTTGTTCGAAATGTTTTGAATAAAATTCACAAAAACTCATACTTCTCTAATTCTCATTTAATCATACTCAAATCATCATATAACACTTAATTCTATCAACAATCATCAAAATCATTGTCAAAATCACTAACTTCACATACCCATATGCATCGACTTTTTCATGATAATTAGCAAACAATTCATACTCTTCATTTCAATCAAGTTCTCATGCTTCTATGTACTCAAATCCATCAATAAACTCATATTCTTAACATAATCATAAAAAATATATAAAATTCATCAATTCCTTAGATATATATATATATATATGTATATATATTTCGATTTTTATAAAAAAAATTAACCAAATAATTCATTTATCTACTCAATCCTCATATCATCATATATTTCATCAAGAACATCATAAACTCAAAATTTCCTCAAACACATATATATACTCATCGAAATATTCAAGATAATTAAGAGATAAATCATGCTCTTCAATTCAATCAAACTCTCATACCTCTATGTACTAAAAATTTCTAACTTCATATATGCATTTTCATCACTCAAAAATCATCATATATCATCAACTCATTCATAAAGAATTTTCTCAACCAAAAAGTCCTCTTTTCCTCTTCTTCTTGTTCAATTTTTATGAAGAAAAATTTAAAGAAGTTTTTTTCTCTTTTTAACTATACATCTTATATCTCTTAAATCATTTTCTAGAGTTCATTTTCATCATCAATCTCATGCTTGAATTATCATCATCAAAACTCCTAAAAATCACATAATTTTCGGCATACATATAAAAATAAACATGCACGATTTTCCTTCATCTTTTTACATACATATATACATACAAGGATCAATAACAACATACTTAAAAACAAGATCAAAACTCCCCCTCCTTGGCTTCAATCTTCTGTGGTTTTTGAGGGAGGAAGGATTTGGATTTCTACTTCTATTTCCTTGCATGAAAAATACTCATGAGTTCAAGAATCAAGGCTTGAAAGAAAAAGCTACAACACTTGCTCAAAAGACCATGAAGGTCGAACAATATGGAGAGGAAAAGAAGGATTTATTGATCATAATTTGATGACCATAAGACAAAGAACAAGGGTCTTACTTGTCTTCGGAAAGGAAAGGTGATCGGTGGCTCGATTTTCATGCTATTCCAAGCCCAAAACCAGCTCCAATGGCTGCCAACAATGGCTGGTTTTAGTGTGTGTTTTGGGTGGGTTATGTGAGAGAGAGATGGAAGAGAGAAAGAGAGAGAGAGAGAGAGAGAGAGAGAGAGAGAGAGAGAGAGAGAGAGAGTGGAATGCATCGTGTGTTTTGAGAGAGAATTGAGAGAGTGAGAGTATGATGTGTGTGCCGAGAATAGGGGTGAAGGAGAGTTAAATAGGGAGAGAGAGAAGGATCTAGAGATTGAACCAGATTTTTTTTATCGGGTAAAAATCCCCGGAAGAAAATATTTTTCGGTATAAAACATCTCTCTTAAATCAATTAACTCTCAAATGACTCAAAACTCACCACGTCACTTTCTCGACATCCAATTTCACTCTAACTCATCACATTCTTCACCAAATAAATCAAGGATACTAGAAACCCAATTTCTGGATCAAAATTCAGAATAACGAAGAAAACGTAAAAATTTACTATTCATATTCATTCCTCAAAGAAATAAAATTCAAATTCGGCTCAAATGATCTCAAAAAATTTTCAA
This sequence comes from Schizonepeta tenuifolia, assembly GCA_029490685.1. Lineage (NCBI taxonomy): Eukaryota > Viridiplantae > Streptophyta > Magnoliopsida > Lamiales > Lamiaceae > Schizonepeta > Schizonepeta tenuifolia. Next base: position 46,347,167 of record CM055955.1, on the reverse strand, counting down.
ACATGCATCAATGGTCTTAAAATAAATTCTAGACTCAAATGACACTAATTTGGCGAGATTCGGAAATAGTCGACGAATAGTGAATTCTCGTCGGCAGTTACTATTCACTGAAAAATCAACTTTCTCAGAATTTCTCGAAATTCGCAATCATGCTTAATTTCTTATTCTCATGCTCATGTAACTCACCATATCTTTGTTTCGATTCACCAAAACGAGAAAATTACGTTTTTGCCCTTTAGGGGCATTTTGGTAATTTCACATGGAAAATTATTTCTCAAAAAATTTCACCACATAACTTTTCACATAATCGCATATAAACACATTCAATAAACTCTTAGGCACACTTAAGCATAATTAGGATGATTAATTAAGACTCAGAAGATCGGGGTATTACAGGAAAAGATCATACATATAAATGAGAGCCGACGAGGAAAGTTCCTCCCACAAATCCAAGAAAAGCACTCGCCAAGATTCCTACCCACCGTCGGAATCCGAGAAGAAAAACTGGATGACGTCAGAATCAGATCTAAGTCCGAGAGCACAGATAAATTATCTGAGTATGATACTTGTAATGATTATGCTCTCGCTCCCACACATGAATCGGAGGCTTGCCTCAATTATGATTATGGTTTCGCACACCATAAATCACTACATTTGAGGGCAACGACAATGAAATATCTTGTTGGGAAAATTAGTAAAAGGTTTCGATTGATACCAAAACCCCAATTGACCCCAACCGAGTAGATAAATGCCTTCAGTCTAAACTTAGCTAGAGCTCACTGTTTGAGCGTAAAGATTTTATCTTTACAGGTTTCAAGCTGAAGAAGATACCAGACTGAAGAAGGAAATTCGTAAAGAACTTAGCTGAGACCCAAACTCAGCTGACCCTCAAACTCAGTTAAGACCTCAACCTCAGCTGAACCACGGACTCAGTTGGACGGCAACTTAGTTGACTCCTCAACTGACCCATGCAGCTCAAAGCGTGAAGAGTAGTTGTGTCGAAATCAGACGTCGCAAAGCTTAGAAGAGAAGACTTTGAAGACGTTGAAGGCATAAAAGTTGCAGTCCAGATTCAAATCTACTCAGAAGCACAAGTTAGCTGGAGAACTTACTGTAAATGGACTGACAATAGCGACGTGCAAAAAGCGGAGGTCGTAGTTACCATTTTAGGAAAGATTCTAGAAAAGCAGGTGGAGTGCCATACTTTTGGTAGAGATCAAATGGCTCTTTCCAACGGCTAGTTAGATCTTCCTTAATAAATAGAGGTCTCCACATTAAAGCTCGTGAGCAGACACAAGCACGTAGATATGCCAAGAGAGACAAATCAAAAGTGAAGTAACAACAGCAGACCATCTCTCTCTCCAGCAAGAAGACAGTTAAAGACCAGTAGAAGTCGAGCATCTAAGCCTCCTCATGTTCTTTTAGAAAGCCCTTTCTTTGATCGAGTCTAGAATATAGGTTCTTGCATATTTTGTTTTTGACCAGACTCACTCCCAAAAGATCGAGCTTGAAGCCTTAGGACGAAGCCTCCACTTCTCACTATGTAGAAGGCTTCTTAGATGTAAAATCCCCCCAACCCCCAAATCTCAGGTCCGACTTTGAACCCGCAATCAAAGTCACTAGGTCCCTTTGAACCCGTAATCAATGACCAGGTCCCTTAGAACCCGCTGCAATCCAAGGCTAGGTCCCTTAGAACCCGACCATAATCTAAGCCCAGGTTTTGCACTTGCCCGAAAAAGTGTTGTAAGGTCTTGTTCGAACTCGTAATCAAACTGTTTAGGTTGCTTGGTACTCGGAAACCAAATGGAACATTCGATAAGCACGTTTAAGCTTATCTAGTGGATTACATCTCCGAAAAGGAAGTCGTGGACGTAGGAGGTCAATCTCTGAACCACGTTAAAATACTGTGTCCTTTACTTTCAGTATTTACATTCAATATTTTATATTTAGTTTCCTAACCAACTGACCCACCATACAATTTGCATACAAACTGCACTTGCACACAAAGTCACTAACTTTGGGAACTTGACCTTCCTAATTTTCACAAAGGTTTCAGTTTAAGTAACAAGCTTAATTTCTACTAACTTCCGCATATGCTAAACTGTTTAAAACCTTAGTTGGTCTACACAACTGACACTCAGTCAAAGATGTCAGCTGTGTACCCAACTATGTGGTTCGCTCCAACTGACCATCTCAGTTGTTGAGCTGTTCCAACTGACTTTCCCAGCTATCGAGCAAACTAACCTGAGCAGTTTTACTCATTGAAAAGATTTTATAGTAAAATGAAAATTGCTATTAGTGTATTTCCCCCTCCCTCATACACCTGATACTCGTTACTGAGACCACCAAGCAGTATCAGAGCAGTTGTTCAAAAGGCTGCTGACTCTGGTTCACAAGGTGTGAGTCGAGTAGATTTTTCACTGGTCAACTAAACAGATCTTTTCTGAAAAACCTTTAGTGCATTCTGCTGCATATTTTCTTGTTTGTCTCTTGTGGTGTGCAGGAAAAATGAACTCTACATTGCGTGGATGCTTACCGGAGTTCTCCATGGATGACTTTCCCATGTGGATGTTTCGCCTGAAGATGGCACTGACTGCCCAGGCATCACAGGATGTGGAGGACCATAGAAAAATATTCCATCCAAGTGACTCAGTCATTACTAGTCCCTTCAACCACTCCAAGAGAATGAGAGATAATGATGAAGGAAGAACCAAAAAGGCACCAACGCTTACACCAAGGAAGAAAGAGACATCGCGCAGCTCGATGACATAGCAAAGAGTGTCATCTCTTCCACCATCGGCAAAGCCTACCTGCCAAAAATTATCAATTGCTCCACAACAAAAGATATGTGGGAAGCCTTAGCTACACTCTGTGAAGGCTCTGACGAGATAAAGGAGAACAAGTTCATCTTAGCTTGTCAGAAGTTTGAGAATTTCTCTCAGCCTACCTGGAAGTCCATCAATAAGATGGAGTTGAGATTCACAGAGGTCATAAAAAACCTTGAGAGTATTAGGAAGGGCAAATACTCTCAGCATTAGATAAACTTAAAAGTTCTCTCCGCACTAGGCGAAGACTGGGCGGTCTACAGAGTCGTCCATCAAAATCGGAATGACCTCAGTTCGATGATAACTGAGAAGCTATTCTCCATGTTCAAGGCGAATGAGTATGATATCCTCCGACTGAAATAGAGCAAGTTGCAGAAACCAGAACAGACCGAGCAGAGCCCAAATGCCAAACCAGTGGTGCTTCAAGCTGAATCGGGCATATCCAAGTTCGCCAGACCCTTACGGTCCTCTGACTCCTCAGCTAGGGATCAACCGAGCGGGTTTGAACTTCTAAAGAAGGTTGATGAATTGTCCATACAACTCGAGAAGATTAACTCCATGATCGAGAAGTATAGGAGGATCAACAAGAGCAGGCGGAGCTCAATTAAACCCTCCTCATGAAATCAAAGTGAATGATGCTTTGAATGCAGGAAGTCAGGACACTTCAAAGCCAACTGTCCTGATCTCTCCATAAAGAAGAAAGAAGCCCTCCGAAGAAAGGCCTAGGAGAAGATCAAGGCTATGATCGTTGAGAAAGATGTTGACGACACCGATGTATTCACGAAGTCAGAAGAAGAAGAAACTAACTCGCCATCAAGCTCAGTAGGGAAAGACCAGTGCTTCATGGCACTGCCGAAAGAGTAAACTGATGAGGTAAACTCTTCTTTCCATCCCTCTCACATTGTTTCTTCTATTAATCAGTGTACATGAGAATTAGACGAAGACATCAAGCCTTCTTGGGATGAGGCCTAACATGTGAGTAGATTGTGCACTCAACAAGTTGCACAATGCAAGGAGCTTCAAGCTGAGTTTGACAACATGAGCAACGAGCTGATCATGAATGATCACAGCATAGAGAAGCTCGTGGAGAAAAACCGAAGGCTCTATGAAGAAGTTGCTCAGTCAACCAATAGTCAGGTCATCAACTTGATCAACATTGCCAGGACTCAGGTGGAATACATCTCTCAGATGCAAATGGAGCTGAAGTTTGCAAATGAAAAGTTAGTATCCCTTAATGCCTCGAGCTCAGCTATGGAGAGCATGTTAAGCCACCAAAGACCTAACAAATGCATAGAAGGTCTAACATACAATCCAGCGACTGACACTGGAGCTCAGTGAGTTCAGTTCATCAAAGCAACTGAATCACCGACTGGGGCACCTCAAGTTCAACTGAACTCAGTCAAAGTCACAGTTCAAGAGACTCCAGTCGTCCCTCACACTGTCGAGACTCCTGTGAAGAACCTAAGAAGCATGAAGCTGGTACATCAAAGGATGTTGAGAGATCCTCAATGATCCAGACCCCGAGGTCGCAGAGTGAGGGGGAACAGAAGAAGTGGACCTTCGCAGCCAAGGTAGAATCGCCCAGGCGTAGGCCAAATGACTCTGCTCAACATCATCAGCAAAGGCATCCAAACTGGGACAATCCTCACTTCTACTTTCAGACATTCCCGGTGCCTCAACCACTACCAGCAAGCATATCAAGGACATGGAAACTATGGTGATCAGTTCAATGGTCCTATTTATCCACAGTTTGGGTATGCCCATGGAACTAGACAGTTTGGGAAACCTCTTAGACAGTTCTCATCATGAAAGAGTCGACCAGCTCAGCAGAGTCAATATCGTACTCCACAAAGACAGAGATATCTACCAAGAAATTGGACTGCACACGCCTCAAGACCAACTCAGCCAATAGTCTATATGGATAAAGATGGAAGAGTGATTCAAACAGATCCCTCAGTTATAGTCTTTGAGGAAACTTAAATCACTAACCTTTCAGAACCCAACTGAGTATGGGTACCTAAAGTTCTTCTTCTGTTTTGTAGGACCAAGATGAACTGAGGAAGAGAAGAGCTGCAAAGTCAGTCTGGGTATTGGACCGCGGATGCTCTGGGCACATGACAAGCTAGAGGAATCTTCTCACCGATATCAAGTTTTGGGAGGGAGGTATTGTTACCTTTGGTGATACCTCTAGGATCTGGTACATTCGAAACTAATCTAGTGACTATTAAGAATGTTTCCTTGGTCGATGGATTGAAGCATAACTTGCTCTCCATAGGCCAACTCTGCGATAATAGTTTTTCTGTGAAGTTTCATGCACAGGGATGCAGGGTGAAAGATGTCAAGACCAAGTAGATTCTTTTACTTGGTAGACGATTTTCATCAGGTAGAGTTTACTACACAGACTAGTCGAGCGGCTCACCAGAAACGTGCCTCATATCCAAGAGCAGCTCAGAGACAAGCTGGTTGTGTCACAAGAGACTCAACCACCTCAACTTCAAAACCATGAACAAGTTAGCGCGCCAACAACATGCAGTTGGAATACCGAATTTGAAACACAGTCCGACGCATCACTGCAGTGCATGTCAGCTTGGAAAGTTGGCTAGAGCATCATTATGTCTTAAAATAACGCCATCAATAGATCGTGTTCTGCAATTGATCCACATTGATCTTTTCGGTCTGGTCACCTGAAAGAGTGTTAGTGAAAATCAGTACACTCTTGTAGTCACTGATGATTATTCGAGATACACCTAGGTGATCTTCATGGTGCACAAGAATGAGACGAGAGAAGAATTGCCTAAGCTGATGGATAGACTTGAGAATCAACAAGGAAAATCCATTGTCTCCATCAGATTTGATCGCGTAACTGAGTTTCTCAATGAGACCATCATTGAGTATTGCGAGAGCAAAGGCATAACTCATCAAACCTCAACTGCAAGAACTCCACATCAGAACGGAGTAGCTGAGAGGAGAAATTGAACGCTGAAAGATGTAGCAACCTTCATGCTAACTAGCTCAGCCTTACCAAAATGATTTTGGCCTAAAGCAGTCAACACAGCGTGCTACACACATAACCGCTCCCTTCTCATGAAGAGACAAGAAAAAACTCCATGCGAGCTATGGAGAAACAAGAAGCCTAATATCTCTTACTTTCGTGTATCCGGTTCTAAGTGTTATATCCATAATAATGGGAAAGTTCAGTTGAAAACCTTCAAGCCAAAAGCTGTCAAAGGCATATTCTTGGGATATGTTGCAAAGATTAAAGCTTATAGAGTTTTCAAGGTAACACCTCATGTTATGTTTGATGAATCTACTTTTGAGTGCAGGGAACAGACTAAATTGCAGGCAGTTGAAAAAAGCTTACCGACACAACCAGCTGAGACAAGATCTCAAGCTCAAAGACTGAAGAATCTTGCAGAGCCGCTTATCTGGTCAACTGAAGAAAAAGAAGTATACTCTTCTAAAGATGAGACTGAAGACCCCGTCACAAATGAAGGGAGAACTCCCAAGTCAACTGACCAAGTGCCAACTGTAACTGATGCTCAGCTAGGATCAGCAATTGATCAGCCTCCCAGTCCAGGACCTTCCAGTTCAAGACCAGCCAACTCCCCAATTCATCCTTTATCTCCAACTGAGGATCGAACTGCGCCAGAAGTCAGAACACCAAGCTCGGCACCTCTAACATATCCAAGACTAGATTACTCCTTTACAATGCTCAAATCAGCTAAGCGAGCACGAAAGCATAAATGGTGGTATCAAAGCCATGTCAAAGATTCCGTGATAGGAAATCTGGAAGACGGTGTTCGAACCAGAAGATCAGCTCAAGTTGTAGATCCCATAGCTTATGTTCTAACGCAGCCAACGCAGTCATGAACCTTAGCTGATGATGAACCAACTTTGGAAGCACAGTATGCTGACGAGCTCAGAATACTAGGAAAGTTGGAACAGGAAGGAGAAGTAAGCATGATTACATGATTTGTAGCAGACGTGCTAGAACCTAAGACCATCTTAGAAGCTTTAGGATGCATCCACTGGAATCAAGCCATGCAGTTAAACGAGTTCCTCAGAAACTGCGTGTGGAAACTTGTTGAGAAACCTGAAGGAGTCAAGGTGATCGGCTTGAAGTGGATATTTAAGAATAAGCGTGACGCCATTGGATTTGTAGTGAGAAACAAGGCTAGACTGGTAGCTAAAGGTTACAACCTGCAGGAAGGAATAGATTTCTAAGAGTCCTTCGCCCCAATTGCTTGCCTGGAAGCAATTCGGATTTTTCTAGCCAACGCCACTTACCACAAGTTCAAGGTATATCAAATGGATGTGAAGTGTGCGTTTCTCAATGGCGATATTAGATGTTTATGTAGAACAACCTCCAAGCTTTGAAACTGGTGACGGTAGGGTCTAAAAACTGAAGAAAGCTATTTACGGACTGAAATAGGCTCCGCACGCATGGTACGAAACTCTGTGCGGCTTTCTACTGGAGTCAGGATTCATTTGAGGCTCAATCGACAAAACTCTCTTTACCATCAAAGTTGGAAAAGATATCCTGGTGGTGTACATATATGTCGACGACATTATCTTCGGATCGAAATCCAAAGATCTGTGCAAGAAATTCTCCCAACTCATGAAGGAAAAGTTTGAGATGTCCATGATGGGAGGAATGAATTATTTCTTGGGCGCAGGTAAAGCAATCACCAAAAGGAATCTTCATCAATCAGTCCAAGTACACAAAGGAGCTAATCTCCAAGTTTGGACTGACCTCAAACAATGAAGATCCCAATGAATACCAACTGGAAGATCGACCCCGACCAGAAAGGGAAGCTCATCGATGCAAAGATGTACAGAGGGATTATCGGCTTACTGCTGTATCTAACTGCTAGTCAACCAGATATCTCCTAAGCAGTTGGAGTCTGTGCAAGATTTCAAGTTGAGCCTAGGAAAGCTCACTTGCAAGCAGCTAGGAATATCATCAAGTACCTCAAAGGAACAATTCATATGGGACTGTGGTACCCAACTGATGATAATATCGAACTGACCGGCTACTCAGATGCAGACCTAGCTGAAGTCAGGGTTTATAGAAAATCAACCTCAGAATATTGTCAGTTCATGGGAAGCAAATTAATTTCCTAGTTTTCGAAGAAACAGGTGTGTGTCGCCACTTCCACAATTGAATCGGAGTACATGGCAGCTGGAAGCTGCTGCATGCAAGTTCTCTGGCTGAAGCAATAGCTGAGAGATTATGAAGTGGAGACAGCGCAAGTACCCATCTTCTTGACAGCTCAATTGCTATAGCCATCACGGTGAATCCAGTTCACCATTCCAGGACCAAGCACATCGACATTCGATATCACTTCATTCGTGATCATGTCGAAAAGAAGGATGTCATTGTTGAGAAAATTCACATTGACATTCAAAGAGCTGACATTTTCACTAAGCCTTTGTTGGATGCTCAATTCAAGATGTTGTGTCAACTCCTTGGATTGCTCAACCCAACCGAAGAAAAGGCCTCGAAGATGGAGATCACAAGTTGAGGGGAATCTCAACTTAAGGGGGAACTAAACAAGTTCGATACTCCATTCACTCCAGCTGATCGATGGAGTCAAACCTCGACTGAATTGATGACTTGAGTCAGTCGAGTGTAAGCTAAGTGAAAGAGACAGTCAAGATCCACACCGACTGAGCGGTACTCTATGTTAACTTGTTCCTTTTTTTTAAGGCGGGTGTTTTGAAATAAATTCAAACATCTGCTTACAAGTTATTTACATTGAATTAGCCAAGCAATCACATTCTTTGAAAAGCTAGTCTACCTCTATAGACCATGCTTTTAGATCGCGAGTGGGCTGACATAGACTTACATACTCTTCTCAAGCGTGCCAGTGTCGCGCACCGCCCATGAAGCGTTCTATCACCGTCATTCCTGAGAGCAGCTTTTTCTGAAATGGCCCATTGAAGACTTCCGTTTATCCCGAAGAAACTGCACGATTCAATCCGATCCGTTGATTCGGATCTCATCTCTCCTATAAATAGAGGGCCTTGAAATTCAGTTTACATATCAATCCAAATTTCATATCTCAACAACTCTAAAATTTTCTGCCTTTTCTCATGAAAATTTTAATTTGTGGTTTTCTATCTTGCTAAGGTTTATCTTCTTCTTCAGAAAAAATCTACCAGATCGAGAATATGCCTTCCCACTTTATAAAGCAGTTCTTTCCTTTCGCCAACCATAAATTAGTGAAAGAATCGGTTCAGCAAGAATGCTATGTTAGTGGCTACATATGACGCAGACGCCTCAAAGGACGACTGATGATGTGGGTGCTTCGTGGTGTCAACCAGCTAATGCAGCTCCCTGAGATGTTCTTCCAATTGCATATCAGGTTGAAGATCTGCAATCCCATATCACCAAAACAGGTCATTAGTTACATGTCCATCACGAGTCCCGGGCGGTTCTAGGTACTTGATCCTGAGATAGGTCCTTGAAGGGTATTTCCCTATTCTCAAGCTCATCTCAGTTGATCTTCCTTCCTTAACCATAGCAGCAGCTATACAAGCAGAAGCACCAGGAGTCGCTGATGTTTGTAGAGTCTTGCTAATGGTCTTTCTTGCCCTCGAAGTCGAAGAAAAATTGGCTCGATTTTTTGCCTCCTCGTGGATCGCTGCCGGAGTGCCCTCATGCTAATCTTGTACTTCATCTTCTTTTTGTTGATGCCAAAAAGGGGAAAAGAGTACAAGCAGTCACGTTGAATGTTTTGCTTGGGTCATTACATCTTTGTTGATGCCACCTCAAGTGAACTGAAGCAGGAACGAAGATCCTGCAAGGCTGTTGAAGGTCCAAGAAAAGGCGTATAGCCTTAGTCTCCAGCCATGGCAGGAAGGATTTGAAAACAAAGACATTCTTGAAGGAGAAGAAAGCTTCTTTTATTGGTTATCAAGGCTGAAGGAGATGCGGCTGAAGAGAGATCAGTCACCTCGCCATGTTGCTGGAGGTAACTGAGTCCAACTGTCGGCCTTGATAAAGACATGCAAGGTTATTGAAGGAAAGGCTGATAAAGGTCAGAGAAGGGATGACCTCAGCTTCCAGTCTTGCTGAAGATAAAGACCCTTCTTCAAAGGAAAAAAATGCGGAGCAGAAGAAGACGAAGACCCTAGAGTAGGTTAGAATGTTAGGACTGTAATTTAGAAGGAACTCAGTTGTAACTGTAATCTCTCCTTAATTTGTTATCTATAATAACAAGTTGTTGGTTATTAAAGGTTTTCAATTATTGATCTCACTTGATGACAACCATCTCGTTGTCCAAGTTTGAGGACAATCTTTTTATTGTTTTATATTTTATCTTATGCTAACCCATTTCCTCTTATAGACTAGAATTGAGTTTTTCTTTTAGTCTTTTTGGTATCAATTTATGGTATCCGTAAGGAAAGTTAGGTGATGTCAGTTTAAAGTTTTCGCATCATCAAAAAGGAGAAATTGTTGGGAAAATCAGTAAAAAGTTTCGATTGATACCAAAACCCTAACTGACCCCAACCGAGTTGAACTTAGCTAGAGCTCACTGTTTGAGCGTAGGAATTTTATCTTTACAGGTTTCAAGTAGAAGAGGATAGCAGTTCGTGAAGAACTCAGCTGAGACTCAAACTCCGCTGACCCTCAAACTCAGTTGAGACCTTGATGAGACCATATTTTATATGCTCATCATGTGTTTTTAGGTATAGATCGGGTCTAGTTTTGTGTCTTTTTAGTCTGTTTTAGTGTCTGGGGGGACACTTTTGGTAGTAGGCAGGGAAGGACAGGAACTTGGGCATTTGGAGTGATTTGCGCGTGAAAGTGAGCACATCGATACGAAGCAATGGTCAAGGAGCTCTGCTCGCAGCTAGAGATACCGAGGGCAGAAGTCCAAATACATAGAAGTTGCTCCGTACCAGTCGGCATGACCAATCCAGACCGCGCGCAGTCATTCCAAACAGGTCAAGATGGCAGGAGGACTCTGGGCAAGGCACAGGAGAAGTAGAAGGAAGGAAGATTACGAAGGTTCTAGACATAGCAGCTGGAATGACATCATCCGGAGGACTAACAAGGAAGGAGTTTATGCCTTGGAGAAGAAGCAATCAGGAAGACGGGTCCTACCCGGATTAGGAAACAAAGGGATAAGGATAGATTGTTTCCAATAAGGAAACAAATCTATCCTAATCCTGATTGGCCAAGGAAGGAAGTTGCCAGCTGGAGTTTGAAGGCCCATCTGTAGGTTTTTAGGGTTTTAAGCCCATGATCCTTGTGCTCTATATATATGTTCATGCATGCAGCCTCAAACACACGAAGTTTTATATCTTTCACTCGAACAATTTAGTTTCTCGCAAGATACAATTTAGTTTTCTGCTGTTAAGTCCCAGTTTGGCCAGGCTATCTATTGAGTATTAATTCAAGTATGTTTTCTCTTATCTCTTTCGTTATTGTTATTTACTTTATGTCTAGCTAAACCTATAGATCTGGGTTTAGGTAGAGGATATGTAATGTCACAGCCCCAGATCCCGAGGGACGGCAGAAGCCGGGGTGCGACTGGGGTTGGATTAAAGAAGCGGGGAAGAAGGGGGCTAACTGACTAAACATACATAATAAACATCGATAGACTATGAACGAGACTTTAATATGAAAAAGGAAGAGTTAATCCCTAAGGATTTCTCGACAAGAGTACAAAAGAACCTAAGTTCATATGTACAGACGTAGACTACTGAATATTGTTTCAAAGTACAACTCAAAAGGAAATCAAAGTTTGGCAGCGGAAGGGGTTCTACTAATCATCCTATCTTCTAACTCAACACCAACCGTCGCCGCTCACCGTCGCTTCAACCTGCACATTTAGAAAGCAATGCAGGGCTAAGTACAAACGTACTTAGTGGGCACGATGCCGAAAACATACTTATAATATAGATAAATATGGCATATCATAAGCATAGCACACGGGGTTTTATTGAAAGAATCCGTGTCTACTAAACTTTTTCTGACTTTTTCTCATAAATCACTTGGCCAAGTATTTTTTAGGTATGCTATGTTCAATCTTGACCTCTACTAATTCACCGTGGCTGGTTACCCCTCAACAGGATACCACATACACCACAGGTTACAAAGTGCACTAACTCTGGAAAGCACTTAGCAGCTAACTCAGAGCCGATCGTTAGTTAATCTAAAAATAGACTAACTCTAAAAGTCTGGAAAACCCGAAGGTTAACTCAGAAATCTGGAAAACACGAATGTTAACTCAGATAGGTACAAGAGAACTCACATAAAATAGTTGAAACAGTTTATGCCATATTATCACTTTGAAAACACAGATATCAAAGCAATAATTAATACTTTCGAGTTGTGGAAAAACCCACATTTTATTTGATATAGATAAAAGCCCACCTTGTAAATACAGAACTTATACGTAAAAGCGTCCAACTTCGGATCTTTCGTCCTTTCTTTACAGTTGGCTTCCTCCTTCATTGTAAAAAGAACATACTTAAAAGCGGTTCGTAAAAGATACTCGAAGAAAGAGAATCGAAGAGAGATTTAGTTATTTTATTCTTTTGGCATTTGCACGCTTACTAGATTCGTTTTACTAAAACGGGAAACGAGACTCGTACTAATCTTGTTTAGAACTGGAAAGATCTCATACTCGACTCTTGGGTCAGTAGACAAGGTAGTCGATGTCTTAATACGACTTTAAAGATTATAAGAAACTAAGTTGGAAAGAACCAACTTAGGCGATTTTTATTTATAGCTCACTTTACGACTTATGAATATTTCTCGTTCATTACTTCTTTAAAGAAAAGATAAGATATAAGATACGATCTCGACTGGTTTTCATCATTAAAGGTCTGGTCCTTGAATCTAGGGTCAGATAGAAGGTATCCGTTAGATAAGACGGCTTAAACGATCAAAAGAAACTAAGTTGTGAACTAAACAACTTAGAAAACAAGAAACTGAAATTTCTACTGCACAGTCCAGTAACTCTGGAGGCTGTCCAGAACAGAGGACTTGGAAACAGGGGGTGAGCCCTGTACCACTAGAAATCTTAGGAAGTCTAGTTTCTGCTCCAATTTACGGATCACAAATCCGATAAACGAGCCGAAAGTTATAACAGTTTCCGGCAGGGGTCGCAAAACTGCCGTGAAACCCTAGCTTATTGATAAATTCGCCGTATAACGTTTTAGGTTCGTTTTAAATCTTCGTAATCAACTTTTTTTAGAAACTGAACTCTCAAGACAGTTATCACGTACCTCCGTACGTGTCAAACTCCTTCTCACTTACTCAAAGGCACGACGTTCTAACGTCGGACTTCAACTATCAATTACTATACCAACAAAGGAATTCCAAACGTGTTTTAATTCCCGATTATCACTTTAACCCATATTATATGAACTCGGATGCTTACGATGTCAACTAGAAAGATGTTCCAAATTTCATTATAAATAATAATATCAAGTTAGAATTTTCATCCGACTTCCCGATTATTAATTACAACTAGATATTCGTCTCTTACGCGATCTTTAAAAGTCGTCAGTTTTCGTTCAAATTTTACAACGTTAATCTACGTCTAATAGGAATCGTTTTCATGCATGCTAACATGTCTTAACATCTTTATAATTCAGTTTATATAGTGATCTTTGTCTCTTATATTCCATTAAACATTTTTAGAAAATTACCAATTAATTCCTATTATCGATTAATATGATTTGTAACAATATTCCACTAACAATTCATCATTCATATCTAACATGCATAAACTCCTAATTATCTTATAAATTTTCTGATTTCATACATACTTTAAGGGGATGATTTTCTTTTCAAATTAACAACATTTATTTACTAAACATACTCTTATATCATCAATTATTCACTTGCAATTCTATTATCACTTAACATCTAGAAATCCCTAATTTCATACTTCAAACCCTAATTAAATTTGATAACAATATAGGGCTTTCAATCCCTTTTCATCTCATACACTAATTAATCCTTTACTAAGCATGAATTCATGATTAAAAGAAGAAAAACTAAAATCCTACAATTTCCCAAAATATTTCTGCATTCACACAAATGTTAGGTTTCTTATTTTTAATCATTTTCAATCCATAAATATCATACCTAACATATCTATTTACACTATTTCAAGATCAATTCTTCCATTCCAACTTCTAAAAAAAATCGAACAAGAAGAAGAAAAGAAAAAGAAACTAAATGGATAGGATTGTAGAGGATGAAAATACCTTAAGTTTTAATGAAGGAAGGTATGGATGGATGGATGGTTTGTGTGAGTTCTTCAAGCTCTTAAGAGTGTTCTTCAATGGAGGATTGAAGTGATGAAGAAGATGAAGTTGAGGGAGAGAGGGAGAGAGTGGCCGAGAGAGAGAGTGGAGAGAGAGAGATGAAAAAGTTTTGTTCAAGTTGTGGGATGATTAATGTTGACCATGCAAATAGGTAGACTTAGGTGTCAACTAATTAAGCAATGATAAGAATGCAAGCTTCCACCTAAAGGAATGAGGTGGCACGGCTGCATGCAGAAATTTTGAAGGTTTTACGGGTTTTTCCGGCATGATCCGACGTTACGGGAAAACGAACAACGAAAAACATTGTTCGGTGCAAAAATCGTCGCGATTCGATTTGACTTACAAATTCTAACGTAAAACTTAATTAGAAAATAAATTTATAAAATTTATTTTGACAAAAACTCGGGACGACAAATTCGAGTTCCGTCCGAAAAAACGTAAAAACAAATTTTCTCGACGTGTTCGTATATGCGATTTTGTAAACGTAAAATTAGACAAATTTTCCCTTCCGAAATTACAAACCAAACTTTTCGTACGTGCTAACCCCTAATACAGTAGTCGTCTAGCCGACTTCTGTAATTTATTTTTATTAACGGGTTCGACCGTTAGCTTTAGAATTAAGAAATTGTAAACTTAGGCGTGCAAAGCAATCTATTTGATTAACTTTAAATATTAGTACGCAAGGATTTTACGGGGCATTACATGTAATTTAAGTGTTTTATAACTCCTGAGGTCTAATTGGGCAAGATAGCTATATACATGTATGTTCCCGAGGCGTTAGACAATGATTTCAAAGCAGTCTGTTGAGCCAAGAGACCATGCTGCAGAATGGGCAATTGGAGTGCGCAGATTCCTTAAAAGAGAGGTAGCTTAAACCAACAGGGACCGGGAGAGGTTTGCCTCACGCTCCTTGAGGGCGGCAAATCTCAGGTTGAACTTGGGCGAAGCCGAACGAAGTACGCTGACGCTGGTGAAAAGTCAGAGCAGGATCCTCATATCTCATAGGGCCGGAACGGGTTCGTCTAGTGCCCAAAGCTGCTTGTTCCAGACTATGCCCCTTGAGGAATGCTCTGGTATGAGTTGGGCAAGTTAGGAAGACTGGGGTGGGAATGCCATACAGGATTCACAAGTAAGGACGAGCTGGGCAAGATGTTGCTGTAGACGTGACAACATGACAGTAGGACTACGACACTGTTTGCCTATAACCGTTGACACACATGCGTAGCAAATATCTTTGCACCTATGATCGAGTTACACTTATTCACATTGAATCAAACCTAAATCCAGATTGTCTTTTATTACTGATCGTTTACTTGTTTTATTTCAGTTTTTACTTTTATTTACTTTGCCCAAGGCAATAGTAGAAATAGACCAAACTAACATTGTGACAGGATACTTTTAATAGAATGTTGCATCAATTCCTCGAGGGATCGACCCTTACTTACCGACTAGCTAATCCTAGGAAGTGGTCAATGAAAATACAAATTGTATTTTGCCGCGGCTAAACAATGGTCGCGTCAAAGTTGGCGCCGTTGTCGGGGAATTGATTTTGTGGTATTCTCTTTCGTGTTTGTTCTTTTGAATTTCTTTTATGCTTAACCCTAACCCTGCAGAGAGTTCACAAGCTTGGTACGACAATAATATCAACCAAACACTAAGGCAGAGGCAAGGAAAAAGGTGGAAGAAGAGGCACAACACTTGGCAATTTTGGAGAAAGAGCGGAACTCTCCGTAAGAGCTAGGTTATACACCAATTGAGGAGCATTACTCCTCAAATAGCGAAGAAGAGGGAAGTCTACAAGAAGAAGCAATGGCTGTGAACGAAGAAAAGACGATAAGGGAGACGGTTTTCCCTAGAACACTGAATCTGAAGCCATCGGGCATCACTTTGCCCGAGCCGACAAAGCCCTGGGAGCTGAAATCCTATTTAATCCAGATCCTGCCCAAGTTCAGCGATTATCCAGGAGAGGACCCACAAAGGCACTTACAAGATTTCGAGATGACATGCAGAACAGTTCCTACTAAGGGGAACCTAGATGAGTATGTGAGGCTAATCGCTTTCCCGTTCTCTCTACAGGACTAGGCAAGGGAATGGCTTTACACTTTGCCTGCGGGGAGCGGAAAACATGGCAAGAGATGCAGCAAAAGTTCTTGGAGAAATATTTTCCAGCTGCACATATTCAGGCAATGAGGAAGAGGATCACTAGTATCAAAATGGGCATTAATGAGACGTTCTATGACTATTGGAACAGATTCAAACTTATGCTTGCAAAATGCCCACAACATCAGATTCCTGAGTACGACTTGGTCCAGTGCTATGTGGGAGGACTTCGAATTGGAGAGAAAGCTTTGGTGAATGCAGCTTGCCAAGGAACAGTCATGAATAAACCTCCAAGCAAGGTCTTTCTGATCATTGGAGAGATGGCGGAGGAGTCTAGGATGGATGAGACCGGCGAATTGCCCAAGGCGACAGCAGGAAGCCCATCACGAACTGATGAGAAGATCGACAAGCTAGCCACACACATGGAGTCTCTTATTACTCTAATGGCTGGTAACAACAAGAAAGCGGTGAGGGCATGCGGGATACGCATAGCGGTCACACACCCAACGGATCAATGCCCAACACTTTATGAAGAAGAGAATGTGAATGTGATAGGTTTCAACACCAATTAAGGGAGGCAATATGATCCAAATTCTCAAGTTTATAACCCCAGATGGAGGAATAATGAGAATCAAAGGTATGGGAACAATAACTATCAGCAGTTTGGGCAACATGCACATAAACCTCAGCAGCCACAGCAGCAGTACCCACCACAAGATCCGAACAAACCATCACTGACTGAGGTGGTGAATAGCCTAATTCGAGATCACACCACAACAAGAGAATGAGCAATTTAGAACGGAGACACGGGGTGCAATTCAACACATCACTGCCCAATTGGCACACCTTGCCAATGCCTTGGGCAGGATAGAGAAGAAGCAAGGTGAACTTCCAGCCCAAGTGGAGGTGAACAAGGCTCAAGTTAATGTTGTTACGCTTAGAGGAGGAAAGGTGTTGCCCAAGAGAGTTCAGATGCCGGAATCTAAACCTCTTTTGCCCAAGGAAAAAAAGTTAGAGGTCGAGGAGAAGGAAAAGGAGAATGAAGAGATGAATGATGGGGATGAAGAGGTATCTCCTGAGCCTAAATATGTCAAGCCTAAACCCATTATTCGAGCACCTTATTCGAGCACCTTTTCCAGGTAGGTTGAAGTGGACTAAGATGGACGTAGAGATGGACGATATGATCAATATCTTCAAGAAAGTTGAGATAAACCTACCTCTTCTCGCTACACTTCGCAACATGCCCAAATGCGCGAAGTTACTGAAGGATCTTTGTACAAGAAATGTGCGGAACTATGATGGAGCAAAGGTTGTCGTGGGGGAGAATGTGTCGGCAGTCATTAAGAGAAATTTGCCCAAGAAGTGTCGAAATCCCGGCATGCTTGTTATTGTCATAGCCCGAAATTCGGTATGTAGGAACGACTAGACTCCATTGGATTGTGAAGGTGAAACCATCAAATAAACAAACTACTTATAGATCAACTCAACTTTAAACACTAACCCGAATGAAATAAAATGTGAAACCAACAAATAAAACTCGACTCAACAATGAATCGATCAAGGGAAATAAGGTTTCAACATGACATGAATATAAACATACTTTCATAACATAGCTCAACAATGAATGAGCTTAATAATTTACAAAGTTTTTCAAAAATAGGGTTAAGTGTAACGACATCATGTCGTCCAAAAATAGGGTATGCAAACGAAATTCAAAGCATTGTTTGAGCACACGGCTCATTATTTTCAGAGTTATCATAATATTAACATATCAAAAGATTGTTAAGCAACGGAGACATCACTTGCTCACAACAATTACATGTATGAAGACATGTAACTGTCGACTCAGCATCCAAAAGATTAACACACCACCAAGACCATCCACACCATCCTCATCCATAGCTAGCCTGCACATTTAGAAATACATGCAGCGCTGAGTACTTCGTACTCAGTGAACACAATGCCAAAAACAGGTTTAAAAACTTGCTCTTACAGCTATATAATTGAACTTGCCTTACCACTGCATCACAAGTGTTAGAACATTTGAAAACATTTTACTTGTGAATGCATAAATTATTTTATCATTTTCAAAATCACGACTGCGCAGTCAAAACATATATATAAACAAGCATGAATCATCTACCACATCAACTTTGTGTTGAGAAGTAGGTCTCTTTCCCAGACACTATGACCGGCTAAACCGAAGTAAAGCTCACAGTCACCTCATCAATCAAGTAACCACACGTGGGTTCCTGTTTTTCACATGATATAATACTTATGTAGATTATAAAGCATACCAAACTCAGATAAATAGCAAGTCAATTAATTTTAAAAGCTCACATAATAATAATCAATAAGTAATAGCATTCATCGGAGTTTTGGCTTCAGAAAAGCCCACCTTAAGTCTGGTCTTTTGAAGTCGGGGTTACTTACTTTACGTTTTTCCGATTACTTTGCAGTCCCGCTCGGCCCTTCAATAATAACATCTATTAAAATCGAGCTTATTAACTCGAAAAGCGTATAATAGACTTAGGGCTCGGCTGATGGACTTTTTTTGAGTCGGGTTTTGCTTAACTTATCAAAACTTCTCTACATCGATAACTTTCTCGAATCATCGTCTTAACTCGGTTTCTAATTACTTCTCAAACTCTAATTCTCGTTTCTAATATATCAATCTTCACGTAAATCGATAAGTTATTCATCAAATCGTCTTAAACTTCTCATAAATTCAATTTATATAATCTCGGCAAATCATAACATCAAATCTCAACTATTTTCATCATATATTAATCATACACAGTTGAGCACTTGTTTCAACAATCAAACATTCACATCGGAGATCAAACATTCACATCAGAGATCAAACATTCACATTATAAACACGTATTCACATCAATACTCAAACATCGTCATCATACTCAAACATTAATGTCAATATTCGAACACTTATAGATGATTAACTTAGTGATTAATCTACTAAAAAGGTTAATCATACTCAATCATTTAATCACATTCTAATATCGACTTTTCATAACAATTCACGTTTTAAACAAAATCATTTGATAACTCATGTCTTGAACACATTCACATAATAACAAGTTATTGTTCGTCTTTTAACTTTTATAAACTTATAACTTCAACTCTAATGAAAATCATTTCATTAAACTCAAATAATAAACATTTTTGAATTTATTATTCAAATTTCTAATTCGTATTTTTTGACTCTAAAATACGTCATTATTTTCCTCAAAATACGTATTCATACTCGTATACAGTCTCATCTTTATAAATAATCATTATTTAATCTTTTATTTAAAACTCAATTTTTGTTTTATTTAATCGGAACGATTTTTCATTTCAAATCTTCACTGCTTGATAACTTCTACGTCTTAATTCCTTTTTAAGTGATTCAAAAAGCATACTTGCCTAATTCTACTCAAATAACATCATCAAATCACTTAACATATCATATATCATCAATAACTCATTATCAAAATATTTTTAAACTCACATAATATTATTTTTCTCACAATATATATTCATTTGCTCGTTTCTCAATTTCTATCATTTTCCTTTACTCGATTAACACCTCGTCACATCAATCAAATATTAAAAACACACTTAATCACATAAACATCACTTAGAATTCACATTACTCAAATATATTCATTTTTTTAATAGAAATATTCCATTAAATCAATTATTTTATTATTATTATTTCTTTATTAATAATTCCTTTAGCTTCTCGTTTGAAACAACGAACTCAGATACGAACATCTTAACTCTTAATCTCATACTCATGTCTTCTAACTCATATTATCTCGTATAAATTTCATTTCCTTTTATTTTATTTTTCTTTTTATCCTCAAATATTAGTATTATTATTAATATTTTATTTTTCTTTGAACACTTACATCAAATTTCACATCACATTTTCATTTGTCATCATTCCAACATCATCATCAATCAAAGAAACATTTTTCTTTAGACTCATACTTTCATTGACTTCTCTTTTTTATTATTTCCTTTTTATTATATATATATATATATATATATATATATATATATATATATCTCAAAATTCATAGAAAATTCATAAGACTTTATTTTCTACTCCATTCATTCAAAATAGACTTAACATCTCATTTATTTCTCAATTTCATTTCTATCTAATGAAATTCCTCATTTTATATATATATATTCATTTTTCGAATTAAATTATTAAAAGAAATTATTTTTCTAATTAATTTATAACATCTTCAAATCTTCAAGTTTTTCTTATGAATATGAAGAACACATCTTCAAAAATTCATATTAACATCAAGAACATCATATCTTATTTTTATACCTATTTTCTTTATTTTTCTTCGAATTTACTCATAAAAATTTCATAAAAATACTAAAAATCATATTTCTCAATTTCCATGTTCAAAATTTACTCAAAAATTTTCTAACACATCTTAACATCATAATCATCATCATCATCATCATCATCATCATCATCATCATCATCATATTTCATCAAAAATCATCAAAAATCATTTTTCCTCATAATATCACATATTTCAAATTTTATGTAAAAATTCATAAAATTCATATTATAATTTAAAAACATATCTAGATCATATTTTCATATATCATCATGATCATAAACATCATATAACTCAGAAAATTCATAAATCATAATTTATTCATATTTTCTCTATTTTTATTCGAATAAATCCATTAAAAAATCAATAAATTCACCAAAAATTATCATTAACACATTTATGCATATAAATCACATGAAAAATCATAATAAGCATATATCATCATCATATCATCAAATAAGCATCAAAACTCATCAAGAACTCATTTTTTCTATTTTTTTTCATTTTAATCGATTTAAAGGTTTTTAACCTGCTTAGGTTCTTTCATCTTGTTAAACCTTAAATCATGCTTTAAATCTCATTTTGATCATCATCTCATCATCATAACCCTAAGGTTTGCCTAAGCATAAAGTAAACATGTATCTTTTCCTTATTTTCTTGATTTACATACACATATATACATCATAAGAATGAATAAAATCATACTTAAATAAATAGAACTTAAGCTCTTCTTTGGCTTGGATTTTGGATTGCTTGGAGGATGAAATATGATGGATTGTAGCTCCTTTCCTTGCATGAAAATATATGCAAGATATCAAGATCATGGCTTTGAAAAATAGGGTTGAACCCCATATTTCTTTCCAAGAAAAATCGATAGAAAGGGTTGGAGATCTAAGGTTGTTTCAAGCTTGAAAATGAAATGAAATAGATAGAACTTACTTCTTAGATGATTTTGGATATGAAGGAGATGATATACATTATAGAATCCTCAAGCATGAAGCATGATTTCATCGATGAAGCTAGGTTTATGCATGGAAATCGGAGGAGAAAATCTGCTGCTGCTCTTCGATGAAGAACGAGCTGTTGCAGCTGATTTCTTCGACTTCAGGACAGTGGATGATGATGGAGATGAAGGGGAGGTCGATCACTTGATGATGAGGGTGAAGAGAGGGTGATGATGAAGGTGAGAGCAGCTGCAAAACTGCTGCAAGACTGCTGCGATTTCAGCTTCTTCTCGGCAAAGGAAGAACCGAGAGGGAGAGAGAGAGAGAGAGTTTGCTTGGTTTCTTGTGTTGGTAGAGAGAGATGTGAGGTGAAAGAGAGAGTGATGTAATGATATAGATAGAGATGCAAGTTGAGAAACATTTAACATGTGAAGCAATCGGCCAAATTCCTCGATCAACTTTTCTTCATCTGATAGAAGAAAACCTAACTCCAGTCTTTTGGAGTTCTTCACTCTTTCCTTCCTACTCAACTCATCGGCCACAACGTTTGCTTTCCCGGGATGATAGGAAATTTTGCAATCATAGTCTTTCACCAACTCAAGCCATCGTCTTTGTCTCATGTTCAACTCCTTCTGTTCGAAGAAATATTTCAGACTCTTGTGATCTGAAAAGATTTCATACTTGGCACCATAAAGATAGTGTCTCCAAATCTTCAAAGCATGTACGACGGCTGCTAACTCAAGATCATGTGTTAGGTACTTCTCTTGATGCGGTGTAAGTTGTCTTGAAGCATACGCAATCACCTTTTCATTTTGCATTAGCACACATCCTAAACCTTTGGATGATGCATCTGTATAGACTGTATAATCCTTTCCTGTTTCAGGAAGGGTTAGAGCTGTAGTCAATCTCGACTTAAGCTCTTGGAAACTTTTCTCACATTTCTCCGTCCACTAAAATTTCGATTCTTTCTTCAACAGAGTTGTCATCGGCTTTGCGATCTTGGAAAATCCTTCTATGAATCTCTGATAGTAACCTGCTAATCCGAGGAAACTACAGATTTCATGTATTGATGTCGGTGATTTCCAATCTTGAACAGCTTTAACCTTCTCGGGATCAACTTTAATTCCATCGGACGAAATAACATGTCAGAGGAAATTCACCTCTTTTAGCCAAAATTCGCACTTACTGAATTTGGCATACAACTGTTTTGATCTCAATTTCCTAAACATGATTCGCAGATGCTTCTCGTGTTCTTCTTCATTCTTTGAATACAAAAGGATATTGTCTATGAAAACGATCACAAACTTATCCAGGTATTCATGAAAAATCTTGTTCATCAAGTCCATGAAGACAGCTAGAGCATTAGTCAATCTAAATGGCATTACCACAAATTTGTAATGTCCATATCTCGTTCTGAATGCAGTATTCGGGACATCTTCTTGTCTGATCTTCAGTCGATGATATCCCGACCTTAAATCAATCTTGGAGAAAACACCAGCTCCTTTCAACAGATCGAAAAGATCATCTATCCTTGGCAAAGGATACTTGTTCTTGAGCGTAATCTTATTAAGCTCTCGATAGTCTATACACAAAGGGGAAACACTTGGTCGAATGAAACCTAAATCCAATAACTCTTGCAGCTAGATCTTTAACTCCTGAAGTTTCTTTAGAGCCATTCTATATGGAGCTTTTGAAATCGGGGCTGATCTATGCTCCAGATCAATCGTGAACTCCAATTGTCTATCCGGAGGCAAACCCGGTAAGACTTCTGGAAAAACATCTTTAAATTCTCTCATAACAGCTACGTCGTCAATATTTAGCTCTTTCCCATCGTCTTTATTCAAATAAACAAAATATGCCTTGGTATCTTTTTTTTCTCATCAACTTCTTTGCTTTCATGGCCGAGATAATCGGCACACTCTTCTTTACTCTTCGCTCTATTCCAAAGACTACGGTCGGCTTTTTTCCAGGGAGTTGAAATGAAATTTGTCTCTGATCGCATCGGATCGTCGCAAATTTTTCGGTTAACTAGTCCATTCCTAGGATTATATCCACATCCCATATCTGGATTAGATTTAGGGACCTTGCGGATAACTTATGGTTTCCGAATTCGAATTCTAGGTTTGAACACACTGGCGACACTAACGAAGATCTTCCTAAAGGGGTTGACACTCTAAGCACCTGGTTTGATTCTTCTATGTTCAATTCTAGATTTTCTATGCAAGCGCTTGATATAAACGAATGCGAGGCACCGGTATCAAACAAAACAATAATAGGCACGTCTTTCAACTTTCCCATACCTGCGAGATTTTCTTGATCTTTAGCTCCGGGCTTTTGCTCAATTGCAAAGACTCGCTGGTAGTGTTGTTGTTCCTGCGGGGTAGGTTGCTGCTTTGGCGGCTGCGCCTTACGCTGATTCTGGGGAAATTTCTGCTGCGGAGCTGCTTCAATTGCTCTCATCTGAGAGGACTGATACTGATTAGACCTTCCACCCATCGCTCCTTGTTGTTTACTTGGGCACCGGTTAGAGAAATGACCAGGTTGACCGCAAGTAAAGCAAACATTGCTCCCAACTTTACAGATGGCTTGATGCATCTTGCCACATTTTGAACATAGATGTAGTCCTTGGGGTCCGGTTGGTACGTTACTGCGATTAGGATGCTGAACTTTCACTTTCTGAGATTTTTGTGGTTGTTGTTGCCCTTGCTTTTTCCACGGCTTTTTATTTGGGTGGGATCCACCACTCCATTTTCCTTTTCTTTTTGCAAATTGGCCTTGTTGGAACGGATATGAGGCAACAGCTGTCGTCGACTGACTTTGAAATTAAGGATTCGCTGAGGATTGCGATCCTTTCTCTAGCTGCATTGCCAATTCCATATCCAAGGCTCGGTTAAGGGCTTCAGCATAAGTTAGACCACTCTAACTTGCTAGCACAACACGAATATCTTGTCTCGGGCCTGCTCGGAAGAGCTCACACATCTTCTCATCGATATCCACCTTGTCAGGTGTAAAATGGGCTAACTCACAAAATTCACGATCATGAAGTCCAGTCCCAGTTGCCCAATAGGAAAGTGGAGATCAGGAGTTTGATTAGCGGGAAAATTCTCAAGGTGAGTGACAAACGATTGATGGTTTACTTTGGGCATGATGCAAACGATCCAGGGGATCTACCTGATCCCACTGGTCAGAAGGCTAATTAGGAAAAGAAGTACTACGTCATGCCAATGACGTGAACTGGGGCGCTGGCCAGGAGGCAACCTGGTAAGTTTTTCTTTATTTTTCTTTTAATTTTCGTAATTTCCATTTTCGTATTTTTATTTTTTAAGCCTAGGATAGTAGTTATTGTTCGGAAGGAGGAACTTTGTTTAAGTGTGCAGGTTAAATGCATGAACGATAAGTGAGGCAGAACGAAAACTCGCCTTGGCCAAGAGGAAGATGGACAAGATACCTTTTGAAAACTCTCCTAACTATAACCCAGCAGTTGAAGAAAGGGGAGTGATTATATCCGGAGGCAGAGCAAGTTGGAATCCTTTATCGCTTAGTCACGTTAGAAGAAGCCATTGCCCTCATGGAGTCGGTCATTTTGGCCAATCAGCAACTCAATTTGAAGTCTTCGTTACCTTCAAAGAATTATCGAGCAAAGTTAAATCCAGGTTATGATCCTAAACTGACCTGCTACTTAATTGTCCTCCCATGTTTTAAAGTTTGTAAAAGTTTAGTTTTGAGTCTGCGTGTGTTTGTTTGCCCATCATAATTACTCACTTTTCCTAAGGCAAAGTGTGTGGGTATGAGGGGCCGTCATATATCTTTTGTGTTTAAAAGGTTTTTAAAAGTTGTTTTGTGTGCTTCTTACCAACACTAGGCCAAAAGCCAAGTGTGTGGGTGGAAGGAGCTTTTATTTGTGTCGAGGTTGGCATGCTAGGTTGATGTGGTTTGTTTGAGCATGTTCTTTTGAGCTTAATATATGCAAGCATGTTAGGACAGTCAAAGCATGATAGTATGTAGTTAGGGACGACGAACGATCAATTTGACCATAACCCTGTGAGAATTTGAGCCTAACTGCAATATTCCTTGCCAATGCAGTTTTATTTCTTGTGAGTATTTGTCATGATAATTCGAACACCACCTAGAACTTGCCTATTTTTTGCTTTGAGACCCCATTGACATAGAATAAGAAGTGCTTTGAGGATTTAGGCGATTTCTTTCTTTTAGCCCAAATGAGCATAAAAAGCCTACCCTATTGTATCCCTTTGTTAGCCCCCTTTGAGCTTGATAATTTCTTTGATCCACAAATATTAGCCTTGAAATAATATATCCTACCCGGTCATGAGGACTAGGCTAGAAGATGAAAGGGGGAAAGAGAGCAGTAGGGCATGGAGAAAGCCTAGAATGGGAAAGAGAGAGTAAAGGGCTAGATAGATTTATAAAAGAAAAAGGAAAAAAAATAGAAAAAGAAAAGAAAAAGAAGATGAGAAAAAATATTTAGAAAAGAATAAAGCCTTAGGGTGTATTGTGCTATAGCCCGAAAAAGAGGGTGGAGGAAAGAAGATGAGGTTGGCCGCTCCGCTTGGCCAACCTAAGTCCGACTGACCAAAGCCCAGATCCAAATTCTTCCAACCTATGCCTAAAGCTCAATTACAACCTAATAAAGACCTAATGATAGGTGTTGATTAATCTAGTCTAAGGGGTGGAGAAGTTAGAAGGCAGACAAGCCTATGGTGTGGCCAAGATGACATGTCCTGAGCGTAAACACGAGCCTATACACAAGAGTGAGAGTGTGGTGAGGAACAACTTTTGCTCAATTGTTCATTTTTGACCTAACTGATTATTGTGTTGATTGTTTCTACTTGCTTGTACTCATATGAATTGATTATGCTCATTCTGATCTGTCGATTTGGTCAAGCTAACCTTTGTCTTTGTTTTTGTTTCTTGAGTCTTTGTCTTTTGAGTCTTTTCTGTTTTGAGTCTTTCTGGAGATTCATACACCATACTTGAGGACAAGTATGAATTTAAGTGTGTGGGTATGATGAGACCATATTTTATATGCTCATCATGTGTTTTTGGTGTAGATCAAGTCTAGTTTTTAGTCTGTTTTAGTGTTTGGGAGGACACTTTTGGTAGTAGGCGGGGAAGGACAGGAACTTGGGCATTTTGAGTGATTTGCACGTGAAAGTGAGCACATCGATACGAAACAATGGTCAAGGAGCTCTGCTCGCAGCTAGAGATACCGAGGGTGGAAGTCCAAATGCATAGAAGTTGCTCCGTACCAGTCGGCATGACCAATCCAGACCGCATGCAGTCATTCCAAACAGGTCAAGATGGCAGGAGAAGTAGAAGGAAGGAAGAGTACGAAGGTTCTAGACGTAGCAGCTGGAATGACATCATCCGGAAGACTAACAGGGAAGGAGTTTATGCCTTGGAGGAGAAGCAATCAAGAAGACGAGTCCTACCCGGATTCGGAAACAAAGGGATAAGGATAGATTGTTTCCGATAAGGAAACAAATCTATCCTGATCCTGATTGGCCAAGAAAGGAAGCTGCCAGCTGGAGTTTGAAGGCCCGTCTGTGGGTTTTTAGGGTTTTAAGCCCATGATCCTTGTACTCTATATATATATTCATGCATGCAGCCTCAAACACACGAAGTTTTATATCTTTCACTCATACAATTTAGTTTCTCGCAAGATACAATTTAGTTTTCTGCTCTTAAGTCCCAGTTTGGGCAGACTATCTTTTAAGTATTAATTCAAGTATGTTTTCTTTTATCTCTTTGGTTATTGTTATTAACTTTATGTCTAGCTAAACCTATAGATCTGGGTTTAGGTAGAGGATATGTGATTTAAGTGTTTTATAACTCGTGAGGCCTAATTGAGCAAGATAGCTATATATGTGTGTTCCCGAGGCATTAGGCAATGATTTCAAAGCAGTCTGTTGAGCCAAGAGACCATGCTGCATAATGGGCAATTGGAGTGCGCAGATTCATTAAAAGGGAGGTAGCTTAGACCAACAGGGACCGGGAGAGGTTTGCCTCACGCTCCTTGAGGGTGGCAAATCTCAGGTTGAACTTGGGTGGAACCGAATGAAGGACGCTGACGCTCGTGAAAAGTTGGAACGGGATCCTCGTATCTCATAGAGCCGGAATGGGTTCATCTAGTGCCCAAAGCTGCTTGTTTCAGACTATGCTCCTTGAGGAATGCTCGGGGGTGAGTTGGGAAAGTTAGAAAGACTGGGTGGGAATGCCACGCAGGATTCACAAGTAAGGACGAGCTGGGCAAGTCGTGGTTGTAGGCGTGACAACGTGACAGTAGGACTACGACGTGGTTTGCCTATACCCGTTGACACACATACGTAGCGAATATCTTTGCACCTATGATCGAGTTACACTTATTCACATTGAATCGAACCTAAATCCAGATTGCCTTTTATTACTGATCGTTTACTTGTTTTATTTCAGTTTTTACTTTTATTTACTTTGCCCAAGGCGATAGTAGAAATAGACTAAACCAACATTGTGACATGATACTTTTAAGAGAATATTGCATCAATTCCTCGAGGGATCGACCCTTACTTACCGACTAGCTGATTCTAGAAAGTGGGCAAGGAAAATACAAATTGTATTTTGCCGCGGCTAAACAACGGGCGCGTTAGACCTCAACCTCAGCGGAACGACAGGCTCAGTTGGACAGCATCTCAGCAACTGACCCATGCAGCTCAAAGCATGAAGAGAAGTTGTGTTGAAGTCAGACGTTGCAAAGCTGAGAAGAGAAGACTTTGAAGACATTGAAAGCAGTAAAATTGCAGTTCAAATCTACTCGGAAGCACAAGTCACCATTTTAGGAAAGTGATGTGCAAAAAGTGGAGGTCGTAGTCACCATTTTAGGAAAGTTTTCAGAAAAGCAGGTGGAGTGTCATACTTTTGGCAGAGATTAAATTGCTCTTTCCAATGGCTAGTTAGATCTTCCTTTATAAATAGCGGTCTCCATATCAAAGCTCGTGGGCTGACACAAGCACGCAGAAGTGCCAAGAGAGACAAAATCAAGAAGTAGCAGCAGCAAACCACCTCTCTCTCCAGTAAGAAGACCTCAGTTAAAGACCAATAGAAGTCGAGTGTCCAAGTCTCCTCCTGTTCTTCCATCTAGCCTCTCAGAATGCCCCTACTTTGATCAAGTCCAGAATATAGGTTATTGCATATTTTATGTCTGGCCAGACTCTCTCCCAAAAGATCGAGTCTGAAGCCTTCGAACGAAGCCTCCACTTCTCACTGTGTAGAAGACATCTTAGTTGGAAAATCCCCTCAATCCCTAAATCTCAAGTCCGACTTTAAACCCGCAATCAAAGTCACTAGGTCCATTTGAACCCCTAATCAAAGACCAGGTCCATTAGAACCCGCAATCCAAGGCTAGGTCCCTTAGAACCCGCAATCTAAGACTATGTCCCTTAGAACCCGTAACCTAAGCCCAGGCTATGCACTTGCCCGGAAAAGTGTTGTAAGGTTTTGTTTGAACCCGTAATCGAACTGGTTAGGTTGCTTGGTACCCAAAAACCAAGTAGAATGTTTGGTAAGCACGTTTAAACTTATCTAGTGGATTACTTCCCCAAAAAAGGAAGTCGTGGACGTAGGAGGTCAATCGTTGAACCACGTTAAAATATTGTGTCCTTTACTTTCACTATTTACATTCAGTATTTTATATTCAGTTTCCTAACCAACTGACCCAGCATACAATTTGCAAACAAACTGCACTTGCACACAAACTGCACTAACTTTGGGAACTTGACCTTTCCTATTTTCACAAAGGTTTCAGTTTAAGTAACGAGCTTAATTCCACCATTTTCCGCATAAGCTAAACTGTTTAAAATCTCAGTTGGTCTACACAGCTGACCCTCAGTCAAAGAAGTCAGCTGTGCACCCAACTGTGTGATCTGCTCCAACTGGCCATCTTAGTTGTTGATATGATCTAACTGACTTTCCCAGTTGTCGAACAAACTGACCTTAGCAGTTTTACTCAGTGAAAAGATTTTATAACAAAATAAAAATTGCTTTTGGTGTATCTCCCCTTCCCCCTCCCCCCGTACACCAGATACTTGTTACTGGAACCGTCACATCCAAATCCTTGCAAAAAATGGCACCGATTAACACCGCACATCAACCACTCAAACGCGATGGTCTGAATATGAATTATTATTATTATCCGAATAACAAGGCACAACCTGTGATACGTGCGGCATGGGCTACAGCTAACAAATCAAATCAAATCAAGATGACTCACAGCAAAAACGAAGAATCAGGTAACAAATTGAACAGGTGAAAATGAAACCAAAATTGCTTGAGCTGCAACTATTAAAAATAATTAATTCAATACATAATATCAAGAGCCCATAAAAAATGAACATTCAATTGAATTAAATTAAAAAAAAAAACCCTAATCTAAAATCAGACAAAAGAAAAATAGGGAATACCTTCGAATGAGAAAAACGCACTGAGCAACAACCAAAATCGACCACGACAAGTGTTCTACAAAAGGAAAATAGGGAATACCTTTGAATGAGAAAAATGCACTGAGCAACAACCAAAATCGACCACGACGAGCGGCGTAGAACACAACGCTGAGGCGGAGACAAATCTAGAACACTAAAAATCAGAGGCGGCGGAAATATTGATAGAGGCGATGGTGGGTACGAAATACTCGGGCCTGAACTCTCACATTGCGGCTCCAACAGATTTGAGTTGCCGGATAAATTAGGAGTGGAGGTGAAGTTTGGATTGGGAGTGGAGGTCAAGGGCGACGGTGAGGGAGAGCAGATGATGAAAGCGGGGAGAGAGAAATGAAGGAAGACATGGGAGAAAAGGAAAAAAAAGAAAAAAAAATTATATATTTATTCAATCGGGTGGGTCGGAGCCGGTTAGGTCGTACGGGTGGGAACCCATCTCACTCTATGCACTAGTGCATGGAAGTTTTTCTGATAGGAATATGCGATAGTATGATTATGCGTAATAAATAATTACATATAAAACAATATCTTAAGTAAGAACTAAATGAATTTTTGTTGTTGAACTAAATAGAAGTTTGAGGGTCCAAAGTCCAATTAATGATATAGTGAATCTAAATGAATTATAGATATTTATCCATCATTCGATCATATTTAAAGATGGGCTAATATGTAATTCACATACCATGGTATCGTATGAGACCAACTCGCGTAGATTACCCTGGATCTATTTCTTCTATAGCCCATACACACACACACACATATATATAGGGTGTGGATCTGGTGAGAATCACTCCTTATATAAAAACTAAGAACTAATCTTCACCACTCAATTATAAGAAATATGTGGCTAAGATTAGATCTACAAAATTGACATGGATACAAAAACAAAGAAGGGAGGGCTAAAATGGGAAATTTCCAGCAAAACACTTTCTCTTCTCTCACTTCTCGCTGATCACGTCGTTCTCTCCCTCTCTTCAACTTTTTCTTCACCACCACTACCGCCCACCATAGTCGTTGTTGGCCCCACCACCAAATAACACCACCGCCGCCACTGCCACCATTGGATTCCGCTGTCAGCACCGGTGTACAAGGCCACAACCACCGTTGGTCTCTCTCTCTCTCTCAAAATATAGGGGGCTACGGTGGTGGATTATGTGCGGAAAATTTGGGAAAAGAGACGACGACAAACATTACAATATGTTGAGCAATCGGGAGCAGTGAGGTAAGGGGTGGCGGCGGCATCCGCCATTGGAGCTGTGACAGTGTAGATTTGGTTGAAATCTACACCAGAATTTTGGTGGTGATGGTGGTGATACTAGATGTTTTCGATCATCTCTTCCCAATTTGTGGATTTATGTTGAATGTCCTCGAGTTTTCGGTGGCGTAGCATTGCTCAATCTTGAGTTGGTGCTGCAGCTCCATCTCCAGGATGGCCGCGCCGACGACTGTTGTGGTGGTGAGGTTGTTTTGAGGGTTGGGTTGCTCGTCCATGGAGAAGTTGTTGCAGTTTGGTGAATGGCTTTGGGAGAAAGTTGCATCACGCTTAATCCTCACTCAACAACATCAACGAAGAGTTGCAAATGCTCCAATTGATACATCGAAGTATGATAATTTATGCATCAATTTATTAGTATTTGTGCATTGTAAGATGATTTATTATGTATCAGAAAGATACACAATGTAATGCATAAATTTCAACAATGTAATGCACAAATACCATACACGTAATGCATTTATTATGGTAAGAGTCTTTTGCTATTATGTGCATTTACAATTTCATAATAATGCATATCACACGCCATATTAATGCATCATAATATTGTTCACAGAATATCAAGTAATAAATACGAAAATAATGTATGTAATGCATTGATTATGATATCATATACGAATACAAATAGAAATATGATATACATAATGCATTAATTATATAAGTACGTGCTTTTATAAATTTTATTTGTTCTTTATAAACAATATGCATTTACGCATCACTTTGCATTAGTTTATGCATCACTTTATACTATTTAATGCATCACGATTTTGCACTGCATAAATGGCAAAATTTACTATTCTAACCCTACTTAAGTAAGAGACACATGATTGACCAAAAAAGCGGATTTGATCAGCTAATTATGATATTAAATCATATCCATTGATCTTATAGGATGGATGTCTTAGATTGGTTCCTAGTTCTCACATAAATTAGGAGTTCCTATATGATCATCTCCATATAATATATATATATATGTGTGTGTGTGTGTGTGTGTGTGTGTGTGTGTGTGTGTGTGTAAATAGGGAGTGGTTCACATGAAACCCCCCTTAAACTAAGAAATGATAATTAATCTCAACCATAGAAAATAAGGGATGGATAGCCAGATTTAATCTAGGAATTTAAGCTAACAAAATGAAAAATAATACATGGAGGGGCAATTTCGTAATTTCAGCAAAATAAGAAATAAACCCCTCCAAAAACCCCCGAGCTGTCTTCGTCTTCTCGCATTCAATTCATCAGAAACCCATAACTTAAATCCTTCAACTTTCAAAAGTAGCTTGATCACACTTCAAAAACTCCAAAATCAACCACAAAATCCAGAATTTTCTATTTGTAAACACCGATTATAATCAGATCAAAGGGAGTGAAGCTGAAATCGAGGTTGAAATCATAGATCTTCTGTGGATTTCGACAAGATTACAGTTTGAAATCAAAGTTTACTCATGTGAAGAACAATCGCCACCAGAAATTTCTGAAGGTTAGTTATTTGAAAAAACGTTGTTTATAAGGTTGAATCAAAAACAATTTCTGAATTCCTCTTTTCAGTACAAGAATTTAATTTGTAATTTTTTTTCAGTTTTCTGTGATAAAACTTGATAAAACTAGAGAAATACAATTTGATGTTATTCTGATTGTATGAATGTATGATATTGAAAAAAAAAAAAAAACGATTGCAGAACTTGCTTGAATAGGATATGTCAGTTGCATGCATGAGAATTTAAAGGTTTTTTTAATATTGAATTTAGTTGCATCTTTTAAACAAGTCCAGTGCATCTGATTTGGTTTTACATAATTAAAATTTTAGTTGAATGATTCTGAATGTAGGTTTGAAATGTAGTATATGTGAGCATCCACTATGGTGCATCAAATTAGTGAATGTAGTGCATTTAAACTTATATATCATTGTTCTTGGCTCTTTTCTGGTTGCTGTTATTTTTTTTAGGGATTAGTATTTTTGGTTATGATGTACCTAGAACATAAAAGGAAATTGTCACCATTTGTAGATTTCTTCTATTAGGATATCAAAAATCTCTTTTCCAATTGATAAAGAAAATTATGAGTCAGGATTTAATCACATATGTTATGCAACATCTAATTGATAAAGATAATTTGATAACATAATGTAGTGAGTGCAGTAACATTTCTGAGGTGATTGTGTTTACAATTTGGGGGAATCTGTAAACAGTTTGGGGTGATTATCTAAACAAATTGGTGATATGCAATAAGATTTTGAGGTGATTATGTTCATAATTTGAAGATGATCAAGCAAATATAAGGTGTAGTTTGAATATTATACTGCCATTGTTCATGTCTATTTCGTGTGACTTAGTTTGTTACAGACTTTGTTGTTGTGAGGGTGAAGCTTAGACAATACAGTTACTGCTTCTTGAGTTGATTTGATCTGTTGCTGCACTTGCAGCACATGTTTTGGTTTTAATATTAATATAGTGCATCTAATTACTGAGTGTGCACCTGTGGTGCATCCAATTAGTGATTGTGGGTCATCTAAACTTATATGTTCTTTCTGCTGAATAATAAATCTATTGAATATTAACAATTCTGAGTCTTTGTTGCATCAGTGAGAACCAAAAGGAGGCATGAAAAAAGAGGAAGCAAGTTGAAATTGATGATGATAATAGTGATTTTGATGAAATGCTACTGGTGGATAACAAACAAAAGAAATTAATGGCTACTGTAGGACAAGGGAGCAAAGATGGTCAGAAAAAAAGGAAAACGAGCAAAGATGCTGAGAATGAAGGAGAAGGGGGAAAACTTGTTAAGAGAAAAGGCAAGAAACAGATAATCAAGAAACAGAAAACTCTGACAACTAAGCGACAAGAATTGAACAGGTTGATAAAGGAACTTCCTACTTTAAGATTAAGGACAAAAATCAAGTGCTTATTTGAATCTATAAAAGACCTTGAAGAAGTACAGAGACAAGATGTAAAAGACATTGGATTTGGGCATGTGTTAGAGCTAAGTGTAGAAAAGATTCCCTCTAAACTAGCATACTAGTTAGTTGACAACTTTGATGCGGCAAGTTGTGACCTAAAGCTCAGTGATGTCACAAGATTGTACATATATGAGGAGGAAGTGTACAAAGTATTTGGATTCCCAAGAGAGAAAAGAAATATCATCCCAATTGAAACAAGTAACAATACAGATTTCACTAAATAGTGGAAAGATATGCTGTCAGGAGGGGGAAAATGGATGGTAAATGGGAAAGATATCATAGATATGATAAAAAAAACTCAAAGATGGAGGAATTTGGTTTAAGAGGAACTTCTTGATCCTGATGGCATCGACATTGATAGATAGAATCCCAACTGGATATGTCTTTCCTTTTATAATGAATTGTTTGACTAATATGGAGAAGATAGAAAGATGGGATTGGTGTGGTTATGTAATGAAGAGTTTGGAGAGGAATACACTTGAATAGAAAGTAGATAAAACACAACCGTTTACTAGTGCTGCATTATTCTTGATGGTAAGTTTTTATAATAAATTATATACAATATCTGTTTTTTTTTTGTGTTAATTTCTAACAATTGTAGTTGTTGTGCACTTAGTGTATGTCGATAGAGTATCCATATTCAACATAAGGTACAGAAGAGACTTCTTGACAATTGGCAATTGGGATTTTGAATCCTTGACAGGACATGAGGCAGATGAGGTGTTGTACGGAGGATTTGGGAAAGGAGATCCGTTAGACAAAATTGAAATCAATTGTGAAACTTCATCGTAGATTGAAAGAAAGATCAAAGGCAAGGGATTAAAAAAGCAAGGATTGAAAGACAGAAAGTTGGCAAGAAGGCAGATACAGAATTAGTGTGAATAAGTATGCACACAATATGATTGAAAAAGCGCATAGCCTTGCAAAAGATATAGGTTGAATTGTACAGCATGATTCAAGAAGCACCCAAAGAAGTTGTGCAAAGTAGAAGCTTTAGAATAGCACATGAAGCATTGCATAAGCTGATTGGAAATGTTGAGCAGCCATCATCTCAACCGAGTCCAAAAGAGGCAGAGAAAGATAACTAAAAAATGAATGATTGGGAAGATGACGAATTCTGGAGCAATGAAGAATTTGTCAAAGGAATGGTAGCAATTGAAGAGGTTTCTAAGAAAAAGTTAGACTATATGGAGTATATCAAGGGCATGCTGAGCTTCAGCCTTGGATTGTCACTAGAGATCGGAAAGTTTGGAAATTATCACAACGATAAGGTAATTATAATTGATGCATGTAACTATTTACTTTTGTGCATGTAATTTTGTTATTTGGTGCATCTAAATATTTAATATGCTAGATATATACAACTGACACGGTTAATCTATGTACAAGATGACAATCAAAGAACGTAAGGTGATGAAGGTGCTTTTGAAGAAGGTGAAGAATTCAGGATGGATGTGGTATGATTGTTAATGAATTAATTAATATAATAAATAAGTTTTTGAAATCAATTTATCGAGATCAAAAAAATTAATTTATATGTTTATAGGATGAACAAGGAAACAGAGGAGAAAACAGAAGAACAGGATGATAGAGAAGAAGAGAACGAACAAGATGAAATGAACAAGACAGATGAAAGAAATGATGGAGATGATGAACAAAGCAGTGGTGATGAAGATAAAACATATGATGACGAGGTTCTTAAATAGTTTAATGCAATTTTTATCTATGCATTTTATTTTATTTTTTAAAATTAAGAACTTTTTAATACCATTTAAATTATAACTAGTGGGTTGATGCAGTTTGCTGAAATAGATCGATATCATGATCATGGATTGGAGATCGAGATGAATGAAACGAAAGTTTATGCAGTAATATTCCAGGTGATTAAAGATGTAGATGAAAATTTGGAATTACAAGATGTTGGAGCTGATGAAAAAGAGAATGAACTTGAACCTGAAGTTGAAGTTGAACAAGAAGTAGAAATTGAACAAGAAGAAGATGACAAGACAGAAAAAGAAGAAGAAGGCAATGCAGATAAGAAAGAAGAAGAAGGCAATGAAGAAGGAGATGATACTTTACAGAAGGTATTACTTGAAAAGTATATATAGATTAATATTTATATGTTTTTAATATACGTGTTTGGTATAAAACTTCTAAAATTTAGCAGGATCAAACTCCAGAGAAGAAGGTGCAAGAGAAAAGAGAGAAACGACACGGTATGAATTGCAGTAGCAAATCGAAGATAAAAAAATTGAAATGATGGGTTCTCTTTTATAATAAAAGGCCAGTAACAATTTCAAGCCTCAAGAAGTTTGAAACGAAATTAACACTATATACTTGGCAGTTTAAAAAAAAAATGTATGCACTAATTTCTGTTAATTAAATTTATAATTTATAAATTTGTATGTTAATTTATTGTCACAAGTATTTAATGAAACAGGAAGTATCCAATGTTCAGTTTTGGAGAAATTAGACTCGATAGAGAAAAACTCACATCAATGGCACATGAAGCATTAGTTCAGTGTGGTGTTGTAGATGCATGGTCTTTAAAGCTGAATGATAATGAAGATTCAAGCGCATTTCAATCACCAAAACGATTCTTTGCCACAACAAGAGTTTGTGTAAATTAAATATTTGTAATACATATATTCAACATGTTTTTGTGTCCCAAATACTTATTTATTCAATTATCTTTCAGAGAGATATAATAGTATCACATACAACTTTGGCGAAAGTCGATGCAATTATGTGTCAGTTTGTAGAGAGATTAACACAGGATCTTTAAAGCTATGCACATGATCCAGTGGAAGACATTGATATGGTATTGAAGTATATTATATATAAGGGTAGTGCTATTTAGACATACTATGTCGAGACATACGATGGTAAAAATACGGATTTGACAGAATTTTTTAACTAATAATTTAATTTTATAGTTTCGACAGTTTTGTTATTAATAAACATACACTTTTGAAATTTAAATTAAAAAATTTCATCCCAATTTAAATTCACAAGTTTAGGACTTGCGTGTGGATGAGAGTAAAATTTGGGAGCGGGTGTGCGTGAGATCGATATTTCGGAAGGAAGTCTGAGTAAGAAAGAAATTTTGAAGGAAATCGAACAATGTTTTTTATATTTCAAGCACATATGTCTAGACATAGTATGTTCGAATGGAATTATTGTATATATAAATACAACTATAATGATAATATTAATTATGATGGTTAAATTATATAATGAATTATTTGTTTTATGCAGTTTCTCTTTCCCATTTACAAAGAAAATCACTACTTCATGATACGTATTGATGTGATGATCCGGAAGATTTATGTGGTTGATCACAAAAATGACAGGGAATCAAACTGTCTAGAAGAGAAGTACCATGATATTCTCAGTGATATGGTAAATAATAATACTATAAATTTACTTAAATTATTATTACATAAAATATTCTATTAACGTGCACATACTTACTGCAGAAGGAGATGTTCAATTACTTCTTGATTGAACAAAATCTGAAATCAAAAGCCAAGAAATTGAAGAATGCCAAGTACAACATTGTAAACATAAAATGGGGAGATCAGAACAAAAAGATATTGCAATATTTACAATGAGGCATATGGAAACATTCATGGGAGATCCAATCATAAGCTGGAGGACTGGACTCATCAAGAAATCAACGAAACAAGATCAAGATGTTGAGGGTGAAATATTGTGCAGCTATTTTAGCTTGCAAGAAGAACGCACTGAATGATAAAATTGAAATAAAAGCTCAGTTCTACTTCAAGGATATGAATGACAATAAAGATTTTTATGTCGAGAAGTTTCTGTTGCATTGTTGAGTTCCATTAGCTGTTGGAAACTGAGAAATCAATAGTTTTTTATGTTTTGGAATACTGAGAAATCAATGTTTTGAACTACTTTGTACAATGCATTTTGAGGTTTTGGAATATTTTATTTACTATTGACTGGATGATTATATGATTCATATGATATGTTTTTTTTTTAAAATGATGTTAAGATATTGTGATTGCTTAGTTGTTAGTAGTCCAATTGCATCTTGATATATTGAAGATTATGTAGTTAATTGTTATACTGCAGTGCATCTAGTAATAATATGTGGTGCATCTATTGAAAATGTGTTGTGCATTTGCTAATAGCATGTAGTGCGTCTACTCAATTTTCCTCATACATTGCATAGTTTCCCCGCAAGATGTTCTGTTTAGCTCAACCTCAACATCTTTAATTATTCTTAATTTTCTTACACACACACACATATATATATTTATATTTATATATATTGTTAATTATATTATATTTTTTTTTATTTGTGAATGTTAAGGTTGTGTACTTATATATTTAAAAATTATTGCTTAGTTTTAATCATAATTATCATAATGCAGTGCATCTAGTAATAGTATGTGGTGCATCTATTGAAGAAGTCTTGTGCATCTGCTAATAGCATGTGTTGCATCTATTAAAATATTATTCGTTAGAATATGAACGACAATTAACCAAATTCCCTATTAAAAAAGAAAAGTAAGCATAGTGTATTCATTTCTTTTAATTTTAATTTCTTGAGATTTAATTGTAACATTATATATTATTAAAATAAATTATAAATAAAAATAGATTTTTTGTTTGCAACAACAATTGAAAATATTTAAATAACTAATATAGTTGGGCTCGAATGAAATGTAAATACTTGATCTCAATTGACTTTAGAGTGCACGTGGACAAATTAAAAAGAAAAATAAAAAATGGACTAGTGTGTGGGCCAAGCCTAAAAGAATAAAATATATATGCAATCAAGGTTAAAAAAATTATTAACCATTTAATTTTGTTATTTTAGTAAAAAAGAATTTTTATTACTAAACTCAAATTGGAACGAACAATAAGAACAATATTAATACGATTTTACAATTGCATAACTAATTCAGGTTTAATAAATCCAAATTGGAAACTAATAGAACTTAATTGGGAATTATTAAAAAGAACTTAATTCAGGTATATTCCCTTGTGCAGCACGGCTTATGCAAAAAGAATAAATTCGACTTAATCCGTCATGCTCAATACAGGTCAATCTGATCAAAATTATTATTATTATTTTTTTATTTTGAATTATTTTTTTAAATTTTAGTTTTATTTTTTTCACCAGTTTTGCCTTCGGCTCCGATTTTACGGCTCTGTCTTGATGGTCACGGTAATGAGTATCTAGTGTAACGGGGGGAATAAACCAGTAGCAATTTTCATTTTACTTTTGAAATCTTTTCGTTGAGTAAAACTGCTCGGGTCAGTTTAATCGACACCTAGAAAAGTCAGTTGGAACAGGTCACACAGTTGGGTGCACAACTGACTTCTTTATCTGGGGGTCAGCTATGTAGACCAACTGAGGTTTTAAACAGTTTAGCGAATGCGGAAGTTGGTGGAAATTAAGCTCGTTACTTGAACTGGAACCTTTGTGAAAATGGGGAAGGTCAAGTTCCCAAAGTTAGTGCAGTTGTGTCCAAGTGCAGTTTGTATGCAGTTTGTATGTTGGGTCAATTGGTTAGGAAACTGAATATAGAATACTGAATGTAAATACTAAAAATAAAGGATACAATATTTTCACGTGGTTTAGAGATTAACCTCCTATATCCACGACTTCCTTTTTGGAGAAGTAATCCATTAGATAAGCTTAAACGTGCTTACCAAACATACCACTTGATTTCCTGGTACTAAGCCACCTAATTAGTTCGATTACGGGTTCGAATAAGACCTTACAACACTTTTTCGGGCAAGTGTACAGCCTGAGCTTAGATTATAGGTTATAAGGGACCTAGTCTTATATTGCGGGTTCTAAGGGACATATTCTTGGATTACGGGTTCCAAGGGACCTGATTTTTTATTACGGGTTCAAAGGGACCTGAGGTTTGGGGGGTTAGGGGGATTTTCAACTAAGAAGCCTTGTACACAGTGAAGTGGAGGCTTTGTCCTAAGGCATCAGACTCGATCTTTTGGGAGAGAGTCTGGTTAGACACAAAATATGCAAGAACCTATATTCTAGACTCGATCAAAGAAGGAGCTTTCTGATAGGCTAGATCGAAGAACAAGAAGAGTCTTAAACACTCGACTTCTACTGGTCTTCAACTGAGGTCTTCTTGCTGGAGAGAGAGGTGGTCTGCTGATGCTACTTCACTCTGGATTTTGTCCATCTTGTCACTTCTGCGTGCTTGTGTCTACCCTCGTGTATGCCTATGTTTTTGATATGGAGACCTCTATTTATAGAGGAAGATCTAACTAGCCGTTGGAAGGAGTCGTTTGATCTCTGCCAAAAGCATGGCACTCCACTTGTTTTTCTGGAAACTTTCCTAAAATGGTAACTGCGACGTTTGCTTTTTGCACGTCGCTGTTGTCGGTCCATTTATGGTAAGTTCTCAAGCTGACTTGTATTTCTGAGTAAATTTGAATCAGCACTGCAACTCTTATGCCTTCAACGTCTTCAAAGTCTTCTCTTCTCAGCTTTGCAACGTCTGACTTCGACACAACTTCTCTTCACGCTTTGAGCTGCATGGGACAGTTGAGGAATCAACTGAGTTGCTGTCTAACTGCATCCGTGGTTCAACTGAGGTTGAGGTCTCAATTGAATTTGAGGGTCCGTAGTTATGCCTTTTTTTTGCAATACTCAATGATGGTCTCATTAAGGAATTCAGTTCTGTGATCAGATCTGATGGAGACAATGGATTTCCCTTGTGGATTCGCTAGTCTATCCATCAGTTTAGGCAATTCTTCTCTCGTCTCATTCTTGTGTGTCATGAAGATCACCCAAGTGTATCTCGAATAGTCATTAGTGACTACGAGAGTGTACTGATTTTCACTCACACTCTTTGGGGTGACCAGACAGAAAAGATACGTGTGGATCAATTGCAGAACACGATTCGTTGATGGCATCATTTTAAGACAGAATGATGCTCTAGCCAACTTTCCAAGCTAACATGCACTACAGTGATGCGTTGGACTAAGTTTCAAATCTAGTATTCCAACTGCGTGCTATTGGCAAGCTAACTTGTTCATGGTTTTGAAGTTGAGATGGTTGAGTCTCTTGTACCAAAACCAGCTTGTCTCCAAGCTGCTCTTGGATACGAGGCACGTTTCTGGTGAGCTGCTCGACCAGTATGTGTAGTAAACTCCATGTAATGAAAATCGTCTACCAAGTAAGAGAATCTTCTTGGTCTTGACATTTTTCACCTTGCATCTCTATGCATCAAACTTCACAGAGAAACTATTATCTCAGAGTTGGCCTATGGAGTGCAAGTTATGCTTCAATCCATCGACCAAGAAAACATTCTTTATAGTCACTAGATTAGTTTTGAATGAACCAGATCCTTTAGCATTGCCCTGAGAGTCATCAAAGGTAACAATACCTCCCTCTCGAAACTTGATGTCGGTGAGAAGATTCCTCTGGTTTGTCATGTGCCTGGAGCATCCGCTGTCTAGCTCCAAAACTGACTTTGCAGCTCTTCTCTTCCTCAGTTCATCCTGGTCCTGCATAACACAAGAAGAACTTTAGGTACCTATACTCAGTTGGGTCCTGGAAGGTTAGTGACTTTGGTTTCCTCGAAGACTCGAACTGAGGGATCTACTCAAATCACTCTTCCTTCTTTATCAACATAGACTGCTAACTGAATTGGTCTTGAGACGCGGGCAGTCAAGTTTCTTGGTGGACATCTTTATCTTTATGGAGCACGGTATCAACTCTGCTAAGAAGATCGATTCTATCGTGATTGGAATTGTCTGGAAGGTTGTCCAAACTGTCTAGCTCCACTAGCATACCCAAATTATGGATAACTTGGACCATTGAACTGATCATTAAAGTTTCCATGTTGTTGATATGCTTACTGGTAGTGGTGAGGTACTGGGAATGTCTGATGGTGGAAGTGGGGATTGTCCCAGTTCAGATGCCTTTGTTGATGATGCTGAGTTGAGTAGTTTAGCCTGCACCTGGGTTGATTCTGCTGTGGCTACGAAGGTCCACTTTGTCTGTTTCCCCTCGCTCTGCGAGCTTGGGGTCTCAACTTCCTTGAGGATGTCTAAGCATCATTTGAATTACAAGCTTCATGCTCCTTAGGTTCTTCAGCTAGAATCTTTTTTCCTTTATCCTTCGCATGAGTCTCAACAGTCTGAGAGATGACTGGAGTCTTTAGAACTCTGACTTCGACTGAGTTCAATTGAACTTGAGGTGCTTCAATCGATGATCTAGTTATTTTGATGAACTGAGCTGACCGAGCTCCAGTGTTCATCGCTGGATTATATCCAAGACCTTCTACACATTTGGGAGGTCTTTGGTGGCTTATCATGCTTTTTAGAGCTGAGCTCGAGGCATCAAGGGATACTAACTTCTCATTTGCAAACCTCAGCTCCATTTGCAACTAAGAAATGTATTCAGCCTGAGTCCTGGTCATGTTGATCAAGTTGATAACCTGACTATTGGTTGACTGAGCAACTTCTTCATAGAGTCTTCAATTTTTCTCCACGAGCTTCTCTATGTTGTGATCCTTCATGATCAGCTTGTTGCTCATAATGTCAAACTCAGCTTGCAGTTCCTTGCACTATGTAACTTGTTCAGTGCACAATCTGCTCAAGTGTTCGACCTCATTCCAAGATGGTTGAACGTCTTCTTCTAATTCTCATGTACTTTGATTAACAACAGATACAATACGAGAGGGATGGAAAGAAGAGTTTACCTTATCAGTTGACTCTTCTAGCAATGCCATGAAACACTGGTCTTTTCCTGCTCAGCTTGATAGCGAGTCAGTTTCTTCTCTTTCTGACTCCGTGAATACGTCGGTGTCATTGACATCTTCCTAAACGATCATGGCCTTAGCCTTTTGTCGGAGGGCTTCTTTCTCCTTTATGGAGAGATTAGGACAGTTGGCTTTGAAGTGTCCTGACTTCCCGCATTCAAAACATCTTTTGCTTTGATTTCTTGATGAGGGTTCAGTTGAGCTCCGCCTGCTCCTGTTGATCCTCTTGTATCTTTCAATCTTGGAGTTCATCTTCTCGAGTTGCTTGGTCATTTCGTCGACCTTCTTCTGATTCTTCCTTCATCATCATCTCTCCTTCTCCTGGAATGGTTGAAGGGACCAGTACTGACTAAGTCACTTGGATGGGACCTTTTTCTATGGCCTTCCACATCTTGTGATGTGTGGCGGTCAGTGCCATCTTCAGGGGAAACTTCTACGT
The DNA here is from genome assembly GCA_029490685.1 of Schizonepeta tenuifolia. Lineage (NCBI taxonomy): Eukaryota > Viridiplantae > Streptophyta > Magnoliopsida > Lamiales > Lamiaceae > Schizonepeta > Schizonepeta tenuifolia. The sequence continues at coordinate 46,303,699 of CM055955.1, read as the reverse complement.
GGGATATTCATCCACGGAGAACTCCAGTAAGCTTCCTAGCAACATCGGGTTCATTTTTCCTGCACACCATAAGAGACAAACAAGAAAATATGTAGTAGAATGCACTAAAAGTTTTGAGAAAAGATTTGTTCAGTTGACCACTGAAAAATCTACTCGATCATACCTTGTGAACCAAAAATAGCAGTCTTTTGAACCACTGCTCTGATACCACTTGATGATCCCGATAACGAGTATCTGGTGTATGGGGGGGATACACATGTAGCAATTTTTGTTTTGCTTTTGAAATCTTTTCACTGAGTAAAATTGCTCAGGTCAGTTTGTTAAACAACTGGGAAAGTCAGTTGGAGCAGATCATGGGTGCACAATTGACTTCTTTGACTGAGGGTCAGTTGTGTAGACCAATTGAGGTTTGAAACAATTTAGCATATGCATAAGTTGGTGGAAATTAAGCTCGTCACTTAAACTGAAACCTTTGTGAAAACAGGGAAGGTCAAGTTCCCAAAGTTAGTGCAGTTGTGTGCAAGTGCAGTTGTATGCTGGGTTAGTTGGTTAGGAAACTGAATATAAAATGCTGAATGTAAATATTGAAAATAAAGGACACATTATTTTAACGTGGTTTAGAGATTGACCTCCTACGTCCATGATTTTCTTTTCGAGGAAGTAATCCACTAGATAAACTTAAATGTGCTTACCAAACGTACCACTTGGTTTCCGGGGACCAAGCGACCTAACCAGTTCGATTACGGGTTCGAACAAGACCTTACAATACTTTTTTGGGCAAGTGTACAACCTAAGCTTAGATTACGGGTTCTAAGGGACCTAGTCTTAGATTGCGGATTCTAAGGAACCTAGCCTTGGATTACGGGTTCCAAGGGACCTGGTCTTTGATTACGGGTTCAAAGGGACCTAGTGACTTTGATTGCAGGTTCAAAGTCGGACCTGAGATTTAGGGGTTGAGGGGATTTTTCAACTAAGAAGCCTTCTACACAGTGAAGTGGAGGCTTCGTCCTAAGGCTTCAAACACAAAATATGCAAGAACCTATATTCTAGATGGAAAAACAGGAGAAGGCTTGGATACTCGACTTCTACTAGTCTTCAACTGAGGTCTTCTTGCTGGAGAGAGAGGTGGTCTGTTGCTGCTACTTCACTCTTGATTTTGTCTCTCTTGGCACTTCTGCATGCTTATGTCTACCTCGTGTATGCCCACGAGTTTTGATGTGGAGACCTCTATTTATAGAAGACGATCTAACTAGCCATTGAAAAGAGTCGTTCGATCTCTGCCAAAAGCATGGCATCCACCTGTTTTTCTAGAAACTTTCCTAAAATTGTAACTGCGACCTTTGCTCTTTGCCCGTTGCTGTTATCGGTCCATTTAGGGTAAGTTCTACAGCTGATTGTGCTTCCGAGTATATTTGAATCTGGACTGCAACTCTTCTGCCTTCAACGTCTTCAAATCTTCTCTTCTCAGCTTTGCGACGTCTGACTTCAACACCACTTCTCTTCACGCTTTGAGCTGCATGGAACAGTTGAGGAGTCAACTGAGTTGTTGTCCAATTGTGTCCGTGGTTCAGCTAACGTTGAGGTCTCAACTGAGTTTGAGGGTCAGTTGAGTTCTTCACGAACTGTCTTCTTCAGTCCGGCTATCTTCTTCTGTTTGAAACATGTAAAGATAAAATCCCTACGCTCAAACATTGAGCTCTAGCTAAGTTTAGACTAAAGGCATTCATGTACTCGGTTGGGGTTAGTTGGGATATTGGTATCAATCGAAACCTTTTACTAATTTTCCCACACGTCTTTTGCTCTAATCATTAATATAAAGATAATCGTTGGGCAACAATTTAGATTTTTTCTGCTTGCTCCGCGGCCTTCGGCTCCCCTTGCTCGAATCTTGACCAAAGAAGAAGCGGCAAACAAAAAAATGAAGAGGCAAAAAAAAGAGGCAACAAAAAAATTTGAAAATTAAAGAAAAATAAAATTCAATTAAATCAAGCGCGTGGGAGTCGGGCACGTGCACCGCACGTGCGGCTCACGGACAGTCGCATGGGGTCCGACCTGCCGCCTCCGATTTTATGGCTCCGCCTTCAGCTCCGATTTTACAGCTCTGCCTTTTGCACCGATTACTAATATAAAGATAATTATAGGGCAACAATTTGGATTTTTTCAGCTACCTTCGCTTAAGTCTTGACCAAAGAAGAAGCTGCAAACAAAAACATAAAGCGGGAAACAAAAACAAAAATTAATATTAAAGAAAAGCTACAAAAGAATTTGAATATTAAAAAAAAGTTAAATTAAATTAGGCGCATAGGAGTCGGGCACGTGCACCGCACGACACCCTAAACCCTGTAACATGGGGTGCGACCTACCGCATTGAGGTATTTTTTGTTGGGTAATAATGAACCACAATTCACTATTTCTAAATTTTTAAAACTTGAAAATAATCAAAATTCTAGAAAAAAATTAAATTGGGCACGTGAGAGCCTGATGTGTATACTGCATGCAGGGCCCATACCCTATCGCATGGATTGTGACCTAGCACATTCAAGTATCTGTGTTGGGCAATAATGAACAACAATTTGGGATGTATAAATTTTTAAAACAGGAAAATAATCAGAATTTTAAAAAATAAATTAAAAATTATAGTGAGGATGTGGTGCATCTACAATTTTGAAGTTGTGCATCTAAAATTATTTTGTAATGTACCAAGACTACTTGCACAATCTATTAAGACATGAACATTGATTAGAAAATAATCAAAATATTAGACAATTATTACAAGTAAGAAGTTTAAGCAATGGAAGTAATTCCTAAAGTAATTTCTAAACGTAAATTACAAAACGAATGTAATAATATGAATGAAAAAGTTGTTCCAAATTCAACAGGGAGTATACGACATATTGAAAATAAAATTATAATATTACTAGACTTTCATTGGCTTATCACAATTACGTGAATCGTGATTCACCATTTCCTTGCAATTGTTGCACCTTCTTTTTGGTTTGGTCACCTTTCTTATTGCTATCTCTTTTCTTGAAATCAACCTGCTACCGCTTCCTTTTGTCTCCACTGGACCAGGAGGGTGAACTAAGATAGATTTGGAATCGAATAGCCATAAAAGTTATCAAAAACCTTCTCCTTTCGATTAACAGATGATGAACTAGATCCACCAGCCTTGCTGTATTTTTCAGATAAAACCTTGAAATCTTCCAATAATTCTGCCATTAGATGAATGTTGCCAGTAACTAATCCTACACATTTGTACATCTCACAATAAAACTGGCTATTGAGGATGGTTTGTTGATCGACATGGGCAGAACCAGGGGCGAATCCAAGATCCGATAGTGGGGTAGGCTGATAATTAAATATTTTGGCGTATTCTTTTACTGAAAATTGAGATGAAATATTTCGGTGCATTAAAGCAAAAGAAAAAAAAATATAACTTTAGCAAGGTCGGAATCATTTTGTATAGGGGCCTAAGTCGAAACATATTATTTCAAAACAAATAATTTGTTTACTGTTTTTCCTTTTCCCTATAACGGAACTTATGTAGAAAGAAGATCGTTTTGTATGTGGGCACATTGATAAAATTTAAGAAATTATAGATTCTTATACTATATCTCATGCTATATATGTAGTAAAATATTTGAAAAATCAAATACTAAAGTTACTACTTCGAGAATTATGACATTTTTTTTAGAAGAAACAAGTTTGTTAATATATATATTTTTTTAATGTTAGATAACTATCAAAGATTAAAATAGATGTACTTATTTTTTTATTTAAATTCTTAAATATGAGAAGTTTATTGAGACTTGTACTATACTAGAGGGTGAGAGAAATACTTTGTTTTTTTTAAAAGATGTATAGTTCAATGAGTAAGAAACAACAAAAGTTAAAAAAAAAAAGATATAGTAATTACTCCCTCCGTCCACGAAATGGTTGCCACATTTTGGACGACACGGGTTTTAAGAAAATAATAGGTAGTAGTGAATTATAGTGAGTATTATTATGAATAGAGTAAGGGTCCCACAATAAATGGCAACCATTTCCTGGACAAACTTAAATAACAAAAGTGACAATCATTTCATGGACGGAGGGAGTATTAAAGGAATGGATTCAAAGTAGTGAGTAAAATGCCAATCAACTTCTGGATGACACGAGTTTTAAGAAAATGGTAGGTAGTAGTGAATTATAGTGAGTATTATTGTGAGTGGAGTAAGGATCCCACAATAAATGTGAGTGAAATAGCAAAAGTGGAAATCATTTCATGGACAGAGGGGTATTAAAGGAATGGATTCAAAGTAGTGAGTAAAATGCTAAACAATAATTGAAGATAAGTTGAGAATGGGTATCGAATCCTGGTCTTGCAAGGAAATTTAAGATAATGATACCATCGAACCTAGAGAAGTTGTGGAAGTAAACAGAGTGGCGAACGGGTGCGTAACGCGTGAGAATCTGCCGAACAGTTAGGGCCAAATCCTGAAGAAAGCTAAAAAGCCTCAAGTAGAGGAGTCTGGTTAACCTTCTTAATCTGCTAGTAAAGACAAAGGGACAACTACACCACTAGGCTAAACATTAATATTTGAACATTGTTACACAGGTAAATATATATAAAAGTTTAATTGAGACTTGCACTGGGCTGGAGCCAAGCTTAGTCCTAAGGTAAATCCGTCCATGGGTAGAACCATAAGTACTTGGGTCAGTACAATTCAAAAAATCAAAACAAGCAAACTTAGAACACCTTCTTAACAAATATGCATCTGGAATCCTTTGCAAATTCATGTTCTTGAAGATAAAGAATATATGCTGACACAACAACCCTTTTTGTCACAAAATAGTTACAACTACACTTGACAAAGTCCTCTACTAGGTTGTGCACAACACTAAATTTTCCATGAACCATATCAGAAACCTCATATGTCTTAGAATCAGCTTCACATTTCATATTCAACATGCAACAATGATTTACAGCAGCTGATGTTTCTTTTTGAACCTCAGAAAACCACTGAAAAGTATAGACAGAAGCAGCATGTCTCTCAATCGACATCTGCATCTCAAGCTTTGGAAAACAATACTCATCTACACTACTCAATTGCTTGTGAACATGACGTTGAGAATCAATGGCGCTAGCAAAATGCATAAAAAAAACTCAATCAGATTAGCATTCTTGTTCAAGTACTTTTGGAAAAAGTTATTTTCACTCTACGACATAGATGTGGTACGAAACAATCCACCCATAGATAGATCTTTAAAATAAGTCGGAATCCAAAAAAAATGAAGATCAAACATAGCTGAAAACTAAATAATCTCAGACAGATCAAAATCTTCAATAATTTCATACTATTGTTGTTCAAAATCAGTAGGTTCAACAACTTCAGACCAAACAAGATCATTAAACTTCCGACCAAAAACCTCATCATCTCTCAAAGACGAAGGTATCTTATCAGCAACCTTGCACATAATATGCCACATACAAAAACGATGACGCGTGGCAGGCAAAGGAAAGATCTTACCTACAGAAATTTTGATAGCTTGATCTTGATCTGTAATCAATAAACTTGGCTTTTTCTTATCCATACAAAGCAAAAACTTCTCAAAAAGCCAAGTATAAGAATTTGCATCCTCATTAGACAAAACACCAGCAGCAAATGTCACATACCTCCCATGATTATCCTTTCCAGTAAAGGGTGTAAATTTGAGGTTGTAGCTGAAAAAATATAACATGATACAAAAATATTAGTAGACATAAGATATTTAAAGATAAAAGTGCACAATTAAACATTGACAGATACACCAGTATTCATCAACAGATGCACCAAAACTCAATACCAGATGCACAACAAAACATCAAGAGATGAAACACAAATGCTACAATAATTTGCAATCTACAATCATAAGATATTCAATAATGTATACAGAATATAGGTATACAAAAAAAGTGGATGAAATGCTTACTTGTTCGTTGAAAAAGTTGCGTCAAATGATACAACGTCACCAAATAACTTGTAACTCTCAATCGAAAACTTATCCGCCCAAAATAATTGCTTCAAATTTTTCTCATCGACAACATCAAAATAATAGCAGAAACCAGGGCAAAACTCACTCTTTCTCTGAAAATCATTCAACACAATTTGAGCATCAACACCCAAAACATAAGCATGTAAATCACGAAAGAAATTCTTAAAATCAACAACAGTACAACCCACATTCTCGTAACTTGATGGTCCCGATACGAGTTCTGGTGTATGGGGGGGGGGAATACACCAGTTAAGAAATTTAAAAACAACCCCCTAAAAATATCACAACCGAGTAAGCAGACTCAGCTGGAATCACAACTGAGTAAGGATACTCAGCTGGAAGTGTAGTGCTGTGCGGAATGTGGTGGAAATAACAACTCGTAAAATATAATTCACGCTCAGATATGCAAGGTCGGTCAATAACCAAATCAGTTGAGAATGTAAGAATGCAGTTTGAGTGCTGGTTAGTTGGTCAGTTGAATATGCAATAAATAACTGAATAATAAACACAAACACACAAAGATTTACGTGGTTCGGAGAGAACTCCTACGTCCACGGGGAGTTGTGAGTCCACACAACTCAGTCCAAGTTCTTCTGGACAAAAACCACAAAGCTTACGCGGGCTTTGCAACCGTTAAGATAAGTTTACGGGTACTTATCAACCTATCTACTCAATTCCGGGAAGAGTAAGGTCCTAACAATCCTTTTGAGAGGATGTGTAAAAGGGTGGGTCTTTCCAACTACTAGCTTGAACAAGAAGTGAGCTAGGATCTAAGCTTGAACAAAAGATGACTCAAACTATGATCTAAAGCCACCAAGACAAAATCTAACACTCTATGAACCCTCAACTAGTGATGTTCTTAGAGATTGAATGCAGTTTTGCTCGTTTGCGATAAGAACTCTCAACTGGTGATGTTCGCTCGTCTAATTCTTTACTCTTGCACTTGTCTGTCTTCTCAGTCTTGGTGAATGAATGAAGGCCTCTATTTATAGGCGGAGAGAATCAACTAGCCGTTGGAAGAGCTGTTGATCTTTGTTCTGTGAAAGCGATGGCTTGTCTCTCATCTCTGCAGACTTTCCAGATTTGGCAACTGTGAACTTCTGCTTTCCATCTGAGACAGCCTTGTATTGGGCCAAATGAGGTAATGACAGACCGTCAAACCTTCACATGACTTCCTTATTTGAAATTCTAATCTTCAACCTTTGACTTTCAACCTTATTTAGTCGGTTGAGAAGTTTTGGTCTTCATCTGTTTGGTCTTCAGCTGATGTTCCATCTGATTGATATCTTCATCTGACCTTTTGTCTGAATTGGAACAGTTGAACTCTCAGCTGCCTTGAACTTCATGTTGTTGATCTTATCAGTTCGAGTCTTGTAACTGATGTTCTGTAACTTGAACGCTCGGTTGTCTTTCACATCTGATGTTCTATCTCTTGAACGCTCAGATGTCTTTCTTGTGTTCTGAATCTGATCAGTCGGCTCGAATGCTCAGATGACTTTCTTCCATCTGACGTTCTCTTAAATCTTCCCCTTTGAACGCTTAGTTGTCTTTCTTACAACTGATGTTCTATCCGAGTAACGCCATGTTGCCGTCTTCAGCTGGAGACCTGTAAAGATAAAATCTCAACATTGTTCAAACAGCGAGCCTAACTACTAACATTAGGATCTGGCAACATCTTCTCGGTTGGGGTCAGTTGGTTTTGGAATCAATCAAAATTTTACTTAAATTTCCCAACAATTTTCCCCTTTTTGATGATGCCAAAACCCTTACTGATCGAACTGATCTAAACCCTACTGACCTATCTAAAATCTCAGCTGAAATTCTAGACAGTCTATAAGATTAAAACATCAAAGGGTTAGCACAGTTATAACATGGTATTGAAATAACTTTGCGATTCAGAGCTTGGACAACTAGAGATTGTACGTCAAGTTGAATCGGATAACTGATGAAAGTTTTCATTACAACTGATGGTTACAATACAATGCACAAAAAAACAAAATATACATCAGTTGCTCAAAAACTTTAACTTGGCTAAAATTTTAGCCCATACTTCCCAAAAATTCTGACAAAAATTTCTCGCTTTGCATCCGACTCCTTCGAGATGTCAATTCCGTGTTCCCAACAAACTTGTCTTGCTTCAACTGCTATTTTCTGTCGGTTAGGATTTCTGGAGTCCGGAAGGAAGGGAGGGAGATAAGTGACCTTCTGAGGGACCGGGGCTGTGTTCATATCCAGTTTTGCATCTATCATTGCTCGCTTGAACTGGCTGAACATGCCCGGGTCCCCAGAGTGTAGCTCGGTCAGCGCTTCTTTGAAGGCTCTTCTTCCATCCTCAGTTGTGTATACCTTTCTGTAATAGAAATCATTCACAAACTCTTGTTTGAATGATTCCCAGTCTTCATTCCACTCAGCTGGCATCCACTTATCCACATGCCTGAATCGACTTTGAAGTTTGATTGTTTCTGGCAGTCGCTGTTGCTTCATCCTTGCCTCAGCCTTCACTTGATGTTTTTCTATTCGGCGTCGGCTGCGGGATGCAACATTCCTGTCCAGGTTCTTGGTGACCTTGTCAAGCTCCTTTTCAAATTTGTTGATTCTTTTAGCCTGGCTTGTAGCAAATTTCTTCACCCATTTCGGGTTCATGTAGTCCTTCTTAGCAACATCCATAGCCTTGGCAGCATCAATACACTCTTCGGTTGTGATACCGTCGAGTTCCGCATCAAGCTCGGCTGCAATCTCGGCTATGGAGTTGTAAGATTCTACATACTCCCTTGCCTGCTCCAAGTCCTTCGCCATTTCATCTCCGCTGACATCGGTTGGCTTCGGAGCGGACTTCTTCTTTGGAGTCTTCTTCGGTTGGGTCTTCAGCTGAGATTTTTCGGCTGGTTTCTCATCTTTCCCAACCTTATCTTTCCCCTGCATCTCATCTTCACCTTCACCAGTCTCAACTTCCCCCTGCTTCTCATCTTCCCCCTTTTTGGCATCAGCAACAAGGCTTGCGACTGAGCCATCAAGAGAGGTGAGTTGTTGTTCGGCTTGTTGAATTCTGTTGAAGAGCTCATCAACCGCGCACTCCACTTCAACCTTCTTTGCCAGTTCAGAGTCAAGGCGCTCTTGCTCGGCTTTCTTTAGTGTAGCGAGGTTTTCATTGACCTTGGTTTGGAAAGCAACGAACTCAGCCCATCTTGACTCGAACCGAGAATCCCATTCTTCATCCTGTTACTGTTGGGATTTGGCCAGGTTGGAGTCTGAAATGGATTTGAAGACGTTCAGATCGGATCGGATTCCATGGACGGTTGTCTTCAGGGTACTGAGGTCTTGGCTGGTGGATGTTGAGAAGTCATCCAGATTTATCTTCAGCGCCTCAATCTTTTCCTGCAGCGTCCTGTTCTTCTCCGCCTGAGCTTCCAACATCCTCAGCTGATCTTCTTTATTGCGCTGGATGGTGGCAAGCATCTCCTTCCTTAGCTGATTGACCCTCTCAGCTATCAGCTCACAAATTTCTTCTGTTGAGGGTGTTGGGTGATCAGCTGGAGCTGGTTGGTCAGAAGGTGCTGGCAGTTCAACAGTGACCATGGCTTGGCGGTTGGCCATGTACTGTTGAAACTCTGCTTCTTCTTCCTTTGCTGCGGCGGCGGCTGCGTCCAGTTCATTAATGAACTCGGCAGACTTGACGAGCTTGTTATCAAGGAAGGCAATGCAGTCTTGTTCAGCTGACTCCCTGGTATCTCTTCCTTCAGCCTTGCTGATGTCCAGACGACGCGTCAGCAGTGCTACCTTGTTGTTGTATGCAACCTCAAGGTTGGTGTAGTTGAAGTAATCTCTGATGCGCGACTCATCTGCCTTCAGCTGGTTCCAGCTGTGTACCCTTATGGTATCTTCCTTCACATACCAATGGCTGAAGATTAAATTGAACTGGTACAGCAGCTCGGTTCTAAGCATGGCAAAGATCGGCATGTCGCGCGCTTCAGGGAACATCCCGATCAGCTTCTGGAAGCAGTAGGCCACCTTGCCTTCATGTTCCAACGCGACGGCTTGACGATCAGCTTCGTCATGATGGGGGAGGGAGATAGATTTTCATATGGTATTGGTTCAAGAGTTTCATCAACATTGGCCAAAGAAGTGGTCTCAACGTTGGCATCGAGCGGGCAGCTCGGAATTTCGGATTGTGTAGGGATGGGGGCATCAAGAGGTTCATCAACATTGGCCGAAAGAGTGGTCTCAATGTTGGCATCGAGCGGTGAGCTCGGAATTTCTGGCTGTGTGTCGGTTGGGATAACCTGTTCGGGCTGTACGGCATCAGCTCCTGCCGTGAGGGAAGTTGGAATGTCTTCGATTTCCTCAGATGAAGAAGATGCATCCGAGGAGATAGTCGGCTCGTCATCTGGTTCAGTTTCCATCCCTTCAATCTCATCTCTGTGAGGAACAACCTCGAAGGCAGCCGCGTCAACTGAGTGACTCGACTCAGATGGCTCCTCAGCAGGTGTTTTCTCAGCTGGAGTCTCCTCAGCTGGCAACTCCTCAGCTGGCAACTCCTCAGCTGGCTTGGTAACTGATTTCTTGATCCGAACCCTCAGCTTCTTCTTAGCTGGTTCTTCCTCCTTCTCCTTCTCCGACTCAGCTCTATGTCGGCGTCTAGCTGTGGATTTTGATGGGCGGGTGGCAGCTGGAGGTGGCTCCTCAGTTGTATCTTTTACAGCTTCCCTCTTGTCCTTGGGAGTGTAAACGCTCTTGATCACATCCTGAGCTTTCTTAGCTGTTGGGAACAGCATCAGCCTCTTCACAGGGATCTCCTCACAGTCGTCCCAGACCATGTTCTGATCCTTTGTCGCGAAAAGGATCAGAGCAGAAATTTTGCAACCAAAGTTGAAAGTTCCTTTGACACTCAACAACTTCTCTCCGGATTCGGTTGCGGATTCGGAGATCTTCTGCTTCTCCAGAGTCAACTGGTGTTCAAAATACTGGGACCAGTTGATTTCATGTTTATGTTTGTGCTCCAAAGCAATCAGTTGCTTGAGCTTCGGTCGGCTGATGTCTCTAAAGGCCCCGTTGTAGCCGAAGACAACATTGGACACAACAACGAACAGAAGTCGATGTTCTGGCTTCAACTTTGTCCGCTGCATATTGCTCCTTAATTTTTCTGGAGTGATGAGAGTACTCTCAAGAAATTCATCGGCTTTCGCATCGGTGATGTTGTTGATGGTGTCTGTGGCGGAATGATTTGGCGTAGAATGTCGGAGACTGGAATGGGGACGGTGACACGGCGGATGGTTCTGGCAGGAACATCCCGTTGTCGACAAGAAACTTCTGTGACAAGCCCATCTCTGCTGTCAATGGGCGACTTCAGGTTCAAGTAAAACTCTCCGACTTGACGCCTGAGAAGGTGGGAGGGAAAGAGCGTCGCCCAGTTCAGGAGACCGTTCTCCCTGAGAGTATTGGCGAGGGGAGACAACACCGGCGACTCTAGTTCATCTTCTGAAAGTATCTGTTCAAAGTGGATCTTGGACAGCATCATCTCAAAGGACTCATCATATGAAGAACGGACCAGAGAAGGTCCTGAAGAAGCCATCTTCTTTCCTTTTGGTGCCATTTAATAATTCTGTGAAGATATATATATAGAGAAAAAAAACTTGCAGAAAATGGTGGACAAATCGGAGACGAAAATGAACAGTTACTGCAGATAAACACAAATGTAGAAGGTAAGAGATCACTTCCTGATTTTCCGCCTTTTATAGGTTAGTGGCTCGGTTGAAATCGATGGCTAGGGTTGAATGGCGTGAATCCATCAACGGCTGAGATCTCGCGACTGTTGACTAGCTTTGACTTGACGTCACACTCCGAGTTCCAACCAGCGCGTGAGAAGGTGAAATGTTTTCATGTCAGCCCAGTCGCACTATAAAGTAGGCTATTGTTGTTCAGCCGTACTTTACATTAAATGCGCTATGATGGCTATTTTAGTCTAACTGACATGCTCAGGAATGTTTGAATTTATTTCAAACATTCTCATTTAAGACATAAACACCTTCAATCATAAATGATACCTGTCAGCTGATGTCAGAATCAGTTGTGTTCACCTGCCAGCTGATGTCGGAATCAGCAGTGTTCACCTACCAGCTGATGTCAGAATTAGCTGTGTTCCAATGTTTCGGCATACCATCAGCTGACTCGAGTTCGTCTGTTCAGCTGACGTCTGATGTCTTCGGTTGGCGATCTGCATCCGATGTCTTCGGTTGGCGATCTGCATCTGAGATTCCCCCTTCATCAGAGCTTCCCCCTCAGATGGATATCTATCTCTTCACCTCAGCTGGTTCCTCATCTGATGGATCCAACAATCCAAGGAGATCACATAACATCTTGAACCGCGCTTCGGCTAGAGGTTTGGTGAAGATATCGGCTCTCTGAATCTCAGTTGGAATTTTCTCCATAGATACATCCTTCTTCTCAATATGATCTCGAATAAAATGATGTCGGATGTCGATGTGCTTTGTCCAAGAATGGTGAACAGGATTCAAAGAGATAACAATGGCACTTGAGCTATCACAATGAATGGGAACTTGTCCAGTTGCGACTTCATAATCTCTCAGTTGTTGCTTGAGCCACAACACTTGCATGCAACAACTACCGGTAGCCATGTACTCTGACTCGGTCGTAGAGGTGGCAACACATGCTTGTTTCTTGGAGAACCATGAGACTAACTTGCTTCCCATGAACTGACAGTGTCCAGACGTGGACTTCATGTCCAACCGATCTCCGGCTAGATCCGCATCTTAGTATCCGGACAGTTGGATATTGTCATCAGTTGGATACCACAACCCAACATTAACAGTACCCTTCAGATACTTAATGATGTTCTTTGCTGCCAACATGTGTGCTTCCCTCGGTAGAACTTGGAACCGAGCACACACTCCAACCGCGTAAGATATGTCTGGCCGACTGGCAATTAGATATAGCAAAGAACCAATGATCCTTCTATACTTACTGGCATCCACGAGTTTTCCCTCAAATCCGGGTTCAATCTTCCAGTTAGTATTCATCGGGATCCTTGTGGTTTTACTTGACTGCAAACCAAACTTTGTGATGAGCTCCTTTGTATATTTGGATTGATTGATAAAAATACCTTCTGGTGACTGCTTCACTTGTAGCCCTAGAAAATAATTCATCTCGCCCATCATTGACATCTCGAATTTCTCCTTCATGAGAGTTGAGAATTTCTCACACAGCTCCTCCGACTTGGAACCGAATATGATGTCGTCAACATAGATTTGCACAACAAGTATATCCTCTCCAACTTTTATGGTGAACAGTGTTTTGTCAACTGACCCTCGTTTGAACCCCGAGTTCAGAAGTTAACCACAGAGAGTGTCATACCAAGCCCTAGGTGCTTGCTTCAATCCATAGATTGCTTTCTTCAACTTATACACTCTTCCATCTGCAATCTCAAAACCTGGAGGTTGTTCAACATAAACGTCTTCCTTAATGTCACCGTTGAGGAAGGCACACTTCACATCCATCTGATAAACCTTGAACTTGTGAAATGCGGCATAGGCTAGAAATATTCGGATGGCTTTCAACCTTACAACTGGCGCGAAGGAGTCCTCGAAATCGATTCCTTCTTGTTGGCAATATCCCTGAGCTACCAACCTTGCCTTATTCCTCACGATGAATCCAATGGCGTCTCTCTTGTTCTTGAAAATCCACTTTAATCCAATTACTTTGACACCATTTGGTCTTTCTACCAACTCCCATACACAGTTGCGTAGAAATTCATTCAGTTCTTCTTGCATGGCTGTTGTCCAGTGAACACAGTTGAGAGCTTCCACAACATTCTTCGGTTCTGGCATATCAGCTACGAAACAAGAAATCATGGCAACATCTCCAGCTTGTTCGAACTTCTCAAGAACTGCCAACTCCTCAGCAAATTGAGCATAAGTGTTGGAATCTTCCTCGGTTGAATCTGGATTTGCAACTCTGCTCCTTGTACGCACACCTTCGGTTGGATCTCCAATGATGTTGTCCTTGGAGTGATCTTCGTACCATCTCTTGTTGCATCTTCCTTCTTCTTCCAACAGTGGTTGTTCCGAGATTTCAACTGATGGGTTAACCTGAGCTGTGGGAGATGCTGGGATCTTCTGAACTGGTGATGTATCAGTTGTGGAGTCTGGATCCTCAATATGGACAATATTTTGAACCGGGCTCGGTTGGGCTTCGGATGCTGATGCAGTTGGAGTGACATCAGCTAAAGTTCCCTCTTAAGATGAGCTGGGGTCCTCACATTCATCTTCAGAGGAACAAGGATCATCATCCTCAGTTGCCCATACCAATGGTTCAGCTAGATTCTTTTGCCTTAGAATCTACGATCTGGTGAGAACTGGTGGAACATGTGGATCAGCTTGTTGTCCTTTAGCCTGTTCCCTGCACTCAAAAGTAGATTCATCAAACCTAACATGAGGTGTTATCTCCACAACACGAGAGCTATTGTTGAAAACTCTATAAGCCTTGATCTGAGCGGCATATCCGAGAAATATGCCCTTCGAAGCCTTGGCGTTAAAAGTTTTCAACTGAGTCTTCCCATTGTTGTGAATATAACACTTAGAACCAAAAACGCGAAAATATGAAATATCTGGCTTCCTGCGTCTCCATAGCTCATATGGAGTCTTTCCCAACCGTTTGGTCAGAAGAGACCGGTTCTGGGTGTAGCAGGCTGTGTTGATTGCCTCAGCCCAAAATCTCTTTGGCAGAGCTGAGCTTGTTAACATGGATGTAGCCGCATCCTTCAGCGTTCAGTTCCTTCGCTCGGCTACTCCATTCTGTTGTGGAGTACGCGTAGCTGATGTTTGATGAGTGATTCCGTGCTTCTCGCAATATTCAATGATGGTTTCATTGAGGAACTCGATTCCACGATCTGATCGGATAGAAATGATTTTCATCTCTTGTTGGTTCGATATTCGATCCATCAGCTTGGGTAGCTCATCTCGGGTTGCACTCTTGTGACGCATGAAAATGGTCCACGTGTACCTAGAATAATCATCAGTAACAACAAGTGTATACTCGTTACCATTCATGCTTTTTGGTGTAACTGGCCCGAAGAGATCCATATGGATCAGCTGCAATACTCGGTCGGTTGAGGGAGTTATTTTCAACCGAAAGGAGGATCTAGCGAGCTTTCCCAACTGACATGCACTGCAGATATGTGTTGTTGAAAACACTCGGTTCGGAATGCCCTTTGCATGTTCCTGTCTTGCAAGTCGGTTCATTGTCTTGAAATTCAGATGGTTGAGCCTTTTGTGCCACAGCCACCTCACATCTGAACTGCTCTTCGATAACAGACAGGTTTCAGGAGGATTACTGTTCCAATCTGCATAGTAGACATTCCCGGTTGGGGATCGATTTTCCAACAATATGACCTGCTTTGTTTCAACATTTTTAACCTTGCAGCCCTGTGCATCAAACTTGACAGAGAAACCATTATCACAGAATTGGCTGATGGAGAGCAAGTTATGCTTCAATCCATCAACATATGAAACATTAGAAATAGATACATGATTGGTTTCAAGGGTACTGTAGCCTTTGGTGTGACCTTTTGAGTTGTCACCAAAGGAAACTGATGGTCCTTCCTTCTCCACGAAACTTCCAAGAAAATCCCTCAGATTTGTCATGTGTTTCGTGCATCCACTATCCATCACCCACATGGTTTGTGATGTTTTATTCTTTCTCAGCTGTTTCTCCTGTTCCTGCATAGAGAAACACGCTTAGGTCCCCAATTTTAGTTGGGTCCTGAAGGGTTAGAACCAGTTCCCCATTGAACTGTGAGTCGTTTTTCCCTGTATACTCGGATAGATTTATCATTCCAAATCACTTTTCCTTCTCCATCAACTATAACAACACCTCGGTTATCCTTAGGCTTGTTGTTATTGTTGATGTTCTGTTTCTTGGGAGGAGATTGATTTCTCCCATTGTGAGCTTTAGGAGGAGAGGCTTTCCCCCTGTTTTGATGGCGATTCTTATCCTGTTGGTTTTGTCGGTAAGGTCGGACGCCATATTGGAATCTTTGTGGCTGTACCTGATTCCATTTTCCTGACTGTCGACAACAGCTGTTCATGCCCTGTTGTTGATTCATGTTCTGGCATGAATATCTCCAGCTGTTGGAACTGTTCCACATTTGTTGACTCTGATTGAACCTCTGGTTGTTCTGACTATGGAACCGATGTTGATTCTGATGGTTGAATCCCTATTGATTCGGTTGATTCCATCTCTTCTGAGGTCGGTTCTGAGGTCGATTCTGATTGTATCTCCGACGTCTCTGATTCCTCTTCTGAGTCTTGGAACATTCTTCCTCAGTTGTTGTAGTCCCAACTGATGGATTCTTCAGTTCTCCAACCACAGCTCCTTTTCCTTTGTCAGCTTCAATTTCCTTAGCTGGTTGTGCTTGCTGTGACGTGGAGGTTGGATTAATTTGGGGAGTTGCAGACTCAATCGGATTTGGTTTGGCAACCGCATATCCACAGCCTTGACAAAGGTTGCGGGTGGAATTCCTGAGTCCTTGACCATGTCGTAACCGAGTCCAGACACGTCATCCATTTGTCTTTGATAACTGATAAGATTCTCGATGATTTTGGATGATTGATGTAGCTTTATCAGGTTGTCCTTCTCAGTTTGCAGATCCTTGAGAGGAACCGCTATATGCTCGGTCTGTGCGTCTGACTTCTTCATCAGCCGGTCGATCTGTGCCTCTTGCTAGTTCAACTGATCATGCTGCTCCTTGATCTACTCCTTCAACTCCTCATTGGTTGGAGCCTTAGTTCGGTTGGCCTCATTCAGTTGATTTTTGAGATTATCAATCTCTTCGGTTTGACTTTTAATCAGATCGTCCTTTTCGGATAAGGATTCTTCAAGTCTAGCAAACTGTTCTTGAAGATTCTTAAACTCAACCGATTGCTGATGCAATTCCTCACTGAGTTCTAGGAAATCACCCCAAGAGGGTTCCAATTCTTCCTCTACTGTTTCCTGCATGTTAGTAGCAATAGAAGAAATTAAATTAGCAGGACTAGAATATACCTCACCGTCATCCTGGTCGGTTCCAAATGCCATGAGGCATTGATCCTGATCAATAGCGTTGTTGGAGGAAGTCAGCTCGTCCTCATCTTCAGTGTCGGTGAAGATGTCCATGTTGTCAGCTGCTTCTTCTGCAACCATGGCCTTGTTCTTTGCACTTTGTTTAGCCCTCAACGCTTCTCTTTCTTTCTTCAAAAGATCTGGACAATCTGGTTTGAAGTGTCCCTCTTTGCCGCATTCAAAGCAACTGTTGGTCACAGGCTTTGAGTTATCTCGAGTTCGGTTGGATTTATAGAACCGTTTGTATTTTCCGAACCGAGTATCCATGTCAGCTAGCTTCTTTGACAGGGCGGCTATACTTTGTTGCAGCTTTTCTCTGCTTGGCTCCTTCGTAGCTATGTCCGCAGATCTTGTTGCCCTTGATGTTCGCGGCTTGGAATAATCAGCTCGAAGCGCTACTGTCTTTGTTGCTGAACCAACATCCTCATGTCGACTCGTCTGCACCGAGAACTAAGTCGATCTTCGTCGGTTCACCTTGTACTCATTTCCTTTCAGGATTAAGAACAGCCTGTCTGTTCCCATCTCTCCAAGATCAGCTCGGCTTTCATGAATATTGGTGAAGGTATCCCACTCAGCTGGTAGGGCTTGTATACTTTGAGGTTGATCTCTCTCAAAGTATATTTTCCTCTTCGGATAAACTGAATCCTTCGGATGATATCCATGAACCGAAGCTCTAACTGATCAATGGTTTCATCAGCTCGTAGACAGAAGTTGTCAAAATCTTGACAAGCATGGGAGAATTTGTTCTCCTTAGTTTCGTCACTCCCTTTGCTAAGAGATGCCAAAATATCCCACATCTCCTTAGCTGTGTCGCGCTCTTCTATCCATGGAAGATAGTATTGTCCAACTGTGGACATGATAGTGCTCTGAGCCCAGATATCCAGCTGGCTCACTTTAGCTTCCTCTGGAGTGAAGTCTTCTGGCTTTTTCTCAACCATAACCTCAGTTGCATCCCCATCATTGGGATTAGTAGGAGTGCAAGTGACTTTCTCCATGATGGTGATCAGTCCGGATGAGATCACTTGTTGCATTCGATGATGCTTTGACAGTAGAATCTTCTTCATCCGAGTTCTCCAGGATGTATAGTTCACAACCGAGAACATGACAACGATCTTATCTTTAACATCCATCTGCACACAATAATTAGACAACAAATGCAAGCAGATATGCACTAGCGTGAAAAAGATCTGTTCAGTTGACCACTGAATAAAAACACCTCGATTCACACCTCGTGAAACAGAGACAGCAGTCTTTTGAACCACTGCTCTGATACCACTTGATGGTCCCGATACGAGTTCTGGTGTACGGGGAGGGGGGGGGAATACACCAGTTAAGAAATTTAAAAACAACCCCCTGAAAATATCACAACCGAGTAAGCAGACTCAGCTGGAATCACAACTGAGTAAGGATACTCAGCTAGAAGTGTAGTGCTGTGCGGAATGTGGTGGAAATAACAACTTATAAAATATAACTCACGCTCAAATATGCAAGGTCGGTCAATAACCAAATCAGTTGAGAATGTAAGAATGCAGTTTGAGTGTTGGTTAGTTGGTCAGTTGAATATGCAATAAATAACTGAATAATAAACACAAACACACAAAGATTTACGTGGTTTGGAGAGAACTCCTACGTCCACGGGGAGTTATGAGTCCACACAACTCAGTCCAAGTTCTTCTGGACAAAAACCACAAAGCTTACGCGGGCTTTGCAACCGTTAAGATAAGTTTACGGGTACTTATCAACCTTACAGATAAGTTTACGAGTACTTATCAACCTATCTACTCAATTCCGGGAAGAGTAGGGTCCTAACAATCCTTTTGAGAGGATGTGTAAAAGGGTAGGTTTTTCCAACTACTAGCTCGAACAAGAAGTGAGCTAGGATCTAAGCTTGAACAAAAGATGACTCAAACTATGATCTAAAAACACCAAGACAGAATCTAACACTCTATGAACCCTCAACTAGTGATGTTCTTAGAGATTAAATGCAGTTTTGCTCGTTTGCGATAAGAACTCTCAACTGGTGATGTTCGCTCGTCTAATTCTTTACTCTTGCACTTGTCTGTCTTCTCAGTCTTGGTGAATGAATGAAGGCCTCTATTTATCGGCGGAGAAAATCAACTAGCCGTTGGAAGAGCTGTTGATCTTTGTTCTGTGAAAGCGATGGCTTGTCTCTCATCTCTGCAGACTTTCCGGATTTGGCAACTGTGAACTTCTGCTTTCCATCTAAGACAACCTTGTTTTGGGCCAAATGAGGTAATGACAGACCGTCAAAACTTCACGTGACTTCCTTATTTGAAATTCAAATCTTCAACCTTTGACTTTCAACCTTGTTTAGTCGGTTGAGAAGTTTTGGTCTTCATCTGATTGGTCTTCAGCTGATGTTCCATCTGATTGATATCTTCATCTGACCTTCTGTCTGAATTGGAACAGTTGAACTCTCAGCTGCCTTGAACTTCATGTTGTTGATCTTATCAGTTTGAGTCTTGTAACTGATGTTCTGTAACTTGAACGCTCAGTTGTCTTTCACATCTGATGTTCTATCTCTTGAACGCTCAGTTGTCTTTCTTGTGTTCTGAATCTGATCAGTCGGCTCGAACGCTCATCTGACGTTCTCTTACATCTTCCCCTTTGAACGCTCAGTTATCTTTCTTACAACTGATGTTCTATCCGAGTAACGCCATGTTGTCGTCTTTAGCTGGAGACCTGTAAAGATAAAATCTCAACATTGCTCAAACAGCGAGCCTAACTACTAACATTAGGATCTGGCAACATCTACTCGGTTGGGGTCAGTTGGTTTTGGAATCAATCAAAACTTTACTTAAATTTCCCAACATAACTACCAACCAACTCCTTAAAAAGACTGAAAGACTCCATCGGTCCTATATTGGATCTAGCACAATTCAAAATAAAAGCCTGATGTCCAAAATTTAGACGGCTATTGAGTTTTATGAAGTGCTTGTAACCTTCACACACAAGAGAATGACTATGAGCCTCATTGAACACAGTAATCATATACCCTCAAGATCCAAAATACCTAAACACAACACGTGCCTTAAAATTCAACCTCGAAGACATTCTTTTCCTTTGTCTTTTACAACCATCTGCAACACCATTGCTACTTTCATCTTCCCGATTACACAAAACATATCTAAACATCACTACACCAATTTCCTTGGTTAGAGTACCAAGTCGAGTATCAAAAACACAAATACCACCATAAATCTGATAAAACTTAATACCATCTTCCAAACTACTAAAGCAGCGTCCAACATAAGGTTTCAGATCATCACTACACTCATGAATATAAATACTAGAGTTCTCTTCCAAACTAACAATACTTTGAGGAACATAATCTACAAAAAAAACATACCACATGATGTAAAAACAAGAATGCAAAGCCTAAAGTTAATGAAATCATTGACAGTCACCACAGAACACTCATAAATGCACCACACATCATAAACAAATGCACCAATCAATCTATAAATGGCTAAAAAATTCTCAGGCAACATGTATGTACCCAATCAACCATTCTCAGGCATTATGTGTATCAGTAAATTACATAGAACCAAGAACAAAACATAACAACAACAATTCAAAATCAATTTCTACATTGTTCAACAACAATTTTTCGAAATTACCTGTAGAGTTGGACATGATGTATATACCCAATAAATCCAAAAACTAATACAAGATTTAACTATGATATGTTGAGTGAATATGTGAGGTTCGATAAATTCTTCAATTAAACAACATAAAGAAAAATCAACAACCAAATAACACAACACAAACAAGAAAAAAAATGAGCAACTCGCCGAATTACATGAGCAAAATTAACAGATATGAATCACAATTACCTGTAGAATTTAATTTATTAATTACTCTCGACCAAATCAGCAACAAAATCCAAGACTAAAACATCGAGAAAAAAAAAGCAAAAATCAGAGCTCAAAATCACCGGAGCTTAAGAATGAAAAAAAAATTGAGAAATATAACCAACTTACTTAAGTAATCGAAAAGAGTAGAACATGAAACAACTTGATTGATCGTGGATTGAAGACAGATTTCGAAGAAGAAATCAATTTCAGCAAGAGATTTCGAACAACAAGTTGAATTCACGAAGGAAGAAAACAAAATAACTGACTTGAGCTGGAGGTAATTAAAATTGAAGAGTGAATATAATTACTGAATGACTAAAGTACCCTCAATCACTTAAAAATAAGGAAGCTACTTAATATATGCAGGATTAAATCACAGTCATGAATTTAGTAAAATTAAGGGGTGAGATGAGATATATTCTCATTTCTTAGTTTAAGATGTATTCTCATATGATCCCTCTCCTATATATATATATATATTCTCATATGATCCCTCTCCTATATATATATATAAAAGGAGTGATTCCTATGAGAAGGGCCCTTAAAGTGAGAAATATGAATTAATCTCTACCATTGATTATATCTATATAAAGGGTCAAGATTTGGCCTGGTCAAAGCGGTCAAACTCATGTCAACCCGGTCAAGCCAGTCAACCCGTTGACTTTTTTTTTTAAGGTCAGCTCAAATGCACCACTTCACATATTCGAATGCACCACACTATATAACGAGATGCACCACTAAGAGCATTGAGATGGACCAGATTTTCGGTTTTTTTTTGCGATCAAGTCATATGCACCACATCATGTATTTATATGCACCACATTATATAACGAGATGTACCACTAAGTGCATTGAGATGCACTAGTTTTGTTTTCATTATCTTTATTTTTATTTTTGTAAAACACATTGCATCTAGTTATACTATGTGGTGCATCTAGTTACACTATGTAGTGCATCTGGTTACACATAGTGGTGCATGCCCGATTTGTTTTCAGTTTTTTTTACAGAAGTTTTTTCCCGGCTCCGCCTTTGGATCCGATTTTACAGCTTCGCCTTCGCTCCAATTACTAATATAAGGATAATCGTCGGACAATAATTTGGACTAATATAATTACTGAATGACTAAAATACCCTCAATCACTTAAAAATAAGGAAGCTACTTAATATATGCAGGATTAAATCTCAGCCATGAATTTAGTAAAATTAAGGGGTGAGATGAGATGTATTTTCATTTCTTAGTTTAAGATGTATTCTCATATGATCCCTCTCCTATAGATAGATCATATGAGAATAGATCTTATCCTAAGAAATGAGAATGAATCTCCACCATAAATTTATGGGTGATGGAGGGTCAAGATTTAGCCTGGTCAAAGCGGAGCGAGCCAAAAAAGTCCAAATTATTGCTCGACGATTATCCTTATATTAGTAATCGGAGTGAAGGCGGAGCCGTAAAATTAGAGCCGAAGGCGGAGCCGAGAAAAAACATCTGTAAAAAAAACTGAAAAAAAAATTGGACTTGCACCATTATGTGTAACTAGATGCATCACATAGTGTAACTAGATGCACAGTGGTTTACAAAAAAAAAAAAAAACGAAAACAAAACTAGTGCATCTCAATGCACTTAGTGGTGCATCTCGTTATATAGTGTGGTGCATATGAATAAATGATGTGGTGCATATGACTTGATCGTAAAAACATATATAGTTATCGAAAATTAAAAAAAAAATTGAAAATCTGGTTCATCTCAATGCACTTAGTGGTGCATCTCGTTATATAGTGTGGTGCATCCGAATATGTGAAGTGATGCATTTGAGCTGACCTTAAAAAAAATTCGAATAAAAAAGTTAACGGGTTGATCGGGTTAACCCGAGTTTGACCCGCTTTGACCAAGCTAAATCTTGACCCTCCATGTAAATATAATCAATGGTGGAGATTAATTCATATTTCTCACTTTAAGAGCCCTTCTCATGGGAATCACTCACTATGTATATATATATATATATATATATATATATGGAAAAGATCAAATAAAAATATATTTATATATGTTAAATAGAAATAAATCTGGACCATCCATTTAATTAGATTAATGGTCAAGATTAGTTGAAGTACGAATGTGATATTTAACTTATTTTTGCCTAAATAAATGTATAAAAGGGTGTTTGAGTAAATTATCTGATTCCATCCAATCCTCATTCCTCAATTAGTGGGATTAATCCATTCCAGTTTCTCTCTCTCTCTCTCTCAAGTCTAATCACGTGCATTTGATATTTTTTTAATTTCATTATTTAATTATATTTAATTGATTGTTGCCTTTTGGTGTAGTGGTTGATTTTATTATATTTATACAGTAATTCATGAAAAATTTTGGTACATTTCATTGTTTTTAATTAGATTTTTATTATCGTATTTATATATCACTCATTGCTTTTTTGGTATAATTTATTGCTTTATTTTGTGTAATTTACTACTCCCCCCGTCCCGTTGAATACAGCCTAGTTAATATGGGCACGAAGACTAAGAAAAAAGGTATTTGGTATAAAGAAAGTGTTTAGTGTAGTGTGAATGCAATATTTTATAATGTTAATAAAGTTATAGATGGGATGGTTGAGTGTGTAGTGGGAGTAGGTTAGTGGAATTTAGATGAGATGGTGGGCCATGTATATAAACTAATTATTTCCTTTAAAGGAAACAAGATAAGTATAGTGGGACGTCCCAAAATGAAAAACAGGCCGTATTCGGTGGGACGAAGGGAGTATTATTTATTAATGTATAAGTTATTGTGTTTTTTTTAGTATTTTTCATTGTTTTTTGTGCATAATTTATTGTTTTTTATTAATATAAGATTGTTTTTTAACATATAATTCATTGTTTTTTTAAGTGTAACTCATTGTTTTTTTTTTCTTTTTTTTTTGGTAAATTAAGATTTTATTACCACAAGTAAACTCACACATTACAAGCCTCCAAACTCTAAAGCAAAGAATCCATGCATGCACTACAACTCTCAATGGAACTATCTGTGAAGTCTCCGCATGAGATTTGCATTCTTTTGACAACATGAGGCAATCTGCAACTGACAAGCACGAATCACCATCTCCTTTGTTTTGGCCTCCTCCCTAAATCTTCAATAATTGTGTTCCTTCCACACTTTGTAAATCACAATAGCCACATCATTTGCACTCCAGTTTTGAACGACATTGAGTATACAAATACCTCTTCTCATCCTTCCATCCTCTAGCTATATACTGTAATCCACACCACTCCACCACCTCTTTCTAGATTTCCCCAGAAAATTCACATAAGAAGAAAAGGTGGTTGTGGGATTCATTCCTTGCTAAGCATAGCACACACTCCTGATCACAAACAACTCCAAACTTGGCCAGCTGGTCTACACTCGAAAGTCTTCCCAAAATAGCTAGCCAAGAGATAAAATACACTTGGGGGGTGCATAATTTTGAGTAATCATCTTAGCCCAACTAACCTTTGGTATAGTGCCCTTCAATTCTTTGTAAAGATGGTTAATAGAGCAGCTTGCTTGCTCTAGCACTCTTGACCCTGTTGCCATCTACATAAGATACACCCTTGCTCCAAGAATCTTCTAAATCACCCAAGATGCAGATCCTGGGATTGACATTAAGACGATGTCACTATTTTTTATATAGTATCCATGAACCCACTTCACCCAAAGCTTATCCCTTTTAGTAGCAATACTCCACAACATCTTACACATCGCCACTTGATTTCACAGATGCATGTTGGTAATGTTCCATCCTTTAGCACTTTTAGCTTGACACATATAGTCTCAAGCAACAAGTGCTCTTTTAGTGAGCCTTAACTTACCTGTCCATAAGAAGCAGTGGCATGCTGTCTGAATAGCTTTTATGATCTTCTTAGAAATTAGGAAGATTTGGCTCCAATAATGCTACATGCTGAAGAGAACTGATTTAATCAGTTGAACCCTTCCTACATAGTAGAGAAGTTTAGATGCCCAGCAATGTATTCTCTCCATTATCTTCTTCACCAATGGTTGGCATTGAAGAGCAGTCAACTTTTTTGTTGTTAATGGCACACCTAGATATTTAAAGGGTAGTTCTCTCTTTGCCATTCCAGTCTCTTCAAGTATTCGACCCTACTCAAGCTCCTGCACTCCCCTAAAATATAAGCAACTCTTAGCTTGGTTGGCACGGAGTCCTGATGTTTCAGAAACTGGTTGAAAGCTTTCATTAACTGCCTCATAGAACTTACATCCCCTCTTAAAAACAATAGAAGATCATCTGCAAAGTATAGATGAACTAGTCCAAATCTTTTGCATTTGGAATGATAATAGAATCTCTTTTCAGCTCTCAGATTCAGTAAGCATCTATGGAGATACTCCATATTTAAAACAAATAAGTATGGAGATAAGGGGTCTCCTTGTCTCAGACCCCTCTTTGCAATGAAAGGTTTAGTGACTGTTTCATTGATATTGATTGGGTAGGATACAGTTTGCACACATTGAAGCACCCACTGCACAAATCTATAAGGGAAACCTAATTCCAACAACAAATGCTTCAAATAAGGCCACTCCATAGAGGCATAGGCTTTCTGAATATCAATTTTAGTCGTACACCTTGGAGAGATCTGTTTTCTTCCATATTCTTTCACCAATTCATGACTGAGCAAAATGTTATAAAAAATAAGCCTCCCTTTCACAAATGCAGATTGATGTTTACTGATAATCTTATCCAGAACCCACTGTATTCTATTTGACGGAGTTTAAGAAATGATTTTATAGAGAATACTACAGCATGCTATGGGTCTCAAGTCCCTCACTCTGCTAGCATTTGTCACTTTAGGAATTAGAGTAATCAAAGTGATATTTATGGAAGGGGGAAGATTACCTGACTCAAAGAATTCATGCACTGCTTTAGTCACTTCTTCCCCAATCTTATTCCAGCATTGTTGGAAGAAATAAGCATTGTATCCATCAATGCTAGGAGATTTCTGAGCATTCATGCTAAATAGAGCCTGTTTTTATCTCCCGAGAAGAGAAAGGGACTATTAGCATTTGTTGTTGTTCTACTGTCAAGGCAGGACCTCTTCCAATCACATTCTTGTCAACCATGGGTAGTGAAACTGCTGCACTTTCCATAAGTCCTGCATAAAATGCTTCAATTTCAGCTTGAATCTGATCTTGAGTTATGCATTTGATTCCATCCTCTCTAACAAGAATCTTGATAGTATTTATTCCTTTTTTGGGCTTTGCATAAGCAAAGAAGAATTTTGTATTAGAATCTCCGAGTCTAATCCAATCTGCTCTGGACTTTTGTTGCCACACTTGTTCTTCAATATTACTCCATTTCTCCAAGTCTCTCATGTGTTCTTTCTCAGCAGATATCAAAGCTTGATTCAGTCTATCCTGACTCAGATGTTTCTGAACTTTTTTTAGTTTTCCTCTAGCAATCTCCAATTTCTCAGAGATATTTTTAAAGTGAATTACATTTAGTTGTTTCAGAGGTTTCTTCAAAAGTTTTAGCTTGTACCATACGTTTAATAGCTTATTATTATGCTGCTCTTGGCTCCATATTTTATCCAATATACCTCTGAAATCCTCATGAGTAGTCCAAGCATTTATAAACTTGAAAGGAGTGTTCCTGTGCTCAGTATGATTTTGGAGATCCAGCATCTGTGGACAATGATCTGAAACACTTCTCTCCAGCAACTCCACAACCACATTTGAATACTCATTCATCCATTGGATATTTCCCAAATATCTATCTCTAAGTGAGAAAATTCTGTCACTTCCCTTTTGATTATTACACCTTGAATAATCATTTCCCACAAATCTCAAGAGTGTCCAGCTCAGTATTTTCCATGGTTTGGTCAAAATCTTTAATCTCACTAGCAGTAACAGGGTTGTCATTCATTCTCACTTTGATTCAATACATTATTGAAGTCACCTTCAATTAAGAGAGGATCATTCATATTTTGAGCTATTCTTTGAATAAAATTCCACATTGGCCTCCTTCCTTCAGTTGTGTTGAGAGCATAAACAGCTATAAAATGAAACCTCTTTCCAGATATCACATCAGAAATCAAACAATGCATTACTTGCTCATGACTCTCAATCATCTGCACATCCACTTTCCTTCCATTCCAACAGATCCATATTCTTCCATTTGAAGCCATATCATAATTATGCGGGAGTTCACAATTCCTACATATTTTCTCAGCAATCCTCTTATACTTATCCTTTTTCACTCTAGTCTCTAGCAAAACAGCAATCTCAATTTTATTTTTTAGTAATACTTGCTTTATTTCCTTGTGCTTAAAGGGTTTATTACACCCCCGCACATTCCAAATCAATAGCTTCATTGGATCCCAAAGGAGAAAAGGTCTCTGCCTTCTTGATGGTGTTCCCCTCCTGCATCTTTTCCATTTGATACTTGGTATGAATTCCCAGTCACAATAAGGGGTGAAGTTGTACTACTCCTTCCTTTGGTAGCTGTTTTTTTAGGTTGTTCTCACACCACCTCATGTGTTTCTTCTCTGCTTGTATTCTGCTCCTTTGCCTTCACAACAACAACATCCTATTCAATCTTCTTCTTAGGTTGCCAATTTCTGCTTCTGAACAGCTTGCTTATAGGTTTTGGGCTTCTCTTTATCCATGCAGTCATGTCCAACTAACTGGCATGTCTTGCAAAATAGGGGAAATCAGTCATAGCTTACCTTCTGCTCAATCATCACCCCATTAGTTCCCTCAATCATCACTGAGTGTTGAGCTGGTTGTGTCACATCAATTTCAATAGAAACTCTAGCATATGAGATTCTCTGTTGTTGAGAAGTACATTCATCTGCATATAATGGCTTCCCCAAAATGCTACTGATTCTGCTCAAGGAGCCAGCTCCCCAGCAATGCAACGGTAAATTTGGGAATTGCACCCAGAGGGGAATTACACGCAGAATCTCCTTCTCAAAACTAAAATCCGATGCCCATTCCTTTACAATAACAGGCTTAGATGCAATGGCATGAGGTCTTGAGAGGAGAATTATTTCCTTCTCTTCCTCAGAGTGGAACCTCACCACAAAGTATCCTTCAACATGGAAAAATATCTCAGGCTTATGCTCAATTTTACATTGTTTCATGAGGTAAGTATTCAGATAAGAGATCGAAGAAGATTCTCCAATTACATAAAGTATCAAAGCATTCCTCCACTTCCTAGTTTCCACCTCAATTTCATCCAGATCTAGACATGCACTAGGTGTTCCATGTTTGAGTGTGGGTGCGACGAAGTTCAATTTCATACATGTCTTTGCTGGTTGAGATATCATTTGTTCATCTACGGTCTGATTATGAGGTGTAGATGTTGAATCCTCCTTCAGTTGAGTTCGAGCCTGCACAATTCTGGCCATGCCTTCTGAAATTTCAGTTGGATGCGAAGATACTGTTCCATTAACTTTCTCATTCCCTTTTCCTAATTCTCCAGCTCCCACGCACTGGAACTTCTCAGATCTTCTCCCTCAACTATCGATCTCGGAAAAACTAGTGTGTTGCTGCCGATGATCACCTTCTTCGGTCTTCCTCGAGGTTTTCCCATCTTCAGCAATCAGAGAAGCGCACGTTAACGAGCTTTCACTAACATGCACCATGAGAGCTTTCCTTTTTTGTTCGTACGAAAACATGCACTTTTTTCTATTTTTCATTCACTCATTGTTTTTTTAATACAAGCATTTTGTGTTTTGGAATGTTTCTTTATTATTTATCAAATTTTTTATATTTTTTGGCATATTTCATTGTTTTTTGTTATAGTTTTATATTGTTTCTGTTTTTTTTTTGTAAAATCATTGCATTTTTTTGGTATAATTCATTATTTTTTATATCACTGTTCATTGTTTTTGTAATATGAAACTGAAATATATGAGATATATATTGCCAACATATATACACGGTTATTATTCCAAAGAAGAAAAATAATTAGGTTTTACATGCTAAAAAAAAGCTAAACAAAAAAAGAATTTGAAATTTTGCACACGACTAAATCTTGGAAAAGATTTATATTTGTGGTCTTGTTACCATAAAGCCCTCCTTAATATTAAATATGATAATTTATTTATAAATATCAAACTTATCATCACCCTTCAAATCTTTTAGATTTATGGTTCATATTTATTTCTAGTTAACACATAAGGATACATTTCTATTAAAATCATCATATATATATATATATATATATGTGGATGAGTTAGTATAAAAATATAACCTAGTGTGAGAACGTGAGAACGTATTTAAACCAATTCGTAATGATGCTTAAATTTATATTTTTGCATACTTAATGAGATTCATGTTTTTTATATAAATATTCATACTGACATGAAATCATGCTTGAATCTATATACATTCATGCTTGAAATAATCACAACCATAGATCATACAAAGATAATGTTTATATTAAAAAATATAATCTTATTAAACATGATAATATATTGATTTAAACATAACTATGTATTTATTTAAGCAGGTTCTCACGTTCTCACACTAAGATTAGTTTTTATATGGAGCAATCCATATATATAATTAAACTCGACCCCAATACGTTTCGAGATCCATAAAAACTTATAAAATTGGGACAACAATCCACCCAAATTCGACTGGTACGTAATCTGAAATCCAACTCGGCGGATGAGCATTTTAGCCTTCTGACTCCGCTGTGTGCATTCGACCCATTAGGCTGCCGGCAATGTGGGTCTCCAAGGAGTCTTGAAGGAGGCTCGAGACGGGGTAGAAGGAGACGGTGGCGTTGCGGGCGACGGCGTCTCGAGACCGGCTCGAGTCACGCGTGCACGCCATGCGCTCAACACAAGAAAAAAATTAATGGCGGAGGATCGGCTCGAATGCCTTGTACAGGAGAATCTCCGGCTCCACCAGCTCAATCGGCTTGCCGTTGATTTTGATCAGTCCGCGGTCACGCTTGCAATGAGTGATCGCGACGGTTGTTTTCTTCCGGCCGAAGCACTGAACTGATTCGGTTGCGGTGGGTGCAGGTGCCACCATGGCTGCGTCTCTTCGTGCATCACTCTTTCGGTTGTGCTCTCGTAGCGGCGGCGGCGGCGGCGGCAGAAACTCTTAAATCGGAGATTGCATAAACCTTAGATGAGATTTAAGAAATTAAGAATCGAAATGATTAAATGAAAAGGGGTTTCATATTTGTGTTGTGGGAGCCTGGATACTTCCATTCCCTGCACTGCATCCATGCCCCAATCTCCGTGCACGTGTCATTTCTTTTTCTTTTTCCTTTAATATTTGCAATTTATTTTGTAGCTATTTTATTATTTTATTATTTTTTTAAATCTCTTGTAAATTTAAATTTTTATTACTTCGTGTATTTGTTTTTTATTTTTATTTTGAAGGCATGTAATTTTCTAATTTTTAAAAATTGGAAAATTCGATTTTTATAATATTATTATTAATTAGTGTATTTGATTTTTAAGGAATGTAATTTTTCAATTTTTATTTATTTAATAGAAAATTTGAACTATTTAATTAAAGTTAGAGATAGCTTAGAGACAGTTGGATCACAGAAGTAGGTGTTTCTAAGCTGTCATTGGTGCAGAAAGTGGAGATGGAAATACTTTGGAGACACTTAGGTGTCTCCAAGATAGTCTTAATCTAATTAGGTGTGTGCGCGCGCGCACACAGAGAGTGCATTAACCGATACATGAACAAAAATAAAAATAAAAATTAGTAAAAAGTTGTACTAAAATTAGAACGAGATAATTAAAGAAATCTTAAAGTTTCGGACATGAGCTCGGAGTTAGGGAAGTTTGGTTAGATAGGAAAATGTGGATTTTGAGCAATTTCTTCCAAATGCCAACATAAAGTATGACAACGAAGCAATATACAAATGTAGTTTGTTGTGAAAAATGACAATAAGGCCCTACATTTTCATATGATTATTGCAACCACAGTCCACAACATCCACTTCTTGTAAAAGTGGACCTAAGAAATCAATAATAATCTATTTAATTCATAAGGCGTTTTTATTTTATTTTCTTAAATAGAAGATATAAGTATTCATTTCCGACTTATTTAATAGGATGAACTTCATCGGTCGTGATATGATAATTCTTTTTTAAGATAATACATTCTAATTTGGTTGGTGTTTGCATGGGCGGATTTACCTTAAGACTAAGTTGGGCTTCAGTCCAGTGCAAGTCTCAATTAAACTTTTATATATATTTACCTATGTAACAATGTTCAAATATTAATGTTTAGTCTAGTGGTGTAGTTGTCCCTTTGTCTTTACTAGCAGATTACGAGGGTTAATCGGACTCCTCTACTTGAGGCTTTTTAGCTTTCTTCAGAATTTGGCCCGAACTGTTCAGCAGATTCCCACGCGTTACGCACCCATTCGTCACTCTGTTTACTTCCACAACTTCTCCAGGTTCGATGGTATCATTCTCTTAAATTCCCATGCAAGACCAGGATTCGATACCCATTCTCAACTTATCTTCAATTATTGTTTAGCATTTTACTCACTACTTTGAATCCATTCCTTTAATATCCCTCCGTCCATGAAATGGTTGCCACTTTTGTCATTTAAGTTTGTCCACGAAATGGTTGCCACTTTTGCTACTCCACTCACATTTATTGGTGGGATCCTTACTCCACTCACAATAATATTCACTATAATTCACTACTACCTATCATTTTTTTAAAACCAGTGTCGTCCAGAATTTGTTTAGCATTTTACTCACTACTTTGAATTCATTCCTTTAATATTCCCTCCGTCTACGAAATGGTTGTCACTTTTGTCATTTAAGTTTGTCCAGGAAATGGTTGACATTTATTATGGGACTATTACTCCACTCACAATAATACTCACTATAATTTACTACTACCTACCATTTTCTTAAAACCCGTGTCGTTCAGAATGTGGCAACCATTTCGTGGACGGAGGGAGTAATTACTATATCTTTTTTTTTTTTTAACTTTTGTTGTTTCTTACTCATTGAACTATACATCTTTAAAAAAAACGAAGTATTTATCTCACCCTCTAGTTATAGTACAGGTCTCAACAAACTTCTCATATTTAAGAATTTAAATAAAAAATAAGTACATCTATTTTAATCTTTGATAGCTATCTAACATTAATATATATATATATATATATATATATATATATATATATATATATATAATTCTACAAAAATGTCATAATTCTAGAGGTAGTAACTTTAGTATTTGATTTTTCAAATATTTTACTACATATATAGCATGAGATCTAGTATAAGAATCTATAATTTCTCAAATTTTATCAATGTGCCCACATACAAAACGATCTTCTTTCTACATAAGTTCCGTTATAGGGAAAACGAAAAACAGTAAACAAATTATTCGTTTTGAAATAATATGTTTCGACTTAGGCCCCTATACAAAACGATTCCGAACTTGTTAAAGTTAAATTTGTTTCTTTTGCTTTAATGCACTGAAATATTTCATCTCAATTTGCAATAAAAGAATACGCTAGAATATTTAATTATTAGCCCACTCCACTATCGGATCCTGAATTCGCCTCTAGGTATTTGTATGAGTTTTTTCTCTGTATGTTCTTGTCAATCTAAGTTTAATGCAGTACATAATAAACTGATGAAAAGCCACCATCTTCCAAACGAAGAGAATTTTGTTAAAGTAAAATTAAAAATAAAAATATTAGATTAAGTTTATTGTTGTATGTATATAAAGCTTAATTATAATTGTTTAATCCTTTTCAAAACCAAACAACACACATAACATAAGCTGACATGAAACACTCTTGGTGCAAGAGTATTATTCTTATTTGGATAATCTCTCATATACGGATAATTAAAAGAAAAAATAACATTATGATGAAACCTAGTTCAAATGACTAGTTGAAGTACCACAAGTCTCTTTTTAGTGAGATATTTTAGGTTCAATCGGGTTTACATATAGAGTAGATTTCTCATCTTGTTTGATGTATAATGTTTAATTTTTTGTGTGATGTAGAGATCCTACAAATATGAAAGACTTAATTTCTAAGATATATATATATATATATATATATATATATATATATATATATGTCTAAGTGTAATTCCCTTAAAAAACAATAACAACAAGATACTATAATAGCATGTCAAGAAAAAATTTACTTAATAATATTATTATAGCTGAATAATTCACGGACAGCAAGAAGACATAGAAATACAACTAAAAAGAAAAGACAAGAGAGCAACGTTTAAGGTCTCCAGCTTTGAAGGAATAATGCAGTCGGTTCAAAAGTAAAGATAAATTCTTAAATCCTTTTTTTTTTTAATCGTTTATTTGTCACTTTTGAGGCCTTTCTTTCACTACACAGAAGATTTCCAAAGTGCTCTTCAATCGGAAATGAATATTTCCAAAGTGCTCTTCTTTCAGTACACAAAGAAGATTCTGTCCATCTATGTATTTTAATTTTGTTTATATTTCATGATTAAAAGAGATCGGACGAATCTCTTTTTCATTTGAAAAAATAAATTTTTGGATTGTTTTATCCCTAAATTCCTAAATTTTATTTAGATTTTGATTTTGCACCAAAACTATCAATTTTGTCCCCACATTTCTAAACTTTAGTTGGAGTTTGGTTTCAAATTTAGGTAAATTTGGCCATATTTTTATTCGCCTATTGCAAATTAAATCAGCCTAATTAAAAATCATTGTTATCGCATTTAATATGTGTGTGGGGGGTTGAGATCTGGTGAGAATAAGTTTTATATGAGAACGTGAGAATGATACATATTTATCACATTGAAAATGCATTTATTGCAGAAATGTAATGCATACATATTATATATAATGCATAAATTGCAATAACTTAATGCATAAATTACAGTAATTTAATGCATCGTTAAATCTTAGTCATTGATTAAAAAATATGAAGGATCTAGATTTATTCTTATTTCTCACCTAAGATAATATTCTCACCTGGTCATCGTCCTATATGTATATATATCTAACACTTATTCGAGAAAAGTTTACATAATTCGATTAAAAAAGTGTTACGGAATTTATAGTTGCGGACTATTTTTACGGACTTACGAGTACGCATGTCCATATTTTAAATATTGTCTAAGATATATGAAAAGATAGTAGTATGTTATGTTATATTATCAATTGAAAAATACTTTTGTAAGATATTAAGAATGCAACAGTTATTCTTTTTTAAAGAATTTTTAAAAAAAGTTAATTTATGAAGATATTGATTTTATATATTTTTTTATCGGTTGGTTTTTTATTATGTATTGCAAAAATGGTAAGAAAATCTCAGATTTCATCCCTAATAATAACAGATATCACAATAATGCCCCATATTGATTTCTAGTTATTTATTTATTTATAAATAAGAATATATATGTATTTATATTAAAAATGAAAATAGTTGGGGAACAAAGCAAAACGAACGTTTAGGAGTGGAAATAGTGAAAACAGCCTGGTCATAGACATAGTATTACTATACAATCTTTCCTTTTCCCCAACAATTGCACGACATCCACCCCCACGAAAACGCGGAGCCGTTGCGCTCAAGACCCTCTTCCCTCCCTCCCTCCCCAACCACCCCCCCCCCCCCACCCTCCCTATTCCCACGGGGCCCACAGATAAAATTTTGAAATTCCTAAAGTACCCCAGCTGACGTCCGTTATTCCTTGCTCTCCAACCCCCTCTCTATTAATTCCCACTTCCCAATTTCTTCAAAACAAATAGACGAAAACAAAAAATCCTCGTAACCTCCCCGCTTCCCGTTCTCAGATCGGCGGAAGCACCGAATCATGTTGAAAAAATCGACTTCAAGTTTCTCGTTTTTCTTCAAGATGATGAACAAGAAGGGAGGCGAGAGCGAGAGCGGGAGTGGGAGCGGCGGCGGCGGCAGCAGCAGAGGCAGCGCTTGGCGGTGGAAGTTGAAGAGCTCCGCCGGTTTACGGTGGAAGAAGAGGTTCAGTTTGCACCTCTGGTTTGTTGATGATGTTCTTTTCAAAATCGTTTCCGCTTTCGAGGCCGTGTTTCTGGTCTCTACACTCTGCGTCTTCTTCCTCTGCTGCGGATGCCATTTCTGATCGATTCTCGCCTTGTTTTCTTCTCGCTGATGATCAAATCGAATCGACGCACACGAACATGGCGATTACCTTCTAGTTTTTTATATTCGTCAGTTCGTTCTAACTGATAGAAATTGACTGATTTGCTGCGAGTTTTTCAGAAATTAAATTAGTTTGATCTGATGTTGATGATTATTGTTTTTTTTTTTTCTTTTTTTTTTCTCTGTCTCTGCTTTGCCTTATTCCCGGAGCTATAATTATGTGTAAAGGCTAACTTGAGCTGTATTTTACTGATATATTCTTCAAACATTTCTGTTGTGAATTGTGATTCACTCTCTATCGTGCACAGCTTCTGTTTGTTTATGTATGCTTTAATCTGCGCTCTATTTCATCGCAGAATCATAAAAAGTCTGTTTAAGAGAATTCATGTCGAATCTGAAAACCTTGCCTTACAGCTTACGAGCAATATTACTGAAGTGAAGGGAACTTGTTCAATACTACTACTAGTTTACAATTTTTGTTTTTAATTTTGCTATTATTTTATGCTTTAATTAATGTTTAGGTCAAGTCTATTCAATCTCACCAAAAAATCTTTTTGGCTAATGCCATAGGTTGTTTTCATTAGTACTTAATTACGCCTATATTGATTTAGTATTTGACCACTCCACTAAGAAAGTAAGCAACTATAGAGTGAAATAGTAAAACATTATGGGTGAATTACAACTACATATATATGTCTAATACATCTTCCTATTTATAATGTAATATTTTTTTTTGTTGTTCCATTCATAATGTAACATTTACTTTTATGGAAATAATTAGAATATCACTTTATTCACTTTAAAACTACTTTATGTTACATGAGAAGCACTTTGTATCACTTTATTAACTTTAAAAATATTTTATATCACTTTATTCACTACGCTAAATACCATTTTTACTCTTAATACTCTTCTTCTTAATACACATGCCCAAAAAAAATGTTACATTAAAGTGGGATCACTTATCCGCGCGCATGCGGGATCACTACACCACCAAATAAGGTGGGAATATATTACACCGTAAACAAACGAGATTGATATTTATGTCGTTGTTTGAGTCGGCGATGCCAAATAATGCATGCTAAATCTACAGATCTTGAGAAGCAACGGCTTCAAGCATGACCCCAATTGGACATTTTCTCCATTGCCATTACATGCAATCGACGCTTCCAAGTATGTCAGGAAAGTCGTGCTTCGTTTCATGAATCTGTAGAAATCGGGCCATGTCATTTGATGTCAGCGCTTTAGATACTCTGCATCAAAAGCGGACATGAACGCAAGGTAGAAATGTTCGAGGGCCTTGCAGTCATTGAATCGCCCATTCACAAGTACACATCGTTCTGATCAACGTAACCACTGTTTGCAAGTTGCCACAATGCCATCGTACATTTTTAGGGCACGATTCGCCCCGATCTTCAAGGGTCATCGGCGTGCTGCTGAAAGTAACACTCCCAAGCCTCCACTGTGTGATGGATACGGTCAAATAGATTTTTGCTCATGCAAAATTGACGGCGAGAGACGTCTTTGCCCCACGTCGGAAATTCTAAAAAATAATCAGCCTCGAGGCAAGCCTGAGCATACCCACGATACTAATATACAACCACCCTTTTTTTTTCTAACTTGGGGCCTTCTTTTCCTCAGCGCAGCTTCGACGACCATTTGGACGTACAATGGAGTTTCTTCGAGCGCAAGGTTTCTCATTTCTTTCATTAATTTTTTTTCAAGTCACCTCCGCCCCACATGATTTGTTAGGGAATATGAAAGATTGCAAGAAATTGAGAGATTGCAGTTGAGAGTTGAGAGAGAATGAAGAAGAAAGGTGTGTGTGAAATATGTTGGGGGAGTTGAGTATTTATAAAAGAAACTAAGAATAAAACATAAAAGTTAATATTTTTGTAACGGTCGCGATCGCAAAGGCTAGCCGGTCAGCGAATCTGCACCTGCCAAGTGGCCAAAAAGTGAGCGATTGCACCTCATTCTACGCCCGTTGGTCCGATCTCTACCATGCAATTTCTGCGATCGGCAACGGTGCACGATCGCAGATTTGTAATCGCAACATTAGCGATCACCTTATTGATGATCGCCGCTATAGATAGTCTAAAGAGTCAATCATTATTAATAAGGTTAATTTTCAAATTCTCTGATTAAATAAATCTAAGAATTAAAAAAGTACCTATTAAATAATAATAACAATGTAGTGACAGAGATTAGCCAGTCTACATTAATGACATTCCAAGAATGTTCGTTGAGTCCAATATCTGGAAGAGTGATCACGCTCCAGTGTTGGCGGTAATCCAGCACTCCAGTTCGCTCCTAACGTAGCTTCTTTGAAGGTCGCCACTCCACACCTGTAAACCAAAGGGCCGGAGGTAGCTCTGGCGTCAATCCTCCAACACTCAAGTTAGTCCCGATTCAGAGAAAATATGAGTGTGTGTGTGTAGTGTAGTTTGTAAAATGAGTGTAAGTTGTACCTTTGAGTGATATTTTACGTGTATATATGACTAGAGACAATAATGAAAATTATCATAATAAGTTGATATCACGAGGGTTCTTCCATTCGTTAACTTGCACCACTCGATGCGGAAGTTGAGCAGCAGCCCAACGTGCGGCCTGTATGAATAGGACAACCGAACATGGGACGCCGTCCCTGTTCCAATATGGAGCGTACTGTTGTTACCTACCATTAAGTGGCGAGCATATACAGAGAAAAGTGTCACAAGCCACTCTTGCTTGACATGAAGGTTATTTCTTACTGCGTTGTCTTGTAGTATTAGGATTTGGTGGTCACATGGTATTACTCTGTTAGGAAATCACGACTCTATCCCAACTAGGGAAAACGATAATAGACAAGAAATAAGATGAAAAAATAAAGAACAATCAACAACACAAGAATTTAACATGGAAACTCCAAAACAGGAGAAAAACCACGACCCACCACACCAAGCACCCCTACACTATTACAAGCCTTTGAATAACTCTCACCTTGCTCACAACCCGAGACAAGAAATTTAACCTAGAGTCAAACAAAAGACTAAAGTGTAAAACCCGGTGCAATTACATCAAAAATACCTAGCCTCTTATATAGCCCTAAGAAGCTCCTACACTTTGATCATATAACCGATGTGAGACAAAATACATCCCTTTTATATTAACACAAGCCCAACAATCTTCACCTTATTAAAATAATAGAAAATACTCTATTGTCTTCGTCGACAATCATGATTCTTAAACCAAAGAACCACAAACCTACTCCACCATATGAGTAGAACACTTAGAATTAACCACCTAAGATTTTCCTTCGGCACATGTCAAACAACCCGCTGAAATTTATGGTGCAACTCCTAGCTTTTGGCCCCCCTAGAAGTTCTTCAGCCATTGACATAACTTCCACCACACACTGTGCATCAATGCTAAACCAACGCACATGTGGTCCAACTAACATCGTTACATTCGTCCATGGCAGTTGGACATGCCATAAGGATGCTCATGTCCTCAACAATTACAGGGCATCATCATCTTCTATCACAATGTTAGCTGCTTTTTCGGAGCTATTTGCCGCAACCGCTCCACCTTTATTCATATCATATTGTTTGGTGTATCCCTTTTTTCTCCCAAAAACTTGTGTAACCCAGATTGTATCACCACATCCTTAACTTGCTCTTGCGGCCACAAGCTAAAGATTATTTCTCCATCAAATTTCTCCACATCAAACTTCATTGAACTTAACCCATCGTTTCTCCACCCCTTGTTGAACAGCCGCCTGACAAGAGAACCCATCGAACTTGTCTCAGAACCTGGCTCTGATACCAGTTGTTAGGAAATCACGTCCCTATCCCAACTAGGGAAAACGATAATAGACAAGAAATAAGATGGAAAAATAAAGAACAATCAACAACACAAGAATTTAACGTGGAAACTCCAAAACCGGAGAAAAACTACGACCCACCACACCAAGCAATATAAACTCGACACCCCTACACTATTACAAGCCTTTGAATAACTCTCACCTTGCTCACAACCCGAGACAAGAAATCTAACCTAGAGTCAAACAAAAGGCTAAAGTGTAAAACTCGGTGCAATTACATCAAAGATACCTAACCTCTTATATAGCCCAAAAAAGCTTCTACACTTTGATCATATAACCGATGTGAGATAAA
This sequence comes from Schizonepeta tenuifolia, assembly GCA_029490685.1. NCBI lineage: Eukaryota > Viridiplantae > Streptophyta > Magnoliopsida > Lamiales > Lamiaceae > Schizonepeta > Schizonepeta tenuifolia. Next base: position 46,264,429 of record CM055955.1, on the reverse strand, counting down.
ATACATCCTTTTATTTTAATACAAGCCCAACATACTCCTCAAAAAACAATTTATGGAAACATTATTTCCTAATAATTCTCAGTTAATATAGTCCAATCCGCCGATCAAAACACAACATTATTCTACTTTTTTTGCTTTTCCTTCTCTGCACCTCGGAAATTAAGAGCTAAACTAAATTTAAATTAAATTTCTCACTAATTGACCTTAAAAAAAGTTAATAAGGAGATCGGTCTATCGTCATTTCTCTTCGTAATAGGTGCTCGTAATCATTCATCTACTCTGCAAAATTTGGAGAGAATCCAATTTTTTTCAAATTACTGGTTCGGTTTTTGATAGACCCTCTACTGATCAAATATATACTTTAGCACCAATGTTTTCCGAACAAGTTTCATGGATAGTTGAAGATGATGTATCTATTGATTGCTCGAGCCTTTGTGGACAGGGAGTAAATGTTGGCAAAGAAAAAAAATGAAAAAATGTTCTAGTATTTTTTAATGGGCGGATCACGTTACTAATTTTGGCTATTTTAATTAGAATTATTAGGAAATATTGCTTCCAAAAATTGTTATATTATTTAATAGGTAATTAAAAATAACTTTAATTATATGATTGACTCTCCAACCCACGAGCCTTTGTCATACTTAGATAGATATGTTAATGTTATCTAAAGTGGGTAAGAGAGTAGAACTAGTATTAAGTTCGTTTTGAATAAAGATATTTAGACAACAGTTGTCCGGATAATAATATAATATGTATTATTAAATAGTTTTTCAATTTTTTAATAATTAATATAATTAGTATTTTGTCTATAATATCCTTTCCCACCTAATTATATGTTAATCTTTAAATTTAATTAATATTTTAAATTTTCAAGAATTTGTGCATGATATTAATTTATTTTAATTAATATTAGAAATTAACATACAATTAAGTGGAAAAGAGTGTTATAGACAAAACATTAACTATATTAATTATTGGAAAAATTTTAAAAATTATTTAATTACGAATATATCCCTGTTGTCCGTACAACTGTTATCCAAATATCAATACTCGTAAGTTTTTTCCTAGGTCTAGAGGCGAACAGCTCAAGATTCCCAAATTTGGAGAAAAGGAAATATAAAAAAGAAGAGATATAAAATGACAAAAAGTAGCTAGAGAAACATCAAAATTAATGTAAAAATCACAGCACATATCTCCTGTTTAATGCCGTTGTGGTTGTGGCTGCAATTTGGCAATCAACGGTCGAAAGTTACCTAATAATGTTTTTCTGAAAAGAAGTTACCTAATAATGTTAGCAAATAGTAGCAATAAACGACAGTTTGTAGTCTTTTGTTACCAACCGTTTAATTTAATACTATATTAATTGACTAATTGTCGATGCCTTACCATCCAAGAAAAGAGAAGAAAAAAAAAACAGCAAACACTTTAATTAACAATTAACTCACTATATTTCCCAAAACAAAAAAATTGACAAAAGCAAAAATTTAAATCGACTACGTACCGTAGACTAAGTAATCACGTCATCAATTAATATAATCTTTTAAACCGGCTCCATCGTACAAGCATGTTCTTTATGGTTCATGAGTATCTTCTTGTGTAGTTTGTAAATGATGTAGCTGCTGCTCCCTTCATCTCACTTGATTATATTTATGTAGTATTGGCATGGATATTGAGAACAGATGATAAAAGATAAAAAGTGGATAAGTCCTACTCCCTTAACATTGTTTTGACAGGTTAATTCTTTTTTTATTTTGACATAGACAAAAAAAGTGGGACGTCCATTTAAATTTAAGCAAAAGTAAACATAATAAATAGGACGGAAGGAGTAGTTTTTTTTATACGCGAAAACTTCCGTGCAACCAGTTGCACTGAGTGCCTAGTTGCATAACAACGTACTAATAAATATTTCGGGCAATTATTTAATAAAACCCTTTCTAACCTATTTGGTTAGAGTGCTCTCCTTGGTCATCATCGGTGTAAGTTCGAATCCCACAAGTAGCAGGGCACTTTTTTTCTTCCAATTTTGTGTATTTTCGGTTTTTTAATTATTTTTTTTTTCGTTTTTTCCTTGACTCTTTTTCCTCTTTCTTCTCTCCTTTTTTTTTTTTCTTTCGTATCTTTATTTAAAAAAAATAATTAAAAGAAATTTTGGTTGGTTTTAATTTTTTTTATTCTTTAATTTTTTCTTGTTTCTTTTTCTTTTCTTTTCTTTTCATAATAATTACTTTTTTTAACGACGATTGTTATTTTTATACAACAACTTGTACCTTTAATTATGTAGTCAAGTAACTATTGTTGTGATGAAAAGTAATTATTGATGTTAAGAAAAGTAGTATTTCACAATGATTATTTTTTCTTAACGACGATTTTTTTAATTCTTTTCTTTTCTTTTTTTCTTTCTTTTTTTCGTTTTTTCCTTGACTCTTTTCTCTCTCTCTTTCTTCCTCTTTCTTCTCTTCTTTTTTCTTTCGTATCTCTACTTAAAAAAATAATTAAAAGTAATTTTGGTTGATTTTATTTTTTTTTTAATTCTTTAATTTCTTCTAGTTTATTTTTCTTTTCTTTTCTTTTCATAATAATTACCTTTCTTAATGACGGTTGTTATTTTTATACAACAACTTGTACTTTTAATTACGTAGTCAAATAATTATTGTTGTGATGAAAAGTAATTTTAAGGAGCTTCATGGTTGCAGACAATTTCATTTCCATCCAAAGTGCAAGAAGTTGAATATAACTCATGTGTGTTTCGCAGATGATCTGCTTCTTTTTTCTAGAGGTGATCTTGACTCAATTAGGAAGCTTATGGAAGCTTTCCATAAATTCTCTATTGTTTCTGGCCTCAAAGCAAATCAGCAGAAAAGTAGCATCTACTTTGGTGGGGTAAATGCTAGGCTCCAAGAAGAGATATTGCAGGAATTTGGTATGGCTAAGAGTGAGCTTTCCTTTAAATATTTGGGAGTACCCTTATCTCTCAAAAAGCTCACTCTGATCCAATATCAACCCCTCATCAAAAAGATTCTAGGCCGAATAGAATGTTGGTCCTCCAAACTTCTCTCTTATGCAGGCCGACTTCAACTTGTAAATTCAGTGATTTTTGAAGTCCAAACTTACTGGAGCCAAGTCTTTCTCTTGCCTCAGAAGATTATAAAGACTATCCAGATAGCTTGCAATTTTTTTTGTGGACTGGGGCTGCCGGAGTAACCAAAAGAGCATTTGTCAGTTGGGAACAAATCTGTCTTCCCAAAGCAGCAGGGGGAATGGGAGTTATTGATCTTAAAATCTGGAATAAAGCTGTTATGTGGAAGCTTTTCTGGCATCTTGCTAATAAGAAAGACAAGCTATGGATACGGTGGGTGCCCGGATGCTACATCAAGAACAATAATATCTTGAATATGAACCTCCTCATGCAAGCCGCATGGATTGTCAGGAAAATTATAGGAGCTCAAACTTATATGGATATCACCACCCCTGTACTTTCCTCAACTCCCCTTCCTGTTCCATAAGGAAAATTTATCTTAAGTTAAGGGGGTCTGTCCAAAATGTGAGTTGGAAGAAGATGGTGTGTAACAATATCGCTCCTCCCAAAGCCGTGTTTATCTCGTGGTTGATGTTATTAGGATAACATGTCGCGTGTGATAATCTATTGAAAATTGGAATGCAAGTTGACCCTCAATGCTGCTTATGTGACCGAGCAAATGAGACCATAAGTCACTTATTTTTTGAATGCCCTTTTGGTGCAAAAGTTTGGGAAGAAGTAACTGCTTGGAGTGGCTTGCCTCGCCATGCAGCTGCGTGGGATGTTGAGAAGTTGTTTATGATATCACAATGTAAAGCGAACAAAGGGCGTCAACTTCTATACCGTATAACCTTTTCGATTGTGACCTATTTTCTGTGGCAAGTGCGAAACTATAGGAAGTTCAAACAACAAAGAAAAGAAGCTCATGAGATTGCAAGGCAATGTGTTTTGTGGATAGCTTTTAGCAGTAGGAAGGACCCTAGTTTAGCTCGACTCCTTCCTTAAGAGTCTCTATTGTGTTTGTTTTGTTTTGTGTTTGTCCGCTTGGAGCAGCTGTTTTGTATTGCCTTTTGGAAATGAATAAATTTCATTATTTACCAAAAAAAACTTGTATTTTTAGTTATTTGGTAATGTAATTATTATCATGATAAAAAGTAATCACTAACATGATGAAATATAATATTTTTGAAACATTACATTTCTTCATATCAATAATTACTTTTTCTTACGATAATAATTACTTGACAAAATAACTAAAAGTATACATTCTCGTGAACAAAAATAAATATTGTCGTGAAGAAAAGTAATATTCTAAAACATTACCTTTGTTCATGTCATAAAATTGTTTTTCATTACAACAATAATTACTTGACCCTAGTTTAGCTCGACTCCTTCCTTAAGAGTCTCTATTGTGTTTGTTTTGTTTTGTGTTTGTCCGCTTGGAGCAGCTGTTTTGTATTGCCTTTTGGAAATGAATAAATTTCATTATTTACCACAAAAAAACTTGTACTTTTAGTTATTTGGTAATGTAATTATTATCATGATAAAAAGTAATCACTAACATGATGAAATATAATATTTTTGAAACATTACATTTCTTCATATCAATAATTACTTTTTCTTACGATAATAATTACTTGACAAAATAACTAAAAGTATACATTCTCGTGAACAAAAATAAATATTGTCGTGAAGAAAAGTAATATTCTAAAACATTACCTTTGTTCATGTCATAAAATTGTTTTTCATTACGACAATAATTACTTGAATTATTTTATACGTTTTTCTGATGACAAATAATTGTTTAAGCAATTTTTTATTAAATTCTTTTATATTAATCAATTCCCGTAGGGTTTATTAATTCCCAATTAGGGTTTATTAATTTCTAATTAAGGATTATTAAATTCCCATGTAGAATTTATTTTTAATCGTGTACATAAATTATTATTACATTTGTTCAAGTCAATAATTATAATCCACACTAATTATTCAAAAAAAAGAAAAAAAAGAAAATTAAATAAGGAAATATAAAAAAAATGAAAATGGAAAAAGGAAAAAGGAAAAAGAAAAAAGAAAAAAGTAAAATGAGTAATAGGTAGGACACAACTTAATGAAAAGGAAAAATTAAAAAAGAAATGAAAAAATAAAAAAAATAAAATAAAAAATGAATAATGTTTTAAAATAATTAAACAGTGTACATGTATAAATAAATGTCCTTACCTTCAAAACATTAAAAACAGTTGTAACCTAGCGGTGAGCATCTCTCTCTTAGGGCTTGCGCTCACATAGGTCCCGTGTTCGAACCTAGATGGTATCATGTTGGGAAAATTAGTAAAGATTTCGATTGTTACCAAACCCTAACTGACCCCAACCAAGTACATGAAAGCTTTTAGTCTGAACTTAGCTAGAGCTCACTATTTGAGCGTAGGGATTTTATCTTTACAGGTTTCAAGCAGAAGAAGTCAGTCGGACTGAAGAAGTCAATTCGTGAAGAACTGAGCTGGGACCCAAACTCAGCTGACCCTCAAACTCAGTTGAGATCCAAGCTCAGTTGTACCACGAACTCAGTTAGACAACAACTCAGTTGACTCCTCAACTGACCCATTCAGCTCAAGCGTGAAGAGAAGTTGTCTCAAAGTCAGACGTCGCAAAGCGGAGAAGAGAAGACTTTGAAGACGTTGAAGGCAGAAGAGTTGAAGTCCAAATTCAAATCTACTTGAAAGCACAAGTCAGTTGGAGAACTTACCATATATGGACCAACAACAGCGACGTGCACAAACCAAAAGTCGTAGTTACCATTTTAAGAAAGTTTCCAGAAAAGCAGGTGGAGTGCCATACTTTGGCAGAGATTAAACGACTCTTTCCAACGGCTAGTTAGATCTTTCTCTATAAATAGAGGTCTCCATATCAAAGCTCGTGGGCAGACACAAGCGGGTAGAAACGGAGAGAAAAATCAAGAGCGAAGAAGCAACAACAAACCACCTCTCTCCCCAGCAAGAAGACCTCAGCCGAAGACCAGTAGAAGTCGAGTGTCCAAGCCTCCTCCTGTTCTTTCATCTAGCCTCTCAGAAAGCCCCTTCTTTGATCAAGTCTAGAAAATAGGTTCTTGCATATCTTGTGTCTGACCAGACTCTCTCCCAAAAGGTTGAGTCTGAAGCGTTAGGACGAAGCCTCCACTTCTCTCTATGTAGAAGGCTTCTTAGTTGGAAAACCCCCCCAATCCTCAAACCTTAGGTTCAACTTTGAACCCGTAATCAAAGATTAGGTCCCTTAGAACCGCAATCTAAGACTAGGTCCCCTAGAACCTATAATCTAAACCCAGGGTGTGCACTTGCCCGTGAAAGTGTTGTAAGGTCTTGTTCGAACCTGTAATCGAACTAGTTAAGTTGCTTGGTACCCGTAAACCAAGTGGAACATTTGGTAAGCAAGCCTAAGCTTATCTAGTGGATTACTTCCCCAAAAAGGAAATCGTGGACGTAGGAGGTCAATCTCTGAACCACGTTAAAATAATGTGTCCTCTACTTTCTGTCTTTACATTCAGTATTTTACATTTAGTTACCTAACCAACTGACTCAACATACAAACTGTATATTTACAAACTGCACTAAGTTTTGGGAACTTGACCTTTGACGAGCCCATATTTTGTGCTCTTGTCATGTGTGTTTTCGGTCTAGATCGAGCTATTTTAGAGTCTTTTGTGTCTGTTTTGTGTCTGGGAGGACATTTAAGTTGACAGGGCAAGGAAAGACAAGAATTGGGCAAGTTTGGAGCCAAAAACATGCAAAAAGAGTGAGAAATGGCGATACAATGCAATGACCATAGTAGCCGTGCTCGTGGCTCAAGCTACCGAGGGCATAAGTCCAAATCAAGATGAAGAGTTGCTGCACTTTCAGTGAAATGGTCAATCTAGACGTTGTGTGTTTCGCTTCAGAGGCAAGGTGCAAGCTGATCGTGGGCAAGAGATGGCAGAGAGACTGGAAGAAGCAGAGTGCAGAGCTTGGGCAACGGCGCTGGCGTGTGAAGATGCAGCTGTTAGAGTCCAACAAGGAAACAAATTCCTTACAGCACAAGATTTGGATCGGAGTTTCCTACTACAACAACAGCACGTTTTTAGCGATAAGGAAGGAGATCTTTCCAACTTTATCTATTGATCCTTACATGGAAGCAGTCGGCCCGTTCTCTAGAAGGCCCATTTGTGGGTTTGCCCTAGTTCTTGTACTCTATAAATACATCCATGCATGCAAGGCACAAGATATAATTTTTTCAGCTTTTCCTTCCTTAAGCTTTTCGTTTTTCCAGCAAACAATTTACGTTTATGTTCTTAGATACAATTTACTTTTATTGTTAAGTCCCATCTAGGGCGAACATCTTTTGCTTATCGTTACTAATTCAAGTATGTTTTTCTTTATCTCTTTTGCTTTCGTTATTTACTTTATGTCTAGCTAAGCTTTTAAATCTAGGTTTAGGGTAGATGATATGATGTATAACTTGTAAATCTCTTGAGGTCTAAGTGTTTTTGATAGTTGTATATAAGTGTGTTCCTGAGGAATTGGGCAATGATTCCGAAGAAGTTCGGTGGTCACAAGTAGCTGGGAAGCAAGAAGATTGGCTAGGGTGTCCTTGTCAAGACTTAAAAGGATGGAGTTGGGTGGGCTATGTAGCGTACGTGGCGACGTGACAATGGGGACCCTTCATAGTTTTAGCTTATAACCACTAACACATTTTCGCAACAAATATCCTTGAACCAATGATCGAGTTAAAGTCATACTCATTGATTGAAACCTAAATCTGGATTGTTTTTATTACTAAACTGTTTGCTTGTCAAGTTACAGTTATTTACTTTCAGCAGTTTGCCAAAGGTGATAGTGACAGTTGCCCAAGGCGATAGTAGATAAACACCCAATACAACCTTTTTGTGCCCCAACCAGAGATTATCGTGAGCAACTCCCTGTGGGATCGACCCTGTACTTGCCAATTAGTTGTTCCTAGGGGTAGGCATAGGAGTGAAATATAAATTGTATTTTGTCGCAGCTTAAACGAGGGGTGCGTCAACCTTCCCTGTTTTCATTAAGGTTTCAGTTTTAGTAACGAGCTTAATTTCCACCAACTTCTGCAAATGCTAAACTCAATTGGATTACACAACTAACCCTCAGTCAAAGAAGTCAGTTGTGCACCCAACTGTGTGATCCGCTCCAACTGACCATCTCAGTTGTAAAACAACTCCAACTGACTTTTCCAATTGTTGAGCAAACTGACCTGAGCAGTTAATTCAGTGAAAAGATTTTAAAAGCTAACCAAAAATTGCTACTGGTGTATTCCCCTCCCCCATACACCAGATATTCGTTACCGAGATCATCGAGTGGTATCAGAGGAGTGGTTCAACAGATTGCTGACACTGGTTCACAAGGTGTGAGTCGAGTAGATTTTTCAGTAGTTAACTGAACAGATCTTTGCTGAAAAACCTTAGTGCATTCCACTACATAGTTTGTTGTTTGTCTCTTGTAGTGTGTAGGAAAAATGAACCCGATGTTGCTTGGAAGCTTACCGGAGTTCTCTGTGGATGACTATCCCACGTCGAAGTTTCACCTGAAGATGCACTGACTGCCAGGTATCACAGGATGTGGGAGACTATTGAAAATTGTCCCATCCAAGTGACTCAGTCAATACTAGTCCCTTCAACTACTCCAAGTAATAATAATCACATTCATCACTTTGTTTTCGGTTAAAAAGCTCACCTGACTGCAAAAAGGAGTTTGTCGAGTTAGCTGCTTTTTTTTCTTGCTTTTACTTCAGGATCCCGCTCGTTCCTTCAAGAATAATATCTTATAAGGGCGAGACTACTTACTCGAAAAACGTAATGAACTAAACGCTCGGCTGAAGGACTTCTACTCGACTCGGGTTTCTTATCTTATCTCGACTTATCTAACTCGATCTTTCTCCATTTCTCGGTTCTACCCAATTACTAAATCAACTGACTCTCAGACTCACATACTTGACTAAAAAATATCTAACTATTTTAGTAATTAAATAATCCACAAAAGACAGAAAATACTATTCACATCACACATCTTGTTTTTCTCGATTCTCGAGTTAAACGAACTCAGAAAATTACGAGATTAATTCTCGGGTACTAATATCACAAATCATTTACAAACAAACTTTCAAATTAAGAATCGAACATTCACAAACAGGTAAACGATCGACTTCGATAAATAGATGGAAAAAGAAAAATTTTCCAAATATAATTAAATATTCTAGAAAAATTCTAGAAAATCATACTAATTTATTTAATCATAAATGTTTACTCGGTTACTCGTTCAAGACTCGATTGTAATTTATGCTGACTCGATTCTGCTCGGTTTATAACTTTAGAAAATAAAAGTTATTAAATTTAAATGAAATTAATTTCATTTCTCTTATAATAATTCAAAGATTTCAATTATAAAATCGGAATTAAAAATCCGAAATTCATATTAAAGTTTTTCGAAATAAAGTTTTCGTCATTTTCTCGTAAAACGTGTCACTATTCGGAAAAATTACCAAACTCGATAAAAAGATTCTAATTATTTCTTATTACTTGTTAACTCGATTAATCTTACTTATTTTTCATTTTTCTTTACAAACTTACTCATTTCTTATTTTAACTGGATTTTCGTTATTCAAATTTCATTACTCGATAACTTTTACATATTAACTCGGATTCAAGAATTTCGAAAAGTAACTCTGATTATTTTAACTTCATCTTCTTCATCAAATTATCACATTAATCAAAACTAACATGCAACATCAAGAATCATTAACCTTATACTCATATTTGGTTCGATTTTTTCAAGAAAAATTCCACAAAACTTTATTCTTCTCGTTTTTCTTATTCTATCATCTTTAAATCATCGAATCACACATCATCTAATCACATACCATCAAACACATCACAAAATCAATCACTCTTTCATATATATATTTTCGGTTTCTTTTAAAAAAATAACAAGAAATTTCTTTCTTCCATTTCTTTATTTCCTATCATCATTGATCTCATCTTCCATCTTCAAAACCAACTAAGAACATCAACAACATACAATCCTCTATATTTCTACCAAAATTTCGGCATTCACACACATATATATATCTTAAGTTTTTCTCATTCAATCACATACATCAAAACTCTTAGATCATTCCTTAGAACACAAAATTAACATCAAAATCATGATCAAGACAAAAACATGAAAATCCCCAAAAATTCTTCACACAAGATTTTAACCTTTTCTTTCATGCTAGAATCACACAAGAAATCAAGATAAAAACTAAGAGAAAATTTCATCAAAATCATCAACACCGAAAATTCCTATTTTTGGACATAGAAATCGACAAAGAGGGGGGATTGATCATCAAAAAAATTGGCTTCTGAAATCATGCATAGAACTATGCTAGGATCGATTTCTAGACTCCAAAACAAATCGAAAATGAATTCTCCTCCATGGCATGAAAGTGCCGAATTTATTTAGAGAGAGAAGAGAGAGAATTTTCTTAAGTTTTACTCACTAGAATCAATAAGAATCAAAGAACTTACGAAGGCTCGAAGGCTTGATCTATCAAAGGGGCTTCAATCCATGCAACTCAAAGCTTTAAACACTCTAAAAGTCGAGCTCCATCCTTGCACAAAGCTGCCGATTTTTAAGAGGAAGAGAAAGAGATGAATCCTAGTCTTAAATCGATCATTACGACAACCTTAATGGATTAGTCGGTGGATGATCGTAGAGTAAGTTATCTTCATTCTTGGAGCTTAAAGGAGACTCAACAATGGTGTTCTTGTGTGTGTGTGTGTTATTGCCGAGAGGGAGAGAGAAGAGAGAGAGAGAGAGAGAGAGAGAGAGAGAGAGAGAGAGAGAGAGGTGGAAAGAGGGGAGATAGAGAGAGTTGGAGAGAAATTATTTTAGAAAGAGAGAGAGCGTGAGAGAGAATGAGAGAAATGAGTGTAGATTAGGATTTTAATTTAGTTTTAGTTGCACCCGGTAGTCAAAAGCGCGATATAAATTTCGCTGGAATAAAAAGTTATCCCGTGTAATTTAACCCTAATTTCTCATTAAACTGTCAAACGTTTGAAATTCACCACGACTCTTTCTCGACATCGGAATTCTTTCTACTCCGTCTCAAACTTCAACAAATAAAACAAGGAATGCAGAAGTCAAACTTTCAAATGAAATTCCGAGAAACGAAGAAAAAGTCAGAATTCACTATTCATATTAGGGTTTTCTGGACCTTCAACTGAATTTTCTCTCGAACGACTTCTGACGACTATAAAACCTATCCAAAAGCTTCTAGAATCATTTTTAGACTCAAAAGACACTAATTAGACGAAATTCGGAAAAGTTCGATAAATAGCGAAAACTCGAGAAAAGTTACTATTCATCCAAAAACAAAAATTCTTAGAATTTTTCGAAATTCACACTCAAACTCATATAATCATGCTCAATCAATTCATCACTCAATCATTTCAGATAACCGAAACGATAAAACTCACGTAAAGTCATTCAAGGGCATTTTAGTAATTTCACGAGAAAATTTCTTTTCTCGGAAATTTTTATCACACAAGGGCACACAATTAAGGCACACAAGTTCAATTAAGACGAACTTAAAGACTTATAAAAGATCGGGGTATTACGTACTCACCCCCTTAAAATAAATTTCGTCCCGAAATTTACTAACCTTGAATAAAGAGCTCGGGAAATCTTTCTTTCATCTTATCCTCGAGTTCCCACGTAGCTTCTTCAATATCGTGGTGTTGCCACCTAATCTTAACTAAGGGAATCGATTTTGTTCTAAGCTGCTGGATTTTACGATCCAGAATTTTCTCGGGTCTTTCCTCGTAACTCAAGTCGGGCTTAAGAGTTACATCTTCTTGGCGAATTACGTGTTTCAAATCGAACACATACTTACGTAATTGCGATACGTGAAATATATTATGCAAATTTCTGAAACTCGGCGGCAAAGCTAACCTATATGCTACGACTCCAATCCTTTCTAGGATTTCGTACCATCCTATAAATCTAGGCTTTAGCTTTCCTTTAACTCCAAATTGATGTACTCCTCTCAGAGGAGATACTTTCAAAAAGACTTTACTTTCTATCTCGAATTCAATTTCTGATCTTCGGTTGTCGGCGTACGATTTCTACCGACTCTGAGCTTCCTTGATCTTCTCGCGAATCTGATGGATAGATTCAATCATCTCCTCGATAGCTTCGGGTCCTATTACTTTTCTCTTGCCTACTTCGTCCCAATAGAGCGGAGATCTACACTTCTTTCCATAAAGAGCTTCATAAGGGGCCATTCCAATTGTATTCTGATAACTGTTGTTGTAAGCAAACTCGACTAAAGGCAAAGTCTTATCCTAATTTTCTCCTTTATCTAGCACCACGACTATCAACATATCTTCCAAAATTTGGATCGTCCTTTCTGACTGACCATCAATCTGAGGGTGGTAAGCTGTACTAAACTGCAACTTCGTTCCTAGCTCTTTCTAAAAACTTTCCCAAAAATAGGCGGTAAACTTGGAATCTCGATGAGAAGTGATCATCTTAGGGACTCCATGCAATCTCACAATCTCCTCTACATATATTTGAGCCAACTTATCTGATCCATGGGTGATAGGTATGAAATGAGCGGACTTTGTCAATAGATCCACAATCACCCATATAGATGTATTTCCCTTCTTGGTTTTTGGCAAACCTATCACAAAATCCATATTAATGTTGTCCTATTTCCACGATAGAACTGGTAATGGTTGGAGAGGTCCAAAAGTTCTTTGATGTAAGTACTTCACTTGTTGGCATACTAAACATTTTTCCACAAACAAGGCCACGTCCTTCTTCATTCCTGCCCATCAGAACTACTGCTTCAGGTCCTAATACATCTTCGTAGTGCCGGGATGGGCGGTATACGGGGTATCATGGGCTTCACTCATGATCTCGTCTTTAGCTCTTCATTATTTGGTACACATAGTCTTCCACGGAACAACAAAACATTGTCATTTGACTCTCTGAAATCTTCAACTCCTTCTTTTCTGACTTTAAGCCTTAAGTTTTCCAACTTCTCGTCTTTTCTTTGGCCATCTACGATATGTGTTCTAAGATTTGGCTCCACTACTAGAGATGCAACAACTTGCTCCATCGACATCGGGGGTTGAATTACTTCAATTCTCATCCTTCCAAATTCTTCAATCAACTTCTTCTCATTGGATAGGAGAAATCCTAACTCCGAATTTTCCTTTATGTTCAACGCATCGGCTACAATATTGGCCTTTCCGGGGTTATAAGAAATCTTGCAATCATAATATTTCACCAATTCAAGCCATCGCCTTTGTCTCATGTTCAACTCCTTTTGCTCGAAGAAATACTTCAGACTTTTGTGATCCGAAAAGATTTCGCACTTGGCTCCATAAAGATTATGTCTCCAAATTTTGAGAGCATGTACTACTGCTACTAACTCCAAGTCATGCGTCGGATACTTCTTCTCGTGAGGTTTAAGTTGTCTTGAAGCATAAGCTATCACCTTTTCTTCTTGCATCAACACACATCCTAAACCTTTAGATGATGTGTTATAGTCCTTTCCTACTTCAGGAAGGGCTAACACTGAGGCTGAAGTTAATCTTGACTTGAGCTCTTGGAAACTTTGTTCGCATTCTTCTGTCCATCTAAAATAGGATTCCTTCTTTAACAGACTCATCACCGGCTTCGCTATCTTGGAAAATCCTTCTATGAATCTTCGATAATAACCTACCAAACCTAGGAAACTACGGACTTTATGAATTGAGGTTGATGATTTCCACTCTTGAACTGCTTACACTTTGGCTGAGTCCACTTTAATTCCTTCGGACGAAACAACATGTCCTAAGAAATTCACTTCCTTTAGCAAAAATTCACACTTACTGAATTTGGCATACAACTTCTCTGACCTTAGTCTTTTTAACACGATTCTGAGATGCTTCTCGTGCTCTGCTTCGTCTTTTAAATATACCAAGATATTGTCAATGAATACTATCACGAATTTATCGAAGTATTCATGAAAAACACGATTCATTAGATCCATGAATACAGCTAGGGCATTTGTCAAACCGAAGGGCATCACAATAAATTCGTAATGTCCATATCTTGTTCTGAACGCAGTCTTTGAAACATCTTCTTGCCTGATCTTCAGCTGATGATATCCAGATCTTAAATCAATTTTGGAGAAACACTTGCTCCTTTCAACTGGTCAAATAGATCGTCTATCCTTGGCAAAGAATATTTGTTCTTAAGTGTAATCTTGTTGAGCTCTCTGTAATCAATGAACATCCTCAGACTACTATCCTTCTTTTTCACGAATATAATCGGTGCTCCCCAAGGAGAAACACTTGGTCTAATAAAACCCAAATCTAATAACTCCTGCAACTGAATCTTTAACTTTTGGAGTTCTTTCGGGGCCTTCCTATATAGGGCTTTAGAAATCGGGGCAGATCCGGGTTCAAGATCAATCGTAAACTCTAATTGCTTATCGGGAGGTGATCTTGGCAAAACTTTTGGAAAAGCGTCCTTATATTCTCTTACTACTGCTACATCATTGATACTCAGCTCTTGCTCTTTATTCTTATTCAGGTAAATCAGATATATTTGTGTATTCTTTTTCCTCATCAACTTCTTTGCTTTCATAGCCAAAATAATCGGCATACTCTTCTTTGTTCTTCTTTCAACTCCATGCACTATGGTTGGCTCTTCTCCAGGAGGTTTGAAACGTAATCTGTCTCTGGTCGCATCGGATCGTCGTAAAATTTTTGGTTAACCAATCAATTCCAAGAATTATATCCACATCCCACATCTGGATTAGATTTAGGGATTTCATGGATAACGTACGATTTTCGAACTCGAATTCTAGATTCTAACAAACACGCGATACTAACGCAGATCTACCCAAAGGGGTTGAGACTCTAAGCTCCTGGTTAAACTCTTCTACATCTAAGCCAAGGGTTTCTACACATGCACTAGCTATAAACGAATGCGATGCACCAGTATCAAACAAAACGATAATAGGCACACCTTTAAGCTTTCCCATACCTACGAGATTTCCGTGGTCTTTGACTCCAGCTTTCTGCTCGATTGCGAAAACCCTCTAGTAGTGCGGCGGCTCCTGCTGCGGGGGCTATTGCTTCTACGGCTGCGGCTTGTGCTGACCCTGGGGTTGCTTTGGATGCGGGGTTCCATGTATAGCTCTCATCTGCGAAGACGGGTATTGGTTCGGTCTTCCACCGCTCGTTCCTTGCTGTTTACTTGGGCACTGGTTCGAGAAATGACCAGGTTGTCCACAAGTATAACAGACGTTGTTTCCTGCCTTGTAGATGCCTTGATGCATCCTACCGTATTTCGAACACGGGAGAAATCCTAAGGGTCCGAAAGATGCGCTACTCCGATTGCCTTTCTGGGGTTTCACTTTATGAGCTTGCTGCTGCTGCTGATGTCCTCTTCCTTACCACGATTTCTTGCTCGGATGGTTTCCACCATTCCATTTTCCTTTTCTTTTCGCGATTAAGCCGTGCTGGGAAGATTGAGGGGTAACAGCTGTCGTCATCTGGATTTGATATTGAGGGGTCGCTAAAGAAAGTGATCCTTTCTCTGGCTGCATTGCCAACTCCATGTCAAGGGCTCGGTTAAGGGCTTCTCCATAAGTCAGACCACTCTGACTTGCAAGAACTATGCGAATGTCTTGCTTTAAACCTGCTCGAAATAGCTCACACATCTTCTCATCGGTATCTACTTTGTCGGGCGCAAAACGAGCTAATTCGCAAAATTCACGGTCGTATTCTGCTACGGTCTTCTTTCCTTGTCTCAGGTTTGCGAAATCGTTTGCTTTTTGCTTCCGATAGTTTCTCGGTACGTACTTCTCATACAGGGCTTCCTTGAATTACTCCCACGTCAGATTCTCGCATTCTTCGGGAGTATACGTCCTCTATCGGGCTTTTCACCAGTAGTCAGCGAAACCTTTGAGTTGATATATCATGCATTCTAGACGTTCGCGATCACTACAACGAAGAAAATGAAAACTTCGCTCCAGAGAACAAATTCAGTCCTCGGCTTTTGCGGGATTGCCTTTACCATCGAAAGTCGGCGGCTTTTATCGAAGAAAAAGCTCTTCTATTCGATGTTCGTTTTGAAGAGGCGGGGTCTGATCCCATCGCTCTTCTTCATCATTTTGCTCGGCTCACTCGTTTCTTCTTCTTGGAGGCATTCTAAAAGAAAGGCTAAAAATTAGAAAAGTTCGGCAAACCTACTCGGAAAATTTTCTCGACTTTCAAACACTTATCCTCCTAAGAGAAAACATAATTCTTGATCGATACTTATCGCGCATTTAGGAGAAAATTTCTCTTAGGTAAAGCATTCAAATTGCAATTAAAATATTTCTCAATTCGTCTTATCACAATCAATCAAATAATGGCATGTCTCAATAATATAATCAAATACACACAATCAATCAAACAATTGCATGCATATTCAATAATTTCATCCATTTCAACTCATCACTCAACATCATGCTCAACAATTTTTTTAGATACTCAATCAAACACAGCATATATAATCACTCAGAATTTCACATCTCAATTAATTTGGAAAACACTTCATTTAGTAACTCGACTCTTCTATTCGTATCTCTAAGGTAGACAATTCTTAAAACAATTAAGAGACTTAAAGTTTATTTTAACAACCTAACGGCTTCCTTTCATATCATCGGAATCATGGCCTCTTTTGAGGACTTATAACAAAAATAAGGTATAAATATTCACATCAGAAAAATTCCCTACACGTCTACAAGACGGTCTACATCTCAAAACGCACTAGACACGAGATACTACTTTGCGTCCGGCTCTATCAACTAACTATGCATCAAGTTATATAATTTACATAACAACAGAAAATAAAAAGAGTTCAAGTCTCGACAGAAAAGTAAATATTGTTCGGGATTCCACAACTTTCTAGAACTGGACCTAAGCGTGAGGATCGTCACCGCTCGGGTCATCATCACCACGCTGCTCCTCGGGGTCCTTCTCTAGATCCTCCTCGGGATCCTTCTCTTCTTCCTCGCCTACGCCGCTATCCTGACCCTCTGTTGCCGCCAATGACTCTAGGAAGTCGCTGTAGGTTTGTCCGGGAACTTCCCACACGTCGGTCATGTCTCTAGTCTGCTCGTCCTCAAAGCGGGCGTTGACGTCCTCCAACTCAGACACGTCCCATGGGGGACTCTCAAGACTGCTCACATGACGAGAGTACGCTGACACACCGTCTGCACCGTCGAGCTCTAGCTCACGTTTCTGGTCGGGCGTAACTACCGAGTTCTGGAAAGACAGATACGGAATGAAGAAGTGGTCGCTCAGAAAAGCCTGGAGGTAACCGTTGCCCACTGTGGCATCGGCTGCAGGGTCTTCGAAGAACTCATCGTCGTCGCTGCCGCCGGTACGCGTCGACCTAGAAGGCTCAGCTACGGGCTGAACTGGAGAGAAAGTACGGTCTCGGTGTATGAATTCCTCTAGCTGGTCATGCGAAGGAGGTAAAACTCTGAAAGAGTCGTACGAACCTGCTGGCTGAGTCGCTGCTGAGCTAGATGAGGCAAAGGGGTCGAAAGAGCGGATAGGGAGTATGTTTCCCGAGTACGGGTGGTACTGAAAAGTGGCTCTCGACTCAGGGTGAGGTGAAGAGGGGACTCTAGGAGGGGCTGTTCCATCAAGAAGAGGAGACTGAGGCTGAGGCTGAGGCTCAAGAACAAAGCCATTCGGCTCGGCTGGAGGAACAGGGTTAAACGGTCCGGGAGGCAGGGCACCGTACTCTATGAACTGACCTGAGATAGTGGAGATGAACGCATTGCAGTCTCCATAAAGATAGACACCTAGGTACTGGTGTCCAATGAACCTCAATACTGGCGATGCTGCCCAGTCGCGCCACTCTCGAGGAAGAGCCTGAATCAGATGAATCATTCAGTCGAGTGCACTAACATTGTGATACTTCACTGTCTCCTAAATCTTATGGTAACGCGCTAAAAATTCAGTGATCGTCTCGTGATATGACTTCATAATGTGCATATATTCCTGCATCAACGCTCGGTTGCCCTCATCGTCCATCTTATACGAGTTTAGACGGGTTAAGCACACTTAAACAGTTAATCAATCACATTTGAATTTTCCAATTCCACATACTCGTTTTTGCTTCCCAAAGAGGTTTTATTGCTCAAAGTACTTGGCAATTCCATTTCACGAAAACGTTTGCACAAACGTTCCATCCTTTCTATTTCCACACAAAACACATAATTAGGGAAGGCATTCTAAAGCAATCTAGTTATTCAAGCTACTTACCAAGCTTTTATCTCTAGACAAGTGCAAATAGCAAACTGAATAGCTCAAATTAAATTTCAAACTTATAAAACTTTTGAAAATATTCGAACCTGGTTGCCAGATGAGATGGGGAATGCTCGGTGTGTTACTGACTCAATAAGTCTAAGGAATTAAATCTAGACTCGACATCACAAGAAAGTTTAATCTTAAGAGCAGACGAGCTGCTCTGATACCAATATGTCACAGCCCATTTTCAGGATGTGTGAAAACAACGAACATCCATTGGACAGTGAGGTGAAACCTCGAATAAGAAACATAACTCAACTAGGGAACATGCTCGGGAACAAGGTAATGTAGATTGAAAGCGATAACAAATGAAACATGCTTTCAAATCCAATCTCAAACAACGAGCATTAATAAATAATTCAAGTATCGAAAAGCAATTGAAGCAATATAATCCAAGTCAAGTAGAAGAAAAAGGAAATACGGGAATAGTTTCGAGCATTAAGCTCATGGTATCGACACAACATCAAGTACTATAATTTAAATAAATAAACAAGTTTGTTTATCATGCAGTGGAATAACGTCTCAAGTCCCACAACTACATATATGAAGATATGCAGATGAAAGCTTAAACCAAAAGAAGACTCGACTCCAAACACTACACACCACCGAGCATCTTCCGCCACCATCATCCATGCTAACCTGCACGTTTAGAAAACACATGCAGGGATGAGTACTTTGTACTCAGCGAACACATGCCAAAATAAATTAAACTTTGCTCAATTGAGCTATATAATTGAATTTGCCTTGCCACTGCATCACAAATGTTAGTACAGTTTAAAACGTTTAACTTGTGTATGCAAAAGTCATTTTCTTTTTTTGAAACGACTGCGCAGTCAACATATATATAATTTGATTAGCAGGTACGAATCAATCTATCACATAGTTTCTCATGTGTCGAGAAGTAGGCCTCCTTCTCAAACACTGCGAATGGCCTAACCGAAGCAAGACTCACAATCACGTTAACAATTAATAACAACACGTGTGTTCCTGTCTCACACGGGATAATAATAATAACTCAAGTAGATGATTAAACATACCAAAACTCAGATAAAATGGCAAGTCAATTAATTTCAAAACTCACATAATATGATAATAATCATCACATTCATCACTTTGTTTTCAGTTAAAAAGCCCATCTGACTGCAAAAGGGATTTGTCGGGTTAGCTGCTTTTTCTTATTGCTTTTACTTCGGGGTCCCACTTGTTCCTTCAAGAATAACATCTTATAAGAGCTAGACTACTTACTCGAAAAAAAGTAACGAACTAAATGCTCGGCTGAAGGACTTCTACTCGACTCGGGTTTCTTATCTTATCTCGACTTATCTAACTCGATCTTTCTCGATTTCTCGGTTTTACCCAATTACTAAACCAACTGACTCTCAGACTCACATACTTGACTAAAAAATATCTAACTATTTTATAAATTAAATAATCTACAAAAGACAGAAAATACTATTCACATTACACATCTTGTTTGTTGGGAAATTTATTAAAGTTTTGATTGATTCCAAAACCAACTGACCCGAACCGAGTAGATGTTGCCAGTTCCTAATGTTAGTAGTTAGGCTCGCTGTTTGAGCAATGTTAAGATTTTATCTTTACAGGTCTCCAGCTGAAGACGACAACAAGGCTTCACTCGGATAGAACATCAGTTGTAAGAAAGACAACTGAGCGTTCATCAGATGCGAAGATACCAAAGTCAACTAAGGAAGATGCAAGAGAACATCAGTTGTAAGTAAGACAACTGAGCATTCGGAGCCAACTGATCGGATACAAGAAAGACAACTGAGCGTTCAGTTTCAGAACATCAGTTGTAGGACTAGAACCAAGAATATCAACAGCATGAAGTTCAAATCAGCTGAGAGTTCAACTGTTAGCATTCAGATAGAACATCAGCTGAAGAACAAGTCAGATGAAGATCGAAACTCTCAACCGACCATCCTTTGTTGAAAGACTAATGTTGAGATTTGAAATTAAAACAAGGAAGTCACGTGAAGGTTTGACTCTCTGTCATTACCTCATTTGGCCCAACACAAGGCTGTCTCAGATGGAAAGCAGAAGCATGCAGTTGCCAAATCCGGAAAGTCTGCAGAGATGAGAGAGAAGCCATCGCTTTCAAAGAATAGAGATCAACAGCTCTTCCAACGGCTAGTTGATTCTCTCCGCCTATAAATAGAGGCCTTCATTCATTCACCAAGACTTACAAGACAGACAAGTGTGTGAAGAGATATACAAGCGAAAGAACAACTTCATTCCTCACTCAAGCAAAACCTCAAAGAACATCATTAGTTGAGAGTTCTAGAGAGTTAGATTCTGTCTTTGTAGTTTTCGATCCAACCTTGAGAACATCACTAGTTGAGAGTTCGTAGAGTGTTAGATTATAGCTCACTTCTTGTTCGAGCTATTAGTTGGAACCCCACCCTTTCACACACCTGAAAAGGTTATTAGGACCCTACTCTTCCCGTAACTGAGTAGATAGGTTGATTAGTACCCGTAAACTAATCTGTAAGGTTGATAAGTACCCGTAAACTTATCTCAACGGTTGCAAAGCCCGCGTAAGCTTTGTGGTTTGTCCAGAAGAACTTAGACTGAGTTGTGTGGACTCGCAACTCCCCGTGGACGTAGGAGTTATCTCCGAACCACGTAAATCTTTGTGTGTTGTGTTTATTTTTCAGTTACTTATTGCATATTCAACTGACTAACTAACCTGCATACAAACTGCATTCTTCCATATCAACTATCTTGGTTATTGACCAACCTTGCACTTAAGCGTGAGTTGATTTTATTCGAATTAATTTCCACCACATTCCGCACAGCACTTCACTTCCAGCTGAGTGTTTCTTACTCGGTTGTGATTCCAACTGAGTTGTCTTACTCGGTTGTGATTCCAACTGAGTTGTCTTACTCGGTTGTGTTATTTTTAGGGGGTTATTTTTAAAAGTTTTATCTGGTGTATTCCCTCCCCCCCCCCCATACACCAGAACTCGTATCGGGACCATCATTGTTTTTCTCGATTTCTTGAGTTAAACGAACTCAGAAAATTACGAGATTAATTCTCGGGTTCTAATATCACAAATCATTCACAAACAAACTTTCAGATTAAGAATCGAACATTCACAACCAGGTAAACGATCGACTTCGATAAATAGACGGAAAAAGAAAAAATTTTCAAATATAATTAAACATTCTAGAAAAATTCTAGAAATTCATAATAATTTATTTAATCATAAATATTTACTCGGTTACTCGTTCAAGACTCGATTGTAATTTATACTGACTCGATTCTGCTCGGTTTATAACTTTAGAAAATAAAAGTTATTAAATTTAAATGAAATTAGTTTCATTTCTCTTGTAATAATTCAAAGATTTCAGTTTTAAATCGGAATTAAAAATCCGAAATTCTGATTAGAGTTTTACGAAATAAAGTTTTCGTCATTTTCTTGTAAAACGTGTCACTACTCGGAAAAATTATCAAACTTGATAAAAAGATTCTAATTATTTCTTATTACTTGTTAACTCGATTAATCATACTTATTTTTCGGTTTTCTTTACAAAATTACTCATTTCTTAGTTTAACTCGATTTTCATTATTGAAATTTCATTATTCGATAACTTTTACATATTAACTCGGATTCAAGAATTTCGAAAAGTAACTCTAATTATTTTAACTTCATATTTTTCATCAAATTATCACATTAATCAAAACTAACATGCAACATCAAGAATCATTAACCTTATACTCATATTTGGTTCGAATCAAAACTTTATTCTTCTCGTTTCTCTTATGCTATCATCTTTAAATCATCGAATCACACATCATATATGTTGGGAAATTTGTTAAGTAAAGTTTTAATGAATTCCAAAACCAACTGACCCCAACCGAGTAGATATTGCCAGTTCCTAATGTTAGCAGTTAGGCTCGCTGTTTGAGCAATGTTAAGATTTTATCTTTACAGATCTCCAGTTGAAGACGGCAACATAGCAACACTCGGATACAACCCCGGATGGAAGATCGGATGAGGAACATCAGTTATAAGACTCTGTCTGATGAGAGAGTTATGCCAAAAAGGGGAATACTTTTAGACAATTGAGAGTTCCAGCCAACTGTTCAGTTGGAACATCAGCTATAGAATGTCATCCGATAAAGAGAATGTTTCAAGAAGGGGGAAGTTATAAAGAAGTCTCAACATGAAGTTCAAAGTCAGCTGAGAGTTCAACGGTTCAGTCAGAACATCAGTTGAAGACCACTCAAATGAAGATCAAGATTTTCAACCGACTAACCAAGGTTGACTGTCAGAAAGGTTTGAATTTGAAATTCAAAAAGGAAGTCACGTGAAGGTTTGACCGTTCAGTCATTACCTCATTTGGCCCAACACAAGGTTGTCTCAGATGCCATATCGGGAAAGTCTGCAGAGATGAGAGACAAGCCATCACTATCAAAGAACAGAGATCAATAGCTCCTCTAACGGCTAGCTGATTCTCTCCACCTATAAATAGAGGCATTCATTCATTCGACACGACAGAGAAAATTTGAAATGCACCCACGAGAGAAACAAGAGCAAAGAAAATCTGCAAAATCATAATCTAAGAGCATCAGCAGCTGAGAGTTCCAGAGTGGTAGAACATTAGTAGCTGAGGGTTCATAGAGTTAGAATCTGTCTTAGATTTTAGTTTGAGTGTTCATTTGTTCAAGCCATAGATCCAGCTCACATTCGTGTTCGAGCTGTAGTTGGAAAACCCACCCACATACACACTCTAAAAAGTGTTTGTTAGGATCCTACTCTTCCTGTAACTGAGTAGATAGGTTCCTGAGTACCCGTAAACTTAGCGTAGGTTGTCAAGTACCCGCAAACTTGACATAGGTTGTTAAGTTCCCGTAAAATTAACTGTAAAGGTTGATAAGTACCAGTAAACTTATTGCAAAGGTTGCACAGCCCGCGTAAGCTGTGTGGAACTGTCCAGAAGAACTTGAACTGAGGTGTGTGGACTCACATCTCCCCATGGACGTAGGAGTTCTCTCCAAACTAGGTAAATCCTGTGTGTCTATGTTTATTTCTGTTCAGTTACTTTTTGCATATTCAACTGACCAAACTAACCGGCATACAAACTGCATCTGAGCATATCTACTGTTTTGGTTTTTGACCAACCTTGCTCAAAAGCGTGAGTTGTTTTTACGAGTATAATTTCCACCACATTCCGCACAGCACCACTCTCACAGCTGAGTTCTCTTACTCAGTTGTGATTCCATCTGAGTCTTCCTTTACTTAGTTGAAGTGATTTTCGGGGGTTAAGTTTTCAAAGTTGAAAAATCCTAACTGGTGTATTCCCTCCCCCCCCCCCATACACCAGTAACTCGTATCGGGACCATCAAGTGGTATTAGAGCAGTGGTTCAAAAGACTGATGTCTCTGTTTCACGAGGTGTGAATCGAGGTGTTTTCTTCAGTGGTCAACTGAATAGATCCTTTTTCACGCTAGTGCATATCTGCTTGTTTTTGTTGTCTGTTGTTGTGTGTGCAGATGGATATGAAAGATAAGATCATGGTTATGTTCTCGGTTGTGAATTATACAGCCTAGAGGACTCGGATGAAGAAGGTCCTTCTGTCAAAGCATCATAGAATGCAACAAGTACTTTCATCCAGACCTATCAAGATCACGGAAAAGGTCATCCATACTCCTACAGATCCAACCCTTGGGGAAGCAACTGAGGAGATAGTCGAGAAGAACCCAGAAGACTACACTTCTGAGGAAGCTAAAGTGAGCCAGCTGGATATCTGGGCTCAAAGCACTATCATGTCCACAGTTGGACATGACTATCTTCCGTGGATAGAGGAGTGCAACACTGCTAAGGAGATGTGGGACACTTTAGCATCTTTGAGTGAAGGAAGTGACGAAACCAAGGAGAACAAGTTCTCCCATGCATGTAAAGATTTTGACAACTTCACTCTGAAAGTGGACGAAACCATCGATCAGATGGAGCTGCGGTTCATGGAGATCATCAGAAGGATCCAGTCTATCCGAAGAGGAAAGTATACTTTGAGAGAAATCAATCTCAAAGTATTACAAGCACTTCCAGCTGAGTGGAATATCTTCACCAATATCCATGAAAGCCGAGCTGATCTAGGAGAGATGGGAACTGAAAGATTGTTCTCAATTCTGAAAGGAAATGAGTACAAAGTGAACCGACGAAAATCCCAGTCGATAGCTCAGACAAGTCGACATGAGGATGTTGGTTCAGCAATGAAGACAGTTGCCCTTCGAGCTGACTATTCCAAGCCGCGAACATCAAGAGCAACAAGATCTGCGGACACAACTGCGAAGGAGCCAAGCAGAGAAGAGCTGCAACAGTGCATTGCCGCCATGTCAAAGAAGCTAGCTGACATGGACACTCGGTTCGGAAAGTACAAGCGGTTCTACAAATCCAACCGAACACGAGACAGCTCAAAGCCTGTGAACAACGGATGTTTTGAGTGTGGCAAAGAGGGACATTTTAAGGTTGACTGTCCAGACCTCTCAAAGAAAGAAAGAGATGCATTGAGGGCCAAGCAAAACGTAAAAGATAAGGCCATGGTTGCAGAGGAAGCAGCTGACGACTTGGACATCTTCACTGACACTGAAGATGAGGACGAGCTGACTCTCATCAACAACGCAAGTGGACAGGATCAATGTCTCATGGCAATTGGAGCTGACCAAGATTAAGCTGAGGTAACTTCTATCCCAGCTAATTTAAATTCTTCTAATGTTGCTAACGTGCAGGATACTTTAGAAGATGAGTTGCAACCATCTTGGGATGATTTCCAAGAACTGAGTGAGCAACTGAATCAGCAAACGGTTGAGTTTAAGACTCTTCAAAAATAGTTTGTTAAACTGGAAGAATCCTTAACCGAAAAGGACGATC
Source organism: Schizonepeta tenuifolia (assembly GCA_029490685.1). Lineage (NCBI taxonomy): Eukaryota > Viridiplantae > Streptophyta > Magnoliopsida > Lamiales > Lamiaceae > Schizonepeta > Schizonepeta tenuifolia. Next base: position 46,239,108 of record CM055955.1, on the reverse strand, counting down.
TGATCAAGAATCAAACTGAAGAGATTGAGAATCTCAAAAATCAACTGACCGCGGCCAACCAAGCTGAGGCTTCAACCGATGAGCAGTTGAAGGAACAGATCAAGGCACAGAATGAGCAGTTGAACAAGCAAGAGGCTCAGATCGACCAGCTGATGAAGACGTCAAATGCCCAGACTAATCATATAGTTGTTCTTTTCAAAGATCTTCAGACTCAAAAGAACAACCTGATAAAGCTATATCAGTCATCCGAGATCATCGAGAATCTCACCAGATACAAACGTCAAACGGATGACGTGTCTGGACTCGGATACGATGTGGCTAAGGATACTGGAATTCCACCAGCTACTTTCACCAAGGCTGAGGAGATCCTGGTTGCCAAACCTCACACAGTTGAGTCTGCACCTGAACAACCACCCTCACAACCGGCTAAGGCAACTGCAGCTGAGAAAGGCAAAGGTGCTGCAAATGTACAATCGAAGAATCAGTCAGTTGAAACTACAACCGAAGGGGAATGTTCAAAGACTCAGACGAGGAACCGAAGACGTCGAAGATACAACCGACGATAGAATCAATCTCAGAGCCAATCGCACAACCGACCACGCAGCAGGGATGGAACCAACAGAACCGACAGAATCAGCATCGGTTCCATCACCACAACAGCCAAAGGTTCCATCATAGTCAACCAATGTGGAACAGTTACGACAGCTATGGCCACTCATGCCACATCATGAATCAACATCCGGGCATGATCAGCTATCATCAACAGCCAGGGCAATGGAATCAGAATTAGCCAAGACGATTCCACAATGACGGCCGACCTCATTGGCAGAATCAAAAGGGTCAGAGATGTCAACCAAACAGGGGGAACCCCAATTCTCCTAAAGCCCAACATAGGAGAAATCCATCTCCCCCCAAGAGACAGAACATCAATAATAACAACAAGCCTAAGGATAACCGAGGCGTTGTTATAGTTGATGAAAATGGGCAGATCATTTGGAATGACAAGGCTATTCGAGTCTACAGGGAAAAGCGACCCACAGTTCCAGGGGGAACTGGTTCTAACCCTCCAGGACCCAACTGAAATTGGGGACCTAAGCGTGTTTCTCTGTGCAGGTACAGGAGGAACAGCTGAGGAAGAATAAAGCATCACAGACAAAGTGGGTGATGGAAAGTGGATGCTCAAAACACATGACAAATCTGAAGGATTTGCTTGGCAGTTTCGTGGAGCTGAACGGTCCAACTGTTACTTTTGGTGACAACTCAAAAGGTTACACCAAAGGCTACGGTACCCTTGAAACCGATCACGTGTCAATTTCTAATGTTTCATATGTTGATGGATTGAAGCATAACCTGCTCTCAATCAACCAATTCTGTGATAATGGTTTCTCTGTCAAGTTTGATGCACAGGGTTGCAGGGTTAAAGATGTTCAAACAAAGCAGGTCATATTGTTGGGAAATCGATCCCCAACTGGGAATGTGTACTATGCTGACTGGAATAGCAGTCCACCTGAAACATGTCTGTTATCGAAGAGCAGTTCAGATGTGAGCTGGCTGTGGCACAAAAGGCTCAACCATCTGAATTTCAAGACAATGAACCGACTTGCCAGACAGGAACTCGCAAAGGGCATTCCTAACCGAGTGTTTTCAACAACACACATCTGCAGTGCGTGTCAGCTGGGAAAGCTCGCTAGATCCTCATTCAGGTTGAAATCAACTCCCTCAACCGACCGAGTATTGCAGCTGATCCATATGGATCTCTTCGGGCCAGTTACACCTAAGAGCATAAATGGCAACGAATATATACTGGTTGTAACTGATGATTACTCGAGGTACACGTGGACCATTTTCATGCGCCACAAGAGTGAAACCCGAGATGAGCTGCCCAAGCTGATGGATCGGATATCGAACCAACAAGAGATGAAAATCATTTCTATTCGATCAGACCGTGGAACCGAGTTCCTCAATGAAACCATCATTGAATACTGCGAGAAGCACGGAATCACTCATCAAACCTCAGCTGCGCGAACTCCGCAACAGAATGGAGTAGCTGAAAGAAGGAACTGAACGCTGAAGGATGCAGCCACATCCATGTTGACAAGCTCAGCTCTGCCAAAGAGATTTTGGGCTGAAGCCATCAACACTGCATGCTACACTCAGAAACGGTCTCTTCTGTCCAAGCGGTTGGGAAAGACACCATACGAACTATGGAGACGCAGGAAGCCTGATATTTCATATTTTCGCGTTTTTGGTTCTAAGTGTTATATTCACAACAATGGGAAGACTCAGTTGAAAACTTTTGATGCCAAAGCTTCGAAAGGCATATTTCTCGGATATGCTACTCGAATCAAGGCAATTCAACAACAGCTCTCGTGTTGTGGAGATAACACCTCATGTTAGTTTTGATGAATCTACCTTTGAGTGCAAGGAACAGGCTAAAGGACAACAAGCAGATCCAGTTGTTCCACCAGTTCTCACCAGATCGCAAGTTCAAAGGCAGAAGAATTTGACCGAATCGTTGGTATGGGCAACGGACGATGATGATCCGTGTTCCTCAGAAGATGAATGTGAAGATCATCAAGCGGTAGCTGAGGACCCCAGCTCAAACCAAGGGGGAACTCCAGCTGATGTCACTCTAACTGCATCAACAACTGAAGCCCAACCAAGCTCGGTTCGAAATGTTGTCAATGTTGAGGATCCAGACCCAACAGCTGACAAATCCCCAATTATGAAGACTCCAACAGTTCAGGATTCTCCTTCAGTTGAAATCCCTGAACCGACACAGTTGGAAGAAGATGGAAGACTCAACAAGAGATGGTATGAAGATCATTCCAAGGATGACATCATCGGAGATCCAACCGAAGGTGTACGAACCAGGAGCAGAGTTGCAACTTCCGGCTCAGCTGAGGATGTCCACTATGCCTATTCTGAAGAGTTGGCAGTTTTCGCGGAATTTGAACAACTTGGAGACTGTACCATGATTTCATGCTACGTAGCTGATGTGCCAAAGCCAAAGCATGTCATGGAAGCTCTCAACTGTGTTCACTGGACAATAGCTATGCAAGAGGAGCTGAATGAATTTCTACGCAACTGTGTTTGGGAGTTGGTAGAAAGACCAACTGGTGTAAAGGTTATTGGACTTAAATGGATTTTCAAAAACAAGAGAGACGCCATTGGTTACATCGTGAGGAACAAGGCAAGGTTGGTAGCTCAGGGATATTGCCAACAAGAAGGAATTGACTTTGAAGATTCCTTCGCACCAGTTGCAAGGCTGGAAGCCATCCGAATTTTTCTAGCCTATGCCGCACATCACAAGTTCAAGGTATATCAGATGGATGTGAAGTGTGCCTTCCTCAACGGTGATATCAAGGAAGATGTTTATGTTGAACAGCCACCCGGTTTTGAAACTGGAGATGGAAGAGTGTACAAATTGAAGAAAACCATCTATGGCTTGAAACAAGCACCAATGGCTTGGTATGACACTCTTTGTGGTTTTCTACTGGACTCGGGATTCAAACGAGGCTCAGTTAATAAAACATTGTTCACCATCAAAGTTGGAGAAGATATACTTGTTGTGCAAATCTATGTTGATGACATCATATTCGGTTCCAAGTCGGAGGAATTGTGCAAGAAGTTCTCGGATCTCATGAAGGAGAAGTTCGAGATGTCAATGATGGGCGAGATGAATTACTTTCTTGGACTCCAAGTGAAGCAGTCAGAGAAAGGAATTTTCATTAATCAGTCAAAATATACAAAGGAGCTCATCACAAAGTTCGGGTTGCAAACAAGTAAAACCACAAGGATCCCGATGAATACTAACTGGAAGATTGAACCCGGAGCTGAGAGAAAGCTAGTGGATGTCAGCAAGTATAGAGGGATCATCGGTTCGCTGCTATATCTAACCGCCAGTCGGCCAGACATATCCTACGCGGTTGGAGTGTGTGCTCAGTTTCAAGTCCAACCGAGGGAAGCTCACATGTTGGTAGCAAAGAACATCATCAAGTATCTGAAGGGTACTGTCAATGTTGGGTTGTGGTATCCAACTAACGACAATATCCAGCTGACCGGATACTCAGATGCGGATCTAGCCGGAGATCGATTGGACAGGAAGTCCACTTCTGGACACTGTCAGTTCATGGGAAGCAAGCTAGTTTCATGGTTCTCCAAGAAACAAGCATGTGTTGCTACTTCTACAACCGAGTCAGAGTATATGGCTGCCGGAAGTTTTTGCATGCAAGTGTTATGGCTCAAGCAACAGCTGAGAGATTATGAAGTTGCAACTGGACAGGTTCCCATTCATTGCGATAGCTCAAGTGCCATTGCTATCTCTTTGAATCCTGTTCATCATTCTCGGACAAAGCACATTGATATCAGACATCATTTCATCCGAGATCATATCGAAAAGAAGGACGTATCCATGGAGAAGATTCCAACTGAGATTCAGAGAGCTGATATCTTCACCAAACCTCTACCTGAAGCCCGGTTCAAGATGTTATGTGATCTTCTTGGACTGTTGGATCCATCAGATGAGGAGTCAGCCGAGCTGAAGAGTCAGATATCCATCTGAGGGGGAAGCTCAGATAAAGGGGGAATCTCAGATGCGGAGCGCCAACTGAAGACATCAGACGTCAGCTGAACAGACGAACTTGAGTCAGCTGATGGTAAGCCGCAACTGATGAACACAACTGATTCAGACAACAGCTGGCATGTATCATTTATGGCTGAAGGTGTTATGACATTAAATGAGAATGTTTGAAATAAATTCAAACATTCCTGAACATGTCAGCTAAATTAAATAAGCCATCATGACGCATTTAATGCAAAGTCTGGTCGAACACCTATAGCCTTACTTTATAGTGCGACTGGGCTGACACACTAATCTCTTCACCTTCTCACTCGCGCGTGTGGAGCGTCAGTCAAAATCGCCCAACCGTCGCAAGATCTCAACCGTTGATGGATAGATGCCATTCAATCCCGGCCATCCATTTCAAACGACGCGGTAACCTATATAAAGCGGAAAATCAGGAAGTGATCCTTACCTTCCCTATTCGTGCATATCAATATTAACTGTTCATCATCCCCTCCGAAATTGTCTCACCATTTTCAGTAACATCTTTCATTCTTCTTTGCATATATATATTCCACTGAAATGGCACCTAAATCAAAAGCATCAAAGAAGATGGTCTCTGCTGAACCAGCCACGTTCCAGCAATCCTTCGAGTTGATGCTGTCGAAGATCCACTTCGAACAGATTCTCTCAAGGGAAGCACTGACCACGCCAGAAATCGCACTTGTCGCCTAACTTCTTTCCGTCCACGGTCTGCTAAATTGGGCAACTCTCTCTCCATCTAAGCTGCTCAAAAAGCAAGTAAGCAGACCTCGGGCTTGTCACAACCATTCCGTGCAAGCAATGAATCAGCACTTCCAGATCGATTGAAGAAACAGCTGTCGAGATCGAAGTGTCTAAAGAACTGGGAAAGATCATCCCCAGAAATCGGGAGGCTGTAGACATGATGGGCAACTTCACCGACAAGGAAGCAGATGCTTTTATGCAAACTATCCTCATTGTCCCCGAACCATTGAAGGGGAGTATGCAGAGGACCATAATGAAGTCGGAGCATCGACTTTTGTTTGATGTAATATCAAAGTGTGCCTTCACATATGGAGGAGCATTCGGAGATATCAGCAGACTGAAGCTTAAGCAGCAGAAGGCCTTGGAAGAAAAGCACAAGATAGACTGGCTGAGCTATTTTGAAAGCCATCTGTGGGCAAAGAAGCTGAATATCTCCGAGACACTAGCTGAGTCCGGAGAGAAGCTGTTGAGTGTCAAGGGAACACTCAATTTCGGCACCAAGATATCAGCCCTGATCCTCCGAGCAACCAAGGGTCAGAAGCTAACTTGGGAAGGCAGTGAGGACCCTCCTTTCAACAAGCTGATGTTGTTCCCAACAGCCAAGAAGGCTAGGGATGTTTTGGAAGCTGTGTACACTCCCAAGGGAGCCACAAAGCCAACTGTGGAGACGGCCCCAGCAGTCCGCCGCCCATCAAAGTCCAAAACTGTTAAACGCCAGCTGGAGGAACTAGCTGAAGAAGAGGATGAAGAAAAAGAAGAGTGGAACCCCTCAAGAAAAAGCCCAGGTTCAAAATCATCCAGCCAGCAGCTCAACCGGCTGCGACGGGCCCAGTGGTGGTGATACCAGCTGAGAAAACAGCTGAGGAGAAGGAATCAACCGAATCCAGCCAGTCGGTTGATCCAACTGGGTTTGTTCTTCAACCCCGTCAACAGGAAGAAATGGTTGAAGGAAAGGAGACCGACGTTGAGGAGTCCAGCTCGTCCTCAGATGACTCTTCTTCATCTGAGGAGTCCCACCACAGTCCACCCTCTCCACCAACTGGAGTTGATGCCAGCCAGGTAATCCCACCTGCGTCTGAGGAAACTAATGAGCCCGCCCAGTCTCTCCCCAAAGAGGATTCAGTTCTCTCAACTGATCCTCAGTTAGAAATTCCGAGCCTCACACTCGATGCCAACGTTAAGACCGTTCCTTTGGCCAACGTTGATGAAACCATTGAACCCTTCTCCTTTGATAGTGATCCCTCCCAAATTGATGAAGAAGCCAACCGCCAGGCAATTTTGGCTGAATATGAAGGCAGGATGGACTACTGCTTTAGGAAACTGATAGGAATGTTTCCAGAGGCACGCACGATGCCCATCTTTGCCATGTTTGGGACTGAACTGCTCTATCAGTTCAGCGTAATCTTCAGCTACTGATACGTCAAGGAGAAAACCCTGAGGATCCACGGCTGGGACAGGTTGAAAATTGATGAATCCAACCTGAGGGTGTACTTCGACTACCAGAACCTCGAGGTTGCCTACAACCAGAAGGTGGCCTTGCTCCGTCGATGCTAGGATCTGAGTAAAGAAGAAGGGAAAGACACCAGAGAGTTGTGCGACAATCCTGGAGCTGTACAATTTCTTGATCATATGTTAGCCAAGAATGCCGACCATATGGAGGATGTAGATGAAGCTGACGAGGCTGCCAAGAGGGAAGAAGAAAAGCTCAAACAATACCTGGCTAGCCGAACAGCCATGGTTGTAGTGGACCCAACAGCCCAGGCACAACAGCAAGAACTGCCTGGACCCTCTGATCAGCCAGCACACTCCACCAATGCTATCTGTGAGCTGATAACTGAGAGGGTCAACCAGCTGAGGCATGAGTTGTTGTCCACAATCGAGCACAACAAAGAAGAGCAAGCTGCCAAGATAAATCAGCTAATAGAGGAGAATGCCTCTCTGAGGGAGCAGCTAGATGAACTCTCCTCCTCAACCAGCACCGCCGACATTGAGTTGAAGAAAGAAGTTCGTGGACTCAGCTCAACATTCAATGGCTTCAAGTCTCTTGCTGAATCCAATCTTGCAAATTCCCAGCAGACACAAGACCAGGAGTGGATGTCTCAGTTCGAAAATTATCGAGCTGAGTTCGTCACCCTTCACAAGGATGTCTCTGCAACCCTTGCCGCCATGAAGCAAGCCGAACAAGAACGCCAAGACCTGGAGCTGGCGAAGAAGGTTGAAGAGAAAGATGTTATGGAAGAACTCCTCTCTCGAGTTCACCAAGCAGAAGCCAAGCTGACCTCCCTGGACGGCTCAGTTGCCACCCTTTTGGATGATGCCAAAAAGGGGGAAGGACAGGGGCCAGCAGCTGTTGCTGGACAAGGGAAAGTTGCAGCAGAGATGTAAAAGGAAGGAAGTGGCCAAAGGGAAGGAGTGCCAGCTGGAACTCAGGGGGAAGGAGCTGAAGGATCTCAGCTGAAGGACACAGCTGCAGAAGGAAAAGAGCAGGAACTCGAAGTCTCCCAAGACCTCGTAGCTGAGCTTACAACCGAGCTGGATGCCGATCTTGACGGAATCTCAGTCGAAGATTGCATCGAAGCTGCAAAAGCTATGGGGGAGTCCAAGGAGAACTACTTGAATCCCTCTTGGATCAAGAAGTTTGTTGCAGATCAAGCCAAGAAAGTGGCCAAGTTCGAAAAGGAACTGGCTAAAATTAAAAAGAGCGTGGATAGGAACAAAGCTAGCCGGAGCGTCAGAAGAATCAACAAACACCAGATGAAGGCTGAGGCTAGGAAGAAGACTCAACAGCTCCAAAGAAATGCCCCGCTCCAGTCACGGTTCCCACATATTGACAAGTGGATGAACATTGAGTGGAACGATGATTGGGAGCAGTTCAAGCATGAGTTCATCAACGACTTCTACTACAGGAAGGTCTACTCAACTGAAGACCCAAGGCAAGCTTTCAAGGAAGCCTTGTGGGAGCTCAGATCTGGGGATCCTGGGATGTTCAGGCAATTCCAGCGGGCCATGGTAGAAGCTCAGCTCGATCCTAACACAGTTCCGGTCCCGCAGAAGGTCAGATATCGCCCTCAGATGATCAAAGGCACAAGTACTCCTAACAGAAATTTGATCATGGCTGAGGCGAGACAAGTGTGCAAGGAACATGGAGTGAATACCGGAACTGAGTCAGCTACAAAGAGAGAGATCTTTGACCATATCTTCAGCAAGTACGGCCAAGAGTATTTTTGAGCTGATGTAGTTTTTGAGCAACTGATGTATCTTTAATTTTTTTGTACTTATCCTTGTAATCATCAGTTGTAATGAAAATTTCAAGTATATATACGATTCAACTTGACGCACAATATCTCATTGTCCAAGCTATGAATCGCAGTCCTTTTAAATACCATGTTATAACTGTGCTAACCCTTTGATGTTCTATCTAATAAACTGTCTAGAATTTCTGCTGAGATTTTAAGTCAGTTAGTAAGGTTTAGATCAGCAGTGGTTTCAAGTTGTATGTGGTTTTGGCATCATCAAAAAGGGGGAAATTGTTGAGAAATTTGTTAAGTAAAGTTTTGATGAATTCCAAAACCAACTGACCCCAACCGAGTAGATATTGCCAGTTCCTAATGTTAGCAGTTAGGCTCGCTGTTTGAGCAATGTTAAGATTTTATCTTTACAGATCTCCAGCTGAAGACGGCAACATAGCAACACTCGGATACAACCCCAAATGGAAGATCGGATGAGGAACATCAGTTACAAGACTCTGTCTGATGAGAGAGTTATGCCAAAAAGGGGAATACTTTTTGACAACTGAGAGTTCGAGCCAACTGTTCAGTTGGAACATCAGCTATAGAATGTCATCCGATAAAGAGAATGTTTCAAGAAGGGGGAAGTTATAAAGAAGTCTCAACATGAAGTTCAAAGTCAGCTGAGAGTTCAACGGTTCAGTCAGAACATCAGCTGAAGACCACTCAGATGAAGATCAAGATTTTCAACCGACTAACCAAGGTTGACTGTCAGAAAGGTTTGAATTTGAAATTCAAAAAGGAAGTCACGTGAAGGTTTGACCGTTCAGTCATTACCTCATTTGGCCCAACACAAGGTTGTCTCAGATGGAAAGCAGAAGAGCACAGATGCCATATCGGAAAAGTCTGCAGAGATGAGAGACAAGCCATCACTATCAAAGAACAGAGATCAACAGCTCCTCCAACGGCTAGTTGATTCTCTCCGCCTATAAATAGAGGCATTCATTCATTCGACACGACACAAGACAGAGAAAATTTGAAGTGCACTCACGAGAGAAACAAGAGCAAAGAAAATCTGCAAAATCATATTCTAAGAGCATCAGCAGCTGAGAGTTCCAGAGTGGTAGAACATTAGTAGCTGAGGGTTCATAGAGTTAGAATCTGTCTTAGATCTTAGTTTGAGTGTTCATTTGTTCAAGCTATAGATCCAGCTCACATTCGTGTTCGAGCTGTAGTTGGAAAACCCACCCACATACACACTCTAAAAAGTGTTTGTTAGGATCCTACTCTTCCTGTAACTGAGTAGATAGGTTGCTGAGTACCCATAAACTTAGCGTAGGTTGTCAAGTACCCGCAAACTTGACATAGGCTGTTATGTTCCCGTAAACTTAACTGTAAAGGTTGATAAGTACCCGTAAACTTATTGCAACGGTTGCACAGCCCGCGTAAGCTGTGTGGAACTGTCCAGAAGAACTTGGACTGAGGTGTGTGGACTCACATCTCCTCGTGGACATAGGAGTTCTCTCCGAACTACGTAAATCCTGTGTGTCTGTGTTTATTTCTGTTCAGTTACTTTTTGCATATTCAACTGACCAAACTAACCGGCATACAAACTGCATCTGAGCATATCTACTGTTTTGGTTTTTGACCAACCTTGCTCAAAAGCGTGAGTTGTTTTTACGAGTATAATTTCCACCACATTCCGCACAGCACCACTCTCACAGCTGAGTTCTCTTACTCAGTTGTGATTCCATCTGAGTCTTCCTTTACTCAGTTGAAGTGATTTTCGGGGGTTAAGTTTTCAAAGTTGAAAAGTCCTAACTAGTGTATTCTCCCCCCCCCATACACCAATAACTCGTATCGGGACCATCAATATAAATCATATACCATCAAACACATCACAAAATCAATCACTCCTTCATATATATATATATATTTTTTCGGTTTCTTTTAAAAAAAATAACAAGAAATTTCTTTCTTCCATCTCTTTATTTCCTATCATTATTTATCTCATCTTCCATCTTCAAAATCAACTAAGAACACCAACATACAATCCTTTATATTTCTACCAAAATTTCGGCATTCACACACACACACACATATATATATATATATATATATATATATATATATATATCTTAATTTTTCTCATTCAATCACATACATCAAAACTCTTAGATCATTCCTTAGAACACAAAACTAACATCAAAATCATGATCAAGACAAAAATATGAAAATCCCCAAAAATTCTTCAAAATTTTCTGTACAAACAAAGATTAAATTGATCAAGATTTTAACCTCTTCTTTCATGCTAGAATCACACAAGAAATCTAGATAAAAACTAAGAGAAAATATCCTCAAAATCATCAACACCAAAAATTCCTATTTTTGAACGTAGAAATCGGCAAAGAGGGAGGATTGATTATCAGAAAACTTGGCATCCAAAATCATGCATAGAACTATGCTAGGATCGATTTCTAGACTCCTAAACAAATCGAAAATGAATTCTCCTCCATGGTATGAAAGTGCCAAATTTATTTAGAGAAAGAGGAGAGGGAATTTTCTTGAGTTCTACTCACTAGAATCAATAAGAATCAAAGAACTTACGAAGGCTCGAAGTCTTAATCGATCAAAGGGGCTTCAATCCATGCAACTCAAAGCTTTAAACACTCTAAAAGTCGAGCTCCATCCTTGTAGAAAACTGACGATTTTTAAGAGGAAGAGAATGAGATGAATCCTAATCTTAAAACGATCATTACGACGAGAGGATCTCAAATACCTTAATGGATTAGTCGGTGGATGATCGGAGACTAAGTTATCTTCTTTCTTGGAGCTTGAAGGAGACTCAACAATGGTGTTCTTGTGTGTGTGTGTGTATTATTGCCGAGAGGGAGAGAGAAGAGAGAGAGAGAGGTTGGGAGAGAGAGAGAGAGAGTTGGAGAGAAATTATTTTAGAGAGAGAGAGTGAGAGAGAATGAGAGAAATGAGTGTAGATTAGGATTTTAGTTTAGTTTAAGTTGCACCCGGTAGTCAAAAATGCGATATAAATTTCGCCGGAAGAAAAAGTTATCCGGTGTAATTTAACCCGAATTTCTCATTAAACTCTCAAACGATTTGAAATTCACCACGACTCTTTCTCGACATCGGAAATCTTTCTATTCTATCTCAAACTTCACCAAATAAAACAAGGAATCCAAAAATAAAACTTTCAAAATGAAATTCCCAGAAACGAAGAAAATGTCGGAATTCACTATTCATATTAAGGTTTTCTAAACCTTTAACTGAATTTTCTCTCGGACGACTTCTGACGACTATCAAACCTATCCAAAAGCTTCTAGAATCATTTTTAGACTCAAAAGAGATTTTTTATCAAAAAAAAACTATTTATAAAAAGAATTAGATAGGAGACACTAATTAGACAAAATTCGGAAAAGTTTGATAAGTAGCAAAAACCCGAGAAAAGTTACTATTCATCTAAAAATGAAACTTCTCAGAATTTTCTGAAATTCACACTCAAACTCAAACTCATATAATCATGCTCAATCAATTCATCACTCAATCAATTCAGATAACTGAAACGATAAAACTTATGTAAAGTCATTCAAGGGCATTTTAGTAATTTTACGAGAAAATTTCTTTTCTCGAAAGTTTTTATCACAAAAGGGCACACAAGTTCTATTAAGACGAACTTAAAGACTTATAAAAGATCGGGGTATTACACAACTGATGAGGTAAACTCTTCTTTCCATCCCTCTCAATGTACAGGAGAATTAGAAGAAGACATCCAGCCGTCTTGGGATGAGGTCGAACACCTGAGCAAATAGTGCACTGAATAAGTTGCACGACGCAAGGAATTGCAAGCTGAGTTTGACAACATGAGCAACGAACTGATCATGAAGGATCATGACATAGAGAAGCTTGTCGAAGAAAACCGAAGTCTCCATGAAGAACTTGTTCAGTCAACCAACAGTCAGGTCATCAACTTGATCAACACGACCAGAACTCAGGCATAATACATCTCTCAGTAGCAAACAAAGCTGAAATTTGCACATGAGAAATTAGTATCCCTTCATGCCTCGAGCGCAGCTCTAGAGAGCATGTTAAGCCACCAAAGACCTCACAAAAGTGTTGAAGGTCTTGGATACAGTCCAGCGACGGATACTGGAGCTCAACCAGCTCAGTTCGTCAAGGCAACTGGATTACCAACTGAGGCACATCAAGTTCAACTGAACTCAGTCGTGGTCATTGTTCAAGAGACTCCAGTCATTCCTCAGACATTCGAGACTCCTGTGAAGGAAAAAGGAAAGAAGGTTCTAACTGAAGAACCTAAGGAGCAAGAAGGTGGTACATCAAGGGATGCTGAGAGATCCTCAAGGAAGTCCAGACCCCGAGGTCGCAGAGTGAGGGGGAACAGACGAAGTGGACCTTCGCAGCCAAGGCAGAATCAGCCCAGGTGCAGGCCAAACTACTCAGCTCAACATTAGCAGCAAAGGCATCCGAACTGGGATAATACTCACTTCTACCACCAGACATTCCCAGTGCCTCACCACTACCAACAAGCATATCAAGGACATAGAAGCTACAGAGATCAGTTCAATGGTCCTACTGTAACACCCCGTCTCTCAAATATTCCTAAGATAGCAAGTTTCCAGATATAGAAAGTTTCAAAGGAAAGTTTTCCAAAATAACAGTTTTTCCGAATTTGCGAAATTCGGTGAAAGAAAGCAAGATTATGTAAAGTGCATGTTTATATGATCTTAAGTAACTTATGTGTGCATGAGAATGGGAATTGTTGCAATGAATTGCAGAAAAGTCGAAATTCTGGTTTTCGGGTCAAAAACGCAGTTTTTCGTCTTTTAGTGAAAAATTGAAAGTTGTTCATTTTTCACCAAATTTTAGTATGTTGTTCGTGATGAAATTTCATGAACTTTGGTGTAAGTTTTGAGTTCAAAATCGTTTGATTCAAAACAACAATGTGTGTGTTAGCCGATTTTTAGTAAAAGAACATTGTGTAGTTAGACTGCATTTAATGTGGGGACCACAGTCTTTAAAAGGGGACACTTGTCACTCTCTCATCTAGTCCAGCCATGGACACATGTCATCTCCTCATTCAATCTAACAAACTTGGCTTGCAAGTTTCAATCCTAGTCATCCATGTTGGAGATTGAAATCCTACCATTCATTTTTGACCTAATGTCACCTATATATAGATTTTGAAGCTCATTTCTTTCCATTTTCTCCCCAATTTCGGCTGCACCCTTACACACACACACATATATTCATGATTTCTTCAAGATCCAAGCTAGAATTATCAAGAATCAAAGTTTCATTCCATTGAATCCCTTCAAGGCAGTTAGATTATGTTTTTCTAGCTTCAATTCTTCAATTTCTATGGTGGAATAAGTTGTAATCTTCCCTCTTCTACTCCTTCAAGATTTCGTCAAGATGATGGATCCATGGGATCCCTCCAAGCTTCAATTATGTTGTATTCTACATCCAATAGACCTCTTAAAAGCTTTCAATTGAAGGTAATTCCCAAAACCCTAGCCTTATCTCTTCATGAACGATTTTAGGGCATAAATTGGGGGTTTTTGATTCATGTCTTCTATGATGAAATTAATGTTTAATTTGAGTTCTAAGGAGTAACATGTATCTATCTATGTGTGAATTTCATGATTTGAAACACCCTTGCTTATTTATGCATGATTTTCGAAAGTTCTATGTGTAGAAGTAAGTGAGATTTTGATGATGATGATGATAATTTTATATGCATGAATTGAGCATAAAATCTTGTTCTTGGGTAGATTTAGAGTTTATATGGAATTTTTGAGAATTTTTGCATGATTATATGATGAAATTCAAAATTTTGCAAGTAGTAAGAAATAGGACTTTTTTATTATGACCTTGTTTTGATAAATTGAGGATATATGATTCCTTATTGATATATTTGAGCATGATTGGAAGTGGTTTGCATGAAAATGAGAAACCCTAGCTCTAAGCCCTAAGAGAACTGAAAATGTGTATCAAATGAAGTGAGTATGATTACTCCAAGTATGTTATGATAATATGATGCAATTGTGAATGATAATTTAGACGAGTATGATTAGGACTTGTTTGGATTCCTAATTATCATGATGTTTTGAAAGTATGTTGTCATAAGAGATTAAGAAAAGTGAAGTTAAGTATGAAGTGATGAAGTAGTAGCATGTTTTGATGAGAAATGAAAGTAAGCATGATGTAGAAGTATTTAGACTTGCTTGATTGTTTTAAAGCATGAATCTTTACAAGTTGTGTGGTCTTAAGAGACCAAGTATGTTGAAGTTATGCGTATCATGATCATATCAAAGCAGGCATAGATGTGGAACGTTGTTAAGTTTAGTAAGTGCAAAGAAGTAGTAGTAATCCTTTGAATTCTTTTGTTGTTAAGATGCCTTCATTAAGATTAAGAAATATCCTTTTAAGATAAGATAAGTTAAAAGGATAAGATTTGTTTCTGTTTCCGTTGTTCCATTTCTAAATCAAGTTCGATTGAAGGAACATCCAGAGGAGAAGTGAAGTGAAAGCAAGGAAAGAAAGCAAGTAGAAAGCTAGGAAAACATCTCTTAAGGTGGGCTTTTCTAAACTGAGGATCTTTTGGCCTCAATACATGATGAAGCATGCTTTATTAATGTTTAACTTGCCATTTTGTCTAAAGTTGTGTGTGATCCATCTACTAAGAAAGAAGAATGAATTCGATCTCACACAAGGTGAGATTTGTGCACAATAGGAACCGTGAGCCTCTGGCCGATTCCGGTGATTAGAAGGAGGCCTCCTTCTCTTCACTGTTAAAGTAAAGTTTGTAGACATTTCGGATTCGCTCACTTATATTTTGATTACAGTCGTTTAAGTAAGAAAAATAATTTCACTTTTGCCCAAGGTAATTTCTTTATTAAAACCCTTGGTGCAGGTATCACCTTCATCGGGTGGATACGCAGGATCAAAGAGGAAAAAGGCTAACAAGGGATCAGTTGCCTCACCTTGTTTGAGGTGGGTATTCAGGTGGATGTATACCCATAACTGATGTCAACTGTCTCCAGCTCTGTGGTAGAAGAAAATCAAGACAAGGTTGCTGAATGAAAGGTTGATAAAGGTCAGAGAAGGGATTATCTCAGCCTCCAGCCTTGGTAGATGAAGATGAAGATGAAGACTCTTCTTTAAGGACGTGTAGGAATCGAAGACGAAGACCCTTGAGTAGGTTAGAATGTTAGGACTGTAGTTTAGAAAGAACTCAGTTGTAACTGTAATCTCTCGCCAATTTGTTATCTATAATAACAAGTTATTGGTTATTAAAGGTCTTCAATTATTGACCTCACTTGATGACAACCATCTCGTTGTCCAAGTTTGAGGTTAATCTTTATAATTTTTATCTTGTGTTAACCACTTTCCTCTTATAGAATAGAATTGAGTTTATCCTTTAGTCTTTTTGATATCAGTTGTATGGTATCACTTAGGAAAGTTAGGTGATGTTAGTTTAGAGTTTTGGCATCATAAAAAAGGGGGGAAATTGTTGGAAAAATCGAGTAGATAAAAACCTTTAGTCTGAACTTAGCTAGAGCTCATTGTTTGAACCCAAAAACATGTACGACATCCCACAAACATGTACGACATCCCAAAATTTTGGGTCCCTCTCTGACAAATCATGCCTTGAATAAAAATTTCTGGATACGTCATTGTCCCTCCCCTCCATTTGTTCGTATGTTACTACACCAATCGTTCAACCATTTAATATGGAGTATGTAAGCCACCTCAAGATTGTTGAGATTAAGCCTAAATATTTTATTACCGGAGATGGACACTTGTGCACACGTCTGCACCGTATAGATCGGGGACAACCAGACCCAACCCCACCCGGATCCGGCCCAGTCAATGCCCTAGCGTTGACTTTTTCAGTTTTTTTTTCATTTAAAAAAATATATATCTTTCATCCATTAAAACGATCACTTTTGTTCGTCAAGATTATCACTTTCATTTATAAAAACTATCACTTTTGGAATAATATTAGCACTATCGCTTTTATTCGTCAATATTGTCATTTTTATTTATTAAAA
This sequence comes from Schizonepeta tenuifolia, assembly GCA_029490685.1. Classification (NCBI taxonomy): domain Eukaryota; kingdom Viridiplantae; phylum Streptophyta; class Magnoliopsida; order Lamiales; family Lamiaceae; genus Schizonepeta; species Schizonepeta tenuifolia. The sequence goes on along the minus strand of CM055955.1, from coordinate 46,222,444 downwards.
CTTATAGTTCCAGTAACGAGTATCTGGTGTATGGAGGGTAGGAATACACCAGTAGCAATTTTTGCTTTCAAAATCTTTTCACTGAGTTGACTGCTCAGGTCAGTTTGCTCAAAAATTGGGAAAGTCAGTTGGAGCTTCTCTACAACTGAGATGGTCAGTTGGAGTTGATCACACAGTTGGGTGCACAGCTGACTTCTTGGACTGAAGGTCAGCTGTGTATTCCAACTGAGGATTCAAATAGTTTAGCGTTGCGGAAGTTGGTGGAAATTAAAGCTAGTTACTTAAACTAAAATCTTCATGAAAACAAGGAAAGGTCAAGTTCCCAAAACTTAGTACAGTTTGTGCGAGTGCAGTTTATATGCAGGGTCAGTTGGTTAGGTAACTGAAAGTAAAATACTGAATGTAAATAGAGAAATATAAAGGACACAGTATTTTAACATGGTTCAGAGATTGACCTCCTACGTCCACCACTTCCTTTTCGGAGAAGTAATCTACTAGATAAGCTTACATGTGCTTATCAAACGTTCCACTTGGTTTGCAGGTACCAAGCAACCTAACCAATTCGATTACGGGTTCAAACAAGACCTTACAACACTTTTGCGGGCGAGTGTACATTCTGGGCTTAGATTACACGTTCTAAGGGGACCTAGTCTTAGATTGCGGGTTCTAAGGGACCTAGTCTTTGATTACGGGTTCAAAGGGACCTGGTCTTTTATTGCGGGTTCAAAGGGACCTGTGTCTTTGATTGCGGGTTCAAAGACAGACCTAAGGTTTTGGGGTTAGGGGTTTTTCCAACTATGAAACCTTCTATAGAGAGAGAAGTGGAGGCTTCGTCCAAAGGCTTAGAGACTCAATCTTTTGGGAGAGAGTCTGCTCATAAACTAATTAAGCAAGAATCTATATTCTAGACTCGATCAAAGAAGGGGCTTTTTGAGAGGCTAGATGAAAGAACAGGAGGAGGTGTGGACATTCTATTTCTACTGGTCTTTGACTGAGGTCTTCTTGCTGGAGAGAGTGTGGTATGATGCTGCTGCTACTTCACCGTGCGTATTTCTATCTGCATCTTGCTCTCTTCTCTCTCTCTCTCTTGCACTCCCCACGAGCTTTGATGTGGAAACCTTTATTTATAGAGGGAGATCTAATTAGCCATTGAAAAGAGCCGTTTTATCTTTGCCAAAAGGATGACACTCCACTTGCTTTACTGGAAACTACCCTAAAATGACAACTGCGACTTCGCTTTTTGCACGTCTCTGTTGTCGGTCCATTTATAGTAAGTTTTTGACTTGTGCTTCCGAGTAGATTTGAATTTGGACTTCAACTCTTCTGCCTTCAACGTCTTCAAAGTCTTCTTCTCACAGCTTTGTAACGTCTGAATTCGACACAACTTCTCTTCACGCTTGAGCTGCATGGGTCAGTTGTGGAGTCAACTGAATTGCTATCCAACTGAGTCTGTGGTCCAGCTGAACTTTCAACTGAGCTGGAGGGTTAGCTGAGCTTGAGGCTCAACTGAGTTCTTCACGAACTGCCTTTTTCAGTCCGACTGTCTTCTTCTGCTTGAATCCTGTAAAGATAAAATCTCTACGCTCAAACAGTGAGCTCTAGCTAAGTTCAGACTAATGGCTTTCATCTATTCGGTGGGGTCAGTTGAGTTATGAGATAAATTAAAACATTTACTAATTTTCCCAACAACTTTCCCCTTTTTGATGATGCCAAAACTCTAAACTGACAGCACCTAACTTTCTTAACTGATACCATAAAACTGTTACCAAAAAGACTAAAAGATAAACTCAATTCTAGTCTAGAAGAGGAAAGGAATCAGCATAAGATAAAATATAAAAATTAACATCAAACTTGGACAAGGAGATAGTGGTCATCAAGTGAAGTTAATGATTCAAGAAGATATTCAAAAACCACAACTTATTATTTATGATAATAAGAAGGGGAGATTACATTACAACTTAATCTAAGAATTCAGAACAACAAGAACTAAATGCATCAGTTGCATTGTCTTCTCTTTGCAGCATCAGATGGCTTTCTCTTCTTCAAGCTTCAGTCCATATCTTTCATGGACATATTTCCTGATAATCTGGAACTTTTCATGGAATATTTCTGCTTCTTTTTCGATCAGGCTGGAAGCAATAATTCTGGTTCCAGGTACCATGGGAGGAAGGAAGGTCTTCTTTGTCGGGATGGCTGGAGAGAAGTGATCAGATTCCTTTATAATTGTCACGAAATGTCTACCAACTACATCTTCCATGGCAAAAGTTTGGATATGTAACAACCATGTTTCATTGGCTGGTGTTCTTCCATAGAATCCATCATAATAGAATTTAAGAATGAATTCTTCCTTCAGATCTTCCCAATGATCATTCAGAATTTCTGGGATGAACTTGTCGACGTGTGGATGCACTCCTTGATTTTCCTGACTCCTTCTGATCTGCAATCTTTTCTCAGAAATTGCTTTCCAAGACCTTTTTCTTTCTTCAGCAAGATAAATTCTTCGTTGATATGAGAGTTTTCTTGGTCCTTCAGTCATGGTTTCCAAACTCTCTTGAATATTTCAAGCTTAGCCAGCTGGATTCACTCATATTCTTTTAGCCACCTTCTGTTTTCCACTTGTTCGGCTGTAGCTCCAGCAATTTTGGTCTAGATGATGATGTCATCCAGAATACGAGAAATCATTAGATCAACCTCTCTGTCATCTTGTTTTACCACAAATTCTTGTGACAACAGATTCGCTTCTTCAGCCTCAAGTGGATCTTAGTTGGTCTTGGCAGCTTGATCTTCAACCTCAGGGGCAAATGTTGAAATTCCTACAACTGCAACATCAGATTCCTTAACTGACTCTTTCTCCTTAGCTTCCTTTACTGGCTCATCTTCAGCAGTTGTAGTCTCAGCTTGAGTTTCTTCAACATCTTGAGTGTGCTCAGCAGTTCCCTGAGTTGTCGAGTCTTTCTCTGCATGTGTCAGTTTTTCATCTTCCCCCTTTTTGACAT